>CM059975.1:8437578-9823397 GCA_030490835.1 Annona cherimola | reverse complement strand
TTCTGAACAAACCGGGTTTCATATTTCCTTTGGAGATTGCATTTTGAGAAGCATGATAGCCATTGTTACAAATGACCATAAACAGGACTGAGAGAAGCAGATGAACAGCGGTTATTTTGTGTAGTGAAAGATTAAGAATGGGATTCCAGCGACGTACATGGTTGAATGGTTGAACGCGCTAAATGTTACAATTTATATATTCATTAGAAAAGATTAGTGACCAGCGTGTTTTTTCTCTGATGTGTGTCCTTGTTTCTGGAACATTTTCAAATCAATGTGGCTGTGGCTATTTTGGGTATCTGTATTATTGTTTAATGGAATTTGCTGAAGCTGACATGCAGACGCTTCCAACTCCAGTAACGTGTCTTGCTTCATGGTCTTTTATTCCTGTTAGAGTTTCCAGGTTAATTTTCCTCAAGTATGCATACTTGTGAATTTATTGTAAGGAGGACAACTGAGAGAGAACCATGCTAAATGGCAGACTTGTCTATATTTCAGTATTCGAAGGCCATCATTTTTTTTAGTTATTAACTGTGGATATAATTAGTGGCCTGCGTTGAAAGTGGCAGCTAATTGAAATTTTTATTTCATGCATTCAGGCCTTGAGTTTCTGTATTTTGACAGAGTTCTAAATAAATAATTTTAATGGATGACTCTGCTACTTAGGGTGGCTGTGTCTTGTTAGATGGACATGAAAAAGAAATGAAATAATGGCTGAGAAAATCCCCTGGTCATTGTATTACAGATATTGCACCAGTTTATGAAGGTGCTGTTCAGCACATTGCGTCAAAAAGATTTGAGATTGGAGGTATTGACTTGACAAATTTGCTCTATAATGAGCTTCGCAAATCCAATCCGCTGGTAAAGATGGACATTTCAGATGTTGAGAATTTGAAAGAGCAATATGCATGCTGTGTGGAGGATCAATTTGCTTATGAGGACAAGCTAAAATCATGCCCAGTAGAGAAGCATGTGCTTCCAGATGGACAGGTTTCCTTCTGTTTTGGTTATTGTTCGTATTATTTCCATTTAGCACATTTAGCAATTCCTTTCCTTTTCCATCTTGTAAGGCATTCATTGATTTGGTTCTGGGCCCTACTGAAGTGCAATATTCGTCAAAATTACTGACTTTGTCCCTCCCTGTTTATGTTTTTAAATGACTGCTGATTGATGTGTCTTGCAACTGCTGCTTTACTGATTGCTGCATAAACTTCCAGAAGTTGCCAATTTGTACTGCCATATGATGTTGGTGCCTGGTGTGGAAGGTTCTTGGCAAAGGATCTGATAAAAAAATTTTTCCCCCAACATTAGTATTGGTTTTTTCAATCTCTGTTTATTTTTGGAATACAGAAGGTATCCTATGTGTTAGATACTACTGTTAACATTTTATTTTCATAGAGAACAAAATTCTATTGCCTATATGCTAGTCTCCATTGAGCTTGTATTTTACCAGTCTACTGTTATCTAACCATTGTGCGAACAGATTTTTGCAGCTTAGTTTTTGGTAAATTCATGTTTCGAGGAAAAATCTATTAAATTTGAAATTTTATTTGTAGGTGATAACAGTTGAAAGGGAAAGGTTTATTGTGGGTGAAGCTTTATTTCAACCATCCATACTGGGTTTAGAGGAGCTAGGTATTGTCGAACAGCTTGTTCATTGTATCTCTACTGTATCGACTGAAAACCAGAGGCAATTAATAGAAAACACAGTGCTTTGTGGTGGTACTGCATCTATGACTGGTATGTGTTCTTTTCCCATCTCTGCCTATTTTGGATTTTGTCAGCAGATTAATAGATTGTGTGTGTTGGGTGGTGTAATAACTTTTCCTATTTCAGAGACTTTCACCCATATGACACTGAAAGTTGGGGAATTCATGTACACGATTTTTCATGAATTTGCGCCTTCAAAAATAGAAAGAATGGAGTTACAGCCCATTCGGCAGCTTCCTGCCAAACTGAAAAAATAAATTCCTTGTCGACCATTTTATGGTGGCAGCATCTGGAAATGCATCACGCTACCATACTGACTCATTGTTACCCCCTTGTGATAGGTTTTGAAGAACGGTTTCAGAAGGAAGCGAATTTATGCTCGGCATCTATTCGTCCTGCTCTTATAAAGGTATCTAGTTAATGAGAACTCTTAATTGTGCAGACCTTTTTTCTGCAGGATGTTGCATCTGATTGATGAGTTAAAATAGTGGATCTGGCACAATGCAAAATTAGTAGCAAATCATCAGCTCTAGGACATAAAATTCATTGATTTTTGCTGTCTTTTGAAACCTGATTTCTCATTCAATGTTGTGATAAATAATACTGCTATCTACCTGCTCCATTGCAATGTGCACCATCCAAAACATCAAGGTGCTTTGGACAATTTGATCTTGCGTTTGCATGAGGAAGCACAGGAAAAAGATCGGAGACCATAAGTTCATATGAGCTGGTTTTCTTTAGCGGATCTTACTGTTCGGCGCATATTTATATGGTCTGGCAACCGAGCAATCTGGACTCTTTACATCTAAGGGGAAGTTTGTTTTCTTGCAATTGTGGGATACCATAGTATGGGGTGGAGCACGTTTCACAAGGCAATCATTCACTCCATCAATAATAATATTTATTACACTTTTACCTTTACATCCCAATCATTTTTCCTACCATCTCCATCAAACTTATTTATTCCAACTTTACTCCTATCATCTCATATCAATTATGCTATTTTCAAAATATTGCATTTCTCACTCCCTACACCATTCCACAATTCTGCAAAAATATCAATTACCAAACAACCCCTAAGTATGAAGCATGCCTTTTTCAACCGAAGGTTTTTGCATAAACAATTGTCGCGCATACCGTTCTTAATTGGAGATATCTTGGTCGGTAATTCGGTTCGGTTATTGCAGCCTCCAGAATACATGCCCGAGGACCTGCCCAAAAATTCTGCATGGATGGGAGGTGCCATACTGGCGAAGGTTGTGTTCCCTCAAAATCAGCATGTAACCAAGGGAGACTATGATGAGAGCGGCCCTGCTGTTGTTCACAAGAAGTGTTTCTAAGAGTCCTGACTTTATTTTTAGGTTTTTAGACCGACTTTGTGGAATTTTATTTATCCACCTTTTAAATTTCTTGTTCTAATGCATCACCTGTATCAGTGTACATTAGTGGTGAAAACTGGGAATTGTTTCTGAAATGGAGCTTCTCTTGAAAGAGTATCAAAGAATTTTGTCCTCTTTGTTTTTGCAATTTGACCTTAATGTAGATTTTGCAGAGCACAGTGGATTTATTTATTTATTTTTATTGTAAGCACAGAGGATTTATTGATCCATGCTGTCATAGAGGTTTTGCGATAATGTGCAGGATCAGTGGCTGTTCTCAACTGTCACCCAACCAATCCTCTTGATTTGTATTTGCATTGCAAATGTTTAAAATGATTACAATAACAAGATGAAAATGGATTAAAGAAGATCGATAATGATTGAAAAATGTATGTAGTAATAAAAAAGGGCCATGATTCTATAAGGCTGGCCGTGTGGGAGTAACCATGTAGCCAACTCGTTTACTTATTTTTTATTATTTTTGTTTTTCATAAAATTATTATTTGGGCATATTTAGTTTATATAATAAATTTTATCATTTTCATGTCTTTTGAATTTCAAACTTAGGGTTGTTTTAGTCATTTTATTTTGAAGAGGGTGTTTTAGTCAATTTGAATGTTTTACAATGACTAAAATAGCCTTGACGTTCGAAATTCAAAAGAAATCTCTCTAACTATTTTAAAACTTATTAAATGCGTTAATTGAATACAGAGAATAACAGTTTTATGGAAAAAAACAGGTACATGGGCAGGTTGCGTGGTTGCTCTCGTATATTAAATCCAATTAAAAAAAAGGTTACTAGACAAATATGAAAGAGGGGTGATCCCATGCATCCGGCCATGGAACCCCCTTAAGAATATTTTATTATTATTATTTTTATTTTTAATTAACATGTAGAGCTAAGTGTATTTAATCTATAAATTAAGTTTTACTAGTCAGAAAATTACAAAAATGCCACTATGTTTAAAAATTTTAAAAACTTAAAAGCATCAAAAAATGGTAAAAATTGGTATATAGATTAAATATACTTTTTTGATAAAATAGATTAAATATACTTAGTTCTACATGTTTATAAAAAAATAAAAAAATGAATTTTTTGGCTAGACGGCTGGCTGCCTCCGCGTGCCTGGCTGCACCCAATTACCGCTCATTGTAAAATTATACTATTACAAGATCAAAATTGTTTAACAAGAAAATTTCTAACCTCATCCTTTGACAAACAATCCACATGCCCCAGTTTGATGATGGGAAAAGTCCTGCAAAAACTTAAGAGATGTTTAGTAATTTGAAAGTTGCGGGAATTATAGGATGGAGCGGGAAATGAAAGATAAAATATTTTGAGAATTTTGTAATTGATATGAAATTATATGGGTAAAGATGGAATAAATAAGATAGTTGGAGTGTAATAGGAAAGAGAAATGATTGAAGTGTAGCGATAAAATGATAAAAATATAATTATTAATTGATGAATTAACAAGCTTAGGAATCTGTATTCCCCCTGAATTCTCATCCCTTGAATCCCACACCCAATACCAAATGTCCCCTTAATTTTTTAATTGATGTGATGTTTTAGTTTTAGCTTTCTTTTTTTCTTTTTAATTTTTTCCCCTTCTTATTATTGTCTATAGTCAGCCATACAACTTCATGATTCATGAAAGTGCACTGTCTTCCCATGCCAAGTCAGGTATTTCCACTTCTAAATCGACCTTCGGGGTTCTCATACAGATTGGTTTTACCGTACATCTGAACAACAACATAAGTCATGGATTACGATATTATTGAAGGTTCTACGACAAACTATTAAATTTAATAATAAATGCTAAGGGATTACAATATTATGGATACTTGTTTAAACAATGTACGATAATTTCAAAGAGCATCTTTTTCCAGCAAGAAAGCATTGAATTCGGCCAGCCATGCGTGTCCAGGTGGAGGGCAATGAACCAGCGTGCAGTGCTGTCATCTCCAGCTACTTATGCACGTTTGGCTGTTCCACCAAATTCTTCCAAGAGTCTCTCAATTGTCTTCCTGGATGTTATCTTGTTGTCAATCTCGAATGCTCTCAGCTCTTCCCTAAGACCTGCGGACAGTTCAAGAATCAGAAATAAGTTTCAAACACATGGTGGGAAGAAACCTGTTCCTTGGGTGTTCATATTTTCATGTCTGATATATTGAAAAAAGTATCATTCCTCTCTAATTCTACGCCATCAGAGGATGTGCTGATATTATCTGCAGCATTTTGCTTACCCATTTTTCTATGGTTTGAAACACCTGTTGATCTGGGCAATTAAACTGCTTGCAAGGCACAACTAGCCGTGTGTGAGAGCATTAATATTCCATTAAAATGCAACATAAATAACTCACCGGGTTGATTCAGAACTTTGAGGGGCAAGTGCGTGGAGTTAGCGTTTAAGAAAGACAGCAGATGTCTCATGTGCTCAGCAGTATCAGTAGACACCAGAATTTCCCTCTAAGACACATGATAAGTAGTTAGAAATTTACCAACATGCAGCATAAGATTGCATCAGGACTTGCTCGCTATACCTTGAAGTTCCTGTTGTTATCATAGTAGCCTGAAACAACCATCAGCAGCTGTAGTTTCTCCGATTCTGAAATGGTTGTGAAGGAAATAATGATTGATGACCAGTGTAAGAAAAAATACAAAAATATTCCAAGAATCGTTTGAAGCTTACTCTGGAAATGAATGACTTGTTCTGCAGCAGAAGACTCATGAGAAATAAGCTGTCCGACAGACGTCCCGATGGAGCTCATGCCAATATATGAGATGGTCAATTTGCTATCAGGCTTCCCTGGTTTGACATTTTGAAGCAGTTCTCATGAATTGTAAAATGCAATGAAAAGTTACTCCTAACAATGATCTGATCACCATTGCAATCTGCTACCTAGAGTATAGCTGCTGGTTTTTGAAACTGATTTATCTGATTAGCAGATTCTAAAGAGAGAGGTGTGTAAACCTGCTACTGTAGACCACTTTTTGAAATCTTTGCGCAGGATTTCCTTCACTTTGAGGTCTGATGCATCAAACATCTTGTATTTCACTGCAATTGGTAGGATTAAAATCCATGTCATTGCCTGGCAGGAACATTTTACTAGAAATTGAGAATAGTTCCAAGTGTTGGTTGGGTGGTCCACAGTGGCATCTAGATAATGAATTGTGTAGAATGTGTTAAATTAATCCCGTAAGGTTATCTAAATTAACGAGTCTTTTGGATTTAAATTAAAGAAGCTGTGGTATAAAGACATCCGCAATTCTAATAAAGTGGAAGTACTGTTTTAATAGAGAGTCATGATGGGCAAATCCAATAGAAAGAGAGTCCTGGTCTCTCTCTTATGTGAAAAGCCATGTGAAAGTTTCCATCCAACACTGCGTATTGTAAGGAAAATTATAGAAAGAGAAAATTATCGCAATCGCACTTGTGTTTCTGCTCCTGACATCCTTGGTGGCATTTGGTGGATTCATCTACAATAGATTCAAGTATGCTTCCACTTGTATGAAACTCAACAAAATGTTTCTTACATGTCCCGCACACCACCTCAAGATGGACTCAATCACTTTCCCAGTTTGAGGGCTTGCTTTAAAAGTCCATCCAAACAAGCAAGGTTCTTTGAAGAACTTACACATCTGGTAAAGTCCATTGCATCCGAATCGACCAGCACCCCTGATCAGCAATGTGACCACATACTTATCTTTGGAAGAACATTTCAAACTACTCAGATTTGCTGTGTCCATGAGAATACCAGCTAGCTGCAAGCAATTGTAAAAGAAAAAAAGGGCTAATAAAATCAGAATTAGATTGCTTTAACACTGATTAGTCTTGTAATACCAGACAAAAGAGCCTTGCGGCAATACCAGAAGTCGACTGAATCCTTGCCCAGCCAACATCTCAGGCCAAGCTTCCACAAACTTCTCTGAAATAAGCGTGCAGCTTGAGCAATCCTGTTCAAATCAATTGAAGGCACAAGTCCTTCATCAGGACTTTCAACAAAACATTACATTTTGAAGAGAGAAATTCCCATATAAAAGGAGAGATTAATGGACAATGAAATCAAGGCCATACCTCAGCCATGGTAACAGTTTTTACCCAAGGGTAGAGGGAATTAGCCTAAGACAAAAAGGGGGACAGAACCATGAATTTACTGGCAGAACTAAGGATCTGATGCCCATGCATTCAACCACATTTCGGTGATCAAGATTACCTGATGGCAGTTGAAAATTTCTACTAAAGCCTCCTTAAATGCCTGGACAAGAAAGATTATCAATTCATCCGAAGTTAGCCAAGGATTATTGCCATCATTAGCGCATGCTAATATATATATACACATATATATGTATGTATGTATATTATATACAGGGAAATATTCTAGTGCATGCGACTGCACGGTGCAGTCCATGCATTGTGGGCCCCACTTGATTATAAATAGAAAATCCACTCCACCCATTGTATTTAGAATTGTTCACTTTATTAGCATACCAATTTTCATCCAAATCCAACATGTGTGTAATCCCCATCTTAAAATGGTGCAAAATCAACGTAATAAAATAGTTTAATGTAAATATCAAGTTTAAAGTGGTTTTTTCAATATCTAAACCGTCTAAAGTATGATTTATATATGGATAAATGAGTGTATATAGTTTCATTACAATCTAATATGTGTGAGGTCTATTTTACAGCGGATTGTACCTTAATTACGGTCCAGTCCGACTGCACAGGATCGGATCTCTTATATACATATACATATATATATATAGGGATTTAATCCTGTACATTCCGTGCATGGTAGTTTCTGTGCAGACGGAATGTACAGAATTAAATCCCATATATATATATGTATGTATGTATGTATGTACATATTCATGCATGAATGAGTTGTGCATGGGTACCTCTTGCTTTGTTGGAAGCATGTGGCCATTCAATAGCACTAGTTTGAGACAGCCAAATAGATCATAGTAGGAAAGGTCAATCTGCTCTGCCATCACCACAGATGATCACAACCGTGGATTAGAAAAATTGTGTCCTCATCAATGAAACTAATTAATTAGTACCTCGTCAATGAAGACTAGGTGTGATGTGTCAATCTGACAAGAATCAAACAGCCATTTAAGTTCAGCACGCTTGTTAAGATCCGAACGCCGCAGGTTGAGGATGGGCAGAATGCATAGCTCTCCGCCGCCCACTGTTTCATGGAGGTAGAATGCATACATGATGGTTGCAACAATAGACCCCACATCTGCCAAGTTAAAGTGCATAAATTAAATGACGAATTTTCAAATGATCCCGTTAAATTGATATTCCTAGCTTTAGATTGATATTTCCCTTTTATCCTCACTTTTTGATATTCTTCAACTAAGAGTTCTTTTTTCCCCCAACTATATCCACAAATGCAGTTTCATCTATACCCATATAACTGGCAAACATACCCATATAAGTCCATATCAATATAGGGAATGTACGTTGAAGAAAGAATTACTCTATCAATAAAATTATGTGGCCAGATTGGCACAGAATCCTTCTATTCTTGTCCTCTATTTTTGTACTATTGTTATAAGTATCCATGGATATTTTTATAAAATGTGCTGCTATTTAGACTATCGTTATGCTATTTTATTAGATATTTTCATCTACTACATCAACTACAAAATAGATTTCACGTTTTGGCAATCACCCTGTTCCGATTTTGGCACATGTTACGATCGATCAGGAGGGAGTATTTTAAAATTCAGTGTTGGTTTGTGAGTTGTGAACCCACCCACCCCAAGTCAATTAAATAGAAATTAGTACTACCGGAAGCCTCTTGCCCCATCACAGCATGCAAGAACCGACCAGGCACGCCTTCTCGCAAATCCTTCTTCCCCTCCCTCAAAAACTCGTTCAGCATCTCCATGCTTTCACACGCCTGAACAACTTCCAATCTATGCACGCTCGACCCGTAGAATTCAGCAGCCGACTGAAAAAGCGGCATCTTCCTCCCAAACTCTGACTTCTTTTCACTCACGCGATATGTTCTCCTTAGTTCCTGTCTCGGTGCAGGTGCAGCCTCTTGGGCTATTGTTGGACGATCCAAAATTCCCATTTTGTCATCAACATCATTCTCTTTGGATAATGTGGTACGTTCATCAAGGTGTCCCCCAGAATCCTTGGACCAATATTCGTTGGAGTCTTGGAAGGAGGCATTGTTTTGGGCTGACATGGAATAATCATCATCGGTTGAAAGGCTGCAATCGAGATGGTTATGAGAGATACCAGTGGTTTGGGCGGATGGGGGGAGTAGGAAAGACTCCAAAGAGCCGAATTTGGACATTCGTCCGGACAAGGAGAGGGTGTAGGTCTCCAGCACAAGATCAGTGGCGGATTTCTTTCGGGATTTTGGAACGGAAGACGCATTCCTATTCTCTCTCTGCTCTCTCTCTTCCAGTCCGTGCAAGGAATGTGAGCCTGGCAGCCGATCATCGTGCTTTTTGGATGTGCGATCCACGTTGGCGTTTGCAGCCGCTGCTGGCTTGCCAATGCCAAGTTGGGATTCCTGGAAAGAAATTAGACCCCAAAAGCACACATGATCAGTTAGCAAATAACAAAAATTCATTCAATTCCTCCATTTAAAAAAAAAAAAAAATTGGTGAAAATATTATTAAATATTACACTCCTTAATTAACCATCAATTAACATTATTCATTTAATTATAAAATTCCTATGGTTAGATGCTTAGGTCACTACAAGAAAACTAATATTTTGGGACGACTTTTAGTGACACTTGGTACTTTTTGAGGCAAAAATAATATTTAGCATAATAAATTATTATTATTATTACTAAAAATTAATTATCATCCATACCAAGGCAGTTGCAAAAAATACTATTTTAGCAACAAAATTTGTTGCGACTGACTTATAGTGACAACGGAATATAAATTGATCATGTATATAATGAAAAAGTTAACATCGCAAAGAGTTCACTTTCTTGCAAGTACATGAATAAAGAGAGAACTTGGTTTATGTTTTAGTTTTATGGCATGTTAAGGCATTTTATTGACTAGTAGAGAAAAATTCTGACATTTGAATGAAACAATGAATTACCATGTGTATATGAAACAAAATTTATCTGAACGAGAGATGCTCATGATATTGCATGGAAGTTTCCATTCAGCCTGAATAATTTGAAACCAAAAGGGTAAAAAAAAAAAAAAACATGATTCTAAACCTCCCCAAATATTTAATTGTGCGAATGCTAAAATAAACCAATGTTAGCAGTTAAACTTTAAAAAAAATTAAATTTATTTTTGAATCATCATCATGTTTTTCAGTGCTTTGAGTTCGTCCATAGCAATTAATGCACCTTTTCAGACCATGGGTGGCCTCTTCTCGATCCATTCTGCCCGTGATTGCACTGGACCACGCCAGAATTGAAATCTCAACAGCACAATGTGACAATCAGGAGAGAGGGAAAGAGCTAACTAAGTGGGGCCCATTACAGGATGCATCAATATGTATATATATTGGCAGGCAGGCATACAGAACTGATATCGGCTTTGGCCTCCTGCATTTAAGTACATATATGGATGGAGGGATGAGATGCGAGATTGATTAGGTGAGTGCAGAAAAGATCGCAGGAGCAGGGATGGGTGGGGGTAGGGCCCCAAGTACGTAGATATGATGCATGCAAGCATGCAGTGAGCGCAGGCCGCCTGTTGTCGGGAATTGGCGTCCGTCCCCCTCATGACAACGAGAGCACAGTCAGGTCCGACACTGAGCCTAATGTGCCTCTTGCCAGCCAGCACCAGCATCACGTGCATGCCTGCACTCCTACCTTCCAATTCGGCAAATCCTCTCTATGCAACACACTACTAACATCCCCATCTAGTTAACTCAAATCGAAACTAATACTAATACCAATTGCATATCATGCAAATACATATCCACGTGACAATCTCAAAACATACATCAGGTAGGCCTCCTAATTAATTATCTATCGTTTATGGGCGGCTCAGATGTATGGTGGGAAAAAGGAGAGTTGGAGCGAATATCGAAGACAAACCTGGATGAGCTGGTATTCCGTGTTCGAAATGGGACTCATCATTTCTCCTGTGTTCATCTTTTACAGCAACCAAAAGCTTGCCTGCTACTGCAGACTGTGCAGCGATAACAGACACACACACCCTAATGCTCTCTCTCTCTCCTCCCCCCCTATAGTCTCCAACACAACTAGTGGCAGACAGAAGGTGAGAGAGAGAAAATCTGAGGGAAGGAAACCTTGGATGTTTTTGCTTTTACAGCTTTTTAGAATTATTATTCTAAAAGAAATTAATAATATGGTTATTGCTGTTTTTATTATTTGTTTTTGTTTGGAGACGGATGAGAGGGAGGTGGGAGGAGAGAGAGATGGCTGGAGAAACCAAACGCTCGACGCGATCTTCGAGGCTTGCTTTTCTTGTTCTGTCCGGAATCCCTCCCACCCGCTGCTTTCGCCAGTTATACATGTCCTACTCTGCTTGTCTGGGAGCCCTCATTCGCGGTTATCATACAGGGGTGCAGCGCATCAATGTTTTGCTCCACATTTGAAGAATAAAATCTCTAGAATGGGACGTCCAAGGGAATATGCTAACAAAATTTACAATTTGGATTGGCTTGGGTTTTCTGAAAAGAAAAAATATATTAGGCCCAAAACAGTTCAAGGTTGATCAAATCCAATCCGATTTCAAAATGGGGTCGAGTTAAATTCTTAAGATTAATCATGTTTTATTTGATAACCATTAGTGTGTATTAGTATTTCATTGCTGACATGCAAGTTTCTTGAACCTTAAGATAATATATGTTAATTTTTTTCTAAAAAAAGTATTCAAAAAGTTCATGAATATTGCGGAAAAAGCTACGATTAACTCACTTTCTATCGCAAACATATTATCCAATACATACGATTTCACGAATTTGTACTAAGAATATTATTCTAATTAAGATTAATTACACTTATAATTCTAATAATGATCTACTTTTTTATAAAGAAAATTCCATTATTGCTCTGATATGGAAACCTCTTCCAGGTCATATATCCGAGCTACGTTCGAAACGTACCTATTACGTATTACGTATAAATATTATTGTAGCCTAGTTGGTAAAAGTATATATAAGAGCCGAAAATAGTTACAAAAACCTTATTTATGAGCCATTATTGTTGACAGCGACACGCGACGGATCCTCAGCTGGGACAGATATTCGATCCACTGACTTTGGGAATATCATCATCAAGTGTCGCTTCTCTTGTTCTCACATGCACATGTGAAAAACAGAGCGTTGCAGAACAACATGTTGCCCTGCTCATGTCTACTTTCTTCTTCCCTCATTACCAAGAAAAGTAGCCTTTCTACAACCCTCAATGTCGCGATATATACTGCCAATCAAAAAAAAAAAAAAAAAAAAAAAGCCTTTCTCACAAGGCCAACTGCCGACTCTTTGTTCAAATCCGGACGCATCTATGCAATAGTTTTTAGTACTACTGTTGTATCAATTTAATTACCTTAATAGACTATAGCCTTTGAAGATAGATCAATCTCAAATTTCAAAGGTTTTAAATAAAATGAATTTAAAAGCTTGTTTAATGAATTCAAAATGTATGTCGTAAGCGATCCAAAGTGCTGATTTGGTGCCTATGCTAGCGCCTTTTTTTTTTTTTTCATTTTAGACCGTATAAGTTTGGGAATTTACTTTTTAAATATGAGGTGAGTCTGGTTATCTTCGGTTTCCACGACCCATTTTCTCGTTAATTACCGTCCAGCTGTTGATTTATCTTGCAAATTGCGATGGAAATTTGCTCCAGGTACAGCGGCGGTTAAAGAGTTTTATTTTTTTTCTTAATGAAAACCTTTTTATTTTTCTAATATCACTACATCCACAAGCATGTAAAAATTAATGTAATAAAATAATTCAATCTTAACTATTGATTTTTAAGTAGTATTTTCAATATCTAAATCATTTAAAATATCGTTACTATGTGGATAAATGATTTTATAAAATATTACTACATTCTAATACTTATATGTAAATAGATTTAAGTATTTTTCTTAATTTACATATAAATGTACTATTTTTCAGTAAATATAGCCTATGCACATATTAGATTTGAGTGATACTTGGTGTCCCGGTTAAACAACTAATGTTAAATACAATAATAAATTATATATCAAAAAGTACAATAAATAAATTAAATTCCATAAAATCACTTTTATGAAACCCGATTTTATAAAAACTTTCTGTATATATATATATATATTCACATGTATCTTCCATAATTCCAGCATGCATATTCATCTTTGATATGCAATTTGCAATATATATCTTCAGCTTTTAATTTTCGTGTTTGAATGTTCTAAGATACCAAAGGTGCCGATTGATAAGAAAGTAGATTAAAAAGTCAAGTCAACTAATAACGAATTATATCTTTTATAAAATATAAAATATTAAGTGATGACGTGCAAAAAAAATGCCAAATGAAATTGCATAGACAGAAGCTGCTACGCCCAAAGAAGTGGACCTAGTTATACAAGGCCCAGGCTCCATGGAACATATACCACCAACATCTCAATAGTTTTCCCAGTTGGGCCATACATTTCCAGAGTCTAGCTTATGGCTTCAGATTGTTGCTAATGCACTTATCGATTCTGTAGAGGCCTAGATATGAAATCATATATAGGGGTGAAAAATGAAAATGTGGCGGGTCATACTGGTTAAAAGTCAGTCCCACTTTAACCCAAATTTGAAAATCCCCTGTCGAATCTTGTATGAGTCCTAATCATTTTAGATGAGTTTGAAATGAGGCTATTTCAGTCTGGTCTAAATTTTTTTTTTTCTATTTTTTAGTAAAATTGTTATTTTAGTTATATTTAATCTATAAACCAATTGTTACCAAATTTGGAGATGTATATATATTTATTTTGAATTTTTAAACATAGGATTATTTTAGTTATTTTAAATTATTGAAATATGACTAAAACACTTATGTTTAAAGATCTTGGTTTATAGATTAAGCATAAGTATCTTAATTGTTTGCAACAAAAATAAAAAAATAAAAAAATATGCTTTTTGACCGGACTGGTCTAAAACGATCATTTTGCATCTTGTATGCTATACTGAGTAAGGATAAGGTTACTCCTACCTTCACCTTACTTCAGTTAGTATCGGGGCAAACAATAAGTATTGGTCTCGCACTAGCAGTGTTATAGTTGAAAATAAAAGTCAATTGTAATAGTTTTAAGAATTTATATATTTATCAAAATATAAACTCATATCTATGTTAAATGTACAGATTGAATAGTTCAACGTATCAGTAATTAATAAAGATAAAGCACCATTAATATTTTAAATTTATGAGTAAAAATAAATTTATATCAGTACTTGCACATATTATTAATTAATGAAAGTAAATCACCATGAATATTAATCAATTTATGGATGAGAATAAATTTAGATTAAATTTACACCCCACTTTTCACTTCTTAAAATATTTTCATATACTTTGATCGGATCGAGTTGGGATATGTTAAATGCACACCGACAGTGGGGTTCCAATATCAACCTGCCCCCGCCTTGGAGAAACAAAATGTCAACCCCGAACTTATCTAAAATAGGATCCGGTCACACGTGAACCCGCCACATTTCACCCTAATCATATGTTCATACCACGTCACCGACTCTTCATGCCTGCATATCATTGGATATATAGGGGTCGACTAGTAAATAACCCCCATAACGAATTTGACTGGAGTGAATACAATCTTTTAATATATATATACACACACACCTAGCTAAATGTTTAACTAAAATAAACATATATAGTCATATTCAATAACGGGACATGTTAACTTAGAATACTTGAAAAAGGACTATTGCATAGACAGATGCAGCTTTTATACTCTCGTAAACGTAATGAAAGAATTTAATATAAATATTAATTTTAAAATTATATTTTTAATATTTAAATAATTTAAAATATAATTTTTATATGGATAAATGATTGAATAAAGTATTATAGTATTTTAATATGGGTGGGGCCTATTATGTAATTAAATACACTATAACTATGATGCATACGGAATGCACTTGAATGGTTCTGATACACATATATTGTTTTTTAGGTCATTATCCTGTGCACCTCAGTGCAAATACTTATTTTTTGAAATTTTTTTACACGACTGTTAATATAAGTGCATTTAACATGTGTATCAATTTTTATTATTTTTGAAGATTTATAGATATTTTTTTAGATTTTTAAAAATCAGTGACATTTTTATTAATTACTAAAAATTCCACTGATTTTAAAAATATAAAAAAATATCTAAAATATTCAAAATATTAAAAATCGATACACATGTTAAACACACTTAGACTAATAGTTGTATAAATTTTTTTTAAAAAAATTAAAAAAGTTAAATGCACCCAGGTGCATTTAGGCATCTCCATTTTTTCAGGAATAAACATATGGGCCTAAGCTTGTATTTTCTAAATATATAATTTTTATTTTTAATTAATTTTAACATTTATTTTTAAAATATAAAATAAATATTTAAATAAATAAAAAATTATATATTTAGAATCTTTATGCTTATGCTCAAAAATACAAAAATATATAAAGGGACCATGGGAGTAGGAGCAGGTAAGCTTCATGCTGCTAGAAGTACTAGATTAGGCTCCTCACTTCTATGTAGTTATGTTACATAAAAGCGTTCTGATGTAACCTTTTTCAATTTTGAAATCTTGATATGTCATAAAAATTAAATTTGTTTATTGTACTTAATATCATTTATTTAGCTAGGACACCATATTTCATCCAAATCAAGTATGTGCACAAATTACATTTGTTGAAAAATATATATTTATGTGTAAATTATAAAAAAGCACGTACATTCCTTTACTTATGTATTGGAGTATAATAATACCTTATAAAATTATTTATCCACATAGCAATGATCTTTTAGAAAGATTAGATATTGAAAATATAATTTTAAAATTAATATTTAGCATTAAACTATTTAATTATGCCGATGTTGTAAATTTTTAGATGAAACCAATCCACATTGATATTATACAATGAAATGATTTTAATAATGACGTAAATGATGTTAAATATAATAAATAAAGTAGATTTTTCATCACGTATTAATCATGCTAAAAATGGAAGGAATTATATAAAATAGAGGATTCACAAAAGCAAAGCCCCTTAACAAATATCAACAGATGATAATATACATACCAAAGATCCTAGTAAAA
This sequence comes from Annona cherimola, assembly GCA_030490835.1. Taxonomy (NCBI): domain Eukaryota; kingdom Viridiplantae; phylum Streptophyta; class Magnoliopsida; order Magnoliales; family Annonaceae; genus Annona; species Annona cherimola. The sequence goes on along the minus strand of CM059975.1, from coordinate 9,807,037 downwards.
TACATACATATCTAGAACACTTAAATGAACTCTATTTTCTAATTTCTAAAATACATACAAAGTATGTTTTCATATGTTTTATTTTCTTCGTTTATTGATAATTTTTTGATTTTTTATTTATAACTTAATCCAAGTACATATTTCAATCCTTTCCATAAAAAAAAATACTAGATATTTCAATCTTAATTTCAAGGTGTAAATTTAACAATGCCTGCTAGCTAAGTAATTCAAGAGATATTGCTCCGAAAAATGAAAAATAAACTTTTCAGACTGGAATTCGAAGCCCGGAACTCCAATACGGCATCATTATTTTTTTTCTTCTTATGACTGATAATTTACCGATGTGAACTGTCCGGCTGTGGCTACCACTTTTTCTAGTGCGCTGCCATGTAGTAAGAATTCTATAGGCCACGCGGCCATGCCCTCTTGTTTTCGACGATGCGCTTTTGGAAAGCCTTCCTTTTCACGGTTTCTAATGAGAGTTCACATGCATTGCATTTTTTGAACATGTACATATTCTATGAATGAATTTAGAATAATTATATAACTATCATACTTGGAACAAAATGAGTTCAACCAACAGTTGTACTGAATAGACCATCATGGGACATAAAAAACTATATATTTAACTCATGATTCGGTTTCGGTAACATCTATGTGATGAATAATCGAGAAAGAATATAATTTTTTCATATACGAATTTAATTTTTGAGAGTGCAGTGACTACTTTGAGAGTCTGTTTGGTAACGGAGAACTCAATACTTTTTCACCTGTTTCTACCTTACTATCTTTATCTATTTCAAAATTTCTAATGGTTCCTTCCAATTGATCAGTTTTTTGCAGTCAAAATTCTAATTTCTCTATGTTTGATCACATGTAGCCAAATCTAACACAACCAAAGCCTCTGTATATTAGTACTTGCAACCAAATTTTAATGGCTATTTTAAATGCGACCATATGTATTATATGTCGCAAAAATTAAACTACATTAAGTGAAATTTGTTGTGATATACCCTTATTATATCATATATTATCTTATTTATTTCAAATTTTTTTCTAAATTCTCCTAATTTTCCCCCCTTCTTTACAAACGGAATTATACCGATTTTCATATTCCAACCTAAGCGAACAGGTTGATTTAGGGCGTGGTATGGACTGCATGTGTACCCCGAAGCACCAGAAAACAACGCCTGGCCAGCGTCTTCCCAGGTCAGCAAACTGCATGGGAATAATCCGGTCGGTGTTGCAAATGACACTCACATCACTTTCAGGAATCAAAAACAAATGATTATGCTTTTGTAGCTTTTGTATGTACGGTCAGAGTCAAACATGAAAGGCCTTGCATTCTCTTCCCAGCTGTAAACTCATATCCACCGCCATCTGATCTTAAAATTGTTTATTATTATTTTTTTTTATAAAAATATCCCCCCGCTCCCCGCGTGCTCCTCGTAAACGAAAATGCGCATGCATCTTCCCTTTACGGAAAGGGGGAAAAAAACGTTTTTTTAATTTCTCCACTATAAAAAAAAATCGCTTTTTTTTGTTTTAGTTTTCTAAGGACCTTTGTTTTTCCAAGAGTTGATGTATCAGCTTTTGCTTTCCCAAGCACACGCTCGCTTTCTTCCCGTCATCGGTTTTGACTGATAATTGCGGGTGTAGCACTAGCTAGATGCGGCCTGGTTGACTAAGTCTAAGATAACTTTGGTTATGGTGAAAGCAACCCATGCCAAGACATCTTGAGGTGTCTCTGTCTTTTTTTTTTTTGTTTTTGTTTTTGTTTTGTTTTGCTTTTTTTTCCTCAGTAGTGCTCTAGGAATGATTAATTTTGGAGAATATATGGTGGGCTTTGGTTTGACCATTGACAAGACACAGGCAGCAATCCTCTCAGTCTTTCATATTTATTATTATAAAAAAGCATCCAAAGGCAATATCAGCGGGCATATGGGTTGTCTACCTCTTCGTAACTTCCTTTAAATTCATAAAATATTTATAAAAAAGGATGATCTTGTTATCCTTGGTAAGTAAATGCTCTTGTTAATCTCTCTTAAAAAAATTATTTACAACTTTATTTTATTTTTTTCGTCATACGCTTGTTTATTTAAGTGTATTTAACATATAGACCAAGTTTTACTATTTTTGGTTATGTATATATATATATATATATTTATATTTTTAAAGAAATTATTATTTTAAATACATATACACACATAGATGTTTAAAAATCTCAAAAAATATATGAATATGATAAAACTTGATTTATATATTAAATACGCTTAGATAAACAAGTATATAAAGAAAAAAATTAGTAAATGAATTTTTTGAGGTGACCTAAGTGAAAAATTTGCTTAATTCAAATTAACAGAATCACTTATCATTTATAAAATATAATTCTATTTTAAGTTACCTTGACCCAGAAACTTTTTCATCTTGTTACTTGGTGTTGGTGTCCATAAACTACATTTTTTTAGTTAAGATCTAAAAACTTTTGATGAGGTATAATTAACCAAAAAATGATAAAGAAAATTTTGCGGTTTTTACACTTCTCTTTTATAGTGTTCTTAATTGTGTCATTTAAAATACATTTTACTGGTCATACACCCTTTTACCGATGTATATTTTCTTTTTATTTATCTTCTTTATAAACTTTATTTTTTCAGAGACTGTACTTTTTTTTACCGATAAATATATTTTTCAAAATCACCCCATAAACTTGGACTTTCTCTATTTTCGATTATATATATTTTTTAACCTAATTTTTTCCTTTAATTTTAGGTAACTCGAAAAAATCATAATTTCCCATTAATAAAACATTTAACAGTACTATTTTACCAAATCGATTTTTAATTTATTCAATGGGTGCAAAGGAGCGTGGCCGGATGTACATGCCCTTCTAGTCAATTCCATCCAACAAGCTAATTACTTGTGTCACGTGCGTATATAAAGATCTCACGTGTATGTGCAAGGCAGCTAAGCACCAGAGCTGGCTCTGTCACGATGGAACAGGATTGAGGATCTCTTGCCTGGCCATAAAATGGTGCATAAAACTTCAGCTCCCCTTATATATTTCTGATGCCGTCGTACAAGACTTAGGGTACCGAAATTGTAGAAATTTACGTACTAAATGCCAAAGATATAGGCGTATTATTGCAGGATACACATGTTTTTGTATCCTAAGCTTTAGAGCACCATCTGTCATTTTCTCAATACGTGACGGACATGTTAACGTCACTCCTTACGTTAGAGGTGGTTTCTTTGTAAATATTTCATCTCTCGACTTACACATATCCATCAAAAATTAATTTCAGTTTTTCTTTTAACATGAATTAAGTCCTAAATTTCATCTGATCATATTTTAATTTTCTCTTCATTGGAACATATTTCAAGTGAGATTTCCAGAGGCATGTTTGGTTATATTCTACCTCTATGATTTTTTATAGTTTTCCTCGCTATTCTAGATATTCTACCATAAATAATTTGACATTTTAACTATTTAATAATCTTATTTTTTCAACTTTATCTTTATGCTTTAATCGTTTTTCTTTCTACCTACCTATTTATTCTAAATTTGCCCATATCATATTATATTGTTTACACAAATTTTAAAATCTTTCATTTTTTACTCCTCACGCCATCCAAAATTTCGCCAAAATTTACATTACCAAATGACACCTAAATTCACTACAAGAAAATACTTCTTTTGGCAACCTTTATTAATAAACAAAAAATATTTATTAACAAAAGAATGTATATACAAGAAAATTTTCACTTGTTTATAATAACGCTTTTATTAAAAAAAAATTCCCTACTTACAGTGATACTTTAAGAGGCAACAAAAATTTCCCTCTTAATTGAACACGAATTTCTTCTTGATAGTGATTGTATGACATATTTCACAAATTATTGACAATACAAGCGCTTTTTTAGCAACTAAATTTTAATTTTTGATAAGTAAATTTTAGTCCTTAAAAGTCAAAATTTTTGTGACGGTGGTTCCACCGCCACTGTTTCAGGCCATCGTGCTCAATTATATTATTAAAAGCGAATATAACATTATAAACGATGACAGTAAAATATGAAATAGCCCGAATAGGCGGTCGATAATAAATTAAGTACTACTAATAAAAGATGCTAAATATACTATATGTCAAGCTATTACGATAGGCCCAAAATAAAAAGTTTTACTAAAATCTCTGCTATTAATGGTCATCGTTGAATCAAATTAATCCAAAGTAAAATTATTAATGATATATGAAACTTACGAAGCTCGCGTTTAATTTATGTCGCAATTTCATGTTGTTCCAAATGATTTTTATTCATGGAGGGCATGTTTGTTTAGGTTTAAGAAGCATTCAAAATTACATGAAAAATAATTTTTCTTTTTTATTGTTTATATTGGCAGCACCTATTTTCACTACAAGAATACTATGATTTAGCAACAAAATCCATTCATTACTAAAAGTTAAAATTTTATAATTAAAAATGGTATAACGAAGTTACTAACAATATAAGTCATTGACATCGTCGCAGTGTTTAATTTCATATTTCCTATGACTAACATTTTTTTGATAAAACTACGATTAATATATTTTTTTCGATGAAACTATGACTAATATTTTTGAATCTTTTTAATTTCCTTCTTTCCACCAAAAGCTCGATTTACCCGGAGCATTTCATGCATGTGCAACGTCATTTTCAAGCAGAGAAAAGAGTCTCCTAGCCCCCATCGGAGGTGCAGCGAATAAGTGATTACTAGCTAAGCTAGTCTTGAGTCTTGACACGTGGGATCTAGGGACCTATCTTCAACCATTGTCACGACCAGCAAACGCTACCACGTGTCGTCAGATCAGCTATGAATGGATGGATGGATCGAGAGTGCAGCTGTCCAGGTACGTCCGTCGACGTATGCCCCACGTGCATGTGCATGAAGGCAAGACAAAGAACTAGCTAGGAAGGCTAGAACTAGCTAAGAAGGCTAGACCTACTTATATTCGATATAAAAAAATGGTCATGTTAGTCCACACTAAGTAATGACTTATTTAATTTATCTTAAAATTTTATTTTTATCTTTCTCCCTAAACCTGTTAATATAGATCATTTAACATATGAATTAAGTTTTACCATTTTTTAATATGTGTATATATTTTTTAAAATTTAAACATAGGTGTCTTTTAGCCATCCTTAGTGGTTGAGAATCGCTAAAATATCCTTGTATTTAATTTTTTTAAAAAATATATACATATATCCAAAAATGTAAAACTTAGTTTATAGGTTAAACGCACCTAAATAAACAAATGTATGAATAAAAAAGAAAAAATTTAAATAAATTTTTTAAGGTGAGCTAGGTAAACTATTACTTAGCCTAGGCAAATATGATCATTTCTCTTAAAGATATATAAGCATCTTATTATTTTATTTTCATTAAATATCAATACAAGAAGATGCATTTTTAGCAACCTTTATCAGTAAAAAAGTTTATTAACAAGAAAAATGCATATACAAGCAAAATTTTGCTTGCTTATGATAATATTTTTATTAGTAATGAAAATTTTCTTTGCTTATAATAATGTTTTGTAGCCAAGGAATAATTTTCTTGCATATAGTGATGTTTCTGCAATCAAATAAAATTAAGGACGTATTTGGGAAGTGATAAAATTTTTAATGAAAAATTTCTGGTGTAATTGTTTTGAACTAAGAGAAAATGATATGACATGATATGGGCAATAAGAGTAAAAAAAATAAAATTAAAATAGGTAGTTTCACTATATAAAAATAATTGAAAAGTGGAAGAATTATACAGAAAGATATGTAAAATGATTTAAAACATGAAAGTTATGGAGAATGAAATTTTTTTTATTGAAAAACTTTAGTTTGGAAAGTTTTTGGGTGAAACAAATATTCCCCTAGTTGCTTAAAGGCCAAAGTCATGAACTATTGGTAACCAAACTTCTTATTAATGGTTGTTATTTGACATATATTAGATATTATTGACAATTAAATAATAAGTAATCCTGTTTGCTTGGGCTAAGCAAATGATTCACTCAGCTTACCTCGAAAAATTTGTTTAAAATATTTTTTACTTTTTATCCATGCATTTGTTTATGTAAGTATATTTAACATATAAACCAAGTTTCATCATTTTTGGATATGTGTATATATATTTTTGAGATTTTTATACATCATCTAAAAACGGTGAAACTTGGTTTATATATTAAATATACCTAGATAAATAAGGTATGAAGGAAAAAATAAAAAAGTTTTTTAAATAGATTTTTTGAGGTAGGCTAAGCGAGTTATTTGCTTATTCTGAGATAACAGTATCATTCTTTCAATCAAATCTTTTGTTTAACAATAAATTTTAACCTTTGATAAGAAAATTTTAGTTGCCAAAAATAAAATTTTCATAGTATGTTTCGTTACTTTAGATATGTTAGATTAATTATTTTTAATAAAAAGTATTTTTTATAAATTTAAATATTCTTTCACTTGATTTTAGTCAAAAATATATCCTGTCTTTTCTAAGTGATGCCTATTCCAACGTAGCCCTTTTTTCAAAAAAGTGCACAACCTTCATATTCTTCTTTGTATACGTGAGATAATAACTTTCTACATCTCAATAATAAAAAAAATTTCTACATCTTTAATATGAGTTCGGGGATGCTTCCATGCCATCCCTTCTATTTTTAACACCTAGGTAGTTGATGAAAAATTCACTCCATTTATTATGTTTAGCATTTCTTGTATTATTATGAAACCCTTTTATTTGTCTAATATCATTATGTATGGGCTCCATCGCAAATATGCAAAATCAATATAATAAAATGATTTAAAACTAAGTATTAATTTTAAGCAGTATTTTCAACGTCTAAACCATTTAAAATATTATTACTGTATGGATAAATGATTTGATAAAGTATTACGACAATCCAATATATATGTGAATGGATCTAAACATTTTTCCAAATTTACACCTGAACATACTTATTTTTGAGTCAAATGTAGCCTATGCAAATATTGGATTTGGATGAAACTTAATCTTATAACTAAACAAATTATGTTAAATATAACGAATCGATCAAATTTTTCATCAAACATCAAAATCTTAAATTTTGAGGAGGTTACATAAAATTGCTCTTATATAACCCGGTTACATAGAAGCGAGCCCCAAGTTAAGTTAATCCTTGTTAGATAGTCTTGCTAATTTTTTAAATTTGATTAACCTACATTTATGACATAATATTTTTAAACCCGAGTAATGAATTATTATATAGGATTGGATTGGATAAAGAAATATATATTTAATATGTTATTCATACAGTATTTTAATTTTCGTTCAACGGAGAGGGACGAGAAGCAATCGAGGTAGCGGATGATGATGAGTTTGGCTGGTTGGGCTAGCTAGCTCATGGGCGGACGCGGACATATGGGAACAGCTTAGCTGGTTGGTGGTTGTGCGTTGGTGCATGAATTAGCTAGCTTAGATAGCTGCTGCATGCAGATAAGATGCATGTAGATATGCCACCAAAGTTTACAGTACTGGTGATGTATGGTCGTCCCTAGCTTCCTCCCTCCCCCAGTCCTCACGTTCTTCCACTTGGAAGCCTGTGGGAACCCCATTAAATTATAATCACATCCCTTCACCGTAGCAAAATTTCTTATCTGCAATACTTTCAGCCATCCAAATTTTAATAGTTGCATTAAATATTATTTTTAATTATGTTTAATACAAAATGTTATATTTAACAAAATATCATCACTTTAAAGCAAGTAAGTATTTGTAAGTAAATAATCAATTATAGTTAAAATTCACCTAATATTCTCGCCAAATATATATTGTGTCTAGCTAAAGATTAACTAAGCCAAAGACAATGTGTCATTTGGATAGGCATCTTCGGTTCGAAGGTTGGCGGAAGCATATTGAGGTGAGTTTAGTGGCGGCGTTTGTTCTTCCCAAGTTTCTGTGGGAGCGTAAATCATGTGGAAATTTAGGAATTATTATTAGGAAAAATTAGATTATTGGTTAGATATTTATAGAATATTGCTAGAAAAATTGTTAGAATGTCTCAAAGCTCGATTATAATATTAATTGAGATGATGTAATACATATGAAATAAAAAAAGATTAACTAAATTCAACAAAATTTGTATAAGCGCCTTCATTGGAGATGCATGTGGACATCTTATATGATATGGACAATGATTTAATAATACTTCATGCTTACTCTTGAACTTTCAATTTTAAGAAACGTATTGTTAAATCCATAATCGTGCTGCCAAAAACTTTTTTAAATGGAAATTTATATCTTATAAAAAATAAAATCTTTTGAAAATGAATATATTTTTAAAAAATGCATAGTATAAATATAGTATATAACAGATTATAATATCTAATTGTTACAATCATAAACAAATACATATAGATAAACTTGATGAATAATTTAAACTATAAAAATATATCTCAAAAAAAAAAAAAAACCAAGAATAAGCATGGAGCCTCCATACAAAGTAAGCATTGAATCATTACCCATATTATATATCCTATAATCTTTATTTAATATGTTTTGCAAACATCATTTCATTTTGGATATTTCATAGATTGCATCAACAAAAATGAAAAAAAGATAATGATGTTTGAAAAATAGATACTTAACTATTCCATGAACTTAAAGGATGTTTGAAAAATAAATACTTGTTTCGATGAAATTGAAAAAAATAGATACTTAATTAACTATTTTTGAAAAATAGATACTTGATTAACTATTCTACGGCCAATCGGGTGTCATGTCGGTTGATCGGGAATAATGGCAAATATGTCAGCTGCCCGCTCTCAACTCTTCCATGGGAGTTCAACCTGTAGAGGGAGCTTGATCTTCCGAGTGGAGAACTTATTATCTCACATGTGAATTCTTGAGATTGTTCGTAACATGAGATAAAATGTAATATTGTACACCCAATAAAAAAAAACCTATTCTATTTGCTGCAAAGAATGTAATAATGAATTAGTTCCTCGAAATTTTACTTGAAAACTAACCACTTTGGTTTTTCTGGCTACAGGGAATGATTATCTCAATACGAAACTTGGTGAGCCGGGAAATTGGAAGCATTCAATTATTTAAAAGTAGATATGCGTTCTTCAAAAGTTTCTGCGTTTGCCCCTTTCTTTATAATTTCATGATCAAACATATATATATATATATGTCTTTGAAAATCTTATTCTAATATTTATGAATGCTTATTCAAATCAACACAAGATTTTTCAAAAATGTCCAATCGCAATTATCGATTAAGTGATCCATTTCGACGAGTTGGTATTTTCAGTTTAGATCATGGATGGCCATAGAAATCATCAGAAAATCTCAAGGATAGCGACAGAGAATTTCCTAAATCTGGCGTTGGACAGTCAAGATCATTAGATTGAGTCGTAAATAATAACCAATTGGAGCTAGCCACCCCTGATTTTGCAGGTAATGGTCTGTCAAAGCTTTTAAACTTGGTCATGAATGTTGAAAGAGTACAACGAGATGCATGCATGTGGTGATGAGAGCTAGGCAAGGCCGGCCAGCTACAAATCAGGATGAATTCATGGATGTGGAAAGCTTAATAATCTTTATTACCGGAAAAAGCAGAGAAGACATATTACCACCTCTCTTTTCAAAAGCTCCCTTGACCATTTGTCATTCACATCCTTCTCTTTCTCGATTGTGTCGGGCATAAGGCCCTACCAAACCGACCAATTCTCTCACCCAACCAACATAAACCTTACATGATATATATGGGTGCATAAATTCGTACCTTAAGTTACGTACCTTTTCATCTCTAGCTTTATATCCAGGGTTGATTTCTTTCTTTTCCATTTTTTTTTTCCAAGTAATTCCTTACCTTGGAACTTCTTTCCATTCACATGGCCATGAAAGGTCAGGTCTGCCCATTCGATTTGGGGAACGTGTCATGTACTTCGTAGCTTCTCCCTTTAACTTTTGGCATTAAAGAAATCTTTATTGCTTGGGTTTGAATTAACATGAAGCATTAGCCTCTCGAATACCACCTCCAGATTAGTCTACTTTTCGACTTTTGCCGCGTTAATTTGCATGCTCCTTCAATAGCAAGCATAGTGAGCACACAACTAATCAACCAAGTCTAGATTGGTTGGCCAAGCGCTGTTGTTTCTAAAGCCCTCGTGAAGGTTCGACCCCTATTGTCATTCTCTTGAAGGTGGAAGCAATAGTCTCCCATGGGGGCAGTTGTCTCTCCTGTTATGAGCTTTAGTATCCTTTTTAATACTGTAAGGAAATCTGTGAGAATTTCTGGGGTTAATTTGTAAAGATTCATGGGATTGAATTATAATAATTAGATAAAAATGAGATACGGTGAAAATAAGCGATTCCGGAATGGAAGAAAAAAAAAAAAAAAAAGCGCTCCACTAGTTAATACGCTAAGAGCTTTGCAAGTAAATGAACAAGTCAAGATTTGATAAGTGTGCTGAACATGTTTCATTTTAAAAATGGAGGTTTATTATTATAAAAAATCCCAATTACGAGGCACTAGCTTCTCACATATACCCTCTTTCACTGTGGTTAATTATTATAAATCGCCTTGCAATGCTTCAAAGTTCGAACTCGGCACGAAGCGTTGATAAAAAAGGGCCATTGGAGCACACATATTACTTTTACAAGTAATTTCGGCTCAAACAGATCTCAAGTTCAAAAAATCTGGTTATTAAAATTTGTAATTCATTGAAACCAAAGTAACTTAAGTTTCCTAAATACATGTTAGTTGTGGTATATCTTCATTTGCAGCACTTATGATCAGTTTACTTCGAGGTTTATGAGATTACTTTTAACTAGTCTTTTGCATATTAATTTTAGATTAGATTACATGAAAGGCAACCATATCAAACTGCTTCTACTTACTAACTATTTGACGTGTACTGCTTATTAGCTAACTTCGTTAATTAGCTTATCGCCCATCAGCCAATAAATTTATGTACACTAAGGTTTCGTTTGGCCAAGTTTTTCTCCATAGCTTATTGGCTCACTGATAAATTCAAATTATCTTTGGACAGGTAGCGTAAGCTTTTGCTTACAGTATTTTATCTACGACTAGAATTAGTAAACCTATATAGTGCCGAATAAGTGCTCGATGTGGAAGCATAAAATTCTCACTTTCGTAATAAACGGTGAAAGATGTTTTGTGGGTCCCCCACTATAATTTGTTGTGGGCTTTGAAGTTTGAAGTACGAATATTGGTGGGTTACAATCGTACCAAGTAGCAGAGATTCAGTGGAGTCGAGAGAGATGACGACAATTGATGTCGTTCTCTTTGCCTGCGGTTCTGTCTGTCCTTGGTTTGGCTTAATTGACGTGTCTTGGTGGAGCCAATCACGGGTCTGTTCTTCTGCAATATCAGTAAGCTAATTAAAGATGACTTGAGAAATCAAGCTCTATAAATATCAATGCGGATAAACCCACCCCACCAACATTTACAATTCTGGCTTCTGTCGAAAGTGCCGTTGTTGCTATTGCCCCCCCGTCCTCATTCGGCTATAGTACAGTGCAAATCCTTTTTACATGTGACGATTTGTGCATTGCATGAAAGCGGATTGAAGATGCTTGCTAGCTGAAACTAGATGCATCAGGTGTATGCATGATACACTATAATGAACTTTACTTTAATTTGGCTGTGAAATCTTTTGTTCTACTTACTGGCTGAAAGCTTGTTGCTAATGCTCCTATCCACCTTTGGAAGATAGTCGCTGATGAGCAGCAATGACATACTTTCTAGCTAATGGTAGTGGTGGGGTTGCGTGTGGATGCACTGGGAAGTCAGACAACGCATTCGAAAATATATACACGTCTTATGCGTTACATTTTATTACACTGGTCGTAAAGTTATTTACTTTTGCATTTATAAAATATTTTAAAACGTACATACAACTTCTTTAATTCCACTCAAATCGCAATCGTCATAGTAGTTTAAACTTTCCTTCTCTCTCTCTCTTAATTACTACATGTAGCAAATCATATATATACACTACAAAAAATTTTATTACACTTTAGTCAACCTTTTGCAGCTATATATATATATATATTTGACCCTATTTTGCAGCTATATTTTAATCATACCAAATGCAGTTAATTCAGTCAAAATTTTATTAACATTTGTAGCTAATTTTTTATGGTTATATTAAACATTATTTTGACGGCGTTTGATGTAAAAATTGTTACATTTAACCAAATACCACTAATCAAAAGCAATTAAATATTTAGAGTTAACTAATTAATTATAGCCAAAATAAACATAATACAGACAAATATATATTATATGCAACTAAATAATTAGCTGTATAAAATGAAATTTGTAGTTGTAATTTATATAGCATGCTAATCTTATATTGCCGCCTATTACAGTCGGCTGAAAAGTACTTTTTATTTTATTATTTTTAATAAATTTGTGGGCATAAATTTTCGAAAACTAGTTAACACCACAACTCTGTCAATTAGTCAGCCTAAGACAACATTGGTGACTGCCAATATCTTCTTGTTATCTGAAAGCAAACATATTAAGCTTGAGAAATGGCTAATTACAAGAAAATTAAACATTTTGTGACGTACTTGTAGTGATAATTAGCATTTTTAGTGTAAAAGATACAATTTAGTGACATAAATAATGAGCAATAATGGTGTAAAAGATATTGCAAAAAGTAAATTTTTTAATGACAAAACTTATCGCTAAAAGCATGACTATTAGCACAACTTTTTTTAAAAAAAAATGTTACGAAAGCCTTTTGTAACTGATCTAAAGTGACTTTACTTCATCAACATCACAGTATAAGTTAATGCATATAGTTACAAAATTTAATTTCTCTAAAAGTTGGTTTTCTTTTTGTAGTTTTCCGGATGCCGCACCATGCAATGCTACCTTCTATATGCCTATATATGCCTGGAAATTGACTAGATTCGCCGGACCCGATTCTGTTTGGAACAACAAAGATAAGGGCATTAAAGAGGTTCCCCACTCGTAAAAGTTGAGCTGGGTTCACAAGATTCCTTTGTGGAATTCGATCTATATGGCAACCTTTTAATCATCTACAATTTTTTTTGATTGGATAATTATCTAAAAAGAATAATAAAAAAAATATTACTTTTAATTAGCCTTAATTCTCCCCGCGACGATTTAATTAAAATAAAAGGATCTTTCCGGACATTATTGCTGCATGCGTAGATAAGTCTATTTCATTAATTTTAAGCTGGCCTACTTCATGCCAACAACGGTAATAAAACTTAGGTGAGCTCTCAAGGCAACACGCTACTGCAACAAATTTGACTTTTAGTAACAAAAGGTTTAGTTGGCTAAAAGATTTGGCAATTAGCTAATGTTACATAATGTCACACATATATATACTTTTCGGTGACTAAAATGCTAACTTTTTACGTATTTTCTTTATGGAAACTTTTTACATAGTTAGGAACAGAAATTTAAGAGTTAAAACAACTTCCAAATTAAAATTGAATTGGTAAAATGGTTGCTAAAGACATTTGATGGTAATTCATTATTTCCAATGCGTGTTTGGAACCTTGTCGTACAACCAAAGGGCGAATAAAACTGCCACCAGGGGTCTATTCTCGTGCTAACACTCATTACCCGTTTTTGTGAAGTTAAGTGTTCGATATACGCATCCTAGTGTTTATTTCTTCCCAATTTTGTGGGAGTTTTACTTTTTCCCTTTGGTAGAAGTTTAATTGATGAGAACTTATTTTCTCTCTTTGAAAAATTGTAAGAATGTCTTACGGCTTAAATATATTATAAATTGAGATGATTGTAAATATATACATAAAAAAGGTGTGTAAGACTCCCCCATTTTTATAACTTTTTTGTACGAATATTTAGTTAATATTTTTTTGATGGGAGAATATTTAGTCAATATTAACAGTCTTATTTTTCTTCTTTTATCGTTATCGCAACTTTTAATCATTACCTCAAAATTTTCGTCCAAGATATTGTTAAAATTTGAATTACTTTCTGTACATTCACGGCTAGAAAATTAGAAACCCGGAAATTTCTTAATGTATTATTCATTTTCGCTGTAACTTTGCTATAACTTCGTTACAAGAAGTCCGCACTAAAAGGTTTTAATAGCAATTATATTGTTTTGATGTGATTAATAGCAATTATTTTAAGTTATCGCTAAACGCACACTCCTTAAGTGACTATCTTTTCTTAGCCTTACGGCCAAAAAGTTCAATTTTTGCAACAGGGATATGTTTTTGTCAATAATACTTACTGAGGAAATCTTCTATGCAACCAATTCCACTATACGATCGGTTAATTTTTTTTATATTTGTTTGACTTTCTAAAATTTTATCCTAAAGCCCAATCATCCGTCATATTTTTGTATGATTAAACAATCATATTAATTAATTTTACAACAAGTGTAACAGCATAGGGTTATTGATAATTATATTTTAAATATTGTTAATTATAAAAGTTTTCAATTTACTTATTTTTATATATAGGCTAAATAAATAGTTTTAAATATAATGATGGCTTAGATTTTTTTGAAAAAAATTGCTGATGGTTGCAACATGCAAGTGATTGCATGGAGATTTCGTTACAGTTTTTTTTATGGTACCTCATAGTTTTTTATTGGTGTTATTATATTATACAATAAATATCTGGTTTTACAATTAAGTATATTCACGAATGAGAGACTAAACTCCCATCTATACTAAGGTAAACCAAGTTCCTACTTTACAACCGAACCCTTACACATGGAGGTAAGTTTTTAAAAATCCAAAGCATATGAGACTCAAAACCTCGCTTGGCAGTAGGGTGCCAGTGAAGTTTACCAACCAGGCCAATGCCCTATTGGCATCTTTTCTCCTAGTTTTTTTTATGAATATTTTACAATTATCTCAATTGGTATTTTCAATTAAGCTTTGAGATATTCTTACAAATTTCTTACTGAGAAGACTGTTTTGCCAACATGTCTGTCTGTGAAGCCACGTTGCATTTTCGCCGCTGCAAGGGTTTGTTCCGTGGTCACCCAAGAGGGAGCCAAACCATTTACCATTGCGCCATGGCACAAATTTCCTCATGGTTTTTTTTTTTTTTTGATAAAAAATTTCTTCATGGTTAGTTATGCTAATTAGAGTCTTTTGCTGTAAAAAAGTGCTACAAAATCATGTGGCAAAAATGTTGTTTTTCTTGTAGGGGTCATACTCAAACATGAAAACTCGCAAGTTAGTGGATTCAGTACGTGTACATGCTAAGTGGAGGCGGTTCGAAAGTATATCTGCTTGAATATATATTACCTCTTTAATTACCTTCTACCATAATTCGCAAATGACAAGGCAAATCCCATGGATAAAATGAAATTTCACCGAGATGAGGTCGACATGCATGGCAGGCGAATATTTCTGTAATATCCACATGAAATCTGCTTTCTGCCAAGATCCACATCTCCCAAATATTCAGCAGATCACCACAATTACAGCGACCTGAAAGTAATGAAATCTTAAATGTGGAGAACAGGGATATATGTGTAAAGGATCGGGCCACGTACACGTACAGTGGTCACTCTATTTATTATATATATGGACCGAATCTAAAAAAACGCTTCTTTTTAATTCAACGTTTAGAAAAAGTTGATTGAGAAAGGCTTGCAATAAGTAAAAAGACAAAATAGAAATGCAAGCATGTATGCAACGCCGAGTTACCCTATGTTCAAATAGAAATCTTTTATTATTACATTCCTGATAACCTTTTTTATGGGATAATCTTTTATTATTAAATTCCTGATAATTTTTATAATACTGTTAATTAAAAGAATAAGCACAATCTAAATTAACTTTCTGAGATGCAAAAACTAATGGCTATTTGTATTTAATTTGTCTTTCTATGATTTTTTAATTTTTAACAAATGATTTATTCATTTTTGCAAAAACAAAAATATACGCAAATCTCCTGCCAACTTAATCTGATAAGATATCGTAACCCACCTAAACTGGATCAGGATCATGTAAATATGTCATTAAATTAAGGCTTATTTAGTCTCAATGGCTACGAAGTCAGAGTTTCACGGCTTCACCTATGAACTTTGATCTGGAACTCTAATAATTGAACAAAAAATAGCAAACATAAATATCTAAAATTTTCAAAATTTGCAGCCGATGAAAAGGACAGAGCAGCTCGTGTTGGGTTTATGCTTTTTCCTAGTTCGAGGCAGCAATTGCACGGGTAGGATGTCATGGGAAAATCAATACTCCATGTTCAGCACGCAAAAGCTTTGTATTTTATAGAGCAGCCCAGCTAGCCCATATGTAACGATGATTTCCAAGGGGGAAGGGAAGGGCATGCGTGCATGACTTCTTGCGTGTTTTTCTTCATTATTATTATTTACATACATACAGAGAAAGAAATGAGCAAAAAATATAAAAATATAAAAAGACGGTTTGTCTGAAATATTTTGATTGGTGGCTTTGGAAGGCTAAAAAGGGAATCCGAAAACATCCAAACGCTGCAGACAAATCCGGTCTCAGAAAAGAAATCTTCTTTAGAGGGGGTAAAGAAAAGGCAAGCTTTTTCAAACCTGCAAGCTCGGAAAATGGGTGGCCATCGATTCTCTCTCTCCACTCCAACCCCTCGCCCACTACCTATATTTAGACAAATCCTCCAAACGGTGTCCAAACTTCATTTGGGGATACATATATAGATATATATGATCCACATGGCTCTCCAAAGTTACCTGCTTGCTACATGGAATTAGGGTTTTTTGGTTTTTGTACAAGCTACAAATAGACATGCGTGAGAAGAGGGTGTAACCTTTTTTTCGCCTCTTTCATGGATCTCTGTTGGGGGTTTTTGAGCTATTTTTCTGGGGAGATGTCGGAATTATATAATTGTCTTTTGGAGTGAATAAGAGAGTTATAAAAACATGCTCATGTTGTTGTGGGTTTCTCCCTCCCTCGTTCTCTCTTACAAGAAAGAAGAAGGTGGAAAAAGGTGAATGGGCTGTGCCTGGCTCCCTGTATGCCACACGTTGAGACCCATCTGATTTTTGATCGGCTGCTGCGGGTGGCGTGCGAGGAGCCAAGCATACCCTCCCTCCCTCCCTCCCTCCCATGATTCTTCTACTTCGTTTTTTCTTCTTTATTTTTTCCTCCTTTTCTTGGGCCTTTTGCTTTAAAGAAGAGAAATCACTGCTTTTCTTGCAAACGCATCGAAAGAATGTGGAGATAGCTGATGGATTGCTTTTTGCTTTGATTGAGATGACTACTGCCAGTAATATTGCTTTAACCTTGGTAGGAACGACTAACGCAAGTTTTCGTAGCTTTGAAGACAATATTCCAGGCCCAGATTTACGAGAACGAGGATATTGCTTGATTATTCTTTCATTAAAAATCTGCCAAGGAACTGCTAGCTCCTTTCTTTGCTGGGCCAACGTGTTTTATGGAAATGAAGAGTTCCGTGCCTGAAAAGGTATGTAGCAAATGCATTTCTCCCCCACGCACTCATACTATAAACGCCTCAACTAGGTATCTCATCTCACGGGTGGGGTTTAGGTGGGTTGGAGAGAGAGAGAGAGGTGTCATAATCGGACTTGGAAATAAACTACAAAATCCATGTTTTTTTCGTGGTTACCTTCTGATAGCGGTCTATTCTGTGAGCAGTTGTCGTTGAGCATAAGAAAAAGGACACTAACCAAAGGTGTTGGCTTGGGCTTTATCTTCATTTCATCCAAGTAACAAACCAAAAATTGTTTTCTTTGGATTTGTGGAGAGAGATCTGGACACTTTCTTTTTCTTTTTTTTTTCTTCTCTACCTGAACATATAGGTTTCAGAAGAGAGTACATGCACCTCTATATATATCCACTGGGAAATTAGATTATAAGAATCTAATTAGGTTATACATATTTCATACAAACCAGAGCGAGTTTTGTTGGACAATGAAAGAAAGATCACATCCCTGGGCACATGTGCTGTCGGTCTCGATACTGTATGGAGGCGTTCCCTTCCTACAACATGGGATCTTTCTTATCCTCCACTTTTGTAGTTCATTCTCAGTAACTTAGTCCCCCTTTCCGATCGCATGCAATCTTTCATTTCATTGCTTTTTGACTAAAAAACTCTCAGACCACTTCCAGTAATCTCTCTCTCTCTCTCTCTGCACAAAGAAACAATTATTTCACTGACACTCTCCTCCTTTCTTTGCTGCATTTTCTTCTTTTTTGCTACTTTCCTCCCCACTTCACTGTTTAGTGGGGAAGCATGAGAATTTTTTTCTATTTTGCTGCTTAATTTCATTCCATTTATGTCATCTCTTTTTGTTGTATACACATGAATATGTATGTGCATCTACATATGCATAAATGTGCACATGAAAAGTTATCACTTGGATGACAAAGTGGCTAATATGAATGTGTACAGAGTGTTAAAGTTGAAAGGTCAGGGATCAAGGTTGGCTAGAGTTAGTGGTCTCGGTACCTCTCTCCTCTCCTGAAGTACATTTCTTCAGGTATGTAATTATCCAAGATGAATGACCCGATCCAAAAAAAAAATGCACATGAAAATTTTCACATGTACGCATTTACATGTTATGCGAAAATGCTTAATATGCGGATTTAATTAATAACTTATTCATCATATTAGCCACCATCCAATAGAAGTAAAAAATATATATATCATTTTAGAGACTTGACTGGGTTATAAAAATTTATTTCATTTGAGAGCCAGTACATAAGTTATTTCATTTGAGAGTCAGTACGTCGCGTCCCGTTAAAAATTTCTAATTGTTTATGGTCTATTCTATCTTTCAATCCACAAACAATATAGCCTTTAAAATCTAAGCTAATTATTTCCTCAAAGAAAACTTAGCTAATTAGTATATATTCACAGATATAGCAAATAAATTATATTCTATAAAATCCGTTAGTCCAAGCATCAAATCAGCCATTTTCACCACAATTTATCCTAAAAATATTCTCATATGAAAATTTTCCACACAGATGGTTATATTTCCTTACGATAATAAGATTGCTATAATCTTGAAAGAAATTTTCATAAGTGTGATAATTAGAAACGAAAATTATTTTTAATTTTTGCAATACCACGGTTGGTTTCTATCAACTATTTGCGAGTAATTCATTGTACTTACTAAAGCTTTTGCAAACAAATAAAAAAAAATTTAACGAAGAAACAGATAAATTTTGAAAATTATTTTAAATTTTTGCAATCCCGTGGTTGGTTTCTATCAACTATTTGCGAGTAATTCATTGTACTTAATAATGCTTTTGCAAAAAAATAAAAAAATTTTAATGAAGAAACAGATAAAATTTGATATCAGACACAAATTAAAAACGTATTTTTCGCAACGTATTTTAGCAATGTTAAATATTTTTCGTTGCGAAAAATACTAATTATCAATTTTGATAATAATAATTATCCTTAAATTTTTAGTTTTAGCGATAATGATATAATAATTATTGTAAAAAGTAACTTTTTAGTGACAATGAAAAATACTGTTGTCATAAAAGTTTATACTTTTGGTGGCAATCTGAAAAAGTTTGTTGTTAAAATATTTGTGACAAGCTTTCAGTGTAATCGCTCTGAGAAAAATAAACAGTGAGTAACAATGAATAATGTTGCTATATGTATATTTTTTAAATTGTGATAATACTTTATGTCAATCACAAAAAGATTTTAATAATGATTTTTAAAAATTGTCACAAAAAGTTTATACTTTTAGAGGTAATAGTTTTGGACATTGTCACTAAAAGATTACTTTTTTAAAAAATATTATATTATTGCCGTTAGAAACTAAAAAAGATATTTTTTTTCAAAAGAGTTAATTTTTAATGTTACTTATTAGTATCCTTTTCAACAAGAAGGGTTAAGAGGTTTCTAAAATCATATTGTAAAAGGTTGATTCTTTTGTAGCGAATGAAATGACCTTCTGTTGCATTAGATGAAAATCTTTTTCATTTAGTAATAGTACTGTTTTTGTTCATTGCAAGTCTAAGGTTTTTATTAATTACAGGTCTTAGTAGTGAAAGCCATTAGCCGTGAAGGTCACTTCAAGGAAAATTTTCATTAGTACGTAGCTAAACTTGTTGCTAGAAGTAAGCTTTTAGCAATGAATTTGCACTTTGTTGCTTAAAAGTGAATAAATTATTACAAGCCTAGTAGTAAAGTTTTTAAATGAACTTTCAGCTACAAACTCTCACATGTGAGTTGGCTGCGAAAGTGAATTAATTATTACAAGTCTAGTAATAAAGTTTTTTAATAAAACTTTCAGCCACAAACTCTCACATGTGAGTAGGCTGCTATAACTTTGAGATAAATGTTTACAATAAAAAATAAAAAGATTTACACTACAAGAAAATAATTATTTAGCTATGAAAATTTTTGTATTAATTTACACTATAAGGCTTTTCTAATTATATTTTAAATTGTCACTTAAAGTCATATTTTTAGTGACAAATGGTTACTTTTGCAAAAGCATTTGTTATGTTATTGTCCCTGAAAGCTAATTTTTGGCGAAAATGATTATTTATATCACTAAAAAGCTTTTTATGGGAAAAATGTTAACGGTTGCCAAAAGTAAGTAATAAAATGTTAATTCTCTTGTAGTGTTGGAATTTAGGTTATCAATCATCAAAATATTAAAAATGGATAAGATAACTATGATAGGACCATTATCTTATATATACTTATTATGTTTGAACTATATTGAGCCGTGAACATTTCAAATCAATCTTAAATACAAATTTTTTATTTTTTCAAATTCTTTTTACAAAATTATTATTTTAGTTATATTTAATCTATAAACAAATTTTTACTAATTTTAAAGATGTATATATTTATTATATATTTTTAAACATAGAGATATTTTAGGCATTTTAAATTGTTAAAACATGACTAAAATACTCTTATGTTTAAAATCCAAAATAAACATATATATATATCTCCACAATTTATAAAATTTGGTTTATTGGTTAAACATAAATAGATTAACCATTTTGCAAAAAAAAATTGAAAATAAAAAACAAAAAAAGATGTTTGTGAACGGATCTGTCCGAAATGATCTTTCTGCAACTATATTTAAAATATAGCCATCAAGTTTGAAAATGCCAAATATACTTGTTCCGTCAGCTATCATGGCTTAATTACCCACAAGCAACGGTTTCTTCACTTGTTTAATAGTTTTAACAAAAATACCCCTCTAAATTCTAATTCACGCTTGACAGAAATACAGGAGGATCTTCTATTGGGGACTGTCCCGCCACCAATGGCATTCACTTGCCGTTTCGATCCTAGCGATATCCGCATCGGATCTTCTTCTCCAACCATAAGATCACACAAGGATATATCGGGCCATTTTAATTTCTTCGCCATCTCCGATGGAAAAACTCTTTTGCTGCTTGCTCTGATGCCTCTTTCTTCGTCTTCATTGTCCAAAAACTCATCTGTCATTGCCTCTCGTTGCTGCTGAACCATCTCGTCATCACGCCTCTGCCACTTTGCTAATGGGGGAAAAATCCATATGTTGGTTAGATAGGAAGAAGAATGGGGTAGTGACTATTTTTGTAATTCTAGGGAGGGGCGCATGTGGAACTTCAAATACAGAAAACTCAATCAGATCGTTTCTTCCCTCAGAGGCAAGAGCATGGGATTCCTTGACGGCCTCAGTGGAGAGGAATATTGAAAAAGAACCTTCTATGCTTAAACTCATGAATAGGTACAATGCTTGCATGCAATGCATTAGCCATGGTTGTTTCGATGATCGTGTAGGTTTCTGGTGCTGATGAAGGGGACGAGAGAAGGGGCAACATTACTCACCAACCCGTTTAAAACCAGTTATGGTGGGGCATTTTTGCTAAGTCGATTGCAACCAGATTATCTGATAACCCCTCTAATTAAATAACCGTTGATGGGTTTACCCAGGGGAAAAAAAAAAACCGTTCATGGGTTGATTAGTACCGACCCTTCAACTTATATAGTGATCTCTTTAATCCGTTTAACCCGTTAATAGTATATTTTATTATATAGACTTCATGTTCAAGTTTTTTATATTAATGTAGAAATTTTTTTTATTTCTTGTTAGGTATCTATTAAAATATTGAGAAGTGGACCAATTATATACTACTTATCATTATTTGCTTTGTTTAAAAGTTGTTAATAATTTTTTTTTATCATTCATGAGTCTAAATTTATTTATTTTATATAGCTATTAATAAATCAATTCTCACAATAAAAAAATAGTTAATTTTCTTATACCATGTTGGAACCCTCTAATCTGTTAATTAAATAGGTTACAAACGGATTAAAGTTAAGATTTTATAAGTGAATTAGTAAACAGAACAGTGTTGAGATTTCATATGAAAGATAAACGAATTAGTTGGAGAGATGATTTTTTTTTTTTTTTTTTTTTCATTTGGTTGAATGAAAACCGTTGCGAGAGGGATTGTGGAGGCGCGGACTGTGAAGGTGCAGATTTGACGTATTCCAACCAAATCTAAAGGAGCTGGATTGGGAAAATGATGGATTTGTCCCAGATACATGCGACTCATGCATGTATTTTCATTATTTTAATAGTTCAACAAAAGCATAAGGATAATGTAGGCAAATAAAATATTTGCAAACAGCCGTTTTACTATTGTGATAGAGTAGGTAGATGTGGTATTTTATCTATAGTTAGTGGGCATATTTCTTACCTAATGGATATAGTTAAAATATAGGTGAAACATTACGAGTAATTTAGCTTTTACCAAGTAATTTGCGTTTTGGGTGCTAAAAGAGATTATATTGGTTACCTCTGAAATAATAATTTTTTTCTTTTCTAATTTTTTTTTTTTTTTTTTTGGCAGTGGAAGCTAAAGTAACAAGTACTTATTTATGAGTTTTAAAGCAACAAGTACGTATTTTTGAGTTCCTTGGTTTACTCACTTTTAGCGAAGAAAAAAGATTTTATTTTAGCAACAAGTCTTCATTAATGCTAATTTCAAATTTTCTTTTAGTGGACTTTTTTTATTTAATCTATTCATTTTGGTATAACGTAACTTTTAATTTTTACTATCACTAAAAAGTTACTTTCGCGCAATAAATTTAACATTGTTGTCGCTAGCAAAACGCTACAACATATTTTGTTGCAGATTTTATCACAGTTGAATTGTCGCATTTCACCTTGGAGTGTCTATTTTTATTACCATTCTACAATGCCTATTTCATTGGCAACAAAAATTAAGCACTTCATTGCTGAGAGGAAAATGTGATGAATGGTAACAACATTTTTAACATTTTTGTTGCTAAAAATGAAGTTTCTTGTGGTGTTATACACTTGCCAAAATGTTGGTCGTCGCTAAAATCATGCATGTTGCGAAAATGTTAACTTTTCCATGTAGTGTCAATTTATACAACATATGATCATGATTAAGTAGCTATCAAAAATCTTAGAAAAATAAAACTAAAAATCCATCATAAAAGAGCAATGCTTCACTGGAAATGTTTTCGTCTGGACGCAAAAGTAGGATGCTTGGTTCGGTACTCACCTAAGTGGGTTGATGAAATCAAAACTACTCTCCATACTAAATACAACATATTTATTTAGTAAATACTAAAAATATTTATAAAATAATCATAATATATCATAAATTTAGAATCATTATAGTCACATCGAAATTCTTACGTTAAGTAAAATATATGTAGGGAAAGATTATTTCATTTACTATATTAAAAAGATAATTTCATGTGAGACGATATATGATTTAACTTACGTTACATTACACTGGTGAGCCCCAAACAAGCATTTTTAAGTTTTAGGTAAAATGGAAACTTTTCCAATGAATCTCATTGTAAAATTGCCCATACATTGTAACATAGGCGCATACTACCCATGAATGAGAAAGAATTTTCTGCATGGATATGCATCTTGCATTATCATCTTGTGAGACACACAGGTATTGTCTGCCCTGAACCTTAAGTCACAGGGAAGCCCAGGCCATAAACGGAGGCTGTTGATTGAACTGTTGATGCACAAATTGGATATTATATGTGCCTAGAGTTACAAAACCATGCAAGCTAAAGCCATGTAGAAAGCTTCTATGTATATAAATCAGCTAATTAAGTCGTTGACCGTTGCCCTTTGATTTGAGAGAGAGTATTATTTTTCTCCCCTTTGTGTCCCGTTTCTCATTGCTTGTCCCACCAAATGGGCCATTGTGTTCGGTATGTAGTTCGATGCTAGCTGTTAGCTTTTGAATTTGTAGGGAATTTTGGATGAAGTAAGATGACCCACATGTCTGCCACTATACCAAAGCCCAATTAGCTTGCCGCACTCAAAGCCTTTTTTTTAGGCACAAACCACAAGAAAAGAAGAATGACATCGATGCATCTGATCTCTCCAATATCTAACAAGGATATTATAGTTAATCTAATCATGTTGCACGGCAAGAATTAAGATTAGAAGGAAAGTTTTAGAAATATTGCCGACGATAGTAAGAATTTAATTAAATCGGTCATAGTCATTTTGAAACGGATCACAACTTGTCTTACTATGGTGGGAAAGAAGGGTCGTGATTTGTACATAGCAAATACGTCCGTGAAGGATTAAATTTGAAGTCATGAATTAGTTCTTCGAGATATCAAACAAATGGCAGAATGATTAGTTTATATAATTAATAGATGTAAATTGCTTGCAACATTACGACTGGTGTAGATGGTTGATCTGGTGCATGCACATGACATGATTCATTCCCAATATTAAGAAATCTTGTAATGACATGAAGATGTATTCCCAATGTGGAGCAAGACCCTACTGCAGGCATTTGCAGCGTTAGATAGGATTCATTGAAAATGAAATGAGTCCCGAAGCTACGCTCCCAAGAGCCCTTTTTTCTGAAATAAATATGCGGGCCCAAGCTTAAATTTTTTAGATTTACATTTATGATTCTTTTAATATTTATTTTAGAATTATTTAAATGAAAAAAAAAAGCTGCATGCATGAATGCTGTCAGGAGCATATGATCGGAACTCAAATTCAATCAAAATGAAATTCACCGTTGTAATATACAGAGGTGCAGTTTTCATTTTCATAGCCAAACTGTCGAATTTCTTCAAATGGTTCAAGCCTAGTCAAAACTCATCAATTAAATCTGTGAAGTTGGCTTAAGTTTGTTAAGCCCATTAAAGCCTTACAAAACTCATATAACCTAAATTCATAAACTTCTCAAGTCTATTCCAGCCTTTTGTGACGAAATTCAATGACCTTATTAAAAAGGGGCTAGCCCCGAAAGACTAACACAAGTTAACAATAACATTGCTCTCGAATACCTAGAAGCAGAAGTTGCTAACATGTCACTAGGATCATTGCTCTGAAATATCTAGAAGCAAAATCCAGATTCCATGTCCACTCTGCTGTGAAATCCCGTTCTACCCATATTCCTAGAATGATTTATTCCAGTAGCGTGTAGAAGGTGGGACTCTCTCCAATGTGACATTTGGAGTGGTGGTATAAAATGGTCATAGGAAGATCTCCGTGGAGCTGAAAATACACTTCAAACGGGTAGGGACGACTTAGGCTTCAACAGCGTCCTGCTGTAGAAAAATTAATCATATTGATCAAGTTCATCATGTTACCTGATCATCGACTCTGACGCAGGTAGATCTCCAAATCTATCTTTCCAACCTAATTTCACCCGAGCCTGACACTGCCAAAATCAAGTTAGAGTTGGTCCCAAATTTCCTCCAACGCTGGCAAATGCCCAAGTCCTAGAGCCAACCGCAACATAAGCTGGACCAAAGAGTTCACAGGCCAGCTAAAATCTGATGGGGGGAATCATCTTGTAAGGAGAAGTGATTATGTTCGCTTAGGCTAAACAAATGTCTCACTTAGCCCACCTTAAAAAATCTATTTACAACACTTTTTTTTCTTGATACACTTGTTTATCGAAATGTATTTAATATATAAACATCTATATTTATACATATTTTTTTGAGATTTTTAAACATCTCTGTGTGTATGTATTTAAAATACTTCTATCTCTAAAGAGCACAAAAAATATATACACATGTCCAAAAATAGTAAAACTTAATTTAAATATTAAATACATTTAGATAAACAAGTGCACTAAAAAAAAACGTTAACAAGTGTTATAAATGAGTTTTTTGAAATAGGCTAAGCGAGACACTTACTTATCCCGCGCTAATAGGATCATAATATGCAGGGAAATTTGAAATTGAAAAACATGAACGTGAAGGACTTATTGATTCTCAATATCTACCGTAGCAATCTCTTTTTGTCTTTCAAGCATCAAAATCAACTGTCAGTTAACTTAGGCTGCAAAAAAAAAAAAACAAAAAAAAACAGGCCTACCTTTATTGGTCTATTGACATCAATTTTATGGTAAATAACAAACGAATCAACAACAAATAATGATAATTCTTCGTTATAAAAAAAAAAAAAAATGATGATAATGATAATTCTTGTACAAGATCTACACATGAGTTACCTCACAAAAGGTGAAGTCAGTGGATCCTACGCTTGATCTATGCGGACCGACTGGAGAGTCATACATGTATGCCACACATTATGCTCCGTGAAGCAATCCCATTTGGTGAAAGGCAGCATTCTGCAGCGCACTGGAAGTATTTCTGTTTCCTCATCTGGTAAGGGTCATAGTTGGGAAAGTGTTGTTGGCACTTGCAGGTCCTGATGAAGACATGGATGTGTCCTCAATCTCAGATATACTACCCAACAAGGCAGTGTAGGATGGCTTGTTGTCTTTTGGTTGTCTAACTTTCAAGTCCATGAAGTCTGAAATGAGGCCTGGTTTCGTTATCTTATTATCATCAAACGCCTCCACACCTGTCAACAACTTGATGACAGAGGACATGGGTGGTCGAAGCTTTGGTACCTCCTGTGTACATAGGAGGCCTACTTTCAAGAATCTGCATGCTTCTTCAGCATCATAATCGCCATTCAAACTAGGGTCAACCATCACAACCAGCTCATTACGCTCAAACAGTTCCCACGTCTGCAACAGGAGAATCCCAGGCATTGGATCAAAACCACTCGCATGTGTGTAATTCTGCAATTAGCAACCAGTAGAACCATATCAACATCGTTGCCATGGTCTACACTAGTCGATATCATGCTATTTAGTCGCTGGAATCAACACATAGGTGAAGCAGAATATTGACGTCGGTATGCTGAGAAGGAAGCTAATCTCAACCCATTCTTTGAATAATAGACAAATGCCCAGGGGCCGAGGGGTGGGTGATGCAGCTATAGTTCATGATTATATAAACTTCATTACATTTTCTAAGAGAGATGTTCCAGCATTGCCCAAAATTAAAAGAAATCAGCTTCAACAGACTTCAGCCGTTGAAGGACTATCCACAGCAATGACTGAATGCTCCAGATACCAGGCTTCTATCCAATCACCTGATGCCTCAGCCACTCTGCACTTAAATTTATTGGTTTTGCACTTATGTTTTATCATCTTGTTCACCAGAACGATGGTGCATGGTCTTTTAGATTGGACTGGCATCGAAACACGATTATCAAGGTGCATCTTCATATGGCTGGTCTGCCTCAATGGAGACCATGAAATTTTGGCAACTCAACCACCATGAACATGCTAATAGAAAACGGAAAGAAATGTGCCTATAATAGAGGTTGTAGATCCCTGAATGCCTAGTAGTGGACAATCTATCCATAGAAAGGAAAAAGCTGTCATTACATGGTGAGAGAAAGAACAGAGCAGCAGAGTAGAAAAGACACGACTGAGCTAAAAGATATTCTCATAGATTAAATGAACCAAACAAACAAAAAACAAGAAAAAAGAAACATCAAAATCTTCACACACATACAAACACAAAAAAAAGAGTGGTAGACCAATAGAAGTCATAATCTGCTTACCCGTTCAAGAAGATCCCGTTCATCAATATCTGCCTTTGGGTCGTTATTGCCTCTCCCAGACACGATTTCCAAAAGGAGAACCCCAAAGCTGTAAATATCTGCCCTTCGAGTCAATTGCCCTCGTATAGCATACTCAGGTGCCAAGTAACCTCTTCAAAAAGGTTTACAGATATTTTAGAATCAGAAATGTGAATAAATGAATCATCCAAATCAATGCAACCTTGGCTTGGTCTGATTAGAATCAAAACCACATATTAATACAGAAGCATGAAGGCGTCAAGGAATTGTATGATCCGACATTTCGAACTCATGTTCCCTAGGGATGTTCTGAATCCCAAAAAGGAAAATCCTAGCTTTCCAATGTATGGCTACCCAGTAACTATTTAAACAGTTGCAGAGTGGAGAAAATATAGGCATATTCGATATGAATGAAAGAAACTGATCACACATCCTGAAATAAAAATCCCACTACGAGAGGATGTGATTGTGACCTGACTAGAACTAGCTCAGCAGCCATAACATGACCCATGTACCACTGCCACATGGAAGCATCAAATGCTATCCTTAGGGACAAAAGCTGGTTTGAGCTTCTCGAAAGTTTGAGGAAAATTGGGAATGGTTGATATCAATTCCTGCCTCCCTTCATTCCGTATTTATGGTTGCTTCAAGTCGGAATTAAATCAATCAATGCACCCTGCACACCCACCACCCCACCCCACCCCACCCCCAACCAAAAAAAAAAAAAAAAAAAAAACCCACCCACCCACACACACACACAACAAGAAAAGAAAAAAGAAAAAGTGAACTCACATAGTTCCTGCCACACGTGTGCTGACATGAGTCATGCTTGATGGAAGAAGCTTGGCCAGACCAAAGTCAGCAATTTTAGGACTCAGTTCCTTATCAAGAAGAATGTTGCTTGCTTTGATATCTCGATGAATTATGTATGGTTGGACTTCTTCATGAAGGAAAGCAAGCCCCCGTGCAACACCAATGCAGATCTTTGAGCGCACTCTCCAGGTAAATTTTGTTTTGTCGTATACCCTGTCTGAAAATAAGCCATATCTCACCCAGATTAAAATCGTAATTCCAAGAAAGAAACTTAATTGCCACTAAATTTAGGGAACAAGCTGGTGATAAGTGTATCAAACAATTTGGTACATGATATCAACATACAACCTCCAAGGGAAAAAATATTTGTTTCTAAATACAAACGAAATAGCCCTAAAAATATGGTCACTAGTCAAATGTTGCCAAAATTAATAACAACTTGGGTAATGATTGAATATATACACACACACACACATATATGTAACTGAGCCGATACATATGGGCGTTTGGACTCCTTTTTTCATTTTTATGCAGTCTTACATGTACTTATTTATAAACGAAAATTTTTCTTTTTTGAATTTTTGTACATATTTTTATAATTTCAAAACTTAAAACTGAAAGGAAAAGATATAATTTTTCAAATCGTAAAAAATATATAAATCCAAAAATGTTAAACCATGGTATATATAACAATTAATATAGGCCCACATAAAACTGAAAAGAAAAACAAAAAAAAAAAATTTTAAGGATCAAAACACCTATCAGTATTGAGGCTTAGTACATATGTAACCCATAAAAATTTTTCTGACTTCCATATTTAGACTTTCAAGCTGAAAGTGGCCACAATTAACTGGACGGCACACATACAATCGTAATAATCTTATGTTTCACCAGCTGATGGTTACTTAGAGCCCCATGAAAGATGATTGCCACTATTTTTTTTCACTAATTGGATCTCACTATTGAAGGGTGTACTTGAGAATTGATAAAATTCCTTTTAATAAAAAGTTTTTTGTATAAAAATTTTTAAAATGGAAGAAAATAATGTAAGATAATAGGGGTAATGATGAGGAGAAAAGAAAATAAAGTTAAAATAGATAGGTTAGTCGTATAGGCCATTGTATAGAAATAATTGAAAGATAAGATAGTTGTATGGGAAGATATAAAAAATGATTAAAAAATAGGATAATTTTAGAGAATGAAAAATTTTAAATTTAGGGTATATTTGGAAGGATAAAACTTTTGATGAAAAGTTTCTGACATGAAAGTTGTTGAATTAGTAAAAAATGATATGATGTGCTAGGGGTAAAAATCAGGAGTAAAAAGAATAAAGTTCAAATAGATAAATTGGTTTTCTTGAAAAAAAAAAAAGATTGGTTGTATAAATAGTTGGATAGAAATAATTAAAAAGTAGGACAGTTGTATAGGAAGATGTGAAGAAATGATTAAAAAATAAGATCATTGCAAAGAGTGAAAAGTTTTAAATTAAAAAGTTTTAGGGCTTATCAAATATGCCTTTAAAAGTTTTGGTTTGAACAATTTTTGTGTTAAACAAACATGCCGAGAACTGAAATCCAAACATCTTAGTAAGAAGACTCCATATAGAACACCTTGGCCAGTAAATTGTCTAGCAACTTCATCAAGGGAGCAAATGTTAGAAAGAGATGAACTCGGTAAAGAATAACACAGCTGTCCACACACCATGCAAATGTGCTGATTAAAATATGCGAGTAAACTAACCCATTTTAATCAACAAAAAGCATTTTCATCTATGCCTGATAAATGAACATGGTTGTATATAAGGGCTTTGAGCCTGCAATCCTGCTTAAAATTTTCTTTTTACTAACAGGTTGCTTTGTTTCATGGAGTCAGCCCCTAGGAAATGAATTCTTATAAGCCGCATTCCTGTCCATGTCCACTGAAAGGATTCCTTCACCGTCAATTCCCAAAATTTACTGATCATATCACTCATATGCAATACACGACACTCACAAATGGAATGGAATAATGATAACCCTTCTGAGAACATGAACTTTGGAAACTCTTTTTAGGACCCCCAACAGCATTTAGAATCATGACAATATCTTTCCACTGCACAAACAATTATATGCAAGTCCACTTAATTTGGGAATTTTCTACTAGGAAAGATGTCCATAACCCCTCCTAAATTTTTGAAAGAACAAAAAATAACCCCTTGCACTAATCAAACACAGGAAAAAAATCTTAGGCAAGGATGAAGCAAAAGATGAAGGTGCTACTTAAACACAGGACGAAAAACAAAGATACCGACAAAGGAAAAGATGAAGTGACTCAGCCAAGAAGAAACAAAGGCTCACCAAGAAGGGTTTGTGCAAGGCTGTTGTTCTCTAGAAATCCAAAGACCAAAATTCTATGATTTGCTTCCACACAGCAACCATGCAACTTAACAAGATTTTCATGTTCTACACCAGCCATTGCCTCTATCTCAGACAAAAACTCACGGGCCCCTTGCTGCGACTCTGATGAAAGAACCTTAATAGCAACAACTCGCCCTCCTTTAAGCTTTCCCTGATCACCAACAAATATATAAAAGAATAGACATCAACTTCCATGTGGATCAATGAACATGTGTTAAAAAGAATGACAATTGCATGACCATCTTTGACACTGGAACATATCTTGAGTGGCCCAACGATACCTTCATCATGGATCCACATCCCTACAGAGCAAGATTTCATATTTAACTGTAAACGTTTATTGAATCCACAGGTCAACAAGCAAAAGCTGTACAACTTCATTGCCAATTTCATGAAAACTTTGCCCTTTAAAATCAATACAATTCCAATATGCATTTGGCTGTTGTATTGCTGGAAGTGCGAAGTTGCAGTAACAACATCTTCATCATAATACAACCAAAACTCTCCCTGATAATGCAAGCTTGCTCAAAGAGTAACCTACAAAGGGACCATTCTGCAGTAAAGCAGCAACCTTGCACATACAACAGGAAAATGCAGATGAGGTTGCTGGATTGATAATTCTGTAATCTGAGAAACCACGGAGCTTGGCCTATCCACAGTGTAGCCATCTAATCAGCAATTGATGCATATTAAATACGGCTACCACATGGGTGAACATTAAATAGAAGATGCGGTGCATGTCCTTGAAGCAAGATCTGAGTCATTTACCTTATAGACAGAACCAAAACCCCCTTCCCCAATTTTATTAGCTAGGCTAAAATCTTCAGTGGCATTTCTCAACTCCTTGTAAGTGTAGATATTACAATTTTGAATATTTGGAAGATCTGAAAGCATATCAAACCAAATACAGTTCAATTAATGGATCACAAATATAATTCATTAATGATTAGAAGTATGGAAAAGGCAAAAACAGCTAGTCCTCCATTCCAACTCTCAGTTTGTTATAAGATCCACCATTGCGCCTTCCAAAATTTCTACACCATTTAATTGGGGTTTAGGCCCACAGTTTCAGATGCAAGAGCAGATGAAAAATTCCTGGTAATTAAAGAATTCCAGTAAAAGTTTGCCCATAGGGAGGAACAGAATATCATTGTTCTATGTCACAAAAAAATGGGTCCCACTCATCCAAACAGGAAAAGCTAATCATATGCACGAAGATTTTGATTGAAGAACAGACAGTTTTGTGCAAAACCTCAGATTTCCAGTTCTAATAGTCAGGTGACAATTGTATTTGAAAGGCTACACTTCAGTGAAACCAAGTTTCACCAAAATTTTTGGTGAACCTCATGATTTGGATCACCTTGACGATGATGTGAAATCCAATGTGCCCATTGTATTTGAAATCACTTGTCTAGCTAACAAACCAAGTTACATCCAAATCAACGATGACCATAGGCCCCATCTAAAAAATCTTGTGAAATAAATATAGTAAAATTATCTGACCTAATATATCAATTTCAAAGCTGTATTTTGAACAGCAAAAAAAAAAAAAAAAACACTGTATTTTTAACATCTAAACCATCTAAAATAGCATCCCTCTGTGGATAAATGATTCCATAAAAATATTATTACATTCTAATGCATTTGTAAATTCATCCAAGTATTTTTTTTCATAATTTACACAGGCACTCAACTCTAATCAAGATGATTTTCTGTTACATTGTAAAATAAATGATGCTTAACAATATGAATTGTTGGTTTTTTGTTCCATGTTCAAAAATGGCCTCATCCGCTAAGCAGAACACGTATTTGAGTATCCATCATTTCCTTTGACAGTGCCATTCAACAAAAGCATGAAGCAGTAACTTAAATGCCACCATAGCAAAGCTATCGTTGTTTTCATTTGGCAGGTCATGTTTATAATTCATAGGAAACCCTATACCACAAGTGGCCTACAACTTACACATGACATTTTTACATCAGCAGATCTTTCCTTTATGCACAATTAATAGCCGTGGTGTTCCTCTTACCTTCACCAGTTTCGGTAGTTATTCCGCGATGCTCACTCCCAAAGAGGCAAGAGAAACAACCCATTACTACCAACGTCCCAATAACAGCCCTCCTACTTAATGGCAGTGCATATAAATGTAGAAGCAAATCCTGCTCAAATGAGAAAAAAAAATATTAAGATATAAATGATGAGACATTTAAGAATCCTAAGTTTCTAACCCTACGATACTTCTCAAGTTTAATGATACGGAATATGCCAAAGATAAATTCTATAATACTTATCATTTTAATCATTAATAATGATAAAATTCAAATGAACTCAGCATTCCCTTTGCCGCTCTAGTTGCAGGTAACAGTTCAGCATCATTAAGATCAATATCGATTTCCCTCTCATCCAAAACGAAATTGGACACGATCAGATACAAATCCATTGATTTCTATTTTTCTTCTCTGAGAATTTCTTATCCAGGGAGATAGTTCTTTACTCTTTTTTTTTTTCCAATGGTTAATTGCAGTAATGCTAGTATCCATTCAAGGATAATGGTTTTATGTTCTAAGACTACACACTCCATTTTCTTTTCTTATTTTTTTTTCTCTCCGATCTTGAACATTCCATTTTCTTTAATTGCTTTTAGAGATTAGCTGGTAGTTGCCATCAACAGTGCATTGATTTTGAGCATATTAGTAGGTTTATTTCTGTAATCACCAAATAACAAAAGCACTCAAAACATACTGATTGAAAGAAAAAGAGATATTGAAAAGAATAAAAATGGAATATTGAACTGAATGACGATGATGATTCAGAGAGAGAGAGAGAGAGAGAGAGAGAGAGAGATCTGAAATTGAAATCCAAAGAAATTAAAAAGAGGCCAACTTTGTTTCCATTGTAAGAATGATCCAAAACTGCAACCCGTCATTAAAATCATTAGTCCATACAGAGAATCAAGCCAGAGTATTACATCAATCTCACAGGACATCAGTGCTTCATACAAATATTCCGATCAAAATTCGTGGAATCTTGAAACCCCAAGAAGGAAATTACCTGAAAATGGCCGCAAATAGCAGCAGCAGAAAGATGACGATCCGCAGATTAACTGAACGATCACAGACACAGAGGCTTGGACCTTTGGATCCGAGGGTATTCAAAAACAAGTTGAGGAAATTCGATAGAAAAATCTCGAACTCCAAAAACGCCAGAAGATGAAGCCGTCTGCCTGCGTCGAGTAACGAAATCAGAGCATTTAACTGTGACACGCAGCCTCGCTTGAATTTCTAATTTTCCAGCAGCCTCTTTCCTCAAGTCAACAGCGCCCAGCTGGGACGCGGTCAACCCATCCTCGTTTCCTCTCCTCATTGGGACCGTACGGTGGGGCCCGCACAAAAACCCTCTGTTCCCAATAACCATGCGACGCGCATCTCTCGTCTGTTGTGGTCCCTGCGTCCGGCTACAGGGTGCCTCGAGTCCTGGCTCTACACGTCGTTGCGTGTACACCTGTCCGGTCCCTGCCTACGGCTTCAAATGGGAATTGATTCACGACCCTCGCCTGCACAATGCAGTCTGCACCAAATGTTCTCATCTATTATAAAGTTATAATTTATCTCGTGCATTGTACGTAAACTTACTTATTTTACTCACGATCGATTTTCATCAAAATAGATATATGTTTGGCTCTATCTAAGAATGGAACAAAATTAATATAATAAAATAATTTAATTTAAGTAATAATTTTAAAGTTGTATTCCTACCTCTAAACCATCTAAAACAAAATTCTTAAGTAAATGAATAATTAAGTAAAATATTAATAAATTTAAATGCTATGTAAAATATTAATAAATTTAAATGCATATGAGCCCAATGCAATGGACCATTTTTAGAAAACTTTTTAGTTTTTGGCACTTGTGTCGGCCTAAGCGTGGACATCTTACCTATGATTTTTTATAATTTTTTGATGCTTAATTCTCAAATATATCCATATAGTTTTAAAAATTACAAATAATTTCACATAGTTTAAACTATAATTGTAAATAACATCATACCATTATAACATCATTACTATATTATCGTGGCATGAAGGCTATCTGCAATGATGGCTAGACTATACAGGAGTTATTTGCAAAAATTAAATATATGACTTAATTTTTGAAATTACAAATACACCCATATAGTTTGCATACTTTTGCAAATATACCTACCCCATGACGGAATTATAAGTGTATGGGTCATTTGCAATTATAGTTAAATTACGTGGAGGTTATT
The DNA here is from genome assembly GCA_030490835.1 of Annona cherimola. Classification (NCBI taxonomy): domain Eukaryota; kingdom Viridiplantae; phylum Streptophyta; class Magnoliopsida; order Magnoliales; family Annonaceae; genus Annona; species Annona cherimola. The sequence goes on along the minus strand of CM059975.1, from coordinate 9,771,631 downwards.
TATAATTTCTAAAATTATATAAGTATATTTGTCATTTTAATCAAACTAAGGGGGTATATATACAAATTACCCTTTTTTGATTTTATTTAATATATTTTTGAATTTTAAAAATAAGTAATCAATCCATTTTCATGTACATGATATTTTATTTTCAGAATATAAAATATTAAATAAAATCAAAGAATATAAAAACGATATGTGTGCAAACTTTATGCTTGGGCCCATACATATGTGCCAAAAAATCAAAAAAAGCTCGTGCAACCGTGTGCGACCGCACTAAATCAAGACACGATGGGAAAAAGTAAGTAGACATTAGCCTCAAAGGAGGGTAATAAATGTATTTAATCTTGAATGGATCACATTTGTTTAAAGACGTATGTAGCGTATTTAAAGAGTTGCGGCCAGTAAAAAAATACATTTTTTATTTTTAAAATGACTTAAATATCTCTATATTTAAAAATTCAAAATAAATATATATGCATATCCAAAAAAGTTAAAAATTGATTTATAAATTAATTATAACTAGATTAACAAGTTTATAAAAAAAATTCGAAAAATAAAAAATAATATTTTTGAACCAGTCTGAAATCACTGGATTTAATATCAGTATGAAATGATCAGCAAGTGCATTTAAGATGTTGTTTGGTAACGCAGAAGAGTGGAAAACGGTGGGCAGGTGGGACTCAATGCTAATAATTGTTCAATCAACCACACTATTTTTCCCTTTTACTCCTGCATTTTAATAATTTTTCCTACCAACTACCTTCAATAAACCTATTTATTATACAAGGGTGGGATTGAGTTTTCCAATGCTAATAATTGCCCAATCAATCACACTATTTTTCCCTTTTTACTCATACATTTCAATAATTTTTTCTACTAACTACCTTCAATAAACCTATTTATTCCAACTATACCCATATAATTTCATATCAATCACACATTTATCAAAATGTTCTCTTTTTCATTTTCCACAATCCCACAATTTTATATATTACCAAATGTCACCTAAATTATAAAAATACTTAGATGCATTAGAAAGTTACAATATTTTATAAAGTCATTTATCACTAGGAAAACAATCCTCACTTTGATATATAAATCAAAGTTACAGTTTTATTCTTTTCATCTTAATGATTAACGAAAAATCTAATATATTCATTGTATTTAAAGCATTTATATTATCAGATAAACTCTTTTATTTATAAATTATCATTGTGCATAGGCCCCTTCAAAAATGTGTAAAATAAATGTAATAAAATGGCTTGTATGTTAATGCATATGTAAACGCTTTTAAGAATTTCATAACTTATATATAAATATATAAGACAAATTCCATATATACCTATGAATTTTACCCATAATTTCACTTATACCCATGAATTTTCTAAAATTTCTAATATACCTACGTAGTGTACCTAAAATTCCACTTATACCCACACCGTTAGAAAATCTGTTAAATGGGTCATTATTACTTTTGTAAAATGACAAAAATTTTCATTCCTAATTATAATTTTATAGTTAAAACTTCACATTCAAATGAATTTTTAGCACTCTTATAACAATAAAATTGTATTATTTAAATGTAAATTTTTAGTTTTGAGAAAACTAACCTGAAATTATTTAAAACTTAGGCATATTCATCATTTTATAGGGGTGCTAACAGCTTCATTAACAGATTTCTAATGGCATGGGTATAATAAGAATTTTAGGCAAAGTATATGGGTATATTAGAAATTTTTGAAAATTTGTAGGTATGCATCAACGAGGAATGATTCTATTAGCTTGGGTTAAGCAAATATCCCGCTTAGCCCACCTCAAAAAATTCATTTACAATATTTTTTTATTTTTTTCTTCGTACACTTGTTTATCTAAGTGTATTTAACATATAAATTAAATTTTACCATTTTTGGATATGAGTATATATTTTTTGAAATTTTTAAATATCTATATATACATGTATTTAAAATACTCCTATCTTAAAAAATCTAAAAATATATATACATATATCTAAAAATGGTAAAAATTGACTTATATATTAATTGCACTTAGATAAATAAGCGTATGAAGAAAAAGGGACCTTATTTGGTGCACCCAGATTCATTAAGCTTCAGTGCATCCATGTGAAAAAATTCATTTTTTATTATTGTTTTTGAGACTTTTTTATACCATTATTATTCTGAGTGTATTTAACATGCGTATCAAGTTTTTACCCTTTTTTGGAGATTTGTAAATATTTTTTTAGATATTTCAAAATCAGTGGCATTTTCATAATTTCGAATAACGAAAATGCCACTAATTTTGAAAATTCTAAAAAAATATCTACAAATCTCCAAAAATGGTAAAAACTTGATATACATGTTAAATACACTTAGATTAACAGTTTTATAAAAAATTCAAAAAAATTAAAAATAAATTTTTGCGCCGAGGTGCACTGACGCTTAGTGCACTCAGGTGCATAAAATTAAATACCCAAGAAAAAAGCAAAAAAAAAAAGTTGTTATAAATGGATTTTTTAAGGTGGGCTAAAAGGGACATCTGTTTAGCCTAGGCTAGTAGGATCATTCCTCTCAATGAATTAGAGGTAAATTTTATGAGTATATATGGCATTTGCATTAAATATATATTTTAAAGCAAATATGATTACACAAAAGCATAAAAAAATAGGTCGTAAAGTGTCAGGGGGCAATAATCTTCTCATAAAGTTAACATGCTATATTGTACTAAAAATTGTTGCAAACCATGCCCCTTCTACGCATCTTTAATTTGAATGAAACTTGTTCTTCAATTAAAATAAATAATGTTAAATATAATAAAAAGTTGACTCACGACCCATCATTCATCAAGTGAAAAAAGTGAACTAGATTATACAAAATCACTTCTACACATAGCTAGTCGTATAGAAGTAGTACACTATAAATCAAATTATTATGTTATGTTGATTTTATATTTTTAGACAACCGTTAATATGACTCATTTAATCATCAAAATAAGGCCCATCCTCATTTAATCATGAATCATGATACACTTTAACTTGGGTGCAATATGTTGCGCACTAGTGTATTCCTGGATAATGATTCAATATAGTGGCCCCTTTTTATTTTTAAATTATTTTGTCAAACATAAACTATTTACTATATTTATCCGTATATATTTATTTATAATTTCAAAAATTTATTGAAAACTTTTATATACTATATATTTCAAAAAGTAATAGTCATATTTATAGTCAAATGATGCTATTTTTTTAAAATATATAAATTTCAAACGAAAGATATTTTCTTTAGCATGATAACAACAACTGGTGTTAAACAAAATAAAATATTTTAGATTAAATATAACTTTCAAATGAAAGATATTTTTATTAGCATGATAACAACAACTGGTGTTAAACAAAATAAAATTGTTTAGATTAAATATAAGTTTCAAATGAAAGATATTTTTATTAGCATGATAACACAAGTGGTATTAAACAAAATACATCATTTATATTTGAAAATTTTTAAAATAAAAAACAAAGTGCTCCATATGCAGCCCCCCGGGATTGCATCATTGCCCTGTATATAAAATATAAAACGAAGGTATCTGTTATGAGCTACGACCATTTGTTCTGGGGGCGTGCTCCATAGCTTTCAGAGGATAGAATGCAGGTGGATGACTCGGGATTTTAAAATAAAATCCAGCCCTCCCTGACCCTGAATCCCTGTTATTAAAAAACAAGGAAATCAGATAATAAAAAGGGCTGATAAACTCGGGAGCTGATCAGGTGCACCCTGGATGCTCCTGGGTGCATACGCCTATTTTTTTAAAAAAAAAAATTCATGAACTTGTTAATCTAAATGTATTTAACATATGTATTAATTTTTACCATTTTTGGAGATTTTTAAATATTTATTTCGGATTTTAAATAATTTTTAAAAATCCGAAATAAATATCTAAAAATCTCCAAAAATGGTAAAAATTGATATATATGTTAAATACAATTAGATTAACAATTTTGAAAAAAAATTGAAAAAAATTTTAAAAATAGGTGTATACACCCGAAAGCATTGAAATTCAATGCTTCCAGGTGCACATGGTCAGCACCTGAAAAACTCAAGCCATTTGTGTTGAGTATCCCAAATTCGATCTTTAGGAGAAATATTTTCTGTAGATACATTATTAAATTTATATCCGTCCGAATTGAGCAAGAATGGTAAAAATATGTTATTAAGATGAGTTCTAACATCATTATATATTATTTAAAAAAAAAAAAATCGAACTGAGCATGCTGCATAGGTGGAACCGTGGAAGTCGGATATCCTCTGCAACCAACGTGCTTCAAAGGGTTCTAAATCCTAATGCATTATTCTATCGGATCCCGCTTCTTTTAATTATACCATAGAAAATATAGAGGTCTAATATATCTACATATTGTGTCTAAAATTTTATTTATATCACGTTATTAAATATCTATTAAAAAAGCTAATAGCCTCTGAAAATTAACAAATATGCTTATCCCTAATCATAATTTTATAAATAAAAATGTACATTCGAGTGAATTTTTAACACTTGCACAACTATAAAATCATAGATTATTTGAATCACCACTATAAAATCATAGGTTATTTGAATATATATTTTTAACTTTGAGCAAACTAATTCTAAATTAATTAAAGTTTAGGCACATTTGTTATTTCACAAGAAGGCTAACAACCTTTTTAACTTATCCTTGAGAGTGTAGGTATAAATAAAAATTTTAGACTAAGGGTGTGTTTGGCAATGAGGAAAAAATGTCAACTTAAAACTTTTCAATCTAAAACTTTTCACTCTCTACAATTATCATATTTTTTAATTATTTTTTCACATTTTCCCATACAACTACCCTACTTTTTCATCATTTATACACAACTACTCATACAATTAATTTATCTATTTTAACTTTATCATCTTTACTCCTCATTATTACCTCTATCATATCACATCAGTTGACAACTTTTATTTTCCGAAACTTTTCATTAAAAGTTTTATCTATTCCCAAACACACCCTAAAAGTATGTTTGTAGAGTGATAAAACTACTGTGCAACATAGGTAGGGCATTTATTGGAACCTACGGATCCAATCATAATTTGATAAAGTATGGTATAAAATGTTATCTGTGGGTATGGGTAAAGTACAAATTATTACTCGCTGCCTCAAATAGGATACGGATAGGATAAATATATTCAGTATCTATAACCGACCCGCATAGATATAATTATATATATGATATATTATATAGTATATATTGTGTTTTGTTAGTAATTCCTTATATACACACCTATTTAACAAATTCAAATTTAAATGAATCTTGTACCTTGTGGAGTTGTATATTATGAATTATGAAATCAATTTGGCTTTTTATATGTATATCATTACTTATCAAAGCCTTTATAAATAACTTTGTGAATTATGATTAATATATTAATAGTTTTAATGATTAGATTGTGACAATCTATACTTGATATTTTTTATTTAATAATATAAATAGTATCATATTTACTTGTGATTTTAATGCTTTATATTTTAAAAAATAACATAGAAATATTTATTAAAAATATTATATTGGATTATTAAAAGAACTAATTTAGAACCAAAACTAAAATAGTCCCTATCAGTAATGAATAAAGTGGGTATTCTATAAACCAAATCAACAAATAAGGTAGAAGTAGAGTAAACCATTACTCGAACCAAACCGAGTTGCACCCAAAAATAAAACTTTTGATAACAAAAGTTTTTAGTATAAAAGTTTTTGAAATCGATGATAAGTAAAGAAAATAAAATTAAAATAGATAGGTCAGATGTATGAATAATTATATAAAAATGATTAAAAGTGCAATAATTGTATAAAAAAGTAAAAAAAAAAAAAGTTAATTATAGAGAGTGAAAAGTTTTAATTTGACAAGTTTTTTTTTTGTTGCCAAACACCCCTTAAATATATAAGTGTATTTAGAATTTTCGGAAACTTGTGCGAATAAGTAAAAGAATTAGGAATAAAATTCATTGATATATATAAAATTTGCCCTACACTTAGGAAAAATTCCACGTATATTTATAAATTTTACCTATAAATCATTTATATCCATAAACTTTCAAAATTTTCGAATACATTACATACATCGACTCTCCCCACATTGAGTCGTACCAGTATATCCATAAAAAATTAACATCTGGCACAGCATAACTTTCCCATTTGCAAAAATACCCCCAACCCCAGGTTAAATGGAGTTTAAAATCTGTATTAATTGACAAAAGCGCCATATAAAACTGATAACGTTGACGGCAACAAAAAATGAAATTAAAGAATAATTAAAAACATTAATAATGAAAGAAAATATCTCCTTCATATTTTTGCAAAAAAAAAGAGAGAGATCAAGTTTTTGAGTTACTGGTTTCAAGGATTCCCAAGCATATCGCAATTTAGTAATTTAACAATCATTTTCGATGCAGCTATAATGTCAAAGATATTCGTCTAAGATGGATGAAAACTTATTACAATTTGGTCAAATATCCCAGATGCACGAACGGTTCATGTTCCTATTTTCCGCCCCTCTATACAATCCCTCTGACCGGGTCCAGTTTGAAGAAAGAAATCAAGTGGTGGATCTGCTTTAGAATCTTCATACGCAAGGCTCATAGTAAACATACTTGGTGGGCCAACATCTTCCCAACACAGCACCGTTTCGAAAGGAAAAGTGTGATTTGAAGAATCAAAGTCCATTCCACGGTAAAAGATGTATGAAGATTTAAGGATCGGAAGGACGGTTTAGAAACCATCTATCCTCAGAGAATTGACAAAAAGCACACAAGGATTCTAAAACAACTTAGGATCTCGTCTTCTTTTCCTCCTGCCTGAGACACAAGTTCGCGGTCGGCGTTCTGTGTTGCTTTCTCCGAATTTGGTTCCTACCTACTTGCTGAGATTGGTCGAAAAAGGAATTTACAGCAACTCCTTCCTCGCTAAACTTTACAAGGTAACTGTGGGCCTTCTGGTGCTCTTCCTCTAAAAGACAAACACCCCCACCATAGCCTAAATCCAAAAAGAAACATGTATCAGTGCTACAAAAAAATTATGGAAAAGAAATTGAAAATACAGATTCAGAAGAATGCTAATAACATCGGCTGGTCTCTTTCTGCTAATGATGCATAATCACAGTGATCACAGCAAGCTAGTAATTTAAAACAATCCATGGAATAGTTGCATGGATAGATGAATACAGTAGGTCCATTAGAAGCCTATGGTGCAACAAAAATCAGAAGACCAATGTCTTGAGGCCATGGAGAAATGGACGGCCAAATTGTATTCAACTGCATGGATCAAGATCATGATATTAGGTTAAATTCACGATTTCCCATCCAATCAAAATGTGGTGGGATAGTCATAAAGAAAACAACATTCAGGTAGCTTACATTCAATCATAGCTGCTGGTGCATTCACAAGTTGCACATGAATTGGAAATATGCAACTCCATACAGATGACTAACAAATATGGTTCCAAATTTACATGATCAAAAATGAAATGCTTTTCATATCCATAAAAGGAAAAAAGAGTCAGTGGCAAGCTACCTCCAGACATGCAGGAACAACGCACCTTGAGCTACACTTAAAATGATCTCCTCCCTGGCCGCCCATCATCTTGAAAATTGTCATAACTGCCAAAACGACTCGAACGGCTTGAATTAGACTCTCTGAAGCCACCGGAACGGGGACTTGTATCTCCTGAGCTACTGAATCTCCCAGAGTGATCTCCATAACCACTCGACCGCCTCGAACCAGAGTCTCCTAAACCACCTGAACGCCCTGAACTAAAATCACCAAACCCACCAGAGCGGTTGGATCCAGAACCTCCATAGCTGCCAGAACGGCCTTGGCCAAAATTTCCAAAGCCACCAGAGTGACCTGAACTAGATCCATCAAATGAACCAAAACGACCAGAACGAGATTCACCATATCCACCCTTACGTCCTGACGAAGAACCAGGAGAGCGACCAAATCCAGAACCACCATATCCACCAAACTGACCAAAACCTGAATCAGCCACACGCCCACCTCCATAGGAGCCAAATCTACCACCTCTCATCTCTCCAAACATCTCTTGACTTCCTCCTTCCACAGTAATCCTAGGGAGCTGTCAGTATAAAAAGGAGAATTAAGTTATTTTGAGTAGCACAATCCACAAATCTATATGAAAAGCTTCTTCAAAAGATTAATACGATTCAGAAAAGAGTATATCATGCACTTGGAATCAATAAGCAAATCCATTAACTCGTACCACAAGAAAATAAAAAAGTTCTATTGTGAAGCACGAACTAGCAATGGCCAATCAGCCAATGAAACCCAGGAAACACTGGGCATGGGTATTCATTAAGCATTCAGAGATGGAAAACATGTTCACTAAGGTCCAAAATGTAAGAACAAAATGACAATTCCAAACAAAGGGTCAACAAAACAGATTGTTTTCCCCGAAAAAATATATATATATTTCCAAATTTGGAAAAAGTTATCTGCCCAGCAAAGCTGCAAAGCTGATGCCCATAAAGAATATGGAACCAAATAATGCTCAGAGAAGATTGCCAAAAACAAATTGCTGGGTCAAGAGCTGATAGAGGACTAATTAACATAAACATATTGCTGGGTAAAGACTGATAGTGGGCTATTGCTTCCCCCCTTCAGATGTTGCAAGGGGACGTTTGGTAATGTGTAAATTTGTGGGATTGTGGGAAATTGTGGAAACTAGAAAAGAGAATATTTTGAGAAATGTGTGATTGATAGGAAATGATAGGGATATAGTTAGGATAAATAGGTTTGTTGTATATAAGTGGTAGGGAAAATGATTGGAAAGTCAGGGTAAAAGTGGAAAAAAATAGTGTGATTGATGGAACAATAATTGGCCTTGGGAAACTAAATCCCATGGGAAAACCATGTTTCCCATGCTCAAATGTTACCAAACGTACCCCAAGATATGTGACCCTCTACATGAAGCATACTCAGCCCTAATATAAAATTCCAGATGCACAACGGATGCTGGTATGATGGTGTAGGTCTATCTAGCTAACACCAATTAGGAGGGTTAAAGTTTTGACAACAATGGCAATGGTTTAAATATATTTATTTTACCAACTCAATGAGGCCTGCTGAACCAACATTCTCCTCAAATGGCAGGTGTGCAAGATTCAATTTATTATGTGGATCAAAAAAAGTAGATCCATTGACATCACACTTTTTTGTGCATCACCAAACAGGTCATTTAAATGCATTTTGTGAATTTCCTAGTCAGTCACTTCATGCTGTGCATGGCCAACTTCGGACTGGGATCGGCACAGCATGGCAAGCCAAGGGAACAGCCAAGACCTCAAAATTCATTCTATTAGACTAAAAACATGATCAGCCTTTTTCAACACTCCTATGTACCATCTTGCTAGAGTTTTTAAGGAAAATTTCACATTGGACTGCATCAGATACGGCCGCTTCATAGACTTTTTGTGCCAGAAACCAAGAAACGCCACCCCTGGATCTTCTAAAAAGTGGATGCATCATTCCATCACTCATATCTCAAAGGGCACTTTCCATCTGCCAATGCTCATAATGGAAGATTGTCGTACTAAAAGATTTCTGGACCTATATCCTGATATGCAGGAAAAAAATAACCATATTTCTCTGCTACATCAATATGCAGTAATATGTAATGATATTCAGGTTCGGACAAGACCAAAGGGCTAACCTTCCAGAAAATTAGTGATAATACAGAACATTTTAATCACACCAGTTTTTTTCTTTTTCTTTTTTTTTTTCTTTTTTTTTTTTTTGAAGAAATTAATTACACCAGTTGATGTTAAAGAAACAAATTCCATTTTCCTAAAGATAAAGAATGGCATACCTCTTTAAACTGGCACCTGATATCCTGCTCAATGACCCTCACAGCCCTGGTCTGTTGGTCTGTGTAAATGAGGATCGCACTTCCTTTCTTGCCTGCACGCCCTGTTCGCCCAGACCTATGAACAAAGAGCTCAGATGTGTTTGGAAGCTCATAGTGTACTACCTGAACATAGAATGCAGCAAATTTCAGAATTCAACAAAATGAAGTAACATGACCAGTAATCCAAAATTAACAAAAACAGTTGAAACTCATCCAGAAACATAATCAAATTCTAAGGGACAAAGATATGGGCATGAAAGTCAAATAGAGGCCGATCAAACAAGCAATAACAACACCTACAGAAACAGTCTCCTATTACCTGCCAGATGCAGGATTCCCTCCCTCTCATTCAAATCAAGTACAGAGTAAGAAATCAAGCATATAAAATTAATCATAAAGACAACTTAGCATTATAAATATACACTATGAATCCCATAAACTATGAAATGGAGTATAAATTATCAACACAAGATAGCATCATTTTTCACCAAATTTCATGATGAAGAATCAATATGATGAACAATCTTCTTACCAAATCAACATTAGGTATATCAAGCCCACGGGCAGCAACATCAGTAGCAACTAATATATTAAAGCGCCCGTCTCGAAAACCTGCAAGAGTCCTTTCTCTCTGATTCTGTGAGATGTCCCCATGCAACGCTTCACATCGATAACTGCGCCCCATCGAATATGCCAAACGATCTGCGTCACGTTTTGTTTGAGTAAAAACGATGCATTTCCCCCCTTTTGCATGTTCCTAGCAGGTATACACATTATGAGAAACTACAAGAAAAGAGAAGACATGCCAGAACTGAAATAAACAAAATTATTCAATTCAACTTTTGGAAAATAAAAAAGGAAACAACATCCTTGCCCAAAAAGTTATCAAATCATTCAAATCTAAAGAAAGAAAAAGTTAGATGCATACTGTTATAAGAGGCCCAACAATTGATGCCTTCTCATACATGCTTGAGGCGATAGAGTATAAAGTGATTCCTTCAGCCAACTTCTGATCAGAATCACCGACCTAAATTGCAAGAGAGTGCTGGATAAGTTCATGGATGCAATGACACACCCTTGACAGCGATGACATGAGTACATAGATGCAATGACACATTCTTCACGACGATGAGATTTCTCAGATAGACCTCTGAAGATAAACAAATTGATACAGAAAAAATCACATCATGAGGTAGGCATTAAACTACAACAAAGTAAGAGTTGCAATAATAATAATAATAACAACAACAACAATAATCATCATCATCATCAAAACTTGGGAGTGGCAACACGTTAATACTGTGTGTTCAATTTGCAAGTCACAAGATAAGCAAACAAAAGCTAAGTTATTTAAGATGAGACAGATTACAAATTTATAATGCACTGATGCTTGAAAAGTCATTCAAAAAAGTTTTGTTTTGATATAAAGAGAGAAAACCTACACAAAAAGCAATCAAACTGTGAAGGAAAAAAAAGGGGAAAGGAAAACGAACAAACGAAACTCACAAGATCGATTGTTAATGGATCTTTTAGGTACTTCTGTGTTAACCTTCGGATCCAACTTGGCATTGTAGCAGAGAACATCATGCTCTGTCGCTGCTTTGGTAACTTGTCCAATATTATCTCAACATCTTCATCAAATCCAACAGCAAGCATCTGATCTGCCTCATCAAGAACAACAAATTGCACCTCTGACAAATTTAATGCACCTCTTTTTAGTAAGTCAATAATGCGACCAGGTGTGCCAACAACCACATCAACACCATAATCAAGCGTGTTCATCTGGGTTGATATGGAAACACCACCATAAACACATATAGTGTCCAAGATTGGGGCAGATTCTTTGAACTCCTTTTCAACTTGCCGTGCAAGCTCTCTGGTTGGTGCCAATACCAATGCTAATGGATTTCTTCCACGCCTGCAGATTTGAATAAAGAACATAAAACTTCTTCCAACAAAGATTGTTCATTAATCAGACTAATATTTACATAGAAGCAAATGTCAATGCTACCATATGATAAAAGATGAGTAAAACCAAAAAAAATAATAGAAACGAACGAACCCATGCTTTGCATTGAACTGGATAATTCTATCAATGATGGGGATTCCAAATGCAAGAGTCTTCCCTGTGCCGGTTCTAGCTCGGCCAATCATATCACGGCCCTGCATTGCCGGTTCCAGCACAGCTCTCTGTAGAACAAAGTATGTTTCAGTACACAGCCAATAAAAATAGATTTTTTTTTTTTTTTTGGAAAAAAAATTATTCGTTATTGCAAAGCATTTGATACAGCTAGGAGGGAACCTTGAATTGGGTTTTAAAAATTATTTCATTCAGAGATTCAGGGAATAACAGAAAACAAATAGGGAGAGAATTCTAACATATGCACATTAGCTGTCAAATGAGCTGAAATTTGGGACTCATTTAAGTTTTCAAATAAAATTGGTTTTTGAATCCTAGCCTAACCTGCAACACCAAACACGCAGAATGGATTAGATTTAACAAATAAATCTTCCCAAGTTCTGAAAACGGCATTCTCGGTGTCCGTTGGCGAAAACATTCCCATGTCAAAATTTTCCTTATATTTTCGTCGCACCATTTTGTCGATCATAACCAATCCAATATGTCAAAAATGGTTGGCCGACGGTTAATCGGTCATCCCCAAATCATTGCAGGTTGCTCATCTTCCATACGTCAAATCCAAGCAACTTCCAATTTTGAATCCATACCAAATAACGTAAGACGACAGACAAGCAGTTTAAGAAGCTGACATGTATAACCCAAAAATTTGTGATTTACAAACCTAACCATCAACTCTGAAGGGAATTATACGCAGTTGAATGCCTCATGATCCAAAATCAAAAGCAAGTAAACGATCACAGCCATGATCCAACTAATTACACTGCCAACTTCAAATGAGAATTTTTGTTTTGCCAGCATCTCAGTTCTCCAACGAAGACTACGGAAAATTCGGGCTGCCTACAGCTACGTAATTAAGAAATTAGCAATTACTCCAGACCAGTGGCAGAATATACCTGTATCGGAAAGAGTTTCGTAATTCCTTTCCTCGCCAACGCCGACACGATTTCTGGCGCAATACCAAGCTTGGAAATCTCGAGCCCCTCATCCCCATCTCCCGAAGCCTTCTTCCCCTTCTCCTCGTCCAACAAATCGTCGACCGCATACTCTGCCTGAGCGACATCCGACGCCTTGAAACTCAGCACCCCAGCCGAGAAATGAAAATCCCTGCCGCGGGAACTATAGCCGAGCTTCTCCGAAGCAGCGTGGTGGAAGAAATTTCGGAGATTATCGAAGCAAAAGGCGTTTGTAGGACATTGAGATGCAGTAAAACGAGAAGCTGCGATTGAAGTGAGAGCTCTAATTGGATCTTTCCATGGCACGGACGCGAAGGCTGCTGACCTACGCAGGAAGATATTCATCTTGCCAGGGTTTTTGGCCGTCGGTAAACCCTGCAAGAACACAGTAAGGGGTTTTGTAAAAAAGATATGGCCTCGACGGGAACTTGGATTTTCTTCTCTCTTCTTCTTCTTCTTTTTTTTTTTTTCCTATTTTTTCCACTTCGTTTTGTCTTGAAAAACAATTTCGTCCGAAAATGGTACTAATCATCTAATGATCTTTTTTTTTATCAGAAAAAAAATGATGATCTTTTTTCGTTTTCCGAAAAAAAAAAACTAATGATCTTTTTTGTCAAAATAATAATAATCTTTTAATACTTTCCAAAACATTTGTCTATTTTTCACTAATATGCAGCCATTTTGGGTTCTTTTGCTCATGTGAGTGAGAATGAGAATAAGCAACATAGAATAAGAAATGTAGAATGAATGTGTATGATAAGGGTAAAGTATAAATAAAATTAAAAATTATTTAAATAAATTTATAGAATCAGTAATTGGTATTTAATAATATTAACTCATTACCGCTTGCAACTGACATGATTTTGCCTAATTACCTAGTTTCATTTTCCAAGGTTTAATCTACGGAGATTATATTTTGCACTGTTATCTACGTTTGAAGTCATCATAAACTTACGTATTTCAATTTTATTCATTTTGGTGGACAAAGTCTTCTATTTATTCTAACGTTATTTACTTAATATGATTTTATATATTCGCCGTATGCCAATACTCATACTATTTCTATTTGTACGGTAATTCCGGTCAAATTCAGATTGAGCATGTATTTTGTGATCCACAAATGAAATAAATATTATCTTATCACGTTTAATAATGATTAATTATTCATAAGCTAGAAAAATTGCAAATAATAATCATATATTATAATGTTTAATAATAATAATTTAAAATAATATATCTAGTAATAACATATTTTGGGTGTGCTAGGAAGTGATAAAACTTTTCCAGTACATTTGGTTGGGTTAAAAAATGTCAATAAAAACTTTTTACTTTCTATAATTATCATATTTTTTAATTATTTTTTCACATTTTCCTATACAAACTATTTTATTTTTCAATCATTTTCACACAACTACCCATATAACTAACATATCTATTTTAACTTTATTCCTTTTGCATTTCATTATTACCTTTATCATATTACATCATTTATATCAATTTAACAACTTTTACCTCAAAAACTTTTCATCTAAGGGTGTGTTTGTTTAGGGCAAAAAAGTGTCAACTAAAACTTTTCAATCTAAAACTTTTCACTCTCCATAATTATTCTATTTTTTAATTATTTTTTCACATTTTTCTATACAAACTACTCTACTTTTCAATCATTTCTACACAACTACCCATACAACTAATCTATCTATTTTAACTTTATTCTTTTTACTCCTCATCATTACTCCTATTATATTACATCACTTTCTATTGATTTGACAACTTCTACTCCAAAAACTTTTCATCAAAAGTTTTACTTCCAACCAAACACATCCTAAAAGTTTTACCTTCAAGTAAACACACTAAAAAAAATTTTGAGTGTAGAAGTTTTTAAAATAATAAAAAATGATATGATATAATATAGATAATGATAAGAAATAAATTAAATTAAATTAAAATAAATAGAGGACATCGGAGAAAGTAAAATTTGTGGAAAATGCGAGATGAGGTATGAGTAAAAAATAAAATAGTTTGAAAATTATGTGATTGATATGAAATGATAAAGGTAATTTTGAAATAAATAAGTTTGTTGGAAAATAATCGATAGGAAAAATGATTGGAATATATTGGTAAAAGTGGAAAAATATGATAATTAGTTGATTAATAATAGACATCGAAAATTGTGCTCTCATGGTTTCCCACCCCACACTTTTCACATCAATTACCAAATGTGTCCATAGTTTAGTTGTATGAGTTGTTATGTAAAAATGATTGAAAAATATGATAGCTTACACATGAAAATACGAATAAATAATTAAAAAACATGACAGTTGCAGAGAGTGAAAAGTTTTAATTGTAAAATTTTCTCATGAAATAAACATGAGAAATCATTGAATGCACTAGGTGCATTTGACCAACTTTTTTATTTTTTATTTTTTTCATAAAACTATTAATTTAAGTGTATTTAACATATATATTATTTTTTACTATTTTTAGATATTTTTAGATATTTTTCG
Source organism: Annona cherimola (assembly GCA_030490835.1). NCBI lineage: Eukaryota > Viridiplantae > Streptophyta > Magnoliopsida > Magnoliales > Annonaceae > Annona > Annona cherimola. The sequence continues at coordinate 9,756,098 of CM059975.1, read as the reverse complement.
AATTTTTAAAAATTAAGAAAATTTTTAGTAATTTTAAATTACTAAAAATATATATAAAAAAAATTGATATTTGTAACGAGGTGCAAGTGTGCACCCCAGTGCATGTAACTGGGATCCCATAAACACACTCTTCATCCAAATATAATGAAAATCTCCAGTATGATTTTTAACAATGATTGGTTAGTCGTAATGAGATAGTCTTATACACCTCATTATTTTTGTCTGTTTGTATGGGGGAAAAAACGCTTATTGTTTCTTTATTCCGTTTATATAATCAAACCGACTGGATTTTCTTTGAAATATGTTAAGCTAAAATTACGACAGTTTCAGGAAAACTACAAAAACGACGAGTTGCTGGCTTGGGGCAAAGGAAGCCCAATGTATGGCCCGTAAATCAGCAGGGTTTGGAAACCTTCTCTTGCCAACCTCCTGAGGGCCTGCTTAGCCCGTGCTTTATGCGGACTACTCTGCCTTGAAACGTGCTTACCTAGCCGATTTGGGATCCTTATTGCATGCGTGCTGCATGCTCCAGGCGTATATACTTACTTTTTTATTTTTTTTCAAATTTTTTTTATAAAACTGTTAATATAAGTGTATTTAACATTTGTATAAATTTTTATCATTTTTGGAGTATTTTAGATTTTTATTTTTTATTTTTGAAAATCAGTGGCATTTTAGGTAATTTTAAATTATCTAAAATGATTTTCAAAAATAAAAAATAAAAATCTAAAATACTCCAAAAATGATAAAAAAGTATACAAATATTAAATACATATAGATTAACAATATTGCAAAAAAAATTTGAAAAAAAAATTTTAAAAATGGGTGTATGCGCCCGGGAGCATGCAGCATGCAATAAGGATCCGCCGATTTGTGTGTGTTTTTAAAATTTTTTTATAAACATGTTAAGCTAGATGTATTGAATTTATAAATCAAATTTTACCATTTTTGAATATTTTGAAGTATTTTTTATTTTTAAACACAGTAATGTTCTTGTAATTTTCTAGCCTCTAAAAATTAAGAGAATACCAATGTATTTAAAAAATTTTAAAATATCCAAAATAGTAAAACTTAGTTTATAAATTCAATACACCTAGCCCAATATGTATATAAAAAACTTTAAAAAAAACTCAAAATACATTTTTTAAGTCAGCTTAAGTAAGGTTTTACTTAGGCTAACTTAACAGAATCACGACTCTTGAAAATATACCTACATAGTTTAAAAATTGCAAATAACCTCATAGCTACATAGTTTCCAAAATTGCACATAACTCCACACAATTTGACCATAATTGCAAATATAATTACATCATTATAACGTCATTAATGCACTATTATAACGTGAGTATCTTTGCAAAGATATGTAAACTATTTTAGTATATTTGCAAATTCCAAAATTAAGAGTATATTTAGTTTTTGCAAATTGTCCATATAGTTTGTATATTTTTGCAAATATACCTATGCAGTAAAAGTATAATAACAGCGTCATAATGGTATGAATATATTTACAATTATGGTCAAGTTGTGTGGAGATTATTTGTGATTTCTGAAATGATATAAGCATATTTATAATCGGGAATACTTCTATGAAACCTCCTTCCTATATAACCTCTTCTATTTTCAATATTTAGACAGTTGATGAAAAATCTAATCCATCTGTTGTATTTAGCATTACTTATTTTATCATGGAAATCCTTTCATTTGTCTAATATCACTATAGATAGGTCTCATATACAAACATATAACATTAACGTAATAAATGATTTAATGTTAAATATCAATTTTTAAGCAGTATTTTTAACATCTAAACTATATAAAATATCATTACTACATGGATAAATGATTCTATAAAGCATTACTACATCCTAATACATGTGTGAATAGATATAAGTATTTTTCCTAATTTATACATAATTGTACCTATTTTTGAGAAAATGTGGCTTATACATATATTGAATTTGAATAAAATTTGCCTCATAAATAAACCAATGATATTAAATACAATGAATGAATTAAATTTTTCATCAAGTATCAAAATCCTAACATTTGCGGGGATTATATGGAACCGCTTTTATGTAACCCGGTTACATAGAAGCAAGTCTCGTTTGTATTATAGTCGAATTAACTGGGTGTATTTACATTTATAAAAAAAAGGGTATATTTACAAATTTCCTTATTTAGAAAATGTTATAGGGAATAACATTGTCAAATAATTTTTTTTATAAAAATTTAAGAAAATGATTGAAAATATAGAAATGATAATACAAAAAGAATGTAAGCCTAACATCCAATACAAACTTTAACACACTTGTGGGTGTGCTTAAATTTTTTGCTTTAAAGTTAAGAGTGAATTAATTAAAACTTCGCTTTTCAACTAATTAATCAATTTCTTTAAAGAATTTTATCAAACGTAAATAAAACGGGACTGCAGATTTGTTTTTTCTTTTGTAATTAATAAAGTGGGGCATGATCACATTTAGCCTTTTCCTTGGACCACTGATAAAAGCAATTCCATGGGCCACAAATCTTACCATCAAAGGAACCCCGCACTTTAATTCAAATGAAAAGGACGATAAAAGGAAAATAACAAAGAAGATTCATGAAGGATCAAGGATGTATTTGTGTGCTAACCATCCGACTATTTGTTTTGAATTATGCTACACTTTAGCATATGCTTACACAAGCCACCTACAACATTGTAGCTACATATATGATTATTATATATGTAGACGATGGTCAAGATGGAATTAATTTGAGGACCCATTTCAATATTGGACACTCAATTCCCTTTTTTTAGCCATTAATGTCGATTTAGTCGGAGGATTTTAGCTCATGTGCTTTCTGGTTTGATGATTTATTCAAATCACACAGCCGCCAAAATCATGCCTAATAAGATATGAAATATTTGAATCAATTCATAGGAAGATGGAAAGATGAAAGAAAAACGTATAAAATTATTCGAAGCGGGAAATGTGGAAGATTCAAGCAAAAGAAAGCCCGAAAGAGGGAGAAGCTCAGTCAAGGCAATAGAAAAAGGTGAACGAGGCATCATCTGACTGTGTATGAATATGGGAGCCAATTCATACGAAGTACTTCCTAAGTTTTTTTTTTTCGTTGGCATTTTTGGTATAGAAATTTTTTGGAAAGAAGAACATCGGCTGGGACATTAACACACGCAGTGCAATTTTCTCCCTGTCTCTCTGAGTCTCGAAACTGCTCCTCCCTGCCATTTTCATTCATTCCTCGCATTTGTCTCCTTCCCTGTGGCTTAGTGTTGTTGCTGCCATGGTTTTTGGTGGATTTTGGTTTGTTGCTATTGCAATTTTTTACATAAATTATAGAATATTATTTTAGATATTTTTTGCTATGGAGGCCGTGAAGAGGCCGTTTGACTAGGGAAAAGGACATAATTGAGATGATGAGTTTTATAATATTATGTTGTGGGCTGTTTAATATAAATTAATATTCATTTTTGTTTAAGTTTTATTATTTTTAGCTTCTATTTTTCTCGCACAAATTTTACAATAAAAAGTGTGGATGGTTCATCAAAATAATTATTTCCATGTTTTTCAAAAATACAATTATTCACCAATTTAAAATATTTAATTATTAAATTAATCTAAAATTTTGATATTTATCTAAACTCAAGTAAATATTTACTTTTATTTAATCTAATATTTTCAACCTGCATAATATTTTATTAAAGAAATTTTATATAGAATTAATCCATAAATTAACAACGATATAATATGAGCAGTATAATTTTTATTATTATAATATTTTTAGATATTTAAGATTTAAAATTAATTAAAAAAGATAAGTCATGCAAGTGTGAATTAATCTAATTCAATAATTTAATGAATTTATGTAAATAATAGGAATAATATTTTAGATAAACTTATATTGATTAAATTTAAATTAAATTAATATTTATTTTTATTTTATTATTTAAATTTAGATTCTGTTAGACATTATTAGACACAGTTAGATTCTATTAGATTTTGTTAGATATTGTTAGATATTGTTGGACATTATTAGATGTCATTAGATCTTGCTAGACATGGTTAAACATTGTTAGATATAGATAAATTGAATTAAATCCTATTAAATGAGTTTTAATTAATGTATTTATGGCATAAATGACCTTCTACAGAGAATAAAAATATATTAGCTGTGTTAAATTAGGATTATCCTATTAATTATAGAAATTAGATATTGTTAGGTTCTGTTAGATGCTATTAGATGTGGTTAAATATTGTTAGACGTTGTTAGATATCGGTAGATCCTGTTAGACATTATTGGACGCTGTTAGACGCTGTTAGATTTAGATAAATTGAATTAAAGATATTGAATAAGTTTTAATTAATATATTTAAAGTGTAAATGACCTTATAAGGAACCTAGGAACATATTATAGGCGTTAAATTATGATTATTATATTAATTATAAAAATTAGATTTTGTTAGATTTTGTTAGATTTTGTTAAATGTTGTTAGATATTGTTAGATATCATTAAATTCCGCTAGACGTTAGACGTTGTTAGATGCTATTAGATTTAGATAAATTGAATTAAATACTATTAAATGAGTTTTAATTAATGTATTTAAGGTAAAAATGAACTTGTAAGGAACGTAGGAATATATTACTAATGTTAAATTAGGATTATCATATTAATTATAAAAATTAAATGTTGTTAGATTCTATTAATTTTTATTAGATCTTGTTAGACATTGTTATATATCGTTAGATCCTGTTAGAGTCATTAGACATCATTAGACATTATTAGACGTTGTTAGAAGTAAATTGAATTAAATCCTATTAAATGAGTTTTAATTAATATATTTAAGGTATAAATGACCTTTTAAGGAGCTTAGAAATATATTACCGATGTTAAATTAAGATTATCATATTAATTATAAAAATTAGATATTGTTAAATTTTGTTAGATGCTATTAGATCTTGTTAAATGTTGTTAGACGTTAGATATCGTTAGATTCTGTTAGATGTCATTAGATACTATTAGACATTGTTAAATTTAGGTAGATCTATAAAATCATATTAACCAAACTCTAAAACATGTAACAAACGCATAAATAACCTTATAAAGAGTAAAAGAGTATATTATGATTATTAAATTTCAATTAGCATATGTATAATGAAAGTTAGACGTTGTTGATGTTGTTAGATTTCATTAGATACTGTTAGATTACATTATACGTTGTTAAATATCATTAGATCTTATTAAATATCATTACATGCTGTTAGATTTGGTACTATTTCATAAATTTTAAAAAATAATAAACTTTAAAATTTTAAAAAATAAATATAGAAAATGTTATTCTCAAAAGTATCTTGTCTACATAAACTTTAAATAATATAATAATTATTAGATATATAAAACATTTTCTCAATTTTATCAATTATAATGAAATTTTAATAAAATATAATATTATCAACAAAAATATTTTTAAAAAAGTCAAATTTTGAATAATTATATGTACATACACTTTGGCGGTCAATCTATCAATTGAATGGAATAGATTGAGATTTTATGTATATTTAATATAAGTTTCATCAAAAAAATAAATGTACTCACATTTTGAAGCAAATGTACTCATGACTTGAAATGACCACAATGCCCTTACTTCCATTTTTTTTCATTGGAAGCGCTTTCTATGAGTTGGGCCCCATATGAATATTTGGTTAGTAGATTGTAAAACCCATCTCGAGTGTGGGACCATATGTCCAGGGCAGGGGAGTTGGGACTTTCACCAAGAATGAATTATGATGCATGGAGTATGATATTGGCAGGGGTGACAATACGGTCGAGTCGACCCTTGCCCTGCCCCAATTTTACAGAGAGTTGGGACAAGAATTTTGACCCAGTAGGGTAGGGCTAGTTAGAATTTTAGATCCGTGTTTCAATTCCAAAGGGCAGGGCAAGTCGACCATGTCCCACCCTGACCTGTAAGGTATAAATTATATCACTTACTTATGTGAATGTTGTTTTGTTGGATCAATATGTTTAACTTTATAACTTATTAATATGAATATTATTTATGTTGATGTATATTTAATTTTATAACTTATTTATGTTGATAAATTTTTATTTCTTAATAGCATATATGTGGTTTAAGTTATCTCATTGACATATTTATCAATGAAATAAAATATATTATCTATGTTGTTTATATTGTACAAGAATGAATATTATTATTTTTCCATTTAACAGTTTTAATTGTAATTCAAAATTTATGTTAATGAACTTTTAAGGTTGATACTCATATTTATCAAGGTTATGTTATAAATGAAATTATTTTAAAAATTTTACTAATGCTTTATTATGAGAATTGTGATTTACTCAGTAAATAGTAAAATATCGAATCATTTAACCTTTAAATTTATCATAAAGATGGGTTTACATTGTATGTATATAAATATTTAAATTTTAACCCGCTTTTTTAACCTGACCTGATGTCCCGATATCAACCCGAAATTTGTCCCGAGACCTCTTAAAGAAATGTGAGGGTCGGACCTACCTTATCCCGACCCGGTATATAAAGTAGAGTCAAATATAATTTTTAAATATAGAGTTAGGGTTGGGCACACCCTTACCTGCCCCAATTTGCCCCGATTTTCACCCCTAGACATTGGTACTTTTTATTTTGTATTTATAACTCAACTTAAATGCATATTTTAATCCTAGCTGGTTATAAGGATGTAAATATAATAATGTTGCTAATTAACTGGTTATGGACACATTGTATCAGAAAATGAAAGATAAATTCTCCCAGCCGAGACTCAAAATCCATATCTCTCGCACTAAGGTGGAACTTTTGCCACATAAATGAATTCTGATGCATGGAGCATGACATTGGTACTTGGCCTATTATAACATGAGTCATGAACCTAATCTGGGCTAATAGTAACCAATTTCATGAGAAGTTTAGTAAGAATGTAGCATATAAAAAGTCAACATCATTAATTTACCTAATTACACTATTTTTTTATCTTTATATTTGAATTATTTTTTCTTATTTTTCTTACAACTACTTTATCTATTTTTACTTTATTCTCACTTTATTGCTATCATGTACATTTTATTCCATTTAACACATTCTCAACTTACCAAATAGTTCATTAGTTTGAACACGTGGGTTTTTTAGGGGTGTTAACGGATTAGGTTGGACGAGTTGGAGCCGAATCCTAATTTTAACTCATTTAAAATATTTTAACCCTATTTTCAAAAAAATATCTCAACCCTAATTCGTTTATTAACCCAATTAAAAAACTCAACTCTAACCCATTTATAACTCATTTAATAAATGGGTTAGCAAGTTATTAACAGGTTGTATAGTAAATGACCGGAAAGCCTAGATTCTGACAGACAATGATCTTGCGAAGAGAGGTAAGAGAATATTTTCAGCGTAGGAGAAATGAAATAGGACAGTAACATAAAAATTGAATTAGGGTAGCATTAGAAAAATAAAAATTAAGTGGCAAGAGGAAGACTTAGCTGAAAAAATAATCAAGGGGTTAACATATATAATTTTAATAGGTTAAACAAGTCAAATGAGTTACTAAATGAATTGGCGTGTCATAAAATTGCAACCATAATCCACTTATTTAATCAAATGGTCGAACTAGTTGGCGGATCATTACCCATTTATTCAAAAATTTCAACCAAAACTCATTTATAAACGGGTTAGACAAGTGGATTAACCATAACTATTAATACCTCTATGTGTTTTTTAATAAACATGTAGGCATAATTATATTTATAGTGTGTTTGGTAAGTAGTAAAATTTTTAAACGAAAAGTTTTTGTGTAAAATCTTTTAAAATAAAAAAATTGATGTAATATGATAGAGATATTGATAAAAAGTAAAAAAATAATATTAAAATAAGTATATTAGTTGTATGAGTAGCTGTATAGAAATGATTGAAAAATAGAGTAGTATTATAGAAAGATACGAAGAAATAATTAAAAATAGGGCAATTATAGAGAACGAAAAAAATTTAATGTATGTTTAGGAAATAATAAAACTTTTGACAAAAAAAATTGGGATAAAAGTTTTCGAATTAATAGAAAATGATGTGATGTGATAAGAGCAATGATGAGAAATAAAGATAATAAAGTTAAAATAGATAGAATAGATGTATGAGTAGTTGTGTAGAAATGATTGAAAAGTAAGGTGGTTGTATAGAAAACTATTAAAAAATAATTAAAGAATAGGGTAGTTGTAAAAGAGTAATTTGCAAATATATCCACTCAATTTGATCAAATTTGCAAATATCTCATGTAGTTTTAGAAATTGAAAATAACACCACATAATTTAACCATAATTGCAAGTAACCTCCATGCCATTATAACACCATCACAGTGTGGGTATATTTGCACAAATATGCAAACTATGTGGATGTATTTGCAATTTCAAAAATTAAGTAGTATATTTAAATTTTGCAAATAACCCTACATAGTTTAACCATAATTACACATAACTCTCATGCCATAACAATACAATTACAGTGTCATAACAACGTGTGGGTTATTGCAATTATGGTTAAACTATGTGGGGGTTATTTGTAATTTTTGAAACTACGTAGGTATATTTATAATTTTAATCAAACTAAGTGGACATATTTGCACATTACCCTGGTAGAAAGTGAAAACTTTTAAATTAAGAAAAATTCTCCGCATACGCATAACATTTGACTTTTATTCATTTCCAACGTTTGACCATTATTCATTTCATACCTGTAACATTTCAAAATTTTCTTTCTACCCACGACATTTCACCTCTGATTCTTTGATACCCACTCCGTCACATTCCATCCGTTTATGTTTTCTGAATGCCAAAAATGTCCATCTCTTCTTCCCTTCCATCGAATTTCACAAAATGGCTATGGCTCGATAACGGCAGCTGCTGCTGCTGCTCATCTTCTTCCTCTTTTTGCTTCTTTCTTCATTTTCTTCTCTTTCCTTATCTCCATGAACGAGAATAACGTGGATTTTGTTTAAGCCAAGGGTGAATTTTTCGTTGCATTATGACTCCCCAAGAAACCCCCCGCTACAACCCATCTGAAACTTTCTACGACAAGCTTTCTAATGCCGTTCTTCATTCCAATTCACTTGCCACCTTCTTTACCAATTCTCCCAAGAAGAAGAAGAAGACTACTGCTTTTTCCTTTGTTTCTCCTAATGCTGTTCGATCCATCATCAACCCCAATGGCAAGAATTATCTCATGGAGTTAGCCTTCGGGACCCCACCAGTCGAGACCTTCACTAGTGCCGACACTAGTAGTGACATCATCTAGATCCAATGCCATTCTTATGACGGTTGTTTTCACCAAGACTTGCCCCTCTTCGACCCCAATAAATCCTCCTATAGAGACCTCTCCTGTACCTCCCAACCTGGCTCCGCCCTCGCCCAAGCCTTCTGCAACTAGTCCTAGTGCCTCTACTCCTACAGCTAGATCAGTCCACCAATGGCATCCTCGCTGATGAGACTCTGACCTTCGAATCCACTTCCTCTTCCTCCATCGTCAAAGTTCCTCCACCGATATCTCTAGCCTTACTGGATATGGTAGGCGAATAGAGCAGATCTACTCTAGCGCATTGGCTTGAATTATCAAATTTGAGAAGACAGACTACTGGATTTGAGGGAGATAGAGTTACCGAATTTGGGGATGCTAATTAGATGCGGCATCAGAAATGATGAAGCCCTAACAAAATTGAACCACCACAACCCCCCCCCAATTATCTTCTTCGACAATGACAGAAAATCACCAGCCGCAACTAATGACCATCAAGGCAAATCCAACATAAGCATTTGATTAATGGCCTGAAATTGCACCTCCATGTCGAGGCTTTGTCGACGCCCTCAGTCCACGTCCTCAAAGACTCGCGCTTCACTGTCCTTTATGTCTTCCTCTCCGTCTACTTCAGCGTCAACATGGACAAGGAGATGAAGGTCAGGGAGGAGGAGATCTGGACACTGCTGCCACTTATCCACCTCTGTCGAGCTCGTCATCGGGACATAGCCGATATTATGAAATTGGACAGAGGGGGCATTTTTGGCATTTTCAAAAAAAGAAATTGATGCCTATGGACAGAAGGTAACTGCGTGGGTTACAGGAGAATTATGGGTAAAATGTTATGGATGTGAGGAAATTTATAAAATCGTGTGTGTGTGAAAGGAATAATAGTCAAACGTTATGAGTATGGAGGGAATTTTTCCTTTAAATTAAAAAGTTTTAGTTTGGAAAATTTTATAGTTTCCCAAACATTCCTTAGATTGAAAAATTATAGTTAAACTAACACATCCTTAATCCATTATATAAATTTTTTTATAATGTTGGATATATGTATGTATCTTTTGAATTTCAAAAATAATAGTTTTGAGCGTATTTTAAGTAATTTCAACCAAAAATGTGATTTTGAAATTCAAAAAATATAAAATTTAGCTTATAAATTTAATAGGTTTGTTTTTTTATGAAAAATGAAAAATAAAAAAGTATACCTATGCGCCTAAGGCTAAGAGGATTGGAATCATTATAACATCAGGCCATCAATAGAGCACAATTGAATTGTGACAAGAAAAGAAACAAAAGCAAAATTACCTATGGTGTGTTTGGTTGGGGGTAAAACTTTTGATGAAAAATTTTTAGGGTAGAAGTTGTCAAATAGAAAGAAAATGATGTGATATAATAGGGATAATGATGAAGAGTAAAGAGAACAAAGTTAAAATAAATAGGTTAGTTGTATGAATAGTTGTGTAGAAATGATTAAAAAGTAAGATCGTTTGTATAAGAAAATGTGAAAAAATAATTAAAAAATAAATTAGTTATGAAGAGTAAAAAGTTTTGGATTGAAAAATTTTGATTGACATTTTTTTTGTCCCGAACAAACACACCCCTAATAGGTAAACTTAGGGGCACAACTTAGATAAAAATAATAAAGTGGATGCCCTTTTAAAAATTTTAAAAAAAAAGTAAAGAAAACTTTTTATTGAAATTCAATGCAAATATTTCGATTGGATTGCTCCACGTAAAAAGTATGCTTATATTTTATAACATATATACATGTGTGTGTGAAGGGCTTTAAGAATTTTTTTATAATTTGCATATGAATATATATATTTTTAAGTAGATCCGGGCATGCACATTTCTTTTTATTTGGTTGAAATATGATTTTCTAGTTAAACGCATAACGTAAAAACAATAAGATGAAATGAATTTTTAATCAATTATTAAGGTGAAAAAATCATGATACCGCTTTTACGTAAACCTGAAACCAGGCTACGTAGAAGGATACTCATATTTTTATGATTTCACCCCTTCACTCTTGCAGTGGAGAGTACAATCGTCACCCTCTTCCCGCGAAGAGCCCAACCGTCTAGGTAGTTAACCCTTTTACTCTTCCCGCGCGCAGAGTTCAACCGTCTAGTTATGATTTATGAAGCTTCTCTACTACTTGCACCTGCGGGCTTCTACGAGTCTGACGAAAGATATATATTCTAATTATTATAATTATTATCAAGCATTTAAATCTATTTATTGTAGCTGTTATTAATATCAGAAGACTTAAAAGCACTATCAAAGGGTGTCATCTACTCCTCGCTAGGCTCATTTCTAGTGGGCCTCTAGGGCAACATCCATCAATTAAATAAACACCCTGGCATGTAGGAACCAATTATCAACCACCTACTTCAAATGCGAGTTTATACAATACCTTTCCGGGTTATTATTATTGGCTCCAATTCACATCTTTCACATTAGCTACAATACACTGACTAGAAATTCGACCGGTGTGCTGTCACATTATTTTATTTATGTCCGCAATACATGTATATGTTGCAGTTTTCTCTTACTATTGAAACTAATTAATTGTATCGTGGCTTACACGATTACACATCTCATGGACCATTTCGATAATCAAGAAATCATTCATTTCAACAACCGCACAGTTAGCATTCATCCCAAATGAGTATTGACTAGTTCCAAAATATCCAAGATCATCAATATAATTTTTTATATTTTCAATATAATCCTCATTGTTCTCTAACCCATTCAAACTTGTTGAACAAAGGTGCAGTGCAGTCCCTTAGCGAATATGTATATAGCAAAAAAAAAAAAAAAAAAGCAGTTGGATCCCAAAAAACGTGGAAGCACGTCTCATCGTTTCCGTTGTTTTCGAAATATTCGATACAGTAACTTGATAGAGAACTAGATCGTGAAATCTTGCAATTTTTACACCTTCATATTTTAACAAATTGCGGTAATTTCGACGATCAATCTCGACTGATCTCATTGATAAGTTAAAACCATATATAATTACCTTCTTTAAAAATTAAAAAGTAGAACTCGCTCAGCTATTGCTTTCTACTTTCTTTTAACAAGCGGCGAGCAAACCCAAAAAACCAAAAAAGAAATTCTTTTTTTTAAAAAAAAAAAAAAAAAAGTCATCAACATGACGAGGCAGTGGATGTGGAAGTTCTCGGTGTGGATTGTTTGATCATGACGGTGGGAAGAACGCTGGATCGCCTCCGTTCCTCCTCTCTGACCACCTCTCTCGCAGCCAATTCCAGTTTTTCCCTGTTCGTCTTTTCCGCGATCTTCTTTCCTCGGAAAAGCATCGACTCCACATTCCTCTGCATCAGCATCTCCTCTGCCATCGCCATCACCCTCTTCGTCTCTTCCGTCTTCCACCCTTTAGACACCATCGGGGATCTCATCATGCCGCGCATGCCATGATTTGCCTACATATGTAGATAAATTTTCAACAAAATATTAATTAATAACATAATTTAAGTTTCAAACTTCCAATTTCGAAGAAGGAACTGAAACTTATTAACTGCATACCTGAATTCGGATGTAATTGCTTGACCGTAGCTCGCCAAATGCCATTGAGACCGCTTGATCGACCTGTAAAAGTATAAATGGTGGGTTAGACGGTTTAGATCATCCAAGGAATGGACATGGAAAAACGAAGAAGCGTCCGTAGTCCGTACCATGTCCGACACGCCTTCTCCGGCGATTCTGGCGAACTCCTGCCTGCCGGGAGTCATGCTCCGGCGGGCGCAGACTCCGCTGGAATCCGACTCGCCGTTGCCAAGGGACACCACCAGCAGATCCTCCACTCCGCGGCAGAACGGGAACTCCTGTCGGTTGTTCAGCACGTGCGTGATCGCCGCAGCCGTCGGGTTGCTCATGGCTACGCCGCCGTCGACGGCCACGATCTTCGTTCTTCCGTCCACGCTCTTTATCTCTGCTGCGGCGCCCATCGCCGACGTGGCGCGGCACACCTCCCTCATCTTGAAATCGAAACCGTCCGACTCCAGAGCATCCGCACGCGAGAAAACGAACGGCGCCCCCGTCAGCACGTCGTAGCACGGAATTAGCACTGGCTTCAACGTGTCTTTCAGCGTACGCTCGGAAAACGTCTCTCGGTAAGTCCGCTCCGGCCCCGACACCGGCCCTCCAAACCTGAAAATCCGCCGGAAAAGTCCACTCTTAGCCGGAGTTAGATACTCCGCGAGAAATTTAAGCGCTCCGTCAGCCGTGAAGAGCGGCCGGCCGGACTTGGAGCGGGTAAGAAGGAGGGCAGCGAGGATGCCTCCTGCGCCGGCGCCTGCAACCACGTCGAAGAAGTCGGCTATGCTGGCGTCCGGTTCGCCGGAGAGCTTGCCGAGGGATGACTCAAGGAGCGAGAGGGATTTTGCGGCGAGGATCCCAGCGGTGGCTCCGCCGGCGTCGATGGACAGTATGCGGACCTTACCGCCACTGGATGCAGGGATGCTGCCGGATTTCGGAGTTGCCACGGCCGAGGATGGGGATTTGCAGGCATGGAGGAGCGCGGGGTCGGAGGGAAAAAGGAATTTCGCCTCGAGGATGGAGAAGATCTCGTAGCTGAGCTTGTCTATGTCGACGTTATGCTCGAATGGAGCCACGGCTGCTGCTGCCGCTGCCATTGGATCGTGTCAGAGAAAGTGCGTGGAGCAGCGAATTGCTGGTTTGCGATTTTACAGCTTGAAGCAGGGAGAGAGCGAGCGACCGAGCGACCGAGCGACCGAGCGACAGAGAGAGGCAGGCGAAGGCGATTGCTGCCGTTTTTGCAATTTTATAGCGGGAAGTTGGGTAAGTGCGTCGTGCGCACGATAGAGCGCACCGGGGCTTGGTGATAGGCGAGGAATCGGCGGTTGGCTGACGCCTGTCCAGGGCTGGGATCCGTGGGGCGTGCGTGGTCGTTCATACAGATGAAGAATGTGCCGATTTTTCTTGATGGATTGGCGGGCGGGCCTAGCACGACGCTTCCTGTGGTCACCGACGCGGCGCACTTGAACCGCGGTCAATGGATCGATCATCTGATCCGACGGCTGTGCTTCAATCCAGCTCAAAGTATATCGCTGAATCCGGCGACATTGCCCGATTTGGCGTTTGGTGCCATGGAATTCTGCCCGTCTTTTAGCTGTGAAATCTCCTCCAGCCCATTTGCGTGACCAAGATCTGATCATCTCTTTTGTCGCTTTTTCTTGGTGCCGATACACAGGTTAATCCCCCTGCTTAATCAGGACCGTCCATCTTCAGGGGCTTAACTAGATCGATGCCAGCGACTGTTGTATACTCCACCGGCGCTTTATGTCGTATACGTGTGACGCTTTAAACGTGCGATAGACTACGACTGGCGGTGCGAACATTGCAGTAGAACATGCGCGGATGGCACGCTTTGCTTTTAATTATTAGATTTAATTAAAGTAATACAAATGCGTGATTAAAGTTTCTTGTCGTCGCTGCATCTGAAGGCAGGACAGATTGCGATCCAAACCCTTCATAGCCCGACATTATGTAAAGTAGCGTGATCAACGGTCCAGATTTACTTTCCGATTATCAAGGTCCGAAGATCAGTAGTCCTTCTTTTGGCTTAGGAAATGGATGCGAGGCTTTCCCTAGTGGTCCCCACAGAATGAACGGTTGGATCTGGAAAGGAGTGCCGAGCAGGTAACCCTTCCTACCCGACATCCGGACATTATCTTAGTCATGCACTTAACCTTTAATCATCATCTTAGATTAACATAATCATCGCCGATCGACAGGTTATACGGGGCTCTGGTGGTTCATGATAGATACGCGCGTGGAAACGTCGTATGAAATAAAAAATTCATTACCGAGAAAGATAATGAACTGACGGACGCGTAACTGTCTAGACAGCAAGAAGTGTAGAACTAGTAGATGACGGAAGACAGCCCAAAACTTAAGGCTGGTTGCATGTCAATGGAGGACCGCAAATTGCGGAGAATTAATCCGACTCGGCAACATGACGGCGTCGTCTTGTCCGTCCGTTTGAGCGTTTGAGGTATGGAGAAAACAAAATGCCTCATTTGTAATCCAGGCCACGAAATTTTATGACTTCCGCATCATCCACCGTACAGGTCGCAAGGTATGGATATGAGATGAGCGGATGTGATCTGGCCCTTTCGTGACACGTGCGGGAAGATGACGTGTGGAGCATGGCGTGCACGGAGCCATGTTTCCAAATACGAATATTTTAATTGACAGAAACAATAAAGAAAATGCCACCCACTTTATTCCTTGGCATTATTTTTTGGAAAATTAGGTGGGGTTGGGTTTCCTTTCAACTTAGCCCCAATACAAAAGGACATGTCCTTGTCCTTTGTAAGGCACTCGGCACCAATGTGGTGTGCTTGTCGGCCCCAGTCATTTTTCTTCCATCAGTACATTGGCTGGTGGAATCACATAGTACAAATTCCGCCGTGGTTATGGATTCTTCAAGCTTCAAGTAGAAATTTTCAGAATGAATATCGTGTGTCGTGATGAGCAAATCTAAGTCTAATTAGTCTTGATTTCTATCACAAGAAAAATTATCCAGAAGTTTACATCCATATAAGGAGAATGCTTTGATGAAATCCATTTTCTATATATCCTTATTCATTTTTTATATCTCGGTGATTGATAGCAACTTCGTCTATTGTATTTATAGTTATTTATATTAGGGTATACTTTGACTAAGCTGGCTCCGTCGCCATTGCTCTGCTACCTTCATTGCCGTCCATCTCCCCTTCTTGCTATTTCTTTTTCTCCTCACCAATCACCATTGTTGTCCTTCTTTCCTCACTCGTCGTTGTCCTTCTCTCCCCATTGCTCTGTTCGGTTTTTTTTCTTCTCAAAAATCTTTGTTTTCCGTCCTCTAGCTGCTATTTTTTTTAATGATGACAGTGCAATCATTCTTCACTTGTGTATGCTTTTGTAAATGGGTATTCTCTCATTTCAAAAACGTCTGTTATTTCAAAAAATGCAAATGCGTCTTCATCAAAAAAATTGCAAACACGTCAGATCTGGTAAAATGCCATCCATTTGAAAAATGCAAACATGTCTGTTAATTCCAATCCCATATTCCATCCCCAAAATGATTTTCGACCGACATCTATTTTTCAACGATTTTTTAAAAAAAAAATTGGTAAAAATTTTTCCAAACTCCATACTGAATATTTCTCACACCACAATTTTTAGAAAATCTCACGTGGAATTTTCTTTTTCCACCCGATCTCACCGCCACCTGCTCACACGAGTGTTTATAACTATGGGGTCTATTATAGTCTTTAACAAGGTTATTTTTGTCATTAGCAAATTTTCTGACCACAAACTAGCAATAGCTAACGGGAAAGAGGGGTCATGGGTATGGATGCAATTTTTAGTAAACTGTGTGAGGATAATATGCTATTCGTGAAACTTTGTGAATATATATATGCAATTCGTGTTAAATTATGTGGGTACCTGTGCAACTTATCCTTTATATTAGGATAATTTGTAAATATACTCATATAGTTTGACCAAAATAGCATTGCGTTTTATCACGCTGGTAAAAAAAAGAAAAAGCCGGTTCCACAAAGCATAGCCTTGTAATTCTATCTTTGCTGGCCAAACACTACTTTCTTTACTATTCTAATCATTTTCTTTTAACTTAATTTTAAATTAATTTTTTCCATTTTCAACATACCAACAACGGCATTGATTTATCCCGCTCGCTAGAGAATAACCAAATACACTGGGGTGCAGTTAACTTCGGTGTACCTGAGTGTATTTAATCTATTTTTATATATTTTTAAATTTTTTTATAAAACTATTAATTTAAGTGTATTTAACATGTGCATTTATTTTTACCATTTTTGTATATTTGTAGATTTTTTCGAATTTTTAAAATCAATGGTATTTTCGTAATTCATAAATTACGAAAATGTCACTGATTTTAAAAATTTTGAAAAAATATCTACAAAAATAGTAAAAATTAATACACATGTTAAATACACTTAGATCAATTTTATAAAAAATTTCAAAAAATTAGAAAATGAATTTTTGCATCGGGTGCATTGTATCACACCCTATCTTGCTTACCATGAAGTTCAGCTTAATTAGCACGCCTATTGTGGGGGAATATAGTGCACTAAGAAAATAATTGCAATTATTAATCTTGTTTAGTGGAATTTAATAATCAGATCATTATCTTATAGCTTTATTTTGTGGGCATGGAATTTGACCCTCATTCTCGGTCAAATTATAATTGTTTCGCACTTTCAAATTGGCTATCGAAATTTTGTTGTAAAAAATTAAAATTTGATTATTAAAGAAAAATCTGATGACCAATAATTTGCGGCATACGTCTTTTACCGACCATCAAGAAGAAATTCTGCAAATCATACAGAGAGATCCGTTGCAAGTCAATCGAGAGATGGATTCAACAGACGCCCATCGGCGAACCATCGCAAGTCGACAGCCATGGCTGTGACTTTGGAGAAGATGATGATGATGTCTTGCTTATGGTGCTCTAGCAATGTACCTAAGTTCATTAACATTTCACCGAATTTTTATAAAGGGACATTCTAGTAGTTTTGGGTGAGGTGAACGGTTGCAGACTTGGGGATGTTTGGTAACATGTAAGTTGTGGGAATTGTGGGATGGAATGAGAAGTGAGAAATGAAATATTTTAGGAATTGTGTGATTGATATGAAATGATAGGGATAAATCTGAAATAAATAGGTTTGTTAGGAGATATTTATAGGAAAAATGATTGAAATATAGAAGTAAAAGTGAAAAATATGATGATTGGTTGTGAGATGATGGATCTCGAAAATCATGTTTACCATGATTTTCCATCCCATGTTTTCCATTAACATTACCAAACGTGCCCTTACATTACCTAAAAAGTAAAAAGTCCCGATCCAGTGCAGGGGATGCATGAGCTTTGGGTGCCCCACACGGGTGGAAAAATTTATTTTTTAATTTTTTTAAAAAAAATGTATACAACTGTTAACCTAAGTATATTTAACACGTGTATCAATTTTTTAATTTTTATCATAAATTACGAAAAATTTCACTAATTTTAAAAAATCAAAAAATATTTAAAAGAAAATTGATACACATGTTAAATACACCAAGATTAATAGTTGTATATAAGAATTTTCAAAAAAATAAAAAAGTGAAATGCACCCGAGTACACTAAGGCTGAATGCACCTGAGTATATTCATTCAGAGCCGAAAAGTACATAAGCAAATTTCAAATTTTAAAAAGCAAATACACATACACGCAAACGGCTAGTTTCTCAGCCATTCAAGACTCAATGTCATGCCAGTTGGCACTAGGCACATTGGTAAACGCCATTGTCATTAATCGAAACGGCATGTATTTGAAATGCAGAGCTTGTTGTCCTTAGTTTATTTGATTGAGAGCGATATGTTTCCAAGTTGTCTCCCTATTTACTTAAGGTGGAGTTGTGTCTCTATGTTGATTAAGTGTAGTTTTATCTCCAAATTTCATTAGAGGAGCAGTTGGTCTCCTAAAAATTTATCAGAATGTCTCAGAATTTAATTACAATACATATTAAGATGGATGTAACATATATGCCTATAAAAAAAACTCAATTTCATGGTTTTTTAAAAAAGTAAGTATTCTTTTTCGTGTACACATCATAGTACCAATGTCCAGGTGAAAGTTTTAGATACTCTAGTTTATATACAAATATAATAATTAACAAATCAACTTATATTATAAATTTGAAAAGTATATTCGAAAATTTTAAGATAAAAAAGAACAAATATCAATTAATCTTGTGGCATATACTAACTCACTGAAAATTAAAAATTTGAGGAAAATCTTGGCAGCAAAAGGTCCAAGATTCCAATATTCCATACACAAAGAAAAGTAAAACAAAACAAAATAAACAAAGCAAAGACACTTTAACTTTAATTAAAATATTATCAGAGTTATTATAATAATCTATATACGTGCGCAAATATTTATAATATTATCCAACGTGCGGGTGTTGAAATGGATTGTCCTAGTTGATTTGTAGACGCTTACATTGTGCTTGCCCGTGCCACATACCGTCCATATAATATATATTTATATATATGATATACTATGAGGTAGAGGCCAACCTCAAACAAGAGGATGAGAAGGATCCAAGATTATTGGATGTAAAGTGTATCCACATTTTTAAGACAGTTTTTCTCATTTTTTAATATAATCTTCACATTTTTCAATATAACTCTTTTATTCTCAAGGCACATTATTACATTTTCATCTCATTCAAGCTTACTAAATAATTCAAAATATGCCCTTAATGATTATTGAGATGGTGGCAAGATGCAAAATATATAAATCGTACATAGCTTGGCGGCAATAATTCAGGAGGACGGTGTACCACTGTACCGTGCATGTATGCAGTATGCACCCGAATCCGACCAAACGAATAAGTTAAATACGGTTGGAGAAACATCCCGTCGATGCGCCGAAATGGCCGTTATTTAATACTCAATGCATGGCATGCAATACACGCCAGCACAGAGATCCTGCTTGGGGCGGATGGATGTGATTATGCCATGATGGCAGCATGCATGGGCCATGGGACCCATTTTTTATTCTTTGAGCTAAGTATATTTAACCTATAAATCAAGTTTTATCATTTTTGGATGATTTTTAAGTATTTTTATTTTTAAACAAAGTATTCAGAAAATTATGAAAATACCTCTGTGTTTAAAAATAAAAAATATTTAAAATTATTCAAAAATATTAAAACTTGATTTATAGGTTAAATAAACCTAGCTCTACACATTTATAAAAAATCAAAAAAAATATTTTTGAGGAGTCCCACGGCCAGACGCATGGGATCACCCCTCTTATGCCATTTATGAATAAAATACTTAGCATATATTTATGTATTTATTTTCTTGGTTGTATTGATTCCTTTTTTTTATATTTTGTATAAGCATCATGTCATCCCAATATTACAATGAAACACATTTACATATCCTTACATCATGGAGGGGAATGTGCCCTCACATCATTGAGGGAAATTGTTTCCTAAACCCTCACCACAAAGGTCCCATGCACTTGAACGCATGGGATCACCCCTCTTATGCCATTTATAAAAAAAAAAAAAATTTACTCAATTCATATTTACGTATTTATTTTCTTGGTTGTATTGATTCTTGATTTTTTTTTTATATATTTTGTATATGCATCATGTTGTCCTAATATTACAATAAAGCACATCCACATACCCTCACATCATGGAGGGAAATGTATCCTCACATTATGGAGGGAAATTGTTTCCTAAAGGCTAAACCTCCACCACAGAGGGATTAATATATAAAATCAATTTTTTATTGAACTACATTCAACAACGTTCGAACGCGGACCACCCACGAGAGGGGTTGCAGACGTTACCACAACACTGGTGATTGCTTATTTCTTAACTGCGGTGTAATGCGCTAAGTGCGCCCGCGTATTATCCGTGGGTGGAAAATGGAAATTTTCGGAAAAGATAGGCGGCGGGTTCTGCAATTTGTACGCCTACCCGCCCGCCCGCATGAGGAGCGAGATTTAATTAATCGCCTGGTCGGGCAGGGTACAGTGGTACACCAGGGGACTTGGAGCCTTCGGGCGCATGAAGAACTGTTTACCATGGATATATAAAGGCAGGAAAGGCAGAGGATTAACTACATCTTTGAAATTAATATATGAACTAAATTCTTTTATTCCATGATTTTATACATTTTTCAATTCCGTCTTCTTGGCTTCCTAATTAAATAAATGATCCAAGCTAGATTGAATTTTAATTCATTACCAAAAACTAGGGGGCATCGACCCGCTCCTAACCCAACATATTTTTTATTAGATAAAATCAACACTTTTCTTATTCGATATGGGGATGTGTCAAAATTTTTTACTTGAATTCAAAAATAAGTTCAAAATGAATCAATCATGTCTGTCCCTAAAGAATCCCCACTCACCCTCCATATATTCATTCATTAAAAATTATAAACTTATTTTAAGATCTTATTCTCACTTTTTCAAAATTCTCATATCATTTATGATTAACTATATCTACAATATAAGAATCAAACTCATAAGAAATAATATAAGAATCAATAATAAACATTTACTTGTATACGTATAACTTTTATGTATATTGAAATTTTCTCAGCATTGTTTTAATAATGATACGTTTTTTATTAATCAATAAAATATTGAAACATATAATATTTAAATTTAACATAGAGATTGGTGTATAAATTCTTAAAATTATTTTATTTTACTTGCATTTTTTGCTTGATTTACTATTTCAATATTAACTTGAACCTGACCTGAGGTTTATTGAAAAAATACGATTATTAAACCAACTTTATCCTGACATAATATAAAAATAGAGTAAGATGGAAATTTTAAAAATTGAATCGAAATTAGACAAACCCTGATCAGGGATGACTAATCACAATTCCCAACCCTACTAAGAAAGTTAGCCCAAAAAGATAAGTAAAAATCTTTGATTTTGTAGCTTTTAAGTTTTAGTTTTCTTTAAATAAAAAAGATTAGCCTAAAATGGGAGTAACAAATTTAAATATTCGATGATATCTGCAACATTCATATTATTTCCCAATAAATCAAACTACTTTCAAGGGGTCGAATATATAATAAAAGGAAATATTTTCAATCTACATAATTAATTCTAAGATTTGAGTGTAACACCCATGATGATGAATCAAATCCCAATCGGGCTAAATGCCTAATCTATGAATGATCGCCTATTAGTAGAAAATCTAAGTTTCATCCAAATTAAAGATATTCATGCCCACATGAAAGATGTAGAAAATTCTCATAATAAGATGATTTGATTTATATCAATTTCAAAACACTTATATTAAACACAAGGAGAATAGAGTGAAATGAAAGAAATAATAAAAGAAAAGGTTGA
The DNA here is from genome assembly GCA_030490835.1 of Annona cherimola. Taxonomy (NCBI): domain Eukaryota; kingdom Viridiplantae; phylum Streptophyta; class Magnoliopsida; order Magnoliales; family Annonaceae; genus Annona; species Annona cherimola. The sequence continues at coordinate 9,733,829 of CM059975.1, read as the reverse complement.
TCTTAAGAATACAAAATGAAAAATTAAAAGTTAAGGGATACGAATACCTAGGATCTAGGGTCTTCTGCAACGGATACGTAGAATGCTTATTTAATTCAGATATTATGTGTTAATGGAGAACTATTTCTATATTATTTTTGCACTTTCTTTTGAAACCTATAGGGTGTACTCTAATCTTCTTCACCACCTATTCGTATAAGATTAAGTCAATTATTTATTAAATTTTGTGGAAGTTCGTGAGATTCATCAAGGTCATCATGCCTATTTTCATGGTCTTAGATTTTCAGATTTAATATCTTGATTATCGCATATTAGACTTCTACTTTTCGATTCCGTTACCTAATATATGGGAATCATTACCAAAGTGTAGGGCTCCACACCAAGTAAGTATTAAACAACAAAATATTAAATTAACACAATATACCTTAAATAATCAAACTACAATATTCGCTACATTGGACGCATGCTACATCCTAAACCCTAGATAACGGGTTTAGCCTAGCATGTTTATGATAAAAATCAAGCATAAAATAATATTGTATCAAATCTCCATCATAAACAAAATAATTAAAATCAAAAGAAAAAAGGATAGGAAAAGCTTATTGATCAGAAGCTCAACTTGTCGCTTCGCTTTTCACCTTGTGCTCTTTACTCCTCTTGCACTCGGACCTCAACCCTAGCTTCAATGATATTCTAAGATGCTTCGGGACGTCCTCAAGAGGTGGTTATATAGATTTCTAGAGGAGACTCGCACATAGAGTCCAATTTTTGCAAGAATTTGCATAGCCAGGGTCCTACATGGTTTAAATCGCGTGGCACCCAGATCCACACGGTTTGAACCGTTGACACTCCGGAGTGCACAATTTTGTACAGTTTCGTCTTATTTCTCCCTAAATCGCACGGATACTTCCCCGACACATTCTAAGTTGCACTGATACTTGTTTTAACTCCTTTAAAACTTGAAAAACATCAAATCAATTATCATCTTCATCCTTGAACTTTGAACTTCTCGAAATAGACACATGTTGCACCAAATAAATGGATCATCTTCAACTGTTCATAACTTTTGATCCGAGAGGAATTATGAGAACTACAACATATCAACGGAAAATATTTTTCAAGCCCGTTGATGTGGCAGCTTGAGCAAGCCCAGTTGAGCTAAATCAATCAAGATATGATTCAAAAAATCTTAAAGATTCATATTTTTCTCAATTAATAATCAAAATATATAATGTAAAAGTGAGTTGACAACCCTCCTAATCAGTGCCATTTCAGGCCTCCATTTAACATTATCAAACCATTTTATTCTGTTTTCTGCCATTTTATCATCTACTGGCCTCATTTTTAAATTTTTTCGGATTATTTCATTCCTAATTTTATCTTTTCTTGTTTACCGCTCATCAACCTTAACATTCTCATTTCCGCTATGTTCGTTCTATATATATATTATTTTTTAACTGCCCGAGATTTTGTCCCATAAAGCATAGCAGGTCCAATCACAACCTTATAAAATTTTTCTTTGATTTAATTGGAACTCGACGATCACAAAAAATTTCTAACACGCATCACCATTTCTTTCATCCTATTTGAATTTTATGTATTATATATTTCTCAATTTTTCAATTCACTTGCAAGTACCAGAAGTGATTAGTTCTTGTTACTATTTGATCTAAAATTTTAATTGGTTTTCATCCAGGTTCTCTCTATTATTAAAATCTCATTCTCATGCACTTCTACGCTAGTTTAAATAGAGAAGAGAATAGGAATATCAATTATTCCCAAAAATTCAAACATTTGAAGGAAAAGATGCTAAAAAATGAAAACAGAAAAAGTCTTCTGCCCAAATAATATATTAATTGAGGAATGGAAGTGCATGAGAGATATAGGTGTAACATAGTTAACCAATTTCTTTAATAAGATTATAAAAATAAAGTTAATTCCAAGTAAATGGAGAAAAAATACTATATTTCCAATTTATAAAAATAAACAAGACATTCAAAATTGTACAAATTATCGTGGAATAAAACTAATGAGTCACCATATGAAGTGATGGGAAAGAGTAATCGAACATAAACTAATATGGAAACTAATGTATCTAAAAATCGGTTTGGTTTTATACCAAAAAATCAGCCTCTGAAACTATTTTCTTACTTAGACAACTATTTGAGAAGTATAGGGAGAAAAAGAACTTACACATAATTTTTATTGATTTAGGAAAAAATATATAATTAAATACCAAAAAAGTTGATGTGTCAAGTGATGAAAAAGAAATGAATTAATAACATATACATCAATGTTATTAAAGATATGTATGATGGGTGCTATAACAAATGCGAGGACCACAAGTAGAGATATTAATATTTTTTCAGTTAAAAAAAGTTTACATCTAGGCTCAACCTTGAGTCTTTATCTTTTTACTTTAGTTAATAGATGAAATTACTAGACATATACAAAAAGAAGTACCTTGGTGCATATTTCTATGTTTCTCAAAATAAAAATTAGAGAAACAAACCCCCCACAAGCATGCTTCTGGACGATCAACAACTGTGGCTTGATTCACTCCAATCATCCAAGATGGGTATAAAACCGAATAGAACTTATTCAAAAGAATCCGAAAACAGATATAAAACAAAATAAATAAACAAAATCAGACAGGATCCGAAAACAACCAAAATAAAATTTAAAAAAGCAGATTCAACGATCGTATTCGTTGCCAATAAAGATCACCTTATTCCATATTGATTTATTTGTAAAACCGAAAAAAAAAAACAAAAACAAAAACAAACGCCTACATGGTTGCGTGATAATCAAATCCAAGAAAAAAATCTACAGCTTATTATACATGCCCGCAGCAAAGAACTAGAAAACTGAGGTTCCAACCACGTGAAAGTTGCCAGTAAAACCAATGACGGTTGAGAGGCGAGGACGGATGAGCTGAGAAAAATGAAAACCAAGGAAACTCAAAATCTTTTTAGAATGAGCAAGGCTGCCAAAATTCGAAGAAACGGTCTCTCGCTCTCTCCCCCGAAACGGGAAGCCCCACTCAAAAAAAAAAAAAAAAAATTTGCCAAAACATACCAAGAGTCTTTACGCCACAATAGACTATTAGCAAGTTATTATTATAATAATTGTAAAATAGCCTCAGGTAAAATAAAATAAAAATGGACACAATAGAGTGTCTACTCCAAAACATACGAAAAAGTACTTGGGAACTGGCCACTACAAACATAGTCGGGAAACAGACCTCAAAAATGTCAGCTGTTCTCGCCCTTCAGAGACTAGTTATTTCTACTAAAGTAGTTTAGGATCCCCAAATATGTCCAAAAAAATTTTGTGAAAAATATTACCGTTCAAACAATTTTATATAACTACCAGAGAAATGGGATTCTATGGCATCATTTCCTCATTTTATTTTATTTTATTTTATTTATTTTATTTTATTTTTGCATATACATTTTTTCTGCTTCTATGCTTGTCTCCAACCATTTCTATTCACTTTCTAATACATCTGTACATCTTAAATAGAACTCCCACAAGGAGTTGGGAGTGGGGGAGGGCAAAAGACATGTAGTATGAAAGGTTAAACAGATGCGGTATAGCTAGTCCACATATCAATCCAGACTTTGTTACAGTTAAGCAAAATGAATGCCATAGAACATAGTACAAAAAGGAATTTAACCGTTTAAATAAACTTTCAAACTCTTCATGGTGCCATGTTTTTTCACATAAGTAGCTCCAACTCCATTCCCACAGTTCATCACTCCTCCTTTCACACCAAGACTAGATCTGGCCATTGCAGAGGCCCTACAGCACACAAACAGGACCCGGGTGACCCCAACCTAAGTTTACATGAGTTCCCCTAAGATGCAAGGGCCCATGATTACAAATGAGAGTGGTGCAGAAGGATAAGCAAAGATGCAATGGCCATGAATAGTGAATACCAATGAGAAGAGGCACACAAGGATTTGCCATTTCAACCAATATGAACATAGAAAATTGTGTGGAAGCAGAATTTTTTGTCAGTCAGCTCCTCCTCTGGGTCCTCTCATCAATATCAATCCAACATGATTGGATGCTGTACAAATCAGCTAAACTTAAAAAATAATGAGAACCATCAGCTCTGCATTTGATCGTCACCGAGATTCTGAAATGAATCTTCATCTTCATGTTGTCGAGGAGAAAGTACAAAATCAGGTACCTCTTCAATTTCCTCTGTAGGCTAATGGAAAACACAAACAACAAGATTCATCAATTTTTTGTTGAATCCAATCCTAGATATATGATGCTAAATTCCTGATCCATAGGATAGAAGAAAAAGAAATAAGCATTTACCTGCCATAGTTCCAGAAGATGCCATAGCAAGAAATCCAAGATCATCACTAAGCAAAAAAGCTTTCCAGCCCAGGCACCACATTTCCAGTACCTATAAAATGTAAGATTGATATGAAATCACCAGAATGAATTCAACATAGCAAGGAGCAGTTCTTCATGCCTAGGTAATAATCTAGACTTTCATCTCATGAGATGATTGTATGAAATTATGATATGAGATGATTGTATGAAATTATGATATGGACCTGGAAATACCACCAAAATCCTGCAATTAGAAGGGTGAAATGATTGTGGTCCAACTAGAATAGAATAAGCCAAATAAGTTTTAATGCTAGAATCTTTTATAGCATTAATCAGATTAAGCAAAAGTAGGGCTATGATGTACGGTCAAAATCATTAACCTGTAACAGGCATCCTTGATGGGCATGGTCAGATAAACAGTCTGGACAGCCAAATTAAAGGCTAAATCCACGCACCAATGTACTGTCCAGTTACTCCAGTCCACACCACCTTCAATAGAGCATGTTGCAATGAGGTTGACTAAATTTTTTTAATTATGTAGGCCAGGGAATTAGGTTAGACTTTACAACCAAAAACATGGGAAGTTCAGTTAGAATACAACCTGCAAGTTGATGCAAGACAAAACATAAAAAGGAATAATTTACAGAAGGCTACCGTGAAAGGCGCTCTAGAAGACTATCATTGGAGCATCTTAATGCACGATCATACACAATCTCAGTTCTTCTGGCAACATCATGCCAACTATATAGGTTTCTCATCTGAAAGAAAATTGAAGGAATATATAAGGAAAACCAACCTCATATCATTAGGACAAAAGCAAACCAAATGCAAAGTTGCAAACCAAGAAATCGTAACTGTTGATATTCGACAAAATATCATGTGTTTCTAAAAGGACTCAAATTTATACAAGCATGCTCATGCACATGGCATCATGTGCATGCATGATTAGAACTGTTATAATTAAGCCAATGGTACATGGCATATAGCATCATATTGGACTCGAGTTTGTTAATCAAACCATTGACCATTTTCAGTTTCCATTGTCATTCTTTGTAAATATCAGGAAGATAGGTCATATTTCAGTATCTTTTGGCTAAGAAACGCCTCAATGAACCCAAAATTCACATGTCATGTGTAAAGTAGAACTTGCAAGCACAGAGCTTGCATACCCTAGTGACAAGTGTACACCTCTATACAAGCATGCAAAGTCATAAGGGGACTCAACAAGAAAAACGTAAGGTACGTAAGGAAATCGAAAATATATAAAATTGCAATCCAAATGTAAAACATCAACTAACATTACCATTTTATGAACTCACACGAAGATGCATGGCAATTGGATCAATTTTTGGGAGTATTTGTATTGCTTTCTTGATTGCTTGCACCATATCACTTGGCACAGGCTCAGCAAGCACAATCATGTCATCTGGTAGCACCTAAGGAATCCGGGAAAGGAAAGAGTACAAATCAATAAGACATACATCAGTGCATTGTTAAACAACAGGGTGATCATTCTTTCAGGAAAAAAAAAAAAAAAAAAAGCTCCGTCCAATTCCTCATCAAACTTTATAAAATATTAATAAAAAATTTTATGAAAAAATGAAAAGAAACCATTGCACAACACATGCCTCTGGTACGCCTCCCACTCGTGTACTGACAGTCAGCAATCCACAACTAGCAGCCTCCAATATGGCTATACAAAATGCTTCTGTAAGAGAACTTCAAAAGAGAACTAATTTGAGCCCCAACAAAAACATAATATATATAATGGAAGTTAAAATAAGTTTATATTCTATGAATGAGCATATGAACTCCAACCTGGGCACATCCATGAATGTATAAACAGAACAACATATTTTCCTGAGTGAGACATTCCACGGTTGCAAATCGTCCAAATTAAGAAATCCAATATTGAAGGCAAACTCACAATTGAACAAAAATAAACCATCTATCATGCAAAGTAATTGAGTTCAAGCATGGATATTGGCTGGTTAATGATAGCACATAGCAATAAGTTAAACCATTTGGCTTGTTTTAAGTCATACAAGATTCTTAAATTGAATTTGCATTCCTATTCCCAAGACAGTTTTTCACTTTCCAAGACAGTTTTTTCAGTTTCCAATATAACTTTTCTCATTCCCAAGGCAAATCATTACATTTTCATGTCAGATATAGATTCCATTCAAGAATCTTGTATAACTTGAAACAAGCCCTTAATATCAGCATCTCACAAACCTTACAACCAACTAAAAGCACATGTTGGTGGAACCCATTATATCAACTCAAAATTTCATATTTGGATGACCAAGTGGTTGACATAAGTGTGGGTGTGCAGGATGGGAGATCCAAGGTAGGTAGGATGTGAGTTGAGTAGAGGCATTTGGCTCATTTACCTTTCCCCTAGAGTTGTCCTTGATCAGTTGCTTTCCAAGGTGGGGCGACATGGTAAAAATTTGTGTTGGGGGGGATGGGGGGAGCGGGGGAAGCTGAGATGCTAGTGTAATCGATGGGAGCCAATCCCACGTAGAGAAAGGTTAATGACCAATTCTACTTGGCCCATTCATATCAACCCATCTAGGTGAACGACCATGATCAACACATCACTGAAGGGCAAAATAAGTTTTTTTGGAAGCATGACATAGAATCATTTGTGGACAAAAAGTTCCATGGTATACCTGTTTAAAAATATATGGCCAGAGATTAAGACAGATCGCACTTGTGCATGTTGAACAGCCCCTAACATTTCAACCCGATCTTGAAGGGAATGTTTTTCCCTCATCTCTTCCAATCGCACTCGTTTTGGACCATCTCCTCCAATGATGAAATGAACCTTGAAAAAGTTTAGCACAAATAATACACCTTTTGAACTCAGAAAATTGGACATCACTCTGCCTTGAGTCCAGTTGCATTAATATGCATGCCAATTGCCACAAGTAAAAACATCCAAAAAAAAAAAGCCACATATAAAGCCGAAAAAGTAAAATCATGAGTGTCCATTAGCTTAGTAGGAATATAAAAGAAATTAAGACAAGCAATTTTCTTCTATTTGGTTCCCTTCATTGTGTTAGGAGTTAAGGACACATTTTGATTACAAAGCAATGCTAACATATATAATGGATGATGATCAAGTGCTCCTGAGAGCATTGAGCCTCAATACTCCTGGGCGCATACACCTTTTTTTTTTTTGAAATTTTTTTACACAAATGTTAATCTAAGTATATTTAGCATGTACTAAAATTACTAAAATGCCACTAATTTTTAAAAATCCGAAATAAATATCTAAAAATCTCCAAAAATGATAAAAATTGATACGCATGTTAAATACACTTAAATACACTTAGATTAACAAGTTCATGAGAGAAAAAAAAAAAAAATAGGTGTATACACTCGGGAGCATTGAGGCTCAATGCTCCCAGGAGCACTGGTTCAGGATCCATATATAATAGTCTGAATTTCTCTTGCAGAAGATCAGGGAAGACCTCTCAGAAATGAGATAGCCCTATGAGTTCTCCAATTGACCCCAGAAGTACAAGCCATATGAAGATATAGATCCAATATTCACGTCCAGGGTTACCAATTGTATAATCATCATGACTTCCAGCTTTTATTTTCCATATCCACCAACCAAATAAAGCCTAATGGGCTCTCTCATATGTGACATTCTAGCACCCAGGGCAGCGTCATTCTAACAGATTACAAAACATTCAGCTGGGGAATCATAAACAAAATACTTACATAAGGAAACAGACGACACACTGCGGGAATAACTTCGACAAGAAGATCTGCACCCTTACGGTAAACCAATCTGCTTATCACAACTATCACAATTGGATTGTAGCTAAGTCGGTTTGGAGCAGGCTTAAACATAGCTGTGTCCACGGCATTTGGTATCACAAAGACCTTTTCTGGAGGAACCTGTGACCGCAGAACTGTGTTCTCCTTGCTTGTATGAGAAACACATATTGCTTGAGTCACATCGGCCAGGGTAAATTGCAGCACCTTGTTCATGTGAATACTCCCAACATCACCAAAACCATAGAGCGAGTGATCAGTGAATACAACTTTGTATCCCATTGTCCGTGCATGCATTAAAGCTTCATGACAAAGTGTGGAGAAAGCTTGGTGTCCATGCACCAATGTTATCTTTTCCCGTATTAGAATTGTCCGAACAATTGGGAGTGTTCCATAAAAGGTTGGCAATGTGCTCTGCATGAGGAATGGCCTCCATGGCACATAATAGACTTTCAGACCTCTAGTCATGTATCGTACGCCAGAACGTTTCCCATAAGAATGTGTCATAACCACCACCTGTGCTACCATATAATTAGAAATTGAAAGAAATGAAATTCATGAAATTATCAGCATGTTTAGACTACAGGAGACATCCACACGTGCATCTCATGGACATGGACAGTGCAAGAAATTGCAAGAAATACAGTCCATACATGAAAGAAGACAGCCACATGTGCATCTCATTGGCCCCTCATTTAGATGAATTACAATTAGCGCAGGAGAATCCAATTAACAGGTAGACACTTCATGCAGTCTGCAACACTTTAGTCATCCATTGTTCTGACACATAACCTCATGAGAAAAATCAATCGGATTGATTTGCTTGCACAGATCATCTAGAAACAAGATATGTGGCATATGTAATGCCTCCATGTAAAATAGGACTTCGGATTCCAAAAACTTGCACCTTTTTTCAATGACTTGAGATTTTTCTTAGAAAGAATAATGTCAACTGACAAAAACAGTATGATTGCTAGCATTTTGTGCCCTTGAGAGCCTCCAACTGTCTACTCGGGAAAATGAATGAGAAATAAGTTCAAGCATCTTTTCATATGGAATCTATTTAGCATAGAAATATCTTCAATTAACCTTTGAAAATTTTCTTTGAATTTTGAAATGGGGAAGAGATGCACCATTTTGAGCCAATTAACATCTCTACTTAGAAAAATAAAAGCACAATTCTGAACACTACATGCTGAGATGTATGTTCGAACAGCAGAAGTAATTGAATGCGCATATTTGTGGTGAAGTACAACTGGGAAAAGGAGGCAAGAATAAGGTAGATACGTTGCACGAGGAATGGAAAAGCCAAACATTTCTAACCTTGTGGCCAAGCTCAAGTAAGCATTGTGATAGATAATAAATGTGATTCTCCACACCACCAAAGTTAGGATAGAAAAAATCAGACACCATCAAAATTCTTTGCTTTTTGTGCTCCTCCATTGTGTTCAAGGTACTAAGTTCCTGCAAAAACATCATCAATGTATTTAAATCTGAAAAAATCAAATTTCCATTGTAGCTCCACTGTAGTTATAACATTATAACATCCCGTTTGATCCGAATCAACAGGTTTTCTGTGTCTCCATTGTAGCTCCCATCATGTTCAGTCAAGACAATTTCCACTAAGAATGATTTTAGAAAATCCAAGTATATAAAAACAAGAAATGAAAAAGTGATCAGACGTCCTCTCAAAGGTGTGAGAGATGATTATTCTGACATCAAAAGTTCAATGCGATAATGTCACCCAGTCAAACGGGCATCTCGGCAACTTTACAAATATGCCAGATGAATCAACATGATCCAGGGAAAACTTGATGACAATATTAGAAGTCCCCCACAATCTGACCTTGAGAAGGAAAAATGGTGGATTTATTTATCTTCAGGATTGAGGAACGGAGATTTGTTGGGGAGTGGTGCCAGTTCCTTGCGTTTCCGCCTCCTAGGCTTTCTGACCTTTTTTGTCTCTGTGTAGAGCGTGCTAGCTGCGTGGGGAGCAGAGACATCAGAAAGAAAACACTGAGCAATAAAATTCGGGTAAATTCCTCTAATACCCGCAACTTTTACCCTTTATTCTTTTCGTACTCACCATATTTCAATAATTCCTCTTACACTCGCGACATTTTATACCTAATTCCTTTTACGCCCGTAAAGTGACAGACGCTCTAAATGACTGTCATCTGCAAGTGGAAATGTCAATTTTACCCTCTAATACCCACAACGACATGGGAGTTGCTCGAAACCGATCACAGACTAGCCCTCCACCTCCCCCCTCACCAACTGCTGCTCACCCTCCACCTCCTCCCTTACTAACTACTGCCCACCATAGTAGACTACAATTTATTTGTTTTCTGTTCAAATTTTGTTTTTGCGGATTGATGAGGATTTACAACCCTTTTTACAATCTATACAAGCATTTATCTTTGAGGTCAAAAAAATGTGTTGGTAAAATAGACAACGAACTGTCGGACAAATGCATGTAAGAAATAAGATCCTTCTCTTTTGCGGAGATTACTTGATATGCTTGAATCAATGAAAAGGTATTGTATGATTATCACATCACGTATATCAGGGCGAGCATGAATTCTCACCATCTCAAATGGTATCATAAGGAGAGGAGGAGATCAGGACCACCGATTTCAATGATATTAAAGAAGAGGCCGCACTGGTCGACGAGGAGGTGAAGAGGATCAAGGATCATGTTGAGATTGATGGAGTGATGAAAGATAAAGTTGGAGACAGACGGGACTTAAAGGAGATTGTCGGGAGCTTCTGGGTAGCAACATTGGTTCTCAGCAATAGGCTTAGGAAATTGACAATCCCTCATCGGAAGTGAAGCAGAAATACAAAGCTCGCGTCATCATAGACAATAGAGGTGTTGGATTCTCACCGAAAATAGTGGTAGATTTGTGAAGAGGAACAAAGGCGGCGTCTTGCCGGCCGGGAAGAAGAGAACCGAAAGTAGATGGTTTCTGCGGGCTCCAAATTACGAGATGAGAGAGGTATTTAGAGAGTCAGCTATTCACGGAGCCTTACAAGTTGGAAAATGGCAGCAATTTTCTACCGGTTTCTAACAAACGACATCAGACATCGCTTTCTAGGACAGCGGAGCTACGGCTGTAACAGGAGGCAGCAGCAACAGAAGGTTTTGGATTCTCTGATGGGAGAAAAGGCAATTGTAGCGACGCCATTGTCGAGAGCTTTGAAGCTTTGCTGCTGGTTGCAGGACCGGCAGGAAGAGAGAGCGGTTCAAATGCTAGGGCGCCTAGCCGATGGTGTGTCATCTGCGGCACTATCATCGGTCCGGCGAATAGCTTGTGGTGCACATGAAGACAGGAAATTTTGTGGGGCTTGGATTGCCAGGGCAATTTTGCCATTTTAAAAAAGAGACAACGGCCGTTTTCCTTTCCGGCAAACATAACTGACGGAAGATAACAGCTTGGGTAGGTAAGGAACAAGGGGTTAAATCTTTAGGCCGAACGCATGGGTCACCCCTCTTATGCTATTTGCGAAAAAAACAAAAAATACTTGTCACATATTTATGTATTTATTTTCTTAGTTGTATTAATTCTTGATATTTTTTTATATTTTGTATACATATAATGATATTTTAATATTATAATGAAGCACATTCACATGCCCTAGTATCATGGAAGGAAACACCAACCAAGGCTAGCTCGGTTGGTGGCCGACTGCGGCGCAGAAACGCGTGCGCGCAGTTGGTCGAGAGTTCGAATCCGCGGGCGTGCGGATTTCGATAAATATATGCGTGGGAGCAAGTAGGTCTCCCAGATGGATGTAGTGTGGGAGCGGGTGGTCTCTCAGGTGGTTGTTTGGAAGCTGTGTCTTCCTTATTCTTTCGTGGAACTATGTCTCCAGACTTCTTTGGGAAAGATGTATCCCTTATATTTGTAAGAATGTCTCATATCTTCAAGTATGATATGTGTTGAGATATGTACTTGTACCAATCAAAAAAGTATCATGGAAGGAAACTGTTTCCTAAACTATGAGGAGAAATTATAAACTTTCATAATCGGAGAAAATTTTAACACTCTCATTACAAAGATACTAATCTGTAAAATTAAATTTTTATTGAACCACATTCAACAGCATTCGAACGCGCAGTGCTAGCGCATTGATTCCTGATATTTTGGATAGTTTGACTTTTGATTTCTTAACTGTGGTGTAATGGGCTAAGTGCGCGCGCGAATAATCCATGGGTGGAAAATGGAAATTTCCAGAAAAGACAGTCGGCGGGTTCTGTACTTTGCCCGCCCGCCCGTCCGCATATAGGGTTCACCACGGGTAAGTTTGGTTTGAGCGGTGGTCTGTACTACTCATACCATATTTGCAAAAAAGTTTATCCAACTTTACTCATTTATTAATTGTTTCTAGTGTACTACACCCTAACCATTACCGATAGGGTTGGTTCTAGTTTCGTTCCAATCTATTCTTTAATACTCAAATATAATATTTTCTTAAAAAATATTTTTACATTATTTTAAATAATACAACGCAATACTCATTTATATTTTCAAATCACAACTACATAAGTTATTATTTACATTATTGTATAAAAAATATAAAAAGTAGATTTTCACAATCAAATATTAAAACTATTAGTATATTACAATCACAGTTCACAAACTTCTTTATACAAGACTTTCAATTGTCAATGACATAAAAATCCAATTAATTTCTTACTTCACAGTTCATAACTCCTAATGGCACAAGCTTGATTTGAATTTGAATTTACTAAAATAGATATATGCACATAAGATATCACAAACAAAACACAACATATACTATATAATATATATCATATATATAATTATATCTATGCGGGTAATAATTTGTAACATACACATTGATAATTGATCATTAATAATATATTTTGTAAGCATTTTATATTAATCATGTGAGTAATTATTTGAGTTTAATGTGAAATTTGTGTAAAAATATATATTTACAATATTTGAGTATTAGATATTAATTTCAAATGATTTAAATAATTTTTGTGATCTTTTGGCTTGAAATTATATTTTTTTTATCTATTGTCACAAAATCAAATGGGTTTGAATAATTTTTATATTAATAACCTATTAATGGATTTGATGAATTAATGATTAATTATATTTTTACGCAGATTAGTAAATTCAAGCGGTGGGGCCCACCACATGATTACGTCCAAGCAGATAAATCCCAGGTCGTCCAAATATCCAGCTGATTATGCAGAAAATCCATGTCATCTTGCCGCCTAAGCTAAACCAGCCGTGGGCCCCACACAAATCTCCAGGCCTTGATTAAATCTGCCCGTCCTGATTTTCGTCCAGAAAATTCCATTAATCTGCACCATCCAATGCAGTCAACAGATCAACCACTGTCCAAAGTCCAGTGGGGCCCACCTTACAGCCGTCTTCCTCCCATACATTCACCGTTTAATCAACCAAACAATCCAGAAATTCCAGCAAAATTGCAGTCCAAATTTTAGCAATAAAATTTCCACTGCCCATGTAATATGCACCAGAAAATTCAGTGGGCACCACGAGCAAAAGCTAGTCGTCGAACCAAGTGGGTCCCACGGCATCCAACAAATTAAATCCAAGCTATCCGTGATTTTCACCTGATCCAACCGTTCAGAATTTCTTGCACCACCAGATATATTAGCCGTCAATTGAAACAATGTGGGGCCCACCGTGCATTCAACAGCACATCACATGATCAGCAACAAAGAAAATTCCAGCTGCATCCCGTTTTTTTTTCTCCACCACCCAGAGCATATATTTGCCAACATGAAATTTCGTCCAGCCATACCATTTTCAGCATTGATCGAGGACGGTCAGCGAAATCCATGCACCTATGCAGATCCCAATCATTCAACGCATCTGAATTAGATGGCAATATTTTCCACCGCCACCAGCAAACGATCCAAGCCCTCCATTCCTATAGAAAATCTATGCAATCAGATTAGGTGCAGATTTCAGCCGCAAGTATTTTCTTTGCGCAATTTCCGGCTAATATAGAAAAGTGAGGCCCAGCACAATTTATGGGTAGGAAATTACACAGAAATTCAAAGCAAAAAAAATAGAGAGAGATTTTGAGAGGAAATTCCAAGGGGTGGAGAGGAGGTGGAGAGCACGAAGCAAGAGGCGAAACGGCGAGTTGAGTGGAGTGGCCGACGCTATCGGGGCTTCCAACCAATAAGCTTTTTCTTTCTCTTCTTTTTTAATTTTAATTTTATTTTTATTTTGGACTTAAACATACTTAGCTAAGCCCTAAATTTAGAGTTTAGAATGTAACATGCGTACAATGTAGCATAGTATGTAGATTTGATTTATTTATTATGGATATTATTATTAATTTAATATCTTATGATTTAATGTTTATCTCGTGTTTGAGCTCACACTTTGGCAATGATTCACACATATTAGGTGATGGGACCAAGAGGTGAAAGTCTAACATACGACAATCAAGATGTTAAACCTCGAAATCTAAGATCATGAGAATAAGCATTATGACCTTGAGGAATCCATGAACGGTCACAGAACTTAATGAATTCTAATTGACTTAATTCCATGAGAACAGATGGTTAATAATAAATTAGAATTACACCTTGTATGTTTCATGAGGTGCAAAAATAAATTAAGGTTTATTCTCTTTTAACAAACAATATCCAAATTAAATAATCATACCACAACTCGTTGCAAAAAACGCATGTGAAAACCTAGATCCTAAGTATGCTCATTTCTATTTTCTAATTTGCAATTTTAAATTCTATTTTCTATTTTCTATTTTCTACTTTTCTATTTTTTAATCCGCTTTATTCTTCTAAGTTTAGTTATAAAGTGTTTAAATACAACGTTTTAAGTCTTGAATTTTCTGCGAATCGATATTTTATATACTACAATCTATGACCGGTGCAATTGCGATGAGATTGCTAACAAGTACCATGGGTAATATTGTGTATCATACCCTACCCAAATTAAGATCGGGTCAATATACTTGCATAAGCAATGAGATTTAATTAAGCGTGTGTTCGGGCAGGGCACGCCAGGAGACTTGGAGCCTTCGTGCACATGAAGAATAGTTTACCATGGATAGATAAAGGCAGGGAAGGCAGAGAACTAACTACATCTTTGAAATTAATATATGAACCAAATTTTTTTATTCCATGATTTTATACATTTTTCAATTCCATCTTCTTGGCTTCCTAAGTAAATAAATGATCCAAGCTAGATTGAATTTTAATTTATTATCAAGAACTAGGGTCATCGACCTACTCCTAACCCAACCTATTTTTTATTAGATAAAATCAACACTTTTTATTTGATATAGGGATGTGTCAAAAAATTTCACTTGAATTCAAAAATAAGATCCAAATGGATCAACCATGTCTTCCCCCGAAGAATCCCTACTTAACCTGCATATATTCATTTATTAAAAATTATAAACTTCTTTTAAAATCTTATTTTCATTTTTTCAAATTTCTCATATTACTTATGATTAACTATATCTATAATATAAGAATCAAACTCATAAGAAACAATATAAAAATCAATAATAAACATTTACATATATACATATAACTGGGGGTGCAACTTGGTACCGGGTCGTCCGAACCCGCCCGACTCGAGAAAATCCGAAACTAATATCAAAACCCAACCCGGTCTGAACCCGATATTCTCCCTAATTTATTAAAATATTTATATTTGTTTATGTATCAAGTATTTCAATTATAATTGTAATAAAAGTTATTTCATATCATCATAATTTAATTAAACTGTAAGATGTTTATTCTAAAACTTAAATATTATATGCATTTGTCTATAAAAGTTGAAATATATTACATTTACATTAGCTTTATTTGCAAATAATTATAAATATGTCAACTCTTTAAATTTATTACATATATGTTAATTAACTACATTAAACATAAGTCTCACTTTTATTAAACATTTAAAAATTTGGATCAAAATTAGACTAACCCTAATCCAGTATGACTAACCATAATTCCCACCCCTACTAAGAAAGTTAGCCCAAAATGATAAGCAAGAATCCTTGATTTTGTAGCTTTTAAATTTTAGCTTTCTTTAAATAAAAAAAATAGCCAAAAATAGGAGTAACATATTTAAATATTCAATGATATATGCAACATTCAAATTATTTATGGATAAATCAAACTACTTTTAAGGGATCGAATATATCATAAAAGGAAATATTTTCAATCTGCACAATTAATTCCAAGATTTGAGTGTAGCACTCATGATGATGAATCAAATCCCAACTAGGCTAAATGCCTAATCTATTTATGATCGCCCATTTAAGTAGGAAATCTAAGTTTCATCCAAATTAAAGATATCATGCCCATATGAAAGATGTAGAAAATTCTCATGATAAGGTGATTTGATTTATATCAATTCCTAAACCATATATATGAATTTAAGCATTTTTAATAATTTACACTTAATTATGCACAATGTCAGCAGGTATAGTGTAGCTAAGAATTTGGTTGAAATGATTTTGGTATCATATAAAAAATATTTTAAATAAAATGAATAGATAATATTTTAATTTAATAATCAAGGTTAACCCAAATTTGGATGCCTGACTAAAATCTTCGTTGGTATGCGCCACAATGTCTTCATAATAAATAAAAGGGTATCATCTAATGCAATCCAAGTGCCTATGCACCTAGCCAGACGAGCGGTGCTCGTCTGGTCATCGGCTGTGGAACGGGATTTCTGTTCACAGCCGGTGCGGGTTCAAATCCCACAGAATCCATATTTAGGGTGGGGGCATATGTGGTCCCCCTTTATACTTGGATGAGAGCTAGTGGTCTCTCCACTTGATTGTGGAAGCTTGTTGTCGTCTTCCATTGTAAGCTTGTTAGAATTGTCTCAGGGTTTGAATGTAATATAAATTGAGATATGATGTAAAATATCCTCCAATCAAAAAAAGTGCTTATGCACTTGTTTTACTTTAAAAAAAAAAATTTTTAAGAGCTATATCATTTATAACATTTATCAAGGTTAGCCCAAAATGGGGTACTAGACTAAACTCTTGGTTGTCATGTGCCTAGTGAAGTATATATTTATTAAAACAGGTGCCCCCTACGTCCTTTTGTTTTCAAGTATACATAGTAGTTGAAGCATATGCATCCAGGATAACTCTTCGCTTTTCAGGACCTCCATTAGTCAAAAAATGCAACACGTATGGAAGAGACCAATTATCTAAACCGCTTTTGATTATCTAATGAATACTTCAAAATCCAAAGATAAATAGTACAAGAGCTGGCCTAGAAAATCTCCCTTTAGAATACATCAGAACCTATGCTATATAGATTCTATAAAGGATATCTCAAGACCTATAATCAATGCATTATCTGTTTTTTATTGTAAATATTTGATTCAATCAACTTGTCAAACCAAACAATCAACAGCAAGTCTAAAACGAATTGTGTATACAAAACAGTCATTCAATCATTGTAAAACAGCCATTCAACCAGGCTATAAATCATTTATCGGCCACTTGTATCAAACATCTCAACAGATAATATATTTAAATGAACATTGCAAAAATAACTACTCAAACATAGTAATATGTCTTTCAAATCTAACTGGCGGTTTTCACTTTCCACAAAAAATGCTAATCTGATTATCCGAGATTATTAAATTCTATAAACGTTAAAAAATTGCTAATCTGAACATCTGAGTCTAAAACAGATCGTATGTACAATATGCCATTATACCTGAGCTGAAGAGGAGGCAGTGGGCAAGGTGGTCGGACAGGAGCAAAGGGTCGCCGGAGAAAGAGGGACTCAGACGAACAGAGCAGCAGAGGGACTGTCCGGCAGGAGGAGAAAACCGCCGCTCGCCGCTCACTACCAGGCTGCTGTAGTTGCTGCCTCACGGGAGAAGGGAAGGACGAAATGAGGGGCGCCGATGAACATAACAGAAGGGGGATTGTCCTGCCCGAGGAGGAAACGGAGAAGACAGTGAAGCTCCTCGCCGACGGGCTGCTGTAGCTGCACTGCTGTGCGCCGCGGACGAAGATCGGTGATCAGACGATGGGACGATGGGGAAGAAATCGTCGGCTGCAAGGGTCTCCGGTTTCGTGTTTTTAGGCGGGATGGGCGGGAGTCGAGAAATGCGAACCCGAAACCAAAACCAAACCAAACCAATGTCAACCCGAAATCAAACTAAAACTAATGCGAACCCAGCCCGAACCCGGATTAAATTCTTAGGCTTGGGTTTACTCTAATCCGATTGTCTTATGGTTTGGGTTCACTCCAACCAGGTATAACCCGACCCGAGTTGCACCCCTAGGCTCCACGCAGGAACACATGTAAGTCTTTGAACAATCCCGACCATCTTGATTTCAATTTACCTAAAAATAATTTAAAATGTGAATTAAAAAGCAAAGTCAGGTCATTGATTTTAATTACCTTTAGTCAAATGTACTTGTCATGCCAATATTTAGTTTTCTCCTTGTAATGCTTAGAGTTTTCATAGTCATCGAATTTGATTTCATCAAGTTCATTTAGTTGAAGCAAATGCCTTTCCCCCATAGATTTTAAATCAAAATTCAAAAATTTAATAGCTCAATATGCTTTATACTCAAATTGAACAAGTAAATGACAGGATTTTCTATAAACAAGTTAGAAAGGGGTGGTCCCGAGTGGAGTTTTGAAAGCAGTTTGGTATGCCCGTAGAGCGTCGTCGAGTTGCCTTGACCAATCTCAGCATGAGTGGGAGACGGTCTTCTTAAGAATGTGTTTGATTTCGCAGTTTGAAATTTTTGATTAGCCGCTTGTTTGTGGGTGGTATGGGGTAGCGATTTTGTGTGTGACCTCATATTTCTTTAACAAGTTCTTGAATTGTTTGTTGCAATAGTAGTTATTTCTGTCATTGATGATTGCCTATGGCATCCCAAATCCTGTAAAGATGTGTCGTTTGATGAATTTAGTGCCCACTTGTGCATCATTTGTTAGTGCAGCGATCGCCTCCACCCATCTAGTCACGTAGTCGATTACTAGGAGAACGTATTGGTTGTTAAATGAAAATGGGAATACTTTAATGAAATCCATCCCCATACATCGACTTTGAGTATGTTAGTGAGTGGCATTTCATTACATCTTTAGATATCTTCTGTTATTTGGCACCTGCAGCAAGTTGTTATAAAAGTTCGAGCATCTTTAAATAAGATGGGCTAGAAAAAACCTGTTTGCAAAACTTTGGTTGTAGTTTTGGAGGGTCTCACATGTCCGCCACAAAGCGATGAATTACAGTGATGCAGAATGCTCTGTATTTTCTCGTGTGGAATACATCGGTGAATTAGATCGTCACCGCATCACTTGTACATATATGGGTCCTAGATGTAGTGCTTCGCGTCCGCCAAAAACCTTTTTCTCTGCTGGTAACTGAAATCTAGTGGAATAATTTTACAAACCAAATAATTAATAATATCTCATACCAGGGCATCAGTGTTTCCTTAAATGCTAGTAGAAATTCATCAAGAAAGTTTTCATTGATCTGCTCGTCTTTGGTCATATCATTCTCCTCAGTAGATGCTAATATGAACAAATGATCAGCTACCATATTTTCTGTGCCCTTCTTGTCACATATTTCAAGGTCGAATTTTTGCAACAGCAAAATCCAACGTATCAACCTTGCTTTGACATCCTTCTCGGTAAGTAAGTAGCAAATTGCAGCATGTTTGGTATAAACAATAACCTTTGACCCTACAAGATAAGAACGAAATTTTTCAATAGCAAACACAACAGCTAGCAATTCTTTTTCAGTGGTTGCATGATTGATTTGCTCGCATAGTAGGTCACCACTAGTTTATTGTCCTTCTATTGACCGAGAAATGCCTTAACTGCATGATCACTTGTATTACACATGATCTCAAATGATAAGCTCCAATCGGGTGATTGTATAATCAGGGCAGTGGTCAAGGCTTTAACCTGCAAAACAGCTTCAGACAGTCATCATAAAAATCAAAGGAGATATCTTGATTAAGCAGATTAGTTAGGAATTTAGCAATTTTAAATAAATCTTTAATAAAGCGTCAGTAAAACCTAGCATGTCCAAGAAAGCTATGGATTCGTTTGATAGAATTAGGTGGCAATAATTTTTCAATAACTTCTATTTTCGCTCGATCAACTTTGATTCCCCTGTTTAAAACTAGGTGTCCTAAAATAATTCTCTCCTGCACCATAAAATGATACCTTTTTAATTTCAAAACCAGATCAGTCTCTTGCACCTTTGCAAAACCTCAAAAAGTTAAATAAGCGCAATTCAAAATTAGTTCCGTAAATAGAAAAATCATCCATAAAAATTTTCATAATATTTTCAATATAATATGAAAATAGCGACATCATGCATCTTTGAAAAGTAGCAAGTGCATTGCAAAGTCTGGATGACATACGTCGGTACGCAAAAGTACCGTATGGACAGGTAAAGGTCGTTTTCTCTTGGTTTTGTAAATAAATGATAATTTGAAAATAATCGGAATACCTATCTAGATAACAAAAGTAAGAGTGGTTTGCGAGTCATTCAAGCATTTGATTGATGAAAGGTGGGGGAAAGTGGTCCTTTTGGGTGGCGGTGTTCAGTTTGCTGCAATCAATGCATATTAGCTAACTCGTGACTATTCTAGTTGGTATTGGTTCATTTTTATCACTTTTCACAACAGTTATGCCTCATTTATTTTGTACCACATGTACTGGATTTACCCAGTTGCTATCAGAGATAGGGTATATGATTTTGGCATCCAATAATTTAAAATTTTTCTTTTTACCACTTCTTTTATGTTTGTGTTTAGACGCCTTTAGCGTTCAATGCTCGTTTTGCAATTGTCTTTCATGAGAATTTTGTGCATGCATAAAGAATGACTTATGTCAAGTAAATCATTGATGCAGTAACCAATTACTTTCTTATGTTTTTTAATCCATTTTGAAGAGCTTCAGATTGAGATTCAGAAAGATCAATATTAATTATGATATGATAAGTGGAATTAGGGCCAAGAAATGCATACATGAGATTTTATGAAGGAATTTAAGTTCTACCTATGGTGCTTATTCCTTCGGTTGCATTAATAATCTAAAATCTCATCCTTCCAATTTCATCTCATCATCATCATGAC
This sequence comes from Annona cherimola, assembly GCA_030490835.1. Classification (NCBI taxonomy): domain Eukaryota; kingdom Viridiplantae; phylum Streptophyta; class Magnoliopsida; order Magnoliales; family Annonaceae; genus Annona; species Annona cherimola. The sequence goes on along the minus strand of CM059975.1, from coordinate 9,712,541 downwards.
TGCACATGGAAGCAAGGATTCAACACATAGTAGAAATAAATTTTACATTTATAAATCACAATCATAATCATAGAGCTTCTCTGGGCTATATATCCATAGACCACGGTCTAGTATACATGTGTATCTCACCACCTGAAATACTATACATACACTTGTATATTTTTCATCTTACCAATACATTAATCCCAAAATGACTGCAATGAAAATAACACCACTTATACCTCTCATAATATATCTTGATATGGAACCTAGTCCACAATTAGGTACTAGCAGCATCTATCTTGCTAAAATATCAAAAATAAACATGTAGGCCAAAAAATTTACTAAGCAGGTGCAATCAATGAAAGCAACAACAAACTCACGTTAAATTCATCATGTATGTGATCATATCGTATAAGCAATGCAAACATTAGGTTCTCGCCAATTGTGTCATGTTACGCTACAAACACCAGTGCAGCTGAATTGTCCTCATATGTATCAAGGGTTATGAATAACTTTAGGTGTGTTACGGAATGGAAAAAACTTTTGGCGAAAAGTTTTGGAGAGTAAAAGTTGTCAAATGATGTAATATGATAAAAGCAATGATGATGAGTAAAAAAGATAAAATTAAAATAGATAGGTTAGTTGTGTGGGTATTTTTGTAGAAATGATTGAAAAATAGGATAGTTGATAGGAAAATGTGAAAAAATGATTAAAAAATATGATAATTGTGGAGTGTGAAAAATTTTAGATTGAAAAGTTTTAACTTGACATTTTTTAGTCATTGCTAAACATACCCTTTATTTTCATGTCAATTAAGGGTCATTAACATCCCTTTGTGAACTATCACACACATCACTCATGCCACGTGCGTCATGCTCATGCCAAGACCAAGTATTATTAGTTTCACATAATCATGCCCAAACACAACCAACATAACTGAACTATTTTCAGAGGACTTAGCCCCAAATCATAAAATGCAACACATGGAATATAAAATTCAATACTCAATTCATCCCAAAATCGAATCAATTGCATAAGCCTTGTCAATGCATAAACTACATTGGTCTTATAAATCTTAGCTCTAACCTATGTTATGTAAAGTGGTTTCCTTGCTCATTTCAAACATCGTCAATCTATCCTAAGCATTCACTCCTTTTATCATATGAGGGCTACGAAATTCCACACAAATTCAACATAACTTCAAATAACTAAGGTTCAATCTCAATTACAAATGGTTTCCATTGAAAATGAAGTAGAGTTTTTATCATCCTTCAAAATATTCAAAATAGAGGGGATTACATAAAAGAGGGTTTCATATAAGCATTCCTATTTTTCTTAAATTTGTATCATTTATAGTATATTGAAAACCCTTTCACTTGTCTAGTATCACTATTCACGTGTCTCATCTGCAAATGAGTAAAATCAAAGTAATAAAATGATTTAATGTTAAATATCAATTTTAAATTTGTATTTTCAGCATCTAAACCGTCTAAAATATCGTTTATATATAAATAAATAATTTTATAAAGTATTATTATATTTTAATATATGTAAATAGACCGAAGTATTTTTCTTAATTTTCACATGAATATATATATTTTTGAGCAAATGTGGCCGATGCACATATTTGACTTGGATGAAACACAGTCTTTTAGATAAACAAATGATGTTAAATATAATAAATGAATCAAATTTTTCACGAGTATTTAAAACACAAAATTTTAAGGGGTTATATAGAAATACTTTTATGTAACTCGGTTACATAGAAGCATATCTGATATATATATATACAGAGAGAGAGATTTTCAAGTGCATCGCCACTGCACCATAATTAAGGCGTAGTGACGCTGAAATGGTTCCATATGATGATCAAATTATAATATATTCTACCCATTATATCGAGAATAATGTATTCTATTATCATGTCAATTTTTATGCAAATTGGATATGTGTATGGACCATATTTGAAAATAGTAGTAAATTAACGTAACAAAATAGTTTGATGTAAATAACAACTTTAAAATAATTTTTTCATCTAAACTGTCTAAAATATGATTTATATATGGATAAATGATTGCATAAAGTTTTATTACATTTTAATATATACGAGACCCATTTTTTGGGCAACTGAACCACTGTTTTGGTGCAGCGCATGTGCACCAGAACAGCGGTGCATTTGCCAAATTTTGACCCCAAATATATTAGAATGTAATGAAATTTTATACAATAATTTATCCATATATAAATTTTATAGCAAATGATTTATATATTGAAAAAACCACTTTAAAGTTGTTATTTATATCAAATTATTTTATTATATTAAATTTATACCATTTTTAGATAAGATCTGTACACGTATCCAATTGGGATAAAAAAATTGGTATGATAGTAAAATACATTATTCTAAATATAATGAGTAAAGTAGATTATAATTTTATGACCATGTGGGGCATTGTGCTGCATTTGAATATAACTGATATATATACATATGAAAACCTTTCTTACGCAGTAAAGCTGCACCATAATTAATGGTGCATTTGGTCCGAAATAGACCCACATATATTTAAATATATTAATATTTTATACAATCATTTATCTATATATAACATTTTATCTTGTGCCCTCAGAGAAAAAATAGTAGTCCTTCTCCTGCATGCTTAAAAGTAAGGTTATCTTGCATCCTTAGCAAAAAATTAGTATTAGCTTAAAATTAAGTTGGATTGCTTATTAAACATAAATTAGGTGATCATTGGGAATGTAAATTTTGTTAGAATTTTGGAATAATATGAGAAATGAAAAAAAGATATTTTAAAAATTATATGATTGATATGAAATGATATGTTTAGAGTTGAAATAGAGTAGTTATAAGAAAAAAATAATTAAGGTATATGCGTAAGGTTAGAAAAGTAAAATTATTGAGTAATTAAATTATTTGTGGAAAAACCTGTTTGGGAGGAGAAAAATATTGAAAACCATGTATCTCGTTACCAAAGATGCCCTTATTGATTTATATAAAAAAAAGATGCCCTTATTGTAGAGGCTAACACGCGAATCATGTGCCTCCGATAATGGAATTTCACGTGTACACGTGCTTCGGGCCTCCAACCAACCAAATAAATAAGCAAATGAATCTCGTGTGTCATGTGCCCGACTTTTTATGGTAAGGCATGTCCGGCAAATACTAAAAAATTTCATATTAAGTACTCATAATTATTTTATTTTTTAATTATTTATTTACATTTTTTATATTATTATCTTACTTTTCAATCATTTTTACACAGCTATTCACACAACTAACTTATTAATTTTAATTTAATTTAATTTACTTCTCATTATCATCTTTATCATATAACGTCTATTTATTTTAATTTAATAATTTTTATACTAAAAACTTTTCGTCTAAAAGATTTATACCGTCCCAAATACACCATTAATTTTTAAACCACGTTACTGACCTTATTTTCATGATCCAGACCATTTGGAAGGTAGAAAACGTTAATTAGTATCAGTTCATGAAATTTTACGTGGTATGGAGTTAACCATAGGGATATCTAGGCCACACCACAACATCATTAATTTCATGGTGCCAGCAGGTAAGGAAGAATGTGCGTCCCCGGATGGTTCTGTGCTTCTCAGTAACGCCGATGGAAAAAAAAAAAGCCTTCCAAACGAGAACACCTAAACTTTCTGTCGCTCCCGGCTCACTGAAATATATGTTAAATATACTTATATTAATAATTAAAAAAAAAAATTTCAGACAAAAAATATTAATAATTTAAAAAAAAAAAATTCAGACAAAAAATAAGTGTACACGCCCGAACACTGCGTGCCCCCGGGCGACAGCGCTCCAACTTTCTGTCGCAGCCCAGCCACGAATCAAATTTCTGGCTTGAAATGCGGCGGAGCAGATCCCATGAAAATGCAACGGTCGCGCCATCCCTCTGCCGAATGTTGGCGTCTGCGTCCATGTGAAGGAATTCAAATGCGCTTGGTCGTCTTCTACTCCCGCAGGAGCACGTGCTAGATTGCTTGCTTGCGAGTTGCGAGTCGAATTCCCTCCCATCTTGTCGCGACTGAGTCCGAGTCATGATGGCATTGACGATTCTAAGACCCTCGGCTCTTTATTCCCCCCCTTCTCAAACTCGCTTTTCTTCTTCGTCGTCTTCGCGCCTCTTCCTTCCCTCCATTTTCCCGCGCAACTCCACCCCCTGCTCTGCTTCTTCCCTCTTTCTTCCCCGCCGCCCTCTCTCGCTCTCCTTCGCTACCGCCAGCGGCAGCAGCAGGAGAAAAGTCGCTGCATCTTCCGGAGCTGGAAGCGGCGGCGATCCGAATCCCCTGGCTCCACCAATGCCGTTGTCCGATGACCTCCTTGTTCACGATGTCGGCGTGGCGGTCCTGGCATCATCCGTCGCTCTGCTGCTGCTCCGCTTCTGGGCAGAGATGGCCAATCGGAATGTCTTTGATCAGGTCTCCCTCCCCTCCCCCTCGCACGCTAAAAGTCGCGTCTTTTTCTTTTTCTTTTTCATTTTTTTACGAGTTTCTTGTTTCACCTGCTTTAAGTTTGCGTTTGGACAACAAAGCGCATCCTGTTCTCAATTCGAACTTCTTCGTGAGTAATCTTTCACAGTCGGTCGCCGACGTTCCTTTGATAAGCTGTGTAAACGAACTTCTAACCCAAGAGGAAAAAATGTTTGGAGAGAAATTCATCATTAGACGAGACATGAGATTTATATTTACAATGAGAATGAGAGTACACATAGACTCCTCATAAACCTTAACTGTCAATGTTGAACAGCTAAAAGGCCCAAGACTAAATAGTTATAAGGTCAAATGCAATTAGGATGCGTTTAGCACAAAAAAGTGCAAAAGCCACGTACATTGGAAAGATGTGCAAAAGCATCTTCTTACCAATATCTCTCCGAGAAGTTTTATCTGTTTTCTCTTTATTTACTTTATGACTGCTATCACTCCAGTTGCTGCTGATTTGTCGTTTCCAATTTCTTTTACATCAAACAAAACACGCTCCAAGTAAATTTAGGCCATTCATCTGGACTATCTTTATTAGATGCAATAGATGCTTACATCAATACTTCTTCCACTTGGAGAAAACTTGTCTTTGAGTTTTGGAGCTATTTGAGCCTTCACATTCTCCTTCTTTGCTTCCTTCTGTTAGGCGACAACTGATGTTGCAAATTGATGCATTGAATTGCTTTTTTTTTTTGTGCCTTTATGGTGGCATTTCAGAAAGCGCCACTTAATTTTATGTCTTTTAATACTTGTTCTTACTTTCTTCATAGGCTTTAAATTCCTTAGTGATTGAGTCCATTTGATTATAGATCATTGAGTTGTTAACTCCATCAATACTTTATGTAACCTGCACATTGAAGGTGGATTTGAACCATCTTTGTATCTCATTGGTCATGTCTTAGGCATTGTCAATTTCTTAATGGCAGAATTTTCCTCAATATTCACCTGATTAATGATCACTAGCTAGTCATCAACAATTGCTCTTAAATAAAATTATCCATTAATTGCTCCTTGGTAAATTTTCTTACTTCTTCGTCTCATTCAACGGTATTCTCTATGTGATATCCAATAATGGCTGCTCAGCAATCATTTTTGTAGTCCGTTATTCTATCGAGGATATTCTATCAATTGCTTTTCGTGCATTTTCTGTCACTAGTTCGTTATGTAGATCTTCAAAGGACTTTGTCTGAGCTTCTTCATAAAAAACTCATTTAGGGTGTGTTTGGTATTTGATAGAACTTTTTTTTTTTTTTTGATGGATGGTATTTGATAGAACTTTTGAAAAAAAAAGTTTGTGTAAAAATTTTTGAAATGGAGAAGTGATGTGGTAATGATGAGTGAAGAGAGTAAAGCTAAAATATTGTATGGGTAGTCGTGAAGAAATGATTGAAAAGTAGGGTAGTTGTATAAGAGGAGGTAAAGAAATTATTAGAAAATAGGATAGTTATAGAGAGTGAAAAGTTCCAAATTGAAAAGTTTTAAATTGGCATGTTTTATTGAATGCCAAACACACCCTTAAACTGATTCAAACACAAACTAGCTTTTCCTAATTTCTTGTATTTTACTAGTTCGTTCCATTGTTGGATTTGGTTTCCTTTTAATTAGAAATTAGAAAAAAGAACTTTGGTTAAAAAAATTCTCCTATCAGCGTTCTCTTCATTCTTTGCCATGATCTAATTGGTTCATTTGCAAATCTTCATAAAGTTTTTATTTCATCCCCCTGATAAAAATCTTTATATATGAGTTTATGAGTGATATGTCTCACTTTTCATTCTTCTGGTATTTGCATTTTTCATAACTTATCTTTCAAATTCTGTTGGCAAGCTGAAAAATAGCCCTTGTCCATCATAAAGAAGTTTTAAATGATAATAAGAATCAGGCTGCCTATATAGTAAATTATCATACATGTCGGTGATTTGTGATTTTTCTTGAAACCCAAGGATTTTTGGGCAATTTTTATCATAATGATTTTCGTAAAACTCAAAAAGGATGTTTATTTGTAAAACTGAAGAGAGGAGGAATCTGTACTTTTTTCAGAACTCAAGTCAATTCTGTGAAGTTTTGGAAATTGTAAGCTTTTCCTATTTCGAAAATTGGGTGGACTAGTTTGTAGGGAGGGGAGAGAATCATTTGTCTGAAACCATTTGTCTCCCGTTCTTCATTTCCTCTTCCTCCATTTCTCATCCCCACTGGAAATGAGAAATGTTTTTGATGTGAAAGGGATGGCAAAGATAATGGTTAATTTGGCAACTTGAAATGATGGGGATTGATAGTAATGTTAACAATGGATAAGATGGTCATTGTTGGTAACACTCGTAAGGTTCCATGAAATGATGTTGACAGCAAGTGGACACCCTCTTTCTGATTTTGAAATTGAATATCAGCTAATAGAAATCAAGGATATGTGGCAAGTGGTGTTAATAGAGATGGATGAATATTTATGGAACTTCAAAGCTCCAAAAGCAACAACTATTTAAAGGGTGTCACTATGAACAATCTCAAATGAAATGTTGCTTTTAGATTAATAAGCAATTTATGATAGACAAATCCTGCATCAGGCAATACAACTTCTATCTTTACTTTTCCTACTCAAATTGATCCCAGATTTCTGAAGTTCCTATTTGCTCAGTTTTGCCATCAACCAGGCATGAAAGTAAGATGAGGGTTTCATACGGTTGAACTTGATTTATTTTTCTTTTCTGTACACTCATCTGTGAGAAATTTATAATGACTTTTTTGAGGAGAGCATTTGGGGAAAACATAATTCTTGGGGGTACATCCTGTATAGTTTATCTAACAAATTTAAGAAGGATAAACTTTTTAGTTTGATTTAAAAAAAGTCATTTTTCCATAATGTCTTACATTCAAATCATCTCACCCAGTATGACCAAGTAGAATATGAGCTTTATTTATAGGTAACACATCACACCAAATTTGATCTATGAAATCTAAATCATATACTTTTTTTCCACATGTAGAGAAATTTTGTTTGCTCATGCAGTTCTACCTTCAATTTTTTTCCTGAATTCACCACATCTTCTAGATCTAGCACCTATATCTAGCAAATCTCCACTGCTGCTTTCTGGGATGGATCTTCTGGCTGCTTACAGAATCTTCTGATTTGTCACTGTATGAATCATGGGTCCCAAAAGAAACAAATCTTAGGGTGTGTTTGTTTAGGGCAAAAAAGTGTCAACTAAAACTTTTCAATCTAAAACTTTTCACTCTCCATAATTACTCTATTTTTTAATTATTTTTTCACATTTTTCTATACAAACTACCCTACTTTTCAATCATTTCTACACAACTACTCATACAACTAACCTATCTATTTTAACTTTATTCTCTTTACTTCTCATCATTACTCTCATTATATCACATCACTTTCTATTGATTTGACAACTTCTACTCCAAAAACTTTTCATCAAAAGTTTTACCTCCAACCAAACACACCCTTAGACTACTGAATCTAGTGACCACTTGGAATGCGGAGAGCAATATTTCAAGGATGCATGGCATGTCGTTGGAGTCCAGAAATTTGTTCCCAATTGGTTGTAACAGCTGGTGCAACTAGTCTGGCTGGCTACTTATAAGATTCCAATGGCTTGTTGTTTTTGAATGGCTGAGTTGGCAGTTCGTTTTTAACCACTTCCATCTCTTTGAAGCCTTTGAAAATTTGGTTTAAGTACTCTCAATATACCTATTTTCAAGTGGACAAAGAGGTTACTTGGCTATATTTTCACACTCAGGGGCTATTTGGCAATGCATAAAACTTATATACATATGTAGAACTTTTCATACTTGAGGGGAGAAGACACAAAGTTGTCATTTCAACCACCAGTTGCCATTTTCAACCAGCTGCAATGCTGCATCAGTTGCGATCACCATACCTGAGCATGATAGTAGCTTGCAAATGACGAAATGTTGGAGATAAGAGAAATGGAGCCGTACCTGATAGATAAGAGCAAGGCTTTTGACAACAGTTAATGAATTGTTTTGAACAAGGCAGCAGCATTTAATGCAGCCACCGCGTCTGCTGCACATCTTCTGCCAGCCATATTAATGTAATGGACTTTTACACTTATGGCAGCTGCATAAAACCTGTCAAATAGTTTTGCCTTTTGCCAAACATTGCCAAACAGCCCCTCAGAAAAATTTCTACAACTTACCCAAGGAAATCCAACTACCTCAACTTGTTTTTTGATAGTCATAGATGGTTAAAACTTTCTTCAAAAGCAATATAAGGGCCCACCATGAGGACCCGACCCAATTGTGGAGAAGGAGGATGGAATTCTTAGGTGTACAAGGAGGACAGTCATGTGATTTAGCATGTTTGCAATGTCAATCAACGTGGGGATGCCATTAATAGCTTGCGAGAGGGAATGCATATCTTTGATGACGTCTTATCCTAATCGATGTCCCAACTAGACCAATGGATATCCACCCCTAAAGCTACTATGACCACCCTTTCCACTCAATTTTTGAATCATAGGTCTTTCATTCCGAAATTTGGGTCCAACCCTTGAAAAAATTCTCTCATCAAAATAATCATGGGTGGCCCCACTACACCATTCAACCTTTATTGCCCACACCCTCCACTCAAATATATTCTTTGTGAATCATGATTAATTGATTTATGATCTATTCTGTGTTTTTTACTTTGGTCATATTTGATTTTGTTATTTGTTATGTATATTTGAATTGTTAATGAGTTTATGTGTCTTGTTTATGATTTTTTAAAAATAAAATTCATACTGCATATTGTTACCATAAACAACTACTTATAGGAGAAAATGGACTGATACGCTATCTTATATATAGGCAAAATGTTGAGTAATTATATATTCTTGCATTTCTCAAATTTCCTAACTTTTTGAATATTTGTTCATATTTTTTAAGGTTACAAATCCCGTCCAACAGTCCAGTACAGTCTGATACCTATATGATATGGCTGCATTGTAACATTTTTAGAGGAGGCCAATAAGCCGCCTGACACCGATCTTTTGAACCTGGTCCTTCCTCCTTCTTAGACAAATGGAAGGCTCCCATGGGTCTGCAAACTCCTAAAGCCTAAGAGTTGCACTTCCATCATTGTAAAGACCATGAGACTTAGTATGAGGAACAAGGCCATCAATGGCTATCCTCTAGAAGTAACATAAGGCCTGATGCTTTTTTCATCTCAGTCGTATTGGTCATGAGACTTCATATGGATTTCCACTTCATCCAAGGGCACCCAACCACTTGGACAATGATTACTATGCTTTTTTCATCTCAGTGATATTGGTCATGAGAAGAAAGTGGAGTTGGTTTGTGTCATTTAGATGGCTTTCACGATGTACTGCCGATCCATACTAATGTGTGCTGCTGCTCACCATCAACATGTGCTACCCCACGCTTGAGATAATTTCATTACTCAGTTGCTTGCTTGTTGTGGTAATGGCCAGTTTACTTCTTATTGTGGAAATGCTTCTGCATGATAGTACCTTAGAGGCGTATATGGCTGACTTTCAGGATATTCGCATTCATCTGGATGGACAACCTAATCTGGTTTTATTGGATTGTTTCCTAAATAGATTATATCCGATGTGAGGTTTGAGGCTAGATACACCAGCTATGGACTTTGTTACATGCCGTGGATATGGCAATGTTTACTGCAGAAAAGATCATTGCAAGATGTGAGGGTAGAAACCTCTTAATCAACAAATTCTCGGATCTTCCTAATCTAATGCCCAATTTTCTCATCTTGATTAATCTGCAAGAAAATTCCAAGTTCTAGAACACACAAAAATTAAGGCGCCCACTTTGGGAGAAATTTCTAAGTAAATATCTGTCCAAATCAACCCGAATAAACATTATGAGCAAGCAATATGAACGATAAAAATTTCTGATCAAATATGACCAAATCAACCCGAATAAATCTGCAATCAACTTTATCAGCAAGCAATATGAACGATAAAAATTTCTGATCAAATTCATTGAGGGGCAGAAACTGGAGGCTACTGATATGCATTTGCAAGTGATTAAACATCATGTTTGCAAAGGATTTAGTCAATGACAATATCAGTCATGAAAATATCTCAAAATGAAAGGTTTAGGGATTTTCCGAAATTGGAAAAAGGCAAAGTCCTCTGTAAAATTGTCCATATTAATGTTGCCTTAGTTATTATAAATAAATAATTTCAAAACAAAAAAATAAAAAAAAGGATGGATTAAATTTGAGTTTCTTATTAAATATGAATTTTCATCTTGAAAAACATTGTTTTTCCCTTTTGAATCAGCGATGAAAGTTTTTGTTTATCTCCTCTATCTGAGAATGGAAGTTTCAATGTGAGAAACAATTGGTTTCTGACCTTAGATTCAAAAAAGAGTCTGAAAGTTTATTTTATTTTATTTTTGTTGCCTTAAATTGATAATATTGTGTATATATGATGATGTTTTTATTAAATTCTACTGTCGTTTTTGAGAAATTATTGAGAAAATCAATAATGTTTTCAATAAACCAAGTAAAATGATATAAAATGCAAACAAACTGTTATCTGCTCCTTTCAATTTACAGATCAAATGAATAAGCCTCCTCAATTTTATCCATGAACTGCCCATTATTTTGATATTGGGAGCATTTATGGGTGATATTATATATCAATAGTGTCCAGTACTTCCAACTAATGTTGTGAAAGCCGAATTGGTTAACAAGCTAGTTAAAGAACTGGTTCTAGTCCAACCAGTTTATCCATTTTTGAAAACTGAATTGAACCAGTATATTATCAATTTTGTGTAAAGTCTATTTTAAAACAATCATCATCATCATCATCATCATCATCATCATCATCATCATAAACCGCATAGATTTTGTTGCACCATTCTTGTTGATTTGAAAACTAAATTTTTAGTCATCTGTAGTATTTACAAATCTTGTTTAATTACTTCCATTTATGTTTTTTAGGTCTTTCTCTCATTCTCTTACCATCTTCTACTTGGATAGATTCTACCTTCCTAACCGGTGCTATTTCAGGCCTCTGTTTAATATGACCAAACCATCTTAATCTGTTTTCTCTCATTTTATCACCTATTGGCCTCATTTTTAGATTTTCTTGGATTATTTCATTCCTAATTTTATCTTTCCTTGTTTTAACGTCCATCCACCTTAACATTCTCATTTTCGCTATGTTCAGTTTATGTGTATGTTGTTTTTTAACTGCCTAACATTCTGCCCATAAAGCATAGTAGGTCCAATCAGTCTTATACAATTTTCCTTCTAATTTAATTGGGACTCGACGATCATATAAAATTTCTGATGCACTTCGCCATTTCTTCCATCTTGTTTGAATTTTATGTATTATATCTTTCGCAATTTGTCCGTTCTCTTGAACTATTGATTCTAAGTACCTGAAGTGATTAATTCTTGTTACTACTTGATCTAACATCTTAATTAGTTCCTCAGCCAGGTTCTCACTATTATTTAAATTATATTTCATATATTCAGTTTTGTGTGACTAATTCTAAAACTATTAGATTCTAAGGCATCTACCCACTTATTCAATTTCAAATTTAGTCTTTCTCTAGTTTCATTTGTTAGAACAATGTCATCTACAAATAACATGCACCAAGGTACTTCTTCTTGTAGATGTCTAGTAATTTCATCTATTACTAAAGTAAAAAAGTAAGGACTCAAGGCTGAGCTTTGATGTAAACCTATTTTAATTGGAAAAATATTAGTATCTTCACTCATGGTCTTTGCATTTGTTACAACCTTCTAATACTTATCTTTAGTAACATCGATATATGTGTTATTAATTCATTTCTTTTTCATCACTTGCCATATTAACTTTCTTGGTACTCGATCTTATGTTTTTTCTAAATCAATAAAATTATGTGTAAGTTTTTTTCTTCTCCCTATATTCCTCAAATAGTTGTCTAACTTGAAAATGACTTCAGTGGTTGATCTTCTCGGCATGAAACGAAACTGATTTTCATATACATTAGTTTCCCATTTTAGTCTATGTTCAATTACTATTTCCTATAACTTCATAGTATGACTCGTTAGTTTCATTCCACGATAATTTGTACAATTTTGAATATCTATCTTATTTTTATAAATTGGAACTATAGTGTTTTTTCTTCATTCATTTGGCATTAACTTTGTTTTTATAATCTTATTAAAAAAATTTGTTAACCATGTTACATTTACATCTCCCATGCACTTTTATGCTTTAATTGTTATATTATCTGGGCTTAAAGGCTTTTCCTGTTTTCATTTTTTTTAAAGCTTCCTTTACTTCAGATGTTTGAATTTTTGGGAGATAAATAATATTCCTATTTTCTTCTCTATTTAAACTAGCATCTAAAGAGAGGTCAAAAAAAAAAAAAAAAAAAACAAACTAGCTTCTAATGTTGAATGTTCTAGTGGGGTATCATTTAGTAGACTATAAAAATAAGTTTTCTATATTTCTTTAATTTCATCATCTTTAACTAAAATTCTTTGGTCTTCACTTCTAATATATCTAATATGTGTTAAATTTTTTCCTTTATTTTCTTTTAATTTAGCTAACTTAAATATATCATTTTCTCTTTATCTAGTTCTTAAGCTATCATATAAGTTGTCGTAAGCTTTGTGTTTAACATCACTAATAATCTTTTTAGTAACTTTTTTTATAGTTTGTATTGTTGTATATTTGTATTTTTTTTTGTTACCCTGTCATTTTTTAAACTTTTCTTGTCTATCATTTATAGTTTTTTGAATGTCCTTGTTCTACCACTAAGTTTCCCTATATAAGGATCTACGATTTTTATATAAGGTTTTTATTGTAAAACAATAAAATAAAATTTAAAAATTTATATATGAAAATAATTCAATAATTAGAATTACAATTATAATTTTAAGTATTAAAAAATAATGTACTTATTTTTGTATTGTAGACAATATTTTTTCTAATATTGAATCTTGTTATTATTTAGTTTGACTTTTTATAATTTATGTACATTCAAAGCAAAAAAAATTAAGATACTCTTTTTTTATGAAATTAGGATACTCTTAGTTATCTGATCAAATAAAAATTTTTGAGTGAGCAATAATTTCTATGGAGTCTATATTATATTCATACTTTAAATATAGAAAATTTTATATGAAATTTTTTAATAATTATATCTTTACAAAATATTTTATTTAAATAATTTAGATGTTTTTTGATAAAATTGTTGGAATAAATTATAAGACATTTTTAAAATTTCTTATTAAATAAAAGCCCTGCATGTGCACTGATTTTAGTGCACCAGTAAAGCACGGGATTCAGAGCTTATCTTCCCCAAATCCATTCATGATTTGCAAGCCTTATTTTGGAACCCACCATGGAATAAATCCCAAATGGCAGCCATGCTCCTCTCCTGTCTTGACCAGTGTATCCCTATTTTGTTGCGTTTTCTCCATTAAATCCAACATCTATCACCATGAATCAAGTTATCCAAGTATAGATTCCATTTTCAAAGCCATAAAATCTCATCCCTGCCCAGCAACAGCTCTTTTCTACCTCTTTATGGTAGATTTTTAATAATATGTAACGAAGCAACTTGGTTAAACCGGACGAGCTGGACTTCTTTGAATTGGTCTGTTAAACCTGTTCTAACCAACTTAATAGGGAGGATTGGAAATAGGTGTAGATCGGACTGGCCATAGGACTGGTTGAACCGGCCAATCCGATCTGGTTCTTATAACACTGCTTCCAACATGTTTCACACTGGGAGGATAAATCCATGGTTTTCCTCATGGCTGTATTCTTATTTCTTAGTCATCCTTAATTAGTAATCCATCCAGGATGTCTACAGGTATGTTGGCATCTATTAAGTAAACAGCCTCGGCAGCACAAACCTTAGCCTGATTTTGAATAACAAGCATATGAAGGCTATTTTAATTGCTGTTAAAAAAAGATAATATTTTAATTTCGGATCCTATATAATTTTTTATATAAGAAGGTTGGCTTCATTTGTCCTTTGGTCTTCCCTTGAAATCTTCCCATCAGTCATCTTCTTAGATCTGCAGCTTTTCAGAGATGTGGATTACAACAATTCAAGGACTGTTGCCTGACAACAGTTTTCAGTATTGGTTAGCATGCTTACCAAGGTAGCGTGCTACATTTGTTACATGACTTGCCCCGGGACAGTTCATGGACTGTTCCAATCCGAGTTTGATTTTCAGCACTTCTATTAAATTCATCGAGTGTGTTTTTCACTGTTTTTTTCCCTCAGTGTCAAACTGGATCTCTCATTGCTGTGAACCTGTGAAATTATCTCCTTCCATTATCCATTTTCTTGTGTTCCCCTTGACTGAGAATGAGGGAGGGAGAGGCCACACATGGCAGCCAAAATTGCTTCTGGCATCTGACCATACAGGGCAAGTAGTCATGTGTCTATCAGCATGTTAACCTATGCATGTATCAAAAGCCATCCAGGAATATAATTTTAAAACTGTTAAAAGAATGAACATACCGTTTGCCGGATTTATGGACTCGGATAAGTCTGAGGTGGGGCAATTTACAACTTTGGGCCAAATGAATAAACAGATGCTGCGTTCCACAAGTACCAGGATGATGCATGTAGCAACATATTACTAAGTTATTACAATAGATAAAGTCTTTGAGTCAACTTTAGTTTGCTGATGCTATCATGCAGGGCAGGTAGTCATGTGGTCATCAGCATGTCAAACTATGCATGTATATATAAAAAAAAACTATCCAGGTAATAAATTTTAAAAATGTTAAAAGAATGAATGTACGGTTTGCCTGATTTGTGGACTTGGCTGAGTTTGAGGTGGAGCAATTTATAAGCTTTGGTCCAGATGATAAAACAGACGCTGCATTCCACAAGTGCCAGGCTGATGTATGCAGCAACATATTACTAAACTATTACAATGGCTGAAGTCTTTGAGTCAACTTTATTTTGCTCACGCTATCCATCAAGTTCATTTGGTTTTCTTATCAAAACTTATGCCATTTGTTTTGCAAGTAAGGCAGTCCATAGATCTTCCCTTTTCTTTGTGAGACACTAATCCATTGCATTGATTGCCTGCGTTTCTTCTTTACCATTGGATCTGCTGTTTTTTTCCATTGTCAGTCAGAATTTTTTAGGTTCAACTTAAACCTAGTTTTTAGCAATCACTGAAATGGTCCTGACCTTCCATTTTGGTAAAACCTCAAGCTTTCAGTGTGAAAAAACATAATTTCAAATCTAAGGGCAATAATATCATGCAAAATCCCAAAAGTTGGGGCTCATTCCAGCCAATATTTGTTTAAGGCGCATGTGGTGGCAAGGCACAAAGGGCTCGTGGCGCATCTGCACTCCATATGCGGCTTGTCCCACACCGGTTTAAGATACGAATTGAGTTTCCTCTTTAGGCTATAAATATAGGACTTGCTCTTAAGTAGAAGCGAATTTTTCTGAAGTTCTCTTATATACTCCTTTGTGAAGTTTGATATTTCTAAGAGTTTGTATTGGGTTTAATGGTTTTCCTTTTAAGAGTTCTCCATCTCTTGTAGTTTCTTTCTGATAGTGAATTTTTTCCTCCTTCGCCTATGATTTTTCCCTTCATTTTGAAGGGTTTTCCATGTAAATTTCTGTCTACTTTATTTCTCTCTTGTTTTTCCGCATTACTTTGTTGTTTTGTGGGGCTAGGTGCAAGACTCATAAGTAAGGTGCATGCCCAAGTAAAGCAAGATTCATCTTATGTGCAATTAATTATATTTGTAATTTTTAATGATGAAATAACAGTAAATATTATCCTAAATATGTAGACAACCTTTAAATTTTATAAACTGCTAAAATTAATTTTTTTTACATAAGCATAGTAATGTAATTGATGACATAGCAATTTTAATTGGGAAAAAGAGATTGGAGAAGATGAAGGACATCAGATTTGGTTAAGCTGAAAAAGACAGGTGTAGTTGGAAAAGTCAAAACTCTGTTTGATTGTTGTAAGTTTGACATTCTTAATCAAATTCGATTGGGTGCACCAAGTGCACTGCTAGGTGCGAGAGATCTTCTGAAGTGAGCCTTGAGCCTAGGCATACCTTTAACAATTATGCCCCAGCCTTATTCTTCCATGAAAATGTGCTCGCAGGACATGCATCTGGTTGTAGGCTTTTAGTGCTTTAACTGCTGCAGAAGAAAGTTCAATGTCTAGAGCGAGCTAAATGCAATGGAAAAATATCTTCTTCTGGGCTGGAATTTCAACTAATCAGCCAAGAAATCAGTCTATTTGCATTCTTCATTGCTGATAAATGTATGTGTTCTTTTCAGAAGCTGAACCGTAAGCTTGTGCATATTAGTGCTGGGTTGGTGTTCATGCTCTTCTGGCCCATGTTTAGGTAAGTTGTAAGAGTAGTTACAGCTGTAGATGCTTTCTCATACTTCCCTTGTCTGATGATTAAGCTTTTGCATGATCATTGCAGTTCACAACGTGAAGCAGCATTTTTAGCTGCTGTGGCTCCAGGTGTAAACATAATCCGGATGCTTCTTTTAGGTCTTGGTATTTGGAGAAATGATGCTATGGTCAAGTCAATAAGCAGACATGGAGACTATAGGTTTGAACTCTTAAGCATGTTATTTTAGCAAGCAAAAGCGAATGCATCTTCATTGCTGATGCTTTTTACCATTCACTGTGTAAAACTACATGGTAATTTTGTTGCATTGGTTGTTACTGATTCAAGGGTCCTTGTATGGTTTAAAAAATTGGATTAAATTTCATTTTCTTCCAGTGGTAAGATGAAAAGCATCAGTCTGATGATTGTGTGGCCCATGGCATGTTTCATTCACATAAATTCGAGCAGCCTTCTTCTACATTATTTATTTTGTTACAATTCTTCATTATGTTTTTGACCATATTTTCTTAGTCCATGTTGCTTTCTTTTCACTTGATTGCGAGATCCTCTCATCACAAAAGAACAGTGTATGCAGCAATTTTTATGGGCAAAAAATTATTTCACTGCATGTGACTTATAAGCAGCACCTTTTTATTACACATACTTCTTATTTGCAGTGCACATGCTCTAGCTGTATGTAATATGTAATATTTATACACAGCAAATCTTGCTATAGTCTTGGTTGTGTAGGCAAAGATTCATTGCATTTAATATATACCACTGCAGATATGTGGCAACATGGTACTATGTATTTTTTGCTTGTATTTATATGCTGCAAGGTCCATATCATGTGCAGCAAGTCTGGGCTGCATAAACTATTTTTTCTTGTAGTGTCTGATCATGCTACCAGAGTGGTCCCTGAAATTGATTGCAAGCACTTGCCAGTGGTCAAAAATGCCCTATAACTTGAAAAGAATACTTTTCATATTTCTTAACCATTATTATTGATTCCTTATTCCCTTTTTTTCCCTCAACTTCTTGCTTATTCTTTTGCCTTCAGGGAGCTTCTGAAAGGACCATTATACTATGCTTGCACCTTAACTCTGGCCACATCCATCTTTTGGCGATCATCCCCAATTGCAATCGCTGCAATCTGCAACTTGTGTGCTGGAGATGGTACTTGTCATCATAGTCAATTCATAGCATTGGGCACATCCTTGTTGAAGATTGTTCAGGGACACAATATTTTGTCTCTGGTGGATGGTGCCGCTTTAGCTGGGTGAGATTGAACCTGCTCTAACTAGGGGGAGTCATACCTGGTTATGTCACGGTTGTGGAAGAACTTGAAAATGATTGATGAAATGAGGAATTGAGTAATTCAAAGAATAGCTAGGATACAAAGTAAACTGACACCTGAGTGTATCAAGTGCTTCATTTGTAAATCTCAATTGACTGAGCATAAGTATGCATGTTTGCATCGCATTGGTAATATCTTTCTGGTTCCAGGTGTAGCTGACATAATAGGAAGGCGGTTTGGAGCTCAAAAGCTTCCTTACAACTACAGCAAATCTGTTGCAGGAAGCATTGCAATGGTGGTTGCCGGTTTCATTGCATCTGTCTGGTAAGTATTCCATTGGTGATAGCTAATTGCTTCTAGCTTTCAGCGTGTTTATTTGCTAGTATGTCTTTTATTGTTTCCGCCAAGGGCGGAGCACTCTGATTCCCTTTTCTGAAGTGAGGGTGGTCAATCGCATTGGTGGTTGATACTTGTGGAATCGAGTTTGATTATTATGCACGTACTTATTTCAATATCCTTGCAAGCATGATTTAACCCACAGGTTCAAACCACCAATCAACTTAAGCCATATTTATATGACCGTGTATGTAAATGCATGAGAAATAAATTAGATAAGGTATACATGGATAAAGGTTGTTAGAAAATATACGAAGGCATGGACTTCGCTGATAACTTTGTCCGGGATGGGAAAAAAACTGTATAACATATCAAACTATGACATTATTATAGAACTACTCCCTCCAGATTTTGATATCAATGGAGCTTGTTGTGATATGATTCAGGTATATGCACTACTTCTCCCTGTTTGGGTTGATGGAGGAAAGTTGGGGGCTGGTTATACGCTTTCTTGTGGTGTCTTTGGCCACAGCAGTCGTGGAATCTCTTCCTATCAGCACAGAGCTAGATGACAATCTTACAGTTCCCTTGACAGCATTGGTGGTTGGTGGCATCATCTTTTGATGATTGAGCACCTGATTTTTGGCCCTGTGTTGTTGTATTATTGTTTCATTAACAGCAGTACGCATCGGTGGTAGAATTAGTTTATAATCACATATCATTGATACCTTGAGTAACAACTGTTGTAAATGCATAGGTATTGTCAAATTCTGCTTTTGAATCCTGTAATTTTGTATTGAATTTAATCAAAATACATCTCTTACAGTCAAATTAATCAGTAGAATGCACAGGTTTTCTCATACAAGACTTTCAAATGTCAATGATATAAAAATTCAACTAGTTTCTTACTTCGCAATTCATAACTCATGACACAAGCTTAATTTCAATTTGAATTTACTAAAATTGGTGTGCACAAGATATCACAAACAAAACACAACATATACTATATAATATACATTATATATATAATTATACCTACGTGGGTCGGTTCTAAATCCAGCGTATCTACTCTACTTGTATCCTATTTGAGGGGGCGGGTAATAATTTATAATTTACTCATACCCATGGGTAATATTTTGTATCTTATCCTACCTAAATTAGAGTTGAGTCGACGAGTATCCATGAGTAATCTATCCAAGTTGCACTTCTATTTACACGAGGAGCGAGATTTAATTAAGCGCATGTTTGTGCAGGGCATACCAGGGGACTTGGAGCCTCCGTGCGCATGAAGAACAGTTTATCGTGGATATATAAAGGCAGGGAAGGCTGACGATTAACTACATCTTTGAAATTAATATATGAACCAAATTCTTTTATTCCATGATTTTATACATTTTTCAATTCTGTCTTCTTGTCTTCTCGGCTTCCTAATTAAGTAAATGATCGAAGCTAGATTGAATTTTAATTCATTACCAAGTAGGGAGCATCGACCTACTCCTAACCCAACCTATTTTTTATTAGATAAAATCAACACTTTTGTATGTGATATGGGGATGTGTCCAGAATTTTTTACTTGAATTCAAAATTAAGGCTGAAATGGATCAACTATGTCTTGCCCCAAAGAATCCTCACTCACCTTACGTGTATTCGTTTATTAAAAATTATAAACTTGTTTTAAGATCTTATTCTCATTTTTTCAAAATTCTCATATTATTTATAATTAACTATATCTATAATATAATAATTAAACTCATAAGAAATAATATAATAATCGATAATTAACATTTACTTATATATATAACTTTTATGTATATTGTAATTTTCTAAGCATTGTTTTAATAATGATACATTTTTATTAATTAGTAAATATTGAAACATATAGTATTTAAATTTAACATAGAGATTAGTGTATAAATTCTTAAAATCGTTCTATTTGAATTGCATTTTTTACCTGATTTACTATCTTGATATTGACTGAGCCTGCACCGAAGTTTATATTGAGATTTGTTGAAAAAAATATGATTGTCAAACCAACCTTATCCTGGCATAATATAAAAATAAAGTCATATGGAAATTTTAAAAAATTGGATCGAAATTAGACTAACCCTGGTCCTGTATGACAAACCACAATTCCCACCCCTACTAAGAAAGTTAGCCCAAAATGATAAGCTAGAATCCTTGGTTTTGTAGCTTTTAAATTTTCATTTTCTTTAAATAAAAAAAATTAGCCTAAAATGGGAGTAACATATTTAAATATTCAATGATATCTGCAACATTCAAATTATTTCCCAATAAATCAAACTACTTTTAAGGGGTCGAATATATAATAAAAGGAAATATTTTCAATCTGCACAATTAATTCCAAGATTTGAGTGTAACACCCATGATAATGAATCAAATCCTAGCCGGGCTAAACGCCTAATCTATTTATGATCGCCCGTTTAAGTAGGAAATCTAAGTTTCATCCAAATTAAAGATATCATGCCCACATGAAAGATGTAGAAAATTCTCATGATAAGGTGATTTGATTTATATCAATTCCAAAACCATATATATGAATTTAAGTATTTTTAATAATTTACACTTAATTATGCACAATGTCAGCAGGTACAGTGTATCTAAGAATTTGATTGAAATGATTTTGGTATCATATAAAAAATATTTTAAATAAAATGAATAGATAATATTTTAATTTAATAATCAAGGTTAACCCAAATTTGGATGCCTGACTAAAATCTTCGTGGTATGCGCCACAATGTCTTCATAATAAATAAAAGGGCATCATCTAATGCAATCCAAGTGCCTATGCACCTGTTTTACTTTTTAAAATTTTTTTTTTTTTTTTTTTTCAAGAGCTATATCATCTATCAAGGTCAGCCCGAAATGGGGTACTAGACTAAAACTCTTGGTTGGCATGTGCCTAGTGAAGTATTTGTTTATTAAAACAGTTGCTTCCTAAGTCCTTTTGTTTTCAAGTATACATAGTAGTTGAAGCATATGCATCCAGGATAATTCTTGGCTTTTCAGGACATCCATTGGTCAAAAAATGCAACATGTATGGAAGAGACCAATTTATCTAAACCGCTTTTGATTGTCATCATTTTGCCATTATTGCATCTATTTTTAATTATGGAGGCAAGGATTTATATTCAAACAATTAACATTTCTCAAAAGATCGCTGATTAATAATGTCATCATCCAATAAAGTAAGACGTTTGCCGTCTAATGTTTGAGCTTCAAGCCAATCCGCCTGCAGGGTGCAGCTGAATGAAAGCAATAAATGAAAACAAAACCTGAAATAGCAAGAGATTTAGAACTCGTTCAACACCTGTCGTTGTAGTATAGTGGTGAGTATTCCCGCCTGTCACGCGGGTGACCCGGGTTCGATCCCCGGCAACGGCGTTTAATTATTTTGATTTTTCACATTTTTTATTTGGTCCTCGTTCCATTTTATATTTTTCACTACATGTTCATCACTTTTTCTGTGAGAGCCATACAAGTTCATATTTAGAATTGTACTGCTAATTTTGTTAAATCTTCAGTATTTTTGCCTGTATGTACGAATCCTTTTACCAAGTTATGTACCTCTTGGTTTTTGTATGGACTTTTCTGTTTTTTTAAATTAGAACGTACAATCTGATGGTCCTAGCCTTCTTATTTTAAATTTTTTGATCATTTAAGATACATGCACATCAAACATCTTGGGCGGCTCAAACTACCAAGGATTCAACCAAGAGACATTGAATCCCAACCCATACCACCTCAATAGATCCTCCCAACTACATCATGGATGATCTGTTAAGATACAATGCACCAGCACATCCTAGAAAACCATCCACCATTATTTAGCTTATAGTGCATTAAATGAATAGAAGAGAATAAACAGAGAAAGAGGAGCTTCTTCGTTACTTGGTCTGAAGGGAAAGATAGTAAGAGTCAGAACAATTCAAAATCTCAAAGTATTCCTCCAAAATCACCGCTGCAACCTATAACTCATTTTAAAGCATATTATTTATAATTTCCAACAACCACGAAAAAAAAAAAAAAAAAAAAGTATAAGTTGCCGTGCCCATCATGGGTTGGCTTGGCTTGGCTTTGGTGTCTTTTCCTTTTCATGGGTTGAACAGCTTCCGGAAAGGTCCATCCTTGCGATCCTTCGCTGCCTCTGTTAGAGCAAGGAACCTCTTGAAACCGGTGGTGGCAGCACCACGGCCGAGAGCTGCTGCCCTTGTGAGCACATCCTCTCTTGATATTGCTGCTGCTGCTGCTGCTGCCGCTGCAGCACCTGCTGCAGGAGTAGACATTGCTGCAGCAGGAACAGTTGCGACTATTGGTGCAGCTGAGACTACAACTGATGGGGCTGTCGTTGGGTGCTTGATTCCTGGAACATGCTTGTTGAAATCATCCAGTATAGACTGCTGATCTACTTTCTTCAACCCCTGCATTCAGCAGATTCAAGTGTGTAAGAATTTGCATGCCACTTCTTCTAAAGATAAGCATACACAGCATGAAGATGACTACACTATCTCCAGTTATAAGATTTTGTTTGCATTTTGCATTTAGTCTGAACAAGAAAGCATGTATGTGGACCAAAATTAATGCCCACTTCCTCATTGAAAAACACATTGTAAATGTCAGCACTGGAGCCGGTTGCCTCTCCCATAGATCAATTTCAGAAATGATTTCAAACACACAAGGCCACAAATGATGTGAGCACAAGATGCAGCGACAAATTTGTTTACGAATAAATCAACAGTAATGAGTACTTATTCAGTCCTACCAATTAGTGGCAGCTATTTGTGCCCTGAAAGTAGCATCAAAGGTTAATGATAGTTGCCTGCTTGACAATGCCCTCTCTCAAGCACAGGATTGGCACTGAAAGTGAAGGCATAAAGCTCCCTCAGATGGCTTGCACAAGCTACCACACATCATATCCATTATCTAAGATTTATTCCAAACTAGCAGCCATTATATAGCATGAATCCTTGTCTTTTTTTTCTATCCATTCAACTATATCCCATCGATCAATGTAAATAGTTAGCCACGACTAGAACCTTTAGCTCAAGTATCCGCTGGAATTCTGATGGTGTTCCCTCAGGAAGCAGTGCTCGATATGTGCCAGCCACAGAATCAATGGGTGACAAAATAACCTGCAAAACCGCAATATTAAATAGCTGTTGCAGCCGCTCAGATAAAAAGGAATGAGATCATGGCTTGAAATAATGTTGAACAAAATTCACCTTCAAAAGGGCTTCAGCCTTGCTCATTTCACGGCTGACAAATTTTGAGTAACCAGCAGCACCTGATGTCTGTTATAATGGAAAGCATTAGGAATGGGCAAGCACTGAAAATTTTTGGAAAGTGGAAATTTGAAGACAATCAAAGGCAAGAAAGTACATGGGAAACTAAAAGGGAAATTATAGAACCTTGTGTGTGTGTGTGTATAGGATAACATTCAAGTGCATTCAAACTACACCATATTTACAGTTCAGTCCACTACAAAATGAGGCCCATTTGATCATGAAATTAATATCCACCCCACTAATTATATTTAGAATTATTACTTTAATAGCATACAAATTTTCATCCAAATCAAATGTGTGTATAGGCCTCATCTTAAAATGGTATAAAATCAACATAATAAAATAGTTTAATGTAAATGTCCATTTCAAAGTTATATTTTCAACCTCTAAACTATCTAAAATATGATTTTTATATCGATAAATGATTATACAATGTATTATTACATTTCATACACGTGGGGACCATTGTGGACTGCACCGTAACTATGACAATGCCTTCATGTGTGAACATGCACATTGCGCATTCATGCGCATTCAGATATGTATCTTATCTAGGATACAGTCTATGGATGCATTCGCATGTTCCATCAGAATAAACAGACCCTAGACTACCTTGTTTTGAATCTTTTATAAAGCATAAGTTAATATGAACAGCCTAAAGAATTGTGTGGTATCTGCAGCAACTCTTTCATGACATTTCTGAAAAAAATTCATGGAATGACAGGATTTCATGACATGGTCTAAACAAGAAAGAATCTTCATCAAAATTTATGCATTTCGAGTTGAGATTAAAAAGCTCAAGTTTGGAACAGAAATGCAACCCAAGTAGAAGGTTGAAACTACACAGCTGCAAGAGTTTGTTCTTACAGCACTAAAGATGAAGTTATTGAATGTGCATTCTTAGCAACGACATGGAAGTTTCATCCTACCAGGTGACTGACTGCATCAACAGTCAACACCAAATACGTCATATGCAAATAGCAAGGAAAGAGATCTTCAAATACCATTGTGAGAGATAATTAGCAGAAGGGATAGAACAAGCATACCAAATCAAAGTAGAATGGCATAGGATCACAAGCCGTGATAAACATACCTGTCTTCCTAGCGCTGGGATGTCCAAGAGAATTGTCTTTACAGCTTGAGTGTCCAGCAGCATCTAAACCAAAAGCATCAAATCACCTTCCAATTAGGTGTGTGTTTGGCAATACATAAAAAATGTCAAGTTAAAACTTTTCAATCTAAAACTTTTCACTCTCTATAACTACCCTATTTTTTAATCACTTCTTCACATTTTCCTATACAACTACCCTATTTTCAATCATTTCTACAAAACTACCCACATAACTAACCTATCTATTTTAACTTTATCCTCTTTACTCCTCATCATTACCCCTATCATATTACATCATTTTACAACTTTTACTCTTCAAAACTTTTGATCAAAAGTTTTATCTATTCCCAATCACACCCTAGGTGAGGATTCCATTTCTTCATCACAGGTCATTTCTATATCAGTTACATGCCTATCAGCCGTCCTCTGAAGTCCAAAGGCTTAAAAACATTGAAACCGAGTTGATTATTGATACCTGTTGGGCACCTGTTTCTGATATTTGCTTGCATTTGTAAATATTAAGGTAGAAACGAGGACCAAGAGAAGCTGCTAGCTGCATAAAATAAACATGTATTAACTAACTCAAAGGATGGCTCAAAAATGAACATATACACACAGAAGGTCACTCATTCCAAGTTATGGGTCTTGAGACAAGCAAGATCATATTGTTCTCCCTCAAACCTATAGAGAATCTGTCTGCAAATTTTAGTCCTTTATGGTCATGGGCGAGTGCACTACATAGAAGATTCATTGAGCACTGAGGGTTACTCTTAAGGTATAAGTTGGTTTTTAGACACACTTGTTTGTCCCAGGATTGAATGATAAGTTTGTTCTACTTTTTTACTACCATTTTGCATTCTTTTTCAATAAGTAAAATATTATTTTTCTTCAAAATATGCAAAGAAAACATATAATTGACACTAGTAATGGATTTCAAATTGTATTTTGATGATTAACATCCCCGACTTAGGACAAATTTGATAACAAGAAGTAGACTTACAGCGCTTGCAATTCATAATGGAGACTAGGACTGCACCCTCAAGAATTGATGCGGTTGAAATATTGAAGATTTTGAGTTGAAGCCTATGGAAGTAAAGGGATAATGGTAGCAGAATGTAAGAAAGAACTTGGCAACCAATCATTTAATTGGTTACTCATTGACACATATCTAAGGAGATCTGTAATTTTGAATCTTTCTTTCTCAGCATGGCAGTCAAGATAGATGAGACTATCATCAGAAAGGAACTGCTTAAACAATTGTAGGAGCCATGCTACAGGTTCCAATAAGATCAAAGTGACTTTCCGAGATAGTTCTGCCAATTTTCTATGCACGGACTTAATCATAATAGCCCCAAACCCTGAGACCATATTTCTTGGTTAAAGAATGGCAAATAAGGCCATGATATACGTATAGTCATGATAAGCCTGAGACCATAGTCTAAATGACGTGATATACGAATATTATTTTAATATTTTTCTTGAACTAAAAGTTATCATTCATAATATCAACAAAAGACATAGCAGCATTCAACCAATTTCTAGAAACATACCTTGTCAAGAAAAAACTGAAAGTAGATGGGTGATAGCAGACTACCAAGAACAGGAATACTGCTTGAAAGAATTGAATTTATCCCATTGACATACCTGTAGGATAGCCATATGATTCATTATAAATCATGTCATGATATAGAAAATAATGGAAATTTACATCACTTGGCGAATACAAAGAAAATATAGCTGTTGATTATATTCCCAGAGCACAATGCACCATGAGCCTATCATTTTCAGATGCCAATA
Organism: Annona cherimola; assembly: GCA_030490835.1. Taxonomy (NCBI): domain Eukaryota; kingdom Viridiplantae; phylum Streptophyta; class Magnoliopsida; order Magnoliales; family Annonaceae; genus Annona; species Annona cherimola. The sequence goes on along the minus strand of CM059975.1, from coordinate 9,685,841 downwards.
TAAAATACAAAATACACCCCAAAAAACCACCATTCAGATGATCCTAAGCATCGGAGATTAGATTTGTTAAACGAGGATCACCATTGAAGTGCAAGAATGGCCCATCCCATGACAAGGATCACTGATGAAAATAGCAAGAAATTTTTCAAATCTGTCTATTCTAGGCGCAAGAATTTTGTAAAAGGGAAATAATCATAGGATATTTAGAAAGATTTTATTTTTGCTATTTTTGAAAGATATTAGAAGATTTCTAGGATATTTTAGGATCTGTTTAAAATAAGCATGTATCTATTTTAAGTTTACTTCCTTAAGAAGTTTACTTAAAATATACAACTTCCTTTTCTAGAAAGATTTTCCTAGGATATTTTAGGATCTGTTTAAAATAAGCATGTATCTATTTTAAGTTTACCTTTTTAAGAAGTTTACTTTCTTAAGAAGTTTACTTAAAATATATATTGCTTTTTCTAGAAGGATTTCATTTGCTAAGCTTGGGTGGTATGTTCACCTATAAATACATCAATTGTAAGTTCTAAAGGGATCAGTTCTGAGATTTATAAAAGTGTTCTCTACTTCTTCTTCTACTCGTTCTTGTTCTTCTCTCTTTATTCATCTATTCTTTCTACCTTCTTTCTTCACTTCTCATCTATAGAGGTTCCTTCCTCTTTCTTCTATTTTCTTCTCTACCTGTCCTACATCAATTGGTATCAGAGCCAAACCTGGTACTACTTTCACCCAATTTCTATTACTATTTGCAATCCAAAAAAACTGCTGCTGTCCATTCTATTGGAGATTGCTGCTGCTGTCCACAAATCGCTGCTGTCCATTCTATTGCCATATTGCTGTCCACGAACTGCTGCCATCTACAAAACACTGCTGTCCATTTTATTGGAGTTTGCTGTCCACAAGCTGGTACTATCATTGCTGTCCATTCTATTGGAGATTGCTGTCCACAAGCTGGTGCTATCATTGCTGCTCATTCCGTCGCTGTTTTATGCTGTTTACTGCTGCCATCGTAACAACCTACTGGTCATCGCGAAAATACTGCTAAGAAGTTGCTGAAATTACTTTCAAGCTGTCTCTCGCTAAACTTGGTAATATTGGACCTCAACAGGTACATTTTCTCTAGTTGAAAGTACTTAATTCATATCTGTTTCAATCAAGTTCTTTGCTTTCGAACCTTTAAAAAAAAAAAAAAAAAAGGAGAAAAAAAAAAATCATTCTTAGTAGTAAGTCTTTCCTATATCAGCATAAGTTGAATTTTGAGTCACCATGCCTACTAATGCTGAATTAAATGCTGAACTCGAAGCTTTATCCAATTCTATTGATAATCGATTTGAATCTTTAACAACCCTTTGTGATACCTTGGCCCAAAAGCAAGAAGATTTCCAAAAAGAAACCACCTCTTCCATTCAATCTCTCATTACCTCAGTAAATAGGTTGACTGAAATTGTTGGAAAACGTCCTATGATTGAGACTGGACAATCATTTCGAAATGGTCAATCACACAATACTCATGCTTCTAGTAGCTCTCCTATCATAACTGGCCTTCTCCAAAATCCAAACATACATGCTAAAGGTCATCATAACCCAGAGCATTCACATATTCCAGAAATGCATACAAATTTGGAAAATCATGAAAACGACAATAATTCTTATGAAATTGGTTTTGCAAACAATCTTAGACATGGGAACTATCAGAGAAATTATAATATACCTTTTCCACAACAACAACGGCGTGTAACTGATAATTCTTGGATGGCAAAACAAGTCAAGGTAGATGCTCCTAGTTATGACGGTCGTCTAGACCCTAATGCTTTCTTAGATTGGTTGGCAGACATGGAAGATTTCTTTTGTTGGTATGATATGGATGATGCCCAACGATTGAGATTTACAAAAATGAAACTTGTTAGGTCTGCCAAACGCTATTGGCAAGGGGTTCTAGATGAAAGTCAACGCATAGGAGTACCTATCACAACATGGGCTGAAATGAAAGCTAAATTGAAAGAGAAATATCTTCCTGAATATCATCAGACTCAACTATTGGAACAACTGGTTAACTTGAGACAAGGATCATTAAGTGTAACTGACTATCTTAATAAGTTTGAAGATTTAAAAATGAAATGTGGAATACAGGAAGATCCTTGGGTTACACGAACAAAGTTTATCAATGGCCTGAAATCAGAAATCAAAACTTTGTTGAAATTGCATTCAGTTGTTTCTGTGGAAGACGCATATTATAAAGCTCTAGAATTGGAAAATTTTCAAAAATCTTTCACTAACAAACGTTTGATTCCACAAACTGGAGAGACAAGGGTATCCAAATTAAATTCTAATCTAACGTCTTTTCAAGGAACAACTAAACCATTGCCTGAACAATACACAAGTAGGGAAAAAAGTAATCCAGTTTCTCGATTTGATGCTACTAGTAAGCGGATTAATGGTCCATGTTTTCGTTGCGGGGGTAAAGGTCATATTGCATCACAATGTCCTCAGCACACACTCACAATTAATCATGTAGAGGATCATGAAGATGTGACCATTGATCAAGTTGCTGAAACTTTTGATGAACCATCGGATTGTGAACTTGATGGAGACTATAGCTATAATGAGGACTTGCAATTAAATGTTATGCGTTGCATTTTGACTACTTTTTCAAATAGTGATTGGAGACGTACAAATATATTTCATCAATTTTTTAAATGTGGGAATACAGTATGCAAGATTGTTATAGATGGAGGTAGTTCCATGAATGTGATTGCCAAATCAGCTATAGCCAGATTGAATTTGAAAATTGAACCACATCCTCATCCATATTGTGTAGCATGGGTAGACAAAACTACACTTCCTGTTAATGAAAGATGCTTGGTTCCTATATCGATGGGTGATTATTCTGATCATATTTGGTGTGATGTGCTACCCATGGATGTGGCTCATATTCTTCTTGGTCGACCATGGCTATATGACTTAAAAGTAATCCATTATGGGCAACCCAACACCTATATTATTAAGCATAATGGAAAATCTATCCTTTTGAAGCCTGCTAAACCTAAAGAAAGTGATAGATCCCACAAAGACTCTCCAGTTGATTCATCTGAAAAACGACCTTTGCATATTTTTACAAGAAAACAATTTGAAAAAGAAGGACAAGATTCGAGACTCATTCTAGCTATAGTAGCCAAAGAAGACGCAAATATAGCTCAAAAGAGAAACACTGGACTATACACTTCTCTGCCTATACCACATATTCTTTGGCAAGACATTAGTATGGACTTTATTCTCGGATTGCCTAAAACCTCTCGAGGATTTGATTCAATTCTTGTGGTAGTTGATAGATTTTTGAAAATGGATCATTTTATCCCATGTACGAAATCTGCTTGTGCTTCATATATGTCAAAATTATTCTTTAGAGAAATTATTAAGCTTCACGGTTTACCAACTTCCATCGTTTCTGATCGAGATGTTAAATTTGTAAGCTATTTTTGGAAGACATTGTGGAAACTCTCGGGTACCAAATTGAAATTTTCATCTGCTTTTCATCCACAAACTGATGGCCAAACTGAGGTAGTCAATCGGAGTTTGGGAAATCTGCTTAGGACTTTGGTGGGAGAACATATTGGAACTTGGGATTCTGTATTGGCTATTGCCGAATTTGCATACGACAATTCAGTCAATCGTTCTACTGGGAAATCTCCTTTTGAAATTGTCTATGGTTATATTCCTCGAGCTCCCATTGATTTAATTCCTTTACCTATTGATACCCGTTCATCTGCTACTGCTGAATCTTTTGCTCAACACATTCGAGATGTTCATGCTGATATTAGAAGAAAGATTACTCTAAGTAATGAAAATTATAAGCTTGCTGCGGATGTTCATAGAAGAAAACATGAATTTGATGTTGGGGATTATGTCATGGCTCGTGTACATTCAGAAAGATATCCTAAAAACTCATTTAAGAAATTGCATGCACGAGCCAATGGCCCCTTTCGTGTTTTAAGAAAATTGGGATCTAATGCATATGAACTTGATTTGCCTTCAGATATAGGAATTAGTTCTACTTTCAATATAGAGGATTTGTTTCCTTACCGAGGTACTTTTGAGCCTCCAAGTTTGTCTGCAGGAATTTCAACAGACAACAGTTCAGCATTACCACATGTGCCTATACTTCCACGAGTATCGTCTACTTTTTCAGATCAGATAGAGGATATTCTACAAGATAAACTTGTCACTACTGGATCAGGCATTATGCAAAGATTTCTTGTCAAGTGGAAAAACAAGCTTGATTCTGATGCTACATGGGTTACTGAAGATGACTTACGCCACTTGGATCCAAATATTCTTGAGCAGTATCAAAGTCAGAACTCTCCAGTGGCGAGTTTTTCGAAGCCGGGGAGAATTGATGAAAATAGCAAGAAATTTTTCAAATCTGTCTATTCTAGGCGCAAGAATTTTGTAAAAGGGAAATAATCATAGGATATTTAGAAAGATTTTATTTTTGCTATTTTTGAAAGATATTAGAAGATTTCTAGGATATTTTAGGATCTGTTTAAAATAAGCATGTATCTATTTTAAGTTTACTTCCTTAAGAAGTTTACTTAAAATATACAACTTCCTTTTCTAGAAAGATTTTCCTAGGATATTTTAGGATCTATTTAAAATAAGCATGTATCTATTTTAAGTTTACCTTTTTAAGAAGTTTACTTTCTTAAGAAGTTTACTTAAAATATATATTGCTTTTTCTAGAAGGATTTCATTTGCTAAGCTTGGGTGGTATGTTCACCTATAAATACATCCATTGTAAGTTCTAAAGGGATCAGTTCTGAGATTTATAAAAGTGTTCTCTACTTCTTCTTCTACTCGTTCTTGTTCTTCTCTCTTTATTCATCTATTCTTTCTACCTTCTTTCTTCACTTCTCATCTATAGAGGTTCCTTCCTCTTTCTTCTATTTTCTTCTCTACCTGTCCTACATCAATCACCACTTCAATAGCTTATGTCCCTAAATGGCACCATCCACATGCATCGGTGATGGATTAAACAAAAGAATCACAGTTGGTCAACTTCATCGCCAAATAAAATAAAGGTTATAGTCTGTTTAGGAATAAGGGAAAAAAGTGAGAGAAAGGTGAGGAAATAATGTAATATAATGGGGAATAATAATTGTAAATAATTGTAAATATATTCACCAAAGACAAAAATGTAGAATTTTTTTTTTTTTTTTTTTGCACAAAAAGATGGAAAATCATGGTTGAAAAGTATAGATCGTAATAGGCAAAAACTCTTCCACCCTTTCTACCTCATTCCCAAATGGAAACTAATACTGAATTCAAACAGCAGTTTCAAAGAACCATACTCTGATTGGTCACCAACACTTTCAAGGGTAGCCCACGGAACACGTGTCATCGCAGCCATTTCAGCATCAAATTTGGTTTCTAGACCATGCACTAGTGTAATCAATGCTTTTGTGATGACTGCTGAGAACTCATCCTGAAAAGGTGCATCATATTTCATGTATATGAATCACCGGACTTTTGCAGGCAAATATGAGATGCTGCTGCTCCAATTTTGAGATTTACCTGCACTTCTGACATATCCACCTTGTCTGAAAAGTGAGAATCAATCATTTTCGAAACATTTTCAGCCAGTTCACCAGCCTGCACAATGAATAGAGAAAACTCAAAACTCAATTTTTGCAACAAGCTAGTAGACCAAATGATGAGAAAAAAATTAAGATCTAGGCGACAGCATGTCTAGTAATTACTGCAAAAACAAAGTCACACATGCCATCTCCTAATCTACAAATGAAATTTAGGCGTCTGTCAAGAGAAAATTTTCTTTGATACCGAATTGCTTGAGGGAAGGAAAAAGGAACAAAAGACTAAATAACACAGTGGATTGATTGGCCACAAAGAGTCAGAAGTAGAACATCTCCTTTGCAAGATCTTCCATCCAGAATAACCAACCCATCCACTGAATCTTGTTGTGAGCCACAGCCATATCTGTACTCTTTGTTTTTTTTTCCCCCTTCTCATAAGTCATATAACAGAACAGGTTTTGCAAAAAGTTCGGAGGTTGTTACTCCTTTTCAAAGCAAAAAAGGGTTTTCTATTTAATGTTCAATATTCTCTGTCTTCATCTATCAATTTTCAAAGGAAACAACCAGAAAATTAACCTAACTAGTTTTTCAGTCTTAATTAGATGAATGAAATTTTGATATGATGGCCCATCTCGTCCTGGTCCAAGGATGATCCTGATGTATTTTTGTAATTTACAATTTTCAATGCAAAAACCAAGATTTCTAGATGTCAAAGATGAAATCAACTAACCGTTTTATGGCAATACTCTGCTGTATTCACAATGTAGCAAATCACTCGCTCATCTTTGTCAGATGTCTGCCAAGCATTGTAAACAAAGAATTGAAAGCTTTAGGAAAATAGTTTGAGAAAAGAAATTGTGGCACCACAGACATGCGAAGAAAGCATGATTCAGAAGACCTTGATCTGCCCATCAGTGCCAGTGGCAGCAGCAACAATCCCTGTGCCACCTTTGGGTAATCTAGCAAATAATTTATTTGCATACGCTCTGAGAATTCTTTGAAAAACCTAACAATGAAAGAATATACAAAGTCATGTTCTAAATCAGTAGCATGATACACATTAAGAAATGTGAATTGAAACACATGGGCATAAGAAAGTGGTGAATATACTAACATCCACAAGGTCCCGCTGACAAAAAGCAGCAAATTAACCACAATGGTATCAAGCTATAGATTGCATGCAAGATTATGGAACAGATCACAGTCTTGAAAAACGGAGGCATGACAATCAGATAATATCTACTCTTGTATCAATTGTTAGGAAGTTCATGTTTGACTGGAGCACAAAGCAGAAATATATATATGGTAGAAAGTGTTTGTTCCCATTCTATACCTGTGTGCACTTGTGTGTTTTCTTCAAGAAATTGACTCAGAACATGCAGAATGAGAGTCTGTTATTGACCTCAGGGCAACATGTAATCATGTCCACCAATTATTAAAACAAAGGGTGTGTTTGGTTGGAGCTAAAACTTTTGATGAAAAGTTTTTGGAGTAGAAGTTGTCAAATCAATAGAAAGTGATGTGATATAATAGGAGTAATGATGAGGAGTAAAGAGAATAAAGTTAAAATAGATAAGTTAGTTGTATGGGTAGTTGTGTAGAAATGATTGAAAAGTAGGGTAGTTTGTATAGAAAAATGTGAAAAAATAATTAAAAAATAGAATAATTATGGAGAGTGAAAAGTTTTAGTTGACACTTTTTTACCCTAAACAAACACACCCAAAAAAGGAAAGGAAAGAAAAGAAAAGAAAAATAAAAACTGTCTTGCAAGGCTAATAAATATTCACCAGAGCTGAAGGAGAACAATCTCAAAAAAGTTACCCAGTATTCAGAATAACAAAACATTGCATCTCAGCATTGACTGAGAATTAATGTCTCACCAGTCCGGCTTATTATTGTCTCATGCTGGATTCTTCAAAGGTAAGATTGAGTCAGAAGAACCATTCAAAGGTTGACATCCGCACAAAAAATAGGTCAGCTGGATCCAGATTAGGAGAAAAAGATGGATTCCTAACAGTAAAGGTACCTTGAATAAACTAAATAATGTCTGATTCTTTGTCAAGGCACTGCATCTTTTCAAGCTTCTTCTGATGATCAAAAACAACTGCATAATAGATTATTGGTAAGTATATCCGCATCTACAGTGAGAAATTCATTAAATGTCAGATTCAAGGAAAATAAAACCATAAAATAATAACCAAATGCACAGTCAGTCCAACAGGTGCAGAAGTCAATTTATAAAGTGGGAAGGTAATAACGCAATTACCCCCACAATATTAGCCAAGCTAAAATTATTTGGATCATTGGCATCATACATAAAGCTATACTCACTTGCATGCTACTTGACAAAATATTTGTCTGACTACCCTCCTCAGGTTCCCAAGTTTCCTCCTGCCAGTAGAACTTACAATATTTAGTTTTCAGGATTATCAGAGAAGGCATTTACATTTTTACAGGGTGACCTCTAGGATACCTGAACAAGTTTTTCCAAATTTTCCATCAAGGTCTTCTCCTCTAGTTCTACATATACTGTCAAGTGTGGTTCAAAACAGGATGATATTATTCCATGAAAGTTGAACTGCAAAAGTACAAACATTCATCATGAACATCAACATCTTAAGTAATACAGCAAATAATTAGAAGGAAAGGCTGGACATCATAACAACACTGACTATAGTTCTTACCCCAGCTCCAGGCACTGACAAATCTTTTTGGCTGTCCTTTTCCTATGGTTATGAGATGAAAAGGAAGATTAGATGACATAATGAGACAATGGCCTTATCAAAATCTGAGATAATTAGTAGTGCATACTGATTCAGTCCCACTCTCATGGTGCACAGCAAGCTTCTTTTCATACTTCTTTCGAATATCTGAGACGGGGTTACTCTCCACCTTATCTGATGCTTCTATGTCAACCCCCCCTTCTCTGCTTCGAGAATGAACCATCCCACCACTAAATTTCTCTGCCAACTCCTCTTCAAATTCGAGTGTCCTCTGCAATGCCTGGAAATGTTGGCCAAACTTCAGAAAAAGAATGTAAAAAATTACTTAAACTTTTCGACCCACTTCAAGAACTTCGGTGAATTCACAGCCCTCAGAATTTTTTCCCACACCCGCATGCATATAATCCAAAGAAATGGTAAGGAATTTCCTCAAATCATTAGTTATAAAAAGGCAGCGCAATAACGGGCAGATTGAGGATAATGCCTTTGTAGGATTGATGCCGCTCTCACAGAAGAAGAAAAGAGAATGACATTAGGCTTGAAATGTTTAGGAAAAGTTATCAGAATCTTCTCGCAACAAAACAGAGATGACCCATGAGAGGCCCCTTTGTCCACACAGAGAAGTCAGCTACCTCATACAGGTTACATACAGACAGTATTATATTGCACAAAGAGAATGAAATTCAATGAATTTAAGGACCACAACATTTGAGCCAGAAGGTGATTCAGCCAGCCCACATTCACTCGTACCATCAATAGGTTAGCTAGAGCATTTATAACATGACCAAAGCATTGCTTACTAGTATCCGAACAATCCTGTTCCCTATGCAAAACTTCCCTCTTGTATCATCAAACCATCACCCAAGGCAGCAATACAACATGTTTCATTAACAGAAGTAAAACAGGCATAAAAGGACCAAAGAGGTAAAAGGGTGTGAAAATCCCTTTTTTCCGATTGCATTTATTTTATGTAACATTTAATGAAAGCTGAATAACTACATAGTAAAAACTCTAATTTCAAAAGTATTACTATAATTTCAAAAAAAGATTATCCATTTCATCTTTGTTTAAATTATGGCTAGCATCATATCTCTCTTGCTAAACATCGACATCACTTCTTTTATAGATTCCACTCTTTCTTTCCCCTTCCACGTAAACTAATAAATGACACATATTAAGCTTCTACACCAGGAGTTCATTCTAAACATTTGAAAACTTTTTTTAAGAAATAATTGTGACATATTTTCTATGTTGCTCATTTTGGAAGATTCATTGATTGTTGCTCGTTTTGAAAGATTCATTGATCAATCTCCTAAGAAATGCAACACTCTAAATCTGATAGACTAAATTTGATCTAAACAACAACGAGTATAATAAATGTTCCAACTTTGAGAATCATCATTGATTACTTTCTCAAGCTGGATAAAAAGCTAACTAATATTGAATGTTGATATATCTTCAAATTATATATGCCAATCAACTTGGTCCATGAAGCTTATCCACGGTCAAAATTTCTTCCAAGGGCAGTGCAGCTTGATATTCTTCTACCTTTCTGTATTTTGTGTAATAGTGGTCTATATCTGTAAAATATATCACTTTAACCGTACTCAACCAAAAAATAATTTTGCGAATGTTGAATCAACTAAAACCAAGTATTAAAAGAATACCGTCAGCAGTGTTCCAACATCAGGCTTCTCCTTGAGATTATCCAGGATTTCTACAAGTTGTGCCCTGAAAAAAGCTTAACAACTTAGTTTCATTGATATTAAAACCAAATAAAAACTTTGGCAAAAATCATGTCTCTCAAAAAAATCCTCTAGAGCATATTGTAGAAGTCCATAATGTTAAAGAAAAATACAAAGAAAGAGTTGAATATATTGAACCTTGTGAGCTTGCAAAACTGAATGCAGAGCAAATAGGCAACATGCCATGCTGGTGGGAAGATCTTCCATATTTCCTCATTTGTTCGCAGCCGGCGCTTGATCCATGCATACCTCCGTTCAGTCTTGTCCAGTTTTGCCAGTTCTGAGAAGAGACAATGAAATGGCATACATGAACATCACACTTAGAATGCCCAGGATAATTATCCCTTCAAACAACCAAGAAACCATCAAAAACAGCCAACAGAAACCTGCCCCTTCAAAAATTTGCCGGTACGATGTAAGTTCCTTGCTGCAGAAGTTCTTCACCAGCTCTTCCCTGACAGATGGCTCCAAAGCATCAACGACCAAGCAGGCATCAGATAACTGCTGCAGCAAATTGGCTTCTTCTGTCTCTTTGCCTGTTCCTAAACTGCAAAGAAAAAAGACATGAAGACACGAAATTGAAGGGGGGTTTTTGGGGTAGGGGAGTGGGTAAGATCTTGGACTTTCAACACACACTATCACATATTTTGAAACAAAAAGTCCAAATAACTGTTTGAGTTCTGAAATGGGTGTTGAGTCACAGGGTACGGCTATGATTCAAATAGATCTATTACTAATAGTGAAGCTTACCTTGAGAAGTCAGAGAACACATGAGACTTGAGTATTTGTTTGATGTTCTTGAACTTCTCTCTCAGCTCTGTTATCTTTGGTACATCCCTATAAGCTTCAAAGTGGCCGCATAACTGATTAACTGCCTAGAAAATAGTTGGAATCCTTCATTAACATAAATGTTAGGCTCATATGCTATTCATTTTAGAGACCACAGCTGATATGATTTCAAAAAATTAGTAACACCAACAATGATTGACACATAGAAAATATGCATACATTTGGTGTTTATCAACAGAATTATCATGGATATGGGTAATGATATTTAGAGCTGCCTAAAACAGTATGTAAGGCTCACTATCGAGATAGGAATTCCACCAAGGAAGTCTGCTTTTATAAAGCCTTTTTGGGTAAATCTCGGCGCCTACTTTTTATATTTTTCTAGTTAAGTGTCATTGCTTCACCTAACCTACATAGGATTAAGCAAGACACTCAAGAGTACCCACTGACCCAAGCCTAATTTGGGCAGAATATAGTAGAAAATATTACCCACCTCCAAATAGGATAAGGATAGGGTAGATACATTGGGTATTAAAACTGACCCAAATTAATACCTAGGTGGGTAGGTAATTAGGCATATAAATGTATACAATTGTATACTATATAATATATATAGTGTATTAGTATGCGATGGAGTTGTGTTTTCTCAATAAGTCTAGATAGCGTGTAATAAAGTTGACGTCTGTATATGGTTTTAGTGTATGACTATAAAATAATAAAATATAAATGTTAATTTCCGTATCTTGCGACAGTACATTCGTTAATGGCTATAAAAGGTTTTTTGTCTTTGTATCTAGCAATAATTTTAATATTTCATATACGACTATAAATGTTGTTTTTAATATACGGTGTGTTTGGTAATGTTAAAAAAATAATAAGCTAAAACTTTTCACTCTCCATAACTATTCTATTTTTTAATTATTTTTTCACATTTTCCTATGCAATTACTCTATTTTTCAATCATTTCTACACAACTATCCACACAACAAACCTATCTATTTTAATTTTATTTTCTTTACTCGTCATCATTATTTCTATCATATCACATCACTTTATTTCAATTCAATAACTTTTATATCAAAAAATTTTCATCCAAAAGTTGCATCACTTCCTAAACACACTCGTAGTATACTTAACAAGTATTTTTTAAATATACGATTGTAGTTAGCACTTATGGAGTATTAAAGGAACTGATTTAAAACCAGAACCGGACCGACCTATATAGGTAATGAGTAGGGTAAGGTCGACTAGAAACTGAACCAACCAATGGATAGGTACGGGTAGGATGGACCATTGCCCGAACCAAAACAAGCTGAGTTGCACATCCAATCCTACATAGATAGCATATATTTCATATGAACATTGCAAGCCTCCATATCATGATCACTGACACCGTTGTCAATCTATGTGGGAGAAACTTGAAGATCAACAAATTGGAAAATTAAAAGGAAATATCTGTGCAACTTCAAGGAGGCTAATGGCTGACCATATATTAAATGCTATAGATGCAGCTTCTCTTGATAACAAATAACAATATTCTACCAGAAACAAGGTAAACCATCACAGACGGTGATCCACTATGCAGCAACATGGAGCACTAGAGTTGCAGAAAAATAACAAAGAAATAAAAGAACAGACCAACAAAGGCAAGTGTTAATAGACGAAAATTCTGCAATTTTTAATTAATAAAGAGCATAGAAAATTCATGTGCATGTGTGCTCATGCAAACAATTGAATTTAGACATTTTGAACAGACTAGTCACCTCCAATTGTGCAGCCGCCTCCTTATATTGGCGTTTTGAGGACATTACTTGAAGTTGCTCAACAGCTGAGACTGAATCCAGAGAGAGAAAAACAGAAAGTAGGTGGGGATATAAGCTGCTTCATTAGGTTAAGTTTGGTACTAAAAAAAATCTATTGAAATTCAGGTTGCACAATGAAGCAAATATGTAAGCATTAGTAGTTAACAGAAGATCAACCTAGCATGGTAAGACGATGAAGGGCAGTAATTGTAGTTGTTATGTGCTTCTTTGCAAAGTCCAACTTTTTAATGTCCCGGCAAATTTCTTGTACCATCGTTTCGCTTTGCTCGGCCTTTGTCTTTATTTCTCTTATCTTGTACATAAGCTCCTGCATAACAAGGGAAAAAGAAATTCTAAACATAACTAAGAAAAAGTTTCAATGTCCTATCTCACATTTAGGAAGTATGTCAGGGCATCAGTTTAAGAGAAGTCCAGCACAAGAAAGGAAAGATGACCATCATAAACCTGACCAGCAGCATCTTTGTATTCATATGGGGTCTTGACATAACATTGTGCAAATATTGAATTATAAATCATGGCATTTAACCAGGACAAAATGACTTGAATTAACCATGATAATCCTATTCCAATGATGCACCTTTTTGTTTTATGTGATAAATCGCTAAAATCTTACCGTGTAAATAACAAACTAGAAAATCATGTAATGCGGGATGTCACTTAACATGGATGAATTTCAGCTCCAAATCATACGACACATTAATAAATCATGATAAATAAATAATATATGGAGTGGTGTATGTACAACTCTTAACTTATGGTAGAACAATCATATTTCTAATTTTAAAATAATTTTTTAAAAATCAAAACCACTAATATTTATTCATCCATGTGTATTTTTATCATGATAAAAAAAATACAACTATTGGAAAATTTTATAGGATACAAAGTTATTTCCAAAGGTTAATAATTACATATTCACTCTCAAATGGTGGCTAAGATTTTATAATATGAAACTTTTCCAATACATCATCCATGTGAATTCATAAAACTTTAGATGAATAATATTACCGGTTTGGTTTTTTTTTTTTAAAAAAAAAAAAAATGTTTTAAATTAGAAAACAAGTATTTCTACCATAAGTTAGGGAGGCGAACGCACCACTATAACAGTTTCCTCTGTGTGTGTGTGTGTGTGTGTGTGTGTGCTGGAATCATTTTAAAAGAGACAAACCTGGACAGCATGTGTTGCTGCAGCAAGATCTTCTTTGGCCTTGGTTCCTGAATTACTCTGTACATCAAGTCAGTTACTGTCAATGAAATTTACAAATAATGATACACGATTTGCAAAAAGCTCCAATATTTGCATAATGGATGCTTATGTTAACCACCACCTATGAATATAAATGACAGAAGAATCAAGCTCAGGTTTACATTTTCCAAAAACTAAAATGTCAAAATCACAAATTGCTGAAAGTAAAACCAATTGGAAGAATGGTGAAACAAAGCTATGTTACCTGTTGGCGAACAGCTGCTAATATTCCAGCATCCACCCGCCGTATCTCGCTGTGTATCTTCTGCATAAGCGGCTCCACACCAGATAATGATGCCTCTGGAAATTGGCCAGTTCCGAGATACCAGCTTAATAAAAAATCAAAGAGAGAGAGAGAGAGAGAGAAGCAATTGCCATCCAAAAAAATGACTACACCACGAATTTGAGACTGACATAGAAACAAAGGCAAATGTGTATTTATTGGGAGATAAGAAGACTAAATACATCAAAATCTTGTACAGTTATGAGAATGTATTCGTGCCTGGTCCCTTTTTTCTACTTTTAGTTTTCTTGCACTAAACATAATGGTTAGAACATGATAATGTGAATGTACACTACAATGGCAAACCATGCTTTGCTAATTGAATCACGCAAGATGAGATGTATAGTGTTCTTTGATGAACAAATACATGACAAGTGCAGGAGGTACATTGCATATCAAGTTAAAGACAACTTATCTGTTAGTGAAATTCAACTGGATAATGCATCCAAAAAACATGCTAGAATAAAACTTCCAGTAAGATGCCTTGAATCTGAAAACTGCGTGAAAGAAGGAGATACAACCTGTTGGGAACATCTGGTTGATGTATTCCAAAGCACTCGACTTATCCATGGATATTAACTCTTCACTCTAAAATCCTGCAAAATTTATTAGAAACAGAGAACAACATGATACCTGGATATCCTGAATCAGAAAATTTAAAAGTTTGCAGTTAAGCGCCACAGACCTGAGTGGTCCAATCGCCTGCAGAGCACAGTAGACTGTGCTCATGCACCAAGCTCACCTGTAAACAATAAACAGCATATATGTGAGATTTCCCAATCTGTACCTCCCAATTCACAGACCTGAAGAGGACCAATCGAGCAATGGTACTGACACAGACCTATCCTAATTGATCAATGCCCGTTGATTAGTCAGTTAACAATATAAAACGACAACTGGTGAAATTGTGCCACTGGTAATATCGAAGCCGACCGGCACATGTTCACCAGTGCTGAACAGTTTGGATTGGAGATCACGTCTGCAGCGTTTACAGAACGCTGCATTTGATCCGGAAGACCGAATGAATCCTCCGATCTCATCATGCAAATGAAGCAAAAAGGAAAAAAAGCAGTGAAGTACGAAGATAAAGTGGCGTGACCTTGGACAGGAGATTGCGTATGACAAGTAAAGGGAAACAGTCAAGATTTTCAGCACGAAAATGTAGTATATCTCGATGCTAAGACGATAGATGGATAGAATGAGATCGTAATGACTGGAGACAGAATTCCAGATTTTCAGATACTAAGATCTGAGAGCGAAAGACAGTAAATGGAAGTAATAATACCTTTTCCGTTCATCTAAATTGGATATCTTTGGGCAACCGATTGAAAACTCGATCTTTTCGGACGTGCGGACCAGGGAGGGAAATGGAAGGGGAAGGATCTTGGCGGAATTTTTTCTGAGTCCTCTTTCCGTGCGCGACCAGGTGAGCATGTGGAAACCGGAACTGCGGGATATTTGCAAAATTACCCCATCTTTTAGCGTGAAATCCAAAACAGTCGACGCCTTTTCAAAATTTTCATAATTCATCATTGCCTTTCCGTTATTCACATGTTTTGTTAGGGTGTTTAAAGTCCAAAGCATTTACCGAATGGGAAGCAAGCCAGATACGCGCTCGTTCCGCCGACAAAGGTTGCCATTTACAAAATATATTTAAGATGTTTTCGCTAATGAATAAAATTTTTGATGAAAAGTTTTGAAGAGTAAAAGTTGTCAAATAATGTGATATAATAAGGGTAATGATGAGTAGTAAAGAGGATAAAGTTAAAATAGATAGGTTAATCGTGTGGATAGTTGTGTAAAAATGATTGAAAAGTAGGGTAGTTGTATAGAAAAATGCGAAAAAATAATTAAAAAATATGATAGTTATAGAGAGTAAAAAGTTTTAGATAGAAAAATTTTAACTTGATATTTTTTATTGATTGTCAAACAAAACCTAAAAGTATATTAAGAAAGTGATAAAACTTTTACGTGGAAAATTTTTACTATAAAAGTTGTTGAATTAAAAGAAAATAATTTGATATGATAGGGACAGCGATGAGGAGCAAAGTAAATAAAATTAAAATATATAGGGTAGTTATGTAAAAATGATTGAATAGTAGGATAGCTATATAAAAAAATATGAATAAATAATTAAAAATATGATAGTTATGAAAAGGAAAAGTTTTAACTTAACTTTTTTTAACATTGTCAAACGCACCCTTAAAAAATAATCTTATGAGCTCGGAATAAGTAAATGTCTCACTTAACTTACCTCAAACAACTTATTAACACTTTTTTAAAAAATTTTCTTCGTACAGTTATTTATCTAGGTGTATTTACGCAAAATAAATTACTAAAATCGTTAAAATGTCATGTTAGCCTACAATTTATGACTATCAAAATATCCTAATATATGATTTACTCAACCTTAATCATATGTCACAGTTGATTTAGATTATGAGCCGAACCCAACTTGCACTCCCCTTGTGCTGTGACTGAGATTGAGGCTTGGTTCGAAGGCGTGAAGCTGGCGGTTGCAAGGAGCGGAAAAAAAAAATGATACAAACAAATTTTTAAATATGTAAAAGTAATATTTATAAGTAAAGAAAATGTGGTTGAAATAGATAGAATAGTAATAACTAAAGAGAATGCGGATGAAATAGGTAGAATAGTAATATAAAAATATATGAATAAATAATAAAAAATAAAATAGTCTATGAAAAAAGTGTAAGAAAAGTTCTTCTTTTCCGTTTCTCACATGCTCACTTAATATTCAAATTGCTTCGTATGGCATTATCTTTATAAATTGTCTACTTCATTGAAACTTGTATTCTCTATTTACAAAGTTATTAAAATTGTCTATAAAACACTTAAACATAACTTGCACTTCTGTGAAACTCTACTTTTACATTAACTTCATGATAAATTCATTTCATCTATGCTATTTAGCAGCATTAATAGCATACCATTTATCCAATATTTTTGTGTATGACCATATTTTCAAATGTATAAAAACAATGTACCAAAATAGTTTATTGATAAATATTGATTTTATAGTTATATTTTAACATTTAAATTGTTCAAAATACCATTACAATGTGGATAAATAATTATATAAAATAATTTTACATTCCAATGCTTATATAAATGGATTTAAATACCAAATATATATATATATCTAAGAAAATGTAGCCCATATACATCTTTTTTTAATTAGTAGCGTACACAAACTAAACTGTGACAAGCCCATCTACATCTTTGATTTAAATAAAACTCAATTTTCTAATTAAACAATTGATAATAAATACAATATATGAATAAATTAACTAGATTTATCGTTAATCATCGAGGTGCAAAAACTAAATGAGGCTAAACCTTCTTATATAGAAGCAATATATGTGGTAGTTCACAATTTATGTCATGTGGCAACACAAAGCCCAAGGATCAAATAGTCACTTGATTCTAGTAATTTTTTTTGGAAAAAATATAAGCATGTGAATAATCCAGAATTCCTAAATTAAGTTCATTTAATAACATTTTATAATAGCCAATCAAAAATATAACATTTGATAACAAGGTTATCCTTGCTTATTTTTCACATTTCTATACACCGCTGGGCTTAAATGGATATTGATATTTATCGTGGTTCGCCTTACAATTTTGCCATCATAATAGATAATTTTAAATATCAATGGTTAGTGTAAAGTGACAAAAATAAATAGGATTTTTGCAAATATGCTTGTAAAGTTAACCAATATTAATGCATCAATGTATTTAAATTTGCTGAAATTAATGTATCTATAAGACTTGCATAAAATTGTAAACTTATCCTGTCATGACATCATAATTTTCTATGAAATAACAATAATACTTTTAAGTCAAATGATATATCTGCAATTTTTGCAAATATTACAAGTACATTTGTAAAAAAATCTAAAATAATAATATATGTAAACATGTATGAAATAATGAACTAGTAAATGTGCCTACAATATTTGGAAAAATTACAAATTACTTGAATTAAAAGACATTATTATTATTTTATAGAAAATTCTAATGATATCTTAATGTAATGAATACACTTGCAATTTTATGCAAATTTTGTAGGTATATTTACAATTTTAGCAAACTTAGAGACATTAGTCAAACTTTATAATCATATTTGCAAAAATTCCAAAAAAAATAATGCTTGCGCTATAATTCCATGATCATGAAAATACATTCTTTTGGAGGTCGCAGGAAATCTCCAGTTACCAGAGTTATACTCATGTCCTTTCCATGGGTTTGTAGTTTAAATCAATTTCATCACTTCTTTATTCCAGACGAAATAAGCACATTGTTCTAATTCAGCTAATAATTAATACTTGTTTCATTATTAGTGACTGCCAATCATTATTTCTACACTTTATATGTAAACACATGTACTGTTTTTTTTTTTTTTTTGGGGAGCGAGAGAAAAAAGGTGGAAAATGAAAACGTTTCCGCATCTTTTTTGTACTGTTTTATTACGATGATTAATGGGACACCTACATTAAAATGATACCTATATTATTATTATTATATATTTCCAATCCTTATTTTTTTATTGGGTCACTCTCTTTGGATGATCATGTACTTAACCAATCTGTATTTTAGGTGAGAGATAATGAGGTCACTAGTTTCACCCAACTTCAAACCTTTGACCTCATTAGTATAGCACTTTATACACACTCATATCTGCCGTTTGGTAATCCAGTAGTGACTTCTAATCCTTATTTACATTCTTATGAAAATCTTCATAATATACATTTTACTCTATATTTAACTATACCATTCAATTTCATTAATCCATCCACCGTGTTTATTGATTGAAAGTTTGAAACAATAGGAATAGTAAATTTTTTTTATTGAGCATACAATATTATATTTCATTTTAAGTATTGCAATAATGCTTAAGAATTCACATGGAACACAATAAACTCTCACCTAATTATAGGGAGACGACAAGTTCCCCATTCATATACATAGAAGACTAAGTTCCCATCATATGCCAAATATTTAATTTCACATTGTGAGAGTCAAATATAGGATATCGATAGATTTGCCAACGTCCAATCTAATTGGGATGGTGCTCAATTAAATAGGAATATTAAATTAGTAACACATTGTTTTACTTCTAATTTTACTTTATTTATTTTGGAGAAGCAATTTGATGCACTTGGGCACAATGAAATCAATGATGAGATTTGAGGTTAGTTGTACAAGGTTGAGATAAAGTCAATTTGACTCACACCTTTTCTTTAATGGGTATCATGACAAATTTTGCATCAAGTTGGCTATGTAAAAAAT
Source organism: Annona cherimola (assembly GCA_030490835.1). NCBI lineage: Eukaryota > Viridiplantae > Streptophyta > Magnoliopsida > Magnoliales > Annonaceae > Annona > Annona cherimola. Next base: position 9,666,331 of record CM059975.1, on the reverse strand, counting down.
GCAATATTAATATAATGATTTTAAAAATTTATACATTTATCAAATATAAAGACATGCATGTTAAATTTAAACATTGTATGCTTCAATATTTTACTAATTAATAGAAATAAACAGAATTATCAAAACAAAATATGAACAAATATAGTATAACTTTATCAAAATAGGTTTGTCCCATTTAAAATGAAATCTTGTCATTTTTAAAAATATTTTCTTAAAAATAATAGCATTTGTTACAAGTGTTTATCAAATGTTAGAAAAACTTCAATTATGCATAAGAGTTGTATCTATTTAAATGTTTGTTATTGATTCTAATGTTGTTCATATAGTTGATCATAAATAATGTGAAAATTTTTAAAAAATGAGAATAATATTTAAAAACATGTTCGCAATTTTTAATAAATGAATATATAGGACATGGTTGACTCGTATCCACTTTCTTTTTGAATTCGAATTAAAATGTCCAACCTATCTCTACACTAATTAATAAATGTGAGTTTTACCTGATAAAAAACAAGTTGAGTTAGTGATTAACCCATTCTATTTTCCACTCATAATTGAAACCTTAGTGCCCTCGGTGCAAAACTAGTTTAATTTTTCAATTTTTTGTTATAAAATTATTAATGTAGTTGTATTTAATTTATCAACTAAGTTTTACATTTTCAAGATGTGTATATATTTTTGATTTTTAAAAATAGAAGTATTTTAATCATTTCAAAAATATTAATACTTATTAAATACGCTAAATATATTTAAATTAACCGTTACAAAAAATTTTGAAAATAAATTTCGGAAGTAAATACACAAAAATTTTAATGTGTCCGGTACATTAAATCGCTTCCCATTATTTAGTTGTTTGTTTGTTTTTTAATCTTCCCTCGCGCTTCTCCGCCCAATCAGAGAATCGCTTCGACGGCCACATCATCCAAAGTGGGCCCGTTCTGTTCCATGGCAAGGTCGTGATATTCACACGTGTGGCAAGATTAGGGCGCGCGTTTGCACCCTCGCCCTTGTCTGCCTCGCTATGATAAAATCCCCGCAGCAGAAAAACCCTCGTCAGTTCATAAAGCTCTGCTGCTGGAGTTCTAAAAGCTCCTCTTTTTCTTCCTTCCTTCCTTGCTGGGCAATCCCACTTTCGTCTCCGATTCCGAAGGCGATACAACTCAAATGGCGAGCTTACTCTCCCTCCTCCGGATTTTACTCGATTAGAATCTCAAAAAACCGTGATTTCTTACACTGAGCACAAGTGCACCGCAATCCAGGTAAGCGTGTCTGTATGTATTTACGTTTTTTCTATCTTATTTGCAGGCAACGGAAGCTGTTAATCCAAAAGCGTATCCACTCGCCGATGCGCAGTTAACGATAACTATCCTCGATTTCATCCAGCAAGCTGCTAACTACAAGCAGCTCAAGAAAGGTGCAAATGAAGGTGAGTGAATAGATTCAACTCTGTTCCACTGCACATTCATTCATCTGTGTAGTTTGACTGACTCAACTTAACTCTGTCACACATTTCTTAATTCGTGGAGTTTGACAGAATTAAAGATGAATCACAACTTAACATAGGCCAGAGGGTTGCTTGATGCTTGTCCTGTGCATTTTTTCTTTCTTTCTTTTGAATTCGCGTTCACACGCTGGTACTGGTCTTTGCCATCTGATTAGTACCTTTTGACTTTTGTGTTGGATGATGGACGTGGGTATTCTTGCGATGGCTGGCTTAGGTGTAAACGATGGATTATATTTACATGTGCTGAGCTAGTCTCCCAGCTCATAAACATACATGTGCTTTGATTTCAATTATCCTCACTACTGATTGGATGCTCTCAATATGGCTCTTTACAAACTTGAGAAAGAAGAGAGCCTGACGATTTGGATGATTGAAGCAAGAACGGTGGTAAAAAATTGAAGTTGGTGATGTGATTATTGATGAAAGAGGGAAAACTTACTAATCAGCTGTCCATTCATTCTGGTTGCTGGTACTGGTCTATACGTTCTGGGTCCAATTTCAATCTGTTCATCTTGAGTGCAGGGAGCTCCAAAGAAATCTTCTACTCAAAACCTTCCCTTTCCCTTTAACTGATTATTTTCATGCCTTTTCAGCCACGAAGACCTTGAACAGAGGCATTTCTGAGTTTGTGGTGATGGCAGCAGACACAGAACCACTTGAAATCCTTCTTCACTTGCCTTTACTTGCTGAAGATAAGGTAATGTTTTTTGCTTCAATCTCCATTATGTTATTTATTTTTGCGTCATTTAAATTTATGATGATATTTAAATTCCAAAAATGATGATATTGTTGCTGCTATTTTTGCTGTTTGCTTGGACGATGGTGCCTGACTGGCTTTAGATAATGTGTCACAGAGAGGACTAAAAAGTGAAAGTACCCTTAAATCTTTTTTCTTTCATTACGTATGTGAAGCATCAATGCGCATGTGGTCTGTTCTTCTCTTTTTGCTTCTTTTGTCCTTATAGTCGGTATGTGCATAATTAGATGGTAGCTGGAATGAGGATTTTGGGGCGAATGGGCTGTAAAACAAGAAAGGAAAAATTAGTTATCCTGTGATCTGAGATAATGTGAAGGTATTACTAGTAGGTAATAAAATGAGGGAAAATATGCTTAGGTGATGTGATTATGCGAAAGGAATATCAAAACGTTTACAAGTTAGAGGTTCTAAGATAAATAGAGGATGGCTGAAACGAAAATGGTTAAAGGTTATTAGGTAAGATATACAAGTGCTTTGGCTAATTGAGAATAAAACTCAAAATCGACAGGAATGATGCAACAGGATCCATCTAGTTAACCTCATCTAGGCATAAAAAATCCATATTATATGACAATGCAATCAGTGACAAAATTGTATCTGCAACGATTTGGTATCTTTTATCGGGACATACGTGCTGGAGGTGGAGGCTGCTCATTAGGCATTGAACATGATGTGCATTGCTTTTGTGGATTATCAGGCTAGCATTTCCAATGAGTCTGTGCACATAGATACAAACTGTTGATTGTGCTATCATCTACCTAATCCTAAGGTCCGGCTCAGCCTGATCAGTAAAATTGCTGTAATTTTTCACTAGGCATTTTCGTTGTTGCTGCTCATCACATGATGTCCATGACAGATGTAGGGATTTTCTAAGATTTTGCTGGAGAATCATGTTGAAATGGTTCATATTTCATAGTGGTCATGGCATGCAGGATCATGGATTGGGCAATGTTCCCTTTTCAAGATTGGCCAACTTATGAAATTTGATGGGAATTAGGAACAACGTCAAGAGGGTAGAAATGCGTGTCTGCACCTAACCGTTGTTAGCTTATAACCTATGGTTTGTCAAGGCAGAAACAATATTCGTGTACAGGTTTGTGCTCAATTATGCAGAATTATTGATTTGGCTGATCAGGTTTGTTGACATAATTTGTGGATTCATCAATATAACAAGTTCACAAATGACTAGCTTATGATGGGATCCTATCTCCATATCCCATTTGTCTTTCTCATCTTTAGTTAGATACAGACACGTGGAACTGTCTGAGGACCTAAAGTAGATTTCGAATAATGTGTGTTGCTTGAGTCAAGTAGTCCATGGTTGTTATTCTTTTCGCTGCATTTTAGGATTGAATCTCAAAGTGAAGTGGACCAAGTGGTGAAATCCATCTCATCTTTGTTGTGAAATTGTAGGAACTAATGTTAACCTATTGTCAGCTCACCTTTCAAATTGTGTGTTTTCATTTCCTTTTCTGCAGTAGGTTGGTGTTGTAGGTCTTAGTCATACTTCAATTTCAAGCCATAGTTTTCTTTGTAGCTAGCTATGATTGACCATCTCTTTCATCAGTTGGCACGAAATACTGAGATTTCAGATTTTCATTTGCGTCCCTCAAATGTAGCCCATCACTGGTGGAATGATGTGATGGGTGTTTCTAAGCCACTTCTAACTTGGTCCACAAGCAAATTTTTTTTTTTTTTGGTTATGCAATTTCACATTGGAGATAATTGAGACAATTTATCACAGTACTCTTCACTGAGGACTCAGGGATACTTTTCAATAATGAAGGTGTGAAGCACTGATGCCCATTAGGGCTATTTACACATTTATGATGGAAAAGCAAACATTACACTTGAAGACATTTACTAGTACTTCGCCCCAAACTGAGCGAGTTACTTCCACTGCGATCTACTTTTTCTCATAGCTAAATTTCTTTTCATCCTTAACCTTTTCTTTTCCTTTCATTTCCAGAGTCAAGGTTGCATCTTCTATGGTTCTTGTGCAGTTTCACTAGTTTTCACTCATTAATATCATTTCCTTGCATTATCACAGTAAACATTTTGTTAAGCCTTATACCGACAGGCCACCCTTCATGGAGCTTCCAGCCATTCAAAGCCCCCCCCCCCCCACGGAAAAAAAAAGAACAAAAAATTATGAACAGTATAGCTAGTGAATTACTTTTTACTGTATTTTGATCCAGAGTTCATAAACAAAATATACTGATGCATTTGTATTTTCCAGAATGTGCCATACGTCTTTGTTCCTTCCAAGCAAGCTCTGGGGCGGGCTTGTGGTGTTACAAGGCCTGTGATTGCCTGTTCTGTGACAAGCAATGAAGGCAGCCCCCTGAAATCCCAAATTCAGCAACTCAAGGTACTTTCCTAGTGCTCTTGTGTCTTCATGTTAGGCAAATTGAGTACATCTTGCTTTTGGATGAGAATGCATTCCAAAGCCCTATGTTTATATTGGCTAAGTTACTAGTCTGAATGGTTGAGTAACATTCCAAAGGCAAAGTTCTTCTCTGTGGATTCATCAACTTGTCTATTTCCAATTTGGTGGGAATCTGATGGTTGTGTCATAATTGCATGTGGAATACAATTTTGTTCAAACTCACCCTCTTTTTCTTTTCTATCATGAAAATGCAGGATGCCATCGAGAAGCTCCTCATCTAATAAACAAGAACCTCTTTTCGGCATGATGGGCACTCTCCAGAGGCTTGGACTGATGAACATGTTGTGACAGTCAGGAATTTAGTCTTCTCCCTTTTCTTCTTCTTTTTTCCTTGAAGCTTTTGATTAATCAGTGTTATATCCGGCAGAGAATTGACAGTGATGATCTTAGTTAGCCTCATTAAGTTATGTATTTGAAGGGTACCATAATTTGAGGTATTGGTTGTTTACTACATGGATTCTATAAGATCGCTAGAGAGAAATTTTTCATAATGCAATTGACCTTTTAAGCATGCATCGGTGTCAATCATTTCAGCCTTCTTTCTGGCGAATATGTGGGTCAGAAGTTTATCTTTTATGAGGCTTCGATTCGCTGCGTGCTTATCGGATTTTGCAGGATGTCATTTGGTAGGATTTCATGGTCAACCCATCGACTCCTCTATCAAATCTATTTATAAATGGGTTTAGGTTGAAAATTTTAAATAAATAGTTTATAATCCGCCAACTTGTTTAATTATTCAAATAAATAAATGGATTAGGAATGAGAATTTTATAACTTATTAATTCGTTTAGTAACATGTTTAATCTGTCAACTCGCAATCCATTAAAAAAGGGTATATATTTCATGAACTTTAAATTTATTTCTTTAATTTCAATTTTCTAATTTTCTCATTATATCTCTGATTGTATGACATTTTTGTTGTTGTCATGCTATGGTGTTGCTAATGTCATCTTTGCCATCTTTTCTTTTTTCTATTTCGACTTTCTCATTCCCTTTCTCTCTTTCTGTGTTTTTGATTGTTTCCCTTTTCATTTTTATTAGTGTTTTGTCATCTTTGTCCTTTCTCAGTGTTGTTGAGTCGTAGTTGCCGTCTTTTTTGTGTCGATTTATCGAATATATACCCTCTTACGATGAAAATCTGATTATGCCGTATATTCCGGTTGTATAGATCAATTCACCACAATAATTATAAATAGTATATACTCAACCTTAAATTAATTTGATTTTAACTTGTTTGCAACATATGTATACAATTCGTTGTCAATTCGTTTATTATTAAATGATTTTTAAATAAGTTAGGGTTGAAGTGTTTTAATTTGATTAGTAAATAAATTAGGATTCAACCATTTATTATTAAATGAGTTTTAAATAAGTTAGAGTTGAAGTTTTTTTATTTAGTTAATGAGCAAATTAGGATTCTATTTTTTAAATAAATTAAAATTAGGATTAGGTTCTAATATGTCTAACCTAATCTGTTAACACTCCCTAAAAGAGCACTTTTAAATTTGACTTTTATGATTTGTAATGAAATATTTCAACCGTCTACTGATGATTCTTTTCTTATTAAAATCATTATATGGAAAATTAAACAAAGCAGACGTGTATGATCAATTTACCTAGCATCTGGAAATGAAATTTAAACCGTTGAATGCATGTACACTACTTTTTATAATATTTATCAATTATTTTCCAAAATTAAATAAACATTATATTCAACATAATGAAATGTACTTAGGACAAAAAATACGATACTATAATATTTATAGAAATAATATCAGTTAAAAAATGTCGCCAAAAGATATCAAATAAAAAATAGATATTTTACTAAATTTAAATTTTGAAAAGCCATATAAATAATTAATTCATATGTTATACTATTAAATTTGATTAAATAAAATTAATGGTTCAGATATTACAAAAGTAAATGTATGTGATATATATTATATATATATATATATTTTTGAAGTGCTTCACCTGCTCTGATCCCACTTCCATATGCAGAGCCAAGTTTACTGGTCAGCAGCAGCAGCTCGGGTATAGGATAAATGTGCCTGCTTGAAACCTTAAACATGGGTTAAAATTGTTACACGATTATGGGTATTAAAAAAACAAAGGGGAGGATGAACACCGACAAGCTGTTGAAGCTGCCCCTTCTCGCCCCCTTCAATGTAACGCTTTAATTATTTCTTGGTTTTTCTTTTTCCTTGTTATTTTCAAGTAATATCATTATATGTAATCTATTTTTTTTTTATCTTTATTCATTTATTCCAAACCATTAACTCCTGTGGGAGCACATGATTTTTGTTTCTCACTATTCCAAGATTGTGTTCACTTCATTTACCAATTTCCAAAACATCTTTTGTCACCGGCCTCGTGTATGTATATATATATATATTTAAAAATTCTGTAATTTCGAAAATTTTCATTGTTATGAAAAAAGGACTCCTCGATCATTAGAAATAGGGCGAAACTTAAACAATTTTTTAGATTGAAATACTACTGAGCAAAAGCCGGTCTCGCCAAATCGAACACCAAATTAGCATACAACATGTAAGGAGGATACAATGGCCAAATCAGTGGGGTCATCTCATGGAATTGAACTCCTGCGCATACGCTCCCGCCTGCGACACCGAACCAACGGGGTAGAATACCGGAGCGTCTCATAAGCGGCCGATGGTGACACCAGTTATCTTGCAGTCACGTGTCAGACCTTTACACGTGTCGGTTAAACATGCGTATATTCATAAATTATGAAAATATCATTGATTTTAAAAAAGTAAAAATAAATATATAACAGTCTCCAAAAATGTTAAAAATCAGTACATACGTTAAATACACACATATTAACAATTATATAAATTTTTTTTAAAAAAACATTAAAAACTGAGTTTTTGTACCCGGTGCACTGAAGCTAAGTGCACTCAAAAGATACAAAAAAGAATAATTGATAAAAAAAAGCGAGTAACAAACTAACAATCCACAAAAATTATAATTGTTTGGGTAGGTAAAAATATATACCAATGAAATATCAAGAAATTTTTTTTCAGCTTCTCCCCCCCTTCAATTACCGAAGGAAGAAAATACATTCGATTAACCTCACTTTGCCACGTTGTTATTTTCACTTCAATGTTATTCTTACTATAAAAATGTTGCTTTTACGTCTTTTAATAATCATCAAATGACGAAATTTTTATTTTTATTTTATCAATCATATTATTCATTATTTTATTGCAGTATTCATTAGTTTGCATGTTGGCAAGCAACGTTGCTCTTTAGTATGCATTTGCTCAAAAATGGTCTCTACGCAAGCTTCGATGGCCATTCAGGTGGAGATGTTGCCGACTACCTCCAATCCCATCTTTTCGGCAACATCTAGATGAGGTGAATTACTCACAACTCTTGCTCTCGGTTTTATTTACGTTTTCTGATTCCGGGTCCGCGAACAGCCAGACTTTTGGTCGAACACAGAGCAGGCGATCAAGAAAGCATACCATGCGACAGACAGGGAAGTGCTGAAGGACATGGCGTGGCAGGGGAAGGGAGGCTCGACTGCCGTGACAGCGATATTGAACGTGGGGGATTCTCGTGCGATAATCTGCAAGAATGGCGTCGCGCGGCAGCTCTCGGTGGACCACGAGCCGAGCAAGGAGATGCGGAGGATAGAGAGGTAAGGGGAATATGTGACCAAAATACCAGGCGGGTAGCTCGTGCAACAACAACATCATCGTGATTCGTGTCATCCCATCTCAGACGTTGATGAGACTGTTCGCTGGGCGTTCAGGCAATGTAGCGAGAGTGGATGGGCAGCTGGCGATGTCGAGAGCGTTCGGCGATGGACGGCTGAAGGAGCACATCAGCGGGGAGCCAGATGTGACGGTGGAGATGGTAGACGAGGAGACGGAGTTCGTTATTCTGGCGAGCGATGGACTGTGGAAGGTGGGTGGGCGTGGGAGAGAGCTCTTCATGCAGCATCGCGTTTTCAGAATTCGATTTCAGACAGCTTCAAAAAAAAAAAAAAAAATTCTTTTTCAGAAAGATTTGAACAGATGGTCAAGTGCAGGTGATGTCGAACCAGGAAGCCGTGGATGCGACTGAAGGCATGGATGATGCTGAGGGAGCTCAGCGCCTGACTCAGGAAGCGCTGGTTAGGAAGAGCGCAGATGACGTCTCCTGCATTGTTGTCATGTTTGATCGTTGATTACTTCCTAATAGCATGCATATCATCTGCCAAGAATATAAACTTCTGTATTTCAGATACAAACCTCTTCTTTGAAACTATCCCTAAAATAAAATTATCAAAATTTCCATAAATAAACAGTCAAATATCTATATAAGTATAATGCTACAAGCGATTATAGTTTTTTTTTTTTTTTTTTAAAAAAGAAATCTGAAAACAATATCCTCATGCAGGAAGTCTGGCTTCTATATCTTGTAGCCTGAGAGTTACGGCTCTCTTGTGAGCCTCGAGGCCTTCGACCTCGGCCATGGTGGCGACAAATGGGCCTAGTTTTCTGAGCCCTTCTTCTGTGAGGGATTGGACGGTGATGTATTTAAGGAAGGAGTCGAGGGAGACACCCCCATACATTCGCGCGTAGCCGTATGTTGGGAGGACGTGGTTTGTTCCGCTTGCGTAGTCCCCCACACTCTCTGGCGTCCAAGCTCCAAGGAACACCGATCCTGCAATCACAATCACACTTAGGCCTTGAAGATCTGTCAAATTGGGGATATCTCAAACATTTCTTCCCCACAAGGAATCGATATTTTCATTTATGTCAGATTTTGACAATAGTATTAGAGAAATTATGAATATTTTTGGATAGATTAATGATATTAACTTCATTTTTATCGGCAGACATTATTTAGTTTTTTTTTTTTTTTTTTTTTTACAATTTTTAAAATATATTTTTCGCTTATCTCTTAAAAAAAACTACGATAAGTAGATAGCGTTCCCAAACGTTAAAAACTCATACGAATTTAGTATTACATTGTTTATATATTTTTGTCTGCATATACCTCCTTTTCAAGCATTAGAGTCAAAATCTTGTTAGGTTGCCTAAAATATGTACTTATATTTTGTCTTAATTTATTGAGAAGTTTATAATAAAAAACTTTATTGAGGAGTTTTATTAATTTTTCTTATTTCCTAAAACTTCTTAATTCCATATATTTTCAATAAAGTTCCCGTTGAATATAAACTTATAAATAGAATAATATTTTCTAACACCATTGATATATCATGAGTAACTGCAGTTATCAATAAAGCAAACACCAGGAGCAAGCATAACAGCACCTTCAAAATGAACAATAGCGGGACAAGAGGAAACCGGTAAGTTTGCTATTAGCAGTAAGTTGAATTAGCGTGGTGCTGAAATGGTCCGTGTAGAACTTACCTGCATTCTCAATGAATCCCTCCCACTTCTCTGCATCCTTGACATTGACAATAAGATGCTCAGGTGCATACGTGTTTGAGAAGGAGATGGCCTGAAAAGGAGTTAAGAGGCTGTCAAGGTAGTTCCTCAATCTCACACTAATAAAATTGGATAGAACCTAATCTACATGCAGCAAAACAAGAATTATTTGCCAGTCATAGGTGATCCCATGAATGATGGGATTTAGCACGGTGCCACATTGAGGTACGAAGGCCAAATGTCATATTTTGGGACTTACAGGCTCGCTGAAATCTTACAATTAGGCGTGAGCTAGGGCATAGCCCAGTGGTATTACATCCACTATGCGTTCCTTTTACTATTGTAATAATAATAAAAAAAAAGAAATCCTAAAATTAGGCTAAATTTCAGGGATCCCCCCTCCTTCCCTTTTCAAGTTCCAAATCTAGGGATATGTTCCTTTGCAAGTGTTGTGCCAATCAAATCAGTGCTCCTATGCCAAAATGACGCTCTGTCCAAATCACTATAGAACGAAAGATTTCTATGAAACTGCCTTGATAAGATGGGCTGATTACTGGATTCTACATTGTGAACTTTGACCTCTTGCTAGGTGCAGTGGCATTTGATTCCACAAGTGCTACTTGTATGGTTAGCATCAGACATATGCTACATTCATCAACAGAATGACTCTGTACAGGTTTTCTGAAAGTTCCAATTAGCAACTTGAGATGAATGAGAGCTCCACCACTTGTGATGGTTTGGCATTCATTCACCAATTACTATCAAAATTTTCAATTTTTCCGAAATGAGTTGCTACCAGGATGATGAAATACATGCCATAAGAACGGAGAATCAGTTCCATGCTTCTTGCAGAGCCAAATTGGGACAGGTGGGAGACTCAACAGGGAGAAACAAAAGTAAATCAAAAGTTGCAAACTAATTAGAGATGGAATAAGAAGTTCAAATTATTCTCCATTCAAACCATTCAACCAATACGGCTGAAGAATATCATGAAGCAGGGTAAATGTGTCTGACCTCAACCATATCACGGGCAAACACAGTGAAACTGTGGCTCAATGCTTTTGAAGCAAACTCTCCCCGAGGAAGGCTGTCGCACTGCTTGCTAATCTCTGCCTCAATTGCAGCCATATTCACATCATCTCCCACAACTACAAGAACTACCTGACTGTCTGGGCCATGTTCTGCCTGAAATCATGGATCACTAGAGCCTTCAAAGATCATGCATTTTCAAGTTCCACATAACACAATTTCCTAGGAGTTCTTATATACTCAAGCACAAGAGACATTGAGATGTGAGTGGGGCACTGGGGCTGGGGGGACAGTCATATCAACCTGAGAAAGCAAATCTGCTGCTATATGAACAGGGTTGGCATGTTTATCAGCAATGACAAGAACCTCTGATGGGCCGGCTGGCATGTCAATAGAAACCATGGCCTCGCTGTTCTGAAAAAAAAAGAAAAAAAAAAAGAAAAACAGACATCAGTCATGACTCATGAGCATGTCAACATTCAGTAGGCAGAAAAAAACATGAATCATTTTATACTAGAAGTTGCAGCCAAGAGACCGGGATAGGGAACAAATTTCAACACTCCAAGGAAAGAAAAAGGTAATGACTTCTGGAAGATACAAGTTAGAATGCAAGGAATGATTTTATTTCTCCTAAGTATGCATAAATTTACTTCCGAAGATAGCTTCTCTCCAATGTATGCGTGCATATCTTCTCTACAGTGTGACCCAGCAATCAAATATACTAAAGTAAGCAAATGCATGTTTCAAAATGGCTCCAGCTAGAATGTAATTTCAAAATATTAACCACATACAAATTCAAAAATGAATTAGACTGGTGTGTTTATATACAGTCCCAATTTTATTACAAAAATAATTATCAAATTTCAGGGAAGAATTTAATGACTGATAAAAATTTCCAACTGAATAAGATAAATTTGTACCGGAAAAGAATACACATGACCTTTATCGAAAATATTTTTCGTGAACACTGAACAGAACATTAAAATGTGTTCAATCAGTAACAGTAAACCATGATTTGCAGTACCTGAAGAATCATTTTTGCAGCTGTGACATACTGATTTCCTGGCCCAAATATTTTCTCCACCTGTAAACAGTCCGTGGTGGTCAATGTTTGGTAAGGTTGAAGCTTATATACATGCAGTTTTAAGTCTTTAAGACTTCCCACATGCAATGGCCAACTTTGACCTGGCACAAATAAATAAGACCACATGTCTGCACATCTGCACCATGTTCACAGTGAATAATGGGAATTGCAGCACAAATCAAGCAGACAAGTGATGCAACCCTTCTTCTAATTCAACATAAAGTTGATGACCAATTAATCATGAAATTAATTTGTGCGAGCCTGACCCACATCCCATTCTTCCTTTGGATATGGATAAAATGCACAGCAGTGACAAAGACCTAAAGTCGATGTATATGCATAAGTCGATGCATATGCATAAGAATGATTATATGAAAATCAAGACAACGGATACTAAAACCTTGGGACAGGAAGCAGTCCCCCAAGCCAATGCTGATATTGCCTGCAAATAAAAAAGAACAGGCTCTTCAATAAAGCTTTCGCTTGGAGAAGAAGAGTTACAATACTTTGCTGTGACAAGTTCAAAGATCAATTAGCTTTTCAACCTGAGCACCCCCAGCTTTGAGTATATGTGTCACGCCTGCTTTTTTGGCACAGTATAACACCTCCTAGAGAAGGAAAAAAAAAATGTGTTCAGAAACCTTCTGAATAAAACTGCTTTCACAAGTCTCTGGCAGATTGCAAATACCTTGCAGATGCTGCCATCACCAGCTGGGGGAGTCGCAAGAACGATGGTTTTGCACCCAGCAATCTGTGCAGGCTAGTGCATAGAAGAAACCAAATGTCACCTAGAATCATAAAAAATAATCGAACATTACAGTATGCAGAAAGAATACAAAAGATACTTTCACTGAAGTGGGCCGACATACCACCGCTAACATCAAAGCTGTCGAAGGTAAAACTGCAGTCCCCCCTGGAACATAAAGACCCACGGCAGCAATGCATCGTGCCACCCTTTTGCATCGAACACCCTATCCAGATACATAAATATACAATTATTACAGGCCATAAAATAGGAAAATGATAAAACCCTAACAAATTACTTACTTTCATGTTCTCAATATGTTTCTCGGGTGCCTTTTGTGCAGCATGAAAAGCATATATATTGTTGTAAGCCACATCGAAAGCTTCTCTCACTGCTGGATCAAGCTGCAGCTCAGAAAGTGAGAAAATAATAGAAGCTATAGCATGTAGACGGCAAATACAATTGCAAAAAACGTGTATATTGATGTAAAAAGAGATTTGCAAATAGGAAGTGGCCTACCGTTGGATCGGGCAGATCAGCAACAAGTTCTACTACTTTATCCACCGAAGCCTTATCGAAGCGTGCAGTATAACTACATAAATGGAAGCCACATTAGAAAATTCAAATTCACAGCCACAAAAGACCAGAAAATTCAATGAAGCACTAACTCTTTCACTGCAGCATCGCCTCTACTCCGGACATCTTCTATGATTGGATTAACCTGACAAAAAAAACACACTCAGCAATCCGTCAAGCTCTTGTTGAGTTTGAATGAATTCTGCCTCCAAACTAAGGGTAAATGCATAGTCCTAACGCAAAGAAACACTCACTACACCGAAAATCGAAGAAAAATCAATACGGGGGCGAGCCTTGAGCTTGTTAACCTCAACCCGGTTGAGTTCGGATAGCCTATAAGACTTCATCGAGCACTGGACGGCGTTGACCTTATAGCCTGCAACCATCGCTAGCACGTCTCATGGACGTCTCCTCGTCTCAACAAATGGAAGAAGAATGAAAATAATACCTGAAGACCAGCAATGGAACTTGCATCGAATCAACTGTAAGTCGGGCTTGCAAGTGCTGCGAGCAAATGAAAGAGATGAGACGTCCATCCAACGAAATCAAAGCCTGCATTTTGCATCCAGCAACGGAAAAATGAAGCAAAGGGGGAAAAGACAGGAATGGAGAAGAACTTCACAAATCACACCCGTTTCTGCTGATCTGCACAACCCCAATTCTTCTTCTGTTTTGGTAATCCAAGTCTGAGTACGATTTCAGCTGGTTGTATGCAAATCAACGGATTAGTGTGCTAAAGGAAGTACGGAGAAGGAGTATATACTTCTTTAATGCTCACTCCGTAGAGATGAGTGTTTCGCCGGAAATGGGCAGGTGGAGAAAGATGCAAGAGGAGAGACGACGGCCAGGGTTTTCGGCTCGCTCAGTGCGTGGGCGCTTAAAGATGGGAAATTGGATTTTCGTCCCAGTCCATGAATGTAATCATGTACAGGTTTGGGTCAAGGGAAGCAAGCAAGTCGGCTTTAGTTGCAGTAGAAGTGCAGGACCCATATCATATTCTTTTCGGCCTCTTCAGATTATCAAAAATGGGATTTGCTAAATCCGTAAAAAATATATATACGTGATGATATTTTTTTAATAAATATTTTCAGAATAATTTGAGAAAAAAAGTGGTCTATTTCGCTTTTTCTACAATGGTTACAAAAACGAAGACAAAAGGCTGTTGTGTACTCTATATATACATAATGTCGGGGTGATCGGGTGCTACAACTCATGGCCAAAAAAAATTATTATTTATTATTTTTAATTTTTTTTAAAAAATATAGAAAATAGGTGTATTTAATCCATAAACTAATTTTTACCCTTTTTGAATGTTTAAAAGTATTTTTCATTTTTTAAACACAGTCACATTTTCTTAATTTTATGACTTAAAAATTACGAAAATACCATTACGTTTAAAAATAAAAAATACTTAAAAGCATCTAAAAAATAAAAATAGTAAAAATTAATTTATAAATTAAATATATTTAATTTTATATGTTTATAAAAAAATTAAAAAAATGGTCACTGGACGCATAGGGCCCCATGGGGCCGGCCATGTAGAACCAGGGCTCATACATAATTCTGGCATTTTTAAAAATAAACAATTATGAATGAATAAAGATTGCAAAATATCAATTTTTGATGAAGAGAAAGATGCAAAAAGTTAAAAAAACCTATACATAGAAAGGGGCTCTGATGTGAGGCAGGAACAGGATAATGTTACTATATTACTGGCATGATTGATTTGAGCCCTCGCTTATGGCGTCACGTTCGAATACAATTTTGGTATGCTGCTGTCGAGTAAGGAGGCTTGTGAGGAATGGCTATGCTCAGAGCAAGAGCTTTCAGAGCTCTGTCTCAGCTGAAATCGACGCTCACCTTTTCTCCAACTCCAAATCCACCATTGGGTATCCGTCGATGCTCTTCAACCTCCCTCCATTCGCGTTTACAGGTATTTCTCTCCCGTTTTAATTTTTTGTTCATCTCCGTCTTCATGCAAGCAGAAATTAAAGATTACACAGGCATTGGATTGACTCATCTTAGCTACTTATCGATGAATGTCCAGAGTTGGCCCGCTATTTATACTATGGGAGGGATGATGATTCGTGCACAGACAATACGAAACTCTATCTTCAGCATGCACTCAGTTTCCCCCCAGTATAATTGCGTTATAATAAGCACTCGACTCTATCTTGTGATAAAGTAGTAGTAGAAATTTGAGGCTGTAGGACCAGAATAGTAGGGATTGCTCGTCATCGTTGTAACTAAAATGGTTGTAGATTCTTCTTTTTATGCTTTACATGTTTCATTTGATATATTTCCAGGACGAGAAATTAAGATTCTGGAGGACCATTGTGACACAAGCGATAGTCTCAAAATCATAAAATATTGACATAGATTCCAGATTATAGATTGATTTATACTCAAAAATAGTGCATTTGTCATCCCAAGATTTTTTTTTTTTAAAAAAAAAAATTGTTATCTTTTGTTGTATTCGCATTTTTATTGGGTCGTTAGGATCTGTTGAGGGATAGGACAGTGATTTGGAATAATGAAGCTCAATTGGAACATGATTGAATTGCTAGATACAGGAGATTGACCCCATGGGATTCACTCACAATCTTTTGATAAAATGTTTTGATGAGATTTAAAAAAAAAAATTCCAGTATGAGTTTTTCATATGATTTTTTACGAAATTAGTAGGAATATTACTTTACTTATATTTGTTGATGAATTGCAGAAAGTTGGATTCATTGGGATTGGAAACATGGGTTTCCACATGGCAAATAACCTGATTAATGCAGGATTCGATGTTATTGCCCATGACATGTAAGGCTTTGATGAGCTAATTTAGTTTTTTTTTTCAGTAGAAATGTAGAATTCAATCCTTTATCATATTGGTACTGTTAATCTAGTGCAATGCATTTTTTCTTCAAGAAAGAGAAAAATAATAAGATAAAATCACATTGTGGTTTTATTATTGTACTCATGTGATTTATGGATAAAAGTAAGCTGAATTATATATGATACTTGAATGGTTTCTAGAAATCCCAATGCCATGAAGGTGTTCTCAGACAGAGGAGTTCCGACAAGGGAAACACCTTTTGAAGTTGCAGAATCAAGTGACGTGATAATTACCATGCTGCCTTCATCCTCTCATGTGAGTTCTTAGTGATTCTCTTCTATTCCATTGTTTTCTGGCTATTCTTATGTGATTTTGGGACCATTGTCGTTCTCTACCATTTTCAAGCGCTTTCTGTTCTCATCATTGAGTCTGATGTTTTTCATGCTTGTTGTCTTTCTTCTTCCTCCCTTAACCCTAGAGCATAGCACGTTGTGCTGGTATGATATTTTTCATGTGAGATTAAACCATTACCATTCTTGGAGGAACCCTACAAGATTTTCATTTACATTGTGTGACATTTGGACTCTGTGGCACAAACATGATTGTCATACACTTACGAAGTTGGATACAGTTTTACAACACCAACTAATCATTTAACATGGTCAGTTTGTAAGTTGGATTCATGCAGGTGTGCACTACCAAATTGCTCCTATTGAATTGTTGCCAGAATTTGTCATTACCATCAATTTCTTTTTTTTTTTGGAATTTTTATACAACATAACAACTATATTACAATGAAATACATTCACAACCCTCACAATATGGAGGAAAATTTTTCTACAAACCACTATACCAGGGGAAATTTATATGAAACCCCCACACTAAAAGGAAATGGTAAAACCCCTACAACTTGAGGGTACTGTTTTGTAAAATTACCTTTCCCTCACGAGGGTGGTGAATTGACTGGTAATCATTGCTCTGCGTGACACTGGTTTTTACCATGACAGTACTCCCGTCATGGCGTCATTACCATCAATTTCAGTTATGTCTTCTAACTCTTTGGTTGGAGCAGATTTGTACAAAAGTGATTGTTTATCATGTCTGTTTACGCTTATGCAATCAACCAAGTTCTTTTTTCTCTTAATGAACTACTAGATTGGTTATTTGGGTCATCAATAATGTTTTTAATGCCCAAATGCACAACCAGGGTGCCGATGTAATGTATGGAGTTTCTTTTATAGTATCTAGTACGTTTGTGGTGTCATTATGCTGATTCTTATTTGTCCATAAATTAATGCTCATGAATACTGAATTGATTATTGCAGGTCCTGGATGTGTATACTGGAGCAAATGGTTTGCTTCATGGTGAAAATTTTCTGAGACCATGGTTGTTCATTGACTCATCTACAGTGGATCCCCATACATCAAGAAAACTCTCTGAGAATGTCTCAAAATGCGTTCTGAAAGAGAAGACAGGTTTTGCTCACAATTTAAAGGTCTTATAGGATGTTGCCATGGTGCTGATGTTAGGATTTTTGGCCTTTGAAACATCAAATTGTCTTAACTTAGTAGTAGTTGTACCAATAAGATGAAGCCTTCATTTATTTGCAGATTAGTTGATTCTTTTTAGCTCGCCTCTTTTAGTGTGGGTGCGTTTCCCATTTTTGAAGTTTTCATTTCCTACAGCTGTCAGTCCAACATGGGTTTGGCTTTTTTGCGTGCCACAGGAAATGTGCGAAGTACAATTTATGGTGATTGGGAGGAGAAACGATTGAGCAAGATGATAATTGAGAATTTTCTAGCAGTTAACTTTTTGTTTTTGTATTTAATGGGTGGAAGTATCATTTCAAAATCCCAAGTAAACATGACAGAAGAGGAAATTGCAGCAAGCACATTGATTAATTGATAAAAATTCATTTGTACTTCCTATCTGGGAAATTTAGCTATTCTCTCCATGCTAGCATCTGATATATGTTTGCTTGCTGGGTGTACTTTGAGTTAAACTGTTTCATTGTGCATTGAATTACAAACATAGAAAGATTTCTGGAAAATGTTGTCCTATGTCCATTGGGGCAAATTGTTGCTACATTAGGCTTTTTGGGCGCGCCGGGGATTCGGTAGTTATTTGAACTGGGATGTGAGTCAACCATTTTTCCCCAATGAAATCATCATATCCTGTTTCTTACCAACTGTTTGGCTGATCTTAATTTATTAATAATTTACAAATACCACCTACAGTGTTTCATGAGTGATTTTCTATACAGGTTTTACAGACGTTCCCTTCATGCTAGATGCTCCTGTCTCTGGAGGTGTTCCTGGTGCAGAAGCTGGAACTCTGACATTCATGGTATGATCTTTCTGAACCATTATCTTTTGGTACATGTTTGACAATTTTTCCGTGCTGTAAATAAGGCCTGAAATCTTGCTCAGTTCAGTTTTTATGGTGAACCAACCTGTTGGCTCAGATGGATGTGTCAATCGCATGTACGTTGGCATAGAATTGTAGGTGCAAGCTGCATTTCCCATCCTCCAAAGCATGCCTGCAATTTATTTTATTTTATTTTTCTTTTGGTGCTAATTCTTATAATACCGAGTTTGTCCAAGGATTCTGCGTTTTTATTTGTCATTACTGAATTTCTGAATTTAAACGTTCTATTTAGGTTGGTGGCTTAGAGGATGCTTACATAGCAGCAAAGCCTTTATTTCTATCAATGGGGAAACACACAATATATTGTGGTGGAAGTGGCAATGGTGTCGTAAGTACTTATATTGTTATCCTTAATTTATGAGGCTGATGGTTCTTGGATCGCGGCACATGATGTTGCTGTTGCTGCAAATGTAGTACACTAGCCAATACCGTCTAGGTTGTAGGAAATATCTGCTTCTTACGCACTATGTAGGTCATAGAAATCCCTTCAATTGCTAACATGTGGAGAAGAGGTTTCAAGTGACTCTTTTGAGTCTGAGCATTTTGGATTAATATAAGATAACAACCTTATATTGAAAGCTAACTTCCTTTTTTCCATAAAAAAAAAAAGAAGAAAAAAACCAACTTCTGTTGAGAACTTGATATGATGCTGTAAATGTTGATGATAATATCTCTTACCTAGAGCTTGTCACAGACATGAAGTGGACCCCATTATTTGAGTTTCCTAGAAATGCAAGATCTACCAGTTAGCCTGATGGTCTTAAGTGTTTCATGTAAGAATTTTAAGTGGTTTCACCTCATGCATAAGAATAATAATCTCTCATAAAATCCAACCTTCTCGTACACTATGAAATGCAACATTAATATTGTACTGACCATCTTGTATGCTGTTCACATGTGTACTTAGGTAGCAAAGATTTGCAATAATTTGGCAATGGCTATAAGCATGATCGGGGTTTCAGAAGCCTTTGCTCTTGGTCAGTCTCTAGGAATTACAGCTAAAACACTGACAAATATATTCAATTCATCTAGTGCCCGCTGCTGGAGTAGGTATGGCATCCTTCTCTTCTACTCTTCTAAAAGTAAATCAAAATAAGTGCTAACTGTTTTTCTGGATTTGTGCAATAGGGATTTCTTATCACTTGAAGAAAGGTCACATGTGATTATAATCAGATGTGTAAACAGCAAAGGTCATTTTATTTGAATGTTTGCCTTCTTCTATGGGAAATATCTGATGCAATGTTGGCTAGTGAAAGCAGTAGGTTCTGCACTTCCACTTGTGCGGTTTAAGTTATTTTCCATTGAAGGATGTGCAAGAGATGGCTAAGAAGAACATAAAGGTTGTTGGAAGAGATTCAGTTATGTCTAAGATGACAGGAACGTACATGATATGATTTATGCTGCTGATCCCATTGGTTTGATGACTATGTCAATGACTGCAGCTCCCTCCCTCCCTTCCCCCCCCCCTCTCTCTCTCTCTCTCTCTCTCATTCGAGACTTTTGATCATCAGCATGTTGTGTGGCCATTCTAGTTGTTTTTCTAATTTTTCTAATATCGCAGTGACACTTACAACCCAGTTCCAGGAATGATAAGCGGAGTCCCTTCTTCAAGGAATTATGATGGTGGCTTTTCATCTAAGTTGATGGTAAGTGAATCAGCTTTTTTTTTTTTTTTTTTTTTCCAGCTTGGTTTTTGAGGCCAGTGATGGGTGAGGATTGGGACTTGCATACTTGAAGGTTTTCAATAGGCCTAAGCTACCCTCAGGCCTGTTAGTACATAGTACAAACTTTGTCCCAATCCATGGCCCCGCCTGTCAATTTATGCCCGGAGCCCTGGACATTCAATTAAGGGTGTGTTTGGTAATGAATAAAACTTTTGATTAAAAATTTTGGAAAGTAAAAATTGTCAAATGGTGTGATATGATAGGGATAATGATGAGTACTAAAGAGGATAAAGTTAAAATAGATAGGTTAGTTATGTGGGTAGTTGTGTGGAAATGATTGAAAAGTAGGGTAGTTGTATAGGAAAGTGTGAAAAAACAAATAAAAAATATGATAGTTGTGGAGAGTGAAAAGTTTTAGATTGAAAAGTTTTAACTCGACATTTTCTATCAATTACCAAACACACCCTAAACTTGAATTGGTGTGGCTTGAAATTGAATTGAGTGGTTAGATTTGATTCCCTGGAATGGCTAACTCACAAGTTGCAGTTACTGAAAATTCAAAGCATTAAACTGAAATGGATAGCATGTGCCAATTGGGTTCACCCCAGATTGACTGAATGATTTTCCAACGAACTCAGTACTTGTTTCGTTAATATGGTACAGGCTAAAGACCTGGAACTGGCAGTGGCATCAGCTAAAGAAATTGGTTTCAGATGTCCACTTACTTCTCAAGCACGAGATATGTGAGTCTTCTTGTTTTGCATTTTGATGGTCTTTAAAAACTAGTGATCATCTCAGTCACTTTATTTGAAACCTAATACATGATCAGGAGAGCATCGTTCAGACCAAAGCTTATTGTGCGCATCTCCTGTGAGTTGTTCTTCAGGATGCTGCTACTAGCGTCCTCTGAATTAAGATTCATAATCCAGTTGAGGAAAATTTCACTTATTAAGTGCTTTTCTTATCAGGAATATGCAGGTCGTGTCAAGTGTGCAACTGCAGAAAATTGCAATCTGCTGACACGACAGCATGTTTATTGGAAAATGCTAAGCCCTGATGGTGACTTAAAGATCTTCCACCCTGGGAGATTTTCAAGCATCATGTCATGTTTAATTCCTGCCCTGCCCCCTCCCCCCCCTAAGTTTCATGAAATTATTGGCTGCAGATATACAAAGCTGTGTGAAGAAGGTCACGAACTGAAGGATTTCTCGGGTGTCTTTCGCCATTACTACAAGGGCAAGGACGAAGTTTAGGTGGTGGGTGCTTAGGGGATGAAAGCTACCAGACCAAACTTCAATTGGCTCGTTTCAACTGCTATGGCCAATTAAAATCTTCCTTTCCAACTCCCAACTCCCAACTCAATTTGTAATTGTAACCACTTGGTCTCAGACCAAGATCATGGCGTGCTTAGCCTTTGGGCTATCGGGTTCAGACCTTGAGAGTTCGCACTTGGTGATTGTCATCAGAACCATCTCTTAAATGTCTTGAATAATCCGCACTTCAACTGAGAAATTGACAACCAAATTTCACATCTTCATCTCGGTTGTAAATCCAGACAATAATATAAAAATTAATGAGAAAAAAAGGGAATGTAGTATAAAATGAATATAGACTTATTTGGGATTAAGAAGGGTAAGAGCATGAGAAAGTGTAATTGGGTGCATGCGCACCTCCAACCAAAGCCTCTTGCCCCCAGTTTTATTTATTTCTTCTACTATATCCTCGAGGATCAATTATCCATAAGATTAGCAGACTACGGTCCGGATCCCCCACGTACACGTCTTTCAGGCTACTTTCAGCGAAGGATACAAACAAACATTTTCTGGATATCACCAGAAAATGTGGCTCTGATTATTTCTTTTCCCCCCTCATTTTTTTCATGAGGTTCTCCTTCGCTTGTTTCTATTGGATAGCGGGGAGTAAGATAATGCTCACAGCCATATCAAGATTCATCCATACGCAGCGCTCCACGTGTCAAACACTCAATCGCTCCTCGCTTGTTATTGCCTCCTGCGTCTTTTGAGCGAGTTGGGGAGCACAGAGAGAGTGAGAGCAGAGCGGAGCAGTGGTTAGGAATGGCAGCGTCGGTGATGTCGTCTTTGTCGTTGAAGCCTTCTCCTTTGGTTGAAAGACCGTTGGCCTCTAAGAGCCTACCTCCTCTTCCCAGGCGCCCCTCTTCCTTTGTAGTCCGGGCCAGTGGCAAGAAGATCAAGACCGACAAACCTTTCGGTTAGTTTCTCTCCAATCATCATGCCATCTTTGCCCTTCAATTAGCTGGGCCTACCTTAGACCACATGAGCATGCACATGCGTAACATCTCAGCCGTTTGATTAGTGATTCTGAATTCCCTTCCATATAGATGAATTGGTCCCATCTTCCATGGCCTGACAGAACCAAGCCCACGGATCTGTAAACAGAGGAAGAATAGAAGAAAATAATTAGAAACACCGATGATGAACAGATTATAATAGATTAAGAAGAGTTGGGGAGAAAGGAGAAGAAAGGACTTTGCATTTGTTTTTAGAAATTTGGAACAATATAGAAAAAATGAAACAAAAGAAAAATATAATTGTCTTCTAGAGAAATATGAGAAAAAAGGCTATGGCGATTAAAAGTTAACCATGTAAGAATAAGGAGTATGGCATTTGGATGAAAATATGGAATAATAATTGATAATATAGATAATACGGAAGGAAACTTGAAACAATGTTGTTGCTAAATGTTCACCAACTAAAATAGCTGCTAAAGGAGGGAAATAGATTTGTTACATGTACGGTGACAAAGATAAAACTCGCCATTTCTCTTTTTTTTTTTTTTCTTTTCATTTAAAATGGTCATAAATCGCCCATTAAAAAAAAAGGTCATAAACCTGGGTGAACTGAGCCTAAGCACACCCTAGTGCATAGGATTGAGTTTAAGCACACCCTAGTGCATAGGATTGAGTTTCTTTTCAATGAGTACTGATCCATGCAACCAAGTGCAATTAGGCTTGGTGCACCCGGGTGCATTTAATCTATTTTTTTTATTTTTTTGAATTTTTTTTAACACAATTGTTAATCTTAGCGTGTTTAATATATGTATCAATTTTTATCATTTTTAGAGATTTGTAAATTTTTTTGAATTTTTTAAAATTAGTGGCATTTTTAGTAATTTAAACAATTGTGTAAAAAAAATTTCAGAAAAAAAGGGTATTTGCACCTAGATGCACTTAGGCTCAGCGTACATGTGTGCATAGGATTTGGTTTCTTTTTTAACAGCCACATCGTGAGTTGATCGTACTTGTTTGTGGCTTCTCCTGTCCTTTTGCTTGCATCTTATCTTGATGATCTCTAACATAGTAGAATATTTGCAGGAATTAATGGTGGGATGAGCCTAAGGGATGGTCTGGATGCATCTGGAAGGAAAGGGAAGGTTTGATTCTTCTACTTCTTGGCTTGCACAAAATACAGATGCTATAGACAGTTTGCTGACTTTTCTTTTGCTTCGCCCCCCCCCCACTTGTTTATTCTTGCGTGGCTTCAGGGAAAGGGCGTTTATCAGTTCGTAGATAAATATGGTGCCAATGTGGATGGTTACAGGTTAGAAATCAGTTTCTTTGTTTGTTTCTTTCCTTTCCCCCCTTGTCTTATCATTATTTATCTGATTTTTCTTTCAATTATATTTGTACTAGAGAATTGCCTCTCGAGCCAAAGCTCACTCCCGGTGCATTTTGAAAATCCTTTTCCATTGATAATTAGAAATTTCACAACGATTAGCCCAGTCAAGAAATGTTTATTAGTTATGCTTCAAAACTGGATCCCATATGGATGAGGATTGGTATTCGGCGTAGCTAGTCTTCATAATTTGATTGAACTAGTTTATCATTTAGGGTATATTTGGTTGGACGCAAAAAATGTCAAACAAAATTTTTCAATTTAAAACTTTTCATTCTCTATAACTAATTTATTTTTTAATCATTTTTTCATATTTTTCTATACAAACAACCTTACTTTTCAATCATTTCCACACAACTACCTATACAACTAATCTATTTATTTTAACTTTATTCTCTTTACACCTCATCGTTACCCCTGTCACATCACATTATTTTCAATCAACTTGACGACTTTTACTCCAAAAACTTTTCATCAAAAAGTTTTATCTCTAACCAAACACACTCTTAGTGTTTGACCTAATGTTGGGCTTATGATGATATTTGCATATCCAAATTATTAAATTCAATGATCCTAAAATGAATTAAAATTTTATAAGTGATTTTGTGTTATTATGATATTTGGCATGGTTGGGAGACCCCACTCATCTTTCCTGATTCTGCGTGGAAACTCAGATATGCCGGTCGTGCATCAGGTTAGAATCTTGTTGAATATGAGATAACTCATATAAATCAGATCATCAGAGCGATCAACGTCTTAAATATAAATCAGATCATCAGGGCAATCAACATTTTAAATGATATAAGGAACAAGGTCCTACCCATGCATTGTCAGGCCTCATGGCATGAGTTCAGTGCATACTCTCCGTCTTTTATTAAACAAAATAAACCTGAATTAATATTCTGTCATTTGGTTCTTGTTGACGCTGAGTCGCTGACATTTTCTTTTTGCTGTGCAGTCCAATCTATGACACTAGAGACTGGTCCCCAACCGGTGATGTCTATGCTGGAGGTAAGATGGTTAGATTTCTTAAAGGTGTTTGGTCGAAGTTGGATGGATAACAACCCATTCATTTTTCTGCTAGTCACTTAGGATGATGGTAAGGAGCCAAATCTGTCATGCAGTTGCATACTTGCATGCCTTCAACGTTTGTGGCATTTAAGGGTGATGAAAATCATCAATTAGCTAGCAAACGCCTTTCGAAAGTAGTCATCATCATAAGTTGTTCAAATCAATGGGTATCAATTGCATGGATAATATTGCGTCACTCTAGCTGAACTCATCTTTCCTAATCGCATATAACCATGTTCTTTACAGCCTTACTCCAGTTCTATCTATCAAAGTGAGTATGTCACCATAGTTGTACTAGGATTAAGAAGCTCGTGATCATGTTGGTCTGTTCACAGCAACTTTTTCTTGTAGATCTTATGGCTGTACTCCAAATTTTTTGTTGGTGAAATGCAGGAACGACTGGCCTGCTTATATGGGCAATCACCCTTGGAGGTGTTCTTCTAGGAGGTGTACTCCTTGTCTACAGCACCAGTGCCTTGTCTCAGTAGAAGATGTATTCTTACTATGACCTGTGCTTTCAAGACTGTTTAATACTGTCTCATACTTTCAAGACTGTTTAATACCGTCTCATACTCCTTGTAGTCTTTGCATTCTCTTGTGAATTTGAGTCGTATTTATTCTAATATTCTGATACTATGTTGTGCATTGAGTCTATAATCCATGGTTTGTGGTTACGATCCTTCCTATTCATGCATTGTGTATGTTGAATCAAATCCAATTTTAGATTCATGAGGTGCAACTCAAAATAGGAAGGAACTGTAATAAAAAAATAAAAAATACAGCTCTACTAGGCTGAAGTGATTGATGATAAAGTCTAAGCATATTTGTAAATGAATGGGAAAGATCTTACGTAAACGAAGATTAGGATTTTATAGCAGTAGATAAAAGGGTAAGAAATTTAAGATTTTAGTAATTGAAAGATGAAGGGTTGTATTTAAAAATGGGAAAATCATGTAACCATAACGTTTGGCCATAAACTCTAACCCAACTAAATGTACAGATTGGATTAAGTTCAATACAATCTTTCTAACCCACTTTTTATTTACCTAATCCTGGATCTACGAATGTAGTGTGAGTCCAACCTGAAAGTCAGGAGGTCTTCAGCATCGCTGTAGAATTTAAGTTGCCGAACCGAACGGATTTTGGCGTTTCTTAAAAAAACGGTTTCCTGGGCATCTGCCGCCAAACGACGCCTTGAAAGCAAACATGCACGAAACTGTTGACGCTGTTTCTTGTAAAAATAAATAAATAAACCACTTTTCAACCTCCGAATTTGTCATGCATCTATCCAAAATTCGTGTGCAAGCTGCAAGCACTTGTTCGCCCCCTAACAAAATTTATCATTTGTTTTTTGCATTTGCTACCACATGCAGTTGCAGCCAAATTTTTATTACTTTTGTGCAAATAAATTTTATTGGCTACATTAAATATTATTTTTAATTTCTATTGATATTTAAAAAGTTGGCCATATTTAACTAAGTAAATAGTACTACTCAAAAGCAACTAAATCTTTGCAACAAAATAATCAGCAACGATGATTCTATGCAATGGATCATTGTACTTATTTTTTATTTTTTCATAAACATGTTTTCAAACTGCATTTAACCCATATTCTAAGTTTTATCATTTTATAATATTTTTTATATACTTATTTTTTATATTAAAAAGTATCAATTTCAGGGGTATTTAAGTCATTTCAATCCTTAAAAAAATTTAAT
Source organism: Annona cherimola (assembly GCA_030490835.1). Classification (NCBI taxonomy): domain Eukaryota; kingdom Viridiplantae; phylum Streptophyta; class Magnoliopsida; order Magnoliales; family Annonaceae; genus Annona; species Annona cherimola. The sequence continues at coordinate 9,639,418 of CM059975.1, read as the reverse complement.
CTTTAAAAATTCAAAATAAATATAAAAATATTGTAAAATGATAAAACTTGATATACAAGTTAAATACGATAACATGTGCCCTCAATAATCAATTAGCCAAAATACATCTATTCAGCCAAAAAGATATCGTATGTGATTACAAAATTAAGCTTGATCTTGTTAACTTGGACTGACAAAACCATTTGTTAGCTTGGGCCAAAAAATCTATTTTTTTTATATAAATTAAAATTTGTATATCTATTCTTTAAACTAATTTTTACCATTTTCGAAAATGTATATATACACAAATAAAAAAAAGTAAAATATTCTTCTATTGAAAAATCCAAAAAGGTACACATCTCTAAAATTGATAAAAATTGATTTTTAAATTAAATATACCTAATTAAAAAGTTCATAAAAAAGTTTTTTAAAAATAAAATTTTTAGCACGAGCTGACAAATTTGTTAACCCGGGTTAACAAGATCTGACCAATTGGAAAATTCGCCTCACAAAATGGAATTTAATCTAAAATAGAGTAATGTCAATAAGATGGCAAATGCATAGAATTGATAAAGGAATCCGGATACGGTCAAAACTTCATTCTAACCCAAAAAATTTGCATAGAATTAAATACGTTTGAAAAAATATTTTCACAAAAAAATTTAAATATATAAAAAATAGCCTAACTAACAAGGTCATACTCCATCTTTTTTGACACTATGATTCTCCTATGCTACAAACGTGAGACATACTTAAAATTTGAGCAAAGTTTCAACGAGGTGTGATCTTCTCGGATTGGCGTGAAATCCGGTGATTTCATACTAGTACAAAAATATATTTTTGTCTTTTTGAAATTTCTTTTATAAAGATGTTAATTTATTTATATTTAATCTATAAATTAAGTTTTACCATTTTTAAATATGTATATAAATTTATTTTGGATTTGTAAATATAGTGATATTTAATTTATTTTAAATAATTTAAAATAACTTAAATACCTCTGTTTTCAAAAATCCAAAAATAAATAAATATATATACATATCCATCAATAGTAAAACTTTATTTACAGATTAAATATAACTGAATTAACATGTTTATCAAAAAAATTTCTAAAAAAAATACATTTTTGAAGGGGTTGGAAATTACGAGATTTTAGACCAGTCTAAAAAAATCAGTGGGCCGTTTCAATGGATTTTTTTATTGAAATTTATATACACTATGACATCTTATATTACAATTAAACATAATCGAGGGATTTTATACTCCAATATTGGGGGAACCAGTAAAAACACCCTAGTCGAGGGAGAGTCAGCAAAACACCCACCCATGGTTGGTGGGACTCGAATACGGATTTGTGGCATTTTATGCCAGCAGCGTTAACACTTACCACTGGCCTGCCATAATAAATCAGCCATGCTATAGTTGAACTTCATAAAATGAAATGGATGTAATTATTCCTCAACTGGATTCATGAAATAAACCGGTGCGATTACAATAAATAATAAAATAATAAAACATGTAATCATGAACATGGATACAAATGAAATCTCCAAGGCAAGAAAATCTTATTACAAGGCAACGGATACAGAATTCTGAAACCCACCAGCCAATTTCCAAACTAAACAAACAAATAAGATTACAGAATCAACGAAAAGCACCATACTTTCCATTCTACGAAAAAATCTCATCATATCAGTGTCCTAATAGAGTAACCATGTCCCCGTTCATGATGCAAGCGCAAACCATTAGAGAATACCAACTCAGAGATTCAGTACTTCAACAACATCTACACACCTCATATTCTGTGTAATTAGATATTACAGAGAAAGGCAAGATTACTGAGTGCGTCTTCCTGACATCTCATAAAGGGTGTCAATTCAACAGCCACGCACCTCAACTACGACCTCCTAAACGTGTCCCGTTGTGAAGATCGAGTACCCAAAATATCACATGGACGACGGATTGTATCATTCAGCGTTGGCTGAAGGTATGGTTAGACAATTGAGCAACACTCCCAGTGACATTTGGGCTACTTTCAACACAGGAAAGGAGTTGGAAGAGGGGAGGCTGACAAAACGTAAGAAATGGAACCAAGATGCACTGCAGCGCAGCTTACAACAACCCACATGAAGATTATACCAGTATTATTTGACTTAACGGCCTTGAAGATCAACCAGCTGTGAGAAATCAGAGGCTGCATTGGCATCTCCAGTAGTTGCCAGTCCTGCCGATTCTCTCTCATGCGAGGACCTAGTGGAGCTTTCTTCTATTGCTGATGGATTCAAGGATGATGAAGGCTCTTCTTCTACTTCACCAATTGATGGAAGGCGGTGAATAGCATTGTTTTCATCCATAGCAGTTCTTGAAAGAGACTCATCACTTCCACTCCGCAAATGAGCTTCATGAAGCTGCAATACATACTCCAAGTGCCACAGCACTTCACCCATAGTCGGCCGGTTCTTACCCTCATCAGCAAGGCATTTCTCTGCAATCTCCCCAAATTTCTTGAGCGACTCTAAAGAGTACTTCCCTACAAGCTTGGAGTCCACAATGGTATCAAGTGACCCCTGGCGCTGCCACCGAACTGCCCACTCGCCGAGATTTATCTGCTCCCTTGGTAATGTGGGGTTTATAACAGGCCGTGCACATACAACTTCGAACAGTACAACCCCAAAGGAATATACATCTGACTTGTCAGTGAGCTGTTGCCGCCGGAAGTATTCTGGATCAAGGTACCCAAAGCTTCCCTTGACGGCAGTGCTGACATGGGTTCGATCCAATGAAGGTCCTGTCTTTGACAGTCCAAAATCAGCCACCTTAGCGACAAAGTTCTCATCCAATAAGATGTTCGTAGTCTTAACATCTCTGTGGATGATGCCTCCCTCTGCCCCTGTGTGAAGATAGTGCAGCCCACGAGCAGCACCAATGCACACGTCCAGCCGTTGCTTCCATGACAGGGGTGGTAGATCACTGCCGAACAGATGGTTCCTGAGAGTTCCATTTGCCATGAATTCATAGATCAAGATCATTTCATTCTGTTCCTCACAGTACCCAATCATTGACACAAGATGCCGATGCCTGAGCTTTGACAGCATTTCAATCTCTGTTTCAAATTCAGCCAGACCTTGTTCTGACTGTGGGTGTGCCCGCTTGATGGCAACCAAGGTACCATCATCAATCTCACCTTTGTAGACCTTGCCAAAGCCTCCTGTCCCAATCACTAGTGATTCATCAAAATTCTTTGTAGCAGCCCTGATTTCTGCCACTGTAAACCGCCTCCCTACCCTGTTTGTAGCCACTAACCCATTCGCCATGGATGGGAACTTGGACACCCGGGCATCAATTGTGCTCCCAACAGTCCCATGAAGGACCAGTGGACGCCATCCAGGAGACTCAGTTTTGACAGGATCTGATGTCTTCTTCCTCCTACAGAAACAGAACAGCAAAGCACACACAACTGATAGAACAGCTACAGAAGCCACACCTGCAATGATGCCCACCAACAAAGCCCGCTTTGAATGCTTGCTCCCAGTACTCTCCCCTCCTGCATTGAAGTTCAGCGTATGTGCAAGATTCCCATTTCGGCTAAGCTTGAGAATCTCCAACCCGTTCAAGATAGCATCAGTGCCTGAAGCACCAGCAGATGTATCAGGTCCCAGCTGGACCCAGAGAGTGCTTACATGTGATGGCACAACATCAACATAGTCCTCATGGTAAGCTTTGTCCTTCCCCCCTGCTCGCAAAAACACATCAAAATTCTCAGCTGCTGTCTCGTTATTGATGTAGATCTTGAAAATCCGCTGGCTAGCTTTGTCATATTCTAGCTCACAGAAGTGAAGCCTGACCAGGTAGTCGAAATTAGGGTCCACATTAAATTTCCATGACATGTTGAATCTCTTGTCCATGACCTCGGCATTTGACATTGTTTTCGCATCTTTATACACAGAGAGAGGTGCAACCAAAACATCATTCGCATTAGCATAGCTGATATTCGAAGATGTTGCGACAACAGCTGAGGCATCCTTAGCAAACATATAAGTATCGTCAGATTCCCATCTCCTCCATAAATCTCCATCCTTGTCTGATTCAATAGCACCCCTGCCCACATTCAACCTATACATGGTCTCAATCCCCTTACCGACCAAAGAAATGTTCGCACCATTTCTGCCAACTCCTGGAACAGAGTCCAACAAGTACTCTCCAATCACAGGGATAATCTCAATGGCATTCACAAAAGCAAATGATCCAGCGACAGGGATGAACTTCATTAAAATCTCACCAGAATCAGCAGTTAGGAAGTACTCCTTCATCAATGATGACATGGTCATATTACTTCCCAAACTTGCCGTGTACGAATTCTTCCATGAGATCTCATTGACAACATTGAACTCTGAGACCAGTAACAGATTGTTGGCCGACACATCGAAAGCAGATTCATTCACATTGAGATTGTTATTGAGGGGGAATGGATAGAAATGAAGCCGAATGAAGTAGCTACCGGCGACAACTTTGAAGGTGTAATTGGAGGGTGCAGTGAAAATCTGGGCTGTCTTATACAAATTCCCGTTGACTGTATTACCAACTTCGGCACCTGTTGATGCTGCAAAACCCTCAAAAGTAAGAGTTACATTGGTGATGTTGGCGTTTAGGTCGCCAACCCATCTTCGGCCGTCAACGGTCGAGCTCGTATTTGCACCACAATCTATCAAAAACGGAATAGCTTGTGCATTGCCAATGCTGCTGATAAGCATGTGAAGGAAAACAACACAAATCAGTCCAAAACGCCCCATTTTCCCCACCCTCAGAGGAGCTGTTTTTCACTCCAGTGATTAAGGGAAAAACACCAATATTAGCAAACGAGTATCTTCAAAAGACTGTTTCTTTGATTTGAAAACCACCCAATCTGTGCTGTCGAAACCCCTCAAAAGTTGATAAACCACAGAAAACGAGCTGAGAAAATTTTCCAGATGATTGAAAGAAGACGCCAGCCTAAAATCGTAAGAATCTAGGCAAACGAGAAATTCTCAGGGGCAAAAAATGGAAAAATCAGTTGGCTTCTCCTCCTTGCCCAACTTTACGAAGTTCTTAAAGAGTATGACAGACCTAGTGAGGACTTCTCCCTGGAAATCGAGAAAACAACAGAAATCTATTTCAGACTCATGAACCCAACGAAAAGAGAATCCTACAGAAACCAGAATTTTAACATCAAAACCACTTTAAAATTTTCTATCCTCATTTTTTAAACACTAAGACTGAAGAAAATCCTCCCCCAATATCTACAAAAATAAATGCGTTATCCGTATCATACGTTACGGAAATGTCGAAAGAAAAAGGTAGCAGGATCTGCTATCCAGAAATATACAAAACCCACCAAGACAAACCAGAAAATAAAAGATCTTTGAACAAAAGATCGATTTTTTTTCCCTCCTCCCTCACCAGGAATGTAGAAAATGGAAACCAGAGAAACAGTGAAACATGGGGAACGATGGATGCGTTTTTTGGTGTTCCTGGGTAGGGAAAAGCAGCGCTAGAGCCAATGGAAGATCGAAAATGCAAGGACGGGCTTTTACTTCCTTTTCTCCAAATGCAAAAATAAAAACTCCATGCGAGTGCCTTTGGATTCCGACGAGAGACAAAGAACACAGATTTTTTCCTACTCGCAGCCAACAAGTGCTACCAGCAAGTGTAGGCCGCCTAGAATGTAAACCGACAAGGCAGATTAGATTGCAGCTGCTAAAATGGTGGAAACTGACCCACCACCCTGAAATTAGCGAATCATGACCGTTCGAATCATGTAAAAAGGGACTCAGAAAATGTATAAATCTGACTTGCTAATTGCATGTTTTTTCCTACGAAAATCTGGATATTCGACTCCGTTGATATTGAAAGTGGTTATAAACTCGCATCGACGTTTTCGGTATCCGGTGCTGTCCGATTGTGCAAGAAAAAACCGACGGACATTGATGTCGTATGTTTATTACTTTACCGGCCTATCCTTCCCCATTTACTCCAAAGGAACATCAACCATTCTACTCATTCAACCTCCCAGCCACGTAATGTAAAGAAATATGCCAACGTTTTTATCCTAACCACTCCTTTACTCAAGCATTGTCTACGAATTAGGTGGTTATATCATCATAGCTTGTAGTTTACCCAACATGGCCCGTTGATTTCTTTTTCAAGTTCGCTTATTTCATAAGCAACTAAGCAAGTCAAAAGGAATCTATTCCTTTAATGATAGATTTAAAATTTTTGTCATGTTTAAAAGTTCATATTTGGCTAGATTTATATTTATTGGATATTTTTTTTTTACCAATAAACATGGCAGATGTAACATGGATTGAATTCATTTCGGGTGTATTTGAGAAATAATAAAATTTTTAAACAAAATTTTTTCATATAAAGGTTATTATATTAAAAGAAAATAATATGATATGATATGAGAAATAATAAAGAATAAAATTAATAAAATTAAAATAGATATGTTAGTTACGTAGATAACTATGCAAAAATGAGAAAAGTAAGGTAATTATATAGTAAAATATGAAAAAATAATTAAAAATAAAATAATTATTAGAAATTAAAAAATTGTAAGTCGAAAAATTTTAATTTGACGTATTTTCAATCTTGCCAAACGCAACCGTAAGCACCTTTGATTTGATTCCTTTTTCCACTCTCGTACTCGCGCGAGTGAAACAGTAATGCCTGCGTACGCGGTTGGTAGGGCCAGGCAGGAGAACCGACGGTGCAGTCGACGAGCGAGAACGATGCTCTGGCGGCGAATGATGCTCGATACGCGGGAGCGATAATTGCGGATGTCCGGTTTTGGCTGGGCTACAACAACCTACTACATTTTTCAAATCTTTCTTGGTCCAACACAGCTGGCCTCTGATCCGTGCCAAATTATTCAAATATTCTTCCTCACAGAATATCTAATAAATGGTCCGAAAATCTAATATTTTGGAAGCTCGCACCATCTGCTTTGAAGGCTTGGAGCCATAATCCGAAACTATTTATCTAGCTCACATGCAATTTCTCCCCGGAAATGTCTGCATGTCTGCATATCATCCAACAGCCCACCGCCGGAGTATCGTCTTCTCTCATTATTTGAGTTCGGCACATGCATTTGTCTGGGCGGAAATCAACAGCACAAGTGCACAACTGCTATCGGATTTTTTTCAGATGTCGAAAATGACCCTCAGTCTTTCTTTTTTGTTCCATTGACATTAAACCCTCAAAATATTTTTTTTCAAAACTTGCAATTCTTTAGAATTTTCCGAAATCAATTTGTTTACTGCATTTATTAAAAATTAACGAAACATAAATACATATTACTAGCTTAATTTACATTTTCCAAATTTCAATGGATTCTTTGCAAACTAGACTAGCGTTCCTTATAAGTTTGTATGATTGTTGTTTAGCTGACATATTTGGCAGTCCGCAAGCTAAACTAAAGAATTGCAAGCTAAACTAGACTAGCGTTCCTTATAAGTTTGTATGATTCTGAAAAAATTGCATTCTTGTGATTTTCAATTGAGTATTTATTTGGCAAGAGGTTAAGAAAGTCAAGAAAATTTTATAAAAGTAATAATGTGATATAATATGATATGGATAATGATTAGAAGTAAAAAAAAAAAAAGATAATTATAGAAAAATGCAAAAAAAATTATTAGAACGTGGAGGTAATAATAAAAAGTGAGATAAAATAGATAAAATATCAAATTATGTTTAAACGATGTATAAGATGAGGTGGAGAAATTCTTTTCTTTTTACCCCATACTAAATGGATCCTAAATATAAAAGTTGAACATTGTTTATAAGTTAATTTGAGAGCACTTTTAGTAATTTTGAAATGTTTATAACACTTTTTGTTTTGCTTGACAAACACAAGGTTCATCTTGTAGAATTTAAAACCTTAATGTCTATTTTGTAAAATGCCCAAACATATATGCTAAAACCTAAATGGGATATTTTTAAATGCACCCGAGTGACAAATGCACCAAGGTGCATTTAACCTATTTTTTAATGTTTTTTTGAAATTTTTTTATATAACTATTAATCTATGTGTATTTAACATGTATATCAATTTTTGTCTTTTTCGGATATTTGTAGATATTTATTTTGAATTTTTTGAAATCAGTGACAATTTCATAATCTAAAATAAATATATATAAAAATCCAAAAATGATAAAAATTAATATACATGTTAAATATACCTAGATTAACAGTCGTATAAATTTTTTTTAAAAAAATTAAAAATTAAGGTTTTGCACCCGAGTGCATCGAGACTAAGTGTACCTAAGTGCATTGTATTACACTTGAGCCCAGATATGAGGATTTACAAAGTCTATTTTGCAAAAATCCTTAATAAAATATAAAGTGACAACATTTTTATCTTTTATAAACTGTACATATTTTATAATTTATACAATCACATTTCAAGTTAACTATCCTAAGTTATGATATTTTAAACATGGATGACGTACTATGAAAAAAAAAACCTAAAATTTTATGGTAGTCAGTATTTTGAACAACGCGCTGGGGTAAGAATATATGGACCTTGCCAAACGTTAAGGATTGACCATGGACCAAAATCCACTAAGATGAGTCAATCCGAACCATCTAGATGACAGCCATATATTGGATGGTCGAGATTACTTGATTTCCAAAACGAGCATGGGTGAGGTTTTTCTTTTTCCTTATAATAAGCTCGCGTCTGGCCACCTGTACGGCACGCCGGGTGCATGTGCATGTACTTCAAAGGACCGAGTACATGAAGAATTTCTGTCGTACTCTTCTAGACGGGCCGTCCTTGACGAGAAAAATATGCAAATGGGCTTGGCCACCGACGCGCGATCCTGACCGTTCACGAGGAGAAGGCGAATATTGGAAAATTCGTCGGCGGTTTCACAAAACTTCCCTCTGCGAGACCCTGCATCCATGCACGCAAACAAACGCTGAACTAAAATGAGCTAAAATGTGTCAAATGTTAACGATTATTAAAATCCGCTCCGTTCATCAATAAGTCCCGTTTGAGAAAGCTAAAATGTTATAATTTTTGTCCATCAAATAACCTAATTTTGATAGATGGTGCATGGAAAGTGATACAATTTATGGTAAAAAAATCTTTTTGAAATAAGAGCCAATAATATAATATAATAAAAGTAACGATTGAAAAATAATATAATTATATAAAAAGTTGTAAAAAATAATTAAAAATAGAATAATTATATAAAAATGTGATAAAATAATTAAAAATTAAGATAAAAAAGTAGTAGATAGAAAAATTTTAGTTTGTACAAATTTTACTCATAAATAAACACATCTAGAGAACAAAATTACAGAAGGGGAGAAATATTTTCCTTGTTAGAATCTTTAAATGGGATATGCTACGAACGTGGACTAGAACAGTATATAAACTGCCGGACGAGTGTCTGATGATGAACATAATATACTGATTACCATTTTTTCTTCGAATCTACTAATTACCATATTAATCATGAGTAATGATTCTGTAAGCCTGGGCTAAGTAAATGTCTCACTTACCCCACATCAAAAATTTTATTTAAAATAATTTTTTTTTTATTTTTTCTTCATACACTTGTTTATCTAAGTGTATTTAATATATAAATCAAGTTTTATCGTTTTTAGATATGCGTATATATTTTTTTAGATTTTTAAAAATAAGAATATTTTAAATATATATATACACATAGATGTCTAAAATCTCAAAAAATAAATAAACATATTCAAAAATAGTAAAATTTAGTGTATATTTTAAATACATTTAGATAAACAAGTGCACACAAAAAATTAAAAAAATTATTGTAATTTTTTTTTAAAGATGAATTAAGTAGAATATTTATTTAGCCGGGACTTACAAGATCACACGTCATTAATCATGACTTTGATAGCAGGGCGACAGTCTGCATACTGTTGTAATCCCCGTCCACAGGCAACCGATTATAATTTCTGTCCCTGCGTTGCGCGTGATGCACGATACTGCTGAATCGTAATTCGTAAGTGAGCCGCATTAAATTAAGATTCGTACGGATCCTTATCCTTCTGCTCCTTCCACGTGCATTGCACCGCCAGGTTAACCGAGTATTAATACCCAAAATTGCCCGCCGGTGCATTCGCATCTCCGCCAGCGCAGAAGGAAATCATGTCGCAAGTGGACGAATCGATGATCAGAACCGTTCATCACGTAGATCGAATCATTTAGAAATTTTCTCATAGAATCTAGGACGTTGAAACTCTCGAATGGAAAAATAATTCGCAGCGATCCGTTGAGAAATTTTTAGGGGGTCTACTTAAGAATTATTTCTAGAATTTTCTGAAGAACGACTAAGAAACTGCTGTGGACAGCGTCTGTCTCTGGAAGTTGTCAAAATTGGAATGCGATTCGTGTCCATTAAAATAGTCATTGAAGGCGTCTTGGGTCATTTTCGGGGGACCTGCTCCAGGGAGCATTGTGCATACACTTTTTTTTTATTTTTTTTTATTTTTTTTTATAAAACTGTTAATCTAAGTATATTTAACATATTTATTAATTTTCACCATTTTTAGAATATTTTAAATATTTATTTTTTATTTTTAAAAATCAATACAATCAGTTCCCGTTCGGACCGGACTTAGGTCGGATGGAGCAAGTTTAACTGGAATGGCAAAAATACCCTTGTAAGTGTCTCGAGTCTTTTTTTTCTTATTTTAAATATATTTATATTACAATTGTCTCAAACATTTGTCTTACAGTTGAGCTCGTGACACATTCTACAAATTTCTTACATTATACTACACACTTTCATAATTTTTGCTTTTCTTTTTCCCTGCAAATGGTCTAATTAACCTCTTGGGGACGCTCCAATTTGAAACCGAGCTGCCCAATTGATGGGGCAAATGCTCTCTCAAGTCATGGTGTAAGTGTCTAGAGTTTTTAGACTTCGTGTTGGTTGATTTTTTATTCAAATGCGTCAGGTGCACTAAGCTGCAGTGCACCGAGCATAATTTTTTTTTATAAAATCATTAATCTAAGTATGTTTAACATATGTATTTAGTTTTACCATTTTTGAAGATTTATACATATTTTTTAATTAGGGATAAAATAAGTAAAATGTTGCTTAAAAATAAAAAAAAAATACAAATCTCAAAAAATGGTAAAATTTAATACATATATTAAATACACTTATATAAACAATTTTACAAAAAATGGTATCTACACAAATTTCTACACAACTAAATATATCACAATATTTTAACTTTATTTTATTTACTCCTTATTTCTACATAACTACTCATACTATTAATCTATCTATTTTAATTTAATTTTTTTTCCTTAGCATTATGTCTATTATATCATAATATCTTTTCTCATTTTAAAAATTTTTACGAAATTTTTTTATCACTTACCAGTCGAATCCTATATAGAGTAATGATCCACTCTTTATGCTAGAATAAAAAAATGTCATTTTATGTGCATTGAGCGCCGACACATTGCTATTAAGCAAGTTTGGGTGGGTGATGAAATCCAATAATCATCATCATCTTTATTTTGTCGCTCCCTGAACCTGCTTTAGTCCCATTGATCAATTTTCAAGTCGAAAGGTAGAACAATAATTTGTTAGATTCTCGGCCACACAAGAGCTTCTGCTACTCAGCCTAATATACGTCATTCATGCTAAACTCCAGTTTTGGCCAAACTTTAATACTAGGCTAGGGACTTTTGGGTCAACTCCATTACTTCTTCTAACTTAGCTTTTCTAAACTTTATTATTAAATTTAGTTCACTATTCAGGTGTTCTTTACCACATTAATTAGCATTAATACGTTAGTAGTCGTCTCTACTTAAACTTAAAATTAAGATTTATATTGAATATAACTCAATTAATGAGAGACCCAATTCATTAAAATAACAAAATTCTTGGTCTTATATTTGACTAAAGGTGATTACAAGCACATCAATGTTGAAGTAATAGGCCAAGAAATAATAAAAAGTGGTGCTTCAAATTTAATAGCGAAGTCTATGAAGGAATAGGTTACGAGAAGTAGTGAAGTTGAAGTTCCTAGCACACTATTACAAGATTAAAGGAAGGGTTGATCTAAAAGTTTAGCACCGATAATGCTGTGATTTGTCCTAAACAGTAGAAACACTCATATCCTAAGGTCATGACACCATTAAAATGGAATAATCATGATTGATTAATAGTATGCTTTGGTCTTCTTTGTAAGATGGACAACGAGGAATGATCAGAGGTGCAAGTACATTGGGTTTAGCCTATAACCTTTTGAATCTAACTCATTCCAGCTCACGTTGGATTGGCTGTGAAAGATAGATTCATAAAGTTGAGTTGGTTTATCCTAAATATGAATTGGAGCCAACTTATGTTGGGTTGTTCGAACCCAAATTTGAAGTTAGCTAGGCATGAAGAAACCTCCACGATATGCGGTGCAACATGACCATTTCCCTAAGTAGCTATGTGTTTTCTAGGAATCAGTGCTAGTTGAAATACAAGTTATGGGATTAGGAGTGCAATTCGGGCTAATGAAACTTGAGTTCGCCTCAACCCTAACCCTAACCCTATTTCTAAAACTTCAACCCTAACCCTATTTCATTCGAGCTCGGGTTGAATTTTGAGCTAGAATTTGAGTTGAAATTATTCTATATATTTGTTATCTATCTTATATTTATTCAACTTTAAATTTATCATTAAGAAAAATCAAAAATGATATTTTCTATTTTCAAGCAAAAATTCAAGAGTGTTTAAGAATGTAAAGAAGAAAAACTCATTTAAACATTCTTTTTATATTAAGTAAACTAATAGTCATTTCTCACAAAAAAAAGAGTAAACTAGTAGCCTGTTTTAGAAAATGAAAATGTACATTATTTTCCTATTATGCAATTTAATATTAATATCATAAACATATACATAAACATTAATATCTAATTATAAGAAAAACCTTATAACGTCAATCATAATAAAAAATATTTAACAATCATAGTATTAAGTCAAATAAATTACAATAAATTTAGTTCAAGCAGAACAAACGTCTAACTACTAATATCATATTGAAACGACCAAATGATAATATCCTACATAAGTAGTTAAGTTAAAACACTAAATAAAACATCTCAAGTTATAAAAATAATTTTTATTTTTTTGTTTTTAAACTACCACTAAACGAAACTCTTTTTTCGTAAAAGAAAATATAAAAATATTATATTATATAATTGAAGTTAAGGAGGAATAATTTTTATATATGGTATAAAATAAATATAATATATATGAGGACAATGAAACTAGATTTAAATGAAGTATAAAATAAATACAAAATATATGTATTATATATAATTCGGGTTCGAGTTTAGCTCAACTCGGGTTCAAGTCCTTTTCAATTCAGGTTCGGGTTGAACATAAAAAATCGATCTCGGGTCCTACAGTGGGCAGTTTTAACATTGTTGCAATTAGGGTTCGGCGGGCCAGGTTCGGGTTGAGCCCGACCCAAGTTGCATCCCTATATGGGACGAATTTGTGGGATTATTTATTTTTATTTGTATTACTGAAAAACTAATATAATACTTATATGATCCATAGATTACTAATAAATTTATTTCTTTATTATTGTTATTATTATTATTATTAATCACGAGTATTGCCTCTACATATTTTCTTTATCTTATTTTGATAATGTATTAATTGATATTTATATAGTACTATAATTTATTTTTAATTATTAAATTAATCACTCCCTAGATGCCAACTAATGAAGGGAAATACGAAACACCTTGATAAATGCTAGCTATTATAGGAAGTGTTCTAAACGATATGAAACGTGTACCTCCATTTTGAAGATAGCTTTTGACCGACTTCATTGGCCTTCCAAAATCCTCATGGTGGATACTTATTTTAAATATTTTTGTTTCACTAGACCCATTTTAGCTTTTCATCCAACCCAAAATTTAAAAGTTGGGCTAGGTTGGATTAAGTTAAATTTGGGTTGGGTTGGTTCGGGTTTGAAAATTTTTAAAAATGGATGATGTTAGGTTAGGATAAAGATCAAGTCCACTGATCATTTATGACCGGTCATAACACTCATTTTTAAATTTATTTTTGAAATATTTTAATACATTTGTTAATCTAAACATATATTATCTATAAACTAATTTTTATCATTTTAGTAAACTAGAGCATAGTCAAGTAGTTTCACATTTGGCATGCGTGAGCGTGATCTAGGATTTGAACCTTGAGGAGATTAGTCTCAATATACAGTTGATGTAATCAATAAAATTTTTTAATTATTTTTGGATATATTTGTATATTTATTTTATATTTTTAAATCTAGGAGTACTGTGGTAATTTTAGCCTATGTTTTAAAATACAAAATAGATATATATATCTCTTAAACATAGTAAAAGTTGGTTTGTAGATAATATATACCGAGAATAATGATTATATAAAAAATTTAAAAAAATTAAACAATGTCATTTTAGAATAGTTTGGCTAACAAAGATCACTGCAGAAGATTAAATGATTTTGGAATTCAGTTGGGTAGGGTCACTCTAACCAAACCCACTTTCACCACTAGGAATGACCGGTTTAGCTGTCAAAGCAACTTTTGAGAAGTGAGAGATTGATATCATCTAATTAGGAATTCAACTCTGGTAAGGTACTCATGGGCCAACTTGTTGGATACCTTAAATAGGGTCAGTTCCTTCTGCAAGGTAAATACTTATCCAAACTCGGATAGGGAAACCCGGAACTGACTTAAATTGCATATGTTATATAATGATAATATTATAACATTATTTACATAACATATATATTATATATCTTATCTATTTGCATAACATATATATTATATATCTTATCTATTTGCCTAAGTCTAAGACCCCTCGACGCACCACTCAACTCCCCCGTTTCTTCATTTGATTGCTCCTAAAGGACCCAAACCCTAGTAGTTGCTAGCCCTGATTCCCCATTGTCAAAGAAGATAAGCGATGATGTCATCTGTCACCACCAAAGCTATACCGCTGCTGCTTCAGTAGCTTCCTTTGATTTCCTTCTTACTTCACTTGATTGCTCCCAAAACCTAGCAGCCCACTTGAGCCACCTAGAGTGATCTGCTAGAGAAGATAAACCTCTTCGTTGCCACCAATCCCAGCTATACTGCTGTAGCTTCAATAACTTCTTCTGCTGCTATCGGAGCCCAATCCAGTGCACCCGGGTGCATTCAGCCTCAATGCACCCGGGTGCATTGCACCTATTTTTTTTTACTTTTTTTTAAACAATTTTTCATGAAGCTGTTAATATAGGTTTATTTAACATATGTATCAATTTTTACTATTTTTGGAGATTTTTAGATATTTTTTTTAGATTTTTTAAAATCAGTGGCATTTTTCGTAATTTTAAATTACCGAAAATGCCACTGATTTTTAAAAATCTAAAAAAAATATCTAAAAGTCTCCAAAAATAGTAAAAATTGATACATATGTTAAATAAACCTAGATTAACCATTGTATAAAAAAAATTTTAAAAAAAATAAATAAAATAAGTGCCGTGCACCCGGGTGCATTGAGGCTGAAGGCACCCGGTGCACTGGATTGGGCTCCGCTGCTATCGCAATTACCGAAGAGGTAAGCTGTAGAAACTTCAGAGTTTTTTCATTTTTTTGCCAAATCTAAACATGCATGCTAGAATATCCATAGATTTATGCATCACCACGAAATTCAAAGTAAATCTAAGCTATATAGCATAGGATTCAAGACTAATTCATAACCTAATTTAAGATTTGAGCATGGACAGTTAGGTAGGCTCGAATTTTCGATTTGCATACTATCTAAATAATTTATTTGTGCTTTTTAAAGTGGATATATGGCTGAAATCTTGTTGATTGAAGGTCAAATTGAGGTAAATGGGGAGGATGAGATAGGGAGTTGTGGAAACGGTCCCTCTTATGTTGCATGTTAATTTTTAAGTGATCATTATTGATTCTAATGCAACGCATATTGCTAAGATGTTAATCATCACGTTATTAGGTAAACTTGATGGTGAACTTAGATTTTAAGACTTGAAATTGTTGAATTTTCAGACTTGGCATTTTCTAAGTTATACTTTTATTGAATTGTTATTAGAGTTTCGTATTTGAGATTTTTTTTTAATTGTAATTTTATTAAATTGTTTTAAGAGAATTTCAAACTTGATTGCATTAAATTGCATATTACAAGTTAAAATGAAGTTAGCTTTAGATTTCTCAGACTTGAAATTGTTGCATATTATAGTTGCAACGGTTGTTAATTGTTGTATATTGTTACA
Organism: Annona cherimola; assembly: GCA_030490835.1. Classification (NCBI taxonomy): domain Eukaryota; kingdom Viridiplantae; phylum Streptophyta; class Magnoliopsida; order Magnoliales; family Annonaceae; genus Annona; species Annona cherimola. Next base: position 9,623,129 of record CM059975.1, on the reverse strand, counting down.
AATTACATGTAGCAGATTGCAGCGTCTTGCATATTAGATTGCATAGGAATACAGGTGTATTATACATTACATTTTACAAGTTATAGATTGCGAAGTTGCATCAAATATGATTAGACGGTTGCAACTGTTTATATAGATTTAAACCCTTATAAAGAAGCATATATTATATTATTTTAAGGAAACGTTTTGAAACTCAAACCAGAATTGAAATCGCCCTTGAAAAAAAATAACATAGGGTAGGCTCCCAAGTAAACCAGCCTAAAATAAGGTACGGTAGAAGATTTCTAAAATAGGATAAGAATAAGTTCCACTTCTGCTCGGACCAAGTTGCACCCTTATATCTAATCACATGATTAAAACAATCACTGAAGTCCATTGGTGGGATAAAAATGACCACTGGGCTAAATGAATAATTGAAACGCATAAATCATGAATCAAAATGTAGAAATGTATAGGTTAAATGAAGAACCAAAACTCATAAGACATTAATCAACATAGTCACTAAATTCCAACAAATGAAGAATTTGACGTCATGCTTAATGTAGTTTAAATCATAATTTGAAATTAACAAAGAAAATGTAAAATTAGGTTGAATGGAGAATTGAACGTCATGCTTAATGTAGGCTAAATGAAGAATTTAAATTCATAAATAGAATGTAAATATAGGTTAAATGAATGATCAAAACTCATAAAAACATTAATCAAATGAAGAATTCAAATTCATAAAGTAAAAGTATGTTTTTTGACAGAAAAAAGTAAAAGTATGATAAACGAAAATTGTAATTTAAATACTAATGTAGGCTTAATGAAAAATTAAAATTAATAAAGAAAACGTAAGAGCAAGTTGAATGAAGAATTAAACGCAATACTTAATATAGGTCAAATGAAGAACTTAAATTCATAAAGAAAACGTAAACATAGGTTAAATGAAGAATCAAAACCCATAAAAGTACATTGGCCAAATGAAGACTTTAAATTCATAAAAGAAAATGTAAACATAGGTTAAATGTAGAATCAAAACTCATAAAAGTATATTAGCCAAATGAAGACTTTAAATTCATAAAAAGAAAATGTAAATATAGAGAATTAATGAAGAAAATTTATAAATAAGAGTGTGTTTGGGAATAGATAAAATTTTTGATAAAAAGTTTTGGAGAGTAAAAATTGTCAAATGATGTGATTTGATATGGATAATGATGAGAAGTAGAAAAGATAAAGTTAAAATAGATAGGTTGTTTGTGTTGGTCGTTGTGTAGAAATGATTAAAAAGTAGGGTAGTTATACAGAAAAATATGAAAAAATGATTAAAATAGATAATTACGGAGAGCGAAAAGTTTTAGATTAAAAAGTTTTAACTTAACCCTCTAAGTTGAATGATGAATTAGACTTGTGCTTAATGTACATCAAATGAAGACTTTAAATTCATGAAGAAAATGTAAATATAGGTTAATTAAAGAATCAAATCTCATGAAACATAAAGAAAATGTTAAACCGTCGACAGCAGGGTTCGAACCTGCGCGGGCGAAGCCCAACAGATTTCAAGTCTGTCTCCTTAACCACTCGGACATATCGACGGAATTGACATTTAAAAACATAAAAGTTGTAAATTTTAATTTATGAAAATCTTTTATTTCATCAGTACCAATCTATTTTAATAAAGTGTAACTGATTTTAATATAGAGTTTTAATGAAAAAGAAAATTAGTAAAATTATAAATTTACTATTCGATAGCCAAATCAGTTTACACTTTACACTGGATTGTACTTTCAAAAAAAAATTTACACTGAATTGATTATAGTAGTATATAGCTGATGAGACCAAATCGATATGTTGCAATGGTGAACAAAATAACACATCGATTCGATCAACCCTTCTTCCAAGTCGAATGATTATATATGGAGATTTTATCCAATGCAACCGATTGCAGAATGCATGGTGCAATTGGTTGAAATTTTTTTATTTTACTCCATTAATATTTGAATGATATAAAAATCATATTATTTAAAATTTATATAATTGATAGTAAGTGTATATAAATGAATGAGGTTATTATAATTATATTTTAAGAGTACTAATAATAAAAGTTTTCAATTCACTTAATTTAGAATATGATTTGAATAAATAATTTTAAATTTAATGAATTGATCGGATGTAAAAAATAAAAAAAAATTAGTTGTAAAATACAACCGGTTAGATTAGAGCGTTTCTCATGTATGCATTTGATGGGTAATGATTCAATACTTACCATAAATAAGAATGATTCATGTATTTTAATTTTAAAAATTTAAATTATTTATCATGTTAATCCATGTTTATTTATTTGTAATTTTAAGAATTAAATATATTACAAAATTTTATATAATATATTTAAGGGTAATGATTAAGTACTTACTTAAGCATGCATAAAGCCTCCATTCTTATCCTTGATCTTTTTAATTTTAAAATTTTTTTAAAAAAATTTAACCACATGTTTATACATGCTATTTATTTATGATTTCAAAACTACATACGGTGCAAACTTTTATATATTGTATTTGTACTATATATTTTTAAAATTGTTACTAATTATGTATTCACTTTCAAAAAATATTATTTTTTATAAAGTAGAAGTTTCTAAGGCTTACCTAAGCATTGAATCATTATCATATATTTATAATGCATATTTTTCGAAAATTTTCATAGTTATATGTGTATTGTCAAAAGATGCTAATTCTTTTACACTATAAATTTTTAATGAAAATTATTTTTGATTATGTCATAGAACAAAATGTGTTAAATTTATAATTAAAGAAATCAAGGATAACCATAAAGCCTCCATGCTTGCGCTAAGCATGAAACATTAATGATCGGATAGTTATGCTTTTTTGGTTGGTATAATATTTAATGGAATCCGATCTTATACATTAGGGTGTACTTAGGCTCGGTGCACTCAGGTGCATTTAACATATTTTTATTCTATTTAAAATTTTTTACACAATTGTTAATCTAAGTATATTTAACATGTGTATCTATTTTTACATTTTTAGAGATTTTTATTTTTTTGAATTTTTTAAAATCAGTGACATTTTTAGATATTTAAAATTATGAAAATGCCACTAATTTTAAAAATTCAAAATATATATATATAAAAATTTCTAAAAATGATAAAAATTGATACACATATTAAATAAACTTATGTTAACCGTTGTGTAAATTTTTTTTTAAAAAATGAGTATTTGCAAATGGGTGAACTAAGCCTAAGTGCACTTGGATGCATAAGATTAGTTTCCATATTTAATTATCTCAATTATATATTTCTTTATCAATATCCATATTTACCCGGGGAAATAATCCAATCGTGCTTACACCACCGAAATTTATTGTGAGAACATGCTAACTCATATTAATGCTGAATCAAAATCTAACAAGTTACAGTGTTTTTATAATTTATTTCAATCATGACACTAAAAATCTTTTTAATTATAGTCTTAGATTCGTCTACCTCAATCTGCTTAAAATATTTATAATTATATGCAAATTATGAAAAATACTTATATATAATGGATACTTACATCTATTAGCGGATGCATTAGAATGAAATAGCACTTTCTAAAGTCAATTGTCCACGTAAAAATGTTTATACTGTTTGACACTGAATATACTGTTTTAAATAAGTATATAAATCAAACAGTAATACCTTTTCAATGGCCACAAACGCGTGTTAGATTTTAAGTTAAATAAATGATTCCAAGTACAATTAGTGGGATTGTATTTTGATTTAAGGTAATGTGACTAAGAGAGGCCCGTTTAACAATTTCTATCATAGCTACGGTGATACATATACCCTAGATCATTTCCCATTTATCAAAGATATATAGCATCTTTTTTAAAATTTATTTTTTTCTTCCCTTTTCTTTTTTCCAGCTCTTCTTGTATCTAATGCCCAACGACCACTTTTTCCAAAAAGAAAAGACAAATCGCACTTGTGAAGAGCACGAAAAGAGTCAAGAGAAACGAGGAAGGGAGGAAAATTAGGCAATAGCATTTGCGTAAATTGCATCAAAGGCTCAGGTGTAACCGTAATTACAGCCCCACTTTGGAAGGAAATGCCACGGATCGTGGGATCGTGGGTGGGTGGGGCCCACCAACAACCGTTTTAACCACCAGCGGCCAGACAAAAATGGAAGATGCAGCAAGAACGCATTTTGCAGGGCCACAAACGCCTGTTTGAGGAGTGTGTTTCAGTGGGCGGGAAAAAGCGAGAGCAAGAAAGAAGGAGACCCAGTTGGGTTGGTGGGATTGAAAGAGACCCAAAAGCATTAGTGGCGGATGCCAAGGAAAGTTGCAAGAGAGAGAGAGAGAGAACGATGGGCGGTAGTGGACCATACAGAGATCGTGAGGCAATGACAATCAGGAAAGGGCCTTGATGAGATTCTGATGGATTTCATGATGAAACACGGCCCTCGCGACCGGAGCTCTATTCGATCCACGGGTCTGGTACCTAGAACTGGTAAATCATGCCGCCTCAGATGGGTTAACAAGCTAAAGCCTGATTTAAAGACGTCAGCACTTCTCCTCCTCTGTATCAATCTTCTCGTCGAATTGCTTAATGGGTTTTCTCTTCGCCAATCAATTAACCTTCTATAATCATGAATACTGATGATTTTGGGTTTGTTTAACAAATGAGAAACCAAGTGGCTGCAAATTCTCGGCGGAAGAAGAGAAGCTGGTCATTGATTCGCAAGCACAATTTGGGAACAAATGGGCGAGAATCGCGACTTACTTACCGGGAAGAACAGATGGTGATGTGAAGAACTTCTGGAGCACCAGGCAGAAGAGATTGGCCAGGATGTTGCAGGCATCGCCATCGTCCTCCAAATCAAAGAATAATTATGGGAAAGTACCCATTTTCAGCGAGGTGACTCAGTATGCCATTGTCCATAACTGCAACTTCCAGAGATCGTACCAAATACAATGAGATGACACACCCGGCCCGACCCTGTTTAATACCGGGGCGGGGCCGGTCGGGATTTTGATGATTTTAAAGAAATGCGGGGCGGGGCGGGGCGGGGCAAAATTCGGTTTTTTCAGGTGGCGGGGTGGGTCGGGGCGGACCTACCTGCTGACCCATTTTCTGATATTTTACATTAAAAAGAAAAACCTCGTTCAATGCTAATTTTCATATTTTATTTAATTATTTATATTTACTTTGACTGATTAATAATAGATTCAAGCATATAGTAGTTAAATTTAATATAAATTTGTCTTTATACTTGATAGTTTTATAAAATTTAAAAAACTTCTTACTTGACCCGCAGTTTTTTACCCGACCCGTTGACCCAATACCGACCCGAATTTTGTCCCGAAACCTTGTAGAAAAAAGTAAGGGTCAAACCGACCTTGTCCGGACCCGGTATAAAATAAGGGTCAAACAAGATTTTTGAAAAGAAGGGTCAGGGTTGGGCACACCCCGACCCGCCCCGATTCCCACCTCTACACTCAAGTACACGATGAAGAGTCTTTTTCTCAAGTACAATGCTTGGATGATTATTTGGAGGAACGAAATTTGTTAAGACCTAGATTATGTCCACGGTATCAGCTTCCAAAAATGTAAATTAATTCTCTTTCAAGAAGGCCTCAAATGTGTAAAATGTTTCGAGCTTCCCTCAGCAATTAAATTAAAATTTGTTTTTTTAAAAAAAATAATGTAAATTTCCACACTAACGGTAAATGCAATGAACCTTCCTTCATGGGCAGCTCAGATGCTATGAAGCTGGTGCACTTGCTAGACCTGGAAACAGGTCTCCCATCTTGAGTTGAAGGCCAACGAAGACAAGCAGTTCCAAGGGATTTCTTCCTCCTTCCCCGTCTCCTATCCATTAGTGGATCTTCCACAGTTTCCAGAAAGCCAAGGAGTATTCTTTCCTGAATTCAGCAGCAGTGCATTCTTTGACACCTTCACATGCCACAACTGTTTAGCACCTGAAAATGCAGACATATTCTTTGAAGATCTCCAAGCCGACATGTCGAACTGCTTTGAGCCATTTCCGAGTTCATCTGACTGGTAGTGTGACGCATGCACGTTGTAGCATTGTCTCACGTTGGAATTACAATGGTCTTATGCATCAGAAGGGGAGCAGTGCATTGAGAAGCTTATCCACGGAAGTAGGTTGACAATCACTAGAGCCCAAGAAAGGAAAAACAACTGCATGCCTAAATCTGCCAAATTTTTTGCCGTGGACTACAAGAAGGGAGCAAAACTAAGCAGTGTCCAAGAAAATGGCTGACATTGGAGGGTAGGCATCTTTCGATCTGAAAGAAAACGTTGGATGCACAACGTATTTCGAATTGAAAGATTGGATGCTTCATATATCCATACCAACTCATGCCAGGAGTCTGAAAGAATCTACAACAACCGAATGAATTTGTGGCATCATGCATAAGGCCGACATGAAAATCCTGCCGGCTGATCATTTGCGACGGGAGCAAATGGCAACCTTTTGAATTTCTTTATATAAGTATTAATATTAGTGAATTTAATATATAGACTCAGTTTTATTTTTTCGAAAATATGCATCTCTTTATTTTGTATTTTAAATACTGGGAAATTTTTGTCATTTTAAAAATATCCCGGCATTTAAATACAAAATAAATGTATACACGTTTTTAAAAAACGATAAAAGTAAATTTACATATTAAATGTACTTATATTAATAGTTATATAAAAAAATTTCAAAAAAATAAAAAATATATTTTTGGGCTTGACCGTAAATGTTGCAGCTGACCGCACAACATTAGCCCTAAAAAATCCTGGGGTGTAGAGAAAGCATGCCCTCTTCATTAATTGTTGAAAAATGACAATGATGTAACTATCATTTTTATATTTCACAGCCACACTTCCATCTTTCATTTCATTTTGTTGAGTTATTGAGATAATTTCTCTGGCGCAGAGTTTTAAATTACTCAGAAATCAGTCTAAAGCGCCTCGAAAAGTAATCCGGAATTCATTTTCAAATGTAGAAACAGATTTATCGTGTCATTAATTTCCCACGACCGCGAAGAAAATGGCTTAATTAAGGCAGATTTCGTTAACTGAAACCACAGAACTAGAATAGTGGCGTATGTTTGGGGACAAGGTTTAACTATGAACGTGGTTAGAATTGCTCAATCAGAAAATTCCTGAAATGCTGTCCCTGTGCAAAAAATAATCTCCAAAAGGGTATGGTCCCGTTCAATGGGCTGGACTGATATTGTCTTGCACCATTTTTATCAGCAACCAAGAATCCACTCGGGACTCATTCAAAAAAAAAAAAAAAAAAAAGAAAGAAGAAAAAAGAATCTACTGGGGACGTAAAAGCTTGCTCTGCCAACTGTGGCTGATAATACACGTGCTGTTACAAATTATTTATGATAGCTTTCACCATGGAATATCATTGCAATCCAAAGCTTACCACACAAAGCTGGAACCCCATACATCTTTTTTTTTACAATATTGTTAATCTATATGTATTTAATATGTGTATAAATTTTTACTATTTTTGGAGTATTTTAGATATTTATTTTTGATGAAAATCAATGACATTTTAGGTAATTTTAAATTACCTAAAATGTCACTGTTTTTCAAAAATAAAAATTAACTATCTAAAATACTCTAAAAATGGTAAAAAAATTTAAAGATGTTAAATACACTTATATTAACAGTTTTATAAAAAAAAAAATTTAAAATAAAAAATAGGTGTATACACCCGGGAGCATGCAGCGCTGCATGCTTTCGGAGCATACGATAGGGCTCCCACAAAAGCGATGTATCTGTGGAGTACGAACTGAGATACTTCAAAACTTATGTCGTTGAGGTGTGTGTGGGAAGTTTTAAAAAAAAAAGTTTGAAGAAAAATTTTAACATAGAAGTTTTTGAATTGGTAGAAAATGATCTTATATGATAAAGGTATTGTTGAGAAGTAAAAAGAATAAAGTTAAAATAGATAGATTAGTTATACAGATAATTATATAAAATTGATGAAAAAATAAAGTAGTTGTATATGAAGATATAAATAAATGATTAGAATAAGATAATCATGAAAAGTAAAAGTTTTAGATTGAAAATTTTCAAATGAAAATTTTTTATAATTTGCGAAACACCTTCTGCAAATTTTTGTGTTTTATACTAAAGAAGTCCAACATTCCAGTTCTGCTACGTGGGATGGGCCCATGATAGGATTTGGTGTCTCTTGTAAGGTGGATAAAAAAAAAGATTCTTTATTTTAGAGATTTCAAATTATATGGTATTGATTAAAAAAAATAAGAAACATCTCACATCCTCCATTGAAATTGGCCTATAATCTGCAAAATTTATAAATATTTTCATTTTTCTAAAAAATTATCCATATAAACTTATAATTTTTTTTGGTTAGAATGTAATTAAAAGACAAGCTCATCATGACGCGGGTGACATCGTGGTCATGGATTGAGATAGTATGCTCAAATATCCGTGTTCAAGTTTCCTCCCATGCGTGAAGGGGTTTTTGCAAAATAGTCCTCTTGATGTGAGGATTTTTATAAAATTTTCCCTGGTAGAGGAGTGTGTATAGAAAATTTTCTTTCATAAACCGAGAGATGTGAATGCGTCATAGGGTAATATTACGATGTCATAACGTAAAATACCAATTTAAAAAAGGGAAAATTTCTTATATACCCATAAATTTTACCTCTAATTCCACTTACACCCATGAACTTTCAAAATTTCCTCTCATACCTACGAATTTTCATCATAATTCCACTTATACCCATACTGTTAGTAATTTGTTAAATGAGCCGTTAGATCTCTAATAAAATAATAAATATGCCTAAGTTATAATATAATTTAAGGTTGTTTTGCTTAAAGTTAAAGATTTATATTCAAATAATATATGATTTTATAGTTGTAGAATTAAAATTTATTATAATATGAATTTGTAACTATAAAATCATAATTAGGGATAATTATGTTTGTTATTTCCCGAAGAGTTAACGACCTCTCTAACGGATTCTTAAAGGGCGTAGGTATAAGTGGAATTATAATAAAAACTCATAGGCATGAAAAGAGTTTTTGAAAATTGACGGATATAAGTAAAATCAAGGGTAAAATTCGTGGGTACATAAAAAATTCGCCTAAAAAAAAAAAAAAAAAACCTGAAACTCACGAGAAACGGGCCAAAGAACCCGCGCCCAACCCTGTTGGTTCACTTAGCCCAGTTGGGTACCCTCGCGTTGCGGCACTCCTATGTTCTCAAACGCCTTGCTGCGCAGCAGCCGTCCCGATTGCATCCTTTCCTTGCTAGGCAGTCCATTATCATTGCTTACGCATTTAGCGCTTTCTTCCCCCTCTCCAAAATCCTTTTAGTAACCCTTCATTCGTTTCCTTCGTGGGTTTTCGATTTCACACTGCTTTCGTCAATTGGGTCTTGTTATATTTTACGACCTATAGACATTGAAATCAAATAAAAGATATAGCTATTTGCAAAGATGAAGCAGCTCAAATGCAAATTTGGGGGAGTTAGGACCTTGATTAAGAAGAGATTGACTACTGTACTCGAAAATTCTCCCCATGGGTTGCGTTGTCCGCCTGGGACGCCGGCTTCCAATGTGAGTTCAGCTAGATTTTCTTCTCTGGCAAGGAATGAGGCTAACGCGGGGAGCTTTAGTTCTGCAAAGAAGGTATGGAAACTCCTATGCCATATTCTGTTATTTTATCTGTTTTTCTATTTCGACTTTGCTTGCCTGCTATTTTAGTTAGCTCAAGATGGAGAGAGTTTTTATGTTTGTTGTGATAGGATATAGTTTGTATGCCACATATGACTATAAGTATAAATTTGAAATTTAGGGGCGCTGGTGAATGGCTCATGATATTTTTGTGTAACATAAAAAGCATGACTATGTTGGGAGTAGCGTGATGTTCTGTGCGTCCGTCAGTAACAGTTGAACAAGCTCTGATGACAGGGCTTGACATGAAACAGTCCCTAGTCAAGACGTTGATTTCTGTATTGTTATTCCACCATTTTAGGCAAGCCTGATAATTCAGATCCGTCCATATCCAATGTAGGAAATTTCATTAGTTAGAAAGATAAATTTTATGAGAGCTTATCCAGTATCAGTTAGTTTACTTTGAGCCAATCAGAGCTTGTCTAGTATCAGTTAGTTCACTTTGAGCCAATTTTCATCCAGGCTATGATTGTTATGTGTAACTGACACGCTGTGGCTCCCGAAATAACATATTCATCCTCAAACAAAATTGCATGAGTACATGTGGTCTAAGAGAATTTGAATGACATATTCATCCTCAAACAAAATTGCATGAGTACATGTGGTCTAAGAGAATTTGAATGACATATTAATCCTTAAATAAAGATAAGTACATGTGGGAGAAGAAAAATGAAATCAAGCACAGCACTGCGCAGCACCTTTCGTGACCTTGCTTTCATGAAGTTGTTTATTGTGAACATACTGAATTTCTTTGCAGAATTTCCCGAGTTTATATCAACTGTAGGTAGGTGTTTCTTCTGTGAAAATTTCACAATGATGCAATCATAATGGGAAAGACTAGGGCCACTATCATTGCAAATTAAAGGTGGACGAACTCTTCATTTCACTTCTTTGCTTTTTCTATAGAACATTTCGAAGAATGAGTGGTGAAGTTTATTGCAACGATTTGCATCCCCAGTTTTGAGCTGATGATCACTTAAACAGGAAGAAGGAAGTAAATAGGGAGAGATCATAGTTCACATATATATTTCTCTTCTACAATGTGTATGGTTTGTTTTAAATTGGATTGAAACAATGTGGATAAATTTCGTGATTGTTTAGCTGTTCTGAACAATGATGCATATAAGTATACATGGGTATCTTACTTTGTGGCATGTCAGTAACTATGTGTATAGCATCATGTTTATAAGTTTATCAGCATGTAGCCTTTTTTATCTACTCCATTTGTAAAATCCCTGATTATGTTTCTGTATTCTACAGGATCTGAGCAGGGCTGATGGTGAGTTGTGGCACCCCTCTCTGATCATTTAACAGACCATGCTTGGCTATCTCTTGGTGTATCCTACCATGCATTGAAAATCCTCTTCTATCTCAGCCTTTTTGCTTTTCTCTTTTAACATTTCTGTTGTTGGTCTGTGCATATTTTTGAAAAGGTTAAAATTACAGCAAAGATGTCCTTCACAACGTGATAAAATACAGGCTTCTCAAAAAGTAGAAGTATTCTGAGCCATTTTTTTGGCATTTAGCTTTAAGAATACAACTGATTTTACTTGCAGTTGCAATTTTTTCCCTCACCAATTTTTTTCTGTTACTGGTGCCTGTTAGTTTTTCATTATTTTTCTTTACTTACCCTTAATTACTTGCTTAAATAATTATTATACTGTTCTATGAGTACAATTTATTCTGTATGTTTTTCTTTTAACAGGATTACATGCTTTGTTCAGAGGTCACTCAAGAAGGTATTTGGTTAGCATTGAAGCTGCAAAGCAATTTGGCGTATATGGAGGAAAGCACCATATGCTTCCATGTTCAGTACGGATGCTTTCTTCTGACTCAGCCTCACAGGCAACCAGAAAAACAAGAGAGGTTAATTTGCATGGCTTGTGCTATTTTTTGTATTCTTTTAAATCTTGTTGCACCGTTGCACATGCATATTCCTGTGGTGTTAGTGAAATGTGGATTCTTAACAAGAAGTTGAGGACAAATGCTACAGCATGTCACTAAATGGTTCAACAACACACATGGGCGTCAATGTTAACTACCCTGCCCAAAAGCGAGTGTAGTATGCATAATATGCTGGGGCATATGCTCTCAATAAAACTTTGATAATTTCCTTTTGGATCATTTAGCATTGTTCTCCACGTTTTAACATGTTATAACTTCTCTCTTTCCTAATATTTTATGATATGCCATTTTAGTCTTCATGCGAATGACTTGAGCATTCCTCCTGCAGTATCAGATGCGTGGTCGGCTGCCTGGATTTATGCACTAAATACGGTTTTAAGACATGAATGTGTGTGATACAACTAAAACCCAAATCAACCTTTATTTAATTAGAGACAATCTGGTTCATTACATTGAGGCTGACTCTTACCAATCGGTCCAGTTCATGCAAATTCCAGCTTGGCTGATTTGGCCTGGCTAGCCGAGGAAAATCAAGCATCATTTTTGTGGTTTGCTTTAGCTAGTAGATTGAAGCACAATGTTACTGTGGTTATAACATGGAATGAGTCTCATTCCCTTCATTTATCTATCCTTCATAGCTTAATGAAACTCACTAATGCCCATCAAGGTATCATACAGTCGGGATCCATATGTAGGCCTAAGTCCTTTGACCAATATGAACACCAATTAAGTTTTCCCTTTGTTTCCTATCTCTTTCAGAATGATTCATTTAATTTAGCCTGGCCTCTTGTGCTTCTCTCTTATTTTAGGTTGATATTATGTGCATCCAAATTTTTCTTCAGATGAAATGCTCTTAATTCTTTCCTCTCTCAGGATAAGAGGAAAGATATATCTACAATTGAAGATCCCTTTGATGCTCCTACCTATCATATTCCGGAGAAACCAGTGACTTTCACAGAGGGTGCTTCATACAGTCTCATAATACTTGCAGGTCTGGGTATTGCAGGTGCCGCTGCATATGCAGTTTTCAAGGAGCTCATATTTGAACCAAAAGAGTAAGCCTCCTTTTGAACATTCTTGTTTTTCACATGATAATAAACACTTCGATCAAAAGATAAATTGTAAAATTGTTCCTATATTTTTCTGCCACTTTAAGTAAGGCTATAACCTTATTGCACAAAGCACTTTTCTTAAGTATGCTTATGCTCTCGAGGTCGACTACTGAACTCGAGGCTATATTCATACTAGAAAGTAATAGAGAAAAAAATAGAGTAACAATATTTCCACATGATTTTATTTTATTTTAATTTAAAAATCCACATCGTTATTGAGTTGAAGAAAGCGTACACTAGGAATCACAAGGAATATTACAGTGGTTCGCTGGTAAAGAAAAGAAATCTCATATTATAATGATTTTAGGACCTGTTTGGCTTGGGCAGTGGAATTACCGCGTAGTCGTGCGTTAAGTCTAGAACTCCAAGTCGGAGCTTATTGCTGCAGTGCTTTTTATGGCTTTCATCACAAAAAATTTATGCAGAAGCCATAAGTGGGATCCAACGATCCTTAAAAAGTGTAGGATTTCAGTGCTTTCCACCTTTGAAAAGTGGGTCCAACCAGATCCTGAGTAGGAATGTGTAGCACAATAGCAAGCACAAGGATCATGACTGAAAGGCGGTTTTTGAGCTTACATCAATTGCCAGTGTATCAAATTGACAGTTATAGGAAAAGTCATCATGGTGTTTGTTTGTTTGTGGAGTTAAGCATGATTGATTGGTGAAATTAGAGAAAAAGAATTTATCTAATGTGAACGCCTTTTTTTAAAAAAAAGAAAAAAAGAAAAAAAAAGAGTACAATGTTTTTTTTGTTGTTCTTGAATGCAGTTATGAGTGTTTTTGTTTTCGTTCACCCCTCCCCCTTTGTTGGTCCATAATTTGTTTGATTATCACTTAAATGCTTTCTCATCTATCTGCATTCGGTAATCTATGTAGATACAAGATATTTGGAAAAGCTCTAGAAAGGGTCCAGAATGACAGCCAGGTATATTTATCTGCTTGTATGTGATCCTTTTCTTGGTTTCTGTTGTACTTGTTGATTGGGCATCAAAAAGCTCTCCCCAACAGACTTCATGTGATGTCATAATCCTTTGCAGGTTAGAGTGAGAATTGGATCTCCTGTTACTGGCTATGGCCAGGAAAGCAGAAACCGTGCCGCTCGACAACGCATTCCTCACAGGATATGGAGTGATGAAGATGGTGTCGAGCATGTTGAGGTAACAGCTCAATGGATATGGTAACAAGGCATAGTCAGAGGAGAAATATGAGGTTTACTTACTAGACAATTTCCAATGTGTCACACTATATCATCAGGTGCACCCAACATCACCATGCCCTGAGATCAAGATTGTTTACACGGACTTTTGATCATCCCTTACAATTTTCTTTGCCCATGATCCATACTAGAATGGGAACTTCAGGGCACTGGGTAATACCCCAGTAGGATTTTACACCTGATGCATTTTCCATGCTCGTGTTGTCAATCTGTCAATATCCTTTGTAATAATTCCCCTCTACATATCTTCTGGGTTGCAGTACTGCTGTTCTGTCGTATGTTGGAACTCAGAACACTACCATGCTGATGCAGGTGAACTTCTATATCCGTGGCCCACATGGTGCAGGCAAGGTTTACTCGGAAATGTTCAAAGACAAGACTGACAAGCAGTGGAAATTCACTTATCTAATTGTTGAAATCAAGACGCCTTCACCTGCACAGCTGATGCTGGAGTCTTATGTACCTGCATGAGGTGATAACCAGTCATTACAGCGAGCAAAAAGATTGAAGGACTTCTAGATCAGCTTACCTCTGGTAGTGAGGGTAAGCAAAACGAGGACTTTACATGCTCATGCGGAGCGGTCCATTTTTTTCAAGCAAAAGCCGTGGCATTCTTCTCGTTGGCCTGACAATAAGTAACTGGAATGGCATGTGTGGCCCTTGCCCATTGATTCCATGTGGATTTTGTTGATGCCCATCAAGTCGAGTTCTTGTTCAATTTTTCATAACGGTTGATCTATTGTACGTTAAGTTTTGGCATTTCTTATGGATCTAAAATCAATATCAGGCAGCATTTTCTTTTTCCCCAAATGCCCAGTGAACTTCCCAATCCTTTCAGTTGCAGTACGCCCTCCGAATTTCCTTGACAGCATGGATGTCCGAGCAGACATGACCATCTCCTTCCGAAGTAATGGTCACGCATGGCCATGGACCTAACAGTCACGAATCTTCCAATTACTGCGAATCGTACTGTTTGCTTATATAGAAGTCCGCGAACAGGTTTGTGATGATTTCTTGCTTAGGGGATCTTTGGTAAACAGCGTGGGTGGGGTGGGGTGGGGTGGGATGGGTGCATCAGTGCATGGTTTCCAAACTCAAAAATTAATCTATTTAACAACCCTATTTTTTCCAGCTTTACTTCTATATTCTAACCATTTTTCATATCAACTATCTTCCAACAATTTATTTGTTTCTACTTTACCCCTATCATTTTATATTAATCACATATTTCTCAAAATATTACCTTTTTCATTTCCCATCTCATTCTACTATCCCTTAAAATTTCACAATGCCAAAGGTCACCTTAATTTGAGGCATTCTGGGGAATGCTGAATTTCTGAAAGACGTTAAGAGCACTTTCTTCCTCTGTTTAATGTGAGATGACATTTTTAGTACTAGTAATCGCACTTCTTTTTAATATCTATTTTTATTACAATCAGGGGAGGAGGGGAATGGGGGCAACGCTCCCCCAGCACGGTTCGAACCTTGGGAGACTGGCTGAGTGCCAGTGTGGGATACCGTCCACTTTAATTTTTAATTAATGTACACATGTACTATATCGCTTCAATTCCACTTCAGTTTAGGGGCTTGCCAAATTCTCTCTCCACTCTTCCATTTCTTTTACCAATTCTTAAATCTAAACATTTCTTGTTGAGGTTCGCACGGCCAACCAATCCACGGCCATCCAAGTGCGATGATTTGCCGTGAATTTGAGTGGCAGAAACCACGACCCATAACTGCTTGAGTAGGTACAGAACCCCAGCAGATCTTGATAAGTTTTCAATGTCCGAATTCATTATGAAAATCCTACCTAGAAACAGCCAACCAAAGCACCTTTTGAGCAGTTAAAGAGCGGAAAGCTCCGTGCAGTATGCAGTTGTCAATGACACGCGACTCGAGGCTTGCACAGATTCGGCATAAATAAAAATAAATAAACATTGTATGCTTGTCGTTTATGTTAATAAAAAAACTGTAATCAAGAAGGCATTGTTTCCCAAATAAAGGTGCTAGTGCAACGGTGATAACCAGAACATAATTAGACAATAAGTTCAAATGTAGTCCAAAATCCAAATACACGTTAGAAAAAGTAGCCTTGCGTGTAAACCATCATCCTGTACGGTAGCAACAAAAAATGAAGCTAACAATCTCATATCTGCACTTCTGCTCTCTTTCTCAGACTTATCCAAGGAATTGTATGGCACATTGGGGGTGGGGGTGGGGGTGGGGGTGGGTGGGTATCTGCAACATGTATCATTGCGGCCCAATACACCAAATCCCACAGCCACGCTGGTTAATCCATCACTTGAAGCACACAATTAACTTGGGCGCACTGCAGCCTGACCAAGCAATAGCAGTCGTGAATATTGGACCAGGTTAAATATATGAAGAGACCCATCCAAGAAAAGGCTCATGTGTGTAGTGCTTGTAGATGTACACTTCATGGTGCCTTTGAGGGCTCGTCCCCAGGTACATCATCATCATCATGGTAGATGTTCTCAGCCATTTGCCAGATTTGAAGGATGTTGTCTTCGGCTACACTTGCAATGACCCAATCTTCACAAGGGTTCCATGAGAAATCAGATATTTTGCTTGTGTGTCCCCCATGAATGAACAGAAGCTCTGGTGGACCATCTTCTGCATCCTCTGGTGTCTGTTCCTCGTCAATCCTGTCAAAGGCATTTTTTTGTCAATCTGAACAGCATGCCACTATCTTGCGAAAAACATAATTTTGCTGAAAGATTATTCATTCATATAGGTGGCAGAAAAAGCCTCAATAGCCTTTCAAGTGCTGAAGCAAACAATGTCCACAGAAATCAAAATAAACTTTTATAGTTCTGTTGCAATGCATTCACATGGGCTTTTCTTCCACTCGTTGTAATTATTATTAGCAGGCAAAAACAAGAAAAAAGCAACTTTCATATTTATCTTACAAATTGAACCAAAAATATTAAGAAAATTGTGCATCTTATAATAAAATACCTTCCAAGATCCCACACCATCAACCGCCTACCAAGACAGCAAGATGCTAATATTGTCTCATTCTTTGGACTCCAGCCTACTTGGAAAACTTCCTCCCTGTGTAAAAGAAACTCAATGAACATGGTCGTGCAATATATGAATAGTCCTAAATCTGTCAGAAACAAGGTTAGAAATATAGCATTGAAAAGCAACTGCTACAATTTTGACTTAAAGCTGAAGAGAACTATGTGAGACCATGGAGGATCCAGAGCATGCAACAGCCAGTAAGCATGTGAAATGCATAACACAGATGGTCCTAGTCAACAGCCAAGAACTGGAGAACTCAATTAATGTCATTTTAAGTTGGACTGTTGACTACATGCACAGGTCGAATCCTCAAAATCCTCTTTGAACAGCTATAATTGCCTAAAAATGTAAGGCCATGGAGGCCATGGAGGATCCAAAGCATGCGCAGATAATCTTAGTGTCCCAGACAACGGCCACAAACTGTTAACTCAATGGATGTCAGTCTAGGTTAGACTGTTCGCTGCATGCACAGTTTAGCCCTCAAAATTCCTGTTGAATACTTATAATCAACTGATCAGTCTGACTCTGTTATAATCTGAATCTACAGCTGGCCATCGTAGACCAATGGCCCATATTTTTATAAGTATATGCTGTATTTCAGGAGATGATTTTGAAGTAAGAATGACTTCCTGCATCCAAAAAGAGCGCAAGATAACAAAAGAATAGAAACATTGCATGCTGGCTAAAGCACATACTTGTGAGAATCAAAGGTGTGAAGAGCAGTATCAATCTTGCGTAAGTCAAAAAGCTTAACAGTTTTATCAGTTGAACCCGTTGCAACAACCCATTCATTGAAAGGGTTGAATGCTAAGCAGTTGACCTGTCATAAAAGAATGATGGTGAAAGCTCTGTCAGTGAATTACATTTGACAGATGTGCACAAAATAATCCGTGATTAGAAAGTGGTATGATAGGAGCAATGAATGAGACTAAAGATAATAATGACATAATGAGAAGCAGAAGACGTCAAGTAGACGAGCATTGAAAATAATAAATGCTTTTTCTTGTAATGAGGCTAGAAAAAAGTACTAAATGTCATGAGCACAAAACCACAGTACAAGGCCTTCCTTAAAGGATCATATGACGTGCTTAGCACGTAAAACCTTTCATTGATTTTCTTTTCGAAAGGTGACAGTCTATCAGTGAAGCAAGAAAAACATGCAGCTCAAAAATAATGGATCAAGCTTCATTGACTGATTGACAATCACTATATCAACCTTCAAAACTGTCCCTTTGGGGTGCTTTTCTACTAACCATAATTGGCAGGCCTAGATGGTAAAAGTATATGAGACAGGGATAACTCAACCAAATATGATTAACAATCTGCATGTGACATTGACAGAAAGTTGAGTGTGGTTGGGGAGCTCCGTACAGATAACATCAAGATAGCAAGGGGTCTTGACACTCACCTCACCTTGATGAGCAATAACTGATTGGACCGGCCTGCTCGTTGAAGGTGCCCGCAAGTCCCATATAAACAGGGCATGGTCATCACCAACCGAACCAAAAAGATATTCATGTCTCAAATGCCATGCAACATCTTCCACAACACCATCATGGGCCTAAAATTTTTTTTGGAGGGGGTGGGAGGGAATGGTGAAGGAATCAGAGTGAGAATTTGAATATAGTGAAAAATTGCAGCAAAAAAGCTGACCAACTGGTTTGAAGTTTGAACTTCAAGCAATGGAGAGGGACAGGATTATTAACCTTAAATATTTGTTGAGCCTCGAGAGACTTGTTCTTGGGAGTTGCATTGATGTCCCACAAGCATATCTGGGCATCATCAGAGCCGCTCAATAGATGGCCCTGTTTGAAAACACTCCATGACAAACCATATCCTTCCGTATTGTGGCCCCTCAACCTTAAATCAGGATTGCACGCACCATCTAGAGGTGGCTTGGATGGATGCTTGCTATAGTCAAAAACATAAACCTCAGCGCTCACTGTCTTCGTTGCGATAATAAAAGGATTTTGTGGCATATAGCGAGCACGATTAACCTCCCCATCATGATTTATCTGTTGCACTATTTGTACCTGCAGATAGGAATCAAATCCAATGCATGTTGAAAAAATCAAAACATTATCCAATTTAACCCCCTAGAAAAAGCAGGGAAAAAATGAAGTCCAATGAAAAACCCCAGAAGCAGCACAAATCTTAATCTTCACTTGATAAATCAAAGATCAATGAGAAATGGTGGTGGAGGCAAAACACCAGCAAAAAGATCATTCCCAAGAGAATAGAAATTGTCTGCTCATTGACTGAGGGGTGAACCTGGGCATAATCCACAGGTGTCACATCCTGGCTCACATGCCAATGTCCTAGGGTTTGAACCCTGCTAGGAGTGTCATCTCTTTTTCCCACCCTTGATGGAATCACCCCGAAAGCCGAGTCCCAGCAACAAACTTGTAGTGGCAATCAGTACCAGAAGATCAGAAGATAACCCCACCACTCAAATAAATGCTAGGTTGGATCAACAATTCTACATTGACAGTAATGATGCGCAGCACCTAAAAAGCCGTATACTGCAGATTATTGTACCCACCTTCACATGGCTATTTCGCTTCAACTAATGTTTGAAATCCACTACAAATGCTCTGATATTCTTAGCTCTTCTCACTAGAGAGTTCACTAGTGCCAAAGTAAGCACATTGACCAATGTCTAAAGGGATCGTATACTAACCAAATGCATTGTTGTCGTAACATGCTTGTACATGATTGATTTCCCTTGCAAATCATGGTGCGCACAAATCCGCCAACTAGAGCATAGTTAGGCATTATGCAAACAAAAACCAAACCAAAGTCTTGTTTGACACAGCCAGTTAGGAAAGAGCCATATGGGTATGAGTTCCCGAAGGACTTCAAGGAAGCTCCTAAATAAAAAATGAAATTTTCGAGGGAAATGGCTCGTGCATTACAAAAAACACTTTTTATATCAAAATTAAACTCAGATATAATATACTTTCCTTTCCCAAAAAGATTGATTCTTTACACTTCCCAACAGGTACAAAAATGCGATCTTTTCCTAGGAAAATCTATTCAACTAGGTATTAATACTCACAATAGTTCTATCGAAAAACATGCCCGTCTACTCAATAATACCTAAACGTCTAATTCAAACGAAAAGAAAAAAAAAAAAGGAATAAAAAACACGAAAACTCAAAAGATGTCGTGACACGCTTCAATATCCACGGAAGCTTTGGCATTTCCCATTGGATAGGTGAAAATATTCATAAGCCCACTGGTGGATAGCAATAGACAGAAATATCACGCGCGGTGAGTTTCTATCTGCATATCAACCTTTAGCTACTTTTATCCGTCATCTTCAGACGGTTTTACATTGGAATAGTTCTATGTTTCATGAAAAAAAGGGGAAAACTTCTCGAACCCTATGAATGGCTCACCTTTCCACTCGCGCAACCAAAACCCCCAATCTCTCCCCGATCTTCATCATACTGCCGCGCATCATTCTCCGCATCCTCCAGTGGCAGCTGCACCTGCGCAAGCATCAAGTAGTTGGGTTCGTTCTCTGACGTGTGGGTCCCCAGTATCATCTTCTGGACGGAGTAGTCCTTCCCGGGCGGCTCGTCCCGGTCGGGCAGCCATTGAACTGTCAGCGACGGCCATTCGAGGGCGTGGGTGATGACGAGATCATACAGGAACGGCGTATTCTTCTTCCAGATCTTATACTCCTCGTTAATCAACCGCTCTTCGATCTCCCCCCGGAATTCCTCGTCGTCCTTCGCCATGGAATCCTGTTCCTGCTCCTTTGCGGCTTTCTTCCCTTCTTGATATCTTCTCGTCCCGGTTTGGGATTTTGGTTTTCCGGGTTTCTTTTGATTTTTCCCTTTTGGCGGGAAGAAAAGATCTGATTTTTAAATGGGAGGGAAAGGGAAATGAGAGAAACAGAGGCACAAGCACTATGCAAGGGTTCTTATGACGGAGATGGCGGCGGTTCGTTGTCTAACTTCCCTTGTAGGTATTAGAGAAACTCGAAATGTCTGCTCGGAGAGCTTGGGTTGATATTAGGAGGAAGGGGGCCCGCTACAGTCTTTGGCCTCTTTTGGAGGATTCATTCCATCCCTTTTTATAATTTAATATTTAATAATATCGTTTTCAAAAAAATTAATTGTATCACTTAAAATTATTTTAATAACAAATTTGTATAGACCACGAATGAGACAAGAATTTTAATGTTTTCTCTACAAATATACTTGTTTTATGACTCACCTATATATTTTAAATTAAATTAATATATATTAATTTAATACATTAGATTCTCTGTCACTGCGCAACTGGGCTTGAACCAGCTTTAGGTAAATATTGCTTATAATGATGATTATAAATAGTAAAATAAGGATATTTGCACTTATCTTTCCATCCGATTATTTGATTGAGCATAACTTCCGCGCATGAATGTTGATTTTGTCGTTGGGGTTCCTAATCGTGCTCAAACCGGATAGGATTTAAGAATATCATTATACATCTTAATTATGCTATTTGGATTACAAAAATCCAATTTAGACTTGACGAGTTATGAGTTTGACCAGCCAAAATCACCCTTTTATTTGAAAATAGAAGGGAAAAAAAATCGTTCTTGCAATGAAATAAGCCTCAGATATACGATTTTAAAGATCAGAGTTGGATGGGATTTGATCCAAACTCAATCGATTCTAGCCATGCTAACTAGACAAGGGATTTACCTTTAAAATTTAAATATCTGGGAAGCAAAAATCGTCACTGCAATCGCACAAATCCAAGCGGCGACACGCACTTGCTTCCGGTGCCCCGCGCGCGATACTGCCACGCGTGCTGACGAGCGACGACGGGTCAGTTTTCTATTGGTAATGCGCAACATATGTAACACGACACGACAGCATCCGCACATCAAAAAAATCCGACGGGCACAAATATCTAGGGCACACGTTCCCATCGCAACTGTCTCCCTTAACCTTTTGCTCAAGATCGACGGTCGAGATCTCAAATCGCGCACTGGGAAATTCGGATGCCGCCGATCAGCACACGATTCGCGCCACGGCATAGTGCTACGCTGCGCTTATCTGTCCCTCGGATCTTGTTTACTATCTTCGTCCTAGCGGCTGGCATTTCCGCCGCGTTGAGGATTCTTCTAACACGGTTATTTGTATTTCCATGTGCACCTTAAAATACATGAATTGTCATCTCTTTCGCACGCAGCCGTTCGATCTATTCCGTCCAATCTCGCCCTTCCGTTCTTCCTGCTGCGGGAGAGCGCGACGATGAAGCGGCACAGGAATGGGGAAATCTGGGAGTTCGAGCTCCAGACACCGATGGCGACCAACATGACGTCCGTCGACCCCCCCGACGTCGTCCTCGGCGTCGACGGAGGGACGACCTCCACGGTCTGCGTCTGCATGGCGCTGCCGTCGGCGACGGACTGTGTCCCGGACGATCTCCCGATCCTCGCTCGATCTGTCGCCGGATGCTCCAACCACAATAGCGTTGGAGGTAAAAATTCGGTCCGTCGCCGATCTCTTCTTCTTTTTTCTTCATTCATTCTTGCCTCTGTTTCATATCAATAGAAAAAAGGTGTCCATTTGCATGAGAGAGTTCCTGTTCTTATCGATTTAGACCGTTTATCTCGTGAGAATAGATCAGTAGTGCGCAATGTGAATGACTCTATATCTGCGATTGTTAACGGTTGTCTGGCTAAATTTGTCTTGCGGGTGAGTTCTGTTAGATGAACGGTTATGATCTTCAAGGCTGGTGACACGATGCAGCCACATTGCCCAGCAAAAAACAGAGTTTTTTAAGGCAGTTGTCGCCAATTTTTAGTCCATTTCGCTTCGAAACTTTCGTCAGAATCTCTTCCCAAACTTTGTTATGAATTCGAAGGTATCACTTTCGTTGATGCAGGGGGACTTCAATTTGCTGAATCGCATTTGTTTGGGGTGGGGGGGTGGTTGTGGAGAGAAGTAGAAACTTGATTCGGCTGATTGAAATGAAAAGAAGTAAATCTTTTGAATATTCGGGCGTATGGGAGACTTCAACTTAAGTCAATTGTACTTGCTTGGTGTGGATTCTTCTGGAGGGGCGTTTGAGCTTGATTAGACCGAAATGAAATGAATTGGATTCAAATTTCGACAGCATAAGGAAAATAATACGACTACATGCGTACAAGCAGCATTTAGTGCCCGAGTTGCTTTTCAAATACGCATTATCTTTTTACTACTGCTCTCAGTTCTTCTTTTTTTTTAACTATTTTTTTTTTTTAAAATCAATCACAGATAGGGAAAACCGACTTGTTATTGTCTTCTAATATCAAGTCAATTCAATTGAATTGAAGAGCTGAATGAATAGCCTTTCCATGTGCCACGTCCAAATATGAAAAGACTAGAGGTTATTTGTATTCCTCAAACACCTACCTGACAATTAAGTAAAAATTTCTAATCTTGCAATTTCTGGGGGATGAATTCTTATTAAATAGGAAATGGAAAATACTCAATTTCTTTCATTGCTTGAGCCATTACTCTCTTCTCAACGGGTGTTTTGCCATGTGATGATGCTACAGAAACTGCAGCTAGAGAGACACTGGAGAAGGTCATATCAGAAGTGCTTGAGAAATCTGGTTCGAATCTTACTGCTGTCCGAGCTGTCTGTTTAGCAGTTTCTGGTGTCAACCATCCTGCAGATCAACAACGGATACTTAATTGGCTTAGGTTTGTTCTCTGCTTTGCCTTTCTGATCATTCCGTGATAACACTTTGATCGGAGAATTTTCTAGAACTGTGAGAGCTAAGTGTATACACTTTTATTTGTTAATAGGCTATTTGCTGTGTTAGATTCTTTGGTGGATTCAGTCACACAAAAATTCGATGAATAACATGTTAGGAAGTGGTGGCTGGTATTTCTTACTTTTTCAAATCATCCCCTATGGAAGATCATGGGCAAGTTGCTTATATGCCTCTCTGTGTTGGCTGGTCGGGCCAGTTTACATTCATCTCTATGTTCACTTGAACCAGCCCAAATCCAGAAAAAGTGCAGGTTCATGTAGGTTTGTTGATTATGTACAAAAATTGCCACCTGTATTATGTTCTTTTCTTTTGGGAATTTCTAGTGGGCAAGTAAAATCATATTATTAATGGACAAAGAAAATATGATGAACATAGATCTTCTATCTAAATGCTTTAAAACTGTACATTGTCTGCAGCTTCTGGAATAGTAGATTTGCACTCAATATGATGTGTGTCCTTCTCAGCACATAAAAATATGTTCCTCATGCTAGCATCTAATGAATCTGACGGTACTTCATATTTACTGCATCTAGCTTGATTTTGGCAGAGATGTTTTCCCTGGCCATGTTAAGCTATTCATCCAAAACGATGCTGTGGCAGCTTTAGCTAGTGGGACAATGGGGAAGCTCCATGGCTGTGTTTTAATAGCAGGTACGGGGTCCATTTCATATGGTTTCACAGAAGATGGAAGGGAAGCTCGAGCTGCAGGTGCAGGCCCCATTTTAGGTGATTGGGGAAGGTAACTATTCTACTATGTAGATTCAATTGCTTTTTCACACATTTTAGGTGATCAGGGAAGGTAACTAGTCTACTCTGTAGATGCAATTGCTTTCATTCACCATAGCTAGTTAAAGTTGACCATCTACATTATGGATTTGGTCCTTTAGATCAGACCTCTTCCGCTGGATAATGGTCGTGGAGCCAGATATTCTTTTAAATTCAGGAATTCAAAATTGCAGTTGAGTGGACTATACATATTACACTAGGGTTACCCGTGGATATGAGTTATGCACAAAGACACTAAAACCAAACTAAAACCAAGTAATTCGTTTTCTGTACATCAAAAAAAAAAAAAAGTAATTCTTTTCCTTAAAAAACTAGATAAGTGTTTTCACGGAGTAATCCAAAAGCTGGTGTTCATGGTTACTGAATTGCTGAAAGCTTAAAATGATTGGGAATTGTAACATAGCAAATATTCAATCTCATAAAGGGTGCCAAAGACTGCATGTGATGAGCAAACTCACTTCTCATGGATATATTGACATCTTTATCTGAGTTTGACATTAAACAAGAATTAGCTTTGGAGAAGATGTCTTTTTTTCTACCAAAAGGTAAGACTTCTCAGTTTCGACAATTTAAAAGGGAGCGTAAATTCTGGAAGTTTTGCCTGCTAAATTGGGAAGCATCAGATGCAAAATGTGCCAACATGGCATCTTTTTAAATGTTTAGTAGGGAGAACAAAATGAACAGAATGCAATAATTCCTGCAATTAATTTTGTGATTGATCTTTTATATGATATCCTTTTTATTTGGTCTATAACCATATTTCTATGAATTGCTGCAAATTAGGGCCATTTAAAAATGGGACTTGTTATTCATACTGGCCTCTTGTTATACTACTTAGTCATCTGTATGGATTGTGGGATCACTTCTGCGTTTCATTGTAAATTTCCATCATTTTTCTACATTTTTTCCTCAGGAGAACCTTTCCTTATGTGAACATTTTTCTGAAGTCAATCATTGGGAAAATCAGGCCACTGCATTGTCTTCTCGAAAGTGAAGGAATAGGATTGTTTGGGGTGTGTTTGAGCAGTTATAAAACTTTTGGATGAAAAGTTTTTAGTATAAAAGTTGTTAAATTGAAAGAAAATGATGTAATATGGTAGAAGTAATGATGGAGAATAAAGAAAAAAAGTTAGAATAGATAGGTTAGTTATGTAAAAATGATTGAAAAGTAGGGTAGTTGGATAGGAAAATATGAAAAAATGATTAAAAAATAAAGTAATTATGGAGAGTTAAAGGTTTTAGATTGAAAAGTTTTAACTTGACATTTTTTACTATTGGCCAAACACACCTTTGTTATGTTGGTTGCACCAGAGGAACAGAAAATCAATGTATCAATTTCCTTTCCGCTTTATAGCAAACTTTTGGTGCAGTTTATCGAAATTTTTTTCACTCATATGTTAATCTAATGATTTGATTTAATTTTTTGATGTGCATATTTTTTAATATATTCTTATGATTGGTTTGGATTTTTTATTGGATCATACACTCATACCAAAAGGGTTCACATGCTCTATGTTGCCTACTGGTTCAGAGGGATATTTCTCTTCCCCCTAATTCTGAGAACTCTGTATAAATGTCTCTCTACCCCACGTGCACCAACATCACTACTAGGAAGGAAGAAAGCAAACTCCGGTTAAATTTTGGGTTTTCATAGTACTAACTTTGCAGAAAAGCTATTTCTAGACCACGTTAAATGTAATTAGCTTGATTGTACCTTCCTTCAATATTGTATTACTGTCATATCTCATATATGCTTTAATTCAGTAACTCTTTTTTTATTGGTATTTAATTCAGTAACTTTGGTTTTAATTTTACTTGGTATAGCATTTTTTTAAGAAAAGAATATAACGCTCCAGTGTTTTCATTTTCCAGTGGCTACGGAATTGCTGCACAGGCACTAACAGCTGTAATGAGGGCTCATGATGGTCGTGGCCCACAAACAATGCTCTCGTGTAATATTTTGCAGACACTTGAGCTTTCCTCACCAGATGAGCTCATTGGGTATTTCTCTTTCCTTTTATCCTGTGTCTCAGTTGATGAAAGCCAATGCTTGTGAGATTGTACCACTATTATTTTATTGCATTGGCGTAGTCCATGTAGAGGAATTTTTTGAGGAAGAGTAGTATGAATTACATGAAAGGAAACCTTACTGAGTTGTTATCGAGGTGGGCTTTCAGCTGGATTAAATATGGAAAGATGGATTATGCTTGGATCCTTTATGATTTACCTAATTTGCAGACTGGCTAGATGTAGGGATTGCTATGAGATTTAAAAAATGGAAATAATCTCACTTACACGGAAAATACTTTGGTGACTTATTGCAAATGATTACATGAGGTGCTAATTGCATGTATAAACAGGGGAAGCAAGCATTTATTTAACACTACTCACTACAACTGGCTGTTTGAGTCTGAAAGTAGCTATTTTGCAATACATAACTATGTCAACTAGGGCTCAAGTCCTTTTGAGTGGAAATTTATGCACGTGCCGAGGTAAACCCTATGTTTTCTAGGTCTAAATATCTTTAATACAAATGATGTTCATAGAGCAGGGAGCTTTTTTTCATGTGCAAAATTATGTTACAAGGTAGTGGTGGTCATGCCATTTGGTGCCAGAGGGGGGCATTTTTTTAAGCTATCATTTGATTCTGCAAAGACCACAGTGGATGTGAAGTTGTGAACCCGCCATGAGAGGACCTCACTTTGTAGAATATATATTTTGCTCTATAGTTATAATGTCCCAGAACCACCTAATGTTAAACATGGTATGGCACGTTTTAAAATTGTACAACTAAGCTGTTAGACTAGAGCAGATAATATCACTGTGAGGCCTATAACCTATAGGCTTAGAGTTACTTTTCTGAATCTGTGCATTACAATAGTTTATACTAGTCCACAAAACCATGACATACAAACTAGACTAAGATCTTTGTTTAAAAAAAAAAAAAAAATTTAAATCTCCCCTAAGGTGGTTAGAAACTTTCATCGCCTTTATGTCCATTCTCTATTTGCTTTTCATCTGCTAATCTATTGTTTGAGCTATATAGACTGTTTCTCTTGATTAGGTGACACTGTATCGGACTGGTTATTGAACATTTCAACCGGTTTTCATTTCATTGCTCATTGGCACTTAGGTGGACCTACGCAGATCCATCTTGGGCACGCATAGCAGCGCTAGTCCCTGTTGTGGTGTCATGTGCTGAATCTGGTGATGAAGTTGCAAATAAAATTTTGGTGGAATCCGTTGAAGAGCTAGCAGCAAGTGTGAAAGCTGTTGTTGGGAGACTTGGGTTATGTGGTGAAGGTGAGTAGACAATGAATTTTCATGTGTTTTACTGATAATAATGATTTTCTCATAGATTAAGGGTGTGTTTGGGAATGGATAAAACTTTTGATGAAAAATTTTAAAGAGTAAAAGTTATTAAATGATGTGATATGATAGGGGTAATGATGAGTAGTAAAAATAATAAAGTTAAAATAGATAGGTTAGTTGTGTGGGTAGTTGTGTAGAAATGATTGAAAAGTAGGGTAGTTGTATAGGAAAATGCGAAAAATTTATTAAAAAATATGATAGTTGTGGAGAGTGAAAAGTTTTAGATTAAAAAGTTTTAACTTGATATTTTTTAACCATTGCCAAACGTACCCTAAATGTACATACTTGTTCAAATGTGTCATTTATATGTGCCTTCATAATCATAAACAGATTGCAATCTTGAAAAGAGGGAGATGTTTTCACATCATTTCTCCATTTTTAATGAAGATCCTTTTTTGGATAACATCTAGAATTCATTACTTTAAAAAGAGAATAAAATAGAACTGCATTCTAGGTGAAAAACATGTACAACACATGATCTAAAAACCCTCCTTGGATCATCATACTGCTCATAACAAGTGGATTCAGGGGATATCACTCCAATCTAGAGGTCCTTTTTGGTGGTGTGTTTGTTGATGGAATAGACTTTGATAATGCACCAGTAGCATCATCAACTGAATCCAATGATTTTAGCCTTGACTTTTAATTCATCACCAGTTTCCTTTTGACCATTTATTTTTTATGCCTGCCATTTGGATGTTGATCATCTCATTAACTTATTTTGAGGTTGTTCTCCTTATGCAAGAACCTCTTCAGTATAGTTTTATGGTCTACCTCATGTATGGTGGTTGAGAAACATTTTTGTAAGAAACAGTGAAAAAATGTCATTTTTCTAATTCTGAAGATCACCACCAATCTTTTATAATTTTGATTGTTAGTTTTCTGTTGCCTCTAATGTAATTCATAGCTAAGTACAGATGGAAAGGATTCTTTCCCACTTGTCATGGTAGGAGGCGTTTTAGAGGCTAAAAAGAAATGGGATATAGGGAAGGAAGTTGTTACTCGAGTTTGCAAGGTGTATCCAGGTGCTTGTCCAATTAAACCTAAGGTTAGTATGTTTTCATTTAAGCTTTGCTGCATTTCTTCCAGAAATGCTCTCTTTACAGCTCACTAGTTATCTATTCTTATTGTTTCTGATTCAAAATTTTGGTTATTCATTCAATGATGGTGCCATGATTTCATCAAAATAAATAAATAAATAATTGATGGAGCCACTTCTGGATGATCCAAAGGCCACCATATATCAGCACCAATGGATGGCAAATGAACATTTGAGTGGTTCTATCAACTTAAAAGAATCACATTTCTGCTTGTATGTCAAGTGAAATTGGGTACATTTGTGCTTATTTGAGAGTGTGGACTTTCTTGCCTACCTTTTTCAGTCTTAAGGTGTTTTCAAATCTCATGACTGGTCCGGTAAAAATTATAAACTGGACATATTGAATTCCTTCTATTCCATTTTATATGTCCGCTACTACATTTTACTATTAGCGTTTAACATGCTAATAACAAAAAAGTGATTGAAGTCACTAATTTCTGCCCACCACTAAATGATGGCTCACAGTTTGGTTTTTGACTTGTGCATTCAAAGAATCCTTAATTCTGAATGCCAAAGGTATAGCAGCTATAGCTTTTATGTGTTCTGTTTGGACAGCTGAATGTCAACATCCCATGCTCTTACCCTTTTTTTTTTTTTCAAATTGTAGGTGGAGCCAGCTGTGGGAGCTGTGTTGCTGGCCTGGAACTTCTTGATGAGAGAACCCAAAAGTAGCCCCAGCAGCTGACAGTCTGATTCCAACAGAGGAAGGTGTATTTGTACAGGAGTACACCAGCCACAACTAAAACAGAGAAACAAGAGAATTATTATCCTTTTCAGTTCATTCTGAAGTTAAGATTGATTGCACGTTGGAGTTACCAGTGAGCTTGCTTCCATTGAATTTCAACAATTGTGCCGCAGATTCGGACTGTCATTAGATATTGCTTAACATGTAAAGTGGAAGATGAAAGAAACCATTTCTTGGTCGGTGGGCAGGAATAGGACAAACAAACTTCATGGTGCTCCGTTTCTTTTAGGCTTATGCTTAGAACTGTACTTACAGGTGATGGAAATTTTTTTTTTCTAGATTATCAATTGAGACTAAGAGGTGCTTTGCTACTTTTAGTTATTTTTTATCTGATTGTGTTGTAGCAGAAACAATTTGGAGGCATATTTTGGTGCAGTGAATTTCCCAACCAGGGCACATTGAGGTTCTGCCCAAACAACATCCAGTTATGAGTAATGTCCAACGAATTTTTGTCACTAGCATGTCATCAAACTGCAGCAGGTCTTGAAGGGTTTTATCAACGATGGTGCCTCTGATATTCGTGAAAATTGCAGCTGCACTGGATGGGCGATTCTTCGTTTCACAGCGTTGCTTCCGCAGCCGTATAAAGGTGCTGACTACAGAGCTAGAAGCTTTTTGTTTTCTTGTTCTACGCCGCGGTTTCTACCTGCGGTGGGATGCTGACCAGGCAGTTGCATGCATGCTTCTGACCAGCTGCCTTGTGGCCCATGCCTGATGTGAAGCCAAGGACGGGATGCCTGCGCTGTTCGGTAGAACCGTTTTGATTTTTAGGCCTCCCATCGCAGCTTAATGAGAAGCTGGTGATAATATTAATTCTTAAGAACCATCTTTTCAGCTAAGAATGCAAATATTATCCCGTAAAGGAGTAATGTAAGGCCATCAAATTGAAATCATTTGAATGCTAATAAGAATGAGACACTTAAGATTTTCGCGTGGGGGCGATGCGGACATGAATGATCCAGTTAAAAAATTTTCGTATGGAAGGCAATTTAGCTGCATATATATTTTCGATTCAAGCCCAAGCAAATAATAATAATAATAAATACAGGCTACTTTGAAAAACTACACAAAAGTGCCTTCAGTGCCCAAAAAAAAAAAAAACTCCTGGAAGACAAGGAAATTACATCTCAGGCAATCAGGCATAACGTCCGGAACCCGAAATTTCCAAATTACATCATTTTAAAAAATAGAAAAGAATATACATGAATGAATGCAATGGCTTTATGCATTTGACTAAAGGAAGAGAAGAAAAGAAACTGCGCGTGCGCCGCGGTCCACCCCAGATATCAGATATCATTCGGAACACCATGCCCGCATTTGTCATGAAATCTACTTTTCAAGTAAAAAACCTTCATCTGATATTAAAAAGAAGGAAAAAAAAAAAAAAAAAAGCTTTCATTTTTCCATTCCGGCCCTCGTCCTTGTCTTTAGCCTCTCAAAAATTGCCGACATGGGAACCGCTCGTTTCGTGAGATCTAGTCCCGAGCACCTCAATAAGGTAAAAATGGCCGCACCATAACTAAAAGACAGAATTCAATTCGGAGGCGGCATCAGGACTGTTAAAAAGTAAATATGAGTCGGCGATTCAATCTGATGGCCCACCAAAGCTTTAGGTCAGACCAATCATCAGCGAGTGTAGATACTTGTTGGATGCCACTACTGGAGATTCTGAGCTTAGGAAGCTGTTTCTCAAAGTATGTTGGTCCTGATGATTAGAACAGCTTGATTTTGAATATGGGCAGGCAGTAAGTCTGTCATCCATAGATAATCGGCAAGGCTTCAATTTTCATCAATCAAATTAATTTACTCCTCTCTCCTTTTAGTTCACGCCGAACCAATTCCAAGACCTCCATAACCTGAAAGCAACAAAACAGCTTAATCCATAAGCCAGTGGACAGAGAAAAATAGCATGACAGAGGTGGTGCAAATTCTAGCCATCCAACGTTTAGACCCTATTTGGGGGGACCTGATCGTATGCTCCCGGGTGCATACACCCATTTTCTTATTTTTTTTGAAATTTTTTTTATAAAACTGTTAATTTAGGTATTAATTGTTACCATTTTTGGAGTATTTTATATATTTATTTTGATTTTTGAAAATCAGCGGCATTTTAGTTAATTTAAAATTAACTAAAATGCCACTGATTTTCAAAAATAAAAAATAAATATCTAAAATACTCCAAAAATGGTAAAAATTTATACACGTATTAAATACACCTAGATTAACAATCTTGTAAAAAAAAATTCCAAAAAAAACTAAAAAAAAAAAAGTGTATGCACCCGGGAGCATTGAGCAGTTCCCCTATTTGGGACCCATTTATCTCAACACCAGCCAGGAGCACAACAAATGCCCCTACACTTCTGTAAACATTTGCCAAGGTGCAATTTGGTCTTTTTTTTTCTTAAAAACAAAGCACATCTTACTCCGGTATAATTCCGCAATATCGGTGAGTAATGGTCCAGCACTACGTATATCTTCTCAAGAAGGTTTAGGAGTGAATCCACTTCATCGCCCAAGAGATCTACCTGAATTCCAAATAGAACATGAAGAAGGAAAGAGCATTAGATGCACATATCGTTCGTGAGTGCCCAATAATTAGCAGCAGCTGTTCAATTGTAATACAACTGGACTATGGATAAAACAAGTTCAAAACAAGTGAAGTCTTGTGGAGTGAAACTGCTGAACATGCAACTCTTTGTTACCACAATCATCTTCTTCAGAGCCTTTGTGCCAACTGTCATCATCACAGTGATCATCAAAGGCCTTATTCCTAAGTAACTATGATCACTACAATATTGTTCTATGATGTGGTTTGTGATAATCTTGCAACCACTGCAACATGCAGTTGAAAATCTGTCAAGATTTGCACCCAGTGGTATTGAATGAATGGAGATGCATGGAATGTCGCTTATGCACCTTCAACATAAAAATAAATGCCTTCAAAATGAAAATCATACAAGACAAGATGACACAAATTTCTGCCTTTTATTTTTATTGGAGAGACAACAAAAGGAATTGGAAAGAACACGATAGGCAAAAAATGAAGTGAAAAAGGAAATGGATAAAGACAAAATAGATTTGGTTTTTAGAGGGAAAGATAAAGGGTAAAAATTAGAAATATGGCTGATAATGAGGGGAAAAAAGTAAGGTGGTGTTGTGAACATATCGAGGTAGATAATTGTAATCAGTAAGGGATCACATATATCTAATACACAATGGTTTGGATGCACTAGATTGGTTTGCATCACTGTACACCTTAAATGACAAGAAAAATATGACATTAATTCAAGTGCCAATGAAGAAAGGAATAAGCATTGTAGAGAGGAAGTAAAAAATTTTAAGGTGGTACTCATCAACTCAAATTACATTAGACCATGAAACCAATGTCATGAAGTAAGCACCACCATAGCCAGATATAGTCAAGCAATCCACAGAGCAGGAGCATAGATGCCAGTTTGAAAAACAGGACTACTAAAGTTTCAGTCCGGAAAAAAACATCTATCCAGAGTATTATTGACCAGTCTAATTTGATTGTGATCCCACAAATGCAAGCAATGCATAATTTCCATGTGCTTGTGGATCTTCCATCACACTGGTCAGCATTCTCTTTAAGCTCTGTGTTTTCTGTGCATTCTGAAGCTACATCTACCTCTGAAATATCTAATCAAGACCTTTGTTCTTATAAAGCTTACCTCCGCTTCAGCTTTCTGAAGGTCAGAAGATCTTCTTTCAAGTGCTTGCCTATAGACAAATTCCTTTTTCTGGAGTAATTTACTCTTCCGAACAATCAACTTAGATTCGTTTTTTAACCTTTCTAACCTGCAAAAACCAAATCTAATACTATTTAGGCTGCTTATCAAAGAAAAAAACACATGTAAACAAGGCAGTTTGGAAGTACTACACTAAATTCTGGGGCACAAAGAAATTTGGATTTCAATTAGAATTTTGAATCTCTCCGGAAGTAAAAAACAGCGTAACCATTTTCCATTTCATGGTCCTAGTATCACTTGATAAGCAACATGGCAAGGCGCATGCAAAAGCTGAGTCATTCATAACTTGAAACCTCATTATTTATCTGCAGCACCTGAAACTCTGAAAACAATCAACTAGGTCATAAGATGGTACGCATGTTATAATACATCAGCATAACATTCTTTTTGCCCTTTTCTGTCATCATTTCTTTCATGTGACCATGGCACACTCGATAAACAGACAAGGAAACCACTGTAGTAAGCAGTCACGGCCTGCATCTTCCATACACTAGATGCCATTGATTACCATGTTTTATTTTTTCTTTTGTGATGCATTTAGTCATCATATTATGCAATTATCATCGCAATCTCAAATATACCTGAAACATAGTTGTAATACTTTGAGTGCATGAAATATTCCTAACAGAATGACGATATTGATGAACAGAAAATTATGAAAAAAGGTCAGCATACATTTACCTGGCACTATTTTCCATGAACTTCTCCGCTACTTTACACTCGAAGTCGACCATGACTTCGGATAATTCTTGAACTGAAATGACAATAGATTCCATCTGCCTTTTTTGTTTCTGTTCCTTCTGTACAGCTGACACTATCATACTTTGCTTCTCCTGAACAACAGTATTAAGTATACTTCTCTGTTTTTCGGCATCTGTCTGTGCATCTAACAGTGCTTCTAGTTTCTTATCTAGGTTACCTATTTTTACTTTGTACAGCCTAACCTGCTCTAAAGCCTCTGTCAAAGCACTCTTTATTGAATTTGACGCATTATTATTCTCAGAAACTAGTCTCTCTTGTTGCTTTATGCGGTCCCTAGCACTATGAAGTTCTCTGCAAACCAATTCCAACTTCTCGTTCTTTTTCGTCAACTGGGAACTCACATCCGACACTAGCTTCTCCTTCTCCTCCATCAATGCTTTCAATGATGCAAGGTCTTTCTTCAGCTTCTCTGTTTCCTCAACTTCTGACTGCAATGCCTTTTCTTTCTCCAATACCTCTGCTTCAAGATGGATGATCTTTTGCCTTGCCTCACTTGATTTCATCAATGTGAGACCGAGAGCTGAATTAGCATCCTTGACAGCTTCCCTAAATAAAATTGCAGATATCTCGTGTATAAGAATAGCCTCAACATCAGTATCACATATGTCATGTTGCATTTTTCCGGTCAACTCTCTCA
Source organism: Annona cherimola (assembly GCA_030490835.1). NCBI lineage: Eukaryota > Viridiplantae > Streptophyta > Magnoliopsida > Magnoliales > Annonaceae > Annona > Annona cherimola. The sequence goes on along the minus strand of CM059975.1, from coordinate 9,588,194 downwards.
GAAGGATCTCGCGTATCTCTTCCTGTATGAAAGCATCAATCTTCAAATCTTCCATGTCACATTTGAGCTTTAGCATTTTCTTCAAGAAGCTGGTCTCTGTTCGAGAATGATGTGCCATTTTATCAGCTGCCTCTGAGACTTGTGAAGAGAGACACTTAATCTCCTTTCTTTTATCCGTGAGCATGTCTCGTAGACGTTGATTTTCAATAACCAGATTCTCAAATTTATCCTTCAAGATACACGTGCTTTCGTAATCATCAGAAGCTGTCACAAGTTTCTCATTTTCCTCAAGGATATGGGCCAGTTTAAGGACAACCTCAGGAATTTTCTTCCGTAAGCCTTCAAGGTCCTTCTCTTTCCTCAAATGAGAGGAACCGTTTTCTTTGAGGGACTCTCTCCTGAAGGTGAAGTACTCTTCTGTTATCTCATGTACAGCCAACTCATGGTTTCTTTTCATTTTAGTTATTTCAGTATTGAAATATGTTATTAGCTCTTCTCTTGTCATGTGCTTCAACTGAGCAGATTCAAATATATCTGGCGTGCTGTCGTTAGACTTGTAGGACTTCTCACATCCAGAATGCCCATTTTCCTCTTTTATGGAAACAGACTGTGAAAGGTGATTGCCCAAGACCTTTTGATGAATCCAATCTTTCTTTTCAGTGCTAGCCCATTCCTCAAAACCTTCATGGGATGCATGAGATAGTGATTTCCCAGGTTCAGGAACAGACAATGACTTTGAAATGATATCTAATTCATCGCGCAGGCCTGCGAGTTCTTTTACTTTCGTAATCCATTTCTTTCTTTGGATTTCAAGTAAACAATTTCTTTGCTCCTGCAATTTCTTTTCAAAGTCAACATGCCGGCTACTAATGTAACTCCGAAACACAATACCTTCAATTTCTTGTAGAAATTCATTCTCCCACTTCTGTTCATAAACAGAAGCATTTGGTGCAGAAACCATGGTGTCAAAATGTTCACATACCAACATAAATATGTTTTTCAATATGCTGATACTATGGTTCATTTCCACCAAATTTTCAGACAAATCTACTTGTTGTCTGACACCTGAATCCATTCCGCTAACCAAACCACAACCTTTTATCTCCCTAATTCCTTCTGCAAGCCTATGAAACTGCACTTCTGCTGCTAACTTTAGATTATCCAAATTCTGGCCATATTCTCCAGCAGCTTGTAAATCAAAACTACCTTGAAGCATCTCAGGCTTTAAATTATTGGTTTCACCAGAAGCAGAAGACATCCAAAATTCCCGATCTACAGCAGAACCGGACTCATAAGAATGCAATTTTGTTTTCAAGGATGTTATCTCTGCTTCTTTCAGAGCAATTTTCTCACTAGCCTCGTCTGAGACGGCACTCACCATACCCTTAATAATGGAATCACTCACCATCCTCGAGATTGTCAGGCGAACATTAATATCTTCCATGTAAGAATCCAAGTCTTCAAGCAGGAACTTCTCATAGAAAATTGAGTCACTCCCAAAGTTCTCACTGCCCTTAAAACTGTCGGAAGGCTGAATGGAACATCCATCGGATGGACTCGCTGCCCCAATGGCCTCCAAATTCTCCAGTGATATTTCCATTAGAACCACAAAGTAGGTTCAGGAAATCCCACCAAACTACCCAATTCTGTAAATGGCCAAACGCAAATTCCATTTAGCAGAAAATCTATAGCCCAACACCGTCAAAGAAAAAACCATAATGGACAAAGTTCATATAAGGGAGAAGTGGAGAACAAAAACCAAAAGAAAACATCTTTGCCATTCTATCCTGATAACAGAAGATGCGAAAAAACTACCAATTTCAATCGTGGAAATCAAAACCAAAACGTCACAGGGCAAATAGAAAAGAAGACCATAGATCACCACCACCACTGCCCACAATAATAATAATCTTAAATTTTAAAAAACCGAGAATTCAAGAGACCCAAAAATGAAAACACTGATATCAAATATAAACAAACTGAAAAAAGAGCGAAAATTAAAGAGAAGTGAATCCGCAAGCATCATTTCTGTAGCCTTTTTAGGGTAAAAAACAGAGTGAAACAGACGAAAAAGACTTCAGAACACAAAACGAAGCTCAAACCAAATCAGAAATATTGCTGAAACCAAACTAAGAATCCATCCATCAAAATAAGAATTCTCGCGATGAACAGAAATGGAGAAATTTGGGAAACAAGCACAAAAGGGCCGCAAAAATCGCGCATTTCAAGCCAAATGAAAAGCACAGAACTACTGGCAGTTGGCTTCAATTGGCAGAAACAGATAAAAGCCAAGAATCAAGCTACCTAAAAATTGATACTTTTATTCCAACTCGGTGAGCTCTGCTTCGTCTGACGAATTAGTTCTTGCACGATAGCCGTTGAGATCTTTGAATTCTCGAGTCATGCGTACTTGAATTTTTCCCGCCAATATCTTTCCTCCAATCTGCTCTTGCCGGGAAAAAGCAGGAGCGCTCAGACGAAAAAGCCTGTTGCTCTGCGCAGATTTTTAGGGTTCCGATAAGTAGAAGAAGATGAAGCAGATTGAGAAGTCAAGCGGATTCTACTCGCACGTCCGTCTTGCGAAATACACACCAGCTGCTCGACCACACGTGTGAGGGGCAGGTGGATTGCCATTCAGATGGCGTCTAGGGGAGATGAACGGCCATGCTGGCAAACACGTGTTTCAGCGAGTTGGGAATTTTGAGATTCCTGGCCATTCGCGAGTATGAAAGTTGCGCGCATGTCACGGGAAGCGCGGGAGAAAGCGCCACAGTGAAAATGCTGAAATGACGAAAACACCCTTGCTTTTGTTTTTTTAGGCAGGACTTTCGAGTTTCGATTCGTTTGGAAATTGTTTTGTCCTATCTACTCCGACCGTATGTTGCTCATATGCCGGCGGTTACGTATCCGCTTAAAATTGCATAATGTTCACTTGCATGTGAAGATATATATTTAATTCTAATACTAAGTATATTTCTATAGGAGAAATGATCTTTACCGACCGGTCGGTCAATCCCGCAGCGTCCGACCAGAGCCGAGAGCCGTTGGATGCTGCGGTTAAATTTTCGGCCGTTGGATCGCGAGGGAGAAAGGCTGCGGGAGGAGCAGGCATTTAATACGGAAGGTTTGTCCGGTCAGCCCCTGTCAGCGGCGAAAATTTCAAACGGCCCCCCCTCACTCACCTCTCCCTCGCGGACTCTCTCCCTCCCTCTCTCTCTCCGTGCGCAAACTCCCTCCCTTTCCCGCTGCTCCCTCCCGCTCTCTCTGTCTCTCCCGATCTATCGGCCCACCCGCCCTGCTGCTCTCTCCCTCTCTCTCTTCGGCTGCCGGCACCCTCAAATTATTTTTGCTGTAACTATTATAAAGGATAGATATTTTCGATGTTTTAATTCATCTGGAAGTGGATCAGCCCAGCTGCGGACAAATTTTGAAATCAAATGTCTAGATGCAAACAAAATACTTTGAAATGTAAAATGTAGGTTGACACTTGGAGGGAGATTTCGATTGGTGAAACCGAGCACGGATTTCCATACTGAAATTTTGTCGCAAGAAGAATTGGGGGACCAATATCTCAACTGCCCTTTCCTTCTCGTTAATGGAACCTTTTGTTTTTCCTTACTTCATTGCTTAAATGTCCCGAATATGCTAGAGTCCAACATAAGCTAGAAAAACAGTCTCAAAAATATCATTTTCTTTCTCTTTATTGGAAGAGTGACCAAAAATAATCATTCAGATCCAAATTATCCATTCCTACTACTACAAGAAAAAAATCACAGACTGCCAGAAAAAAAAAACAGAGATTAAAACGCAAAACAAAAAGTAAATTTCATTGATGTCACAGATGAGGAGATGTGGACCATCTTTCAGGAGAAAATCCATCGTGGTGCAAAGAGAAGACCTCTTCTACCCAATTCAGCTAGAAAACAAGTGATTGTTTGACAATCTGTCATTGCTCCTTTGCTGGTGCGAGCAAATCCCAACATCCAACAGAGCCTAACTTTCTCGTTGCCATGAAAAGTAGACTCAAATCCTTCTCATGGCTGCCAAGCTCCCAGAATCGCCCATTTCCATTTCCGATGTTGTTCGTCAAGCCTCTATCGAAGCCCCAAAGCCCATTTCCATTTCCAATGGCCGACTGTGGCCAATTCATCCAAAGCGCAAGACTCGATCAAAATTTTCTTTCGACAACCACAAGCGCAAGACTCTGCACCTTCGCCAAGTCCCCACCGGGCACCACAGTTGGCGGCTGGTAGTTGATACCGCACTTGAACCCTGTTGGGCACCAATCCACGAACTGGATAGTCCTCTTGGTCTTCATGGTGGCCATAGCAGCATTCACATCCTTGGGAACAACATACCCACGGTACATCAGGCAGCGGGCCATGTACTTGCCGTGGCGTGGGTCGCACTTGGCCATCATGGAGGACGGCTCAAACGCACTGTCAATGATCTCCGCCACTGAGAGATGCTCGTGGTAGGCCTTCTCAGTGGAGATGACCGAGGCGTAAGAGGAAAGTATGAAGTGAATCCTTGGGTAGGGCACCAGGTTGGTCTGGAATTCTGTCACATCGACGTTCAAACCACCGTCGAACCTCAGAGAAGCAGTGAGGGACGAGATCACCTGAGATACAAGGAGATTGAGGTTGGTATAGGTGGGCCTCTCGATGTCCAGTGACCTCCTGCAGATGTCGTAGATGGCCTCGTTGTCAAGAAGCACGGTAACATCAGTGTGCTCGAGGAGGGAGTGGGTTGAGAGAACGCTGTTATAGGGCTCAAGAACAGAGGTTAACACTTGGAGGGATGGGTAGACGTTGAAACCGAGCTTGGATTTCTTTCCCTAGTCCACGGAGAGACGCTCCAGGAGGAGAGAGACGAGACCTGAGCCCGTACCACCGCCGAAGGCATTGAAGACGAGGAAGCCCTGTAGGCCAGTGCAGTTGTCCGCGAGCTTCCTGATGCAGTTGAGGCAGAGATCAACGATCTCCTTGCCGATCATGTAGTGGCCGCAAGCAAAGTTGTTGGGAGAGAGAGAGAGCGGAAGGGGGCGGGAGGGAGCGCGCAGTGAGAGAGGGGGACGGATCGCGCAGAGAGAGAGGGAGACGACGGGCGGAGAGAGAGAGGGAGAGGGCGGCAGGGAGAGCTGATCGAGAGAGAGAGAGAGAGAGAGAGAGAGAGAGAGAGAGACGGGAGGAGGCAGCGGCGGGAGGGAGTAGCGGGAAAGGGAGGGAGTCTACGCGCAGAGAGAGAGAGAGAGAGAGAGAGGAAGGGAGAGGCCGCGACGGAGAGGCGAGCGAGGGGGGCCATTTGAAATTTTCGCCGCTGACAGGGGCTGGCAGGACAAACCTCCCGCATTAAACGCCTGCTCCTCCCGCAACCTTTCTCCCTCGCGATCCAACGGCCGAAAATTTACCCGCAGCATCCAACGGCTCTCGGCGCTGGTCGGACGCTGCGGGATTGACCGACCGGTCGGTAAAGATCATTTCTCTTTCTATATTTGAAATACTAATAGATATATCGATTAATTTGTTAAACGTGCAATCTTTTTTTGAATGTTCGTTGTATGACATGGCATGAGGCAGCGTACCTGCGGAAAAGCAGTCGTACCAACTACCACTCTATTGGCCACTAGCCTTTCGGAGCTGCCTTCATTCATCCCTAGGTCGAACCCCAGGTGGCAAACAACATGCGAAAATAGTACGCGTGTATATGATCAAAACCGTCCACTCTGTCAGCCGCAATTATCCACTGTCCGTCAATAAACCGCAGCCGGAAATCAGCGGCACCATGTCCGTGGACGATCAAAAAAAGTCTCCTGACCGCGTGGCCCCACTAACGTTGCCGGCGTGGTTTTGTTAAAAGCCAAAGTAATCATTCTCGTTCAGCTGTTGGCCCCTTTGGATGAATCCGATGTCGCCCACGACTATGATTATGTGCGCGCGTGAAACCATCTGACAAAAATAAAAACCTGTAGATACAGCAATGTGAGGATCCCGTAGGGAGACGTTTGGTAACATATGAATATTGAAATCATGATATTTAGTTTTTCAATACTAATTATTACTTCATTAATCACACTATTTTTTCCACTTTTATTTCTACGTTCTAATCATTTTTCCTACCAACTACATACAACAAACCTATTTATTCAAACTATACATCTATCATTTCCTATCAATCACACATTTCTCAAAATATTTTCTTTTTCATTTCCCACTATTTCCCACAATCCCACAAATTTACACATTAAAAAAAAATCAACAACTGGAACAAAAAAGGTAATTGATGGTTTCTTACGGCTTCATTTGTCTGTTAGAAAGGATTATAGACCACCACGAAATGGATTAACTTTATACATTTGGCAAATAAACGAAAACCTATGAGGCGAATGAAAATGGAAGAAAAATCGTGGAATGTCCGTGTGGTATGTATAGTGGGATACGATTTAATCCACCTGGGTGAATTAACCTCATTTTAACCCCTTTTTTTAATTTTTTTGAAACTTTTTTTATAAAAATGTTAATCTAAGTGTATTTAACATGTGTATCAATTTTTACCATTTTTGGAGTATTTTAAATATTTATTTTTTATTTTTGAAAATCAGTGGCATTTTAGTAATTTAAAATTACCTAAAATGCCACTGATTTTTAAAAATAAAAAATAAATATATAAAATGCTCCAAAATGGTAAAAATTGATACACATGTTAAATACATTTATTTATTTTTTTGATTGGACATGTTAAATACATTTAGATTAACACTTGTATAAAAAAAATTTCAAAAGAAAGGGTTAAAATAGGGTTATCCCATGTACAGCTTTTCACTTCTCCATATTTTATTTTTCTATTTTTATTTCTACATTTTCATTATTTTTCTTCCTAATTATCTGCAATAAATATATTTATTCTAACTATATTTCTATCATTTCTTATTAATTATATATTTTTAAAAATATTTTCTTTTTTATTTTTCGCAATTCAACGAATTTTCACACTACCAAGGGTCGCAGCTGCTGCGCTCGAGCATGCTTTGTCGATTCTAGAGAACGGAAAAACTCAAAACGCGCGGGGGTTGCGCGTTTCACCTCACCTGGACAGCTCGCATCCGAGGTTGTTTGGTAGAATGGACGAGGAGAGTGCCGTCCACAACGAGATGCGTCGTCACTCGTCGGACGTTTAGAGATCTGAGCCGTCCATTTCGACTGCGGTGCCTCGTGAAAATTGTATAAAGATCCGATTCGTCCATAGAACCGATAAATCACCGACGTGGGCCCACTTGGAATGGATGGATCATCCACCTTCAGACGCGTGTAGCGTAATCGGAATCTGATTCGTGTCTTGGTGGCTCTCCCTCTCATCATATCATCATCATTGTTTTTGTATCATTAAACCAGTTGGCAAAGACAATTACAGTAACATATTTTATTATCGCATTTTATTTGTTAACGGTAGTCGATTCAATCATGCGTGGGATCCACAACTTCTCTTTTTTCTTTCTTTTTTTAAATTAGTAGGATCTGTTGTACATTAATTGGGCTCACGCGGATTTTTGCGGATGGGTTGGTGACTTGCATTTGGGTCATGCAATATCTTCGGACGCCATCGATTAAATGAATAATCCTATTTGATTCATGGGTTCTGTTAAAAACAAGAATATGGGTATAGCAATAGAGAAATGTTGCTGAAACTTGTATATTTGTCTCATCTTACTGCTTCTATGGAAATTTTTTTTTTGTGTGTGTAATTCTTTTCAATTTTGAGATTTTCATATTTAATGAAAAAATCAATTTATTTATTATATTTAGCATAGAAAAACTTTTTATTTGACCAGTATTACCATACAGGCATCCATCTACAAATATATAAAATGGTTTAAGCTAGATATCAATTTTAAAATTTTATTTTTAACATCTAAACTATTTAAAATATTATTAATTTGTGTATAAATAATTGTATAAAATATTATTATATTATAATAAATATATAAATGAATCTAAGAATTTTCATAATTTACGAACAAATGTACGTTCTTTAGCAAATGTAGCTTTTGAACCTATTTAATTTAGACAAAACTTGATTTCCTAGTTAAAAAATAATGTTAAATGCAATAAATTGAGTAAATTTTTTATTAAATATTTAAATATTAAAAATAAAATGAGTTATGTAAAATTACTCCGATATACAATGTATCTTGGTTACATATAAGCCGTACCATCTATCTTAAATCATAATTTTGTTAGATTTAACTTGTTCCTTTTACTTATTTTCAAGAAGAAAATATTTTTAACTATACTAATTGGTAAGATATAAACCTTGAATCTGCTCTAAAATTCACATTAACACATACTTTTCCTTAATCCTTGAAGATCCTCTGGTCGTCTGGTAGTAGATCCATCTTTTTTCTTCTCCAAGTCAAGAATCAATCTTCATGCAGGTTACGTTTTCTTTTTTTTCACGTAAGAAAATTTGTATCGAATTAAACATTATTATGGAAAAGATGCATTGTGCAAATGCATGGACATATTTATTATTTTTATAAATGTATATATTTGGAAATAAAGATAAAACTTGTGATTATATTTAGAATTAACATTTTTCTTTTATATATGTAGTTATTTTCTTGTGTGAAAGGACAGAGAAATAGGATTTATTTCTTCAGATCTAGGTGGGCATACGATAGTTGGGTGCGAGGAAATTAATGTTTAAAAATTTTAGAGCTCTAATAATAAAAGGTTGATACCAACATATTTCTCTTTTTAAAAACAGAAAAATGAGAAACACTTTCTCATACTTTTGGCAATAATTAAAGGCCTAACTGCAAATAAATGAAATGTTCTAATTCAATACATACGTATGTACGGAGCCTCAATCCATGTATACGTTCTAAGCATTTTATTTTTATTTTCATTTTTATGTAGGCCCACATGTAATGTTTACATATATCGAAATTTATTTTTTAAGATTTTTGTATATATTTTTTATAAGTTCAAAAATCAATGGTTTCCATCCCCATTTAGCAAAGGCAAATTTGAGAAGATGAATTGAATACGTGTATGTTCATAAAAATAAAAAATAAAAAAATGACTCAAAACACTTATATGTATCTAGACTCGGTATACATGTATATATTGGAACGGAACTCGTGAATAAAAAGTTTGTAAATAGATAATGCATTTTATTTTAAATTTAAGGTCCATTTTTTTTATAGATATTCATAGATATTACATTTTTCTCAACAGTTACCTGAGAACTTTCTTACAATTTTTCTACACACTATTCAACAAACATCTCAAATTTTTACTTTATATTATTTTCTTGAAAACTATCCGTCAATGGATGCTCCCATGCTCCCATCGGCGAATGCAACTTACCACTGTGACACCGCTGCGTCACTCCTTTGGATGTAATATTATATTCTAACTACCTGAATATCTTATTTTTCTATTATTACATCTATATTAGAATTATTTTTTACCTATAACTTATTATCTATTTTATCTTTATTTTTCATTCATAATCAGTTATCCCTATCGCATTATATCACTCTTCTACCTCGTAAAACCATATATTATTTTTCTCATTAGTAAACGGAACCTTTGAGAAATAATTAATTGAGTTAAAAAGCATGAATGAGAAGTTATTGCATATGTGGGGAGGTTACGCGTCTTTTTCAGCGCTCATAATAAATCCGAATTGCTTGGGGGCTTCTTATCCCAACTCCCAACCGTAGACCACGACAATCTAACTGTTTGTGACCTGTGACAACACCACTAACTTGAACTTGTCCGGTTGCGTCGCAAGCCTGCAAGACTAGCCACAGAAAACTCGCCTCACTTTGCCATGCACAGGCACAGTGTCCCGGGATTTGGTACTTGCTGCAAATATAATCTATGATAGGGCTCCAGTCCGATATAACCGTTCATTTATAAGATATTAATGACTGATACAAAATTTAATTTATTTTTTATATTTAAAATCATTTGTTTAGCTAAGAGATTAAATTTCATCCAAATCAAATATGTGTGTGAGCTACATTTGCTCAAAAATATATATTTAAGTATAAATTATGAAAAACGCTTAGATCAATTTCCACATGTATTAGAATATAATAATACTTTATAAAATCATTTATCCATATAATAGTAACATTTTAGATGGTTTAGATTTTAAAAATACTACTTTAAAACTGATATTTTAGTAATAAACTATTTTATTATGTTGATTTTATACATTTATAAATGAAATACATAAAAAATAATATTATATGAATGAAAGGGTTTTAATAATAATATAAATAATGTTAAATACAATAGACGAAGTGGATTTTTCATCGATTATCAAGATATTAAAAATAAATAGAATTACATAGAAAATTAGTTCAGTGTATGATATGACCATGCTATAAATAAATTCACATTTTTCAATCCTTTGCATGAATGTTGTAAACCTAATAAATGCACTTTCTTTATTACTTCTTTTTAATTTGATGCGTTGAAAGTGTATTTTTATAACTAAAAGACGTGTGGGGTGAGGTAATGGCGCTAATTACTATTCATTTCTAATTGATTGCTAAGAGCTCTTCTGACTTAGACGATTTTGGGATTATAGTACCCTTGTAGGATTCATTTACTAATTCTAAAAAAGAAGTGGTGTTGACACCCCACCTTTGGGCCCAAAAATGGATAAAATGGAAAATGTCCCAAGCCCAAACAAATTCAAGGTAAAAGGAGGTTCAAGCAAGCTAAGTAGGCCCTTCCAAACTCAGCCCACGGGAGCGAAGCTCCACCAAGCCTCGAAGCAGGCTTTTCAACAAACCAGATCTGGCCCACACGAGCGAAACTCCTACAGGCCACCTCAACGGGCTCTACAATGCAGCCCACCAAGCCTCAGAAGCAGACTTCTCTACAACTTTGGGCCTCTACAACGGCCCACCCAAAACAACGGTCTTAGCCAAGCTCTAGCCCACTATGGAAGGAGCCCGTCAAGCTCAAGCTCATGAACCAAGTCCAACCACTCAAGAAGGCCAAGGCCCATGATCTCAACTCAAGCTCAAGTCCAACCACTCAAGAGGCCCAAAGCTCATGATCTCAACTCAAGTCCAAGCCCATGGACCAAGTCCATGACCCCAAGTGGCCCAAAAGCCCATTCCTACATCTATAAAAGGAGGAGCCCCCCTCTCCTTCAAGACTTGAAGAGAGGCATCCCAAAGGGGGAGGACGGGAGTCTGCAGTAACGCCCCGGCATCCCGGTTTTTCCCGCTCTACGAGCTCCGCGCTCTCTCTTCCACGCCCCCTTTCCATCTCTCTCATTCTCTCAAATCTTTTTATTTCCCCCTTTCACGCCGTGTAAACCGCCTCGGGTTGGCAGATTTCTCCATATTTGCTTCAACCCGAAGGCCAGAACCTGGACTCTGTACTACTAGTGTCTTATTTATTTAAACAGGGTCTGATCTCCCTTTAAAGATCAGTGGCGACTCCATTTTTTCTTTATTTCTGCGTGCGTGCTTAAGTTAACGCCCCGGCAAGGCGGGTGCACGCGGGTCCACGGATTCCAGCATAATACGCTGCCGTTATGCTGCCGGATTTGTGACTTGACCCGTGTACGGAAAGCCCCGTCTTAGCCGTTATGCTGCCGAAATCACGGAAAAACACTCATAAGGTCATCCTTTCTAAAAAACGTGAAGTCTAACGCGTTTTACCCTATGTGAATGCAGAAAAACTAAGCCCACGTCGCTGTCCAACACGATCCACATTTTCAAAGTCCGGGAAACCATTCCGAGCCCATCGTAACGCTCCCGGCGAGTGCTACAAGTGGTCACGCCGAAGCACTGCTAGTGCAGATGGCATTAGGCGGTGTCCCGTTTTCGCAGGTCTGGGTTTCAATCCCAATCGTTCGCGAGTGGAGTTGTATCTCCATATTTATGGGGCGGAGTTGTGTCTTTGTATTTTTTATGTGAGAACTGGATCTCTCTTGTCCATAAACTTTAATATAAATTTAATACGCTATATGGATTACTTTGTATATATGTAACCTAAATTAAAAAGAAAAGATTTGGTCGCTTTTCAAGCTAGCGAGGAAGTTGGCTGGCAAAAACATCTTTTTGAGAAGAAGGAGAATCATGACTCGTGAGCCTGTGCCTCATGCACGTCGAGCTCAAGTAAGCCACTTAAGAGGTCGAGGATGATGAGATCTACTTCAATTCGTTTGTGGAGTTGTACAAACAAACTGGCTTGTGCAAACTAAGGGTATGTTTGGCTTAACACTCACAGCACAAATTTTCACCTAGGCACTTTTGCGTCCACATTAAAGAGGAGCTTTTATATATCTATCAAAAAAATTAGCTTTTCATAATAAATGTTAAAATTTTCTTAAATTTTGCCAAAAATCGTAGCAGATAATGCAGGCGCTATCCGGGCCAAACGCATTAAACTATTCTTTAGAAAGTGCCAGCGGGGTGGCACTTGGCGTCGTGCAAGGCCAAAGAGGCCCTAACGCTGGTTACTGAATAAGAATAAAATCAAACTTGTAATAGAGCAGCCATTCAATGCTTTTGTAAGTAATACTCATTTTTAATTTTTTTTTTTATGAATTTGTGGGCTAAGCCAGTTTAGCCCACTGTACCTAAAATTCATATTTTTTTTAAATATCTTTTTAAATTTCAAAAATAAAAGAATCCAGTATTTTTTTCGATCTTGATTATTGATTAAAAACACTAATCAATTTATCTCAACCTTAATTATTAATTACTGAGTATCGCCTGGAGCACTTAGCAGAAATAAGTAAATTAATGATATGATAGATCAGGTCAGTTAGATTCGGTCAAGAAGCCATGAGAAGATAGTCCCAAAGGCCAGTTCCACACCCTCCTTGGGTTCCCCTATCAACATATGCCACATCCCAGGGAAGATCTTCAGCGTCTTGTCCCTCGACCGCGCCATCTCAAACACCTTCCTCGCGGACTCCGCCGAGCAAACCGAATCGCTTTCTCCGTGCACCACCAGCATTGGAATCTCCAGCTCCCCACACCTCCTCCTTATCTCCCTGCACACCCTCATCATCTCCGCTGCCGTCGACGCCGGCGGCCGACTCGAACCCGCCCTCTTCCTACTACTATTCCTCGCCAGATTCTGCACCCACCCCTCCTTGAACGACCGACTCCCCAACCTCTTTGCCGGCACCACCCTCCACGCCGGCGCAAAGAAGGACGCCAGGGGGAGGAGCATCTCCAGCAGCCGCGGCGGCTTCAACTTCGCTGCTATGCCGCACATGGCGCCGTTCAGGACCAGGCCGCGCCACGTGGCCTGCTGGCGGAGGCAGAGGAGGATGGAGATGGCACCGCCGAGGGACTCGCCGTATAGGAAGGCTGGGAGCTTGGGATGGGCGGCACGGGCGGAGTCGAAGACGAGGGTGCAGTCGTCGAGCACTGGACGGATGTCGGGAAAGTGGCCGCGGGGGCCGTCGGAGAAGCCGTGTCCGGGGAGGTCGAGGGCGCAGACGTGGAAGCCGAGCTTGGCAAAGGCGACGGCAGTGAGCTGGGGGAGGGAGCTCGAGTCGGAGGTGTAGCCGTGGATCATGGCGAGCAGAGCTTTAGGGCGGGCGGGGGAGTCGAGACGCCATGTTTGGGTGTAGATTCTGGTGGTGGAGTTCCGGCGGGTGAGAATGAATTCCTGGTGGTGGAGAATGCTGTGCTTTTTGTAGAATTCCTCCCTCGTGAGGTCCCCAAAAATGCTGTTTTCAGTGGCTTGGTGGATGGGATGATGGGCCATTTGGCTGGTGAATGGTGATCGACCGAGATAGAGTGGTGGTCACTACTTGGCTCCAGCTAATTTCTTGTGTGATCCTTTTTTTTTTTTTTTCTTTTGTAGGACTTTGATCAACTTGGCTTTTTGTTCCCCCCTATTTATAACCATATTGAAGTGGGCGACTTGTTCGTGCATGGAATTGTGCTTGTGGGTCTCTTTCAAAAAAATCTGTGGACAGGGAACCCACATTTCTACAATCTAGTCTCTTTATTCTCGGGCAATTTAATAAATAGGTGTCGCGTGGAACGAGGACTAGTTTTGCATTATTGGTTGCAGATCTGAAAGGATGTTTTAAGCAAAGACAGAGTAGCTATTCAATGCTTGGTGCGGTTATGAGCTTCATGCTTATCTTTTATTTTTAAAATAAAAATTTTAAAATATTTATCATGTTTATTCACGTGCAGTTTTCAAAAATTACACGTATGTCACACTTTTATATATAGGGGCTAATCCTCTTAGGCTGGTCTAAAAAATATTTTTAAGCACTTTTTTCAATTTTTTCTTTACGACATATTAAACTATGTGTATTGAATTTATAATCAAATTTTACTACTTTTGAACTTTTTAAGTATTTTTTAAATATTTTTAAACATAGTGGCATTGTCGACGCCACTATATTCAAAAATCTTTCAAAAATACTTTAAAATATTCAAAATTTTCAAATCTTAGTTTATATATTCAATACACTTAACACGTTTGTAAAGAAAAAAAACTAAAAGATTACCTAAAAATATATATTTTTTAGGCTGGCCTAAGTTGATCATCTTCTTTTATATATTATATTTAATTGAAAATTTTTAATAATTATATATGCATTTTTAGAAGATGGTACTTTTTATAAGATATTTATCTAATAAAATTTATTTTTTATGTATGACAAAGAAAGATATATTAAACATGAGAAATAGTATAGATTTTTTAAAAATTATATTTCAAAATTAGAAAACAATAGTAGTAAGCACGGAGCTACGCGTTGAATATCAGTATTAAATTATTGCTAATTCTTGTATTCATGAGAGGCTGGTCAATTTCAAATTTGAAGTCGAATAGGATTGATACCATACAAATTATTTGAATGGGGAGACAGCTTAAACAAACTGAAGATGGATGGCATTGATTTTGAGGGCGTATGAAATAGGGCTGATAGGGATCTGCAGCTGTGTGGGTCTTAATTATGTGCCTCGCCATTGAAGTCGGTGTACGAATTAGCAGATATTAGGCAAGCTTGTCTGAAATTTATGGGCGGTGCAAAGACTGATTAATGGCGCCGAAATTATAGAATTTCGGCCTTTATACCGATCCTGGCTCCAAAAAATAATAAATCGGTAGTTGGCGAAATTCATATCATTAGTTTTTAAAAAATTGCATCTATACTTACATATTTAGCCTCAAATTGCAGTTGTATGATATTAAAAAATAACTTTTGTGTATTTTAAAAGTATTTTTTGTATTTTACAATTTTGTTTGTTTATGGGGCATTTTTGTCATTTTGTTAATGCTATGCAATCTTTTTAAAAACTAGTGATACATTTGCAATTTTGCCTAAATTATAAAGTCCGGATGGGAAACTTCTTTAAAATCTCCTTAAATGATGGATTAACCAACCGTTAGCAGGTCTTTATGTCCACGTATTAGCCTTTTCCGTTGTCTGATTAAAATTTTTGGGGAACGTCTAATTTTGAAATTCGCTGAATTATCTCATGAGTGTTTTTCCCATCACGAATGTTACCTTTCTCTATTTTTAATATCTTTATGTTTGATGGAAAATCTACTCTATTGATTGTGTTTAATATTATTTATAGTATCTTTGATTAAAAAAATATTATTTATAGTATCATAGAAATCCTTTTAATTGTCTAATATCACTATGCATAGACTTCATTAAAAATTAATATAATAAAATACAATGAATGGATTAAATTTTCTATCAATAATCAAAATTTTAAAAATTAAGCTCCTTTTTTTGTAACCTGGTTATATAGAAATATAACTATATATATAAGAGTCGTTCCGATGTAGCTATGGTGCAGTTGCCCAAAAAAGGGTCTCACACGTATTAAAATGCAATGAAATTTTATACAATCATTTATGCATATATAATCATACTTTAGATGGTTTACATGTTGAAAAAACCACTTTAAAGTTGTTATTTATATCAAACTATTTTATTAGGTTGAATTTGTACTATTTTCAAATGAAATACATATACATATTCGATTGGGATGAAAATTAATATGATAATAGAATACATTATTCTAAATACAATAGGTAGAGTACATTATAATTTTATCAACATGTGGGGCTCAATGCAATGGTGCTGCACTTGAAATTCTCCATATATATATGGAAATTCTTTTTTTAACATCATTTCTAGTATCGTGGCAATTTTTTTTTTAATTTCACTATATATGGGTCTCATCTATAAAAATATAAAATCAACATAATAAAATTATTCAATATTAAAATATCAACTTTAAAGTAGTTTTTCAACATCTAAACCATTTAAAATATCAATAATATGTGGATAAATGATCCTATAAAATATCGTTACATTCTAATACATGTGTCAATGGATCTAAGCATTTTTCATAATTTACACATGAATATACATATTTTTAAGCAAATGTGGCCTGTGTACATACTTAATTTATATGAAACTTGGTCTTCTAGTAAAACAAATTGTGTTAAATACAATTAATGAATTAAATTTTTTATTAAGGATCAATATCTTAAAATTTAATAAGATTACATGGGATTGCTTCTATATAACCTAATTACGTAGAAGCGAAACCCTATATATATATATATAACATTTCTTGTGCAGTGAAGTTACACCATAATTAGCGGTGCATTTAGCCCAAAATAGGCCTCACACGTACTTAAATTTATTGGTACCTTATACAATTATTTATCTATATATAAATTTTATAGCAAATGATTTACATGTTAAAAAAATAATTTTAAAGTTATTATTTACATCAAA
The DNA here is from genome assembly GCA_030490835.1 of Annona cherimola. Classification (NCBI taxonomy): domain Eukaryota; kingdom Viridiplantae; phylum Streptophyta; class Magnoliopsida; order Magnoliales; family Annonaceae; genus Annona; species Annona cherimola. The sequence goes on along the minus strand of CM059975.1, from coordinate 9,571,412 downwards.
CTATTTTATTACGTTGAATTTGTATCATTTTCAAATGGGGACTAAAAATTAGTATGATAATAGAATACATAATTTGAAATATAATAAGTGGAGTATATTATAATTTTATGATCATGTGGGGCCTATTTTGAGTAACTGCACTTGAATATTTCTCACACACACACACACACACACATACTCACTCACTCACACACACATATATATATACCATCCTACTTCTATGCAACGGCGTCACATAGAAGTGAACCTATGTAACCCCTTCAAAATCTAAGATTTTGTTCCTTAATGAAAAATTCAATTCATTCATTGTATTTAATATTATTTGTTTATCTAGAAGACCAAGTTTCATTCCAATCAAGTATATTTATGAGCCGCACTTATTCAAATATGTATATATATATTCATATGTAATTATGAAAAATACTTAGATCTATTTACACATGTACTGGAATGTAATAATACTTTATAGAATTATTTATTCATATAGAAATAATATTTTGGATGATTTAGATGTCAAAAATACTACTTTAAAATTGATATTTTAGCATTCTTTATAATTTATACATGAATATATACATTTTCTAACAAATGTAACCCATAAATATACTTAATTAAAATGAAACTTGATCTCCTAGAGAAACAAATGATGTTAAATACAATTAATGGATTATATTTTTCATCAAAGATCAAAATTTTAGATTTTGAAGGGGTCACATAGGTCAACTTTTATGTAACCCGGTTACATAGAAGTGAAGCCCGTATATATATATATATATGTATATATGTATGTATATATATATGGGAGCTGTTCCGGTGCAGCGTCACTGCACCGGAACAGCGGTACAGTGGCCCAAAAATGGGCCCCACATGATCATGAAATCATGATCTACTCCACCAATTGTATTTAGAATAATGTATTCTATTACCATACCAATTTTCATCCCAATCAGATACTTTAAAGTTGTTATTTTCATCAAACTATTTTATTACGTTGGATTTGTACCATTTTCAGATGGAGCCCATATACATATCTGATTGGGATGAAAATTGGTATGGTAATAAAATACATTATTATAAATACAATGGGTGAAGTAGATCATGATTTCATGATCATGTGGGGCCCATTACAACGATGCTGCACAGGAATATAATCCATATATATATATATGAGAGTTGTTCCGGTGTTGTTGAAATAGCGGTACATTTGCCTAACAATAGGTCCCACGCGTATTAGAATGCAATAAAACTTTATATAATCATTTATCCATATATAAATTTTATAGCAAATGGTTTACATATTTAAAAAAATCACTTTAAAGTTGTTATTTACATCAAATTATTTTATTATATTGAATTTGTACCATTTTCAAATTGGGTCGATACACATATCCAATTGGAATGAAAATTAGTATGGTAATAGAATATATAATTCTAAATATAATTGATGGAGTATATTATAATTTTACGATCATATGGGGCCCATTTTGGCGCAACTGCACTACTATTGCCCTGTGCTTGAATATTATATATATATATATATGAGATTCCATCATGTGTAGACGGACTGCACCTTAATTATAGTGCAGCCCATTGTAAAATGGATCTCACATATATTAGAATGTAATGAAATTTATACGATCAATTAGCCATATAAAAATCATATTTTGAACAGTTTAGGTGTTGAAAATATCATTTTAAAGTTGATATTTATGTTAAACTATTTTATTACGTTGATTTTGCACCATTTTAAGAAAGGACTACACACATGTTGGATTTGGATGAAAATTAGTATACTAATAAAGCGAATAATTCTAAAATATAATGGGTGGAGTGGATTTCCAATTCGTGATCATGTAGGGCCCACAGTGCATGGACTGCACCATAATTATGGAGAAGTCCAAATACACTTGATAATTTTCCTATATATATATATCGGTCCCTCTTCTATGTAACCAGATTACATAGGAGCGGATTCATGTAACCCCTTCAAAATCTAAGATTTTGATCCGTGATAAAAAATTCAATCCATTCATTATATTTTATATCGTTTGTTTATCTAAGAGACCAAGTTTCATCTCAATCAAGTATGTTTACGGGTCACATTTGTTCAAAAATATATATTGATGTGTAAATTACGAAAAATACTTAGATCAATTTACACATTTATTAAAATATAATAACAATTTATGAAATTATTTATTCACATAGAAATGATATTAGAATGTAATGAAATTTTATACAATCAATTAGTCATATAAAAATCATACTTTAAACGGTTTTGATGTTGAAAATATTACTTTAAACTTGGTATTTATGTTAACTATTTTATTACGTTGATTTTGCTCCATTTTAAGAAAAGACTACACATGTTGGATTTGGATGAAAATTAGTATACTAATAAAGCGAATAATTCTAAAATATAATGGGTGGGGTGGATTTCTAATTCATGATCATATAGAGCCCACAGTGCATGGACTGCACCATAATTATGGTGAAGTCCAAATGCACTTGATAATTTTCCTATATATATCAGTCCCGCTTCTATGTAACCGGATTATATACGAGCAAATTCATATAACCCCTTCAAAATCTAAGATTTTGATCCGTAAAGAAAAATTCAATCTATTCATTATATTTTATATTGTTTGTTTATCTAAGAGACCAAGTTTCATCTCAATCAAATACATTTACAGGTCACATTTGTTCAAAAATATATATTCATGTGTAAATTATAAAAAATGCTTAGATCTATTTACACTTGTATTAAAATATAATAACACTTTATGGAATCATTTATTCACATAAAAATGATATTTTGGATGATTTAGATGTCGAAAATGCTACTTTAAAATTGATATTTTAGCATTTTTTATAATTTGCACATAAATATATACATTTTCTAACAAATGTGGCCCATAAACATAATTGATAGGGATGAAACTTAATCCCCTAGATAAACAAATGATGTTAAATACAACAAATGAATTAGATTTTTCATCAAAGATGGGTCCTACGTGTATTAAAATTAAAATCTACCTTACTTACTTTATTTAAAATTATTTATTTTGCTAGCATACTAATTTTCATCCAAATCTAGCATGTATACAATTTCCCATCTTAAAATAGTACAAAATCAACATAATAAAATACTTTAACTTAAATATCATTTTCAAAGTAGTATTTTCAAAATCTAAACTATCTAAAGTATGTAATTTATATAGATAAATGACTATACGAAATATTTAAACATTTTTATATGTGTGGAGTTCATTTTGCAGTGCATTCCGTAATTGTGTTGCGTCCATCTGCTGAGAATTGGTTATGTGTGTGGGTATGGAGAGTACATGCACTAATATATGTTGGCTAATTGTCCATTAGGTTGATCACGCGTGTATCTTGCACGATACAATGAAAACGAATCTGAATTATCTGGAAACCAGGAAGTCAATTTCATTTTAAAAGTAGTGGAATTCAACAGTGGAGCAAAAAATGACAGATTTTCTTTTAAAAATTAAGGAATTTTAATTAAAAAATCAATGACTTAGTATTCTTATTTGTCAATTTAGACTTTATAGATTTCCTTACTTGTGACTTTTATGATGCGTTTGTGGAGTTCAAATGTGGTTTTTGTTTATTTGTTGAAATGGAGAAATTTTGAATTTCTCATGCCCCGGAACATGAGAGATTCAATTTTTTTCGTTTTAAAAAATAAAGAACGCATTTGAAGTTTTGAATAACGTATCAAACAGGGTCCATGAATGAGTTTTTTAAAAAAAAAAGAAAAGAAAAAAAAGGAAGCACCTGGGTCCCGTGAGACCTCACGGTATCATTGCCCATGCCCCAGCTTCTAACACGCTTTTTCGTAACTGCATCTTCCTATCTTTTATGCAATTATTACTCTAAAAAGTGCTGTTCTGTAATTTTTTTTTATTATACTACTCACGTTATCATGTTCCAATTTATAGCCATTTTATTTTATAACTTTCGCTTTTTTTTATTACAATGCTGTGCTTGCTAAGAAGGAAAACGTAATTGGGGGAGAGCATCTTTATTTCATCCCTTCAAGTATGTTGTCCATTTTAAAAACGATCAAATTTTTCGGAAATTTTTATTTTTCTGCATTACATTAGATTCTTATCTTTTTCGTATCAAAGAATTATTACATTTAATTTTCCGTCCTTTTTCAACCTAAATGGCGAATTCTGAAAAGGGCCATTATTTTTTGTCTCGCACGCCACCAAGAGACAGATCAACTCATGCTTGCGATCTGTTTTTGCTCTAGCTGATTTTAATTCCCACCGATTATTTCAGGGCTGGCCTAAAAATATTTTTTATTTTTTATAGAACTATTTACCTAAATAAAATAATTTATAAATTAAATTTTACTATTTTTGACAATGTGTAAGTATTTTTTAAGTTCGAAGTCATGAGTATTTTGGTCATTTTTAACTGCTCACTTTGAAACTAAAAAAATTACTTACACATCTCAAAATGGTAAAAATTTGGATTATGAATTATATACACTTAGGAAAACAGTTTTATAAAAAATATTTTTTTAAAAAATAAAAGTATATATGATTTTGGGCCGGAAGATCCCATCCGGATTTTAAAATGAACAAACCCATCACTTTTTGCCGGGCAAGCTGGTACAAAAATGTGATATCATTCAGAGATTGCTCTGCATGAACTGAAAGTGAGCCAAGGCCTCCCTCTTCACCTCATCTCTCCTCACTTTCCCAGTTGTTGTCAATGGGAATGGCTTGCTCCACAAAACATAAATCTTGGGTATTTTGAACCTGCAGAACAAAATTACAGAACATTAACATAACTTGCCTCATCAATCAATTTTCACCAGAAGTTGCATTGGATTCTAAACCTTCCAAAATCAATTATTTTGATGAGAACTCGAGAAGGAATGAAGATCAAGATACCCAGTTAGATTTTTCTTCTTGCAGTAGTTCTGGAGTATGTTGGGAGACAGAACCTGTGCCTCTTCATCGGAATGATGCTTCATCTTCCTTTTATCATCAGTAGCCCAGCACCAGGTATCTTTTATCCGAATGCAAGCTGTGATCATCTCTGTCAATCGAGCATCGGGAATTCCAACAACTACAATGCCCGAAATGCCAGGGTGCTGTGAAATTACTTGCTCCACCTGCATGCCAGATCAATTCAATGAAATTTCAAGAAGATGGCACGAAACGTGCATTCCATCTCATCTGTTTCGGATGAAAGAAATGAATACCTCTTGAGGATACACATTCTCTCCTCCGCTCTTCATTCGGTCCTTGGTGCGCCCGACAAGCCACAAATTGCCGGAGTCGTCTACCCACCCAATGTCTCCCGTGTCCAGCCACGCTCCGTCTGCCCACGCCTCCCCCGGACCTTGACCCCAGTAGCCGGTCATCACATGTGGCCCCCTTGTCAGGATCCGTCCAACACCCCGCACATCGCCACTGTCCTCACCACCCTTCTCTTCCCTTATCCTCACCTCCACGTGCGGAGCCGGTTTCCCAACGCAGGTGCCTTTCGTATCAACCGTGTGGATTGCTCCCACAGACTTGCAGGGTCCTCCTCCAGCCGTTGGATCGTGGAGGGTCAAGAAGGTAAGGGATGAGCATGCCTCTGTCATACCTTTGTTTGAGAAAAGAAAATGTTCATAGCATCATCATCATCGCCACCATCGTATATGATAGATTCATAATCACCGATGCAAATCCTAAATATACCAACAAATTTTGCATATAATTTCAATTATGCCCACGAACTTTTAATAATTTCTACAGTATTTTGTCTAAATCTCATTTACTCTCACACTCTTAAGAATGGCCCATTAGCTTATATGTGAAATGACAAAATTGCTCATGTGCTAATTTCCACCCTTTAGTTTCTTTTGAGCCTTAATTACTATTTGAATAGAAATTAAGGCTTAAATGAAAATTGGGCTATGACTTGCAAATTAGGGTAGGGATTAAGGCATAGGCAATTTTTTTGTTTCACGAGCACGCTAACAACTCATTTAATAGATTCTTAATAATGTGAATATAATTAGGATTTTGGGAAAATATATGATTATGAGAGAAATTATTGAAAGCGCGTAAATATATTAAAAATTATGTGCAAAATTTGTTGTTATATTTAGAATTAGCGCTAAGCATCATCATACAAAATGTTGAATTCCTATTCGGGCTAGTAGGGCTATCCATGGGCCACTTTCGGATTTTTCACAAAAAGCCCATTGACATGATAAGAAAGAACGTACCGTAAGCAGAAAGAAGCTTAACATTTGGGAAGGCGGTCAAAGCTCCGTTGATAAGATCAATAGAGAGGGTTCCACCACCGTTTAATATTTTTTTCACGCTCTCTCCACCCTTCCATCCTCTTGCTTCCCTTGGAATCGGAAAAGATGAAAATTTTAGAATGAACATGATGGCTGGGCTGTTCACGGTTTAAATGGGATGAGAAGTTGATGAAGAAAGCGTTATTGTATATTGAGAATGAAAAATGTGGATTAGAATTAAGAAATTATATATATTTTTTTTTATTGAAATAATTAAGAAATTATATTAGAAATGAAAAGTTGTGTTATTTTTTGGGGAATGAATTTTTTTAAAAAATAAAAAATTACATTCTATTTTAATATGAGAATCATCCCATCTTAGATATGAACAAAAATAGTATTAAATAGCCTCCATAATTAGGATGGTAAAACTGGAGGGAAGGAGCATGAAAGTCTTGGTTGATCGATTACCACCTGATGGTGGACACAAGATCTGCCATCATGGCAGGGACGGTTATTAGAGATGTGATCCGGTGCTGTTGAATAGCTTGGACGGCTGATCTCGCTTCGAACTTTGGGAGGAAGACATGGCAAGCTCCTATCATCAGCATCGCCATGCAGGATGAGATTCCACCGATGTGACACAGAGGAGCTGTGTGCAAATAAACCTGCCAAAAAACACCTTAATTCATAATAACGTGTAATGTTTCAATGTAAGTGACCGAATGCACCGAGCGTATTTTACCTTTTTTTTTGAAATTTTTTTATATAGTTGTTAATCTATGTATATTTAATATGTATATTAATTTTTACTAATTTTGAACAAAACGTCACTGATTTTAAAAAATTAAAAATAAATATTTAAAAGTATCTGAGAATGGTAAAAAATTGATACACATATTAAATACACCTAAATTAATAATTATATAAAAAATTTCAAAAAAATAAAAAAGAGATTTTTGCACCCGGGTGCACCAAAGATCTGTACTCATGTTTCAATGCATTCATTCAAAATGTATTTAAATTTAAATGCAACCAAGTGTAATCCCATTTTTTCGAAAAACTTTTAATCTACATGAATTTGTGATTTTTTTTTTCTAATGGACGCATACATCATTCTCACGGTAACCGACAATGGCGATTTTAGCGAGAGATTGGGCAATGATGGCCGCGTGGCTGATAGCAACTCCTTTGGGTCTGCCAGTCGTCCCTGCCAATAAAAAAGGGAAATCCAAAATCCCATGTTGATTTGGAGCCGGAAATGCCGCAATAAGCTGAGTATTGCATACAAGCGAATGCATTTTACCTGATGTGAAGCATATTAGAGCAGTATCTTTCGGTGCCCAACGGTAATCATATGCCTGATCACCTTTCATTCGTCTCTTGATATCGTCTGTAGTTGTCACTGTAAAATAAGGACCACGTAAATCACATATGACTGGGTTGAGTCGCATGATTTGATGTCAAAGTCCTATCTATTTCTTAAAATTCCGACTCCATTCTAACTTTTTCTCAGATTTATTTTTAACTAATTAACTCTAATCAAGTTCCAATTATTGTGATGAATTTACAAATCATAATTAACAACAAAGACAAGACAATAATAGGGAGGAGGAGGCCTGCATACAGCTGAGAGTGTTTGTAAGGTATGAAGAAGGATTTGCAAGCAGAAGAGAGGTGAGAGAAGGTATCCGCAGCTCCAGAGACCAATTGTAACAGCTGTCGTCCACGACCAATACTTTGGGGCTCACCAGCTCCATCGCATATCTAGCCTCTTCAGAGCTCTGCGCAAGCTCTCGAAGCGGATAACGTGAGTAGATTGGCCGTGTAAAAATAAAAGAAAATCCCATGTCCAGCACTCCAGCTACAGTCGTGGACATTGGCATTGAACTTTGATTAGAGGATATTTCTCACCCAGCGGTAATTCAGCGGAGCTGCAATGCCTCCTACAAATGCAACGGCCAAGAGCAATTCCACATAGCTGTCGCTGAAAAATAGATGAATGTTAACGGTCTATCAATATAATCTCTTAGAAATTGAGTCTGCATAAGATCAAACTTAAATAACATTGTGTGGAAGATTCAAATAGAGTGCCTACTGGTTTGGTTGGCTGCCAATAGTGCCTGGCAACTGAAAAAAAAAATTATTTTTAAAAGAGGTATAAAATTATAAATTAATGATAAGGAGTCCCCGGAATAAAATTGAAATACACGCGATATACGGAAAGCTGTAAAAAATAAACAAAAAGTGTAGTTATACGGGCCACATAACTGACACGTGCAAAGGACGACATACGTGCTTTTCTTTGAGCTTTGCTGCTGACGCCACGAGTATTCTCTCGGCCTCTATGGAGTGGAAGCACAGCTTCCAAGCTAGTGAACTAGAAAGTAGCAACAGAGAAGTAGAATAAAACGAACGAACCTGTTACAAGCTGCAATCGCCACGACATCTCCTTCTCTGATTCCGAGCCCCTCCGACAACCCTCGAGCGAGAGCGGCCACGCCAAAGGCGAAATCCCGGCCGTTGACTCTCCTTCCTCCCTCGATCAGAAAGGGGGAATTGCGGCAGAGGGTCGAGATACGGCTTAGACACTGGCAGATATGGGCTTTGGAAAATGCCATGGGTCAAAAAAGGGTGAAAAGGAGAGGAATGGGAATTTAGAAGGAAAAGTAGCTGCTTATCTTTCTGCATCTGCCTCGCCTGCTTGAAAACACTTGCGAGTCCCACATACTGTGCTGACGAGGGGAAATCTACAGCAGAGGTGAGCTTCGAGATTTTGTCATCAAAATGCATCGTCGAACATGTAATTTTCTCACTTCTCCGTCAAATCAGAGAGTGCCACCTGGCGATAAGGCAATGACACGGGAGAGGAGAGTGGGCAGGCTGGCAGGCAGGCAGGCTTATCCGGCTTGGCGCGAGAGCGTTAAGTGCCCCCAGCTTTCATCAAATTGCAGTTCACACTGCATAATCTTTTAATGTACTCCACTTTTTTCCCCCACCGTTCTGTCACCAATACTCTTCAGTAGTTAAGTTTAAGGCTCAAAGTTTTGAGCAAACGGTAATATAAACACTGCCAAAAACCCATAATTTTTAAACTTTTTTTAAAAAGTCAGTTTTCCGCTTTCGTAAAAAGTATAAAAAGTTGAAAGGGTATTTTATTTAAGATGTTAAAATTTTTCACTCTCCACAATTAATTTATTTTTAAATTATTTCTTAATATTTTCTTATACAACGACCTTGCTTTTCAATTATTTCTATATAACTAATCTATCTAACTTTATTCTCTTTACTTTCCATCATTATCCTTATCATATGACATCATTTTACAACTTTTACTTTTTAAAATTTTTTGTCAAATAAAATATTTTTTGTGGCAATAATTTTTAAAATGAGAGAAAATGATGTCATATAATAAGGGTAATGATGAAAAGTAAATAGAAAAAAATTAAAATAAATAGATTAGTCATATGGATGGTTGTATATAAATAATTGAAAAGTAAAATAGCTGTATAAGAAGATGTAAATAAATAATTAAAAAATAAGGTAGTTATAGAGATTGAATGGTTTTAAATTGAAAAGTTTTGAGTCGAAAAGTTTTGGTTAAAAACAAACATCCCTTAAAGGTACATTTGTTTATGCCCAAAATTTACAACAACTATTTTATTTTAATTTTTTTTTTACATTTTCTTATATAATATCTTACCTTTTAATCATTTTTATACTGTTGACCTATCTATTTTAACTCTGTTATCTTTATTACTTATCATTACTATTATTATATCACATTGTTTTCTTTTATTTTAAAAAATTTTATACAAATTTTTTTTTATAAAATTCTATCACTTCTCAAGCACTCCTTAAAAAAATCTTAACTTACGACAGAAACATAGCAAAAGTACACGGCCTATTCAGATGAGGGATAAAATTTATCCTAATGGCTTGGGATGAAATTTATCTTAATGGCTCGAGTAAACAGTGAAGAAGCCATTCTAAAGGCTTATTTGGCAAGCTAAGCGCTTCATGGTTTTAAAACTATACAATTACTTCCATGAAAGGTGCTTAGTGATATGACCTAAAAGCCGAATTTAACTATTTTTTAATCCAAACAAGCCAAATTTTTAACTTTTACCAAAAGCTAGGAATCTTATTTTTGTTAACAAGGCTTCACACGTGAGAGTTTACGTATTTTCAAACACATAACTAAACGAACCCTAAATATGTAGTCAAATAGAGCCTATATGTAGTCAAATAGAGCCTTACTTTGTCATAGTTGTTTTCCAACCTGTTGGAGATGTAAACATGCCCTAAGCGACAAATAGCTTGTGTGATATACCCTGATAAGATTGGCAATTGGCCAAGCACCACCAATATTAGGGTAATGACTAAGACAGTCAAAAGACGTTCTCAATGACATGTCTCAGTTAAAGTACAATGTTTTCTCTTGTTTTATTTTTACATTCAAAAGAGTTATTCTTCTTACATACCTCCTACGACAAAATAAAATTGGCCACAATTCTCTCCTAGCAAAAAATACATTGCTTAAAGGGCTTGTAATATGAGTAAACTACAAACTTAATTCTATGGCTCTAGCTCCTCATATAAAGGAAGATCACTCACAACTCCAGGTATGCACATAGTACTCTAGCCTTGCCACTTTTTGTTATTGGTTTATCTCCACGTGAACATTGATGTGCTCAAGCCAAGAGACTTTATAGCTTAGTCATTGAGGAGATTGAATGAGATGAGGTTGTTGTATATTCTTAAATAAAGATTATATTGAAATTAAAAAGCTAATATAAAAAATGAAAATAAGATTATTTTGTATTAAAAATAGAAAAAATTAAAAAATGGAAAATATTATCCTTTGCACATCCTATTTAGCCCTTGTAGGTGAGGCTCACTTTCGTATTTTAGCCGCTAGTATGTCCATAATATAAGACTCAAACACCACCAAATTATCATTGATTATTAAATTATTTCTTTAATGATAAAATTACCCTTCTATATTTTCAAAAACATCAATTTTAGTTTTTGTAGATACTATCCATTTTTTGGGCGATGCTTCAGTGGTGCCTAACAACACCGAAACATCCACTTGTATTTCAGTTTTTTTTATCCCATTTTGGCCTACTTTGATAATTAAATTAAAATTCAATTCACTCGTTATACTTAAAATTATTTATTTAATAAAAAACAAATTCAAATATGTGCACGTCTCATCTAATAAACGTGTAAAATTAAGGTAATAAAATTGGTTGAATAATATATTGATTAAAGTTATTACTTCAACATTAAACCCATCTAAAATATTATTCATGTATAAATAAATTTACTCTATAAATTATTATAATATTTTCAATGCATATATAATATGATCCAGGTATTTTTATAATTTACATATATTATATATACTTTTAAGCAAGCATGACCCACTCAAAATTTTGATTAAAATGATTTTCAACTTTATGATAGAAAAAGAACAATATTAAATCAAATTAATGGATTGAAAGTGAATTTAATCATCAAAACGTGTCAAAATGGGTAAAATATTTGTGTTGTGGACGCCATTGAAGAGCACTGACCCTTTGTTACAATAAAATGTAGTTTATAAAGTTGTACCGTAGGTTTTTTTTCATTGATATTTATACGTTGTGACTATTAATATTGCAATCAAATATATTTACAACCCTCACAGGCTCACACAGTATCTACGTAATAAACCTGCATACGGTGGAACTCGAACCCACATCCCACATCTGTCCTTTGCGATGGGACGCCAGAGGTCTCATGGCTCCGATGCAGGCCTTTGAACTGGGCTAAGTGAGTATGCCATTTCAGAAGCTTTTTAGGAATGGTAAATAATGTTTAGGTTTCAACTAGGAAGAGTAAATGCTCCACTTAGCTCACCTTAAAAAATTTATTAACAATAATTATTTTTACTTTTTTCTTCGTCCACTTATTTATCTAAATGTATTTAACATTTAGACCAAATTTTACCATTTTTGAATATGTTTATCTGTTTTTTTAAAAATTTTAAATAACTATATGTATATATGTATTGAAAATACCTTTATTTTTAAAAATCAGAAAAAAATATATATACACATATTCAAAAATAATAAAACTTGATTTATATATTAAATACACTTAGATAAACAAATTTATAAAAAAAATAAAAAAAAATTATTTTAAATAGAAATTTTAAGATAGACAAAGTATAATATTTACGTAACTCACACTAATAGGATCATTCCTCCTCAATTAGAGTCCTTTTTGTCGAAAGAAAGAATGCATGAAACTTCTCCATTTTCATCGTGGTGGATCTCAATCCAAGATCCACCACGGGAAGTTCTTATACGCCGCTCGCATTCGCATTGATAGTGCGAGCCGCAATGCATTGATGAGAAGCGAGAACAGCCTATTCATAGCAGACGGGCTCAGCCCATGGCGTGAAAAGAAAAACTTTCACCTGTCGACGATGAATGCGCGTAGACGGTTGTGACACTGACTGACCCGACCAGCTGCACTGCACCAAAACTGCGCTCAGCGCTTGGAATCCCGCACTCGCGCGAAGGCTCCATTCGCTTCTCCTTCTTCACGTGCTTTCCCTTGCTTTCCCGCTACTCCTCCATTGCGAGCCATTCATCTGGCTTCTTCCCCACCGTCGATCCAACACCGAATCGACGCCGACAGAAAGAAAGAAATCCATACCCGCACCTTCCGCCTTCTGATTCGGGGAAAGCAAAATGGTTGCTCGCTTAAACCCCATCCCTACCTCTTCTCTCCTACTCGCGGCCGCACTTTTAGTGTTGATCTTCCCGCCGCTGTCCCTGTCGCGGGAGATCCGGCCGTCCGACCACGGCCTCACCTTCCAGAAGTCCCCCTCGAAAGCTTCCCCGGCGATGGCGGCGTTCTTCAAAGGCGCGCCTTCGTCTTCATCGACGTCGTCCGACGTGGCACTGCCGGTGGCGAAGAATTCCAGCGACCCGTACTGGAACCAGGCGGTGCGCGGGAAGGGAGAGGGCGGAGGTCACGTGCGGTGGGTGCTGCTGATCACGAGTCTGGCGTGTGGAGTGGCGGGCTTCTCGCTCATGCTCGCCGCTGCCTTCGTCTATTTCTTCCAGGTCAGGACTTCCAAGTGACTGGAATGCAGGAATTCGACATTTGCATTCCTGCGTATTCCCCCTGCCTATTGATTTCGAGGACGTGGCTGTAATTGGGTTGATTTGTTTCGGGGATTTATTTTAGGCGATGGGAGATAATTGAGATAATGATCAAGAGTATGGATTTGTTTTTCCTGCTTCTGATGGATCAGATCTGGGGGATATTCGATTCATAGATGTTATGGTACTGATGTAATTTCTTGTGTCATTTGGGTACAATGACAATCGGAAGCAATTGAAAAAAATAAAAAATAGAAGTATTTTAAATGACCGGATGAATTAGAAAAAGATAAATAAAATTTAAACGAATTGTAAACTATTTTGATTTGGTTTACAAATGTCACCAGAGTTTTTTAAAATACCAAATTTTCTTCGTTTCTCAGGTACGACAATTCCGTAGCTTCGCGCCAAACAGCCATTAATAAATATATGATTTTTACCACAATAAAATATATGATTTTTTACGAAAATGTCTTTGCTACAATCAAAAGTTTAGTAAAGTTTATTTTTATAAAGAGTGTGTTTTGTAACGAATAAAATTTTTGATGAAAAGTTTTGAAAAATAAAAGTTGTAAATGATATGATATGATAGAGGTAATAATGAGTACTAAAGAGAATAAAGTTTTATTTGATAAGTTAGTTGTATGGATAATTGTGTAGAAATGATTGAAAAGTAGGGTAGTTGTATAGGAAAATGTGAAAAAATAATTAAAAAATAGATAAGTTAGTTGTATGGATAATTGTGTAGAAATGATTGAAAAGTAGGGTAGTTGTATAGGAAAATGTGAAAAAATAATTAAAAAATATGATAGTTGCATAGAGTGAAAAGTTTTAGATTCACTTGACATTTTTTGTCTCTTGTCAAACACACTGTGAAAATATTAAAATAAGATATGTGTATATATAGAGAGATAGTCGTTCCGGTGCAGCGGTGCAGTGACGCTGCACCGGAACAACGGTACAATGGCCCCAAAATGGGGCCCACATGATCATGAAATCATGATCTACTCCATCCATTGTATTTAGAATAATGTATTCTACTATCATATCAATTTTCATCCCAATCAAATATGTATATGGGCCCCATCTGAAAATGGTACAAATCCAATGTAATAAAATAGTTTAATGTAAATAACAACTTTAAAGTATCTGATTGGGATGAAAATTGGTATGGTGGTAGAATACATTATTCTAAATACAATTGGTGGAGTAGATCATGATTTTATGATCACGTGAGCCCCATTTTGGGGCCATTGCACCGCTGTTCCGGTGCAGCATCACTGCACCGGAATAGCATTTATATATAGAGAGAGAATTGTTCCGGTGTAGCGTCACTGCACTGGAACAACGATGCAGTTGCTCAAAAAATGGGTCTGGCACATATTAAAAATTTAAAATGCGGTGAAAGTTTATATAATCATTTATCCATATATAAATCATACCTTATTATTTATATTAAACTATTTTATTACGTTGAATTTGTACCATTTTTCAGATGAGGCTCATATATATATATATATATATATATATATATATATATATATATATATCTGATTGAGATGAAAATTGGTATAGTAATAGAATATATTATTCTAAATACAATTGGTGGAGTAGATTATGATTTGATGATCATATGGGGCCCATTTCAGCGATACTGTACCGGAATGTTGCACCTAAATATTCCTCATATATATTGTCAATAGTGTTATAATAATTGTGCCGTATCTCTCTCTATAATGATTATTCATATTTATAATGGCCGTTTGCAAGTATGTCACAAATGATATAATTATATAAATAAGGGCATCACTCCTATGCAATTGGGTGTAGCTCCATACATTTTATCTAGTATTAACTATTTATGATTAAGATTGCTCCAAACTGAGCCTAAGCTTATAATGTAGTTGCTGCTCATGCCTAAGATCTTAGGTTTGACTTGGGAGAGAGAGCTGTTTTTTTCTGTGTATGAATGTTGTCTTCTGCTGCTACCAGTATAAAATTATCAATCTATTGGGCAAAATTTTAGACAATTAGTTAAGATAATTAATTTTGTTGCGAGAAATAGAAATCTCGTAAAGTATGATTTGAAAATCAAACAATAAAAAAAAGTTTGGTCCAAATTAAAAAGAAGTGCATGGCTATATTTGCTTAAAATATATATTTATGTGTAAATTATAAAAAATATTTAATTCTATTTACATATGCATTAGAACATAATAAAATCTTATAGAATTCTTGGTTCACATAAAAGTGATGCTTTAATCGGTTTAGTTATTAAAAATATTGAATAATTTTTTATTACATTCATCTTATACGCTTCGATGAGGCCTATGCACATCCTTTATTTGTTTATTTGAATAAGACTAATGGTGTGTTTGGCAATGAGGAAAAAATATCAACTTAAAACTTTTCAATTTAAAACTTTTCACTCTCTATAATTATTATATTTTGTAATCATTTTTTCACATTTTCCCATATAACTACTCTAATTTTCAATCATTTCTACACAACTACTCATACAATTAAACTATCTATTTTAACTTTATCATTTTTACTCATCATCATTACCCCTATCATATCACATCATTTTGACAATTTTTACTCTAAAAAACTTTTTATCAAAAGTTTTAGTTATTCCCAAACACATCCTTAATCTTTTAGCTAAATAAATGATTCCCGGTACAATATGCCGACTAAAAATTCCTTTCTTATGGCATTGAGGGGAGGGGAGGGGAGGTAACTTTATCGTTCGAGATGAGCCAAAATAAATGGGATTTCACGAAAAAGCTTCGGTGTAACTAGTTACTCTGGAGCGGGACCAATATAAATAAATATATTTGCCAATAAATGCTGCATTGCATAGCTTAGCGCTGCTGTGTGATTGTATGATTGAATAATCTCTTCCGGTGGATGCTTATCATCTTACCCCTGCTTGCTTCAGGACCTCAGGTGCTTATTAGCACTTATAATAAAATGGAACGGTTGATGGTTACATAGTATGGTCTCCCATCATTTCCCCCCAACCAAGATGAGAATTAATTTATTTGGTAAATATATACTTTTACTGTTAAAATTTAAAATCACCCTTCTTTCTCATTTTGATTGGCTGATTGAATTATATATATATATATATATATATGAGGAATATTCCGGTGCAGTACCGCTGAAATGGGCTCCAGATGATGATCAAATTATATTCTACTTCAGCCACTGTATTTAGAATCATATATTCTATTATTATACAAATTTTCATCTCAATCATATATGTGTATTGACCTCATCTAAAAATAATACAAATTCAACGTAATAAAATAGTTTAATGAAAATAACAACTTTAAAGTGATTTTTTCAACATGTAACTATTTGTTATAAAATTTATATATAGATAAATGATCGTATAAAGTTTCATTACATTATAATACGTGTGGTGCTTATTTTTGAGTAAATGTACTGCTGTTCCAGTACAGTTGCTTAGAATCTAAGAACATTAATCATTTCATCAAAACTTATAGGTATAAATCAAATTTTAGATAAAATACATTGATATATTTTGAATTTTTAGAAGTCACGCGTATAAGCAAAATCAATTATAAAATTAGTAAGCATATGTAAAATTTGTCCTTTGGAATACGATGTCGCTAAACAAATCAAGATTAAAAACCTCATTCGATTGAATATTTAAGCAGCTCACGGATAGAGAGAAATTCTAGTATATTGTAAATTTCATATTTTGATGACTTTTTCTTTTTCTAATGATCACGGGAACTAGATGAGATGAGAATAGAATAAGAATTTAATAATATGAATTAGGAATGAAAATAGCATTTAAAATGTAAAAATATATATTGAAAATAAAAAAATTGCTTAGAAATAAAAAGTCTCATCTCCTTCTGATCTCATGCCAATCAGTTGCATCATTGGAACGGTCCCTGAACTAGCGGTGCGTTTGTCGCTGAAGTTGGTGGGAAAACGTGTGGGGCCAGACGGACCCTTGTCCCTTAACGCAGTGGGCTGGGCTCTAATAAGAAAGGCGCTTAGAAGCGGGTTTTTTATGGGTGGGTTTGATATTTGCTCAAATTTGTGGTTAGTAAGTTTTGCCATAAAAATTTTTGAAATTGAAAAAAAATGATATGTTACGATGAAAATAATGATAAAGACTAAAGAGTAGAAGAATAAAGTTAAAAATAAATAAATTATATTATTTTAAAATAAATAAGTTAATTATATAAAAATTATTGAAAAATTATTGAAAAAAAGATAATTATAGAGTGAAAAAGTTCTAAATGGGCACCTGGTGACTAGGCAAGCCTCCCCTACAATAGGTGCTCGGTTCGATTTATCATGATTGCAAACTTTCAGCAGCATTGGTAACTTTAAAGTTTAAAAGCAGGTAAGTCGATGGCATTAGTCTTTTCGAATGTGTGTAGTGGTCACCATTTAATTAAATTTAGGAATGCCAACTGAGGTTAGCTCAGTTGGTGGCAGCACCGGTTGCGGTGCTGTCAGGTTGTGGGTTCGAAATCCACATATAGCATTTGATGTGGGCTTTTGTAATTCCTTACATGTGTTCTTGTTGTTATGGAGGTATTTATACTTAGTCCCTCAAGTACGAAGGTATCTGTAATATGTCCCTCCATTGTGAGGGTTGTGAATGGGTTTAATTTGTAATATCAAGATGTTACAGGTGTATATAATATCAATAAAAAAAAAAAATTAAATTTAGAAATATTGTCAACGGTGTCTTAGTATATTATAAGAAATTTGTTAGAATGTAGCTTAAGTGGAAAATGTCTGTTGAAATAATTGTAAAAATATCTTTAAAAATGTTTTAGATGAAGGGTGTGTTTGTTTTGGTATAAAAATTTTAAAATTAAAATTTTTTCATCTAAAACTTTTCACCTTTTATAATTATTTTATTTTTTAATTAATTATTTATGTCTTCTTATATAACTACAATACTTTTTAATCATTTCTACAAAATTATCTATATAATTAATTTATATATTTTAATATTTTTATTTTTATTCCTCAGCATTACCGTCGTGATAACTAATCATTTTTTTTTCAATTTAAAAAACTTTGCCTTGCTATACACAGTCGGAAAGAATATTTTTTAACGAAATGCACAATATTATCTCATTATTTATCTTATGCTGTCTAATTTCCGGTTCATAATGAAATTAATTTCCAACCCAAGTTTTTTAATTTAGGGCCGGAAACGCTTGGATGATGGGGGAGAATTCATCAGCTTACCGTCGTAGTAGGCCATCTCCGAGTATTCTCCCTCCACTTCCGAAACCCTAACCCTAGCGATGTTTCCTTCCTATAAATACAAAACAAGAGGAAGTCTGCCCCGTCTCGCAAAGCCCTTCTTTGCAGAGAAAACAAGCGTGCGCTGGGTGCCTCTCCTCTCATCTTCTGCGATTGTCTTCTCCCTTATTTCTAATTCCTTTTTATGGATGATTGAATTTTTGAAAGGCTAATGATGATAGATCGAAAGATCTTAGCGGATTTCAGTGAGACACTCGTCCATGATCTGATTCTTGTTACACACACTGAAGCTCTCTCCAGATTTTGTTTTTCTTGCATTTTTTGGAATTTCTCTTTTTTTTTTAATCTTGTTTTATTCGCGTTGGGGCGATGTATCTTCTACTCCGCAGCAATGGAAACAATGGGGGGTTGGAGGGATGTGACGATGATGAGGCGAAAAGAAAAGGGTGTGGGCAGTGGCAGATGAGTAGTCATCTGCCGTGAGCCTTTCACTGTTAAACGACTTCTCCTTCCACTGAGATCAAATCCCTTCCAATCACTGATATGAGCAATTCTTAAATTCGTTCATGGATTTCAAATCCACTGTGTCTGTTAGGCCTTAGGCTTAATGTTAATAATGGAAATAAATTGAAATTTTTGGTGATCCAAGGTTTTTCATCTTACGTTAAATACGAATAAAGATTTGTGGTAATCTATTCATACTACAAATTTATTTGAATTTGACTTTTGAGCTTAAAATTATAATTTGGGCTTGGATGTAATTTTCATTTCACTTAGACGTAGGAATGAAGTCTTTGGCAAGTTATACGAGTATATTTAAAATTATGGGTCAAACTTGTGAACATATTTGAAATTTTCCCTTAATGAAATGTAAATTAATAAAAACGCTCCAAAAAGAAAAAAGTCAAAACATAATGGTGGTAAAAATGGATAATGATCATATGCAGTCCGTTGAAGAAGGGGGCTTCAGTTGCCCACAAAACCTTAAAAATTCTAGAATTTTTTTTTGTCCACTTGTTATTCTATTTGTGTTTTATCCATACGATAAAACTAGTTTTATCATTTTTGAATGAGTATAGTTTTTTTTAGAATTTTAAATATATGAGTATTGTGGTCTTTTCAAGATCGAAAATGATTAAAATTCAAAAAACATCTACACATATCAAAAAACAATAAAATTTAATTTATACAATTAGATTAACGAGTTAATAAAAAAGATTGGAAGTGGATTTTTGTAGCAGCCGAGTCCTGCTTTGGCCGGCCGCATAGGATCATTATCAACCTTTTAATGGAAGCACATGGTTGATTATTTCCAAATTCCAATTTGAGTAACACAATTTCTTTAATCCATTTTTTTTTCCCAGACACATTCTTTAATCTAGTTTTGATTTGTCCGAATTCTAGCTTCTCTTAAGTGGGATATGGGTTGCTCCACTTAGGGGTGTTTGGCCTAAGCAACCATCACCAACTTCGAAGTTGTAAACAGGGATTTCTGCAAGACAACGTGATTTGGACAGCCCAAACACGTTGAAAATTTTGGAAAGTGCAGGTGGCAGGCCTTCTGCTAGGATTAGGAATATTTTCCGCCTCCAAAAGGTGGAGCTACTGCATATGGCAAACTGAGATGATTATTTACACTGTTCATCCAAAAAATTATATTAATGGCAAGTACAAAAGAATACAAAGTGAACATTAAGATTGCACAGAGGTAATAAAAATAAAGTGTGGAAAAAAAAAAATCTTATGTGATTGACCATAGGTTCCATGCTAATGGTATCTGATGGCACAAAACATGACCCATCTCATCTTCGAACATTTTTAACAGAAGATCATGGGCCTGTTTCGCATATTGGAACCCATTCGAGTTCCAACTCAAGCAATCCACACTCCACGTTCTGGAGCTGGATGTATACCTCCTGCTTGATTACACCATCCGCGATGTTAATGATGCTGTCTTCGACGAGTGCGTTGTCATCAGATTTCAACCATTTCCCAATCTGCATGTTGGCAAACTTGGCTGCATCCCCATATGCCATGGCTGCTGTAACCATTGGTTGGATATCAATCTCGGCCTCTCCCATTATGTCGTCAGCTGAGAACATATCGTGATCAAACACCTGCTGCTCGCAGTAGGTGGATATTAGAATTTTTGACATTATATCAATATGATGATTCTGATGATGGTGCTCTGTTGTTAAAAGCCCCGTAAAAATAGAAAATCAAATTCTTTCTGAGGAGGAAATGTCCAAACCATAAACCGTTAGTTTAAAGTTCTAAACTAAAATTTCGTTGAATCCCCTAGAGGCCTACATCACTGTAGGAAAAATGCAGGTTTAAATTCAATTTCATTTTGCTAAAATCATGCTAGTGTTCGGTATACAGATGTCAAATGATAGGAAACCAGGAAACTTGGATCAATTGTTTGTACCACTTACTAGTTTTATGGGGCCAGAATTCTCTGGAATAGACAGCAGAAGATACTCATTCCAAATTGGATTAAGGTTGCTACTTATAATAGTTGTCTGGACCTTCTGCAAGAGAATTTAAACACTATATAAAACAATCCTCTTTGATTCTGATTCAAGAAGCTTTGTAAAGCAAGAAAACAACCTTTTCCCATGCTAATCTTATAGATGTATAATTAAAGCGAAAAATGCAGAGGCCATGAGATTGATCCATGTTCATTTTTCCCCCTTTTTGGTCTCATAGCCCAATGATGAGTTGATCAGATCATGAAGCAGGAAAATTGGATTCAGAAGTGGATTATCATGCTTTAATAAATGAACAACATGATATTATCCAGTAAAAGCATGGCCACAATTCCTTCCAGCTTCATTTTTGGGCCATGGCATAAACCAAATGAGCCCCGCCTTATGATGGCCTTGATGCTTTATTGGTGAGTTTCAGAGATCTACTGACCTGTTGTCCAAGTATCAAAACAACATAAGGGTCACTGGTTAGCATATCTCTAATAGCTAAATCAGTACCCCTTACAACTTTAACTTTCAATGATCCAATAAATTCTACAGCACCTTCCTGTCATCACTCCAAAAGTAGCAGGTATCAGTGAAATATGGTTGTCAAACATAGAAAAAACCACCAACGATGATATTCTATCCAATAAAAATAAATATCTAAATAAAATGCTTAAGGCATACGCAAATCATGATAAAGGCCTATGTTGACGGTACGTTAAAAGATTTTTAGACCATGAGTGCACAGGTATCAGGACATGGTGGATCTCCTACATCAAGTGATCCATGATTTTTCCCTCTGTAGCGCTCTTTTCAGTGGACTTCCTTTGTTTTTCACCAATCATTAGTATCATGTTATCAGCTGGTTTCTTGTAATGGGAGAAACTATATCATGCCCTTTAGATAGGCATTCAACTTGGTTCAAGTATGTCCAATTCAATGTCAATCTTACTCTTATTCTATTTTCAAAAACTTCCACTCTATTGTATTTTAAGTTAGGTCAGTTCGTAACCGACCTTGCCATTTGTTTATAGCCGGGTAAATTTTGATTTTGGTTCCCAATTAGTTATTTAAAATGGGCTTCATATTATATTTGAAAAGTATAATTTCATTATAAATTTTTTCTATAGTCTATATGACAATAATAATATCATGTTAAAATATATGTAACAAATATACTAAATAACAGATTAATTAAACAAGTTTCAATGTATTTAAAAGATATATTTTATATCTTTAAATCTAATATATTTAATAAATGATATGTTGAATATATATTATAATTCAAGTTAGTTTTTGGTGTTCAGACTTTGAAATCTATTATATTCTAATTGAAAGGAAAAATTTTTCTTGAGAGTAAGAAAATAGGAACCCATCTTATTCATTTTAAGATACCGAATGAGTTAATCTATAGGAACCCTACTCAAGTTGCACTCTTACTTTCAAGTTATTAGGGGTGTGGTGTCAACATGGATAAATGAATTATGGAAGAGATTATCATGTCATTGTGTGTATACCGTCTTTTTCGAGAGGCTTATCTCTCGGAAGCTATCCAAAATCTTTCTTGAAAAGCTAGTATGTGCACTCCTCCCAGAAGCAAATGAGCTTATCTTTAAGCTTGGCTTTAAAAATTCTTGTTTTTCATACTTGGACCTGTTTAAAAAACAATGATTACATGAGCACATGATCCAATTATGGACCATGGTTGTGTGCATAGAAGTTCTTTGCTTTGTCGTTGTTGCATTACAGAGGATTCACAGCTATTCACTTTGGATATGATTGTATTTGCATGAGTTTAGACTGAGAAAATCCCACCTAATGAACTTCAAACGTGCCTCATGACTTGAATTTGGACCAGGTTTCGTAGATCCAGCGGGGATGGAAGCTTCATAAATTGCATTTGCAGCAATGTTCCCACCAACTTCTATGACAGAATCGATTTCAGCATCGGACCAATCATCTAGTGTTGTAGACAGAACCTGAATGATGAGAAAAATGATGTCAAAGAACGTACTAAAGCATGACCATAGAACTTCTAGTAGTCAATATCGTATACATGGGAATTCGCGTGTAGTGCTAAGAATATCAGAGAGAAAGCATGGGTGGCACCAAAAATGCAGAAAGTTTATTACGAAAGATTAAAATTCTCTTTTCTTTCCAACCAATGGAGAAAGTGGTGACAGTTGCACCGGTCTGTACAGGTGGTGACAGTGATGAATATGACAGCTCTAATTTTCGTAAGAAGGAATATATGTTCATGGAAGCTACCTTTGAGATGCGAGGACCAAGACTTCTGTGTGCACTGCTACATTTTAAGCATATGAATACTCCAATATTAGCAGACCTAAAGACAAACAGCTACGAAAATGAGATGATGTTTGCATATTAGGTTTAGCACTACGAAACTTATGTCTTAGTATATCATCTAGCTACAAATTACAACCACTTACGCCCATTTGGGATCTGGAGCACCACAATCTGCGCATGTGCGATTCTCAGTTTTAAGCATAAGCTCTTTTAATTTCCTAAAACCTGTAGGAGCAATAAAAACAGCAGAACAAGCTTGAATACATATGCGCATTGTGACAGTAGCGATTAAACACAGATGGATTCCTTGAATACGGAGGAATAGTAATTAAACCAAATAGATGCTTCATAAATTAGGTAAAGTATCCAAAATGATTATGAGAGAAACTATCAAAACAGTTGTATGAAAAATATTTACAGAAACTCCATTAAAACTTCGATAAAGGTTAGTAGCTGGTAACTAACCTTGATGGCTATTCATCCCTTTCGCTTGCAAGCTGAAAGCATTCAATAAAGATAATATTTGCCTATGACAAAAAAACACACGCGCACACATTAGGTAAAAGAAACAAAAAGTAGAAACTCTTTGCCACGATTTTTTTTTTTTTTTTTTTTGGGGGATCGGTTTGCCATAAATTATTAAATCTAACTTTGCAGCAACAACAGCAAAAAAAAAAAAAAAAAGAATCAATAGGAGAACATGTATAAATATGGATCGAGCGATTAATTTCCAACAAGGTTGCTAGTGGAATCATTAGATACAAACTAAAAATTCTGTATATGTAACATATCTCTTAATTGAGCAAATGCCATTAAGAAAATTTAATCCTTCATTCTCAAAAAATTATATATATAAAAATAAAAAATTATTCAAGTTGCTCCTCCTCTCATCTTTGCCCGAAATTATCATTATCTTTGATCTAAGGGGTCTCATCTGCGAAAAGATGAGATCCATTGATCTTATTATGATGGTCCAAAATTTTCAGAACAACAAGATAATGATAATACTGATAATAAAACGGAAAAACACCCGACAGAGCGTGGAGTTGTTTGAATTTTTATTCTATTGCATGCCATCAGAATTTATCCCATTTACAGAAACAAAATGAGATCAACGGAAGAGGGGAAAAACCAAAAATGAAGAAATTGGATTACTAAATCTCATAAAAATTGGAGGAAATTTTATCTGAAGGAGGT
Source organism: Annona cherimola (assembly GCA_030490835.1). Classification (NCBI taxonomy): domain Eukaryota; kingdom Viridiplantae; phylum Streptophyta; class Magnoliopsida; order Magnoliales; family Annonaceae; genus Annona; species Annona cherimola. The sequence goes on along the minus strand of CM059975.1, from coordinate 9,546,720 downwards.
CGAGCAGCCTTTGATTTACCCTGATATGTTGAGGAAAATTCAAGAGTAAATTGTCAGCTCCTGAAAAATATTGAAAGTTTTTCAGAGATCGGGAGGAAAGAATTTCCTTACAAAACGGCAAAGCGAAAATGAAAAATGGCAAATTTTTTCCCTCTTAAAATGGATCACGTACAGTCGCTTGTACGTTTGTAACAGTTCGTTCATATCGAATCTTCCACCGACCGATTTCTCTACAAAATCCATTCCATTCAATGAATTTCAAATTTTCTAATGGTTAAATGCATGTGTTGTGATAAGGAAATTTCCTCCTAATAAATCAATTTTTTGAGAATCATACTAAGAAAGCATAATATTATGACTAACGGCTATCACGTGCAGATGATAAAATGAGAATAGGAATTACTTTCTAACAAACGGCTGTGATTCGTGCTTGCAGCCTGGGAAAATGTTGGGAATGAATTCAGGCGATTCAAATTTCATTTATGAACGGCAATATGGTAGATGTTATATTTTTTTGGAAGCCGTCAATAAAACCGGTGGAAATTTAAGCCGTATAATTTCTTATTTTATCGATAATACCGTACGATATTGTTTATAATATCACATTTTTATCAATTTTATCTATGTTTAGGGAAAAATTTTCAATTTTGTTGATACAGTTGTTTTTAATGGAAATAATAAAATATTAATAATATTTTGTTTTTAATGGCAATAATAAAATATTAATAATATACCACAATAAATTAAGAACAATATGTAATTGAAAATTGAGCAAATATGATTAACAATAAGTATAAGCCTCCTTTTTACTCAACATAAATAACTAATTTTAGATTACTCCCATGTTTCATTGATTTTATCACAAGATTTTATCGATAATAAATAAGTAAAATTTTATAGTATTCGTATGTAACTAATTTTATTTATGTTGATATAGAAATTCATAGCACATAGAATAAAAATGAAAAAGAGAGCGATGGCATAATAATAAAATACGTGAGAGCCAATATCAATGTCGAATGCATCTATATTGAAAACGGTTTCTTAGATTAAAAAAAATGCTGGATTTTTATTTTGAAAATAAAACAAATTTATTGCGAAATGTAAGGGTGCAACTTGGGTAGGGTACCCATGGGTACCCACTGACCCGACCCTAATTTGGGTAAGATATGGTAGAAAATATTACCCATGGGTATGGGTAGGGTACAAATTATTACTCGCCTCATCAAATAGGGTACGGGTAGGGTAGATACATTGGGTACCCAGAACCGACCCGCATAGATAATCATATGGGTAATTAATCTGTGCATAATTATATACATATATAATATATATTATATAGTATGCATTATGCTTTATCTTTAACATCTTATGTTCACATATATCGTAATAAATTAAAGTTTAAATGTCTTTTGTACTTCGTGAAGTATAAATTTAAATGAATCTATATATATATGTCATTGACTTCCGAAAGATTCTTATAAATACGCTTGTGACTTATGATTATAATATATTAATAGTTTTAATGATTAGGTCATTATGGTCTATACTTCGTATTTTTATATAATAATATAAACAAAATTATATGTACATATGATTTTAAAACACAAATGAGTATTATTTTACATTATTTAAAATAACATTGAAATTTTTTTAAAAATATTGTATTTGAGTATTAAAGAAACGGATTTGGAACTAAAATCGGAACTGACCCTATGAGTAATGGGTAGGGTAGGGTATACTAGGAACCGAACCGACAAATGGGTAAGGTAATGTATGCCTTTTACAAATATGGTATGGGTAGGGTAGACCACTACCCGAACCAAACCGACCCAAGTTGCACCCCTAGCGAAATGTCTAAGTTTATTTATCTACCATGGTAAATAATTTAATAGAATGGAGTTGATTATTTTGCACCCAAATAATTTTTTGAATATTTTTAAAATCTCTATAATTTTAAATAGTAAATATATTTATAATAACAGTAGTAATTATTTTTAAGTAGAAAATTATATATTCGAAAATTCGGATGCTAATGATATACTACCTACTTGTTTGCTTTTTATATTTTAAAATTTTTTGGAGAACCATTAATAAATTTTTTATATGTATATTTTATCATGTCAAAATTTACAGTAATTGAAAACTTATATGTGTAAATTTTTTGAATATGTATAAATTCTCTATAATTTTAATTAGTAAATATATTTATAATAATAATAATAATTAATTTTAAGTAGAAAATTATGTATTTGAAAATTCGGATGTAAATGATATACTACCTACTTGTTTGCTTTTCATATTTTAAAATTTTTTTAAAGAACCATTTATAAATTTTTTTATATGTATATTTTATCAAGCCAAAATTAACTGTAATTAATAACTTATATGTGTAAATATAAGTTTTCAATTACGTGTAAATATAAGTTTTCAATTGAAGTAAATTTTGATATCATAAATATATAAAAGAATAGCGTAAATCGCATAAATTTAGAAAATTATTTTTAAATATAAAAAGCAATAGTAAGTAACATTCTGATTGTATATGATTAGCATACCAAAAACTTTATTATTATTTGAAAATAAAGATGTAACCATTTAAAGTTAGAGATTCAAGTATTCAATGCATAACCCAAAAAATTTTATTTAATGGAATTCTATCGTTGATAAAATCGTTACGCAATAAATTTATATAATAACATTCTATAAAGTCTGTCTTTCTTAATTTATGTTTTTATATAAAATTATAAAATAAAAATTTTACGTTTCATTTGATTATATCAAAATTTATTTTATAAAGTTGTATTTTTAAGTGTGTAAATTGGTCTTTTATTACATAGTATAATTTTTTAATTTATATCTTTAATAAAAATTATAATATTAGACATATTTTACATATTCCTTGTTTACTTGTTTTATTAGAGATTCCTCATTTATTTAAAACTGTATTTTATAAAATTCTGCTTTAGGTGAGCCAATATTTATTAGTTGGTTTTATAAATTTTAAATATTCTTATATATTCTTATTACATTGAAATTTATAAATTAATTTAAAATATAAAATATGATAAAGAGTCTCATGTACTCTTATTACACTAAATTTATGGAGTAATTCTAAGCATAATATATGATATATTGAGTTATTTATTTCTAGTGTTATTAATAACAACTTTGCGTATAGAGCCGGCTAATATATTTTTTTATTTTTTTTAAAAAATTGTGTTATTCTAAAGTATATTTATAAATTTTAACATTCTTAAAGATGTATATTATTTTAATTTCAAAAATAAGGGCATTTTAATCATTCTAGCGTCTGAATGACTAAAATGCTTCTGTTTTGAAATGCAAAAAAATATATACCTTTAAAAATGTTAAAACCGTGTACAAGTTAAATATACTTAGAATAACACTTTTATAAAAAAAAAAAATTAAACAGAAAATGGATAAATGGCTCCCATGTGGCCGGCCTTATGGTGTCGGCATTCTTTTATGTTCTAATTACGTTTTTATAATTATATATTTACATTTGTAAAACATTTTTAATTTTTATTTTACCGACAAATTTCTTTAAGAAAATCGATAATGTCTTTGATGAAAGATTATCTTTTTCTTTAGCTTGTAGATAAATGGAAATTTATCGATAAAGTCAATAATGCACGCGACTTTAACCTAGAAGCGGAGTTGTCAATACTACTTGCATAGCAGTGCATGCGTGAGTGAAGTAGACTCTGAACCGGAGCGATGTCTCCATTCACAGAAAAAATGTGATTTTTTTATTGGTATAAAAAAAATTTGTGAATTTTAGCTACAAAGAAAACAAATGGAGGTGATAATGCAAATGTATCAACTCAACCAATCTTTTGATTTTCAATAACTCACTTCCCAGTTGTCTTTCTTCGTCTGCTTCTATAATATATCAACTAGGATGCTCAGCTTATGTAGCTATTAAGGTCTTGTTTCCTTTATATAAAAAATAGATTTATTTAAAGTGGATTGAAAAGACAAAAAGGTTACGTCTTATCATTTCTATGAGGAATAGATCTATTTTGAATGTGTAATAGGAATATTTCTTTTTGGGCTTTTTTTACCATGAATATGGTGCCAGTTGCACTATTTTGGAATTGGCCCTTTTTTATACTTTACTTTAGATCCAAGCCATGCATTGTATTTAAAAGTTTTTATTTAGCCTAAATATAAAAAATCAACTTCATAAGATAATAAAAATATGATTTTCAAGAACCTCAAGCATATGCACTTGCCGCGGATTTTTGGAGCATCTGAAAATTATTTTTCATATGTACAAATAATCATAGAGAAGAGTATGATGCAATGGCTTGAATCTTCAAAAAAATTAAAAATGAAAAACGCAATTGGTGCAACTTGCATATCAGTCTAAACTACTTTTGAGGAACATCGTCCATTCATCCCTATGTTTCATTTTCTCACTTCCATGATCCATTATATTTAAATTCATTTATAAGTTTATCGTATTATTTGTCGAATATCATTGTGCATGGCTCATCCATAAATGCGTAAAATGTAAAATAGTCAAATACTAAATATTAATTTTAAATTTGTATTTTCAACATCTAAATTGTTTGAAATACTATTAAATAAATTATTCAATAAAATATCATTACATTCTAATGTATAATTGTATATGCGAATTAATCTAATTATTTTTCACAATTTACACATGAATCAACATTTTAAAGTAAAGGTTGCCCATTGGTTTTGATGAAACTTAATCTCTTAATTAAACAAATGATACCAAAAGTAAAATGGATGGAATAAAAAGTTCTCATCAATCGTCAAGGCAGTAAAAATAGATGAGATTACATAAAACTACTTTTATGTACCCAAATTACATAGAAGCAAATTCCAATCTAAAAGATTGTTATTCAACTAGCATTATTACTTTTTAAAATACCATCCCCATTATCCCTATTATTGGCATCATAACATTCGAATAGCATATTACCAATCCAACGTTTCGTCGCATGTAATGCATTTCCGTTCGAGGAAGAGAACTATATGACTTGTTACACCTTCCTTTTTTTGTGCGGATAGCTCCTCAGGCCTTTCGTGGCCTTCTATTTCAATAAATTCTTAAATTTGCCATAAACTACTTATTTTTACCAACCACCGACTTTAGCAACTTCGTTTCAAGCAAACTTCTCAAATGTTTTTTAATCGACCGAGCAACCGTAGAAGCATAGTTAATTTTCTAGGGTGTGTTTGATAGTCAAAAGATCTCATATGACTTATAAAGCACTTCTCCACCCAACTGAAATACTGCTGCGTACAGCTTTCTCATCAGTTTTCTTTTAACCTCTTAAAGACTGACCTTGAGTGCCTATAATGTTACCGTCTTAGGGAGCCCTTCGTTTCTATTCTTATTGTTGTTGACGTTCCGTATCCTGGTTAATACGTAGCTTGCAAACTTAAATTAGCACTGCAGTTCTTCAAAGATGCAGCGCCAAACCTCAAAGCAATGGCAGAGTTCAAAGAAAACAGAGATCAGCCGATTGAACAAAAACACGCCTTTCTGTTGAAAAAAAATCAATAAAATCAATGTAAAAAAATAAGAAAATATTAGAATACAAATAGATTTCCCCCTTTTCTCAATGGGGAGAAAAGGTACTTTGTAAAAAATTCCCCCAAAGCCTCTATATATACCTCGAATATGACACAAGACCCATCATTCACATTCACTCTTGAAAATAAAGAAATGTAATACACAAACCGGTGAGGAGCGGCCAAAATCTTGTGCAGGTTGCTGTAGACAACAGCAGTTGCACGATTCTGTCTTCGACTAAGAAGATACAGCTGTAAAATTCAACTCCAGAGGTCTCAGAGCTCCCTGGACAATCTCATGGACTGATCTGTTCCGACGGCAAACTTCTGACAGCTCCCTGACAGGGCCTGAGAGGGAGGCAACGCCTGCCCCTGATGCTACCTCCATCAGGGCATTGAGAAAGTTAGAACGTTCAGCTTCGGTTACCGCTGTTGATGGAATCAATGAAACACTAAATCTCGCCCATTCCACCACCTTGACACCATAGGTCCGTGCCAGAGCAACCAAAGCATATGTTACCTGAAAATGGGGGGGAATAAAACAAAGGTTAAAAATAGTCATTACTTTGATGCAGTCTAGAAACCAGAACAATCAAACAGAATTATTTCAGATTTCTTCCTTCAATTCTTTTAAAATTCAATTTTTACTAAAAATGGAAGCGAATTGCACTTTCCATGGATAAGAGCAGGTCATCATCGGCCAAACCATCCAAAATTTAGACATGAATAAGATGCAGCATATATTGTAAATTATCAGCCATAGATTTATCATTCATGCATGAAACATCTGGGATTAAGTTTGTATATGAAAGGATCTGAACTGAACATTTAACTTTTCATTGTCAAACTCATATTTCTGTGATAAAAGTAAAAAATAAAGAAGGATCACTTGTGCAGTCTATGCCAGACATCACAAAATTTCCAAAATTGTTTGAGTTATGGCTCATTTTTTTCCAATAGTAGAAGTGGTTGGATGTAAAATCATTCAGACGTTTGCTCTTTATTTAAAAATTTAATAAGCATAATTCTTGATGCTGCAGCCAATGTGATGATTGACCATGACTGAAATTCTTTCAAGGAATCAATTTGTAAGCGGCTTCCACCAAATGCAGAAGAGAGGTGAATGCCATACTCTAATTAAAACAGTATCCAAATGCCAAATGCTAGATATTAGAAAGTCCCTCACTCTACTAGTTGGCTCAATGAACAGCACAGCTTGTGCCCACTGTTGGTGATTTACAGATGTCAACAACATTTTAACAGATTAACAATCCAATAGAGGCTGTCGACCATCCGGTTTTAACTTCAAAGCCCATTTTAAAATGATGCAAGTTTGGTAAGAAAACCAATTGTCCAAGATTTAAGAAAAAGAGATCATATGTTATGTGATGATGAAATTTTACCTCTTCTAACCGTGAACTTGGAAGTGCACCAGCTGATGAAGCTATCAAAATTCTGGTGAGACTTGCACCACGGGGCAGAAACACGCCATCTATGATAGATCGATATCGTTCCCCCACAGAAGAGTTTGCAAGGTCAAGGACATCAGATATGAATGTCAAAATAGAAATGCACGCTTCTCTGCATGACCAAGGAAACATTGATGTCCAAGTCAGTAGCTACACAAAAAACAGTTAGTGAGTCGATAAAGACAGTTTCAATTAAACGATTATCACTATTTTGTCTGATTACTTCAATTCAACTTTTATCTCTAAATTTGTGACAGCCGCTGAGTTGAATAGATGCAAATGCTAGAGTTCAATGCCGCAGTGCGCACAATCCAAATAGATTCCAAATGATGGTTTGAGATTTTGACCCGATGGGAATAGATATTTGCATTCATGATAAATGAGCAAAAAAGGGAAGGAGAATATGTAGCAAGAGATGGAACCTGTGTTGCACAGTGATCCCAATCATGGAACAGTCAACCAATGATGGGAAAATGGAGGAGGGAACAAATATGTGAGGACAATAACGAATACATCTTGATGCCAGCAAAAAGCAATCATCTGCAATATCCGGTCTTGCTGTGAAATCCTACCATCACAGATTTAACTCATAATCAGTGTTTCATAAAATGCTAGGCAAGATGGAGAAAAATGATTCCACAGTTCTCTGAAGCCAACAAACAAACACCAGCTAAAAGCACTGAACCTATTTCTCTAGTGGGAATCCCCGCCTAGAAGTCTTACAAGGTACCGTACAATGTAAATGGCTGTTCACATGTAAACAATAAATATTGGCTAGAAACTTTCATTATGATGTTATTCCAATGCAAATATAATCTATATGGAAAAATAGGGTACAATACATGAACTGTTGTCAGAAGATGGGCTGTGTGATTGAAGAGTGCTTCAAGTAAGCTCCCAAGATAGACAGAACAAGCTGGATCTGAACCAAATATCTGTCACTCAAAATAACCATAAACATTTGATGTAAACAAATAATTAGGATTTTATTGCATCAAAATTCTTAAAGTAAGCCATCACAAACCTTTACAACTTCACTTGAAAGATAAAGAAAGCATGGTTGGTGGTGTTGTTGATATAGGGCTTGAATCTCCTCCAGAATTGCTCCTATGGTGACCCCCATAAACTTTCCAGAAGTCCTCACCTGAAACACAGGTGTTTTGTCATTAACTAAAAATCACATACATTGAACAGAATAACTGCATGCATTTCACTTCGTACTCTCCTTTCATGAGTTAAAGTGACTGTACACTGAATTAGCAAATACTCAATATTTAATGGTACCAAAATAGTTACCCTGATGGAACAGATGCATTTGTATTTGTCAAATGGTCTTCATTGCCTTTCATTTTCACCATTCATAATTTTTGACCAAAGAAATATTAAATGGCAAGATCTGAATGCTATTAGACCAGAAATTTAACAGTGTGCTCATTTCTAGTCCTGCATTCTAAGTTAAATTCTATATTCTTGTTTGTAGTCGCACATTTTCTAGAACTCTTAGATTCTGAAGAATGCTTCTATCCAGCTGCTTCATTCTTATATAATCTAGTCTATAAAAAGTGACGAATCTATCTTTAACAGCAGATAAGCAAAACGCAAATGTAAATTTTGACTAGGATATTAAAACTTTTGATCATTAACTAATATAGTGCAGTTCCAATTTTGAATACCCACAGAATATTTGCAAGCTCGGCATAGGGACTCCATAGTCCGCATGTCCCAGGCACGACTGCATGAGAAGAGTGAAAATAAAGACCAGTTTGACAGTCAGAAATGAATATTAGAATCGTCAAAACTAACAAGCTTACGACCAAGGAAAAGAATAAAATACAACGAATTTTAATACTTGGATACAAAAACTTACTGATCAAAAATGGTTTTGAGAATTGGCCATAGGCTCTGAATTGCACCAGCAACAACTTCCGGATGATTTACATGCCTAAGGATGGCCAAGATAGAGCAAACATTTAATGGGAATAACAGAATCAAAGCAAATTAAAGAAGCACGTTCTCTCTACCTAAAAATGGCTGCGAGCCGATCAATATGAACAGTAAATTGGCGTGCAAAAACTTGCTGCAATACTTCTGGACCTCGATTGACTATTTCCTGCAAAGTCAGACAGGGAAGCAATACTGTAACTTCTATTAAAACAGAACTCAACAGAAACAACTCTTTTGTTTATCATCAACAACTTAGAATAATCAGTTCTATAGGTACCTACCTGTAATGGATTGACAACTGGCAGGCACAGCATCTCAAGGGCCTTCTTTGCATGCTCTTGTGGAAGTTCTGTGATAACCACACTGCAATAAAAAGGACTTCTCAGACAACCTGCACACATCTGTATGCACACTGCAAATATGAAATCTACAACAGCTGCCCATGCATTGTTTTTTCCCTTTAATCCTTCCCCAAAAAATCAGTACCTCAAAGCTTCAACCAAATACAGTGAGTCCTCCGGTGTGAGTTGATAAGCACCGCTTTCCACACTGATGCCATGATGATAGATATGGAAGAGGCCATCTAGCGACCCACAAAGCTTCTTCCGGCATGCTAGTCATCAGAAATAATAAACCACATGAAATGTTGCTTGGGAAAATCCTCATAGTATCAATTGCTGTATTACTAACTACGAAAGACAAAAAGGATAGCGAACTTTTTTAGGCAGACTTCTAAAGGAGCACTCAAATCAAAATGGCAAGCTTCATCACATATGCTACAAAGCATTATACAAAAGCTCCATCAAAAACTCAAATCCATTTAAAAAGTAGAACCATTACAATTGTGAGATATATTGAAAAAAGAATTCTAGATAAGCATAATCATTAGGCTCCTTCTGGTCTTGTTAGCAATGCAACGGTTGATTGATAAGGGAAAGCAAAGACTTGAGGGAAATAAGAAATTCCAGAAAGAAAACTACCAGTTCACACTCCATCTCACGTACTACCCTTGTATCCCATTATTTTTTTTCAAGTACCCATGATTCCATCAAATAATTCCAAATGTAAACATGTGGGCACCCTGTGAAAAGATGGGATGATAAATCCTAATCTCCAAAATTGCATACCCATTACATCTTCCCACTATCCTTGGCCAAGATGATCCTTATACTCTAAGAAAGGATAAAACTTGAGTTAGTTTCTGCTTGTATGCATACATTTTTGTGGGATGAAAGGCCAAGATGAGGGGATTACATGGTCGGGAACTACAAAATAATTGCTCTATTTTGAGCACTAAATCCAATAAAGAATCTTATCTTGGTCTAAAAATCTCACTTTCACTTGCAAATTATCCTGCAAATTCATAATTCTGTAAAGCAGCCTACAGAAATTTCCAGCATTCGCAAATTGCCTATATTTGACAACTTTCATATGAAGTAACATGGTGGGAGCATTTTTTATGTTTTCACTCACAAGTCCTTTTGCAATTATCAAGAAAACTTCCAAGATATTTCGCAAAAATAAACATTGATAAGCACTCTTCCAATTGCCAGTAAAACTGCAGAGTTACTAAGAAAAAGCCATTATTCCCTTCAAATGTGATAAAAATACAGCCACAAGGAACAATCTCCATGGCAAAACTCTCTTTTTAATGCCAAATCCTTTGTCTATGGTACCTTGGTGTCCAAAAGAACCATTTGAAAGGTGATCATTTCAATGAAACATGTCAGAAATCAGCAAGAAGATTATTTACCCAAAAATGGTATGATTCAGGGCAGCTGGCGCACATATTGAAAGACGCGTTTAAAACATGATAAGGAAGACAGCTCCTAATTTTTGGATGGTATTTCACCAGTCATGTGGTCTCACATTATATTTTAAGGGCACACAGAAATGACAAGTCATTTCAGAAAGATTCCCAACTACATATGACATGTCCCAATGTATTTGCCACGAGAAAATCGACGAATATTTCAATAATACAGATAATTAGTAACAGAATCAATATCTAAAATACTCAAAATCCTATTTAAAAAAAAAACCGACAAGTGATTTCTTGATCCAAATACTTATGACTAATATCACCCCCCATCCTGCTAAATATCATTTCCACAAGCAAACAAAAGGATGCAAAAAGGAGAAGGGATACTTCAACAGATTAGAGCAACCATGCAATTAAAAATTATTGATGAGGATGCAAGTAAATATTTGTTTGATAAATCCTTTACCATCACAAACATCCCTAAATGCCAAGGCTGCAGTAGCCGCAGAATCTTCAGATGCACCCATGCCTCTTGTTAGAGTCTCTATGATTGACGGTAGGATAGGTAGTTCCACTGGTGCGGCGCTGATCCATTTGGAATAAGCTCCAATTGTTGAGCAAACTGGAGGGAAAAAAGACTAAAAGTGAAGATCATTCTGACATATGGTCGATAATCAGAAAAATTCACATAAGATGGACGTTAGAGAATGCAGCATTCAAACAAGACATTTATGCCAAACACAGAAAATTTCACCTGTCTGAAGTAACTGAGGTTGACTAGGAAGTTTTGGAAGCAATGACATAACCTAGATAAACACAAATATTAGAATATCATGATGAGCATTAACCCTGTATCCAAGAAATACCCAAAAGGGGTAATGGACAATTGACAGATTACTCAAAGTCACATGCCATTATCGAAACATTCAACAACAAATGCCATAAAAATTAGAAATCAGGATTCACAACATAAAAATCATGTTCACTTTACTCGAGATAGTAGAAGCCACAGGATTTCATTGTGGAAAAGTAATCTTGTCGAAATATTACATGGGTACTGGGAAATCCCAATTAATTGGAATTATTTCTCTTTGTTTTTTGGGAGAAAAGCAAAGCCAATTTCTTGTAACTCCAAAAAGAGTGGAAAAAATAAAAACCCCCCGTCCAAAGTATGTGCAATTAATTAGGATCAACCATTTTTTTCCAGGTAGAATTTCCAAAAATTGAGCAAACTTCCATGTCATAGACGAACATATTGGAAGGATGTCACGTGACAAATCTGGCAGCAGAAATTTCTCAGCTCCAATCTATTTTGCTCACAGTAGTAAAAATGAAAGTATTCCACAAATGCAATTCACGTTGGCAAAATTTTGGTCCCTTTTATCCAGAACAAACATTTTAATTTTCTCTGGTTCAAGCATAAAGGCATTAGGAAACCTTGTACTTCTGTATTTTAGCTTTTCTGAGCTTGCATAGCAAAACAGTGTTAGGGAATCTTCTGCTTTTTTATTTTAGTGAGCCTGAATGGCAATTTTTCCTTGATATAAGTCAATGTGTCATTCCTTTAACCAAATCATCAATGCCAGGGAAAAAAAATGTGCCATCCCTTTAACCAAATCATCAATGCCATGAAAAGAATGTTGCAGTTTTTCCAAGAAAGAATGAATACATATGCCTTGATACTCTATTTATTGGTATTCAAAGCAAATCATCATTGTTAAGCCAATATTTAAGTAAGCTAAGTTCTTAACTGCAGTCCGTTGTCACACAAATGGAGCATCCAATTGTGCACCAAATGAACCTTACAAGTGCTGATCCTAGCTACATCAGATTGTCTCGCTGACACATTAGAGGTTGACTGTGGGGAGAGTTTCCAATTATTGATTATTACACCATATGATGTAGATTTTAAACCTTCAAACACATGGCCTCAATTGTCAATACACAGAACATGGGGATCTGTTCACATCTAGAGTTGTTCAGAGAGAGGCCATAAAAGTCTACAAAATGCAAGCATATGAAAATTTGAATATAAGCCTAATTAAAAGACATTAGAAAACATGCTGGAACTATAATTTTGTGACATCCAGAATTAGATACCACATACCTGAGGCAATATTTCAACTTCAGTAAAAGAAACAGATCTTGAAATTGCCCATATACAATACAAAGCAGCTTCCGCTGGACGCCATTCACAAGATTCATCATTTCTACAGCTACTTACAGCCTAAAATTCAATGAAAAGGGAAACTGTGTTCAAACCAAACGCTAGGACATTAGCCTAAAGCAAAAAACAAATCTAAAAAATCACATATCCAAAGGCATCTTTTTGCATAATGAACTACTGGAAAAGGATTCCATTAAATGCAACAGTTTGTGGCATTCTGGATGGGGATGGAAGAAATCCCAAAAAATAAACATCCACAATATCCACCTTAGACTTTCAGTGGTTCAATTCCTTGCCATCTAAATACCTATCAATTGATTCATGGCAGTGAGCATAGGATTTTTGCCACTTTTTCCTTCTCTTTGGACTCTGAACATTGAAAGAGGCCCTAAATAACAAACGAAAGTAGGAAATTCCTCACCCAGACATAAAGCAGGGATAATACAACAAGAGGCCCCCAAGCAGACTTTGAGTTTAAAGGAAAAATTTATTATCATCATTAGAAAAAATGCAAAAAAAAAAAAAAAAAAAAAAAAACCCTCCACCTGCATGAGCTTCATAAAGAGAATCCTCAGAGTTTGATCACCACTTAAGATTGATGCTGCATCCATTAGGACATCCTCAACAGCTGGCATTTTACACACTCAATTAGTTCTAGTAAAATCTCAAGCTTAACTTCACCAACTAAAATTAAAAACATAAAAACGAGTCCCTACCCAAAACGAGGGAAGGGAATATCTACCAAGCTTCATGATAAGAATCTAGTCTAAAGACCAGCTGACTCTTACTGGTTGGTTCCATCAACCTTTGCACTGTTACTTCTTTCCCTTGCCGGATCAACTGCTAGCAGTGATTCCATTTAAGTACATGTCTATGCAAAAACAGGTTCACTTCTTGTAGCAACCCTGAGCTCCAAGGCTTAATGTGAGGTACTGTCTGCTTGGGGCAGACTAGAGGTTCCCACCCTTAAAAAATGAGTAAGTCACCAGGGGAAACAAATTGGCCCAGTTCAATCTAATGAGTAGACAATTTTTTTTCATGGGCTTTTCAGTAAAATTAGGCAGAAAGCAATAATAGCAATGTGCCCAATTCCCAATATTTATTTCCTACTGCAGGAGTCATTGACACTCTGACATGATCAGAGGGCCAACCATTAAGTAAATACACATTACCAATTCTGGTCTGCTTAAAATCCTTCATGTCCTCTTTAGATAGGTTCTGGTAGTCAGACGGATATTGAGCACGGAAGCTCACCTGCAATGGAAATTTTTCGACACTCAAGACAGTGAGAAAGAATCTTGGGAGAAATCCAGGAAATAAATTATGTTATTCAGCAGCATAGAGCCTGCCATATCATATACAGATTGCAGCATAATAAATATGTAAATAAATACAGACAGATACAGCTCCATCATTCCACATTGCATGGAGATATCAAGTTCTCATGCATCAGCACTTTTATAGCATCCTAGTACTCACATTCCGCACAAAAAAGATCATGGTATTCTTGGTATTGGATTTATGGATCACATATTCCAAGAAAGGAATGCACCTAAAAGAATTCAAGGTAACACCAACGGTAGCAACACAAGGGAGAATAGACTTTTGAACCTAAGCCTAGCAAATGTTGCAAAAACTAATTTGATTCACAAAGAGGCTCTAGATACCCAGAAATGCATTACCAGAAATGATAAGAAAGTAAGGACTTTATGGCTCCTGTACAAAGAGGATCTATGCAAGAGTAGAATTATATGGCAAAATTCTTGTAACTGACACAAGTTAAGAGGAGATAAAGTTTCAACCATGATCATGAAAATGGCAATGATTTCATTCAAGATCCATTTGGTAACATGTAAAAGTAATAATTTAAAAAATAAAATTTCTCAATCCTTCTAACACACCTTTTGTTATGATTTAACATTTTAACTACCTAACTACCTTACTTTTCTATCATTACCTCTAGATCCCAATCATTTTTCACATTTTTCCATACCACAACCTTATCTATTTTAACTTACTTCCTTCTCTTTACTCTTAATCATTACACCAACCATATCACATCATTTTCTCGCTTTTTATTTTATTTTATTTTGCCTTTTCCCACTTTTATTTTTACATCCTTCCAAACAGACCCTCAAAGTACAACCCAGCTATGAATGAGTGCATGGGTTTTAGTTTTTGGCTCCAGATTCTGATTAAGTGGTGGAGAAAACCAACAACTCATACCAATCAGTGGTTAATTGTTGTAACCTGTAAGGTAAAATAATGCCAATTATCTGTTCAAACTCACTAAGTTTAGAGCATAGTATCTTCTGCCACGTGTCAGAATTCCAGCCCAACAGACCAACTACTTTCTACCAATAACCTGTTGGTTTGATCAGTTTCTTTTTATTGTTTGTTCCCTTGCTCCTCCTGTTTTCAGTCACTGATTGAGGAGATTAGTGGTAGATGGCATCAGAACAATCGTCCAGATCACCAAACAAAATGCAAATGCAGGCAACAGAATTTCAGCATTCCTGATGTGATGAGAATTGTCTAATATCATAACTAATAACTAAATGACCACTTAACAAGAAGACTTACAAAAGAAACAAGTAATTCAAAAACTGGATGGAAAATTTGTAGCCTCCGGCTCCTCTCTGCTTCAATTGCTGCTTCAGAACCACAAGAAGCATAGTACTCCCTGTAATTCGAACTACACAATTAGACAATCACTGTAGACTTACTAAGCAAATTCAATGGTTTGTAGTAAGACTCACCGTCCAGTCAAGTTAACCTGAAGGCTATGCCAGAAGTTGTATGTCATTGAAGCAATGTCATATTCAGGGTGGGAGGCAACTCCAAGCAGTGCTTGCACTATGAGCATAGACTCATCAGAACCTAGAACAAGAACTTAGCACGAGTCAAACCGATCAATCAACAATAAACAGCAAAAGGCTTTCAGGTTAGAAGCACGCTAAGGTAATGAAACAACCCCGAATGAAACATAGAGCCTGCCCGAAATTTAGATAACTGAAATGCCATGGGAAATTGGAGGAAATGATGTCAGATGATATAATAATGACATCAGCAAACTACTGAATAAAGACAATACAGCCTTTTCTATTGAAAAAGGATAAGGCAGATAATGAGAAAAATATGTTTGATTATAATGAAGGTGGGATTGGCCAAAGCAGGTAAATGTTTCTCATATAAAGGAGGTGGCAAACAAGTTTTCCTTCCTTTTTCCTTCTATTCAAACATCTAAAATTCAAAAGGTTTGTTTAACCATACAAGAAATATACCAGTTGCAATCAAGTCCACATATGATTCCCCAACATCAGCAAATAACCGAGCCATGGCCTTTATGTCTTCCTCATCCTGACAACAGACAGTCAATTATTGTTTATAAGCTGTGTCTTAAAAGCTATGCAATAATTCTATCCACTGCAGAGTTCGAACATTACAAAACAGATAACTAATCGAATGAGTAAGAGAGAGAGAGAGAGAGAGATGCTCAAAAAAATGCATAAAACAGAATGCATAAAACAGAATGCAATAACACGAAATAAAATGATCAGAAGTAGAGACAAAAGAAAAGTGGGAAAGAAACAAAAGAGCTAGTTGGACAAACACCTTAGAAGAATCATTAAGCTGCTCCCTCAGACTCATTACACGAGGTACAAGAACTTGAACCAAAGGCATCTGCACAGAAAGACCACCAGATCGCTCTGCTACTGTGTAGTGTATCAATTCAGACACAACTACACCCAAAAAAAAAAAAAAAATTCATCCATAAGCATCAGGCTTTGTCAAAGATAATAAAACTGTACAAGAACAAAATCGCATTAACATAAATTGACACAAGTTTTTTAATCATTTTTAAGGCGTTTAGGCTTCCAGTAGATTTATTTACAGCTCTAAGTTTCCAAAATGATGAAGATACCCCCACAATACCACAAGAGTAGCACAAATAGAATCAGATGAGCTAGCCCTCTCCCTCCATCAGATAACATCATAATCACTCAAACCACCCTAATCATTACCCCTATCATATTATGTCAATACCCTATCTATTTCAAAAACTTCTCCACCAAATTTTTTTCATTCTTTCCAAACGCATCCTTAACAAAATTCGCTGATGATACCATGAGGACCAAAAATTTTCACTAAACTTATAAACCACTGCACTACCATAGCTGACATGGTTTCAGAAACTAGGCTGCCATAGAATTTAATTTAGTGCCCATTTGAGTAAAACAAAAGGGACAGCTCAGTAATAAGAGCTGCTCATATTCTCCAATCTCGTCTGAAGCACAGTGAGAATTTCACATTATTTCACAACAGTCATCTTTTTAATCGCGGGACCAATGATTGCAATTTCGCACATTTTCTTTAATCCGTTTCATTTAATGTTATCCAAACCTAACACAAAAGAGATCACCATATCGAGAAAACCAATAATATTATATCTTTTAGACTCTTAATTCCTTCATGTTGCTCCTTGCTTCTTAACTAGGCCAATTATCGGTCCCTATTCCACATGGATTGCAGTTGCCTTCACTCATATTTTATTACCCGCTGATGCTACAATGTGGTCAAATGCATTCATCTCTATCATCATCCTTCTTCTTGACTGTTATCCATCTCAATATTCCCACTTTGACTTGCCCATCCTAGTAAAATACTTCTCTGCTGCCCAACTCTCAGAACCCAGGTCAAATTATAGAGCATGTGAAATTTCAATACAAAATCAAGGACTTGGTATTGGCAATAACAGACCAAAATTCCACTAACACCAGATAACAGTTTACTAATCAGCATTGCCCAACAAAGCTGAAACTTGTCAGTAAAAGTTTTTATCTTACTGTCGGTCCCAAGCCCGGAAAAAAGCAAGGGTTGGCATGTCAAGCTGGCAACCAGTGCTATAAAAATCACCACAGCATCTCTTATGGATTCTGAAAATATGCTAAAAGTCGTTAATGCTAGGGTGTCCGCTATAAGCGACGCGCTGCAGCAGAGCCCGGCTGTAGTGAGAAATGAGCAAGGGTTGCTAGGGCGTTTCCCTGGAAGAGACGTGTTACATCAGAGCCCGGATGTAGTGAGAAATGGGAAAGGGTTGCTAGGGCGTCTCCCTGGAAATGACGTGCCACAATAACGTCCGGTTGTGGCAAGAAGTCGGCCAAAGTTCTCATGCCTTTATGGACGTAGTTTATGGAAGAATGTGGTACCAAAACACAAGGTCCGTTTTGCCTCATAAAATGTTGGGACTCTTACAATAAAAGTATGGAAGTAGTAGATGTTATGAGAATAAAATATATATATATATAGCATGCCTTCAAGAGACTAGGCGAAAAGGAGAGAAGGCTAAAAAGACTAGTGGATTCAAATTATGGTATATAGAAAAGGATGATAATAGAAATGGTGTAGGGATAATAGTAGCAAATAAATTCATAAATAAAGTTGTAGATGTCAATAAAGTAAATGATAGAATTATTCAAATAAAACTTATGTTAGGTGTAGAGGTCGTAAATGTGATTAGTGCTCATGCACCGCAAGTAGGATTTGATAGAATCAAAAAACAATTTTGGGATAACTTAGATAGTGTAATATAAAGGATACTTAACCAGGAAAAGGTTGTGATAGGTGGATATTTAAATGGACATGTAAAAAAGGAAAATGTATGATATGAGAGAAGTCATGGAGGTTTCGGGTTTAGAATAAGGAATGAAATCGGGAATGTCATTTTAGACTTTGCTATAGCATATCATTTGGTTGTAGCAAATACCTTATTTCAAAAACGAGATAAATACTTGATAACTTTCAAGAGTTGAACCAATTCTAGCTAAATAGATTTCTTCCTTATAAGAAAATTAGATAGATCTCTTTGTATTAATTGTAAGGTTATCTCACGTGAAAGCTTAGCTATGCAGCATAGATTATTAGTAATTGATATATATACACAAAAAGAGTCGACAAAAACTAAAGGCAATATAATTCCAAAAATTAAATGGTGAAATTAAAGGGAAACAACATAGAACTTTTTAGTAGAAGAATGATAAAAGAAGAAAAATGGGACATACAAGAAGATAGAATAGAATCAATGTGGGATAAAACAACAACTAACATAAAAGAAGTAGGACAAAGTATTATAGGACTATATAAAAATCGTAGATCTTCACATAGGGAGACTCGGTGATTGAATAAGGATGTTCAAAAAGTTACAAATGCTAAATAAGAAAAGTTTAAAACATGACAGAGAAATAAAAATAATGCAAGCTTACAACAATATAAACTATCAAAAAAAAACTACTAAAAAGATTATCAGCGATGCTAAACACAAAGCTTATAACAACTTATATGATAGATTAGGAACTAAACAATGTGAAAAGGATATTATTAAGTTGGCTAAATTAAGAGAAAATAAAGACAAAGATTTAACACATGTTAGATGTATTAAAAATGAAGACCAAAGAATTCTAGACAAAGAAGATGATATTAAAGAAAGATGAAAAACTTATTTTTATAGTTTACTAAATGATACTCCACACGAACATTTAACATTAGATGTTAGTTTAAATAGAGAAGAAAATAGGAATATTAGTTATTACCCAAAAATTCGAATCTGAAGTAAAGGAAGCTCTAAGGAAAATGAAAACAGGAAAAGCCTTAGGCCCAGATAATATACCAATTGAGGCATGGAAGTACATGGGAAATGTAGGTGCAACATGGTTAACAGATTTTTTTAATAAGATCATAAAAAAAAAGCTAATGCCAAGTGAATGGAGGAAAAGCATTATGGTCCCAATCTATAAAAACAAGGGAGATATTTAAAATTGTGCAAATTATCGTAGAATAAAACTAATAAGTCATACTATAAAATTATGGGAAAGAGTAATTAAACATAAACTAAGACGAGAAAGTAATGTATCTGAAAATCAATTTGGTTTTATGTCAAGAAGATCAACCACTAAAGCTATTTTCTTACTTAGACAACTATTTGAAAAGTATAGGGAGAAGAAAAAACATATACATTATTTTTATTGATTTAGAAAAAGCATATGATCGAGTACCAATAAAGTTAATATGGCAAGTGATGAAAAAGAAATGAATTAATAACAGATACATTGATATTATTAAAGATATGTACGAGAGAGTTGTTACAAATGTAAGGACCATTAGTAGAGATACTAATATTTTTCCAGTTAAAATAGGTTTACATCAAGGCTCAACCCTGAGTCCTTACCTTTTTACTTTTGCAATAGATGAAATTACTAGACATCTCCAAGAAGTACCTCGGTGTATGTTATTTGCAGATGACATTGTTCTAATACATAAAACTAAAGAATGACTAAATTTAAAATTGAATAGGTGAGTAGATGCTTTAGAATCTAATGGTTTTAGAATTAGTCACACAAAAATTGAATTTATGAAATGCAATTTTAATAATAATGAGAACCCGGATGAGAAACCAATTAAGATTTTATATCTAGTAGTAGTAAGAACTAATCACTTTCGGTACCTAGGATCAATAGTTAAAGAGAACGGAGAAATTGAGAAAGATATAATTCATAGAATTCAAACAGGATGGAAGAAATCGTGAAGTGCGTCAGGAATTTTATGTGACTATCAAGTTCCAATCAAATTAAAAAGAAAATTTTATAAGACTGCGATTAAACCTGCTATGCTTTATGGGGCAGAATGTTGGGCAGTTAAAGAACAACATATACAAAAAATGAGTGCAGCAGAAATGAGAATGTTAAGGTGGATGAGTGGTAAAACAATAAAAGATAAAATTAGAAATGAAATAATTCAAGAAAACCTAAAAGTGAGACCAATTTGTAATAAAATGAGAGAAAATAGATTAAGATGATTTGGTCATGTTAAAAGGAGGCCTGAAATAGCATCAGTCAAAAAAACAGAGTCTATCCAAGTAGAAAGTGGTAGGAGAATAAGAGAAAGATCCAAAAAAATATGGATGTAAGTAATTAAACAAGATTTAAAAATATTACAAATTACAAAAAATTTAGTCTTAAATCGCCAAGAATGGCACAACATAATTCATGCAGCCGACCCCACCTAGGTGGGAAATGGCTTATGATGATGATCGCCTGACAAAGCTGCCGACAATGGCATGGTTGACCACCAACGATGCAACATTTCTCCGTGATTTAGTTAAAACAAGTAGTTATTTAAAAAATAACGCCAACGTTTATCCATGATCCAGTTAAAACATATGTCATTTCACCTTTTAAAGGATCGAATATGGGAAAATGAATAATATTATAATTAGAGACATAATAATTGTCATCATGATACCATTTACGGATGCCTCTAAAAGCTGCTCAGAATTTAGACCAGAAAGAGCTGCAAACACCAATGGGTGAGAAGCAAGGGTAGAAGCAGGGATCCTGGAGAAGATGAAAACTTGTTAGCTTCTCCTTTTATGTAAGGATAACAAAATTCATTAGCTTCAGTACTCAACAGCATAAAAGCCTATTACTTTCAGGCAAAATTGGCAATAGCTCATGCAAAAAGTTTTTTTTTCGTTTGGTTAATGAAAGACAAGCATAAGCCATCAATTGATATAATCATATCAATTAACTCCTCATCTGTACACAATTATGCAATCTAAAAGGGAGGATAGTTTTGAATCCACCACAAAAATGACTACAATAGCCTTTTCCTAGGAGAGAAATTATAACGTTAAGCAAGCATCAATTCAAAGGAATGACAACATTAGGCCACAAAATTTACCCTTCACATAGTCGAAGCCATGAAGCAAATGCCTCCAGGACCTGACATCAGAAGTACGAATGTAAACATCTAGAAAACAGAACTTCAAAGCACGCAGAAAGAATGATCAGTTTGAATTGTTAGTATCTGAGCAAAAATGATTTCTTCTAATTTCTAAAGCTTCACTTAACATTCTTAGATTTTAACGACAACCAAAGAAAGTCTAAAGTTTCAAACTTTCACCCATCATCATCACATGCCTACAGGAAAATGCACCACAAAAGACTCTTATCAATGAATTGCCAAGGAAATCCATATTTATTAGCAACTCTCAAAAGGAAAAATAAAAGCAATCCTGTTAATGTGATATTGATTTAAGCCCTTTGCCAATCAGAATACCTACATGTCAATCAACAGTTCCACTTATAGGGATGAAAATAAGGACTGTCTGTGGAGTCAATTTTACACTAGTTCGGCCTGGTTTACTAGAGGTAATATGGCAGACATAAATTCACCAATTGTCCAATGTCCTGAGAACAATTTGTTTCAATAACAAGGATCAACTGCATACACCCCACAGCCTACATGACTTCATTGCTAGCTTCTTTGTTTTTTTTTCACGTATTTCGCAGTTTCTATCTTGAGCATTTCCCAGTGAAAACTGTGCAAGAGGTTTCTAGCAGCTAGTAACAGCACCAATGTTTGACCAAATAGAGAAATTATTGCTTGAGAAAAGCAGCTGCAGGGATAAAAAAGAGAAGCAACGCCAGAAGATCTCTTTTCATTATTTCCCGGCCATGAGAAAACTAACTATAGCCATTACCTGCTCAGTCAGTTCACTATGGCCTAAACAAGGAGTCAGTAGCCTAAGGGCAACTTCAGATGATGAAGCAAGCTCCCTCTCGAACTGACGACGTCTTTCTCGACGAGCAGCAATCCTGTAGCTAAATGCCTCCTGGTAGATAGAAGGCATACAAAGGGTAGTAAATAATAAGATGAATTGCAGAGAAGCATATTGGACTGATCATAAAAGCACGCGCTTGTTTAAGCAACGCCTTTTTCTCTACGCTATGACCTCTTCCAATTATGACCATAGACTAGATACTTGATTGTTTCCTATGTTATTTGTTTAATGGTTTTTCGGAAATAAATTTCACTATCATCCCCAATGATTTTTTTTCTGATTTCTTATGTTACAAGTCAAATCATCCCAAATACATTTTTTCGAGTACATGCTCAATAGATGTAAACCTGACAATGTATCTACAAGAGACGCTACTCCTAAAAATGGGAGACAAAGCTCCCTCAACCGGGATCGAACCTGGGACACCTGGCACAAAGGCCAAAAACATTACCAACCAGGCTATGCCGTGTTGGCACTATCCCCAACATTAGACAAAGACGATAACAAATTTAAAAAATCTTAATAATGATATCAGTCCTGCAGCCACGACCAGAAACATACTAAGTTGAAGTCCCCCCAAGAAAAGTGCATGTACTGTTAATAATATGGAAGAACTTGAAGCCAGAAGATTGGCAGAGTTTTTGCACCATATTTTGTATGATTCTTTTTCCAGAATAGATACGTCCATGGAATCATTAAAAGCCCACCTATATAAAGATCGGCATAATGCAATTTTAAGAGAGAGAGGGTTTTCAGGTATGAAGTATGATTGAGAAGATATAAAGTGCGTTGTTGGAGGCTGACTTTCCCGTCTAGCACTGCCTTAAAAGCATCCCTTAAAAACAGGAGATTGCATCAAGTAGCAACCTCCAAATGCATAAAAACACTGGATTGTAGGAAATTATTTGTATAAAGATCATCAGGTTCTCGTTTTTAGCATATCCATTCTTTCTCTTAAATTTTGAGAGAGGAGAGGGAAAGAGGGAGTTTACTGAGGCATACCTGTGGCAATACAGTGAGCAGATCTAAAAAACTACGTATCCATTCCGGGTGTAAACTCATCTCGTCTTTCAGCCAGTTCAATACACCACCACCTCCCCAGTCTTCTGCTGAAACATGTACAGCCAAAGCAGCCACTGCAATGCAAATCTACCACACAATATTTGAATGAACCACTAGATCACTGAAGTAACTAATGTATTAGATGCATATATATTTTATAGTGGAAATCTAAAATGCTACCTGTGTTCGGACTTTGGAGGGACCATTGTGTAGTTTTTTCAGTAAGTTCTGAATTTGAAACAAACCAAACTGATAAGAAAAAGTGGACAGAAGAGACGGAGCATACTGCTTAACTTTAAACTTTGAATTAGAAATAGAGCATGTTACGTATTCCAACCATGTCATCTTTCATCTCAATGGATATTGTACCACTATCTACTAACCAAATGACATAGAAACTGAAGAACGATTCTTTCAACTTTCGAAATGATTGGAAATCAACAAAAGGAAAAAAGGAAAGCAACTGACATATAGGGAATCACGCAGAGGACCAAAAGCTTCAGAAGGAAGTTCTTCAAAGTCTCGTTGTACCTGTCATTAAGATATCACAGCAAAATATACAGATTATAAAAGACAAAAATAATAAAGTATTGCAGAACAGAGAAAACAGTATGCCACACACACTTGATCCATCATTGCACCTTACAAGCATTAGGTACCTAGGGAATGGATGGCAAGCAGACGCTAGCCCGCTAATTTTTTTCAGTAGCAGTTGAGAAAATGGAAATAACTTTCAGAAGAACCAACAAAGAAATAGCCAGACACTGATATCTCATGATTGTACATCCCAAAATGCAAAATCAGTTCAATTCTAAACAGAATCTCCATTAACTGACTCAAACGGAAGCCAATTTTGGTTCCTAAAATATAAAAATAAAACTACTTAAAATCTTGCCCTTGTAATGAGTAGCGACAAAAATTACCTTGCTTCGGAGAGTCTGAGAACAAAATATGAGAGTTTCAAGATTACTACTGGAATCGTGAAGCAAATTATCTGAAACCTGCACAGAAACATAAATATTCAAAACAAGGGACTAGGGAAGCTGCAAGGCAAAAAGATGGGCCATTTATAACCACTTGAATTGGCTAAATACATGATCAATGGAAAATTTCTGCAAAAGCGGTGGTACATGTACTGGTCAAAGCATGCTCTAATAGTCAAGACTGTTTACTTCGACAAACTGGGGGTGAAAGGTCAAACAAAATGGTAGTAACAAAATCTCATGTTCTCATCATCGCCCAGTGGTACTATAAATGTAAGTGGCTGCAAAGGGCTTATACATGAAATTAAAAAGCACAGTAAATTAAATTACTTCTACCATGATTGTCCAGGGGTGTCTTCAGAAGTATTGAAACAACACCATGTAGGGTGTGTTTGGGAATGGATAAAACTTTTGGTGAAAAGTTTTTTAGAGTAAAAGTTGTCAAATGATGTGATATGATAGGGATAATGATGAGGAGTAAAGACGATAAAGTTAAAATAGATAGGTTAGTTGTATAGATAATTGTGTAGAAATTATTGAAAAATAAGGTAGTTGTATAGAAAAATGTGAAAAAATGATTAAAAAATATAGTAGTCATGGAGAGTGAAAAGTTCTAGATTGAAAAGTTTTAACTTGACATTTTATACCCATTGCCAAACACACCCGTAGTGAATTACACATACTTTCTCCTTTTTGTGCTTAACACATAAATACTCAACTCCATTCGTATCAAACTAACAATAAAACTAGAATGGTGACCACAGCCCTGGAAGCTACAACTGCAACAAAGCCATTGGTTGATGTTTTGAACGCAGCTATCGTCAATACCAATAAGTATCATTTTTTATCTGGTATAGGCAGAAGAAACATGGCTTCGTCCAAGAAATTGTGATGCAAAAGATGGATGCAATTTCATGAGCTAGCAAACAGAATCAATTGAGTTAATGACACTAGGAGCATTCGATAAATGACAAATGAGGTTATACTGCTAGTGGGCTGGCAAGAAAAAACTCTCTGTCCGTCTGACATATCATGAAACGAGTATTGGTGCAAAAGGGGAGGCCAGATAGTGATTGAAACAGCAATGCTGCAAAGCATACCCTAGCTTTCTCATAGAGTGGCTCAACAATTAGCTTAGGCCTCAATTTGCTATTTTGAACACTGAAGTCAGTGGAGTATCTGATTTCTTGCAACAACAGCTTGTAGCGGCGGAGTACAACAACAGCTTGCCTGGCCATAAGAAGGGAACGGCCGCCACCCCACAACCAAGGATAGCACCCAGCAGAAACCAGGGCAATCCACAGTAGGAGGTGAAATAACCAGCTGTGGATGATTTTCAGCAAGAGCTCCAACAGTGCATTGGCACATTAGGTTTGAAGGGTTGCCTCATGCCGCAGATTATCCATGAGCTAAATCCTATAGCTAGCCTTTCTCTTTCCCTCTTTCTGTGCTCGAATGAGACCAAAAGAAGTTCAGAACTTGAAACAGCAACGGAAAACCCATGGCGGTGAATAGAATCTGGGGACCACCGAAGTGGGGATTACCTGCCAAGCATCGATCGTGCGTTGGAAGTTCTGCAGCCATTCATCAGCTTGCATACGAACGGAGTCATCTGGATGGTGGTAGAGAGCGTTTAGGGCTTCCTTAACGGTGTTCTGGAGCTCCGCTGAAGAAGCCGCCATTTTCCTTCTTCGCAAGTCAATCAGACAAGAGAGAGCGAGCAGAGGGGACTTTTCCTTTGCATATATGACAGAGACGCAGGGAAGCCTTTCTCTTCTTCTTTGATTGGTGAAGTGAGCGCCCGGACAGGGCGAGCAAGTTCGAAACGGTAAGGGACGAGACGATTGATCACCTGCAACTCGCTGTATGCCAGGTAAGCAACATCATTCGGCCATTGAACATGATGAGGAATCATTTTTGGAATATTTGATTTTTAAAAAATATATTTTTTTTCGATTAAGAAAAGTACTTTTATAATATTTTAGTCTGTTTTTAAAATTTTACCCATTATAATTTTATTTACTTGGATATTATCATTTTTTGCATCGTTAATTGTAAACATCGTTTGCGCCCCTTTTCTAATACTAGTTTCTAAGAAAGTCGCAGATTTAAATTTTGGTGGGAGGGAAATCCGTGGACAATTTCAGCCAAGTCAGTCCTGGTTAAGATCGACAGTGGGCAAAGGCAGACGAGTAATCATCATTCGTTCATGAATATGTACCGGTAAATAAATTTTTAAAAATTTTCTGCAACAAATTTGAAAAAAAAAAAACTTCCACCGCAGTCTCTTGCGCCAATCCAAGCCCCCATGCACCGCAGTCTCTTGCGCAAGTTGATGATGATGTTTCAGCTAGTTAGTAGATTTTTTTTATTGTGACATATTTACGACTTGTCAAAAGTATATTTTCTGTACATTAAAAAAAAGTATATTTTCTTATTTTGTCTCATCAGATCTCAATTTTCATCCAATATTGTAAAAGACTGAAACTTTGCTCCATAAACTCTTTAATTTCACATATTAGTATTTTGAATACTGAAATTTGCATCTTAGTATATTAAAACCTAAGAAGTTTTGATTTTTGCATTTTCTCTCACCCCTAACTGCGTTTTAAAACACGGTTAAGCTAATGTATAATCTTGAAAATACTCTTATATTTATAGAGTGTATTTAAGAAGTGATAAAACTTTTATATAAAAATATTTCGGAATAAAAGTTGTCAAAATGAAAGAAAACGATATAATGCGATAAGGGTAATGATATAAGTAAATAGGATAAAATTAAAATAGATTAGTTAGTCGTGTATAAATGATTTAAAAATTATAATAATTGTACAGAAAAATATGAATAAATGATTAAAAATAAAATAGCGATGGAGTCACGCGATTTTGAGGATTTGATGATGTTCATGAAGATGGTATTAGTTTTTTGTCATGATTATCCTATTTTTCGTACAGATATAAGGGTATTTTCAATATTACACATATATTTAATGATTTTTTTAACGTTATTAGGTGTAAGGGTTTATAATACAAATATCAAAACTTCATAAGTCTAGTATATTAATGCGTAAACTTCGTGTCCATAATTTTAATACATAAAGGGAGTGTTTGGCAATGACAAAAACTTTTCACCTAAAACTTTTCAATCTAAAACTTGTCATTCTCTACAACTCTTCTATTTTTTAATTATTTTTTTACATCTTCCAACACAAATCACCCTACTTTTCAATCATTTTTACACAATTACATATACAACTAACATATCTATTTTAACTTTATCTTCTTTACTCCTCATCATTACCTCTATAATATCACATCATTTGACAACTTTTATTCTTCAAAACTTTTCACCAAAAGTTTTATTCATTCCCAAACACACTCAAAGTTAGACGGTCTATGACATAAATTTCTCTTAAATGGGTTTTCATTGGACATATACACCATGATAATTCATATTATAATACAAACACAAGATATATGTTCTCACAAGCTAAATTTGAAAGATAATAAGGATAAATTCCTCCTAATGTTCAAACCTAGGTCCACGGTAACATGAGCTTGGAATAGTTAATTAATAAAATATTATTTTAACAAGTATTGAATTAACATGTAATCTTCATATATTTTTCTCCAATTTTAGAGGTATGAAGTTTGTTTAAATAAAACCCTTATTAATTCAATATTGGTTGAAAATGAATAAAATACCTCTGTATTTACTATGTATATATATATATATTAAAATGTTAAACTTAGTTTATGTATTAAATACATTTAGATAAACAATTGTATACAAAAAAAATAAAGGAAAATTTTAATAAGCTTTTCGAGGTAGGTAGGTAAGTCATCGCTTAGTTCACGCAAACAAAATCACTTCTTTAAAATATTATTTTAACAAGTATTGAATTAATATGTAATTTTCATATATCTTTTCATATATTTTTTCTCCAATTTTGGTGGTATCAAGTTTGTTTAAGTGAACTTTGGGTGATTTAAATGAACCTTGGTTGGGAAAGTCAATAGAAGTGAAAAACAAATCAAACAATGACACAAGAAAAGTTAACATTAATACATTTTCAAAATTTAGAACGTGTTAATGAAAAATTAAAACACGAGTAAAAACAATGGAAAATTTAATGAGGACATATTTGGCAAAAAGAAAAGGGAAAAAAATTTGTCTTACTTGCTTATATACTTTCATACAATTATTATACGATGAATTTCTTATACAGTAACGAATTTCACCTATAATTCTACATACATCCATAAATTTTTAAAAAATTATTTTTTACTCATGAATTTTATCATAATTCTACTTATACTCATATCATTAAGGATCCGATAAAAAAATCATTAACTCTTTGAAAAATAAGAATATGTCTATTCCTAATTATAATTTTATATTACAATAAAAAATTAGCAATTTTCCAACTATAAAATCATATATTATTTGAATATAAATCTTTAACTTTAAGTAAATAACTTTAAATTACATTAAAATTTGGACATATTTATCATTTTACAATCCCTAATGACATTGGTATATGTGAAATTAGGAAGAAAAGTACTAAGTATGAAAAGAATTTTTAACAATTCGTGAGTATAAGTAAAACTATGGATAAAATTCATAGGTATATATGAAATTTTACATTATTATATTTAGTTTTATTTTATTATATTTACTCATAATCATTACTTATACAGATACACTCGTGTAACCGAGTTACATAAAATTGATTTCGTGTAACCCCTTCTATTTTTGAGATTTTAATATTTGATAAAAAAAATCAATCCATTTATTGTATTTAACATCATTTGTTTAGCTAGGAGACCAATTTTCATCAAAGCATAGGCCACGTTTGCTCAAAAATATGTACATTCATATGTAAATTAAGAAAAATATTTAGATCCATTCACATATGTATTATAATGTAACAATACTTTATATAATCATTTATCTACGTACATTGATATTTTAGATGGTTAAGATGTTGAACTAACTACTTTAAGGTTGATATTTTAATATTGAACCATTTTATTACGTTGATTTCATACTTTTATGGATGAGACCTATATACAGTGAAATTAAAAAAATAAACGGGTTTCCAAGATACTAAAAATAATATTAAACACAATGGATTAAATGGATTTTCCATTGACCATCGATATTTTAAAAATGGTGAGGGACACTGGTGAGGGTTACATAGGAGGTTTTGTAAAAGTGTTCTCTTGCTTATATATCTCCATCATGTTGCATTGTTATCCTGGCTATTTGAATTTTTTTTTTTATCAATTTTGGCTGTTTATTTCCACAGTCCTACTCAAATGGAGTTTTTTTTTTTTTTTTTTGACGGTTGAAATGGAGATTTTTTTTTTTTTTTTTTTTTTGGGATTTAGTTCAAATGGAGAATTTTGAATGCCCGATATGACGCTAACATGATCGGTGGGTAGATGGGCTGAGTTCACCAATGGCCCCAGCCAGCTGGGCTATTGTAGTACTTTGACTGATGGATCTACAGTATTGGTAAACGGAACCTTATGGCTTAGAACATCTCGAAACCCATTTTCCTTGTGCCATTTCAAAACGAGTCGCGATCTTCTCAGAAATTTAGTCTCTCTCTACATTGTATAGTAAATATTGAAGTACAGGGCCGTTGCACTAAAATTACAGTACAGTGGCACTGAAATGAGCCTCGTGTAATGATAAAATCATAATCTACACCACCAATTGTATTTAGAATAATGTATTCTATTACCATATCAATTTTCATCACAATCGGATGTGTATGAACCCCAGCTAAAAATAGTACAAATTCAACGTAATAAAATGGTTTGATATAAATAACAACTTTAAAGTGATTTTTTCAACATGT
Organism: Annona cherimola; assembly: GCA_030490835.1. Classification (NCBI taxonomy): domain Eukaryota; kingdom Viridiplantae; phylum Streptophyta; class Magnoliopsida; order Magnoliales; family Annonaceae; genus Annona; species Annona cherimola. The sequence continues at coordinate 9,516,267 of CM059975.1, read as the reverse complement.
AAACCATTTGTCATCAAATTTATATATAGATAAATGATTGTATAAAGTTTCATTACATTCTAATATGTATGAAGCCCATTTTTTGACAAATGCACCACTGTTCCGGTGCAGTGACGCTGCACCGAAATAGCTTTACATATATATATATATATATAGCAAAGCCATATACCCCATCAAAATTTAAGATTTTGAACCTTAACGGGAAATCCAATCCATTCATTGTATTTAACATCATTTGTTTATCTAAGAGACCAAGTTTCATCCTAATCAAGTATGATTATGGACCACATTTGTTCAAAAAATATATATATTCATGTGTAAATTATGAAAAATGTTCAGATCTATTTACACACATATTAGAATATAATAATACTTTATAGAATCATTTATTCACATAAAAATAATATTTTGGATGGTTTATATGTCAAAAATACTACTTTAAAATTAATATTTTAGCATTTTTCATAATTTGCACGTGAATATGTACATTTTCTAACAAATGCGGTCCATGAACATACTTGATTGGAATGAAACTTAATCTCCTGGACAAATAAATAATGTTAAATACAGTGAATAGATTAAATTTTTCATCAAAGATCGAATTCTTAGATTTTGAAGGGGTTACATGAATCCACTTCCATATGAGATATATATAAGATATTTTCAAGTGCAGTGTCACTATACTATAATTACGGTATAATGGCGCTGAAATGGGCCCATGCGATGATCAAATTATAATCTACTCAGTTACTATATTTAGAATGATGTAGTTTATTATCATGACAATTTTTATCTCAATCGGATATGTATATGGACCTCATCTAAAAATGGTATAAATTCAACGTAATAAAATAGTTTGATATAAATAGCAATCTTAAAGTGTTTTTTCAACATTTAAACAATCTAAAATATGATTTATATATAGATAAATAATTGTATAAAATTTCATTGCATTTTAATATGTATAGGACATAGTTTTTGGGCGTTGCACCGCTGTTCTGGTACAGTGGTACTGGACTGGAATAGCTCTCTCTTTATCTAGATATGTATACACATATATACATATATGGGCTCAGTAATCAGGTTACATAAAAATAGATCTGTGTAACTTCTTCAAAATCTATGATTTTGATCTTTGATGAAAAATCTAATTCATTCATTATATTTAACATTATTTGTTTATCTAGATAATCAAGTTTTATCATAATCAAATATGTTTATAAGCCACATTTGTTAAAAATGTATATATTCACGTGTAAATTATGAAAAATGCTAAAATATCAATTTTAAAGTAATATTTTCGACATCTAAACCTTCCAAAATAGCATTTCTATGTGAATAAATGATTCAATAAAGTATTATTATATTCTAATACATGTGTAAATAGATCTAAGCATTTTTCATAATTTACATATGAATATATATTTTTTAACAAATGTGACCTTTAAACGTACTTGATTGGGATGAAACGTGGTCTTTTCTAGATAAATAAATGATGTTAAATACAATCGATTGTTTGAATTTTTATTAAGGATCAAAATCTTAGATTTTGAAGGAGTTACATGAGTCCGCTTTAGCTCCGCAGGTTACATAGAAGCGGTTCTATGTAACCAGGTTACATAGAAGCGGTTCTATGTAACCAGGTTACATAGAAGCGGTTCTATGTAACCCTCTCAAATTTTAAGATATTAATCCTTGATGTAAATTTTAATTTATTCATTGGATTCAATACCATTTGTTTAGTTACGAAACCATGTTTCATCGAAATCAAGCATGTGAATGAGCCACATTTGCTAAAAAATATGTATATTCACGCGTAAATTATGAAAAATACTTAGATCTATTCACTCATGTACTATAATGTAACAATACTTTACGAGATTATTTATCTACATATTATTGATATTTTAGATAGTTCAAATTTTGAAAAATCTACTTTAAAGTTGATGTTTTAATATTTAATTATTTTATTACGTTGATTTTACACATTTATAGATGGAACATATATGCGGTGAAATTAAAAAATAAAAGGGTTTCCAGGATACTAAAAATGATGTTAAACACAATGGATGGAGTAGATTTTTTTTTATCAATCATCAATATTTTAAAAATAGATGAGGCTACATAGAAAGGGGGTTTCATAAACGGGGGACCGTATATGTAATATATATGCATATATATGTGTGTACACATATACAGCAGACCCATGTAACCCCTTTAAAATTAAGATTTTGATTCTTAATTGAAAATCTAATCCATTCATTGTATTTAACATCGTTTATTTATCTCGGAGATCAAGTTTCATCTCAATCAAGTATGTTTAAGTGTCACAATTGTTTAAAAAAAATATATTCATATGTAAATTATGAAATACGCTTATATCTATTTACACATGTATTAAAATGTAATAATACTTCAAAGAATGGTTTATTCATATAAAAATGATATTTTAGACGATTTAGATGTCAAAAATACTACTTTAAATTGATATTTTGACATTTTCATAATTTATATACTAATACATACATTTTTAACAAATGTTGCCCGTAAAAATACTTGATTGGGATAAAATTTGATCCTTTAGATAAATAAATTATGTTAAATACAATGAATGAATTAGATTTTCCATCAAAGATCAAAATCTTAGATTTTAAAAGAGTTACATGAGACCATTTCTATATAACCCGGTTATGAGTTATATAGAAGGTATTTAAATTTTTTTATAAACATATTAATTTAATTATATTTAATTTATAAACTAAATTTTACTATTTATTTTTGAACATTTGTCTTTTTTGTTTTTCATCCCAAAAATCCTTGCATTAGCCTTATTTCCTGTCATCATTCTCTTCCATCTCGCAATTGCTGTGTACGTCCACCAATATTTTCCTTCACATGCATACAGTTTTAGCACCCCACTTCCATCCTTCACATGCATCCTTCTAACTTTGTTTGTTTGTATTTTAAATTCTAAACTTTGAACCCTAACAAGCGACTGCGTCTCAAATTATCGTTAAAACACGTAAGAACCTTTAACAGAAGGTTTTAACTGGATGATGTCCACCCTAGCCGCTCCTCATGTGTGGTGCTCTCTGATCCTCGCTGCGACTAAAATACAACCACTTAAATGGCGGCCACCTCATGGACGTCGTCTGTCACGACTCAATCCTAGGATTGTTGACCACCCTCATTGAGCGACAAACCCAGATCAGTTATGCTTCAATGAATTTAATAATTAATACTCCATTCACTAACATCCGAAATTTATCACAAATATTCACTGAGTTAATAGGAATAATTCCCATTAATTTATTACAAGCCGACAATTAAAAATAAATAAATAAAAATAAAATGTCTCTGCTACACCATCTTAGCCTATTAACCAGCACTATTGACCAGATGGTCCAGCCTCTCCTGAAATTTAAATTACTCAGGAATGAGTTAAATAACTCAGTAAGCAAGAAATAAACCACGTATATAATGGTACATAATATCATGAAAGCACCATAGCAAATGCACAAACCACTGACCCAATGTGTAAGGTTATCCACACCGCTCACAATAGAGCAAACTCACGGCCTTTCATGGCACAACACACAGTCCACGAAGGGACATACCACAGCCCATTAAGGTAGTACCACACTGTCCACAAAGGGACATTCCAAAGTAGTCTTCTAGCATGCATAGGACCTACTAAGGAAATAAATAAAATCAATACACATATTCTCGGGGTCCCACATATGCAATTCTATTCCACTTGGCAATAATCACGATGCATTACACACACCATTCTCACTTAAACATCAAAACAACTATCTCACCCAATTAAATATTTTACCAACTAAATTAATGTGTCATCCACATTTAATTGGGTGAATCAACTCACTGAATTTAATTAAGTAAATTCAAGAAACATTTCCATCATAACTAGTAGGTAGTCAAAATGTCAGAATGAACAACCACAAATAATCCACATAGCATAACCTTCTATTTTCATTTATTTTTCAACAATTCCGAACATTCTCTTAATTTTAATCCCTGAATATTGCATCAAATCTCACCCTTCTTATTCCCATAATCTTATTAGAGAATAAAATAATTTATTGAAATTTAATTGTAAACTCTTGAATCCATTCTCCCTTGATAAATCATAATTTAATTTATCCTCCATCATACTCTATTTAATATTTGCTAAACAAAATATCTATTTATACCATTTATAATTGTCATCACAAAGAATATCAAATAATTAATTTATTACTATATAAATTAATTATATACCTTCTTGTACAAAATACAATTTATGTATTTTGTTTATCCGCAGATAATGATATCTCATATAACGTGTTATATGAGGTCAAGAATTCCTAGATATAAATTAACTTAATTAATTATACATTTAATTAAGCCAAGATGGACCGTCTGTGTATCCTTGGATGTCAAAACTTGGAAACCCGCACATATATAAGTATATGTATATACTTACGGTCGGCACTACATGAATTCCTCCCATGATCAATGCATAATTACAATTTAAATTTTTAATTACGCTGCTATAATATAATTAGTTTAATGGAAGTAGAATTTCTCTCAATTTCAATTTTTCGCCTGAGTATTCTCTTGATGGTAGATAAATTTATAATATGGGATATAAGTGAAAATAAGTCATTCCGAGCTCAAATATACAACTACCCCCCGATCGCTGGGGATTTATATTAACTCACAGCTAGCATATCTGTTCCACGTAACAATAAAATTTTATCTATATAGTACTCCCTCCTTATATTTCGTTGTTGCCCAACCAACCGCACCACAAACTATATTATGCCACACCCCACATATCATGCAACTGCACATTTAACGGGTATAACATTGTAGAATATAATTATATATATATATACCCATTGAATGTTGCAATAGTTGGGACCTATGTTCATTTATTATGTAACTATCATTTGATAAATATTATATAATTACAATTTATAAGCCATAAAAATATATTTTTATTTACTTATACCCTGTGACGAACTCTCAAAATTCTATATGTACCTATAAAACATATGTTTATATGTAGATTAGAAATAACCGGCACCACCGGATATCTCAAACTTTCGTAAAAGAACAATTTAATATACACCATTGTATAAAGAACCAACTATCTGATCATTGTAATTATTCCCTCAGATATATATACGCTATATTGTATACAACTGGTGCGGGAGGATTTTCGTCAAAACATTTAGATACAACATATAATATTTTATAACATAAAGCATTGGTTATGGAGGTTTTTCAATCCAAATATATGAATAATATATATAAGATATTACACCCAAAGGCATCGGTTCAGGAGATTTTAATTCCTGTAAAAAAAAATTTATATGTCATGTTATAAAAATTGGTCCAGGAATTCCATGCTTCCACAATAATTACTTTATACATTATAATGAGTTACCTTATAAAGTCTCCGTTCTGTTGCCGGTCCTGAGAAGCTTACAGCTTCCTCCTAGACTCTAGTCCGTGGAAATTTCAAATTTCCCAAATATATATATATATATCAATTACGCAGAAGTGGAATTCACGGGCTGAATAATTATTTAAATTAAACCAATACTTCCACCTTGCTAGTCATGACCGAGACATATAAAATACTTTATTAACCAATCTTGTAATTTATATACCACTTAGCAAAACTGAACCAAATCAAATCCAATACTTAACTAAATCTTCAATCTCTAATTTATATAATATCTAACTATGCTCGATCATACATTCCAAATTCCATAGAATTTTTAATAAATAGAAATTGCCAACTCACAAACGTTATTCCATCGTAATCATCAATTTGCCCAATCATTTTCTGATCACTAGCCATTTCATTGAAAATATTTTAACAAAATAATTTTCATGATTTATCTCCAAAATAATTTAATTCACGCAATATACATGGCTCCAAAAAGGGATTTAATTATTTATTTGCTTACCTTTTTTGTAGAACCCACGAAGGGATTTTCTGAAAAAATATTTCGCTTCCTTCTCAAATTCAATCCGCAACAAATTTTTCCTTTCCCTTCCAAACTCCGCTCACCCTTTCTTTTCTCCCACATCTCCTTCCATTTAATCGCAATCTCCCATTATTCTCTCTAATGCTTTAAATTTTAAAATTTAATTTTACTAAGGTGTAATTCGAACTCACTGCCTCAACTTTACTTGCCATAAATTTTAACCATCTTAGCATTTTAACAATTTATTAATTTAAATAAATATATTTGAGATCTTATTTTTCTTGAAATTATATTTACTCACCTTAGTCAATAAGTCAAAGTAAATAAGTCAATCCGGCCATCTCAGTTATTTTTACTGTCAAGTTGGTTATTACATTGTCTTTCTTCCCCTGATACTTATCATTTTTTCCGTTGCTAGCTTTTTCCACGGAAAATACATGGACCACATCAACCGGCGAATCGTCGGCATTCTTCCTTTCCTAGCTCCTCAACGTCAAGGACAACATGACTGGTACATCTCCGTCCTCAGTGAAGCTCGTCGCACTATTCTCTTCAAAGTCCTTAGCTCACCGTGTCAATTAGCTCACCAACATAGGCATGCTCGTCACCTGCGACCTGGCAACTTCAACTATATCCTCAACAGCGCCAGCTTCAACAACCTCTCTATATATCGTCCATTTTCAATTGATGACTTAGATTCATTTGGGCGTTTTCCAAAGATGGAAAAATCTGGAATGAGGATCGATTTCTGAATCCATTATTCGCTCGCACGAACTAGCCAGCACTTTCTCTCCTCCTTTCTTCATCCTTCTCCTTCTTACGAGTGCTGGTGGGTTTCTGGCAGGGATTTCATCTTCGTTAAATCTTCGTTAGAGAGATTGAAGGTATGGAAGAAAATGACGTCATTGTCGGACTTCGTAATTTCCTCCGCCGACAGCTCACGTGGCGCAGATCATCAAGTTTACGGTTGGATTAGCCATGCTAAAAACGACAGCCAAGGAATCCCGTTTTGAGAAGACGATGGAGCACCGAAAGGTAGAACCCGAGAAACCCGCATACATTTATCATCAAGATTTGTTGCTTATTATTTATCCAAACCCACCGTAACGGACGGACTCATGGCTCAGCTAGAGCAGCAGGACGAATTTAATCATTTCCAGAGTAACAGGGGACAGCCGGTTCACTACTCCAGTCGGCAATGAGCAGTGCGGCCAGATTTGTGACGGGAAGATGCAAATTGCAACTTTGGTTTTCTGATTCATGGCCTCTGCCAATTGTATTGAGAATGACTGCCGGATTCATAAGCCCCCGTTCTCCGTCTCCCGCACCGACCATCTTTGTTTTCAGAGACGCGATCACCCACCTCATTTCACGATTTTTCAACAGCTCAATTACCATATCCATGCTCATCGTCTCAGCCATCAAACCCATCACGCTGCTCGCCGATGGATGAACAGAGTCAGCATTTGATTTGGGCCACGGCACTGGATTCGGGGATTTCTCTTGCTGTTGTCTAGATTCGGGGATTTTTGCTGCTGCTATCGGACAATTTGGTTACACATAAAACGTGTTAACGAAAGCTTTTCAATCAAAAACTTTTCACTTTTCATAATTACTTTATTTTTTAATTATTTTTTCACATTTTTCTATATAAACAATCCTACTTTTCAATGATTTCCACGCAAATACCCATATAACTACCCTATTTATTTTAACTTTATTCTCTTTACACCTCATTATTACCTCTATCATATCACATCATTTTCTATCAATTTGACAACTTCTACTCTGAAAAGTTTTCATCAAAATTTTTTACCTCCAACCAAACACACCCTAAAATTCCTATTTACGACATTGTACTAATGGTAGTTTTTAAACACTATTGACTGTCAGGGTTTAAAATACAAATAACTAAAGTTTTCAGGTTTAAAATGTAAACAGTTAAAGTTCAGGATTTAAAATGCAAATAGGTAAAATTAAAGAATTTAAAATGAAAACAATCCACACGTGTCGCATCAAGCCAAGTGTGTTCTATTCTTATTTCACGTTGCCCCAGCATCGCAACTTTGTATCTAGCATTTTTTTTTTTAGGAAAAAAAAAAACTTTCATGTTGCATCCAGCATAGTTTCTTTTGACCGTCTAGAAGAATTTTCTTCGGTACATCTAGCATTGTTTTCTCTCTTTTTTTTTTTTAAAAAAAAAAAGAAAAAAAATGAACAACGATAGTAGATCATTTGTCGTTGATTAAAAAAAAAATCAAAAATTTTTTGTTTTGCATCTCTTTCAGCTTGTCCAGCAAGTCCATTTCTAGCAGTGTTGTTTTTTTTAACAAAAAAAAAAAAACGTCATTAGCATTCCAGCAAGCACGCCATTGCTTATTTTTAAAAAAAATTTCATTTGCACCCAAAGCATCACTGCATCCAGCGTTTTTTTTTTTAAAATCATCATTAACGTCCAACGAAAGTCAGGTTATTCTCTTTGGATCGTCGATTTTTTTTAAGGAAAAAAAAAAATTTCAATTCAAACCAAGTCGTTTGCATAACGTGTTTGCTGTTCCATCTTTCATTTTTAAGGGCAAAAATAACAAATCATGCATTTTTGCTTTCATACCGAAACTTTAAAACCACGTTTAACTTAACCGACAGGCGTTGCTGTATTTTTTTTTTTATAAAAAAACTCTTACGGAAGTCATATCCTTTAATATCAGTTATTGCAAAAAAGTTAGTATAGATCTCGTCCCCTAGCATTGATTATTACATTTGTTTTAAATAAAATATTTTGAAAATATCATCCCATCTCACAACACCATCTTTAAATTGTTAATTTCCTTTTAAAAAAAAAACATAATGGGGAAAAAAATTCTCATTCCATTCTCCAGTGATGAGGTCTTTTACCCAAGCTTAAGAGGATAGATTCTTTTATCCATATTTACAACTGAGGTAGGGTCTTAATAAAAGCCGAGGGAATAAATTCTCATCTCCTAACATTCAAACTGAGTTAGAGCCTCAAAAATAAACTAGGGAATAAGTTTCTGTCTATCTCTCATGAGCTTTTTATGTAAAAAAATGTATATTATTTTGCACTCCTGGGACCAACGTAGTTAGAGGAAAATAAAATTATATTTGTCTTTTTTTTATTATGAGTTCACCTACACAACTTCTGTATTTTAGTGCCTAATTGTATGTGATCTAACCACCGTTATTTGGTTAGTGGCAACATCAATTATGCAAAAGTCATTTTTTGTTATTTAATAGTTGTCTACATTATAGTTCTTATATGCATTTACTAATTACGAATTGCGCCTAACTAATACATATGTTTGTACTTGACTGACTTGTATCATCTAAAAACCTCTAATAGTTTGCATTATTTAAAAATTTTAACGTTAGCATCTTCCTTTTTTAACCTCCTGTATCTACATTTTTCCTCTTTGTTTATATTTCTGATCTTAAACAATTCTTCTACATATTTTTTCCTTTTTATTCTGCACGTTTATTTAATACATTCGACTAACTTCTAACAACGACTAACTAATGCACTTGTTTGACAACTTCATATCGTATAAAAAACTCTAATAGTTCGCATCATTTAAAAGACTTAACATCTATATTTCCCTTCTTTAATCCTCATGACTACACATTTTCTCTTTATTTATATTTCTAATTTTGAACCCCTCTTATATACAATTTGCTCTTTATTTTACATGATCCGCATCATGCTAACCCACTGACTTGCATCTCATACTTAAATATTTTTATAAGTATGTTTTATTTAAATATTTTGTGGACATGCATCATGTTTAATTTATGTACTCGCATCATATTTATTTTCCATTTATTTTATTTCGCATTTCATTTTAGGCCCATAGGTCAACCCATCGTAGCATCCAATTGGCCAAGCTCTACAATAACCCTTTGTTCCGTCCCCCTAGTAATGGGAGTATTTTATATAGTTGGTCCCCCCAAATATAGAGATATTTTATAAGATGTAATTTCATGACGAGGATTATCTAAATGAATTTGATTTGTAATACTATACAATACCAATAACAAAGAAAGTTAAGCCTTAACCAAACGCCTTTTTTTTAATTCATAATGATGAAAAGACAATCTCAGCTAAAATGGTGCCAATTGGACCCTACATACAAGGTGAAATAAAATAAACTGAACTTAGAATAATTCGACACATAAGAAAAAAAATTTAACTAACAAGTACAAAGATAGTTGCTAGATATGAAAGCATCTTAAATCTTAACAAATTTGAAAATATTAACACAGTCCGAAGTCTGGACTGGTTAGCCGAGAAGTTTTCTCCTGTACCTCTACTGCTGCCAGGCTCGAGCATTTGGTAGTTAGCACCCTTTATTCAAATGGCTAAGGAAATCACTGATTTTTATTTTGGATTTCTGCAAAGGTAAAATCTGTCCTGCACTCATAACTCTAGCTCTTATCTTATATCTATAATATTTCATTCTAAATTTCTATTATCTTCATGCGGTCAAGACAATTGTTAGCTATCACATTAAAAAAATGATTTTGCTCATTCAAATATTTCATAATTGAAATGATTTAGCCACGGTATGATATTTGAGTTACTTGATGCCAATCAAATATTTGAGTTACTTAGGGTGTGTTTGGTAATTGACAAAAAATGTCAAGTCAATCTAAAACTTTTCACTCTCTACAACTATTATATTTTTTAATTATTTTTTCACATTTTTCTATACAACTACCCTACTTTTCAATCATTTCTACACAACTATCCACACAACTAACCTATCTATTTTAACTTTATCCTTTTTACTATTCATTATTACCCCTATCATATCACATCATTTGACAACTTTTACTCTCCAAAATTTTTCATCAAAAGTTTTATTCATTTACAAAAACACCCTTAATGTCATGGAATAATGATTTATCGACATTAATTGAGTTATATTAAAGTTGAATCAATTCAATTAAGAAATTATAAGAGGCAAATTTGCCTTTTTAATAAGATAGTTAACAAATTTTTTTACTATAAAAACGTATTTCAAGTCATACAAAATTATTAGACTGAATTTGAATCACCATTACTAATACGATTTTCCAATTCTTAAGATAGGTTTTTCGATTTTCAATATAATTTTACCCATTCCTAATATAACTTTACTTATTTTCAACACACATTATTACAGATACAAATTCGATCCAAAAATCTTGTATAGTTTGGAACACGTCTTATGTGTATAATAAGAATTTAGGATAAAAACATACGTAAAAGAAAATTTTAAAATATTGCGAATATAATAGCAATTGTGGTTAAATATTATGAGTATATGAAAATTTTTAATTTTTTAAGAGTTTTAATCAGTGTCAAATGGGCCTCGTAAGCTGATACGACATTTATTACTGTCGAAAAATAGTGCTGATGTCTTTTATTATTATTATTATTATTATTATTTTCAACCACAGCAGGCTATAACAAACAATTTCGCATCGGTGTTGACGCCAGCATGAAGTGCATTTTACAGTCTTATCTCGCCATTGACAGTGACGCATTTCTGCCCCCTCGATGCGTCGCTGGTATGCCAAACATTGGGGCAATTTGAAAACACGAATTTCAAAGGGCGCTGGGTGCATTTGACTTTTTTTATATTTTATTTGTAAAATTTTTATGCGACTATTATATTAAATATTTATATAAAAAAATTTTAAAATAAAAAAAAATAAATGTATGCACCGAAAGCACTGTGACTCCTGTAGCATTCTGGAAACGAACGCCCTTTGGCAGCGGATTCTGATCCTATGCTCGTGCAAGCATGGAGTGTTGCGTACTGCCGGGCGCATATATCTATTTTTTTATTTTTTTTTTGAATTTTTTTTTATAATAATGTTGATCTATGTGTATTTAATCTGTGTATACATTTTTATCATTTTTGGAGTATTTCATATATTTACTTTTTATTTTTGAAAATAAGTGTAAATTACCTAAAATGACATTAAATTTTAAAAACCCAAATAAATATATAAAAATCTCCAAAAATAGTAAAAATTGATACGTACGTCGAATATATTTAAGTTAACAAGTTTATGAAAAAAAATAAAAAAAATAAGTATTGCATTCTCCTGAGAGCATAGGCTCAGAATCCTTAGCTGCTGGGTGCTTGCAGCTGGCAGCAGACTACGGAATATTCTCGCGGACAAAAAGAAGGGTACAACGTCTGAAAAAAAACAAAAAAAAACAAAAAAAAAGGGAAGAAGAAGGGTACAAAACGCCCGAGTTAAGTCCAAAAGGCAAAGTGGAGCACGGCGGGCCACGCGAATGAATTCTCGAAGATAATGCACCCAACACGTTGCAACTTATGAACAAACTTCCAGTGCAATCCCAAAAGGCCAAGAAATGATTCTAAATTAGCAGAAGGCTATAAAAGTCAAAGGATGCTGATGTTTGATTGATTGATCTGTAATTTTGTCCCCTTTTTGCTCTTTTAGGAATTCGCTGCGGAAAATTTAGGAGGTAAATGACGGTGGCACGAATTTGAATTATAAGATACTTTTACACTCAATCAATTATTATATTTTTCTAATTTTATCCTTATATTTTATTATTTTTCGTATCAACTTTTAAAAATCTATTTATTCCAACTTTATTCCTATCTTTTCATATGAATCACATAATTTAAAAAGTATTCTATTTTTTACTCTCACCAAATACCATATTTCCCGTGACTTTTACCTTCCCAAATGTCTCCCGTGACTCCAACATTTCAAAAAAACCATTACTCATGCACCTCATGGAATCAAATGTCAGGTGTATTTAAAATAAAATATTTGGATATTACTTTTCAACAATAAGTTAATACGGTCCCGCTTCTATAAAATTTATTTTCTATGTAACTCATTATATTTTTAATATATTGATGGTTGATGAAAAATTCACTCAATTTATCGTGTTTAATATTATTTATAGTATTTCGAAAATCTTTTTATTTGTCTAGTATTACTGTACATAGTCTCCATTGAAAATTGATATAATAAAATGATTGAATATTAAATATCAATTTTAAAGTTCTATTTTCAACATTCGAACTATCTAAAATATCACTTCTATGTGGATAAATGATTCTATAAAATATTATTACATTCTAACATATGTGTGAATGAATCAAAGTATTATTCATAATTTATTCATCAACAAATTGGACCAATAAATGTATTTGATTATGATGAAACTTGGTCTTCTATATAAACAAATGATGTTAAATAAAATAAATGGATTGAATTTTCCATAAAAAATTAAAATTTTAAAAATTAAAAGAGTTACGTGGTTCCGCTTCCGTGTAATCAAACATGGAAACAAAGCAAAGTCCAAGTTAATGCTAAACTAAACTAATTTAATTATTCTATTTTATTTTCATTGCGTATTTAAGATCACTTTAATTTTGCCACAAATAGGAGTATTTTTATGTTAATCTCTTGGATATGGCCTATTTTGACAATGGAAAAAAAGACAACCAATCAAGCAATCATATTGTTTAATATTATTTATCTTGGATGTGTTTGGCAAAAAAAATTATCAATTTGAAACTTATCACTTTTCACGACTATATTATTTTTTAATAATTTATTCACATGTTCTTGCATAACTATCGTATTGTACTTTTTCAACAAAATTTGTATGGTTTCCTGTATAATTATCGTATCTCAAATGCATAGATCCAAAAAGTGACCATTGGGCCTGACAAACATAGTGCGTTGACCTATAAAAAATCCATTAGGCCTGTAGGCTATGGGCTTCACGGTGTCACGTTGTTCGTAACAAAACAACCCAGAATCGAATCGTACATAAAAAAATAGTGTTAAATTCAGTAGATGTGATTCAGAAAGTTGAACCAGTGAAATTTAAAGTTATAAGTAGAAACCTCGAGTTGGGTTATGGTTTGGGGGCGAACCAGTAGGAAACTGATAGGCTTGTAATCGCATATAATCGAATCGCACATCGAAAATGGAAGAAAGTTCTTGATAGTTTATAATTGGATCTCAAGTTTAATATGGTGTAACGTATTTTAAAATTTATGACTAAGCTATCAGGCCAAAGCGGACAATATCGTACTGTGAGGTCAATAGTGCATAAGCACAACTGATGTTTTTCTAAGTCTATGCACCATGTGCGTCAAGCTCAATAGTGACTTTTCTAGGTTTGACGGTATCCATTTTAACATTATTTCATTTATTATTCATGACATGTTTATCATATTATATCATTTTTTCCATTTCAAAAATATTTTACTTATACAACTTTTATTTCAAAAGTGTTATGAAATGCCAAACATACATTTTATTGTGCGAGGGAAGATTATTTCAATTAGGAACCTTGGGCTGCTTATATCTAATTAAAAATATATATAATTGGCAAGTTGTTTAAAATTGCACGATAGCACTATAGTAATTATAGATTCAATTGTCAAAAAATGTTTTAAATTTTTTAAGTATTTAATTGACAGTTTTGGAATTGGCATATAAACTAAATAATTTTATTATTTTAGTTATACACTTTCGATTAAATAGCCACAATACACATTTTTTATTTTTTATTTTTCAAACCAAAAATAATATGTGTAGAAGATTCTTCATGTCACAAATGTAAACAAAAACAATTAAGTTGGGTAAACAAAAACTTAAGCATGTTTATAGATAGAATCATTATAGGATGAGATATGTTGATTCTACAGCAGAATCTTTTATTTTTTTATTTGGCAATACATTTTTATTTCAAATTCTCGTCTTATTCTCATTTTATCGTTATTCCATTCAAGTTTTAAACCACCGCTTAGGCTCGGAATTGATTTCATCACTGACCACTTTTGCAATATGTTTATGGAACCCAATGCGATGTTCATGAAAGTATTGTTATTTTTTGCATGATCTGATATTCCCTAAAATATATTTTTATCTTTTGAATTTATACATGAGGTCTAATCAGGAGTGAAAATTGGAGCGGGTTAACCCATGACTCACCCTACTTTTACATAGGGCCAAGATTGAGTATAAGGTCCATCGATGTGTGTTGGGTTAGATTCGCTAGAAAATTTTTATTTTGCAAGCTAGGGTGATGCTATAGCATCCTAGTCCAACCCACCCCACGTAAACGTGCCAGCATATAGTATATGATGCATCTATGTTTGGTTCTTTAAAAATCCTAAGAGTAATTGTTCCACCAAAAATCAAAGCAAGTGTTTCCCTTATGTCGAAAGCAACCATTGCAGTCGTGCCACTACTAGGGAGTCTCCTATATCTACTACACTTGCCTCCCATCTTCTTCTTTGACAAGCTATTCTTCTTTTTCCCTCACGTTTTCTTCTCCAAGAGCTGCCGAAGGAGGAGATTTGTTTTATTCACATCGTTAGAAGATAGCAGCGTAGAGCATAAATCATTTCCCAGGTAGGTCCTCTGCTTCAACTTCAACCGGCTGACAACACTTACACTTCTTTTTCTTTGTTGAGTTACAAGTGCTCTATTTTTGGAGCTAGCTGCTCTTCTTATTCTCCTTGAAGCAACAACTACTCTTGGGATTGAGTAGGCTTGCATCTAGGTGACAGTAGGTAAAGTATTTTTTTTGATAGTTTAACTTTTAACTATTGCATAGTTATATGCATAAAATCATTAATCTTATTTGCATAGTGAAATTCAATGAATTTTGATATTGACATTTTACTTGTATTGTTTTTTGGAGCAGGAATTGTATTGGATACGGTTGACAATTATTGTGAAAATTTGAATTTTAATTGTAATTTAAAATTTTACACTTACATTATTTTTGTTGAAGGTACATACATATTAAATATTAAGCAAAGTTGAGTTAAAATGGAATCATCGAAAAGTATATATTACTAACACTTTGTTATAATAATTAATTTTTATTTTTGCTAAGTAGTAAAATATTGAAACATTCAACTATTAAATTTAAGATACATATGATTCTATATTAGCAAGCACGTAATTTCTTAAAATCGTAACATCTTGAACCACATTTTCAACTCACCCGGTTGTCCCAAAACGAACTTTAATTTCGTCTTATTATCTATTGAAGAAAATTGATGATTAAACCAACCTTATCACAATCCGGTATAAAAAATGGTCAAACAATATTTTTAAAATGCAGGGTCTTAGTTGGACAGCCACTTCTTTGCCTTGATCCACTCCAATTTTCACCCTCACAAGCATAATTACAAAGTTTATATATGTGCATAATTTTTTTTAGAGCTTTTTATTTTTTTTTATTTTGGGAATCAAAATAGGTCATTTTTCGTGTGCCAACATATGAAAAAGCTTATTTTTTATTATCGAAATTCAAAGATAAATAGTTATAAACTTCAATGAATGAAATTTGCACATGTAGGGCTGCTTCTTGATCACTTTTGATAGAAAGTTTTTAATATAAATTTTTTTAAAATATAAGTAAATAATGCCATGTAGTATGTGTAATGATGGTAAACAAAGTGAAAAACGTCAAAATAAATAAGATAGATATACGGTAGTTGTCTAGAAATAATTGGAAATTATAATAATTATACAATAAAAATTAAATAATAATTAAAATATATGATAATCACGCACAATAACAAATTTTAGACGAAAAAGTCATGTGAACGACCATACACACTGTCAAAGTTGATACGCAGTCCGACGTACGAACGACAATAAAATTTAAAAATAATGACTGCAGTGGGGAGCTCTCGGTCGGCACTCGTGTTTATTCGGCGGGAAAAAAAGAAAAGTACACACCTTAGCGGATAAAAAAATTAGGGTGTGTTTGGTTAGAAGTAAAATTTTTAATGAAAAGTTTTTGGAGTAGAAGTTGTCAAATTAATAGAAAAGGATGTGATATAATAGGAGTAATGATGAAGAGTAAAAAGAATAAAGTTAAAATAGATAGGTTAGTTGTATGGGTAGTTGTGTAGAAATGATTGAAAAGTATGGTAGTTTGTATAGAAAAATGTGAAAAAATAATTAAAAAATAGAATAATTATGGAGAGTGAAAAGTTTTAGATTGAAAAGTTTTAGTTGACACTTTTTTGCCCTAAATAAACACATCCTTAGTAAAAAAAAAGTACAAGAGCAAATTTTCATGTTATTGTCGGTAACTTTTTGAGTCTGTAATTTATAAAATTGAACCTCTCATGTAACTCTTGTTTCGGGATTTGCATATGATTTTTTTTTTATATCACTTTATCGATGTGTTATGAAAAATTTTAAAACTATTTTTAAATGTCAAACTCAAACCTCAAGCTTATACGCTGCGAGGCGATCAGAGTAGTTATTATGATTAAAGATGACAAGTAAAATAAATAAAGTAATTATACGGAAAAATATAAAAATTATTTAGGGTGTGTTTGTTAATCAATAAAACTTTTGATGAAAAGTTTTAGAGAGTAAAAGTTGTTAAATTTTGTGATATAATGAGGGTGATAATAAGTAGCAAAGATGATAAAGTAAAAATAGATAAGTTAATTATATAGATATTTATGTATAAATGATTGAAAAGTAGGGTAGTTGTATAGAAAAATGTGAAAAAATGATTAAAAATATAATAATTGTGAAGAGTGGAAAGTTTTAACTTGATATTTTTTATCAATTGTCATACACACCCTTAAAATGTAAAGATAATAACCAAAAATTAGGGTAGCTTTGTTTTGTATTAAGAAAAAAAAGAAAGAAGATTTTATGAAAAAGTTATATATTAACGTAACATGGTAAGCTTATGTTTTTAGTAAAAAAAATAAAAATAAAAAAATAGTATAAATATATAAAAAATATAAAAATAATTTGAATGTAGATATAATCATCATTAATTGGAAAAGTAAGATAGTTAGATGCTAGATTACAAGAAAAGCTGTGAAAAGTGCTGCTTTTTTCCTGTTTGCATCGCTAAACTGAGCCTTAAGTGGCATACTAGCAAGCATTAAAAATGGTATATAAAGTAAAAGTGTTTTTTTTTTATTTCTTATTATTAGCAAATGAAGTCTAAAATACGTATCTTTGCGGTAAAGTTTGTATTCACTTGTCACTTAAAAATAACTAAAAAATAGAATTTGTGGGCATGCTTTGCTGCACTAAAATTTTTTCAAGGATGTCTCGGGCAATAAATGAAAAACGTCAAAATAAAACCTTTTCATTATCCATAAATATTATGTTTTTTAATTATTTATTCACACATTCATATACAACTATTTTATTTTCCATCATTTCTACACAACTAATCATATAACTAACATATCTATCTTAATTTTATCCTCATTGCTCCTCATTATTACTCCCATCATATCATATTATTTTTTTAAATTTAAAAATTTTATGTCTAAAAGTTTTATAACTTTTCAAACACATTCTAAAGCAAAACTTTTTAATCTTTTGTATTATATTATTTTTAATTTTTTCTCAGTATTTTTAATATAATAATCTTACTTTTTAATCATTTTTACTCAACTATTCATACAATTGTATTATTTATTTTAACTTTATTTTCTTTATTCATTATTATTATTATTATTATCACACCACATCTTTTTCTCATATTTTAAAAATTTTTGTACACAAAATTTCTATATAAAAGTTTTATTACTTTTCAAACCCACGTTATATATAATCTAAAAGCCACGAGCCATTTTGGGTTATTTTGTAAGGAAAGTGTCTAGTTAGAGCTATTTTCAAATCAATCATTTTAGCGGTAAACTGCAAAATCAAAACAAGCTATAGGGAGGCATAAGCAAGAAACCCTAAAGATGATACCGTGTCATAACTCCAAACAAGCAAAATATTCGTTATCAGAATCTGGTAAGATGTGTATCTGAATAATGAATGATTAAAATGAAAGAAAATAAAAAGAATTATAATTAGAAAACGCATGAAATGCCGGGACCAGCCGCCCCATCGTAGTCAACTCTATCTCGAAATATATGCAATTGTAAATATTTTACAGCTGAATTCAGATGTTAATTTCCTGGAACAAGGCTTTTCCTGACTCGTCCTCGTCCTTTTTTTTTCCTCCCGAGCAGGATTGACTCGTTCTGTTTTTTTTTTTTTTTTTTATAGCAGTCGTAGGTTTGGTTCCACATGCATTGAATGCCGTGCAGTCACGGAGTTGGCTCTCTACGCTGCCGACCGGAGTCGTCCACCTTCGGAGTTCGGAGTTCGGAGTCTACGGAGTCTGCTGCCAATGAATCATGGTTCTCGAGCCACGGGAATTCCATGAGCCTGATGTGAATCGGGCTTGTTGTCAATGTCCGAGGTGGGCCCAAGCAGATCCCAATGAATTTATTTCAACTGAGACGTCGCTCTTGTTGTTCTCGTGCGAGTGTCACGACGATGTTAAGTACATGGCGCAGCTCTACTCGCATGTGCCATCTTAGGCTATGGTCTAAGGCGGCGCCTCGGATAATAGAGGTCCCCATTTCGAATCCTGAATGTAGTTGGTTCGCGAGGTTTGCCTTTCCAGTGACATCAAGGTGTATTTAGCTCCAGTGTGCATAAGTTTAATTCGTTTTTTTCAATTTTTTAAAATTTTTTCATACAATTATTAATCTAAGTGTATTTAACATGTGTATCAAATTTTTCTGATTTTGAAGATTTTTTAAAATCAATGACAGTTTCGTAATTCACAAATTACGAATTGCTACTGATTTAAAAAAAATCTAAAAAAATATTTACAAAGATTCAAAATGGTAAAAATTGGCATACATGCTAAATAAACCTAGATTAACACTTTTATAAAAAAAAAAATTTAAAATTTAAAAATAAATTTTTGCACCCAGGTGCACCGAAGCTGAGTGCACCTAGGTGCACTAGATTGAGGTGTCTTATCAATACTTAGGTGCACTTAGCTTTGGTGCCTTGTCAATATTTAGGATCTAGTTGTTTTCTCAATTGATATTTAGGGCTTTATAATTTCTTTTTAAAATTTTATAAAAATTATCTTAGGGACGTTTGACAAAGTGCACGGGAAATCTTAGGTAAAAAACAATGGTGGAGGTCAGTCATCTCTTAACCAATTATCATATTTTTCTCCTTTTAACCTTATATTTCAATCATTATTCTTATCAATTACCTTCCAACAAATCTATTTATTTTAATTTTACCCATATAATTTCACATAAGTTCCACAAGTTTAAAAATATTTCATTTTCTACTTCCACCTCATCCTATATTTTTTACAACTTTCACTTAGCTTAACGTCCCTTCAGAGTTCCCACGCAATGTGTTGCAAACTAATAGACTACTTTTGCGAGGGATCCAACTACGTTCATGAAACTCAGGCTTTCTTGAATCATAATTTAAATTATATTTATAATGTATTATTCGGTAAGTCATGCATGGCGTTACAAGGGAAAAAGCCGAATTCATATTCTGCACAGGCATCTAGGTCATGTTTGGTAACGTGTAAGTATGAGAATCATGGTTTTTCCATGGAGTCTGGTTTCCCATGGCAATTATTGCTTCATTAATCATACTATTTTTCTTACTCTTATTCCTAAATTCTAATCATTTTTCCTATCAACTACATACAAAAAATTAATTTATTCCAATTATACTTTTATCATTTCCTATCAATGACATATTTATCAAAATATTCACTTTTTCATTTTTCATAATTGTATGCATTACCAAACATCCCCTAATGGACCGTGCGGCAAATCGAGAAGAATGTTGTTTGCATTAGTTATCATTAATTACCAACATTGGGGGGGGGGGGGGGGGGGTCCAAGCTTGTGTCAACCTTACAATAACCTTATTTGCTCCCGTATGGTACATGACATTGCCCCGCAGATGGGTTGTCATGGGATCAAATGGCAGCATAGGCAATTGTAGTGACAATGTCTCCCTCCATTTGAGTGTGCACCCATGGTTTGTGTATAAAAAATGGGATGAAAAATAGATACAATATTGGAAAAATTGGTGGGTTATTGTAGGTATATTGTTATAATGTCTCAAGGGGCGTGATTGTAACTCACATTTGAGTTGAGTGTATATAAAAAAAAAAAAAAAAAACCTTATTTCGATTTGGTCGGGTTGAGCTCGGGCCTCTCAAATTCGGTCTTCACTTGAGATAGTTTAAAGATCGTTTAAAATTGGATTTATGGCTTAATTTAATCTAAGTTACATCTTTAAGTTTGCTTGATAGTGAATTATACCCCTAATTTATGTACTATTTCTAATTAGGAAGCATCAAATGCAACTTGGGACACTTCTTTGTTGTGGAGTAAAATTTGAAAAAGAAGTCATAAGAAAATTTTGACGAACGAGGGTGATTTAATATAGAAGAGGTAATGATTTTTTAACGTTTTATATTTACAACTCAAGCATTTTAAGTAAATGTTTTTTTAGTTTTTAATTCCACGAATTAAGACTCGACCTTTTTTTTTTTTTTTTTTGAAGAATAAGACTCGACATATTTTTAAGTGCATATTTACAACTCGAAGCCCAAACGTCCAAGGACAAAGACACCGGCTCAGCCTGCTATGGCAGTAGCGTGCTGTCAATAGAGAGAATGATTTTAATATAAGGCACTTAGATAAAAACAAAATTTATATGGCAACAAATTATTAAAACATAGATGTGATAATTGGAAAGTATGATAATTAATTAATTAAGTCGTAAGTTGTATGAAAAGACGTGTAAAATGACGAGGAAAATTTACCCCTGCATTGGCAAACTTTTGCATCAGAACAATTGCACATTAAAATAAAAGCCTATATCCACAGCGGAAAGAAAATTCAACCCGGCTATGTTGCTTATTATTATTATTATCATTTTCAAATTGGGTTGCAAAGTAAAAATCACATGCACCAAAGCCATGGGAGCACATTCACTTAAAAATGATTACAATGATGGGTAAATTTTCGAAAGTAATGAGATGCATTAGAACTTATAACAATATTTTTAAAATCACTTATAGCATGTTTAGGAATGTGAAACGAGAAAAAATTATAGTGTGAGATGGTTGTAGAAAATGAAATATTTTGAGAATTATACGATTGATAGAAAATGACAGACGTAAAGTTGGAATGGATAAGTTTGATAGATGGTAGTTTATAAGAAAAATGATTGAAATATAATGATAAAAATTAAAAAATATTATTTTTATTTAATATACAATTGTTCTCGAAATTCATGCTCCCGCATCATGCCCTCCCATCACACACTCCATGAATTACTAAAGGTAGCCTTAGCTACATACACGTAATGTTATAGGTGGTTTAAATGCTTAAAATGCAACTTTTAATTCAATACATATAAGATAAATATATAACATTGATTTTGCTCATGTGAGATGCAATTGCATATGGTTATAATCCTTCACTAGGTCCACCTTTTCATGCTTCCTATCCTTTTGTCGAAATAAATAATGAAATAAAAGGCGTGTATAAGAAGTGATAAAAATTTTAAATAAAAAATTTTCAGTGTAAAAGCATTTGGAATAAAAAAGTAATGTGATATAATACGAATAATAATGAGGAGCTTCAAAGTGAATAAAATTAAAATAGATAGGTTAGTCGTTTAGGTAGTTGTGTAAAAATAATTAAAATGTAAATTAGTTGTATAGAAATATATGAACAAATAATTAAAAATGAAATATTTATAAATAATAAAATGTTTTAAATTTAAAATTTTCAGTGGCAACCAAAGGCACCCAAACATTAGAGAGGAAATGGAATCCATCGCTTTACATAGAAATAACTAATACAGACAACTCTAGGGAGGAAGGATAAAACCCTCATTAGTTGCATGTAGGAGTGGAAATCTGGGCAAGTTGTGTCAGTTCACCCTTACTTTTTTTTTAATAAGTCCTGAGATAAATTTCAAGTTAGTATTATATTAGTCTTGGGGCAGTATAATGGGTAAAAAATATATGTTAAATAAGATGATTTTAATAATTTATATACCCATTAAACATAAAGATACATCTGTGCTAAATTTAAATATTATATGCTTCAATATCTTACTAATTATTAAAAAAACACATTATTACTAAAATAAAATGTGAAAAATATAATATAACTTTACTAAAATATGTTAATGGACAATTGTACCTATGAGTTATATGTATATGTGCAAATTTCTCTTATTGATTTTTATATTGTTTTTTGGATAAATTGATTACTTTGTTGTTGATATAATTAATTACAACAATGCGAGATTTTTGAAAGAAAAAATAATATTTGCATATAGGCTCGTAAATTTTAATGAGTCAATATATGCACAATGGGCTAGGACTTTTCAAGTCGGGACACGATTGACACATTTCAACACGATTTTTGAATTCAGATTAAAATTTCTCACCTATATCTATACCGGAAAAAAATATTGATTTTATTCAGAAAAAAAGGTTGGGTCACGGGTCTACATGTTTCAATTCCCGCCCATAGTTGCACCATTTTTTCTATCTATATTTCAGAAGTTGCTAGGCACTTGAATACTTCATGGCATTATTGATTAAAATTTCAAGATGACACGATATCCATAAAAAATCAAGATATAACAATTTTATATTATTATCTTGAAATTTAAGGGTCTGTTTGAGAAGTAATAAAACTTGTGAATGAAAATTTTTTAGTATAAAAGTTATTAAACAGAGAAAAATAATGTGATATGATATGGTAGCGATGAAGAATAAAGATAATAAAATTAAAATAGATATGTTAGTTATATGGATAGTCGTACAAAAATGATTGAAAAGTACAGTAATTTTGTATAGAAATACGTGAATAACTAATTAAAAAATTAGATAGTTGTAGAAAGTAAAAAATTTTAAATTAAAAAGTTTTAAATGAATGAAGTATTTGTAACACCTAAAATCTTTAAACTTAAAACTTTTCGATATAAAGGAATGTTTGGTAATTGCTATTTTTGTGGGAGTGTGAAATAGAGTGAAAAATGGAAAATAAAATATTTTAAAAATTGTGTGATTGATAGGAAATGATAGAGGTAAAGTTGAAGTAATTATAGTTATTATAAAGAAAAATAATTGGAATATGAGAATGTGATGATTAATAGAGTAAATAGTTGCATTGGGAAATGTGCCTCCCATGCGTAGAGAATACAAGACATCACATAAAAAAAGTTTACTCTCCATAATTATTATATTTTTAATTATTTATTCACTTATTCCTATACAACCATCCTATGTTCTAATTATTTTTACATAATTGTCCACACATCTAATATATTTATATTTATTTTATTTTATTTACTTATCATTCATTGTTTCTATTATATTACATTATTTTATTCAATTTCAAAAACTAGTATATAAAAATTTTCATTAAAAATTTTATTAATTCCAAAACACACCATAAGATGGGACGAGAAGAGATGATAGGATGAAAACATATTAGAAACAAGTAAAGATAGATTGAGAATGAGTAAAGTTTTATTGGTAATAACTAAAGGTGTATTAGGAGCCGTGAAGTTGCATGAAATGTGACAACCCATGCCATCTTCATCCTCTCCAAAATTTCTGTGTAGTAGCATATTTGATGACCGTCAAAGCGAAGTCAATCTTGGCTGCACATCCATTACTTCACGGAGTAAAAGGGAATCTCTCCCACTAAGGGGATGTTTGTTAATGAGTAAAATTACAGAATTATAGGAAATGATGGGAAATAGAAAAAAATATTTTGAAAAATATGTGATTAACAAAAAACGATAAGAGTATAGCTAAGGGGACGTTTGAGAATAAGGAGTGGAAAACGTGAGAAGGAAATGGTGGGGGCATGAATTTTAAGGCACTTCATTAATCAATCAGTCATGATATTTTTTCACTTTTACCCCTATATTATAATCATCTTCTCTATCAACTGCCATTCAACAAACTTATTTATTTCAATATTATCCCTATCATTTCATATCAATTATACAAATTTCAAAATATTTCATTTTATACTCCAACAAAATACCACATTTTCTACAACTTTTACATTTTCAAACGTTCCCTAAAATAAATAGATTTATTGTATGTAGGGTGTGTTTGGTAACTACAAAAAGTTGTCCATTTAAAACATTTCAATCTAAAACTTTTCATTCTCCATAACTACCTTATTTTTTAATTATTTATTCACAATTTTCTATACAACTACCATACTTTTCAATTATTTCTACACAACTACCAATACAACAAACCTATCTATTTCAACTTTATCCTATTTATTCATCATCATTACCCTCATCATATCACATCATTTGACAACTTCTCATCTCCTATAACTTTTTATTAAAAGTTTTATTCATTCCCAATATTATAGTTGATAAGAAAAATGATTGAATATAAAGGTAAAAGTAAGAAATATAATATAATTGATGGAACAATGATGGTATTGGAAAAATAAATCCGACTGTTCTATGTTACCTTGCGATTGCCAAACGTTCCCTGAGAGACGCCGCCTGTCTGCCGACCAAGGCTGCGAGAGTGCACTCGCATGTTTTTACCTCGCTTCTCCCCCTCCTTCCAAACTTTTCATTTCTCGTTGTCAACTTCGTCAGCGATGACGCCCATGCGCTAGTCCTGTCTCCACACTCTCATGCTTCTCCTGAAATGCATGAGATCTTAACCGTCCGATGCGAGATTCTTCGTGACCTAGGCTTCAAAGCGATCCTCTGTTTTCCATCTGCTCGTAGGCCAGCAATATCATAAAGCTACTTTTCTCTTGGTATAAGACAATTTTTTTTTTCCGGATTCGGATGCCTGGATTCGGTGGCTCGAAAAGGAGGAACGAGATAGGATCGTGCTGTTTTTTCTGCTACTAGCGAGAGATCCTGGTTTAGGTATTGTTCTTGGATTTTCGATTTCCATTGAGAAATTTCCACTTCTGCTATTAATTTATACTTTATAACATTTGATTTTGAAGACTTCTTTTGTGGCTTCTTGTGGTCTCGTTCCAAGATTGTAGGTTCTACTGTGGTGTTTCGGAAAATCTAATTCTTGCATTTTATACGTTTGTTTGGTTCTCGAATACGAATTTATCAAATTCTCTTCATAAGATTTTTCACGTTCACTCGAGAAATTTCATAAATACTTACCTGCCTTGTTGATCTTGTGAAAGTATGATGTGTTTGTTCGAATTTTTGTAAACTTGAGCATGGGATTGATTTGTGTTTTCAGTTTTCAAAAGAAAATGATTTTAATAGATGATAACCGAAAATGTTGAAATTTAAGCAAGTGTGATGCGTCTTATTAAGCTCAAATCCTTAGAAAAGTTGCACTTCGGCTCTGCTTTCCACTTTGAGTTTGTAGGGTTGCTTTTGCAGAAACAATCCCTTTTCTAGGCAAATTAGGAAACCCAGGTTTGTTGGTTGATTTTTCTAATAAGTATCATGGTGTCCTTGTTCTTCCTTTTTTGCTGGCTAGAACTTCGAATAGGGAGAAAGGGGAAAAGGTAAAAAGGAAAACGGGGACATAAATGCGGCGCAGTGAATTTAGGAGGTTATTTTTCAGCTTCTTTCATGTAGCCATTTCTTTATCAATTCTAAACTAGTGACAGTTTCAACTTTTGTGAAGTTACAGGCTTTTGGTGCTTTCTAAGAAGAAGAATAAGCGGTGCTCAATCTTGATGACGTCTCAAAAGTGTCTGATTTCAGTTGACACCATTGAGAGCATATATACATGAAGTCGTGGTGAAATCTAACAAGAGTCCAATTTCAGTTGATGCTGTTGAGATCATAGAGACAGACGTGCGATATTGGAATCTGAGAGCTGGTTTTATATAGATATATATACATATATACATATACATATTTAAATAGTGGTTTTTGCTTTGTAGCTAGTGCTAATGGTTTGCTGTTAGAAAAAATTTCTGGAGGAGTAAATTAAGCTTTAGATCAAGATATGGCATTTAAGCCATTGGCTTGGTACTGTCAGCCTGTTGAAAATGGATTCTGGTCCAAGATGGTTGAGAATGGTCTTGGCTCTTATACACCATGTGGCATGGACACGGTGGTGGTTTGCATCTCCCATTTGGCTCTTGTATCTTTGTGTTTGTATCGGATTTGGAGGATTAGGAATGACAATTCTGTGCAGAAATTCCGGTTGAGGTCCCCTTATTACAATAACATGCTGGGACTGTTAGCAGCTTATTGTGCTGCAGAGCCTTTATTCAGGCTTGTCATGGGCATTTCAATTGTAAACCTGGATGGACAGACTAGTCTTGCTCCCTTTGAGGTAACTCTTTTTTTTTTTTTTTGTTTCTGTTTATCTAAGCTTATTTTTCTTCATTTCTTTTCATTGCTTGCCTCTACATTCATTGGTAGTAGCTCCTCTGACATTGGGTGTATTGATGCACTGTTCTTTATGCTTCTTCTGTGCATTGTGTTTGACACTCACGCATGCACAAGTTTCATTAATACAATGCCTTGCAAATGAGCCTCTAGCAACAATTTATTGTCGACTACGTTTTTAGTTACCTAGAAAACAGTTTATTTTCTGTTTAATCATCCCTCCCAATTCATGCATACAAACTGATGTTAGGAAGACAGGTCGAAGGATACAAGGGATTTATTTATATATATATATAAATATAAATATATATCAACTGGCTAATTTGTTTTATTTTTGTTTCCAGATTGTTTCTTTAATAATTAAAGCTCTTGCTTGGTGCTGTATGCTGGTCATGCTTGGTATGGAAACTAAGGTTTACATCTGTGAGTTCCGATGGTATGTTCGATTTGGTGTTATTTTCGTCTTGGTGGGAGAGGCTGTCATTGTTAATCTTGTCCTCTCAGTACAAGAATACTACAGGAGGTGATTTCCACACTCAATCTTATGTTTAGAGCTAAAGCTTTTCTATGTACTTGCTTTACTATAACTATTTTGTTAAGCTCATTCTCTATCTTGAGATCCAAAAAGCAACCATTGCTATATGTAGAAAGGAATCATCTCTCCTGCAGGAAAAAAAATGTGAGGATTTGATTGAAGATTACTCTTCATGCATTTTCTTGGGTTCTTTTGTTGTCTGTCTTTTTTTACATGCTTGCATGATAGAACAGGATGGTGCTACCAACTTATCTGTACACAACCTTCTTCTGTACTTGCTCTCTCTCTCTCTCTCTCTCTGGTCCTCTCATTTCTATCCAAGGCCAATATTGTCTGATGCTTTCTATCTTTTGGTGCAGGTCTGTCCTTTATCTGTTTGTCAGCGAGGTTATCTGCGAGGTTTGTTTTCTATGTAGGCAGAAAATTCCTAGGGCAATTCCCTCCTGTTGGATGGGATATGGGTTTATATTATGAGGATGGTAAAAAGATGTTGGAAATTCTTGTGATCTTTATGAACCTCCTGGTTTATATACTGGCTATTTTTCCGTATATTTTTGCTGCTTCTTGTTAATCCTGCCTCTGTCCCTGATAGCAGTAGAGCATGCAACAAAAAAAATTGTTTCTATTTTCATAACAAAGCTTGATGAGCTTTATATTTTTCTTGGTTTTCTTATCATGACTTCAGATTCTTATGCTTTCTTTGGTTTGCATCTCTTCGTTGCAGATTCTGTTTGGAATTTTCTTACTATTTTATGTTCCTAATTTGGATCCTTATCCGGGGTACGAGCCAATTGCAAGTGAGGTGTCTATTGACAATACAGAATATCAACAACTCCCTGGAGAAGAGCAGATTTGTCCCGAGAGACGTGCCAACATATTTTCCAGTGAGTACAAAGGGAATTTATTTTTGGATATTTGATCATTAAAATTTGGACAATCCATTCTTATTTCTAAGAATTAAGATTCATCTGCAGGAGTACCTTTTTCTACATTTCATGCCTTTAATTGATGTGTGCATGCTTCAGAGATATTGTTTTCATGGATGACACCCCTCATGGAGCTAGGATATAAAAAGCCTATAACTGAGAAGGATGTTTGGAAACTGGATGCATGGGATCAAACTGAAACATTGTATAGCAGGTGCATATCTCATTCTTTCTTGTACTAGCATTTGAAATTTTTTTTTTTTGGCGTCGAATCTT
Organism: Annona cherimola; assembly: GCA_030490835.1. Lineage (NCBI taxonomy): Eukaryota > Viridiplantae > Streptophyta > Magnoliopsida > Magnoliales > Annonaceae > Annona > Annona cherimola. The sequence continues at coordinate 9,487,273 of CM059975.1, read as the reverse complement.
AATCTCGTTTTGCATTTTATTGTTGTTGTTGTACGAATAATGCAAGTGGGAGGATTTTGTTCTCATTGTTTTGGGCATGGATAAAAGAGAATGGTTTTAAGTTGGAAGCCAGCATGAAACTTGTGCAATGGATCCTTCAACAAATCATATCAAAATTTCTGGCGGGAGTATCACTGAATAAAATCTTTTTTGCTGAACCCAAATCAACTAAGAATTAGGTTTTAAGTCCAAGATGATGGTGATGATGATGTTGGTAACTTGTTATATACAGCTTTCAAAGGTGCTGGATTGAAGAATCACAGAGACCTAAACCATGGTTGTTAAGAGCATTGAGTCGGAGCTTGGGAGGAAGGTACCATTCATATACTTGACATCTCTAATGGTTTACTTTTTAAATTTGTTTTCTCCCTTTATTCTAGATTGGTTCAGCTTCTAGAGGACGTTCTTTTGTATTTGAATGTTTTTTTAATACTTTTTTTTGTGGCAATTTGTACATACGGCGACAATAATTGCTGCATGTTTTCCTGTAGGTTTTGGCTTGGTGGGGTTTTTAAGGTAATGCGTACACCCTTCTGTTACCATGTTCGATACCAAAGGTGTTTTAGAATAGTTATATATCATTAGCTTCAAAGTTGAAACTAGAATATAGGACAGGAGATCTACTAAGAGTCAATGACCGTAACTTTCATACGTTCTTCTACTGATTTAATTCGTTAGTTATCTATTCATGTTCAAATGTTCTTCAAAGTTCTTTATCAAGAGAAAAATGCCCTTTTTGGCATATCACACATGCACATATTTGCATTTGGATTTTCACTCAAAAGTCTCTCTTTTTTCCCCTTTTCTTTTTCCTGGACATCCAAAACATAATGAGGGGTTGGAATAAATTGAAGCTTTGGATGACAAATGATCTCAAAGGTGGGATGCGAAATGACTGGCTTGACCTCAAAACTAATTTAATTTAGTGAGACTTTTTATGGACCTAAAAGATATACAAATCCAACAAACAGTGTAAGTTTTACAATGATGTAGGCTTTCTTGCTATAGTTGGTAAATGGTGTAGATGAATAAGAAAATTTCACTTACTTTTGGGGAATCTACTAATGATTTCGAATTTTATGCTCCCCACCCTGGCTCGTTCCAATTGACCAATTGTGTGCTTTTGCTAGGACTTAAGCAGAGTGTGGCTAGTTGAAATTGGTTTCGTGGCTAACATCCTTGATCGAACTAGTTTTTTTTTTTTTTTTAAACTTTCCCCAGCTTGCTTCCACCAAGAAATGATTAAGTTCTGGTTAGGATATGAATTGTTTATGAACTTGGAAATTGGAAATAATCAACTTCCTAAACCAAAGAAGGTTGCAAGGCATGTAAATACTGCGGCAAGGGGATGCAAGATTCATGGAGACACTGGCAATTAGTTGGAGTGATGCTTAGGTACTAGAACTAGATTTTGGATGGGCAGCTATGGTCAATTTGTAAGAGCTAAAAACAACTTAAAAATTTTCTAATTTTTTAATCGTATTTTATTGTGGTATAATTATGATAGTAACTTGAGTGCCTAGTTCCTCAATCTTTGCGGCTCTTCTGATGAGAACCATATAATTTCTGGAATGTGGACCTGATCTCAAGGCAGTCCATAGCCGAAGTAGCAACATAACTAGTCTTCCTAGGGAAATCAAAGTTCTAGATTGTTCTTGTGTTGGATTTGCAACTCTTTGTTCCGCCTATTTTTCCACTTCCACTTCTTGTCCTATTCAGTACTATGATATCCCCATTATCAGGGTAGTTATTTCGATAGTACATATGCAGATTTTCTTGTTACAGCTAGTTGTCCTAGTTGGCACTGTCATATTCCCAATAGCTGATTCGACCCTTGACAAACCTATGGTTGCACATTAATATCCATTCTTGTGAGCAGAAAATCTTGTATTGTAGAGAAACTTAGAACATTTTGGTTAATGGTTAAGGGATGTAGGATGCGTTTCAGAGTATGCTTTGCTGCATGGCGAAGCATTTAATGTGTATGTTAGCATATATTCAAAATAGAGCTTTCTGTTCTTTGATTTTAAGGGCATGTTTGCTTGGGGAAGAATGGAGGAGAAGGGAATGGGATGCAAAAGTTAACACCGAACTATTTTTTTTACCCCCACATTCTAATCATTTCTCATATCTTTTCAATCATTTTCTCACATATTTTCATACAACTGTCCTATTTATTTTTTCTTTATTCCACTTTACCCCTATCCTATCCATTTCATTCCCGTTCCCCTCCCCTCCATTCTTCTCTAAACGCACTTTAAATGATAAGAAAGCTTAATTGTACCATAATATTTTAATATGACATTCTAGGAGAGAACTATTGCATCCTTTAATTCTAAAAGTGAAAGAGGTTTTCTTATACCTTAATATTTAGTGTTACTTTTAAGGCTTTACATATCAACCTATTCAAGCAATGCAACAAGGATCTTCTTCTTCTTCCTCCCCAATCGTCTTAAGTCATGATGGGTTTTCTGCTTCTTCTGTTGTAAAATAGATTGGCAACGATGTGTCTCAGTTCGTGGGCCCAGTGATTCTGAATCTTCTCTTACAGGTAAGTTGCATTTGTGGTAAATTCTGTAGTTTCAATTCCTTAAAAATTGATGCTTCTTCAAAGAATTAGCTTGACTTCAACTGACCATTTTACGAATATTGTTAAAGATGACCTATGATGTTGTTGGATACTTTGTACGCTCTAGATCTAGGAAAGTAACAAGAAAGGTTGACCTGGACTTGAACATAGTAAAGTAAGTAAGAATTGAGAGGAAATGGAAAAGCATGTGATCCACATTAAGCTTCACCATATACCTGATGCATTGCTGGATTTTTATTGAGGGAGATCACTCTGGTTAGCACATACTTGTTCTTTGGGTATTTTGGATCTTCAGTGCTGTTAGGGGTGGGAATCGGGGCGGGTCGACCCGTGCCCGCCCCGACCCTGTTTAATACCGGGGCGGGTCGGGGCAAAATTTGGTTTTTAACAGGATGGCGGGGCGGGTCAAGGCGGACCTACATGCTGACCCGTTTTCTGATATTTTACATTAAAAAGAAAAACCTCATTCAATACTAATATTCATGTTTTATTTAATTATTTATATTTACTTTGACTGATTAATAATAGATTTAAGCATATAGTAGTTAAATTTAATATAAATTTGTCTTTATACTTGATAGTTTTATAAATTTTTAAAAACTTCTTACTTGACCTGCAGTTTTTTACCAGACCCGTTGACCCGATACCGACCCGAATTTTGTCCCGAGACCTAGTAGAAAAAAGTAAGGGTCAAACCGACCTTGTCCCGACCCGGTATAAAATAAGGGTCAAGCAAGATTTTTGAAAATGAGGGTCAGGGTTGGGCACACCCCGACCCGCCCCGATTCCCACCCCTAGTGCTGTGTTACTTTTCAAAAACATTTAGTCAACCTGTTTCACTTCTTATTTCTCCTAGGTTTTGGTGGCATTCCTCACACCTTTGCTAGAGTGGGGAATGATGTGATCAGTGATATCAGGATTGATAATGATAGTTGTGACAAATTCTGTGGTTGCTAAATTGATGTTGTTTTGGCCTGTTTAGCTGAATTTATTGGAATTGAATTTGAGTCTGGAATTTAGAGAAGTAGGTTTGTTGAAAGGTTATTGTGGTTGGTATCTGTCAAATCTTATATTGGAAGATGAAAAATGCAGGTAATGATGAGAAAAATAGGGTTGTTATGTATTAGGAAATGGGAGCTTGCATTGGAAATTGAAAAAGAAATCCAATTCCAATTCCATTGGGTTCAACTGAACATGCTAATGTATGGCCGACAAAGGAGTACAAGACTTCAGTTGGGACTCTGCAATATTTTATCGCCTAATGGTCCATGTCTAAGCATCATTCTAATTATAGATGATAGACTGATATGTGATTTGTTTCTGCTCAATGAACTGATTAAAACCAAGGGATTTGAAGCTGGATAGTAATGAGTTTGGAAACTTCTTGTAAATAAATTTGGGGAAGTAGTGTATTCTTGTTGGATCATGCGATTCACACCAAGTTTGTAACTAGATCTTTATTTTTGTTGTCAACAAAAAAGTTTTTCCTCCTATATTCATTGCTGTAGGCATGTGTTCTCCTTCCATAACTTGCATCATGACTTTGATCACCAGCAATGTTCCCTTGGCTCTCCACAATTGCATTTCATGCTGCTAACTTTTCTGTTGGGGATCATTGCAAGTTATATCCCCCTGCTTGTTTAGCAACTTTAGTCTTTGTAACAAATAGAACTTTAAACTTGCGATCCATCCAACCTCTATGTTGCCATCAAGTGGTGATTCCATGTCTCTGGCATTTTCAATCCCATCTGATCTGAGTTCAGGAATTTAGGAATGAGGTGGACTTGAGAATGCATGCCAGCAAAATCATTAAGTTTTTTAAAACCACTTTTATGGAAAAAATCACTAATTGTTTGTTGTCTGTGGATTGCAGTCCATGCAAAGCGGGGATCCATCTTGGATTGGTTATATCTATGCCTTCTTAATTTTTGTTGGAGTGGTATGACACTAAACCCATGATCATTCTCTTCTTTCTTTCTTTTTTGTGGGGGGGGGGGGGGGGGGGGTTGAGAAACAGAAATTGTACCTGATGATCTGCTTTATTCTGATATCTCTCACTCTCATTAAATTACATTTTCGTTCATGAAGCACAAGGTGCCATCTAAAGAACTTCTTCGTTGCATTTTGTCATCCTAGTGAACTAAGGCAATTCTTAGCAATTTAAATTATGAAATAGCCATGCATTGACATGTTAATATTTAACTCAGGGTAATCATCTTTTCTGGAATTTATGATTCTCATTACACATGATGCATGCGTACTGTGAGCTCTGTTGATGTAACACACTGTAAAATAAAATTCCTTCTCACAACCTAATGAATTGATAAATCAAATAATAGTGATATGTGGTTTTCATTGGTGCTAGAAATTGACATGAATGATTCCTCCCTGACTTGTGGTGCATGCCAATTGGTTGATGCAAACACGCCACAAACTAATGTTATTAGTTTGCTATTTTTTTTAATCAACCATTACTTCTAATAACTGAATACATTTGTTTACTTTTTCAGTCATTGGGAGTTCTAGCTGAAGCACAATATTTCCAGAATGTCATGCGTGTTGGTTTTCGATTGAGATCCACTTTGGTATGCTATTTGCATTTTCATGGTCCATATCAAAACAATTCTTGTACCTTATTTTCCACTTTGATTGCAAAATACAGGCAAGGTACTCTTGTTTGTATCTGTGTTTTAACCACGTCCGAATCTATCTTGTTTATATAAAAAGGATTGAAAACTTTTTCGCCCCTTTCCCACCCCTTTTAAATGTGATTCGGCACCTTATCTAACAAGCTTACTTTTCTCCATTAATATTTTCATCTAATAAAGACAAAATATGTAAGCCTTTCATCTTTTCAGAATGAAAAGCTTATATGTGTTTTTGCTTTATTCGGTTTATTTCTGCTTATTGCCTCCATCATATCAGAACACTGCTTTCCCTCTTTTTTCCCCACTTTACCTATTACAGATTGGTATTTAGTGATTAGATACGCTGTTTTCATTTCACTGTTGATGCTTGATTGTCAATAGTTATTGCAGGATTTAAACTTCTTCATTGTGGAGCCAGCATTTATTATTTGAGAGAATACAGCCCTTTCTGTTCTTCTTATTTATGTTTTTATTGATTGACATCCTTGCATAAAAAAGAAAATTCGACCATTTATTTGCCTCCTTCTCAGGTCCATGAATTCATGGATAATTGTGAAGCAGTATTGTATCCAAATAATCATATTTTGCACCTCAGGTTGCTGCTGTTTTCCGTAAATCCCTGAGGCTAACACATGAGGCTCGCAGACAGTTTGCATCTGGGAAAATAACCAACTTGATGACCACAGATGCTGAAGCACTCCAGGCATGACCTCCTGTTACTGTTAAATAATAACTGTAATCTTTGTTGTTGTTGTTGTTGTTGTTGTTGGAGTTGAATTTATTTTTGTGTTTTATTTGACTCGCATTATTATGCAGATTAAAGAAAAATGGATTATTAACTTGATCTATAGCTTTTATAGTAGCGCTTCTAGGGATAACTTAAAATTCAACATGATCATTGCATCCAACTAGCCCCCATATTGAATTATTATGATGACAGATTTCTTTTCTAGTAATTTTAGTGGTGTTGAGATGATTGATTGTCAAAATTTTCATTATTGGTTGCCTTCTGTGGGCCAAACTCCTTTTTTTGTCCAGCCATTCGCGACTTTCACTGGAAAAATCTTGCATTGCTTCTGCATATGTCCTTGTGGATCCTACGTTGGGTTCATCGAAGGTGCTACCATTGTGTTGGCAAATTGCTAAATGATAAGAAACTACTGCTCGAAGTCGGTTATTGGCTTCCAAAAAAGTTACTTGGGAAAACAGAGAAGCCTCTTAAACACAAAAACACACCTCCATAGGACTGACTTCTACTAATTGGTCATGATGAGAGTTCCCTGTTTTCCTCTTCTTCTTTTTTTTTCTATATAGAGAAATATATACATAAATAACTGTTTACCAAGTCTCTGCTCTTCATATCAATAACTGATTACCAAGTCTATTCACTCATAATAATAGCCGAGATAATTTCCTTCCATTTGTAATTGAAGAAAACATTAGCCTCGTGTCAGAGATAATCATGTGATTTTTTTTTAAGAACTTTCTCATCCTTGTAACCTTTTGTTATTTTTTCTTTTTACTCAGCAAATTTGCCAGCAGCTTCACAGCTTATGGTCAGCTCCATTCCGTATTGCTGTTTCTATCATTCTTCTGTACAAGGAACTGGGGGTTGCTTCCATTGCCGGATCAGTTATGCTAGTACTTTTATTTCCCATACAGGTAAAATATTCTAATTGTATTGTTTGCTTTCAACTATGGTTTACGATGGCAGTTTGTGGCATTCTCCATTGCATTATGTTCCTCTGAATTTGGCCTTTCTGACGATTCTTTGTTTCTGTTGGTCGATTTAATTATTCCTACTCAAAACTAAGAATGTTTATATTAGACCTGCATATATTGGTATTATAGATTGGAAATCTATTTGTGCATGTCAAATCCGTTATCAATCCTTTTCAATTGAGCTGTTATGCGAAGTCCTTTGGTTTGACGTGGTGTATAGCCAGGAAAACTCATGGTTATGGATCCTTTTGATCTTCATCTCAATTCTTTCCATTTCTCAATTCTTAAGTAGTTTGCATTCATGTCATTCATTTAGAAGCAGCTTTATTGTCCTATTTGATTGGGAGAACCTCATCAGAGATACTGTTGCCTCTTCAGATACATCAAATTTTTTTTGGGGCACATCTCTGGCATATATTATCCTATATAGTCTCAATACTCTCCTCTGATCTTATTCTCTCATTGCCAGTTCTTTTATATGTCAAATTCGAGTCAGCTTCCTCAGATTCATGGTGGTTTTTCTTCAGCCATGTGTATCCTGCTTGCAATCCGTGGATTAGTCTATTCTATTCTTTTCTACATAGCATTTACATTTTGTAAATTCACTCACTTTTAGGGTACGTTTGGGGTTGCAGATGGGAAAAAAAATGTAGCATGGGATGGGAAAGAATATTTTGGGAATTTCGTAATTGACAGGAATGATAGGGGTAAAGTTGGAATAAATAGGTATGATGGAGGGTAGTTGGTAGGAAAAATGATTGAAATATGGGAGTAAAAGTGGAAAGATATGGTTATTATATGATGGAAGATTGTTCTCGAAATCTGTGCTCCCACCCCATGCCATCCCATTTGAAAAACAAATGTGCCCTTAGATGGAAAAACCTAGCATGGAATGCATTTATTTGCTCATGCATGCAATTTTCATCCTAGTATCTGACACTAGGTTTTCAGCAACTGTTGGTAGCTTCTAGTGTCGTCCAGATCCGTTGTACCAGTCATCGTCAACTTTTCACCTCCATCATCCTCAGCCCCTGGCAGGATCAACTTCTGAGGTGACATGTGCCATTTGATACCGTGCTTGGTCCTTCTTTCCCCTTGTTATTGTACCAACATTCAGCAACAATTGGCTGCATTCATGTCTTCCACGAGCTACTGTCATCTCTTAGATTCACGTCCTGGATTGCACAGTTGCCCATCTTCAGCTGTATTTTCCAAGTTAGCATGCAAGTTCATTTTACTATAATCCATCCCTGTTCTGTTCTTAATTGTCACCAGAATTTCCTCATTATTTATCATCCATTTTCATGCCCTTGTTATGCAGAAATATCTGAAGGGAAGATATAAGAACATTCTTTTGTTTGTAAGCCTTTTGAAGGCATTGGGTTTATCCTGTTTAATTCTGCCACACCTACTCATGCTTAAGAATTGAATGTATGTTGCCATATTTTGAGGTGGCTATTCAATTTTCTTTATTCTGATGCCTTGAACTCGTCTGTAATCTGCATTGGTTTTGTCTAACAGTTGGGCTATATCCATTTATGATGTTCCTTCTTCAGATCAACATGTTAATCATATTTTTGTAGCCTTTAGTCCTTGTATGTTCTGGTATGGGGGATGCATGCTTTTTATACTATGATTCTTGTTTGTATCTCGCCAGTGGGTCTGGCATTAAGGGCTAAATCATCATGATCTCTTGTCCTGTTTCTATTTTCTGTTAGATTTGGTATCCTGTTGTTATCATTTGTGGCTCCATGAACTACTGCCTTTTGTGTCTGAACCTCTGTGCAATGGCTCCCTTTCAGCATTTAATTCTCTCTCTCTCTGGATTTTATTTCCTGTTCTTCATCCACACTGACCACTGTTTTTTTTTTTTTGGAATAATTTGGTGCATGTTTCTGTTAGTTGTCAATAGATGTTGGTTAGGACCAGTTCAACTCTTTGCCTGGCTTGTCCATCTCTGTATTGGTCAAATATGTTTAATTGTTTCTTTGCATTGTCTTCGAAGGTTGAGATAGTATACTCCTATGATATACCTGTCATTCTTTCTAATATGTTTCATTCTGTTTTGTTGTCAGACATTGATCATAAGCAGAATGCAAAAGCTTTCCAAGGAAGGTTTGCAACGAACTGACAAACGAATAGGCCTTATGAATGAAATCTTGGCTGCCATGGACTCTGTGAAGTACGCTATAATTAAGAACGATTTTCTTCTCATTTTCTGTTCTCAAATGAAACTAGATAAGTGATCTGAGTCGTATTGACTGCAGATGTTATGCTTGGGAGCAGAGCTTTCAAGCTAAAGTGCAAAGCATTAGAGATGATGAGCTTTCCTGGTTTCGGAAGGCACAGCTCCTTGCAGCGGTATGGATTGCAGTGGCTAATCTTTTCCCCTTTTTTTCTGTGCGCGCGCGTGTTTGTGTGTGTGTCTGATTTATTCTGTGCTCTGCAGTGCAATAGCTTTCTGCTGAACAGCATTCCTGTTTTCGTTACGGTGATTTCGTTTGGGATGTACACTCTTCTAGGGGGGGAGCTAACGCCTGCGAAGGCATTCACATCCCTCTCACTATTTGCAGTCCTAAGGTTCCCTCTGTTCATGCTTCCTAATTTAATTACTCAGGTGTGTTATTTATCTTTTCGTGTTGCAAATTCCAAGACCTTTTCTTTCAATCTGTGAACCTAGCTTCAATTTTTATAACATGGCAAAAAATTATAGTGTGGCATAATGACAGTCATTTGGAATCCAGGCCCAGGCACATTGGAATTTGGCCAGTCCTACTATTCTAGTTGGATAGAGCCAAAATCTCTCTGCCTAAAATGATTATCTGTGTTGTTCATACAGCGTCTACTCCCTAATATTAATAATGTAGAATTTTTTGTTTCTTATGTTTTCCTTTTCTGATGATCCTCCTTTCAGTTCCATTCACGAAAATTGAACAATGGACAATCTAGAAATTTTATTTATTTATTTATTATTTTTTAAAGTGCTGTTATTTTTTCGGGACCGATAAAATATTGTTTTAACTTATGAGCTTTCCAACTGCTTCATATATATGTAGAGTTTTCTTGGATTTACAATCTTTTGGTCTCTTGAGTCTTGATCATCTCGAACTTTTGGATTATGAAATACCTAGAGGAATTCTCAATCCACCATGATATACATGCTGTCAAAATATCTATCTGAGCCTGTATTTGAGTATATAATAACGAAGTGATGTACCTATACTTTTCTGGACAACTCATTGAGAGAATTATAGTAAATTTTTTGTTCTTTTGATCTTTAGGGTCCATTCAGAAATTGTGAACATAGGTGGAAAAAGGGTATATGGGAATGTGAAGGAAAAGAATGGGAATGATGTGATGTGGTAACGGGTAATGATTATAAATAAAGAAAAGAAAGAATAGGTAGACTTTTGTATGGAAACATGGGAATAATGATTGAAAAATTGGGTTAATAGTGGGAAACGTTAGCATTGTTATGTACTTCAGAAGTTAAATCACGTTAAACGGGATGGAAAAATTTTCTACCTCTTCAGTTGAGAATTGGAAGATACAGAGTCAAAATCAATAACTGATTGCTAGGTGCATGGTACACCATTCCCCTCCTGACTAGCTAGTTGGTGGGACAAATAGCTTAAAAAGCGATAATCAGTGGCTTGTATGAGAGGATAATTCTTTTTTTGTTACTTTTGTTTGATATTCTGTTTTTGAAGTAGCTTCTGCAACAGATAATTCTGTTTTCCAACTAGCTTCACCAAGTATTATATTGAAACTGTTGCAGTAACATAATCCACGCTTACACATTTTGCTGTTGGTTGATCAATAAATTGTTTGCCAAATCTCACTTGACTTTCAAAAGGATAGTGAATTTAACCAGTCTTGGCTGTATTTGTTGTTTCTTAGGTTCATGTTTCCATGTAAATTTAAAGCTTTGAAGGCTGTTGCTCTTTGTGGGCTGATTTTTTGTTTAGCTTCCTTTTAGTCATCTAAATGTATGGTCCCGGGGAATATTCTTGACCCAGTTATTTATTTGGGGCATGTTTGGCAAGCCACAAAACTTTTCAACATAAAACTTTTTAGTTTAAAACTTTTCGTCTTTTACAAAGACTCTATTTTTTAATTATTTCTTCATATCTTCTTATACCATTACCTTACTTTTCAGTCATTTCTATACAACTACCTATGCAACTAACCTATTTATTTTAACTCATTCTCTTTAATCTTCATCATACCCTTATCATATCACATCATTCTCTCATTTTTAAAAACTTCTACACCAAAAATTTTTCATTAAAAGTTTTATCACTTCCCAAACACACCCTTGGTGGGAAATTTTTGCAGGTGGTAAATGCAAATGTATCATTGACACGTCTGGAAGAACTCTTACTTGCTGAAGAGAAAATTCTTTTGCCCAACCCCCCTCTAGAGCCAGGGCTTCCTGCTATCTCTATCAAGGATGGACATTTTTCTTGGGATTCGAAGGTATGCATTCCTGAACTATGTTTATCATGCATCTCTAATCTAAGAATGGGTGAACATAAGAGTATTTGCATTTTTTTTCAGCAAACAGCTAGGAGCGAACGTCATTATTTGTTATCTTGCCAAAATATCAGAAGTACTGTGCATGGACTTTTCTTAGTTTCTCTCTGATGTGGGGCGGTTTATCATGCATTGCATGATAAAGTACTGTCCAAATTTCGTGTGGCATAATTTCTCTCTGATATGGCAAGTGACAAGATGCAATGCTCAGTACTTTATGTCCAAATTTCTTGTCACTTGCCGTTTTGGTTTGTTCAGTGTTTTGAGTTCCGAGTGTCGTTTATTTAGGAAACCTTTCTGAATTTATGTTAATTTTTGTTCTCTCTTGATTGATGAGGTTGCATTGATGGTGCCTCTAAGTTTGGTTGATGCAAAGGTTGCTCAGCATTGGTCTCTGCAGAATAAGATAGAGAAAGGCCCATCCTCTAAATTGTATTAAAAAAAACAATTTTTGGGAATTTACATAAATTCTAGTACAGATCAATGCAGAAGAAAAATAGGTGTTGGTTTAGTCATGTCATGAACCAGACAAATAATCTTTTTGATTTAAAAAAAATAGAAAGACATGCTTATGTGATTGAAAGACCACTGAATTGAACAGGTCAATTCCAACCTCTTGATGAAAGAATTCAGCATTGATCTTATCTTTCACCTACATTAACACTAAGGATGAAGTTCTATCCATTTGGAGATGTAAAGTTGACAGCAGCTAGGTCCTTCGATCCATCTTTGTCTCATGAGGGTGACCTCTCCAGATTTTCTGATGTGGGTTTCCATTGACCTTTATGAACCTGATTGTGTTTTAAATTAGACCCTTCTTAGGCCGAGTATCTTTAGATTTCAATTGAGGCAGAGCTGTCAGTGTATGTCGTTTGTCAGTTTCTGATAGCCTACTAGCAAACTGGAGCTGTAAGGACTTAATCCTTTTTTTAATTTGGATTCATTTTATCATTGTGGATAAGAATGTACACCAAAGCCACAATGCAGGTATGACAAGACAGTGGGTTTATTTTCCTCAAGGGTATATGTACGAAGACATGGAGTAAATTGGGGTCTAGCATTCAAAAATATTACACAGTTTTGCAGTATTCTTAAGATGGTGGCATGACTAGCTTTTTTTTTTTTTTTGGTCTTTTAAAGATGTTTTTAGTGGTTCATTCAGAGTATAGGTTCTTGCCATTTGGTTGTGCTGGTTGCATGATGAAAATGCCTCAGTATTTCTATTTGCTCTATTTTCATGCTTTTGGACTGCGTATGTTTTATGGATTTTGTCTTTTTTTCTTGGCATTGCCTAGGATTTTTTGGTTGCCTTATTTTAGTCTGGTGTTTCTGCTTATGGTCTTAATTAGTAGTAACAATGTTGGTCAAAGAGTAACAACGCAAGATCAGCAGAAAGGCTTAAGGCTGAGTTAATGTTTGCTTCTGAAATTATGCAACTTGGTTTGTAATAGTAAAGTTTTCACTGGAAGGACAATCCATGCTGGAGTTATTTAGGTTTATTTGCTGAGAAAGCTTCTGGTTTATCATTCCTATTTGAGTTGGAATGCTTTTGTTCTCTTAAGTGAATTTGTTTGGAGTTTCTTGACAATTAGTTATCTGCATTGTCAAAACAGGCAGAGACACCAACATTATCAAATATTAATCTGGATGTGTCAGTTGGCAGCCTTGTTGCTGTTGTTGGCAGTACTGGTGAAGGAAAAACATCTTTGGTATCAGCAATGCTTGGGGAACTATCTCCAGTGCCAAATACAGATGCAAGTGTTGTCATTCGTGGAGCTGTGGCTTATGTTCCTCAAGTTTCATGGATCTTCAATGCAACTGTGAGTAACTATTCTCTACAGTTGAGCTTAGTCTGTATTGACATTTTCCTCTTGCTGTCAACAGAGATGAAACCAATATATGCAATGAATTTTTCTTTGTAGGTACGTGACAACATATTATTTGGATCTTCATTCCAACCAGCACGCTATGAGCGGGCCATAGAAGTAACTGCATTGGCACATGATCTTGAATTGCTTCCGGTAAGTGTCTAACTTGCTTGTGATATGTGTGTCACATGAATGCATAAAATATTTGCATTTGTATGCTCACATCTGATTGCATAAAATATCGCAGATTGTCTTTGCTCATTCACATATATATACAGTCTTACACTTATTTTGTCAGGGAGGTGATCTCACAGAGATTGGCGAAAGAGGGGTGAACATCAGTGGTGGACAAAAGCAAAGGGTTTCTATGGCTAGAGCTGTGTACTCTAACTCAGATGTTTACATCTTTGATGATCCTTTGAGTGCTTTAGATGCCCATGTTGGTCGGCAGGTAATCTCATTACTGCTTCATTCAAGAAATGAGATGATATCAAATAATGTGGTTATCTTTGTACTTCCATATTTATTCCTACTCATTTTGCCGTTTCCATGGATTTTGATTCAAATCCGCAAGATTGACAAGGATAAAAAGTTACTTTCGTTTTGTAATGAGGGGGTAATTTTTTTTTCCCCAACCCGTAACCCACCACACCTTTACACCTTTCAATGTGATCTGGAGTGCTAACTACCTAAATACTCATATTTTTCCAGCATCACCTATATTTTCAATAATTGTTTCCCATCTTTTTATACAAATACCTATTTTGTCTTATTCATTGTGCTCCCAACTATTACTCTGTAGCACATCCCATCACTCCTTTTCCTTTTCATTAGTCCTTTTTACCCACTTGTATTTTTCTCACTCCTAAATGATTAGGAAAAATATGCTTTTCTAACAATGGAAGAGTAAATTTCGTGTCAACTAAAATTATCTTTTGTAATGATGGAAGAGAATTTTTGCATCAAGTAAAGCATAATTTAATGACTGAAGTTCTGTATCAACTGAGATATGATAGGAACAAACCTTTGGTTAGTACTTTTTTTTATTGAGTTTGGTTAATACTTAAGTTGTTGGAATTTTTCCTCTCATTCTTTTCTTCAGGTTTTCGATAAATGTATCAAGGATGAACTACGAGGGAAAACCCGTGTACTTGTCACAAACCAGTTGCATTTTCTTCCTCAAGTGGACAAAATTATCCTTGTCCATGAGGGTATGGTGAAAGAGGAGGGAACCTTTGATGAGCTGTCTAAGAGTGGTGTGCTGTTTCAAAAGTTAATGGAGAATGCTGGAAAATTGGAAGAACAAGAGGAAAAAGCAGAAGCAGATAAAAACGACAGTCTGGAGAATCAGAAAGTTATTGCGAATGGGGAACCTGTCAAGGAGGATCAGGTGTTGAAAAAAGACACTAATGTAAACAAAAGAAAAGAAGGAAAATCAGTCCTCATCAAGCAGGAAGAACGTGAGACTGGTGTTGTTAGTTGGAAAGTCCTCATGAGGTAATGAATTCTGCTTAGTTCTGTGTCTCAGCTTTTGGTTTATATGCCCATAATGTAACATGGCTACAGGAACTCTATCCTTGTGATAAAATTCTGTCATATTAATTTTTGCATCCATGCATGACACCAAGTTTTAAAACTTCATCCATCAAATTGGGCTCAAGCAACTATTAAGTCAAAAACCTATAATAATATCTTAAATTATTTCACTCATTTCTCTATTTCTAGGAAATTTCATTGGGTTTGCTTTGGGCCTTCATTTGGTTTGTCAAAATAAAATAAAAAATTATCAAATTCCTTCCACTTGCTAACAGCCTCTATGCATGCCTCCACCAAAAACTCATATAGCCTACTTGCTGTTCACTGAAAATCTTAAATAATCCTTTTAAGAAAAAACTTTCAAAATGATAAATGCATCCTTCCATTCACTCATAAAAAAATTAATGCTCAGAACCCTACAGAGTAAAGGGGCAGCCCGGTGCATTATGCTTCTGCTGTGCACGGGTTTGGGGAAGGGTTGGACCATGTAGGGTCTATGGTACACAACCATCCTTGGGACATGAGGGTGTTTTCACAACTCCAAGGCTCCTCTTCTAGAACCCTACAGAGTACATGTGTAAAATCCTATCTTTTCATTGGGTCTAAAATAAAAATTAAAGCTGTTGGTAAAAAATAGAAGTGATTGCTAGGCAACTGAAGATGATGAATTCTGTTGGTAGATTAATGTTTGCAATGATTGCCTTTTTACCATCAAACTTGAAACTACCAACTCAGTACAGGTCCCACATTTGCCGGGAAAAAATTTGCAGTTGGCCATAACTCTCTTGATTTTTTTATTTTTAAAATTTGCCTGAAGTGGCTACTCTCAAACCCATGTTTTCAATCTGACAACCCAAGGCTTTATCCAGAACATAAGAGACTGCCACTGAAGTGAGTTAATTCGAAGTAAAATAAAATTGCGAATGAATATTTTGAAAAAAGCATGATGAATAATTTTGTTGGACAACATTTGATAAAATACATATAGCTTGTAACACTGCTCCATTTGTTTGGTTTTTCAATTGGATGATACTTTAACATGTTGTTATTATTATTATTTTTTTAAAAAAAATGAGACTGCACGTGGAATAGATTTTATGGACGGGCTCTATAGCAATGGAAGCATTATTTTCATGCATGAGTAGTATCCATAGGGCCTCATAAGCTTTATTTTTTATGTGCATGAATAGAAGGCACTTTTTTCATGTTCAAGAACTCATCTCTAATGTCGTGTCTTTGATTCTCTTTATATATAAGTGGATTGTATGTAAAGGGAGAGACATTAAGTGCACGATAGAGGATTTCAGTTATTGGATAAGTTGCCTATGAACAACTATTTCCTTGAAATCTTGTTGTATTTCTGCTCAGGTTCGGCGCACTCTTGTTTTTTATCAGGCATCTGTTGCTTCCTGTTACATAATTGCACATATCTTGATGCATGTTTAGCATTGAAGGTTAGTTTGTAATATTATCACTCAGGTTAGGTAATATTGAAGGTAAGTTCCCTATGAATAACTATTTCCTTGGAAAACTCAATGCCATTTCTGCTATGGTTAGGCACCTCTTGGTCTTTATTAGGCATGCATTGCATTCTATTTTATAATTGCACGCATCTTCATGCATGTATAGCTTTGAAGGTTAGTAAGCAATATTACTTAGGTCAGGCAATATTGAAGGAAAGTTGCCACGAACATCTATTTCCTTGGAAATATTGATGCCATTTCTGCTTAGGTTAGGTACACTCTTGATTCTTGTTAGGCATTCATGGCTTTCTATTATGTAATTGCGCACATCTTCGTGTATGTATATCTTTGAAGGTTAATTTGCAATGCTAGTTTTGAAAGGTTCACGAGTGTTCTTGAAGGATGCTACATTGTGGTATTTCTATATCTTGAACATCTTCTACAGATGGACTCATCTCCAAGTTTTTAAATTCTTTTCTTGTCTAAGGGTCACATTAGATACAGCGACTGCTTTCAATCTAATGATGGCTAGGTTTCTTTATGCAGGTACAAAGATGCATTGGGTGGTGTGTGGGTGGTAATGTTACTCCTAAGTTGTTATGTACTAACAGAAGTTCTTCGAGTTAGTAGTAGCACTTGGTTAAGTGTTTGGACAGATCAAGGCTCTTCAAAAAGATACGGACCCATTTTCTATAATCTGATTTATGCAGCTCTCTCCTTGGGACAGGTATGGCTGTTTATAAGGCCCAATTAAGAGCTATTACGTTTTTCAGTTACCTATGTTAATCTCAAAAAGTCAGTTGTTGAAAATTGGTTCCCATGTAGTTCAAGCTCATTTTTCCTTGCTGCATCGAGGGCACTGATACTCACTGTTGTTGCTGTATTCAGGTGCTAGTTACATTATTAAACTCGTTTTGGTTGATCAGCTCAAGTCTTTATGCAGCCAGAAGATTGCATGATGGTATGCTCAACTCTATACTGAGAGCACCAATGGTATTCTTTCACACTAATCCAATGGGACGGATAATCAATAGATTTGCAAAAGATCTTGGTGATATAGATCGCATGGTTGCTATCATGGTAAACATGTTTATGGGTCAAATGGCACAACTTCTTTCAACCTTTGTGCTGATTGGGATTGTAAGCACAGTCTCTCTGTGGGCAATAATGCCTCTTCTGATTTTGTTTTATACAGCCTACCTTTATTACCAGGTATGTTGTCACCAACTAAATAAGATGTGTCAACTTCCTTCGTTATTATCTTGCATGTCCTTGTGTGGCTTGTGAATTTTTTCATATTTGGGTGTCCACTTTTTACTGTTTGCATCTTTGTTCTTTCTATTTCTTATCATGCATATCCAATGAACTAGGGATTCTTCGTCTTAATAATTCTTTTTTATTTATCTGTGATCTGTCAAATAGGGAATTACACTTTTTTTGGGGCTTCACTACATTTAGGACAATATCTTTAGTTCTGAATGTTCAGCACTAACATTGATTAAGCCACCAATGTCATCTTTTGATTGTATTGAGGGAGACGAGGGAGAGAAGCTGGTTCTGCTGATGTTTGAATGTTGAGTACTTCGTGATATTCAATGATGACATGCAATTTTTCTGTGACGTCAACGTTAGTGTCAAACTACTGCTATTTGAATGAAATTGATGAATTTTAATGTTTTCCTGAATGACCAGTAAGACCCACATAAAAATTTCAAATTTTTATTTTTCTTTTTGTTTCCACATACTTGTAACCAAGTTTTTGTGCATGCTTGTATTTTTTAAAAGCATCCCTTAGTGAATCACTTATGCCTAAAAATTTGGAAGCTTGCTTTTGTAATTTTAGATTGTCATTTGTTAGGGCAGTGCATGGTTAAAACTAATAAACCAGCATTAACTATTTCTGCCAGAGCTTATTCTGTATTTGTTTGCTGCAGAGCACTGCTCGTGAAGTCAAAAGGTTGGATTCTATAACCAGGTCTCCTGTTTATGCCCAATTTAGCGAAGCGCTAAATGGGCTATCAACAATCCGTGCATATAAAGCATATGATAGAATGGCTAATGTTAATGGGAAGTCAATGGACAATAATCTTAGATTTACTCTCGTGAACATGAGTTCAAATCGTTGGCTTGCTATTCGGCTGGAAACATTGGGAGGTATTATGATCTGGTTAACTGCAAGTTTTGCTGTCATGCAAAACCAACGTGCGGAAAATCAGAAAGCATTTGCATCAACTATGGGACTTCTTCTGTCATATGCATTAAATATTACAAGCCTTCTGACAGCTGTGTTGCGACTTGCAAGCTTGGCTGAGAACAGTCTGAATGCTGTTGAGCGAGTGGGCACGTATATAGAATTGCCTTCTGAAGCTCCACCTGTTATTGAAAGCAATAGACCTCCGCCAGGTTGGCCTTCTGCTGGAGCTATCAAATTCGAGGATGTCGTTTTGCGTTATAGACCAGAACTTCCTCCTGTTCTCCATGGTTTGTCCTTCACAGTCTTGCCTAGTGAAAAGGTTGGAATTGTTGGAAGGACAGGTGCTGGAAAATCCAGCATGCTTAATGCTTTATTTCGTATTGTGGAGCTGGAAAGAGGGAAAATCTTTATTGATGGTTGTGACATTTCAAAGTTTGGGCTGACAGACTTGCGTAAAGTTCTTGGAATTATACCACAATCACCTGTCCTATTTTCAGGTTTGTAGTTCCCCACATCGTAATTATCCACCGAATAGGGAGTTCAGAAAAAACTTGTGCCCCTTATCTTTTCTTCTCTCTCTTAGTTGCATTGTTGTCTTTAGAATGAATAGCTTTCAGTTGTTTGAAAATGTGATATTATTCATATTTTCTGTTGATCTATCACAGAACAAAGTTTCTCAGATCGGAATGTCGTTGTTGTAGATGCATTCTATAGATGTCTTCATCTGTATCTGGAACAATTTTATTTCGTGAAGAGGAAATCAAGAGAATCGATTGTGTGTTTAGTGTGCAAATGATCCCCAGGGAAAAGATTTTGACACTAATAGCAACAAGTGGAAGCATTTTCATGATGAGTGAAAGCAATATCCATCACTTGTTAGTCATTTCGTTTTTCTATTGTTTTTCCATGTATTTTCAGATAATATACACTCTTTTAAATCTTAAACCTGGAAAGTTGTTATGGTTGCATTTCATGTTGATTCTCTTTGAAATCAAGAGAATCGATTGTGTATTTAGCATGCTAATGATCCCTAGGGAAAAGATTTTGACACTAATAGCAACTAGTGGATTCATTTTCAAGATGAGTGAAAGCAATATCCATCACTTGTTAGTCATTTTGTTGTTCTATTGTTTTTCCATGTATTTTCAGATAATGGGTATGTTTGGCAATGGTTAAAAAATGTCAAGTTAAAACTTTTTAATCTAAAACTTTTCACTCTTTACAACTATCATATTTTTTAATTATTTTTTCACATTTTCCTATACAACAACCCTACTTTTCAATCATTTCCACACAACTATCCACACAACTAACCTATCTATTTTAACTTTATCATCTTTACTACTCATCATTACCCCTATCATATTACATAATTTGACAACTTTTACTCTTCAAAACTTTTTATCAAAAGTTTTACTCATTCTCAAACACACCCAATATACAGACTCTTTGAATTCTTAAACCTGGTAAGTTGTTATGGTTGCATTTCATGTTGATTGTGTGATTTGTCGAAGCCCAATTTAACAAAATGATGGGTTGAGGCTAAATGCACCTGGGCGCACAGCCTCAGTGCACTCGGGTGCATTTAGCCCATTTTTTAATTTTTTATACAATTTTTAATTTAAGTGTCTTTAATATGCGTATCAATTTTTACTATTTTTGAAGTATTTTAGATATTTATTTTTTATTTTTGAAAATCAGTGCAATTTTAGGTAATTTAAAATTAATAAAATGCCATTGATTTTCAAAAATAAAAAATAAATATCTAAAGTTCTCCGAAAATGGTAAAAATTGATACACATGTTAAATATATTTAGATTAACAGTTGTATAAAAAAATTTTGAAAAAAATTTTAAAAAATGGGTTAAAGCACCCAGATGTACTAAAGCTAAGTGCACCCGTGTGCACTGTATCAGTATCCCAAAACGATGAGTTGTATCTATGAGGTTCTCCTTCTCCTTGAAAACCTATCAGCTTATCAATAGCTTATAGTGTTCACGACAAGGGTGCCATCTATAATAGTGAATTTCGATATGTTAAATTGATATTAGTTGTTTCTTGCTATTGTTGATCCTTCATGTGTTTGTATGATTTTACCTAACCCTTTCAATATGTTTAGGTACGGTGAGGTTTAATCTTGATCCATTCAATGAGCACAATGATGCTGACCTTTGGGAGTCACTGGAGAGAGCACATTTGAAAGATGTAATTAGGAGGAATTCACTGGGGCTCGATGCTGAGGTAACTGTTGTCAATTTATCATTTGAATGAGTTGCTTTTTCACATTGTTGCTCACAACATCATTTAGAGCTTCAGTTAGTATCAAAGCTCTTGAAACTTCGGAAGGGTGCTGTGTTGATACAGAGGAAGGGCCTTTTGGGGCCCTGTGGTATTAATGCCTTGTATCTCCATTTTTCACAAAAACTTTGATTGAGGCTTTTTTATTCCGTGCCTATTACCGCTATTTAAGTTGTCAGAAGCTATATATTTTGAGCGATATTAAAAGGTGGGTCCATGCACCCAGAAAAAGTGGAGGCTATCTGCTCGTTCTATTTCCACTGCGTGGCTGAACAAGCCTTTCTGTAATGGTTTTCCCTCCATGGTGATTACTTTGTCAACAAAGCATATAGAGAATCTCTTGTAATTCATATCCAGGACCATTTATCTTAGGCCACAATTGTGTGTGTGCAGAGAATTTTATTCTGGTTGGATTTGTTTCAGGAGACTGTATGCTAGTAGTGAGCTTGTCCCAGAGTTCATGGATTAGAATATGCAAGTCTGACGCTGTTCTTAGTCTGTTGTCTTTTCAATCAACTGTACCCTTCTATTCTCGTCTCTATCAGTTGATTACAATCTGATTTTGTTCACCTAAAAATGGATATAAATCGGTGGTCCAAATTACAATTGCAAGTCTTATGGTTATCTTTCATAGAAGAAAAGGTGGTGGTGTTCATAACAGTATTGGCAGATTTAATGGATCTTCATGAAGACTGTTCAAAAGATTAACCATACCCAAAGGCGAACTAGCAAGCAAGTGGAAATGTTTAATTGATCATGAAAGATTTCATGAAATAGATATAAAAACCTATATTAGCTCTGAGAAAATTTCCAACTTTTTGTTGCAAGGTTTCTGAAGCTGGAGAAAATTTCAGTGTTGGACAGAGGCAACTACTAAGTCTTGCTCGTGCACTGTTGCGGAGATCCAAGATTCTTGTTCTTGATGAAGCAACAGCAGCTGTGGATGTTCGTACAGATGCACTAATCCAGAAAACCATTCGAGAAGAATTCAAATCTTGTACTATGCTCATCATTGCACATCGGTTGAATACTATAATCGACTGTGACAGGGTTCTCCTCCTAGATGCTGGTCAGGTATATAACTGACCTCTAACTTAACAAGAAGCCTTGTCCTACTAGGCATTCAGATGCACAAGCTTCTGTGATATCGTGGAGTTTTTCCATTCACGTTTTTTTCATTTTATAGTTTGCCTTGTTAAACAGATGGATTCTTACAACTATGCTGATTTTTTAAAATAAGTGGCTGAGGCATTTCCAAACTGTTCTACTTTTCCCTTTGAATGGCTACTTCTTCTCAATTTCCGAATCAAATTTTATCGTTTTCTTCATTGATTTATTATAAGTATGAGGCTTTTATTACTAAACAAAGAAGATACGCTAGAATCTGCAGAGATGCAAAATGCATCCCTGTGATATTTATTTTTCATGCATTTGCAGACATTTAAAGTTGATTGCAGTGAGTGATGGAGGGAAATAAGGGAAACAGAAGTAGATCTCTCTTTTTTAAAAAAACTCTTTATGTGAAGGATTTGAGAGCATTTTGGGATTGTCTGACTATGATTTCTTCAGATTCCAGCACAAGGACTCTTTCCTTTTCAGATATTGTTTGGTGTTGTTGGTGGTTGTGGTCATGGATTCAGAAATTATGTTTCCAGTTTGCTATCTGATTTATTCAGAAATCATTTGTCATATGATTCAGAAATATGATTCCTCGTATTCAATATTCATGTGGTCTCCATTTTATTCAAGAGGAATCACATCTTTACCAGGAACCTATGTTTATGTTCATAAGTTTGTCAAATGCATTTGTTAGTGTTTTGTATAGTTTGCTTAGTCTTATCAATTAATATTTCACAGTCAGCTGAATCAGGCACACTTTTATGCTCTGCTTATGCAGGTCCTCGAATTTGACACGCCAGAGGATCTACTATTAAATGAAAGAAGTGCTTTCTCCAAGATGGTTCAGAGTACAGGAGCTGCTAATGCTCAATATCTTCGGGTACTCTATTTCGTTGATCTGTTTCTTTTGTTGTAATTCAATACCACTACTGTCAATCATCCTTTTATGACCTTGATATCTTTCTTTCCCTGATTCACATGCATGCCACCTCCAATGAAAAAACAGGGCTTGGTTCTAGGTGATGGTGACAAATCCAATAGAGGAGACAATACACATCGTGATGGGCAGAGGAGTTGGCTGGCATCGTCTCGCTGGGTTGCTGCGGCTCAGTTTGCACTGGCTGTCAGCCTCACATCATCACAAAATGACCTTCAACGGTTAGAAATTGAAGATGAGAATAGTATTCTCAAGAAAACTAAAGACGCTGTTATCACTTTACAAGGGGTTTTGGAAGGGAAGCATGACAAAGTTATTGAAGAAACACTGAATCAGTATCAGGTGCCACAAGAGAGGTGGTGGTCTTCTCTCTACAAAGTGGTTGAAGGTATGGCATAATGCTCCTGCATTTCTGTGAACTCATCACATAAATCCGGCGAATACATGAGAAAACAGTTCAGTTTCAGACCAATTAACATCTCAAAAATGCGGGAACTACATTGTACACTACTATATCCAAAATCACCAAGAGTATCATTAGACATCCCTATCTTGATTTACATGTTGGGATGCCTCCGATATATAGGGAAGCGCCCCTGATGGGATCTCGTTTGATCATTTATTAAAATCAGCTCTACCTTATTCCTTTATTGGCATTTCTTCAGTTTCTCTTTGCATATAATTAGAATATACAAAGGCCAAAATTCTTCATATAAGTGAATTATCAATTAAACAGAAATTTTCCAAAGAGATTTTTCTTTTTTTATTTGATGGTGTTTTTCTGACAATGATCAATTAAATGCTGGGCAGCGCTTCAATGGTGTTGACAACACTGAAATTTTTCAGTATTGCCACCCCCTTTTGGCCCCCTTTGATGGTTAAATTAACATCCAATCCACTCATTTTATTAACATAATTTGTTTTAGGCTTTTTTTGAAATATACCCACTATGTTTCACCTTAATCTCAGATATACCCACAACGTTTCCAAATTCCCAAATATACTTACTACATTTGCATTTAATTCCAAAAACACTGATTATGTGAGTTAACGCCATTAGTGAATGTGTGAAATTACTGATATGTCCTTCAAATTTAGTACTAAATTAGAAAATTTGAATGTCATAACTCACTAATGCCCTAATTTCACGTGTTCTAAATTTAGAGAGCCCTAATTTCATTTCCTTTCTATTTCATTTTATCATTTATTATTTTATAATAGGTGTATTTTGTGTAATTACAAAAATTTAACTGACGATTTTTTTACGA
This sequence comes from Annona cherimola, assembly GCA_030490835.1. Taxonomy (NCBI): domain Eukaryota; kingdom Viridiplantae; phylum Streptophyta; class Magnoliopsida; order Magnoliales; family Annonaceae; genus Annona; species Annona cherimola. The sequence continues at coordinate 9,463,055 of CM059975.1, read as the reverse complement.
AATAGGCATATTTGGGATTAAATGCAAACGTAGCGGGCATATTTGGGATTTTGAAAACATAGTGGGTATATTTAGGATTAGAATATTTAGGATTGGAGTCAAACGTAATGGGTATATTTGGGAAAAGCTCTTTGTTTTATTACGTATCAAAAATCATTTCAATCAAGGTGGTTCTTACCCCTTTAAAAATATATAATCATGTGTAATTTATAAAAACACTGGTACTGATTCACATATGCATTAGAATGTTTTATAACTTCATGGAATCACTCATTGATATAGGAATGATGTTTTAGATGTTGGATTTATCTTTTTAAAATACCAATGTATAAATAAATAAAAAAATTATTATGTTGATTTCATACCAATATATAAATAAAAAAAATTAGTATGTTGACTTCACATGAAATTTGGTTTCCAAGTTAAATAAATAAGTTCAAATGAAATGATTGGATTGGATTTGATTTTGATTTAATCATTAAAGTGGGCCCAAATGGGGTGGCAGCTCCCAACTATTTTGGTGTCGTCGACGCCATTGAAGCACTGACCTTAAATGTTTGATTGGCTAGATAGAGGAGAGAAAAGGAAGTCACGCAAGTTCAAATAGAGAATGCTAAGTTAACTTCAATACATGCACTATTTTTAACAGCAAAAATTAAGTCATCAATTTATAAATTCTATATTTTATGTTTTCTGTGCCTATAATTTCATCTCTGGAAAAAAGTTGCCAGCCAGGTATTTCCAAGTCTTCTATTGGCAACATCCAATGTAAGATTAAACCCACCTCTAGGAAAGCAAATGTACCTGGGCTATTCACACTACTGCGTGCGCCTTCTAGGATATCAAAGCAACCTACTGCACCTTAGCTGCCTAGAAAATACCAGTAGAATTTGGAGGAAAATGGATGAGATTCTTCTTGCTGCACCAGCTTCCTTAAATTATTTTCTTTTTCAGGTCTTGCCGTAATGAGCAGGCTGGCCAAGAATAGGCTTCAGCAAGCAGACTATGGATTTGAAAATAGATCAATTGACTGGGATAGTCTGGAGACGTGACATATGAAGGAGAATTATCTTCTTCATATATAACCAGTGCCAATGGCAGCATCAGCATAATATCCAGCAATAGATTCAACAGCGCAGTTGAACCTGTCATACCTTGTTGGAATCTCATTGGCAGTTCAGCATGATCTAACAGATGGTGATCAAGCGAATTCACCACTTCCTCTGGTTAGTGCGGTCCGTATTCCATCGCAGAGATGTAGATCAATCCAGCCGTGCTTTTGCTACGTTGTTTTTTTGTGAGAAATACTTTCATTAGATGGTTAACACCCAGTTAGTTGGATGGAGGGCAGTTCTTTGGTCTGATGTGGGAACGGTCGCTTGGCAGTGGCATCCTATGCATAACATGCATCCTAAAGATTGTGAGTGCAGTGTAGCAGGGCATAGCCCAGTGGTAACACAGGCATGCGCGAGTGACGTCCCCGGATTGTGTCTGGAGAGAGCTGCCCTTCATTGTATTGATGTGATATTTTTTTTTTTTTTCAAAAAAAGAAGGTATTGTCAGTGCAATTTCGTGCGGGCAGGCTTGGAACACTGCTGTCTATTGGGAAAGAATACAAGTAGCCCCAGATCTGACGTATCATTTTGGAAGCCTTACCAAGACACTAGGCAGCCTTATCCTGCCTTTTGCCGCAAAAAACATTGTTGTCATATGCTTTATGGTTGGTTGCATAACGAGAGGGTAAAAGGTCGATCCTTTTTGTCTCTTCCTTTTGTAATGTGTCAGAAATATAACTTCTTTTTGTTATTTTTGTTTCCCTTTGCTAATACATTTTATCTTCTCTTGTTAAGCTTCTCATCTCCCAATAAAACAGTTCTTAAATTTAATTTTCAAGCGAAAGCATCAAACCATTTCTTTCCGTAGAAAAAAGCCCAAGCAATGATGTAGCGTGACTTCTGACCTGGATGCCCATCAAGTGGGCGTTTTGGAAAATTTCTCACAACTCCAAATGATATGGAAGAAAATGATTATGGACCTTCCATACTTTTATAATTCGACGATTTTCTTTATCCGTTCAAACATGGAATTACTGAATATGAGTGGAAAATGACCTGTGACTCGGAATAGAAGAGGATGCTATTTGGGTTACCCAATGGAATGGAACGAAATTGTCTGAATAATATAAAAATGGTGTCAGGAAAAAACCGGATTAAAGTTGAAACAAGCAGCTGACAAAATTGAAGATACAAGTAGCGGAGGAAAAAAAGAAGCATGATTTTATTATTATTATTATTTTTCTGTCGTATTACTTGCCTTGGATGATTAGACATTTGAAGATGTGCTGCAGGGGTAGGATGATCAGACCCCTCCTGCTATTCAATATTTGAATTGTAGACCTCTCATTGACACTATACAATCGCATCCAAGCGACGACGAAGAAGCATGATTGTTATTTGTGGGACACGTCAAATCAACCATGATTGGAATTTGGAGAGCGTATACGTGCCAGAGATTGCTAACAGTGCTTTAGGTAAGAAGTATGGCATCTTTGTTTTGGAAGTTGTAAAAGGATGCAGCATGAGTTAATGGATTGAATAATAATAATAATAATAGAAATATATAAATGAAATGAAATAAAAATAAAATTATCAGACTATAATATTGATAAGAAAATAACGCAAAAAAATGGGCTCTGTAGACTAGACTAGTTTTCGTAATTCCGGATTCCCAATCACCAAGCGTATCTTTAAAATGATAAGGGCTTGGAAATGCTTGACCAGGTGGCAGGGACTGCTGATTCCGGCCCGATGAATCTGGCTGCCGATTTATCTATATTTCATGTCTTTGCATACCGGCCTAATACATCTCGGAAGTCACTAGATCCGTGCAGCTAAATGGACCAGAGAAACTCAGCTCTGTCCCAGATTTCATCCGACGATTTATTATCCTATTCCCATGCGTTTGTTGATTTACGGTAGAAATCGACGTCCGGTTTGATGCGCTTCTGCACATGCCCACATCTTCGTCGCACGTGTTTCATTGTTTTCACCACCTCGTCAATTTGTATCAGTGTACTACGGCGCATCACACTCGATGAAGAACTTCGGCATTTGGAAAGCTTGCCTTAGAAGGGTCGGAATATAATCGTTCATCGTGCAGTACGTGTGCACCTCAGACCTATCTGAAATTGTAATCCGCTGGACATAATGGTAACCGTGGGAGTGGGATCCACGTTCACGTGGGAGCATAGTCATGATGTTGTTTACATGGGAGCAGTACATTTTTGCATTTTGGATTTACAATTCTTTCACACGGGTGAAATTTTTATTGGATGTAAATTTTGCATTATGAAAATATTAATTGACTTTATTAGAGGCTACAGATTAAGTGAATGTCGTATTGAATGGAAAAATTAAGTCTGTTCAAATCATGGACTGGGATGTGATCTAGACAAGTAAAAACTAAGGGTGTGTTTGGTTGGAGGTAAAACTTTTGATGAAAAGTTTTAGAGGTAGAAGTTGTCAAATTGATAAAAAATGATGTGATATAATAGGGGTAATGATGAGGAGTAAAGAGAATAAAGTTAAAATAGATAGGTTAGTTGTATGGGTAGTTGTGTAGAAATGATTGAAAAGTAGGGTAGTTTGTATAGAAAAATGTGAAAAAATAATTAAAAAATAGAGTAGTTATGAAGAGTGAAAAGTTTTGTGTTGAAAAGTTTTAATTGACAAGTTTTGGCCCCAAACAAACACACCCTAAATGAGTAAGGGTCGTATTGAAAAAAATACATATATTGTGAATGAAAAAAGTAATATTAAAATAAAAAATAAGATTATTATGTATTAGAAAATTAAAAAGTATTAAAATGAAAAAGTTTTGTTACGAGAGAAAAGTCTTATCCTATTCTGTTAGATTATACGGAGCTACTGGAGAGTTAGGTAACATGTGAAAGTAGGAATAGGAAAGATTTTCAAAAATGTAAGTGGTATGATGTGACAAAAGTAAAATAAAAGTGAAAATAATGAAAATAGCGATATGCAAATACGTGAAAACAATTGGGATATGAAGATAATAAAGAAAAATGGTAATTAAGTAGTTGAAATATTAAAATTATGCCGAAAATTGTGCTACCCACTTCCCATTCCCACTTTACACTAAGGGGACCCTGGGCAAATGGTGATAATGGAATAAAACGAATTTCAAAAAATAGAGAGTCGTGTAATATGATAAGGTTGAAATAAGAATAAATAGGATATTTATATAAATTAAAACAAAGAATATTGGAATATATAAATAAAAAAAATTGCATTCCATTTCATTTGTTAGTAGTTTAACACTTTCTAATTTGTTTTAGTGCATGGGATCTACGTGAGTGCTCGCGCACTTGTTCCTTTGCAACATTGCCTCCGACCACAAAGGTGGCGCACGTGCATGAGACTGCATTTCAAAACATTTACGACATTAAAATATGAAAATAGAAGTCTCATTTGTTTGGCATAAAAGTCAAAATATTTCCCCATTTGCAAGTTGTGTCACGTGTTAGTGGACTATTTCAACCTCTAAAATGTCAAAATTTTGAATCATAAAATGCCTCGCAATAGCGTTGACCATGGTACGGAGGATTTAAAAATGATTTTCTGCATTGTGAAAAAAATCTATTTTCATTAATAAATAAATAAAAAAGAAATAAATGACGCAACGCATTAGCATAATAATTCAAAAGCAAGAGAATGGACACAAAAAAATAAATTTTTTAATGAGAAGTGATCTCGTTAATTCGAGTTAAACAAATGTCTCGCTTTGTTCACCTAAAAAAACTCATATATATTTAATATATAAATCAGGTTTTATTATTTTTTTGATATATGTATATATTTTTTAAGATTTTAAAATATTTTTGTGTATATATGTATCAAATATGCACATAGATGTTTAAAAATCTCAAAAAAATATATACACAGTCCAAAAAAGATAAAACTTGATTTATATATTAAATAAACTTTTTTTGATAAATTATGTTAAATACACTTAGATAAACAAATGTATGAAAAGAAATAAGAAAAGTTTTGTAAATGAGTTTTTCAAGATGAACTAAGAGAGACATTTGTTTAATCCGAATTAACAAGATCGTTCATCTTTTTTAATAAAGAACATAATGCGAAATAATTAAAATATAAATAAAAATGAATAAGGATTACGATTTCAAACTTTGAATCATGTATAAGAAAAAACACGTGAATATGCGTTGGTGTTTTCATTTGTCAAGCGGATCTCTGCCACCAAGAAATAATATTAACGTATTCATAGAGAGGCGAAAGGTGAACTGGTTTTCTAACGTAGACCCAACTATTTTAACTAATTATTTCTCAAAAAAAAAAAACTATTTTAACTAATTTAACTATCATACTTTTTTTCATTATATTCCTATATTGGAATTATTTTCTTAAGCAACTACCTTCTTTGCTACCCACATTATGTTAGACATTCTAATAATTTTTTTAAAAAATTCCATTTTTCCCTTTCTCCACGTATATTACCAACTGTGCCTTTTCATTTTAGCCAAAAGATTCAGTTTGAAAAAACAAATAGTAATAATGGGGCACCGTTTGGCTATAACAAAATTTTTTCAAAATAAAAATTTTCAATTTAAAACATTTCTCTTTCCATAATTACCTTACTTTTCAATCATTTCTTTTTATCTTTTTATACAACTACTTAACCTTTTAATCATTTATATACAACTATTAATATGGCTGACCTATCTATTTTAAAAAGATGTTTGGTAAATTTAATTTTTGTGGGATTGTGGGTAATTAGAATATAAGGATAAAATTAAAAAATAGAGTTACTAAGATATTAAATAATTTGTGGAGAAATGTAGAAGATGAGACACTTCCTTCCCCACATACTCAGATACCAAACAAATCATAACTTTATCCTCTTTAGTTATTATTATTATCTCTATCATATTATATCATTTTCTCTAAATTTAAAAATTTTTACATTAAGAATTTATCACTTTCCAAACACACCCATAGGGCATGTTTGGCTACACTAAAAATTTTCAAACGAGAACTTTGCATTCTTTACAATAACCTATTTTTTTTATTATTTTCATATATTTCTATACAATTATCTTAAATTTTATATATAACTATTCATATAACTAACTCATTTATTTTAACTTTATTCTCATTAATTTTATCATATCACATTATATTTTCATTTTAAAAACTATTACATACAAATGTTTCATTTAGGGTGTGGTTGGAAATTAATAAAACTTTTTGATGAATAATTTTTGGTATAAAAGTTTTTGAAATGAGAGAAAACGATGTGATATTATAACAGTAATGATGGATAATAAATAAAACAAAGTTAAAATAATAAGCTAATTGCGTGTATAGTTAGGTAAAAATGATAGAAAAACGAGATAGTTATATATGAAAATGTGAATAAATAATTAAAAATACAGTAGTAAAAATATGAAAAAATTTTAAATTGAAGAGTTTTATGATGAAAAGTATTGTGGATTCCCAAACATGCCCTTAAAAGTTTTATGATCGACCAAAAAACTCCAGCCAATAGACGACGAATTAGCTTCCGAGTCCGCGGGCCAGCGTTATTTACCGTGCAATTTAAGCGCTGATGCTGCAGCGTCCAACGATCATATTTTGATTGACTTCTTAAAACTTAATAATGCAATCTTAGTAGTTAATCCAAGCCATCCAAATCCCATTGCAAGTTTTTATTTCCATAAAAATTTTGAATATGAATCGTTCCACAGTTTTACGCCCATTGATGATGCAGAAATTAAAGTGATCCACTTCCATGCCATCCATCCGACGGGTATTAATTGGACGGTCTTCAATCTATCGTCTGAACTATTTGTGACAGCATTTAATTCTCGGCGGGTTTGCACTTTGCAAACGGATGACAGATGACACCGCGTTATTAGGCAGCGGGTTAGCATATATAGTAGAGTTGTGATCTTGTCTTCAGACCGGTCCAGAAACATTTTGTTTTTGTTTTTATTTTTTTTGAATTTTTTATAAATATATTAATCTAGTTGTATTTAATCTATAAATCAAATTTTATTATTTTTGGATATGTGTAGATATTTCTTTTGAATTTTTAAAAATAAGAGTGCTTTAAGTCCTTTTAAATATTTAAAATGACTTAAAGCACCTTTGTTTTTAAAAATTTAAAAGAAATATCTACACATATTCAAAAATAGTAAATTTTGATTTGTAAATTAAGTACAATTAGATTAACATATTTATAAAAAAAATTTCAAAAAAATAAAAATATATGTTTTTAGACCGTTCTGAAATCAGTGACGGGTCTGAAAAGATTATTTGACCATATAATAAGCATTTTAATAGGTTGCTGCTACTCAGTATAGACAATAATGTCATCACGTCCCGTATAAGGTACAGAAAAAATAAAACCAAATACTAATGTGATATGAAAAGGGGAACAAATAAAAAAAGAACTCAATTTTCTAATAAAATATAAAAATATTAATTAAAAATATAAGCAATAAAAAGCAAACTAAAATATTTTAAGCGACTAAAATTTATGGAAAGAGACAAAGGAAGCTTTCGGTAATGCATTCGAGAAAAGGGGAGGAGAAACTCATTTATTGCATGTCTTATTCATTTTACCTACTTTAATTATTTTATTTTTATATTCTTACTCTTGTATTTAATTGTTTCACATAAGTCCCTTATTAATTTCTACGTCACCCCTATTATATCACATTATTATTATAACTTGTTTTAATTTTTTTTTTTACTTTTAAATTTTCTTATTTCCTCTTACTAAATGCACCAAAAGAGTAAATGGAATACGACAAAAGATTGAGAAAAGAGTGTTGTATTGTGATACAATACTAAATTATTTAAAAGATAAGCAAGAAGAAATTATATTTTTTTATAAGAAAACAATAATTAATAACAAAATTATGATGATTAGATAACTAAATACCTAAACGCATTAAGGATTATACGATAATACATGAAATCATGATTTTAAGTAAGAAAAATGATCTAAAATACAGAGAATTTTTAAAAACCAGAAAGCTTAATAATGACGAAGATATAAAAAATTTGAACCATCCATTCATCCAAGAGACAATTGAGTTGGAAAAATGGAAATAGGAACGGAAATAAAAGGGAACTGACAATTGTAAGAATGATATTGGCTGCAAAATAAATACATCTAAAATGGATAAAAATAATAGTTAAAAGAGAGCTATTCCGTGCAGCACAATTGCACCGGAATAGTGATACATTTATCTAAAAATGAGTCCTCTGTATATGAGAATGTAATGAAACTTTACAAGATCACTTATCCATATATAAATTTCAAACCAAATGGTTTATATGTGGAAAAAATTATTTTAAAGTTTTTATTTATATCAAACTATTTTATTATGTTGAATTTTGTATTATTTTCAATTATGGTCCATACAAATATCCGATTGGGATGAAAAATTGAGATGTTAATAAAATATATTATTCTAAATATAATGGATGAAGTGGATTATAATTTTATGATTACATGAAACCTATTTTGATGCCACTGCACCTTAATGAAGGTGCTGTGACGCTGTAACTGAATATTACTCTGGTTAAAAAAATAAATGAATGTTGTAAAAAATGATACGTGAAATCTACCGCATTTGTTGGTACTATGTACCGAAACTGAGCTGCGCACATGGCCTCTCTCTGCGAGAACACCGACGGCTGCTCTCATGCACGTGGTCTACCTGTACTCTTCCCTCCATGTAAAGTTGGAAACCCGTCGTGTGCGCCGCGGTGCATGGTAGACTCCGTGCCCCCTACGAGCCAGCCTGGCGGAAACCATTCCTGCTGCGTTGTCAGATATCTCAAGCAAAGGGCCCATTCCGCCGGGCCCACAATCCGGGCGCGCATTCACGTAGAAAGTACACACCTTGGTGCATGCTGCTGCCATTGCATGCGCGGCACTACTCTCTCTCTCTGCCCTGATTGTCTGCACTCCACTGGTGTGTCGAGAGCGCATCATTGTAAGTCGGAGATAACCATCGGCACCGTCAATCAAGCCATCAAATCGACAGCTGCAGCGAAAGCAACGTATATAATTCCATCCCCCTACTTTTGCAGGTGGGCTTCTCTCTGCCATTCGATTCCCCGCTGCATTCGTTCACAAGTCATTCAGTGATCAGAATATCAGGGAAGGGAAACGGACGGTCGAGATCGATTCATAAGGGCAGCCGGCATTTAGGAAGGCTGGATCTGCCGCTGGGAGCGTAACAAGAGAGAGGTGCCAAAAATATCAAAACGCCAGACGGCGGCCATGCTCGACATCCGACAGCACTCGGAAACGGGAAATCAGCTGTGGGGCCCACCAATTGTCAACGTGAATTGGGTGCAACCGCTGTTGCGCAGTGCCAGCAGATTCCCCGGACCCAGTTCCACACCAGCGAGAAAGGAATTGAGTAATTACCGGGCCCGTTTTCAAAGGCTATGGTCCCCTCCACCCCCGCCTCTTTTCGCTTTTGTTTCCCTCTATGGAAATCGTGGATACATGCGAGTCATCTGGTCCGTTGATCTTGTGGAAGGATAACTTCTACTTCGAGTTTGCATTTTACGAGGCATCTGTTTCAACAGGTTGTGTCTTTATCATTTCACCTATTAGCGAATTTGCGAATTTTCACATGGATTTGGCAAAACACCTCATTCTCTCGTAGTGATGATTAAGGCCACGCAGAGATGTCTTCTTAGGCTGTGACTTATATGAGTTAGGATCTAAAGAAATAATTATACTTGCTTGGTGAGTGATCCGCTATATATACGATTTAAAATCGATAACGTCAGAAGAATAAAGGAGTTTTTGGGTGTGTTTGTGAATGGATAAAACTTTTGATGAAAAGTTGTCAAATGATGTAATATGATAAGGATAATGATGAGGAATAAATAGGATAAAGTTGAAATAAATAGGTTTGTTGTGTTGGTAGTTGTATAGAAATAATTTAAAAGTAGGATAATTGTATAGAAAAATGTGAAGAAATAATTTTAAAAAAAAAATAGTTGTGGAGTGTGAAAAGTTTTAGATTGAAAAATTTTAAATTTACAAATTTTTGTTGTTGCCAAACACACCCTTTGTAAAATTATAGTTATTGGAAAAGTTGCAAAGTCATAAACAGATGAGGAGGTAAACATAAATAGCCAATAAAAAAATAAAAAAGAAGGCTTTTTCCTGGGCTGGCGAGGGTATTTGCTTTTCCGTCATGCCTCTATGTACCGGTCCATTTTTGAGATTTGTACGTTGGATTGAAAATCCAGCCATTCACTATATTTAATATTATTTATTTAACTAAAAAACTAAATTTCAACCAATTTCAATCTGTATATAAGCCACATTTGCTTAAAAATAGATACATTTATATGTAAATTAAAAAAATTACCTGGATTTATTCATATATGCATTAAAATGTAGTAATATTTTATAGATTCATTTATCTACATATTTATAATAAGTTAGATGGTTTATATGTTAAAAATATGATTTTAAATTGATATTTTAGAATTAAATTATTTTATTATATTGATTCTATATATTTATAGATAAAAACTATATATAGTAAAATTTAAAAAATAAAAAAATATTTATGACACTTTAAATAATACTAAATATAATGAATGAAGTGAATTTTTCATCGACTATCTAAATAATAAAAAAAAAAAGAAAATTACATGAAGAGTAACGAAAGCGCCCCCGCATTTCCCGAAAATGTTTTGGCACTTCGAAAAACCTTCAGCAGCGAACTGGTGAGTTTTTTCGTTCTCCTCTTCGTAAAAAATAGAAAAGAACTACCCTCGAGTCGACATCTCTCTCTCTCTCTCATAGTTACTGTTTTTTGTGAGTCGTATTTTTCTATTTGATGGGGTGTCCTCAGCAACTTGTAGGGTAGTTGGGTAGAGAAACTACTCTTTTGGATGTTTTCGGAGCTTTTGACAGATGGGCATTGTATGCGTTCGGGGATAGTTCTTTGCAAGACAGTCCCGGAGAAAAGTTCTCCCCTGGAGTGTCTCCTTGTCCTTTTCGGCTGATGGGTTTTGCATTTCTCGGGTTTTTGCCTTTAGGCCGTTTCAGGTTGGTTTTAACTTCCGTTTCAATGCCGGGATTTACACGCATCGGGTTTCCGGCGGAGGTTTTTATGGCCGTTGCATAAAAGTAACCCCCCTGAAGAAGCTTTCCGTCTTTTGCAGGGGGTTGGAAGTTGCCATTTTGAGATGGCATTGTAGAGATATTTGTGAATGCGCTGCACTGGAGTTGTTGTGGGTGTTTTTTGATTTCTTTAAAATTTTCCCGTGTGATTCTGGGGCCGTAGATTTGGGGCGTGAACTTGCCATTTTTTAGAAACTTCGAGCTGAAATTTGTGAGATTTAGCGCATTTGTTTTCTCTTGAAGCTGAGTCGGAGTGGTTTTGGTCAGAAAGTTCTGGGTGCTCACGAATCCGAGATTTTTTAAGAATTTGTTGGGGCAGCAATTTGTGGTGTAGGTATGGTCTTCTTATATTTTTGAAGGTTGTTGGGATTTGGGAGTGGTTTTCGGTTCAGATTGTTGCCAGTTGATTCCATTTGAGGTGGTTTTCTAGCACTTGCCGCTGTTGGAGGGAAGTAGGAAACATTTGAATTGGGAGCTTTTTTCTGCACTGGCCTCTTGGAGATCTAGTCGGCTTCTGGTTTGAGTCTTTATTTGGTAGCTTTGATTCCCATTCGCTTCTTACAGAATGGCTTGTATGAAGCTTGGTTCGAAATCTGACGCGTTCCAACGGCAGGGGCAGGCCTGGTACGTGGTGCTGTCTTTAATTTTTCTTTTTTGGGAAATAAATTTGCCTCGATTCCAGCTTCAATTTTGTTGTTGAGGATCTTTACATCATGTGTTCGATGGTATGTATTCAAGTAGCAAAGTATGCCTGGCATACGGATCTAACATACTTTCTCTTCCTCTTAAAGAATAATAAATTGCTTCTTGTAAAATTTCTGACATCTTGCATTTTTCATGATTGGAAAGAAAATTCTTCTTCTTTTTTTAATAGTAGAAAGAAAATTATTCTTGAGATATTCTTGGTTTATTAATGAATTTTGTAGGTTTTGGATCCAGCACGCATGATGTAAAATTCACTGAAGTTCTCTTAAGTCCTTTCGGGAGGGATGTGGGCACTGTGATCAGTAGATTATCTCAATGCAGCAGCTGTTTTGACTTTTGAGATGATCTAGAAAATTAGAGGGGCTTTATTGTAGTGTGTAGAAACTGTGTTGATCGACCAAGGTGTAGGATCATAGAAGTAGGTGATCGGAGTAAGATTTTTACGGAGATCTCAGATATTATTTTCCCTGGAACCTATATATCTCAGTAATTCATCTGATATTTTATTCAACAATTCCTCTTCATCCAATTTTATCATCCATATCCAGTTCCACTGGATTTGGGATTTTCATGGCTCTCTTTTCCATCTACCTTTTTTTGGGAGCGCATTGTTGTGAAGATGATGAGAATTCACCATTCGACACTGACTGCTGTGATGTCTGAGTCTATGACAATGAATGGTGTTACACCTGGTTTATAGTGTCCCATATGTGACACGTCTGGAAAACTGTGAGCTCATTTTTTAAAAAAATTCCGTTAGTGGAAAGTACATCACATCCTTTGGTTTTCAACATTTCAGGTTCTGTGCAACTGGGCTTCCCAGTGATGTGATTGTTGAAGTTGGTAAGATGTCCTTTCACCTTCACAAGGTGAGTACTCATGACTGAGAAAGCTTTTTCAGTTGCTGTTGTAAAAAATTGTATCAATTTATTGGGTTTTTAATTGCTACTGAAGCTGTGGGCCGTAGAACATCTAATATACAAGGTGAGGTTTATCAGCTTGGAATACTCGGAAGACATACATTGTTGGATGTGCCATTGCTAAAGGGAATGCGAATGACCAATGAACTTATTCCAGGCTACCATGGAAATCTCCATTTCAAAGTATGGATCATGACTGGGCTTCCTTTGCAGCAACTTACTGTGTTTAGAAGATTTAACCTCGTTACATTGGAATCAAATGATCCTAAATATCATCCGACAAAGTAGTGTGCACATCCTATATTTACAACTAACCAGTTGATCAAAACTGTTGGATTTTGTTCTTGGTATTGATGTCTTGGTCTTTTGCTCTGTAAAGTGTGACCATTGTGGCAGCAGGGTTTCATGGTGGTCGATCATAGTCTTGGTGCTTCTGCTTTTGTTCTCCACACCCAGCAAACTCTTTAAAATATCAAAAATTGTAGGTTGTATGAGTCATGTCAATTTGTTCTTGTGGTGTGACTCATGAGTTGTGGATCAAATATTTGCTTTCCAAGGTGGATATGAGGGTGAGTGCTGGGTGGATCTCGCACGTCTTAATCTACATGATAATTGATGGTATAGGTCACATTTCCATCCACCGGGCCACCAGTGAGGCAAATTCTAACATGGGTTCTCTTTAACATAATGAGAAAAAGCACAAGATAATTTTGAATTCTTCTGGTATTGTATGTCAACTATCAAGTAAGGTGGATACAATATATCCTTCATACTTGCCTAATTCCAATTTGAATGCCACTGCCAAATTCTTTGTCACGTTACATGTAGAATTTATGACTGGAACATTAATTTCTTTTCTCTAATGTCTCTGCACTTCAATTTCCTGTCAGTTCCCATTGCTTTCCAAAAGTGGAGTCCTAGAAAAGCTGATTGCAGAGGCATCTGATGATGGAGAAGAAGGCTGTGTTATACATCTCCCTGATTTTCCTGGTGGTCCAAAAGCTTTTGAGCTTGTTGCAAAATTCTGCTACGGTGTGAAACTTGAGCTCACTGCACTTAATGTCGTTTGCCTCCGCTGTGCCGCGGAGAATCTTCAAATGACAGAGGAATATGGGGAAGGCAATATGATCTTCCAGACTGAGATCTTCCTCAACCAGGTTGTTCTTTGCAGCTGGAAAGATTCAATAAAGGCTCTACAGGCATGTGAAGATGTCCTACCCTATGCAGAAGAACTTCAAATAGTGAAGAGATGTATTGAGTCATTAGCTGTGAAGGCATGCACAGACCCAAATCTGTTTGGTTGGCCAATGACAGAACGCGGTCCCATGCAAAGCCCTGGTGGGAGTGTATTGTGGAATGGCATTAGCACTGGGGCACGCCCAAGGAATGCTAGCTCAGATTGGTGGTATGAAGACGCATCATCCTTGAGTCTTCCTCTCTATAAAAGGCTGATTTCTGTCATGGAATCACGTGGCATCAAAGAAGAGATCATTGCTGGTTCACTTACCCACTATGCGAAGCGGTATCTTCCAGGCCTCAACCGGCGTAAGAGTGTGTCAGGTGAGCACAGTGCTCGGCTAATGCCAACACCAATGGCACCTGCACCATCTGAAGAAGAACAAAAACTTCTGCTTCAGGAGATTGACAGCTTGCTCCCCATGCAAAAGGGTGTGATGTCTACCAAGATACTTTTTGGCCTTCTCCGAACTGCCATGATCCTGCGGGCAAACCCATCTTCTATATCGAACTTAGAGAGGAGGATTGGCATGCAGTTGGACCAAGCTACACTGGAAGATCTACTGCTGCCTACGTTTTCATACTCTATGGAGACACTCTACAATGTTGAATGTGTGCAGCGCATTCTTGAGCATTTCTTGGCATTTGATCAGATGACAGGTGGGGCCTCTCCATGTTCAGTTGATGATGGACAGCTGATTGGATCACCCTCTCTGACGCCAATAACTATGGTGGCCAAGCTCATTGATGGGTACCTTGCAGAGGTTGCACCCGATATCAACTTGAAGCTGCCAAAATTCCAGTCATTGGCTGCAGCTGTTCCTGATTATGCTAGGCCATTGGATGATGGGCTTTACCGTGCCATTGACATATACCTGAAGGTAATCACTAATCTTGAAAATGCAGCAGTTATTATCAAGTATCAACTGGAGTCCTAATGTGGCAGAGCGAAGGCTATCAATGTCTTCATCTTTCCATCTTTTATTTTTTATGTTTTCCTTTTTGTCATATGGCCCAAAAGCCAAGTGTGTCCAATTATCAGGCAGGCAACAGTCTATGGATCTTTGGACGCATGAATATAGTTGGGGGACTGTAATCAGTTCCATCCTTTGTGTGGGATCTGCCTGCTCGTTGGGTGGTGGGGATTTTCTCCAGTAACAGTTTTTAAGTCTCTAGAAATGTTTCTGAACTATAATGTCTATTGATTGCAATTCACTTGAAGGTCTTTATGCTGACTGTTTCTTATCCTTTTATTGATGCATTCAGGCTCATCCATGGCTCACTGATTCTGAGAGGGAGCAGCTCTGCCGGTTAATGGACTGCCAGAAGCTCTCTTTGGAGGCCTGCACACATGCTGCGCAGAACGAGAGGCTTCCACTCCGGATTGTTGTTCAAGTCCTCTTCTTTGAGCAACTCCAGCTGCGGACGTCAATCGCAGGTTGCTTCCTGGTCTCTGACAACCTGGATGGTGGGTCGCGGCCTCTGCGGAGTGGGCTCATTGGTGGTGGGCCAAATGAGGGAGGGTGGGCTACCGCAGTGCGCGAGAACCAGGTGCTGAAGGTGGGGATGGACAGCATGCGCATGCGCGTGTCAGAGCTGGAGAAGGAATGCTCGAGCATGAGGGAGGAGATCGAGAAGCTGGGCCAGGGGAAGGGCCTATGGAAGGTGGTCCCTCGGGGGTTCGGCTTCAAGATGAAGTCACAGATGTGCAGTGCGCAGGAAGGGTCGGTCAGTGATCAGAAGGCTGAGAGTGCAAAGGAGAAGCATCACGGGAAGCATAGAAAGAACTTCTCGATAGATGGGTGAGCTTTGTTTCGTCCTGCATTCATGTGTGTTGCCTGTATTCTTCCTGGCACTATAAGCGTGATGGAGGAGCGGAGCCCCTCCCCCCAGCCAAACCACAGCTTCATCTACATGAACTGAAATTCTTTTTGCCTTTACAGGGTTACAAGTGTGACATGGGGCCCTGCAGTTCCGTATCCCATTTGATTGTATGTGTAGATTCTTGTGATGTTGTTTCTCGTTGCAATCAGAATACGAAATTGGAGTTAGCGATGGGATGGTTCTTCTGCCTGGCTTTATTGCCTGCAATGCAGATTATTCAATATATATGTTAGATTAGCATGGGGACCTCGCTTTGAATTTCTTTGTTGCAAGCCAGGCCATGGTCTAGTTTTTCTCCTTTCCCCTCTCTAGTTGGTCTGACCATGCTGGGTCCAAAATCCCCATACACGTGGTGGTGGGCCGACTCTATCACGAAGCAAATCCATTGCCCCCTCACTTTTTATTTATTTATTTATTTTGAATTTATGGCCCTTTAGGATAGATCGAGACCATTCATCAGGTAGGAGCCGAATTTCAACGACCCAGGATCAGCCTCGTGTTGTGGTTCTTTGTATGGAGCCCGATCCAGTGCACCCGGGTGCATTCAGCCTCAATGCACCCGGGTGCACTGCACCTATTTTTTTTATTTTTTTTTTTAAACTTTTTTTATACAAGGGTGAATAGGTGCAGTGCACCCGGGTGCATTGAGGCTGAATGCACCCGGGTGCACTGAATTGCGCTCCTCTTTGTATTTGGTCAACAAAACGGATTTTCAAAGTCCCAAATCCAATCCCATACGTAAGGAGGACGGCCTCGCTGATGACGTGCAGATTTCAGGGAAGGTGCGCTCGCCCGCCTCTCTTGCAGACCCGGTCCCCTTGCAGCCGGAAAAAAAAAAAAGAAAAATCCTCCGTGTGTATGTATCATATAAGGTTGTGTTTTGGAATCACGATAAGTTGCCCTTGTAATTTTTTTTTTTTTTCACTTTCTACAAATTTTTTTTATTTTAAGCTCTGCTTCCACGTAATTTGGTTATATAGTAGCAATTCCATGTAACTTCTTCTATTTTTTGAGATTTTAATCCTTGATAGAAAATGCAATCCATTTATTATATTTAACAACATTTGTTTATTTAGGAAATCAAGTTTTATCAGATCAACTATGTTTATAGGCCACATTTGTTGAAATATATATTCATGAGTAAATTATGAAAAATGCTTAGATCCATTCATATGTGTATTAGAATGTAACAATACCTTATAAAATCATTTATCCACATATTATTAATGTTTTAGATGACTTGGATATTGAAAAAATGATTTTAAAGTTGATATTTTAGAATTGAACTATTTTATTATGTTAATTTTACATATTAATAGATGAGAGACATATATAGTGAAATTAAAAAATAAAAGGATTTTCAAGATATTATAAATGATATTAAATACAACAGGTGAAATAAATTTTTCATCAACTATCAATATTTTAAAAATAGATGGAGTTATATAAAAAGGGAGTTCGTACATGGGGACCTTTTTTTTTTAACATCTTTCTATATAATTATTTTTTAATCTTTTCTTTACCACTACTGATACAATCACTCTATTTGTTTTAATTTTATTCAATTTTCTCTTCATTATTAACTTTATCATATTACATTATTTTTTATTATTATAAATTTTTTTTAGAGAAAAACTCTTTTTTCCAAAAGTTTTATCCATTTCCAACATAAAGCTCTAACAAAATGTGCTTGTTGATATTCAGACACCAGCAACTAGGGGTATTAATAATCGTGGTCAACCCGTTAACTCGTTCATCCAACCTATTCATAAATGAGTTTTGATTGAAATTTTGAAATAAATGGATTATGATTCACTAACTCGTTTAAATATTTAATTAAATAAACGGATTAATGTTGAAATTTCATAACCCGTCAACTCATTTAGTAACTCGTTCAACTTATATAATCTGTTTAACCGGTTCAACCCATTTAACTCACTAAAATTATATATATATAAACTCCTTGATTATTTTTCTTCTCTAAGTTTTTCTTTTGTTATCTAATTTTCATTTTTCTATTGTTGCCCAATTCCATTTTCCTGTTACTGCTTTATTTTCATTTACCTTATGTCGAAGACACCTTCTCATCTTTTTGTGCGAGATCATCGTCTACTAGATTTTAGGCCTTCAAGTCGTCTGCTATACAACTCACTAACCGGTTTATTAAATGAGTTGTAAATAGATTATGGTTGAGTTTTTTTAAATGGATTAATAAAAAGATTAGGATTAAGATATATTAAATAGACAATGATTAAAATTAAAGTCCACCTGTCCTACTAGCAATAACCCATATTAATAGTTTTTTATTTTTTTTAGGCTTAGGGTGTGTTTGGCAATTAAAAAAACACGTCGAGTTAAAACTTTTCAATCTAAAACTTTTCATTCTCCGCAATTATTATATTTTTTAATCATTTTTTCACATTTTCCTATCAACTACCATATTTTTCAATAATTTCTACGCAACTATCTACGCAACTAACCTATCTATTTTAACTTTATCCTCTTTACTACTCATCATTACCCCTATCATATCACATCATTTGATAACTTTTATTCTTCAAAACTTTTCCCCAAAAATTTTATTCAATACCAAACACACCCTTACGGCCTTACATGGTTTTTACGCGCATGAGACAGCGCTCTTGCTACTAGGGATCGAATCCTAGACATGGGGCACACGAGCCCAGGTGTGAAACATATTGATGGCTTTCGAGCATCAGCAAGAACGCGATTTGATGACGCAAATTCGGCTTGAAAAAACCATTGGAATTGAACAGTCAAAAATAAAGTGTTGATACAACTTTTATAGCAAGCCATAAATATCTTAGTGCGTTTCTATGCTTCGTAGGAATTTATTTTTGAAGAAAAAAAGGTTCTAATATCCGTCTCTGTTTGATAAATAGTACTAAATTTAGAATGGAACCAATTTAATTTCTCTAATTTTATTTTATCCTAGTATTTGCCTTGTAAGCCTGCGTATGAAGTGGCACAGGGTGCCAGATTAACAATAACTGCCCCGGATCAGGAATGTTCATACGGAGTGGAGAAAAACCCCGTCAATCGTCCGTATTTCGAACTCCTGAATGCATTTTTCGTCATTCTAGAAACAGGCCCTTGTTAAGGTTCGGGCAACAAGGTCCCCGCTCCTCCTCATTCTCAGATCTGAATCTATCTCGGTCTCTCTCGATCCTAGGAAAGATCAATGGAGAATGGCGATGTCGAGGGGAAGGAGGAGGAGCTCTCCGCGCAGAGAGGGCGGCATTACCAGCCTGTCCAAGCACACGATCGAGCAGTTCTCGAGATATCGTCCGCCGATTCCTCTGGATCTTCTTCTTCTGCCCCTTCAGGACCTCCCAGCATGAAGTAAGCTGAAAACCTCCATATCTTCCTCTTCCCCCTCTCTTCTGTTCATTCACGTTGATTAATCCAATTTCTCAACTGATGTGCTTTTCTCTTTGTTGGGAATGCATGGCTTGAACTCTTGTCAGACGTGATAACCTTCATCAGATGAAATCTAGCTCTCTGTATTTACCAAGTTGGAATTTTACAGCTTAAATTCAAATGACCAATTGATAACCGCGACCACCCTTCATGATGTTTGCTGCTATTTTCACTTAATATTGAATGTGAAGCTATCCGAACACTGACACATCATAACGGATTTATTACGAATACATTCATTATCTCATTTCTGATAATATATGTTTGCATTACAGGTGTCCAATAAATTATTTGATATGGACATGATGATCGACATCAAAACCAGAAAAGATTAATCTAGAAACGAAATAATTTGAGAAGACCAAGGCGTGTGAATGTGTGACATAGATATCAGGAAGGGCCAAACAGAAAAAAAAAGGTAAAATTAGTATATCTGTGGAAACCAAGGTGGAATTCATGGGTAATAAAATGAGAGAAAGTACACTTCACTGGTTTACTCATGTGGAACGGAGACTGAGAATGGCATGGATTAGGAGGATTGAATTCATCAAAGTAGAAGGTTATGAGGGAACTTGAGAAAGATATAAGAGGATATATTAAGAAGTTATCACAAAAGATATGAAAACACTTGGCTAAATGAGGACATAACTCAAGATTAACAGAAATGGTGCAATAGAATCCACATAGGTTACTTGATATGTGTGGGAAACAACTCTCAATGCTTCTCCTGATTTAAAATTGATATGATGGGCATGTTGGTATCTGAATCCAATGTCCAACAGAGCTGGCATGTTTGCAAAAAATTTTTCAATACACTTATCCCTTGGAAAGATTTGGCAGGCAGGATTGTTGCGGGTTTGGAATACATTACCTGGTTGGCAGCCTGGAAGGTGGTCTGCCAAGCTTTAAGTAATGATGTCTACTCGAGAAGTCTACAATGCCTACTTTGATGCTAAATGAAATCATTTGACATTGGTTTTAATACCAGTATAGGATGTACAAAAATTTTCTGAAAATTCAACATTGCTACATAGGGAAAAGCAGGATTAGATTCATGTGGATTGTATCTGTGAACTGAGTCCTGCCATTTAAAATGTCAATGAGCTGGCAGAGACAGAATGTTATGCTTAATTCAAACTAACTCTTTATTTACCTGTTCTCATTTTGATTGCGACAGGTTAATTCAATTATAAATTCAGTTTGCCTGTCACTTATGTCTTACTTCAAGTTAACTGTGATATATGCTCAATTTCGGTGGCTAGTTCCTGTAAGACATTTCTGTTGCACATTCAATTAACTGTATATGGTGATAAGTTTGTGACTACATACCTAGTCTTTGATAAAAGTTTTTTGGTGTTTTAAGAAATGCCTTCACATATCTTGAATGTATCATGCATTCATAATTGACATACTTTCTTTTTATAGTTATTGGCCATTTGAAAGTATTATCTAGTAATTAATAGTATGTTTTTTCTTTGTTCTTTTTTTCTCCCTTTCTGTTTTGCCTGTATGGTAGGAAAATCAGAGTGCCCTCACAATCAAAGGCAGGGACGAGTGGGGGAGATGATACACATGGAGGACTTGAAGGATCACAAACGGAATCAAAATTGGAGCTATTTGGTTTTGATTCTCTTGTCAATATTTTGGGTCTTAAGAGGTACTAGTATTTCTTCTCACTTCCATGTTGTTGTTGAATATGCAGCTTTTTAAAAAATTGTTGTCAAATGGCACACCTCGCTGGTGGAAGCCTACTACTCATCTGTTTTATTTGAATTCTGTTACCTCTTGCCATGGATTCTGCTATGCGATTGGTAGGAGTCACATTTCTCTAAAATGATTAATGAAATACATAATTGCAGTATGACAGGTGAGCAAATTGCAGCACCTTCAAGTCCTAGGGATGGGGAGGATATTTCCATCACTCTGGGTCATCCCAAGGTACCTCATCTCCAAAAAATCTTGCAGTGCAGTTTAAAATATAAACGTAAACAAATCCTTTGGTTTCAAAAACTAAAGGAAAGAACAATATGTGCTGTTTTGGAAGGAATTTATTTATTTGTTTTAGGAATTTTGTTGTTAGTTGTCATTCTTCCTTTTGCTTTCAGCTCTCTTATTTGGAAATTTCTGTAATTTGGTTATTGAACCTGACTGATTTTGCAGCCAGCTGATGTGAAACTTGGAACAATGATGGGCGTCTTTGTCCCATGCTTGCAGAATATATTGGGCATTATTTATTATATTCGTTTTTCTTGGTAATAATATTTTCAGCACCACTAATTTCTTTTCTTTGTTGTGTTGCTCTTGATTACTAGATTTGCATTTTTCCTTTGTGTACATCTTTGAATTAATTATACTATTTCAAACATTTTGTGATTGAATAATATCCAAATGCAGTCATTATTACCGTTCCTACTTCAGTAGTCTGAATTTGATCCAAGAAATTTAAATGTTTAAATCTGGCATTGTCGTATAGGATCTGATTCAAATCCAACTGTTGATGGTGATATTTTTGTTTGGATGTTGCATGCACAACACATAGGAGGAAAATAAAAAGGAAGAGTTTTCCAATAGGAAGGGATGACATATTTGGTTAAAAGAAAAAAAGCAGTCGTCTTTTCTCATGAAGGATCGACTTTATACTAGATTGATGGTTGCTAGGCTTTGATACCAATGACATAAAAAATTTGAGTTATTTATTTAAGACCTAGAAATCTGTTAAACCTACTCCTCAGGGACTTCCCAAATATTGGTTTGTAGAGGGGGAAACTGTATTTGATACTAATGGTCATGACTTTTTTATTAATGTGCATTTTGACTTACTATCAACAAGACAACGGATGACCTGCAAACAAGATGCCTGGGAAGTTCCCTGGCACTGTAAAATGTTGGATTCTGTATGCATCTTTAGCGTTGGGATGACTGTAATAGAAAACTTAGAGTGTACTGCAAAAAGGATAAAATAACATAATGAATATGGTATTGTGGTGTGTAAATATAAAATTGCATCATGATTGGTTACAAAAGCTGGTCTGAATAGAGTAAAGATAAAATCACAGAGGTGTTGTAGTATATGGTGTCCTGCTAACTATTGCTCTCATTGATTTCCAATTTTTTTTTTTTTTTTTAAAAAAGGTAAATTTCTTATGGTTCTGTTCGCATCATGGCATACTCTATGACTTGGGAGTCCCATCAGATATCCTTTCACCAATGACCATTCTCATTAATGTCTGGAAACAATCTTAATATTAACAGTTTACTTGCAGGATTGTTGGTATGGCAGGCATTGGTGAATCGCTTCTGTTGGTTTCATTTTGTGGCCTTTGCACATTCTTAACTTCAATCTCATTGAGTGCAATTGCAACGAATGGTGCAATGAAGGTACATTGTGGGTAGTGCCATTCTTTCTATCTGCTTTTAAATTACTTTTCTTGTTTTCTGTTTGGGTAATTTAGTTTTGAGTCTGATCCTCCTGGAAAAAGAATTGTAAATTCTTTGTGTGGGGCTCAGGATGTATGATGACAGATGAAAGTAGTTTTTTCCAGTTATGGAATAACATCTACAAGCTGACAATTGGCATTGCAAGGACCTGATTAAATCATTAAGAATTGTGTTTTTTTTTTTTTAAAAAAAAAAAAGTAAACAATGTAGGGCATCTATATCTGATGTCGGTCTATAATGAGTTCAGAAAATCCAGTGGAACTGAAACTCAAACTTGTACAGTTGTACCTATTGTGTAGACAGAACAATATCTGTGGATGTTACCTGCGAATCCTTTTTGGTGTATAGCCCCTATACTGTGTAAAACAAAAGGCATTGGAATTACATTTTTTTTAATTTGGTGTTGTTGCTGGGTTACTTTATCAATACCTGGAAGACGTAAGCTAAACGTTACTGTTAATTCTAAACAAAAACGTATGCCTTGATATCCTCCTTCCAAGGTGAGATGCAAATCTTTCATCTCCCTGAAATTAAATAAAGGCTGGTTAATATCCATTGCTGATAATTTTGTTGTTGGACTTGATCATCATCTTCAAGCCTTTTCCCATCTCATTCGTTCACTTGTTATGTCTTCATGCCAATCTTTCCTGTCTTGCACTTTCAGGGCGGGGGTCCATACTATCTCATTGGAAGAGCCCTTGGTCCAGAGGTTGGTGTTAGTATTGGCTTGTGCTTCTTCCTAGGGAATGCAGTTGCTGGAGCCTTGTAAGTGCCATGTTGTGAACTCATGAAATCTTGAAATAGTTGCCCTGCTCACAAAATCACACAGGAAATTTCTTTAAGAAGTTCCGAGTTGACTCTCTAAACTTGAATAATGAGAATCAAGCCCTTGCCATGTTTAGTTGGCAAGTATCCAATAGCTTTATCATGTTTGCTCAAGCTTGATTTGTGCAGTGATATGAGTATTCTTATCAATGAAGCTATAATTTTTTTGAACAATCTTTGTAGTGCTGCTTTTTCTAATGTATTCTATGATGCTTTTCAGGTACGTCTTGGGAGCTGTGGAAACATTCCTAGGTGCTGTTCCTGCAGCCAGCATTTTTAAAGGTAACTATTGAGAAAACTATATTCCTTTTGTTTTTTTGCATCCATGTTCTCATTTTATGTTTGGCTACTACTTGTGGCTGACCAGCGCTCACTGTCGTTGTTCCATTCCAAGTCTTGAGCCTCTTGACAAGTGTCAGTGAGGTTTATCTTTTGAAAGGCTGTTGTTTACCTGTGACTGTTGGCTTAATATTTCCTTCTATATCCCATTTATTTCATTCAGTATTGCAGCTTGATTTAGAGGACAATTTTTTACAAAAGACTCATCATGATTGACCTGTCAATCTCAAATATTGTGAATATTATCCTGTCAATGACAATCTTCCGATAGTGTCCAAATCGTGGTTATAGTTTTCGAATTGCCATAATTATTTGTCGATCACATAATTCCAACCATTAAAATGCATCCAACCTCTTTGCATGAGGGCCTGATCAGAAATGGTTTTGATTTAACTTTCAATTTGTTGGATGTCCTCCTTAATATGTAGATATTGTCTTTCCGCACATATATGTGCGAAGTAACTGAGAATAAGCCACTAAGAAGCTCCAATTGGCCTTGTTTGTGTTCAGTGTTGTTGTTTAATCCCATCTCCTTTGATATAGGAGGATCTTGCTTACACTTATCTAGGCTGGGAATTTGGGGAGGTCATGTATAATTCTTATTTTCATTGTAAAGAATATCACATATCTTTTTGTTAGTAAAACTATATTTCTCCTCTTTTGATGGTTTCATCATGAATTCAAGACACTTATCATGTAATAATTTTGGCACAAAGCACTCTGGGGTTAATTTGTGATTTGACGAGTTTATTGCAAAAAACCTATGAAGAACATGAGAATATCATAGAAAAAGAGATGGATTCATAGTGTCTCCTAAAATTTCTTCCAATGAATAAAACACCAGTTCGACTTGTTGCTTTGCAGTGTCAAGTACCACCTGATTTGAAGAAGGCATTATATGAAGAACCTGATGATTCAACTCACTCTAGGCATTATATTTATGCATCTGTATTAGGAGTGATATGCAACTGGTTGTATTAGATTGCTACCCTGTATATACATATATGTGTATATCAAGTGGAGAGTTTGATTTAATATGGAGATGAAAATAAAGATGAATCCCATGGATGGCATACATTTGATATTTAAGTTTGCAGTTGTCATTTTAAAGGAAATTTTTATTTAAACTTGTCCGGGCTAAGGCTTTGAGTTGAGGTCTATATGCAGTTTCTTCTTGTTCAAGAATTATTTTATAGATGTAAGGTATTTAATCTTCTTGTAGATGTCAAAATCTTTTCATAGATTAAAGAGACTTTTTAGCAAAAACGATGGTAATCACTTTTTTTCCCCTTCAACTGTGTCAAGTGATATTAAGGGGCTTGCACAGAGTCATTTTCCTCCATTATGTGGTAAGCCAAGTTTCCCATTACTTGAATTTTGGTCCCAATCCCTACCAAAGGCTAAAAAAATGCTCGAAGTGGATGTGATCAACACACAAAGAGTCATGGATAGAAATAGTGTCTGCTATATAGTCCCTTGATGGTTGTAGTATGCTCATTTTCATATTCATAAAATTTAATAGACTCGTTAAATTTTTTTTAAAAGTAAATTCTTCTTGAATTCATTCTGGTGATGCATCCCCTTTCCACTTTTCTTAATGCAGAGACTTCTGTGAGTGTTAATGCCACATCAGGAGCCAGAGAAACAATTGTTACTCCAAGCTCACATGATCTGCAAATATATGGGATTGTTGTGACCATTCTTCTTTGTTTTATTGTATTTGGTGGTGTTAAAATTATCAACAAGGTTGCACCAGCTTTCCTTATCCCTGTTGTATTTTCACTGTTTTGCATATTTGTTGGAATATTTGCAGCACCAGGGCATGGTGATCCATGTAAGTCTTGGATTTTTACTCCTTTAATTTTCTTTCCACCATTAATTTGTCTACAAACACAACTTCCGTAGTTCAATGTTTTCCCTTAATTCTTCTGCTCATTTGGCTGCTAATTTTCTTCTAATTCTGTTACAGCTGGAGTCACGGGGTTAAGTTCAAGTACGTTTAGAGACAACTGGGCTTCAGATTACCAATTTACTAACAATGCAGGGATACCAGACCCCGATGGATCTACCTACTGGAACTTCAAGTAAGTTATCATAACCAGTGTTTTTAATATTGGACATTATCTAGGTGAGATTGGTTTTGTGTTAAGTATTATCCTCTTTCCTTTCTGTTCATATCAACATTATTATTATAAGTTATCAGAAGGAATTATCGCTATTACCATTGATATTTGAATTTATCATACAAAATTATGGAGATTTATATGACAACATTGACTCATTGAAAACAATACCCAGTTTCAATTTGAAACTGTTGTCCCTGCATAGAGGAAGTAAATTCAAAAATTCAATTTATAATTCAAAGGGAAAAAATCTATGTTTTTAATATTTAGATAGCATTCAACAACTAATTGGGGGATCATTATTGATTTTGTTAGAGAACATGATTTGGGGAAATTCTCAAATTGTTTAGTTTAACCATTTGATAGTTATCATAACATTAAAATGATAGCGCTAATAAAATAAAATGACTTGCATTGCAAATACTATTACTTTTCTATGGATTTAAAAATTAGAGATTTTTGAAAAGACAAAAGGACAAAATATAATTCCTTTACAAATGGGTTGTTTAAGCATGATATAATCTAGGTGCTTAATTGTTTCATTATAATTTTTTTGTTCTTCTAGACATGCATTTTTTATTTACCCTAACTTATAAAAATGTTCTAATGAAATTCCTTCAATTTTCCTTCAATTTTTTTTTTCTACTGATAAAGTTCCTGAGAAAAAATGATATCATCTCCATTAAGGGTGTGTTTAAGACTGAATAAAACTTTTGATGAAAAGTTTTGGAGAATAAAAGTTTTAAAATAATGTGATATGATAGGAGTAATAATGAGGAGTAAAAAAGGATAAAGTTAAAATAGATAGGTTAGTCGTGTGGATAGTTGTGTAGAAATTATTAAAAAGTATGGTAGCTGTATAAGAAATTGTGAAGAAATGATTAAAAAATAGGATAGTTATGGAGAGTGAAAAGTTTTAACTTTACGTTTTTTATACATTGCCAAACACACCTTAAATACAATAGTTTCTTTTTCCCAAATCAATGATAAATGTGTTTTCATCAATACAAAGAAAACTAATCATAACCATGAAATGCTTGGTCTTTCTGTTCCATTTGTTTGTGTTTTGCTTCTATATACTGATTATGATATCATCTTCTTCCACTTATAATGTGAATAATTTTTCCTGTGGAGAATGTCATGTAGAATAAGGGCCTGATTATGATTTCCTATTCTTCCGCTTATCATGTGATTAGTTTCCTACTGATTCCTGGAAATTTTCTTCTTGTTTTTCAAATAAGAGAGACTGTTGTAGGAAATGTTTTATGTTGTCGATCATTTTGAACTTCTCATATATGTACATTTCTAATTATCTATTAAAAATGTCTCCAGTGTGTCTATCCATGGGCTATTTGCTGATTTGTTGTTTGTCTTAAGTTATCATGATCCAGTGATGTTTAATGAATACATTTGGCTGTATTTCTAGCAATTAAATTGTTCACTTTTTTCAGTGCATTGGTAGGTCTCTTTTTCCCAGCCGTCACAGGAATCATGGCGGGTTCTAATCGCTCTGCATCTCTTAGAGACACTCAGCGTTCGATACCCATTGGAACATTAGCTGCGACACTTGTAACGTCTGCTCTGTATTTTGTTTCTGTATTACTATTTGGAGCTCTGGCCACAAGAGAAGAACTTTTGACAAATCGGTATCTACTAACTACAGTTCTTTTATTATTATTATTATTATTATTATTATTTGGGTTTATTTACTCAATTAATGTACAAATGGATGGAACTTAATAAATCAGGATACTCTCATTAAAAAAAATATCAGGATGCATCTAGGTTTATGCACAACGATTTTGGGGATCAGAAGGTATGTCCCCTTGCAATTTGTATCCATGCCTTGTTTCAGGGTATAATTTCTTTAGTAAAATTAAATATATTTATTTGCTGACATTAAACTGTTCTGGAGATTGTGTTGAGAAATATTCAGGGAAGCCTGAATAAATGTCCACCCATATCATTGCTTAAACTTTTGCACAGCCTAGTGGTGAGGTAACATTTTGTGGTCTTTTTTTTATTGGCTGCAAAGAGAGAGGGATTGGAAATCTTGTGTTCCGTTTGGTGATGGGGGACAATTGTTGGAAAAAAGGAACATGAAAATGTGAGGCAAGTAGATGAAATGATGTTTTGGTAAAGGATAATGATTGTAAATAAAGTGGATAAAAACAAAATGGGTAGGTTTTCACATTTTTATGTGAATAATGTTTGCCAACATAGAATGAGTAAAAGAGGGTTATTTGGTTGTGAAGATGTCAAATCATATTAGAATGTGTGGAAGAAGGGGTGGAAAAAGTGGGCTGTGGAAATAGGATCTAAACCCTGTTGCATGGAAGTGTTGGACTTTTAACTTTTATTTCTGGACTACTGGATGAATTTATTTTGTTGTTTTGAGTAGATTGGAATTTTTTTAGTCATATATTTCCTTTTTTGGTTTCGCTATCATTCAAAAGTTGGGCAAATTTATGACTTTTGTGCAGACTTCTTACTGCTACAGTGGCTTGGCCTGTTCCCGCAATCATTTATATTGGTATCATCCTTTCAACCTTGGGCGCTGCACTGCAGAGTCTGACAGGAGCCCCACGTCTGCTCGCAGCTATAGC
Organism: Annona cherimola; assembly: GCA_030490835.1. Lineage (NCBI taxonomy): Eukaryota > Viridiplantae > Streptophyta > Magnoliopsida > Magnoliales > Annonaceae > Annona > Annona cherimola. Next base: position 9,434,321 of record CM059975.1, on the reverse strand, counting down.
AAATGATGATATTCTTCCTATTCTTAAATATTTCAGGGCTGCAGATGGAGGCGAGCCTCATCTTGCAACTCTTTTTACAGCCTTTATCTGCATCTGTTGCGTTGTGCTTGGGAATCTGGATCTAATCACACCAACTGTAACCATGTTTTTCCTTTTGTGCTATGCGGGTGTGAATTTATCGTGTTTCCTTCTGGACCTTCTTGATGCTCCAAGTTGGCGCCCTCGATGGAAGTTTCACCATTGGAGTCTCTCTCTCCTCGGGGCATGTCTCTGTATTGGTATGATGCATTCATTTCATTTAGAATTTCAAGTTGCTGTTATTTTTACTTGAGCTTTCTATAGAATGGTTGTAAGCTTAGAAAAGCTAAAGAGTTCATAAATTTCGACATTCCTCATTCTACACTTTTCTTTGGGGTGGTCGCTAAACAGTTGCTGTGACTGATTCTACAATTATTTGTGTGGTAAAGTTTGCTTAATTATAAGTTAGATCTTGTTGAATTAGTAAATATTGTAAAATATCCTGTTAAGTTGTGTGTACAAATTAGACTCTTTAAGTTTTCCATTTGTGCATTCTGAACCTCCATCAGCAATCCATGTCAAATTTTGTGAAATACTGGTGTCTATTTTTGCAACATTTAGTAACTTCTGCAAACAGACACAAGAAGGTGCAATTTGAAATTTGACACCCCCCCCACACACACACACATGTTTGATGCTTTTACATATTTTATATTTGTAGCATGCCTAGAACTTTAGTTGACAGGTTTTTTAGGGCCTTGATTTGGGTGGGGGGACGGGTCACCGATTTACAGTGGGTATGTATGGACACACGAATGTGTTATTCTTACGTTTCCTATTTTATCTTTCCTGAGATTTTGAGGGGCATTTTGCTGTCTTTTTTGGACTTCTCAGAATCTCCCTCACTTTGATTTGTATCTCTTAAGATTCCCTGGACTCATTATAAAAGGTTATTGTGTGCTTTTGGTTTTCAATGTATAAAAAGTTCTGTTAAAATCATAGTTCATCAATCAGATTGGTATAGCTTTGGGTGAGATCTGTTTGTTTCATGACCGTTAAAGTAAAAAAAAGGAAAACACAAACTTTTACAACTTTTCTTTTTTTATTTTAAGAGCAATCCCATTTGCTAGGCCTTTGCTATTCCTGTATTCCACATACCTATGGGTTGTGTGAGTTTCATGTTGCAAGGTAAAATTCCATGCTTGTCTGAAATTCTCAGCCAGCAACTCATTTTTGGCATTTTTAGACTATAGGTATGATCATTGCATTCTTTTTTTTTTTTTTTTTTTTTTTTGCAGTGATTATGTTTCTGATCTCATGGTCATTCACTGTGGTATCTCTGGCCCTTGCCAGCCTCATTTATTATTACGTCTTTTTAAAGGGGAAGGCTGGTGACTGGGGTGATGGGTTCAAGAGTGCCTATTTTCAGCTGGCTCTGCGGAGCCTCCGGTCATTAGGAGGTATCTTTATGTTTTTACGCAATAAATTGTCTTCATTTAGGGCTTGTTTCATTTGTTATGTAATGATGGGAAGATTTAGATCCAAGATAAAAAAAAATATTCTCTAAAAATGTTTTTTTTATAATATAAAACTGAAATATTTGGATAAATTGAAATGAACAATTTTCGAAGATATTAATTTGACAATACATATAAATGGGCTTTTGGAAGATTTCTTTGAAATGAAATTTAGCCAATCCTTCTATCAGAAAACAAAAAAAAGCTAATCCTGCTTCTAAACCATGTGGTCACATCAAAAGATGGCAAAGATACAAAGTAACGGCCCATGCTTTTTTGTAATTTGCTAATTCTGGACTCTTATGGGGGTGTCCAATTAGTTGTGCATGTTCTTTAGTATATAATTATCATTCCATTTTATGAATTGCAGCAAGTCAAGTCCACCCAAAGAACTGGTACCCAATCCCACTCATCTTCTGCCGTCCATGGGGCAAGCTTCCTGAGAATGTTCCATGCCACCCCAAGCTTGCTGACTTTGCTAACTGCATGAAGAAGAAAGGTCGTGGGATGTCTATCTTCGTCTCTATCCTTGATGGTGATTACCTTGAGTGTGCAGAAGATGCTAAAGCTGCCTGCCGCCAGCTAAGCACCTACATCGACTACAAGCGCTGTGAGGGTGTTGCAGAGATTATTGTGGCTCCGTCCATGTCTGAGGGCTTCCGTGGCATTGTCCAAACCATGGGTCTTGGTAATCTCAAGCCCAACATTGTTGTCATGCGCTACCCTGAGATTTGGCGTAGTGAGAACCTCACTCAGATTCCGAACACCTTTGTCAGCATCATCAATGATTGTATCATAGCAAACAAGGCTGTTGTGATTGTGAAGGGTCTAGATGAGTGGCCTGGTGAGTATCAGAAACAATATGGAACAATTGACCTTTATTGGATTGTGAGGGATGGAGGCCTTATGCTCCTTTTGTCCCAGCTTCTGCTTACGAAGGAAAGCTTTGAGAGCTGCAAAATCCAGGTCTTTTGCATTGCCGAAGAAGACACAGAGGCTGAGGAGTTAAAGGCAGATGTAAAGAAGTTCCTTTATGATCTGAGAATGCAGGCGGAGGTGATCGTTTTGACCATGAAGTCATGGGAGGCACATGTGGAAGGTGGGGCCCAGCAGGATGATTCATTGGAGGCGTTTACCGCTGCGCAGAGGCGCATTGCTGCCTACCTTGCAGACATGAAGGAGGCAGCAGCAAAGACAGGAGGGCCTTTGATGGCAGATGGGAAGGCAGTGGTTGTGAATGAACAGCAGGTAGATAAGTTCCTGTACACGACCCTGAAGCTGAACTCAACGATACTCAGGTACTCAAGGATGGCTGCAGTCGTCCTGGTCAGTCTTCCGCCGCCTCCAGTCAACCATCCGTCCTACTTCTACATGGAATATATGGATTTGTTGGTTGAGAATGTTCCTAGGCTATTGATAGTCAGAGGATACCGGAAAGATGTTGTGACCCTGTTCACATAGTATTGCCCACAAATGCCTTTTATTAGGGGGCCATGAATGTACGAGTTAGTTTTGTCTTTGAAAAATTTTTCATTTTTTTGTTCAACTTTTTGTTCATAATTTTCTTTTACCTTTTCGGATTAGATTAGCCCACAAGTTAAATTCATTCTTTCTACTCTTTCCTTTTACTCGGGAGCTTGATATGATGTTTTCTTTATGCTTTCTCATTCTCTTCAAAGCATCTCTGGCTTCGCAGGCGTCTTAGCTTGCTTAGAATCGATAAGATGTAGTGAATATATACTGTTTGAAATGAACCTGTGGTGCATTAAAGGGTGTACCAAAACTGTGCACTTCTTTAACTACAACTGTATAAAAATAACCCCACTAAGGCTCTGTTTGGCATAGCGATAGCTGTTTTGTTTTTGTTTGAGAGAATGGATGAGCACTTTTATTAGAAGCCATATTTTGAAGCTTTTGTATTAAACGCTTCTGAGTTTTCTTTTTATCTAAAAATAACAGTAAGTATATCCATAGCTTATGACGTTATCCAAATAGAATTTCAATTTATCGCGTTTTGAAAACGGATAAGCCATAAACACCCCTTAAACACAATGCTAGACGGAGCCTAAAACTATTTATGAATGTAGCCCAGTCCGGTGGGGGGATTGAAAAAGCTGAGAGTAAGGACAAGTTCGCCAGGCAGGATGGGTAGCCCAAATGGAAATTGCATTGTAGTGGAGTAGCAGATCACATCCCTTGACCCAATTTGAGCAGAAAAATATATGTGAATTTTCTTTTTTCTTTTTTCGTGCTGAGGACACTAATCATCATCATCATCACCACCACATTACAACTTACAAGTTAAATCAAATATACACGTCAATGCTAAAATTCTTCGATCAGAACTTCCATCACCCGATATGAGCATTCATTCAGATTTTCTTTATCTTTCCCCTCGTTAAACTTAAAAAACTCTTCAGCACATAAATATCCGGCCAATGACATCCAAATCTCTCCTGTCCGAATCCTTTATACTGATCGGTCTCCGTACAAAATCGTGCGGATGCAAAGCTCATATATGTTTCAAGTAGGCACAGACTTCGGCTTTGCATGTATGTAACTACGTACGCATATATGTAGATGTAGTCTATACTCTACATCGGGGCAAAAAATCTTCAAGAAGAAACCTTTTTTTTTTTTTATCAAACATGTACCTGGTACCGTAAGACTTCTATTTTTTCCAACCATTATATATCTTTTCTTCCTTGAAAGTTGTTTTTTTTTTTGGAATTTTCGGGTGTGTTTGGCAATTAATAAAAAATTTCAAGTTAAAACTTTTCATTCTCCACAACTATCATATTTTTTAATCATTTTCTCACATTTTCCTATACAATTACCCTACTTTTCAATCATTTTTACACAACTAACCTATCTATTCTAACTTTATCCTTTTTACTACTCATCATTACCCCTATCATATCACATCATTTGACAACTTTTACTCTCCAAAACTTTTCATCAAAAGTTTTATTCATTACTAAACACATCCTTCATTGACTTTATAATTAACCAACACTATCTACGCACGCCATTTCCTTCTATTAGTTTTTTCTCATTTCAATCCAACTGGACTTAATCCATTTAACATAAACGGATTTGTTTGTAGTTTGTTAATAGGTTTCTAACGATCTGAAAATGAATTTAATAATAAAAAAATTAAAAATGATAAATTATACAAAATATAATCCTAAACAATCAATAAAAACTTCTAATGCTATTAGTTTACTTGAATTTAAAAGATTAATTTTCATATTTATTCTTAATCGCAGTGTTAATTCTATTGTCAATAACTATTCGTAACTTGTGAAATTAGCATTAAAAAATATTTTTCGTTTTATAGGTTATAAGTGGGTTTATATAGGTTGGATTATCAGGCGACCAATTGTATGATTTCAGCCTATAACAACCTAGTTATTAAATGGTTACACAAATAGTATAATGACTTGATGACTTAAAGATTTGAACCCTAATTCACAAAATCTGGGCTGGATTGGTCGGTCAGAGGTTGATCCCAGCTCAATTGCATCCCAATACACAATTTTCCTTCTCACTTGGGATGTATATATGTGGTGTGTTTTGCTTTATTGCAATTAAGGAAATCATATTGCGAATGCGTTTTTTTCTATTATTGTTGATGTTATTAATATTTTGAATCACCTTTCTATTTTCAGTAAAAAATTTATTTTAGCGTCATAATTATTTGTCGTATTTTTTTATTCGAGTCTTTTTCAGAGTACTGCTAGGGCAACCATAATTCCTACTTTAATGAATTATTAAATGTATTCGTTTCTACCTAAGAAAAAACATTTTTGGCTACCTTTGTTAGTGGCCGTACGATGGCCGTGACTCGGACTCAAAAAAATATTTTTTTTATCTTTTCATGGACAAGTAAAGCTAGTTGTATTAAATTTATAAGCTAAGATTTACTATTTTTGAATGTCTTTAAATACTTGTTTTGGATTTTAATACAATTAAATTTACTTGTCTAAAAAAATAAAAATATATGTTTTTGGGCCAACCGTAAAAGATAAGGCCTCTTGTCAGTGAGGAGAAAAAATCTTTATTAGTCAAAAAGAAAAATTAGAGAATTTCTCTTGCTTATAATAATGCTTTTATAGCCCATGCATGAAAATTTTCTTTGCTTGTAAATTTGTAATAACATTTTGGTAACTAAATCAAATTTTAGTTACCCAAACAAAATACCATTAATTGTTTGCAACTAAACTTCTTAGCGTTGCTATATGACACGCCACAAATTACTGGCAACCAAGTTTTTTTAGCAACTAAATTTCAGCCTTTTGCAAAAAAAATTTTATTGCCAAAAATTAAAATTTTTGTAGTAAAGTGTAATAAAATCTCTATGTAATCTAAATATACCTTTCAATATACCAATTATTAATTAATCTTAATTCGGTTCTCTTAGTTAATAAATTCTTTTTGACAGACGCCTGAAAACGTACAGATTAATATGCAATTAAATGATAAGATCTATTTTGCAAATACCATTCGTTTTCGTGGGTTCACAATCTATGTTAGAGCTTAGAATTTATGTGGAAAATCATTCTTGGAGAAATGGAAAAAAAATCATAGGATAAAGCAAACAAAAAAATTCCACCCTTAAAATCAATAATATTATGCGAAAATTATTTTTCTCTAAATCAGATTAAATATTAATTATAAAATTTCTGCTTAAAAATTGGAATTCTAATTAACCTGCGACAATTATTTTTTCTCTAAACCAGATTAAATATTAATTATAAGATTTCTACTTAAAAATTGGAACTCTAATTAACCGGTCGCAGATGCGCTGTAAAACTAAAATCTAATAGAATAGAATACAGAATCGACCGAGCGCGTACTTATTATAAGCTGGAAAACCGTTAAGTCATTTTAATTTACTCCACCTATAATATTTAAAATTATTTATTTTATTAGCATACCAATTTTGAGGCCCCACATGATCATACCCATTATATAAAAAATCGAAGAGGTTGCAGTAGTAGCTAGATAACAAGTTTGATCTTGTGGATTAGGAAGGTAAGAGAGAGAAATGATGAAGGTGCTTTGGCGAATGCTGCGGTTTTTCTGCTTTTTGCTGCTCCTCTTCCGCCACTGCACATGCCGAAACAGGTACGTGGATAAATCTCCTTAATTAATTCGCATTAGTTAAAATGAAATAAAGTTTAACAGGTTTAACGGGCCCAATTAATATCGGACAGTATGCAATGCATGCAGCAATTGAGCTAGGTTCATCAATTTCTGTTCTTAAAGTCATCCTACGTTTAATTAATTCCCGCTCTAACTTATATAATTTAGTTGTTATCCCTAGTGGCTGACATGGGTGTATATAAAGTAACGCAAATTAGGAGTTCGGGTTAGACGGGTTAGAATCTAATCCTAATCTTAACCCATTTAAAATATCATAACCCTAGTCTATTTATTAACTCATTTAAAAAGTCTCAACCTTAACCCATTTAAAACCTATTTAATAAATAGGTTGGCGAGTTATTAATGCCTTTACAACCTATTTAATAAATGGATTAGTGAGTTGTTAACGGATTGTATAGCAAATGACTTGAAGGTCTAAACTCTAGTAAATGATGATTTCGCAAAGAGAGGCGAAAAAGTATTTTTGACACAGGAAAAATTGAAATAAGGTAATAACAGGAAAATAGAATTATTGCAGCAATAAAAAAAATAAAAATTACATGACAAGAGAAAGACTTAGCGAAGGAAATAACTATGAGGTGTGTGTGTATATATATATATATAACTTTAATGGATTAAACGAGTTAAATGTGTTAATAGGTTGACGGTTATAAAAACTCAACCCTAATTCGTTTAATAAATTAAATAGTTAAATGAATTAGTGGATCATAACTCATTTATTTAAAAATCTCAACTCAAACTTGTTTACAGGTTGACCATGACCATTAACACCCCAAGTGCAAATGAGATATTCAAATTTCCAATGTTAGGTAGAAGTAATGGCCTTGTTACCTCACTCTTTGAGTGTATCTCTATCAAGTCTCTGGTTATCTACAGTAGGTAAAGCGATAAAAAAATTATATAATTTAAGAAAAATTTCTCTTATACATACATCATTTGCCCCTAATTCTTAGTATACTCATAACATTTAAAAAAGAGGAATGATCCTGTTAGCCCAGGCTAAATAAATGTTCTACTTAGCCACGTCGAAAAATCTATTTACAACAATTTTTTAATTTTTTCTTCATACACTTATTTATCTAAGTGTATTTAATATATAAACTAAGTTTTACCATTTTTAAATATATTTATATTTTTTTTTTGAGATTTTTAAACATCTACGTGTATATATGTATTTAAAATACCCTTATTTTAAAAAATCTAGAAAAAATGTATACACATATCCAAAAATGGTAAACGTTAGTTTATATGTTAAATACACTTATATAAACAAGTGTGTAAAGGAAAAAAAAAGTCATTGTAAATGAATTTTTTGAAATTAGCTAAACGAGGCATTTACTTAAAAAATAGCTAACAAAATCATTTCTCTTTTAAAAATTCTTCTTATACACATAATATTACACTCTAAATTCTTATCATGCTCATACTATCAAAATAATTGTTATCTACCTAACTGAAAACACAATTCTACCGTTTCAAAAATTTTCTAATTGAAACAATTCAAACCTACTATGACACTTGAATTATTTGATGCTACAAATTAGTGATTTATCATTATCAAATGAATCATATTAGCATTGAATTATTTAGATTAAGAAATTTTAAAGGGGTAAAATTGTCTTTTTAATGGGTAGAAAACAGCTATTTTGACAACATAGATATAATAAGAATTTAGGGCAAAATGATGTTAGTATAAGAGAAATTTTTAAATATTATGAATATATTAGAAACTAAGGGCAAATGTTGTGGATAGAAAAAAAAATTCTCTATAATTTAACTGTTTGCATGTACGTATAACTCATGTGCATGCATACATGCGGCGGCGCGGGTGCTCGACCTTCCAACACCACCACCTCCCGAAGGAGCAACGCACAACGTCCAGTTTTCACTTTTCAACAGCTACAAACCGGCGCTAGCTAGCGCAGACCTGCTAAATTCATCAACAGGGGCTTGGGGCCGGGACCTTCCTTAATTAAAATTTTGTACGTGCATGCTGTATCTTTTAAAAATACATAAATGAAATAATGTGTAGAAGCTGAAATTAAGGTTGTTTATACCTGTTCATATTTGAGAGCTTGTAGTTGTTTTCCTTTGGAAAATTTATAAGAATTATCCCCGTACTTTACTGTAATATGAATTAAAATGTGATTTAAAATATATACTAATAAAAAAAAAGTTATTACACCTAACAAAGCCCATATTGTAGCTTGAATTATTCAAGTAAATACTTAATTTCTTGTACGAATTCCTCAAAGGCAAAACACAAGCGGCCATGGCCAAACGTCACGGAAATTAATTTATATAAAAATTTCACTACCTACTTAATTTATTGGAATTGGAATTATAAAAAAAAAAAAATTAAAAAAGTTGGTGAACTGTAACCAATTTTAAATTATATATCCATATGCTGAATAGCTTCAATAGTCAATATGGCTTGGAATTTGGAATGCTATGGTTTTAAAAAAATATATATTTATTTATCAAAGTTGGGCTTTTTGCCGAAGTGTTGAGACTAGGAAGTCATGAAACTGCAAGGAAGCCTGTACTTGAGAAGAAGCTCCACCTGCGCTAAGCCCAAATGATTAAAGTCAGTTTCTAGGCTCACCTCAGTTGCCACCCAAACAAATTTTTTTTATTATTATTGACATAACATCTCAACCCATATTATATTGAAGTTTTGAGATAATTCTTATAATTTTTCAAAAGAAACTACAAATTTTCAAATAACCATGGAAAGACAATAAGCTCTCAAATATTATTGAGAAGATAAACCCACCAAACAATTTTATTTAGCTTCCAATTTGTTAGTTAATTTCCCCGATTCCGATGATAAAAGAATACCGGGTCAATTCCTTTTTTATGAAAAACGAGAATTTTCGGAATTAATTAAGAAATGGATTGATTGGTAGACCAACTATCCGCATGCTCTTCCGAATTAGCTACAAATATTGTTGGATACAAATTAAATTAAATTAAAAAAAAGAAGAAGAAGAAGAAGAAACGGTTGTGGTCACGGCCCAATGTTAACTATGGGATAACTATGGGATAGGCTAGGTTGCAGCCGGCTAAAAATTAAGCCCCACGTTGACAATGAAATCTGAATCCAACTAATGTTGTCGAACCGCTGACCGAACTAGTGAAGGAACTGGTTTGATTTGATTTGAACCAGTTTGACAGGTTAAGCAAACTGGTTTGAACAGGTAACATCAACATGACATAATTATAATATCATAAATATTTAATAATTTTTAATTAATTATATAATTATAAAATACTGAAATTATATATTTATAAATCTTAAATGTATATATTAAATTTTAAGCATCACATCAAAACATCAATAGAAAACTTTCAAAAATCTTTAAGCATGAATATTAAAAAAATTAATTCTATTAACTGACCTAAAATGTATAACAAGCCTCAAACTCTCGAAGTCTCCCTCTTTATCCCGGTGCCTTTATGAATTGCATTTCTATAAGCATATCTAACACAATAAAAAATACAATAGATCAATAATTGTTGAAGGATTGAACAATTAAATAATTTATAATAGTATAAGAATTAAAAACAATTCATCTGTTAAGCAAATAATCAACCAGTAAAACCAAACAAGTAAGAACAAATTCTCAACAAATTTATAGAAAACTTATATAAACAATCAATAGCAAGTTAGAAAGTCATTTCACAACCGATTAAAATCACACAAAATATCTATTCAACCTAGCTATAATTCAACTATTAGCATCTCATATCGAAAATCGCAACTCATATCGCGGGTTTCTGACAACATTGCTTAACCGGTTCCTTCACCTGAAAAAATGCATAAAAAAAAACTAAAACATGCCTAATCCGAACACTAAATCCAAACATTGCTATTCAATAGATTTCTATTTTGCACAAAAAATGCTAATCTGAGGCTATTGAAATCTATATACTTAAAAAAAAAAAAACTAAAACAGATCATAGTATCATACCTGAAGCTGAAAGTAGCAGTGGGCAGGGTGGCCGGAAGAAGCAGAGGTTCGCAAAACGGCAGGAGAAAGGAAGGAAGAAACGTCCCATTCGGCGGCCGGAGCTGAAGAAGAAGCAGAACAGAGGTGAAACGCTGTAGCAGAGGGTGGTCGGAGGTAGAAGAAGAAGCAGCAAAGGATTGCTGCGTGCTGCTGCTATTATCGTCGATGGGAGAATGTCGCCACCGATCGAATGAACGGGATAGAAAAGCAGTGGCAATCCTATCGCTGAACGGAATAACAGAGGTAGCAAAGGGCAGGCGGAGGTGAAGAAGAAGCAAAGGACTGCTGCGTGTTGCTGCTATTATCGTCGACTAGAGAATGTTGGCGCCGATCCGATGAAAGGGACGGAAACTGAAGGTGAGAACTGAGAAGTGAGAACTAGGGCTGGCGATTTGGGGCTTGGTGGGATTTGCGATTTGGCGAAAAGAGTATCAGAAAAGAAAAGGGAAAATTGACACCAGTTTTTTGAATATATATATTAGGAGTGTGTTTGTTAATAAGTAAAAGCTGTCAAGTTAAAACTTTTTAATCTCCACAAGTATCATATTTTTTAATTATTTATTCACATTTTTCTATATAATTACCTTACTTTTCAATCATTTTTACACAACTACCAACACAACTAACTTATCTATTTCAACTTTATCCTATTTATTCATCATTATTACCCCTATCATATCACATCATTTGACAACTTTTATTCTCTACAACTTTTCATCAAAAGTTTTATACATTCTCAAACACACCCTAGATGTGCGAACCGGTTGCTTTTGGTTCAACTGTAATATCTGGTTGAACTACCGGTTCGCCGGTTCGAACGTTTTGATGCTATCAAACCAGACACTAGACCGGTTCCCCGGGTGAACCGGTCCGGTTCTGACAACACTGAATCCAACGGGTCGTATTGTTCAAAATCAAAAATCATTAAAAAGCAAACACGTTCAAAAATAAATACGTAAATATAGAGGGCCTGAAATGCAAAAAATCCTGCAAATGCCATGCAACATAAATACATAATACATCCGGTTGATAAACGAACCACTATGATTAACACCCTTCTCTGTTAAATCGATACCAGAGAAATGTAAGTGGATCCATCCACCTCTCTTCTCATCTTCTCTAACACCTATCTTTAGATCAGCGTCACAGCTGCAAGTCCATCTGCGACGACATTGAAGCTATGGCTAGTGCTGATGATGGAAGATGTGCTTGTTAGTCATTTAAAATATTTCCCTAGGAAATTTCATGCAAAATACTTAATATCCGTGGATAGAACAGTAATTTTAAAAAATTCGTGAATATATTCGAAGTCCGTTTTATTTTTTATTGGTAATGAATTTTATTTTTCATTATTAATACTTTTTGCAGCGAACTTTTAGCAACGCGATGATAACGAAATTATGTGATTAGTACATGAGGTTCTAATTTTTAATAGTAATTGTCGTTAGTTTCTAATGCTTAATATTCTTGTAGCGTGAACAGTTCAAAAGACAAATATGTTTAAGAAATTTTAAAATTTTTATTTCGCACAATGCATCACAGGAAACACTCACATACATGGGCGCATATGAACCGATTAATTATTAATAACTAACGCCACGATTATTGGAAATATTGTTGAAATGTAATGTCAGTCGTATATATAAGAGACGATACTCGAGGCTAATAAATTATGGGTGTGTTTGGGAATGGATAAAACTTTTGATGAAAAATTTTAGAAAGTAAAAATTGTCAATTGATGTGATATGATAGAGGTAATGTGAAGAGTAAATAGGATAAAGTTAAAATAGATAGGTTAGTTGTATGGATAGTTGTGTATAAATGATTGAAAAGTAGGATAATTGTATAGGGAAATGTGAAGAAATGATTAAAAAATAGGATAATTATGAAGAGTAAAAAGTTTTAAATTAAAAAATTTTAACCTGACATATTTTTCCTGCTGCCAAACACACCCGGAACGCAGCACGGGAAATAATGTCAATAACACAAAAAATGGAAGCTTGAGTATAAAGTAGTATAAAGTAAATAAAAATGACATGATGTTCTTCAAGGATGTATGGCTTGATGATCGATTGACAAAAGCGGGGCCTCTTCCACGGACGATTCCGGAAGATGTGCTGGTAAATCATTTCATTAACCCTGCCGGACGCTCTTGGCACTTGGATAGGGTGGCGGCGGCCGTTGGGGACATGGGAAGACAACAAATCTGTCAAGTCCCCCTTCCCCGCAATGATGAGGAGGACAAAATGTTCTGGTCACACGAACCGAATGGAATCTATACTGTGAAATCTACGTACAGGATGCTATGTATGGCTGTGGATAACCTTCCCAATGTGGGCATTTACAAGGCGATATGGAAGACGAAATTGCCGAGCAAAGTACTCATTTTTGGATGGAGACTTTTCAAAAATGCTCTTCCAACAAGGAGCAATCTGTTAGCAAGGCACATCGATGTGGACCCGTGTTGTTTTTTTTTGCAGGTCTGAAACAGAAGACACTACCCATATTTTCACGGCATGCCAATTCATCAGGGATTCTTTCCTGAAGGCCGTGAGAATTCCCAATCCTTGGTCAACGATCCAGGATATTTTTCAGTCCCTGGCCGCAAGACACAACCTGGGAAGCCTGGCTTTCTTCATCCTTTTTTGCTGGCGAGTGTGGTACTTGCGAAACAAGCTAAGGGAAGAGATGATCCAACCGATCTTTGACAACATTATTGAATGGTGTGAGGATTATCTTGAGCATCACAGGAGAGCTAAACCCCTCAACTTAAGCGGGATCATTGACAGGCCTCTCGTGGTAAGATGGTTAAAGCCGCCTTCTGGTTTCCTCAAGATGAATGTCGACGCTAGGAAACATGTTCATAATGTGGCCCAGGGGTTTGCTGCTGTTATCCGAGATTCAAATGGTAGCTTCGTTGCCGCAAAGGGCTGGAAACGAAGCGGTAACATGCGTCCTTTGTGCATGGAGGCGAATGCTCTTCTTTTGGGGATCCAATGGGCCCTTGACATCGGGATGGGGAAGGTCCAGTTTGAAACCGATTTTCTTCTCCTAACCAATTTCATTGGGATGGACGAACACATTCGGTCGCCTGTGGGTATTATCATCGACAAAATCAAGACCCTTCTTTCTTCCTCCCGACACCTATCGGCACATCATGTGTTAAGACGGGGAAACTCGGTAGCCCATACTTTAGCTTACTTTGTGTCTAATTTTTTGGTGGATTGTCAGGAATGGTGAGGAACTCTCCCTTAAATTATTTTGGCAAAACTTTGTACAGATAATTTTTTGGCAATGAATTGCTTGGATCTCCCTTTCCGTCCCTCCCCTCCTATTGAAGGGGAGAGGGGATAGAGTGTTTTCCCTTTATCAAAAAAAAATGACATGATGATTTTAGTAAAGACATTTAATAATGACTAAGATAAAACCGGATAATCAAGGCTTCCGAGCGGCATCCCGGCCAGTGGCAGCGGGAGACGGCTGAAAGATAAGGAGAAGATCAGTTGGGCTAGTAAAGATAGAAATTTTTCTGTGCAGCAGATCGAGTGAGTATGTTATCTCTGCAATTCTCTCTCAATTCTCTGGGAGGGAAGAAAGCCCTGACTTCATCCCCTTTGCCACTGCTCTGTCGGGGAATCAGCCCCTTACTTCCTTCTCTTGGGAAACGCAGCAGAAATCTTCCGTCTAGAAGATGCAGTCGCGAGATTCGGCTGTCCGCTTCCAGACCTGGAGTCCTCTCAACGCCACTGGATTCATGCATATCTCCTTCCACCAGTAATTCCCATTCTCTCCCTCCCCCGGTTTAAATCGGCAGAAAATGCCATCTTTCCATGGAGTATAGACTCAAAAAAGCCTGAGGAATGGGCTGAACTGTGGCCATTTACATCCCTCTACGGGAAATTTTGATGTTTGCTGCTATGTATTCTTTCCCAATTGTTCATGGTACAAGTACAAGTACCTCTACGGTATGAATGTACGTATACAAATACAGTACACCACAATATCAAACTTTAGCCCTCACCACGAAGGTTGGATGGTGGATGTCCCCCATCTTTGTTGGTTAGTGGTTACGCTTGCAACGGAACTTGTGATTGATTCACGGTGTTAGTGTTGAATCTGGGAGTTCAGTTTTTGTTGTAGATTTCCCTTAAGACCCAGACCCACCGATAAAGCCACAGACAAAGAAGTCGACGATGAGTCTGGGCTGCATTTTAATGAGTCAGTCCACTCATATGATGAATGGATTATAGTGAAACACCTCCGAATCCACCAAAGAGGAAACCATTTTTTGGATTCCTTTGCACTGGAATCCCATATCGAAAACAGCATGTAAAATTACTGCTGGAAGAAACAATTCGAAACTGCTTCTCATTAACACTCTACCCAGCTAGCGGGGTGTAGGCCATGCCGCTTGGCTAAACAAAGGCTAAGCACTCTTCTCATCTTGCATCACAGTATTTTGGGAAGACATCAAAGAACAGCAACACTCACACTTTCCCCGGTGAAAAAATTCCAAGTTTTTATTCAATGCACCCCGTGCACTTAGCTTCAATGCACCCGAGTGCATTTAACTCATTTTTTAATATTTTTTTGAAATTTTTTCATAAAATTGTTAGTCTATGTGTATTTAACATGTATATCAATTTTACCAATTTCGAAAAATTTTATATATTTCTTTTAGATTTTTAAAAATCTGTGGCAATTTTAGTAATTTAAAATTATTAAAATGTCACAGATTTTTAAAAATAAAAAAAATCTAAAAATCTCTAAAATTGGTAAAAATTGATATACGTGTTAAATACACTTAGATTAACAGCTGAATAAAAAATATTCAAAAAAATTACAAAAATCGATATTTGCACCTAGGTGCACCGAAGCTAAGTGCACCCGGGTGCACTGGATCATGATCCTGTAAATTCTCATGAAATATATATTAGTGACTAAAATTTTTTTTTGGCTGTAATTTAGTTGATCATGCATTGGTGGGATTTATTCGTGGCACCAGGAAGGTGACTGAGGTAGCTCACTTGTAGGTACTTGTTGCTCTTGCCATGAATCCGGTGACTTCTGTTCCTTTTTTCCTTTGCCTTTTTCCAATACACATGGTTACACCTGTACCTACATTCTCATCTAACATAACTTTCTTATTACTGCCCTCTTTTCTGTTATCTGTCCCTTCCTAGAGTATGGCAAACTATTGTCAGCAAAGGAGATATAGTGGTTGATGCTACCTGTGGCAACGGTCATGACACTTTGGCTCTTCTGAAAATTGTAGCCGATGAGTCGAGGAAAGGTTGCGTTTATGGGATGGACATCCAGGTTTCTGCTTTAGAGAGTACCTCCTCTTTACTGGATGAATCAGTCACCCCAGAGGAGGTAATATTTCGTTCCCATCAACACCAAGGTCAGATTAATCCATTGATTCAATTAGAAATCTCTCTTATGGAAGATTAAAGACTACGCGTTCAATGGTTACATTCATCGTGGAAGAGCCCTCTCATTGGTGGTTGTGATCATCTGACACTTGTCATCTCATTTCATATCTATCTTCTTGCTAGACAGAGCATGTTCCATCTCTGATGTAGCCATGCAGCTGCACTGTGCACACTGGCACTGGGGTAAAACAAACATTGTTGCAATCCTGCCTTATTTTGACCTGTGTGTTGTGGCTACAATTAAATTTTGGATAGTTGCTAGCTGCACCAACTAATCTACAGAATTTTCTGTGACTTTTGGATGCAGAAGGAATTGGTTAAGCTCTTCCATCTCTGTCATAGCAGAATGGAGGATGTAATTCCCAAAGATTCTGCTGTTAGGTACTTGTTGCTACATGCAATAGCTCTATTTTCATAGTCTACTTTTCACTTTCTTTTTCCTTCCCATGCAAGATAAGAATTTCCTGAAACATGTATTAGTTTACTGGTTGGTTTTGTGTCATCGAAATCCATGTATCCTCTACAAAAAAGTAGAAGCCTTTTTTCATGGTAACCTTTGCATCAACCCATCAGAAGTGCATGTCGAAATCGGCAAGTCCGAACTTTATTTTTCTTGATCTGTTGGGGTGGTGGAGCCATCACGGAACGTTCAACCTCTAGTTAATAACCTACCTTTCTTTATTGAAGGTGGATTATAAATCTGGATCTGAACCCTTGACATTCCCTCTAGCTGAAATAGCTAGGTTGATGTATATTCTGCGTAAATAGTTTGCTCAACTAGATGGGTGCACTATACGAACATTTAATGTTATGCATTGTGTGGAATTACTTTTCAGGCTTGTGGCTTTCAACTTGGGCTACCTTCCAGGTGGAGACAAGGCTATAATCACCAAATCTAGAACCACATTGCCTGCATTGGAGGCTGCAAGTAGGATTCTACAATCTGGAGGACTCCTCAGTACAATTGTTTATGTGGGGCATCCTGGTGGGCGGTAACTGAATCTGAACTTAAATATGGTCCAAGTCACAATGAAATTTTGTCAAAATATAAACAATATACCAAGGATCTGCTACGCTTCTCCTCTAGTATGTTTGCCTGAAAATGAATCTTCACATACAGGTTGCCCATGGGAGCCTTGAATGCTTGCTAGTTGCTAGTCTATTTTGTCCAAAGATTCTTGATATGCTATGACTCTTTCTTGCCTCTGTTGTTGGCATTCAGGGAGGAATTTGAGACTGTCCAACATTTTGCTTCCAGCTTACCGGTGGAAACGTGGGTCTGCAATAAGTTTGAAATGCTAAACCGGCCAAACAGCCCTGTCCTTGTTCTTCTATTCAAGAAATGAGATTCACTGGCAGTAAATCCAAGTGAATTTGCTAAACCGGCCAAAACAGCCCTGTCCTTGTTCTTCTATTCAAGAAATGAGATTCACTGGCAGTAAATCCAAGTGAAAAGCCAAGCGTGTCTTTGGAGTTCCAGATTTCTCTGTCTCCATAACAAAGCTTCTTGGAAAGCATCAGACGGTAGTTTCAGTTGTTTTCGGATGGCCACCTCATCACATTGTTCAATTGATGGAGGTCGCAGAAGAGCTGGTTATCCCAGTATGAACTTGCAGTTTCTTCAATCGTTCTCCCCGATTCGTCTTTAAATTAGTTGAAATGTACAGAAAGCAAGCATGGGATCAACCAATGTTAATCAAAAGTCGCAGGCGCTCCTGGAACCCTGGAACTCGATACTTGCGAAAGTGGTACTCATTTATAAGGTGTATTTTGGGATTGTAGCATGGATGGAGAACCAATGGGGATATGCGTAATCGATCTGCTTTTGGATACAGTAAGTTCCAAAAAAATTACGCAGTGTATGGTAAAATATAAAAAAAATCACTCATGACTTCAATTGAAATAGAGTAGGCTTCATACGATAGCTACTCAGAACTTATTTGGTGGGTATCTGATACCATACTAATATGGATTTTCATGGGTTATTATTCATATAGATGATGCCTCCGTATCTATACTCAAATTCGTTTCATTCTTTTCTATGTTCTCTGTCATTCCCGAAAGAATTCCCTTTTCCAATCACATTCTCTTTTCAACTTCTAAATTTTTATTTAGACTAGGGAATTCCTCTAATTCCCACAATATCTGCTCATAATTCCTATTATATTTAGGACATTTCAAAAATTCTTTTATACGTATAATATTTCATATTTCATCTTAAATTTCCATCATACCTATGCAGTAATTACCTTATTGAAAAGATGATTTTACCTCTTCATAATATCTCAATTAAAACAATTCAATCTTAACATGACCTAATTAATGATGGTAAACCATTGATTTGCAACATCATGTAATTTGAATATCATATTAAAGTTAAACCGTTTCCGTTAAGAAAAATTCGAAGGGACAACTGTTTTTTCAATTCCATTTAAAAAAAAAATTGTCTGTTCAATAGGATAGTGATTGTTTTAACTGCAATGGTATAATATGAATTTAAGATAAAATGTTATTAGTATATCAGAAATTAAGAAAATATTGTAAATATAAGAGAAATTTTCCTTTTATATAAAAAAGAACTATGTTTTTAAATTTAAATGTTTTGTGGCAATCACTTTGGAACTGAAAAAGGAGATGAATTAATGCAACTTTCACGTGTAAGGATAAGACCTTTTTGTACATAGAGTTCAGATAGAACATACAGATACGAACAACTTGAGTTGCACCTCTATCGCAGAAAATGGGAGGAGCTAATGCCATGGTTTCATAAGCCTGTCATTATTATTTAAATGTATAAATTGGCTATACGTAAAAGAAAAATACAAAGATTAAAAAATAAATTTCGAACGCGTGTCAAGGATTATGCGTGATTCGAACGGTTTTTGCAAGGAAATCTGTGCCTGGATAGTGTGAATTATAAACGACACGCGTCCAGCGTCGCATGTTTGGAAAGTTATTAGTAGACGAGAAGCCAATCCCATTCCCACCGAAAGTCTAAGAGCTGTGGCACACATCAGCAGTAAGCCGCAGTCACATCAAGTCATTGGCGGTGGGGTGGGTGATAATGGACGAAAAAATCCGCCGGGATATCTTCCCAATCGGTGCAGCATAGCAACAAGATAGCCAATCACGTCACATTATCCTTGCGCAGCGTCACTTCCCCAATTGCCTTGGCCTAACGTGGCTGCCACAGAACGGGCAGGCAGCGGCCTGCTCTACCCTCTCCTCCTGATTTCCGTGAATTCAGGTGAAATTCGCTATTCTCATCCTATGCACAGTACTAGTAGCCTTCATCAAATGGAACTCCCATCCATCGTCGAATTGATGTGAAATGCAAGAGGCATCGACAAGATCTCAGACATTATATCATTCACGATTGGGAAATCCTGTATGAATCCACCACTCGCGCCATGCCACCAAAGAAAACTTGGCGCGATTAGGACATTTCATCGGTCAGGTGCCAAACCTAGGTCGCATTATCACAAGTGCCAAGGGAACTAATATGGACCACTCAAAGTATAAACAAGCTATTTCCATACTACTGCAACTGCAGACGTAAGTTTCTATGATA
The DNA here is from genome assembly GCA_030490835.1 of Annona cherimola. Lineage (NCBI taxonomy): Eukaryota > Viridiplantae > Streptophyta > Magnoliopsida > Magnoliales > Annonaceae > Annona > Annona cherimola. Next base: position 9,414,598 of record CM059975.1, on the reverse strand, counting down.
ACCAAAAGCAACAGAACCCATTAACCAAAAAAATATACGCTAGTCAAATATTCAAGTGTATCTGTTTCTAACTTGAACTAAAACATTTGAGCCTTTAATGTTTATCTATCTTTTTGCAATCCTATGGTGGAAAGCTAACTGAGGGTTTAGAGGAAAGACCAGTTCATGAACATGAATGCCAAGCAGTGATGCGAGTCTTCTTCATTCAACACCTTCCACGCAATTGCCTGCTCATACGAGATAGGCCTGCCCATGCTCGACACACAGACACCTGCTGGCAGATAGGCAAAGCCCTGCAATGGGAATGTTGGCACAAATAATTAGTAAAAGTAGTTCAAGAAAAAAACAGCAACACCGAAGCCACACAACCCTGCACTAGGAATTTCGAACTGCAAATAGACAGAAATGGCGTGCACATGCATGACAAACCCCCATCCATTGGTTGGGACCAAGCAAGAAGATGCAGGAGCTAATGTACATCCATGAACCAGTCTCCGTGTGCAGTTATGCACAACAAGTTTAATCCTCAACCATCTTTTTCCTTTTCAGGCATGCATAAGTGAATTGGAACAGAACACACTATCTGGAGACAAACAGCTCTTGCAAACCCAGAAAAGCAGATTCCCTGCGTATATCATTTAAAGTTCTGCAGCTAACACAAATCAGGGGCTTCACTTCCTTCACTTGCCTGTTGCATGATCTTCGGAAATTCAGAGCACAGCATCTTCCTGCCACTCTCATCAAGAATCTTATCAAGCAATATGTCTTGCAAAGCAACGAGTGTGGTCTCCAGCATATCAAGACCTGCCTGATTTGCAAAGGTGAAGATAGGAGATGCCTGCAAAAAGTATTACTACAATCAGCTAAAACAACACATGATAGCTATAGCATCAGAATGTTGCCACATAAAATAAGAATCGGACTTACATTTGTCTTCAATAAACAACACATGATAGCATCAGAATGGTGCCACAGAAGCCTCAGCATAGAATCACCATTCTGGGTGTCTGCCCTAAGCAGTTCTAGACCAGTGTGGAACCTGAAAGAAAACAGCTGGTCAAGGACACTAATAATTTGCTGTTGGCTACAAACCAAGCAGAAGGCAATGCCTACATTTCAGTAAGAAAAAAGAACAGAACCAATGCAGACGAACCTGTAGCTTCGACAAATCCACCGTGCAAGGGTGAGTGCTTCAGGCGTTCCAGGAGGATGTTTGGGCCCAATCTGTGAGCCCAGACGTGATGGCGTGATTGCCATGGCAACTCGTTGGACTGATCCAACAACGCTGCGCACATACTGGCGGGCCATCACTGCCACACTGTCACGGAGGTGGCTCTCAAATGTGAACTGGAAGGCAATAGTCAGCACTGATCTGAATGCTGTTTCACCAGCTGGGCGCGCTGCCCCAGGTCCTTCAAGTGCAGATGCAAGATCCAGTGTTCGAGTGGCAGCAGGACCATCCTGCAGAATAAATTGTGGGTCAAAAGTCATACTTCAACAACAAAAAGAAAAATGGAGCGCCAATTTTTCCACTGCCCTCGAAATTGAGAAATGAAAGTATACATGCACCTCCAACTGAGCAAACTTTGAAACAATAAAATTCTTCTTTGAAAATAATATAAATAAATAAATGATCAGATGAGTAGAACTATAATTCCCTGTTGAAAAATAGATATTGGATCTGTCACCTACATTTTTAGGATCCAAGGGTATAACTCGGAAACCAGATGGCACCAATGGGGCATCATCAGCAAAGGACTCATCAATTGGTGCAAACACAAGTTGGGCACATGCTCCAACTGCATTTTCATCAATTCCACTGCAAAGCTGCAATGAAAAGAAGATAGTCAAGGACTAGAAAAATTCTACAAGATTCAAAAACATGAGGACAACTAAAGTTATGAAAGAGACTCACCTGCAACAAATACATGTCCCTTGGCAAAACTGCATCCTCATGAGCGAATCCGTGCCCTTCAAGCCTCACTACCTCCAGCATCTGTAGGTAAAAAAGAGAATATGATACATCAATTAGATTACCAGCCAAAAGATAGCTAAATTGGCCACCTGGGAGAATCCTATAAACTACAGAAAAGTGACAGAGCAAAGGTTGTTGATAGATGAATATGAGACCGTCCCCTCCCCAAGCCCAAAAATGACCATGGCCAAGCCAGAGGACCATGTTCATGGTATACTGACAGTAGTACGTCATAACAGAATTAGATAATGTGAGAATGGGAATGGGGAATGCGGAACGAAATGGATATGATAGGAATAAAATGGAAATAAAGTAAAATAGATAAGGCAATTGTGGGAAAAATATGAGAAAATGATTAGAATATAGGGATAAAATATAAAAAGTACAGCAGTTGGGTAATTAATATATTGACTTTTGGCATTCTCCATTCCTAATTCCCATTCTCACCATACCAAAAGGGAAATTGTTCTGCTGACCTAGAGGGAGAGCAAGGCTCTCTTTCTGGGTGAGGGAGAAATTTGGGCTCAGCAAATGAACAGCATCAACAACTCAATAGGTAAACATTCCACACTAAGAACTCATTGATTACCTCTTCATGTTCCACTGTTTGGGCAAGAGGTAGGATGGCCTGACTTCCAGGAAAACCACCAGACCTTGCTCCAGGCACAGCAAAAGGACTGGCTTTCAAGGATGCAGCAGAATAAGCATCAATACCAGGATCTGCCCATTCAGAACGATGCTCCCTCAAAAACTGCACAAGCAACGCAGGGGGGACATTCTGCAACCAAATAAAAGCTCTCGTCAGTTAAAAATCTATGAAAAACATACAAAGTCCATAAAAGAAAAGTCCCACTAGAGCTAGCTTTAGTATAGCTAAGGGTAAGATGATTTTCTTTAACATGTTTAGTTGCACCAAAGCATCAACTCATGATGTATCATGAATATTGATCTGTCAATCAATCTAGTTTCCAAAATCAAGAAATGCCATGCCCCTGAATACAACCAGACTTGTTATCGTAAATAATTTGATCAGAAAATGCCGTGCCCTGAATACAACCAGACTTGTTATCGTAAATAATTTGATCAGAAAACCCCATGGTCTTGCCCATCAGCACGATAAACAGAAATTTATAGATGAAACACGTCAAGATACATACTTCTAACCAGATATAAGTATGAAGGTAACACATTCTCCATGTGCTGCACTTATATATTAGTACACAGTTAAAATCACAAGTGCCCAATAAATTATCACTTATGCTGCATAGGGGGATCACCGAAATCAAAGAGATCCGAAGGCCCCACACAATCTTGAAACCACTCCAGTTCAGTCTTGGGCAATTGATCAGATGACCAAATTGCTTGGTCAGAATCCCAGGCTTTGTGTAGTGTGTGGAGAAGTCTGATGTTCACCTCTTCCTATTTAAAATATGTTATAACTAAAGCATTAATGTTTCTGCGCAAGGACATCAACCTGAAGCAACATAGATGCTTTTGCACACAGCACACCACCTCCAAGTGTTGGGATCATCGGAGAACCAAGAAGCTTGCTTGGCGAAGAATTTACAGCAATAGTTACATCCTCCACCCCATCACTGCTCATCAGAGACCAACCATCATCTGCAAACCCGTTCACAGCATCATTGAAACCCCTGCAACACGTCCATGTCAAGAGGCATCCTTTGCAACAAAAGAAGAGTCTTACTAATAGCTACCCTCCAACAACATGTGGCCCATTTTCCTATACAAGATTTCTGACATCATTAAGCAGCAAATGCCTGAAGCAGTGATCCAAAACCTAACATCACTTATTGTTGGACAGATCATTCAGGTCCAACTATACACTTTTTCCCTCAGAATCACCTCATATAGCCCAGTCAAAAACATAAGAACTCAATTACAGTTTACCTGCTCAACCTCTGGCTGAAAGTGCGCAGCACAGCTGGCTGACGGCCCCCACCATAAACAATTTCACCACTAGACTCTTGCGCAATCTGCCTTATGTGACGCAATGCCTAGAAAAGAAAGAATTTGGTTCACCTAAATCAATGACAAAACAAATGAACCAAATATAAGGGACCATGAATTCAGTTCAAAACAACTCACAGCAATTGTCATTTTCTGTGCTACAATCTTTGAAGATTCATACAATGGTCGCAGCACTTCTGGAACACTCCATGCCTGAGAATCACAGCCCATTTGGAATGGTCAACAACCATTACAAAGCAAAAAGATAAAAGACAGTCAGAAAATCAAGCACAAACTCACATCTAAATCAACATGGTCAACAATGTGAATGATTGAACCACCACCCTCGCATGGACGGATCAGATAGCCACTCGGAAGCATCTCAGCCCTCACAAAATTCTGGGCAGGAGGCCCAGATGGGCCACCGGTAGTCTGAGTCAGTGACCTCTCACAGACCTACAAAATCACATCCACAAACACACCACTTTAGAAATTCATCAACCTCAAAATATGGTTCATCACAAACAAAACTAAAATTCAGAAATTGGACAGACTGCAAGCTTCCCTTATGCCAAAGGATTCGTACAGCTGTAGTCTGTATTCAGGGAATACTTCATTCAAGAACACATTTACATTGAACCATATGTGGGAAAATCCAGTCAAATAATTTCAAGCACCTAAAAATGAAACATGAAGGCCACCAAACAAAATAATGGATTCCCATTCAAACATGATCTTGATGGAACTGCCACCCCGTTATTTCACAGTTCACTCATCAGAAAAACCAGTGTTTTTAACACTGGACCAGGCTCAAACAGGTTCCCAACAGGTCCCTAGTTCCCAGTTAAACAATGATTATATCTATTAATATTTCAAAAAAAAAATTCCATAACTTGTGGGCACTGGAAGTAAAGGGGAATTCACATACCACAAGACTGCCATCTTCTAACCCTGTGGTGTATCTCAGAGTCCAAAAGTCTCGTGCAGATGCCAATGTGGTAGGTGCATATGTCTAACAACATCAAAAATGAGAGCTTAGGAAACAAACACTTTCATTCTGCATAAGCTAGCCCCCAAAACTTACATTAGTGGTCTCATACCAACCTGCATGTATATCAGTTCTATAGTCCCCCCATTTCCAGCTGGGAGTACATTCACTACCTCAAGGCAACGGCAATCTCGATACCAAGATAGACGATCTTTTAGAATTTCTGCAACCTGCATGAGGGCAAGCACCCATTAATATTCTTACTACAAAGATTGACCTCCAAGGAGCAAGTATAACTGAAGCCACCATACCTTTGTAGGTTCTAAATTCACAAGACCACAGGCTCGTGCTGCTACGCCACTACAGTTGTGGGAAACAGCAACAATCCCAATAGAATCCGGACCAGGCTACAAAAGACAATTAATGTATGTATGTCAGAATGAAAAAACATGCAACAATGTGCATGAATCTAGGTTGTTCATTCAGTCAACCAGCTCATTTGTAACACCGACAAAAAGTTGGCAAGGCCATCAATCAGGCTAGTGCCGGTGCCACATCCAAAAATTTACAAGTATAATACTTTCATAATCAAAGCAGCCTCTCCAACCAAGGATCATGAGGAATGCTTAAGGTAATCTTGACCTCGAAATTTAATTCAACAAAGGCATCTTGAATGATACCTTCATCCCAAGCATCTGGACCCAGTCGACAGCAGTTCCTGTAGCCTTAGAAAGGAACTCTGCCAGGGTCTCCTCAGCAATTGCAAGGAGCCTATCCAGAAAATCAAAACATATAAGTAAAACAATTGGAAAAGACAGAACACAATAATAAGCTTAATGTCATGAATGAACTGTACCCAGCTGGGTTGTTAGCATCCCTTTGTGAATGCTGTGTTGGGTTTTGTTGGTGCTGACCACTGGTAACCACTGACTCGCAGCTGGTGTCTGTGGTCGCAACAGATGCCTGAAAAACAAAATTTACCATTGCTGTTTTCTTTCGATAAGGGAAGACCATGCAAAAAGAAGCTATGAAGTCCATGCTGGAACAAACTCAAGAAATGAGTTATCAAAATTGAATACTGGATGCAGCATAGTATTCATTGGTTAGAGGTCCTTCTGCAAGTACACCCAGCTAAAGATTCTGTGAAACATTACCAACTGCACATCTCATGAAAATACCACATGGAGAACAAATTTTGAATCTGATTGGTGCTTCTCTATAGAATATAATCAAGGATGAAACCAGTTATCGATTCCTAATTAATCTATCAAACAGGGTAACATTGGTTATATAACAGCAAGTCACAAAACCGCACTCCTAGCACTTCATGCTCCCAGGGCCTTGCAAACAATGCAAGAATCTGGAGGAACCTTCCCCATTCCATAAAGAGCACAGGAAGAGTAAGTCAGAATGGCAATTTAGAAATTTAAAATTACAAGCACTCAGTACCTTAGAAATGCTAAAGAGCATCGGGAAGATCAACGAAGTAGGGACGAAAAGCAGAAAACAGTAACAGTAAAGTATCAGAAATTTAGATCTTACAGTGTGTAGTTGTTGTTTCATATACCCATTCTCATACACCAGCTGAGACACCTGCTTCTGCAGGCGGTCATTTTCTTCCATCAGTAGCTTGTTCATAGCGGTCAGCTTTCTGTTCACTGTCTGTAGGCGAGATGCCTCCTTCCTCTGCTTCTCACGGCATCTATGAAACAAAAGAAAACAAATTTGCGACAGAAAGAAAAGACAGATGTCCACAGAGGTGAAGCAGTCAAAATTGTCATTGCATAGATTAGCCGCAGTGCTAACTTCAATGACACAACAAATTGCTTGCAAATGGCTCAGTAAAAACAGGATGTGCTTCAAGAATCAAGTGATTAAATTTCAATAGGGTTCATCGAGGGCAGCAGGTATGGAAACTAAGAGAGCATTCAATCAAGTTAATCGATAGTCAAAACAAACAATTTGAAGATTCACACACCTCCGCCATTCCAAAAAAAAAAGGTCGGGTTCCAATGCAGATAGAAGGATTCATGAAACTCTATCATCAGCTTGGCATAAATGCCACATCTTATCGCCTCCCGTTCGAGAGGCTAGTGATCCAACTGTCAACGTAATCAATAGCACACGATAGCATAGTAAGTAAAATCCATATGATCATGCTGCCCTCCGATCACTTTAATGACCATTTTCGCTTCATTTCTCCACTGATCGTAGTAGGAATATGATATTACGATGCATCTCAATGATAAAGAACCAATCCAGAAAGTCGAAACACCATTAACTTCCGCTTAAAGGAAAATCCAACAAGCACAGAAGAAAAGAAAGTCGATAGCTCGCATTATCTCCCTCCACATTTTTCCCTCCGGAAACAAATTACCAGAAAATATTTACTCAACTCGTCAACTAAAACAGTTTCGGTATCGCCCCACTCAAGCGAAAGGAAACAAAATATGCATGAAAATGAAGAAGAACGAGTCCTGCTTTCTCACCTTCTATTTTGAAACCAGACCTTGATCTGTTTCGGCTCTATATTTGCCAGGATGGGGCAATCCCTAATGAGCTGCTGCCTACGCAATGAGCTTGGCTTCGGGCACTCTGTATAAACGCGCTCCAGCGCCTCCACCTGCTCAGGCGTATACCGAACATACTTGCCAGCATCCATCATTTTCGCTGAATCCTTGTGAATGGTAAGCGCCATCTTTGCAATCCTGAAATCCTCCAATCCCACCGCCCGTCACCTCTCAAAAGCTTATAAACCCTTCAAAATGATCATGAGAAATCTTAAGAAACAAACACGGAGATCTACAAAGAGTAACTCAGAAAGAGAAAAAAATCAAAAGCCACTCAAAAATAAACAGAGTCAAAAACGCGTTGAACGTACGCCCCTAAAATCCCAGCACGAAACCCAAAAAACCAGACAATGATTAAGATCATTAAAAACCCTAATCCAGCCCAAGTTCGCAAAGAAAAAATGATTAAAACGGGACAAATGCCCCAAAAAAGCTACAACAAACCAGATCGAGCGCAAAAACACACCACCAGAATCCTCCAAAAGAAACAGCTGAGAATTACTAAAAACTGAAAACAGAAGGACAGCAAGAGGCAGAGAGAGAAAAATTCCAGGAAAAAAAAAACACTTGCAGTGAAAGAGAAATCATTCTGCTACCTTATCAGAACTGAAGCAATGGTTTCTCTTTCCACCTCCCCAGCAGGCTCTCTCCTCCAAGAGAGCCTCCTCTTTCCCACATCACACCCCGATAAGAAAAAACGATACTTCCAGAGCTATCTGTCTCTCTCTCCCGCCTTCGCTCCCTAAATCAGAAAACAGCAGTGAAGAGGAACGGAAGAGAAAAACCAAGCAATGCAACTCTCAACACCCATCTCTCGGAATGACTGATTTCAAGCAGCAGCGAAAATCAAGAAGAACAGCTCTCCAATGCAATGCAGCGCATGCAACGGCGGAAAAGGCAAAAAAGCAAATGTCAGGCGTCGAGGTTCGCGCAGAGAGAGAGAGAGAGAGAGAGAAATGGAGGGAACGGATTTGGGACGCTTGAGCTGGGCTTTTTTATTTGTTATTTTTGAGAAGAACACCAGTGCTCCGCCACACTGACATCGACGCTACTCAGGCTCCCAACACTACTCAGTTTGTTTACGTGGCAGCAAGTAATAATTTCGGTGTCAAAATATGGGCCCAATTCTATGCGACGGTGAAGTTAATCTGCTCAATCCCAAAAAAAAAAAAAAAAAAATTTAGCCGCCGGCGTATTGGGTAGAAGCGCCGCAGTGCGAAAATGGTCCCTGAGTTTTTTTAAATTTCTATGTTCGGAAAAGTAGCACTTATTTTTATATTTTTCTGACGGATGATAGGCGTGCACCGTCTACATATAATAGTTTTCTCCCGTTTTGAAAAACCCCTCATATTTTTTCCTAATCCAGAGCATCATTTCTACCACTTGATAGCTCTTCCATCTAGTAAATGACATAGGTGGGCTTTTCGATCAAGGAAAAAGTAAATAGACGGTTGAGATGGACTAATAGACCTAATAATCGTGGTCTATGGATCTGGTGGGTACCCTACTCCTGTGGAACCGGCCCTACTGTTTCCGACCGGGCGCATGCCACTGCGGTGTCCAGCTGCTGAGCTGAGGCCTGCACTGCAGCTGCAGGTTTTCCGAACCGAAGTACGAACCTCACTACCCTCCAGCCCTCTCAATCTCCGCCCGCATGCGAAACCACGGGCTGTGTTTGCATAGTCTACGGAGCATGGTACATTCCTAGACCAATGAAACATGATTGTGACTCAGTGAGTTTGTTTATAAGTAAAAAATATTAAAATTTTGTATTCTTCGTAATTATTTTATTTTTTAATTATTTTTATCATCTTTCTACATAATTATGATATTTTTAGTTATTTTTACACAACTATTCTAACAATTAATTTATTTATTTATTTTTATTCTCTGCACTCCCCATCATTTCTTTTATTGTATTATTTCATTTTCTTTTAATCGAACAACTTTTCATTTAAAAATTTTATCATTTTCCAAATATACCTTAATTTTTTCAGTGTATGCTTGGAGGACAGGGATCTGGCACACCTGCTTAAGTATACCTGGTGCATAACTCTTTTTTTAAAATAGATTTTTGAAATTTATCTGTGAGCACAAATATAAATATCTTATATATATATTTTATGGTTTTTTGTGTTTTTAAAATTCAAAATAAAATATCAAAAAATAAAAAAATGAAATTTATACGTGGAATATTCATGCTTTGGTTTACATAAATATATAAAAGTATTTTTAAATAAATAAAGGGGTTAATTTCAAATATATTCACTATATTTGCCCCTAATTACAAATATACCCACTAAGTTTTAAAACTTTCACATGTACTCACTAAGTATAAGTGAAATTTCATCTATGCCCATTTTATTAAGCATAATTAAAAATTGTCGTTATACATTATATAAAATGTCCAAAATGCTTATTGTTATTTAATAATAATAGTTATTCAACTGTAATAGAAATTAAACGATATAATGAAAACACAACTAACATGGCGGAAAAGCTAAATGAAATAAGTTTCGACGGTCTGTATATTGAACAAATCATAATAAATGTTAGATTAATCAGGAGTATTTGGAATTCTAAAATTATTAAACATTTATTGCTGTCATAATGGATATATTTGTAATTTCACTCATGCTTATTGCATACATGTAAAAGTTTTGAAATTTAGTTGGTATATTTATAATTGAGGGTAAATGTAATAGGTATATTTGGAATTAACCTCAAATAAAAATAAAACGTGTAGTGCACAAAGTGCTGGGGTGTTAATGGACAGGTTTGACAAGTCAGAGTCATTTAAAAAAACTCAATCTTAATTCGTTTATTAACTCATTTTAAAAAATTCAACCTAGCCATTTAATAACATGATTTTGTGGGTTGTTAGTAGGTTATTTATATTGCAAATAAACTAAAATGGAACTAATTTATAGATGTGTATGTATTGTTTATAATTGTTATGACGATTTAGTTTACAGCAACATGATACATAGCATAACCAGATCTTCATTGACAAAAGAGATGTACATTCGATGTAGTGGCATAAATAATAATAGCAACTTAACCGGACAGATAAAAAGGGAACAAAAGGGAAAAACAATAATAGAGATAGAAAAAATAAATATCAGAGATAAAGAAGAAAATATAGAAAGATGGACAATTGAAATGATGGAAGATGGATAAAAAGAAAAAAGATTATAAGAGAGAGGAGAGAATAATCTTGCCGAGAGCATGGACGACGATGACAGCACTACAACACAATAGCAAAGGTGGCACTGTAGGGTTGCATACATATAAAAGAAAATATAAAATAAAATAGGATAAATAGATAATAAAAAACCGAAATCTGGAAAATATATTTAAAGTTTAGAAAATATATACCACTTTTAAACATATTGTAAATGGGCTCAGTTAAATCGGTTAATGAGTTGTAACATTTTAATTATAATCCATTTATTTATTTAGATGAGTAAACGAGTTAACAAATTATAAATCATTTAATCAAATATCTTAACATAAAGTCATTTATAAACGGGTTCGACATACTTGGTTGATGAATACCATAATCATCAATACTCTTATCAAGTGTATTAAAGCTGAGTACACCACGACACATTAAATTATTTATCATGTTTAGATGCTAAAAAATTTACAGGAGAAAGTTTTGTATGTATTTTTTTAAAAAACAGGAGAAAAATGATACGATGTGATGGAAATAACTATCGAAAATAAGATAATTATATGACAAATTAAGAAAAAAATAATTGAAATGTATAATAATTGTATAAAAAATATAATGAAATGATTGATGATAAGGGTAATTAGGGAGCGAGAAAAATTTTTATTGGAAATTTTTAATTAAAAAATTTATAGCGAAACGAGCACTCCTAATAAAATATAAATTTCTCTAGATTTCACGTTTTGATTTTTAATTTTATAAATGGATGACATGCTAAGCCAACGGCTGGAGATTCTTATTTGGCAGAGAGTTTAACAGTTTTTGAATAACCAGGCCATTATTTATTTGATCTACACTGGTCACGTCTGAAAAATAAAAACATACAATTATAATTAATGGTTTACCGAAGGAAAACAAGTGAGAGATTATCACCAGTCGCCGCGACGCGAGCGGCATCGTAGTCAATAGTCATGGCCAAGGGCTTGCCCCCTCTACTCTATGTACATGCTTCGAGTCCCATTGAGGGATTTTTGTAAGTAGTTCTCCGACGAAGGGGGTTTTATAATTTTCCTTGAATACGTGTTTCTGCAATTTCTCTTGAACAAAGGTTTCCACAAGATTTCCTCGATACAGGGCGTGTATTGATAATTTGTATCCACTAAGGGCGTTTGAGAAGTAATAAAATCATTGATGAAAAGTTTTTTATTGTAAAAAATTTTTAAAATATGAAAAAATGATGTAATACGATAACGATAATAATGAGGAACATGGAAAATAAAATTAAAATAGACAGATTAGATGTGTTGGTAATTATTTAGAAATGATTAAAAAGTAAAATAGTTGTATATGAATAAGTAGAAAAATAATAAAAAATAAGATAATTATAGAGAGTAAAAGACTTTAAATTGAAAAATTTTAATTCGAAAAGCTCAGTGTTTTAACAAACACTCTCATTGAATGAGAGATGTGAACGTGCCATAATGTAATGTCATAATGTCACAATGTAAAAATAGTATTTAAAAAAACAAGTGAGACATTAAGTGTGTTTGGCTGAGTTAAAAAATAGTAATAAAAAACTTTTTATTATCCATAATTATCGTATTTTTAGTTATTTTTTTAACATTTTTCTATACAAACTATTATATTTTTTAATTATTTTAACATAACTGTCGTATACATTTTAAATTTATTTATTTTATATCTTATTATTAACTCTATTATATCGTATCATATTTTACCAATTTCACAATTTTTTATAAAAAGTCCACCCACATCCATTGTCAATACAAGAACGTGCGACTGCATACAATACATTCAATTCTAGCGCCTGCGCCGAATAGAGGTGTGGCAAGTTACGGTACATGGCTCCCGCGCGCTTACCATCAGGCGCATCCAAAAACATGCGTGCGGAGGATCCAGCCCGTCCATTCAAGCGATAAATAAAATAATAATAATAATAATATAAATAAATAAATAAACAGAGGAAGACGGCAACGAATAATCGCAATCATCTGATTTAAAAGGCTGAGTCGTGTGAAAAAAAAAAAAAAAAAAAAACGCTGGGTCGCAGATTCGCGCGTATTACCAGATGGCACGAGCGCGGTCATCCGACAGACGGCTGGCGGACACTGCCCTCTGGCTTTTCTTCTGAGCATTCCTGCCCACAACCGGGCCGTCGAGTCAAGAATTTGAAACGCACCAGATGAGCGGCCAGGATGTAGAAATCGGACACGGGTGTTGGTGCTTGTGCGGACCACTCCAGGAGCCTTTTGACGTCCACCTCATTAAATTCCGACAATTTCCACTTTTACCCGAATCTTTTGCATCAAATGCAACCAAATCTTTTACCCTAATTTGCCGGTGTTTACTCACCCTTGCTTTTACTGCTTATTACCGCTTTCTGCCAAAAATCCGGCGACCACCTCCCCTCTGTTTTTTTACAGCTTTTGCCCAATGCGTTGATTTCCTGTTTTCACAAGAGCGCTGCTTATGTATGATGGTGATTTGGGTGACAGTGGGCTCTGTGCTCCGGCTCACAATAATCCGGACCGTCGATGTAGCCACGCCCGCCGAAATTTGCTCCGGACACTCGATGCTGCACATGCATCGACTTTGGCGTGAGAGTAACAAATAAATGAATGCACCGAGCTCTCCTCGGAAGAAAAAATAAAATAAAATCAATGCACCAAGCTAATTTTGGAAAAGGTAGATGATCATGTATAACTTTATGAGATTGTATGTTGCTGTCCCAATTGTAGAGAAACAAATCTCCAGTTCTCCACCAGTCCCAAGACTATCAATTGAATAACTAATGAATTTGCTTATTTCGCTCTCTGTTGCATGAGCATACGCATATGGCCACTAAATTAATGGGATGATGTTAACACTGGAATGATACGCATCTCTGCAATCATTAGATAAAAAACGGATATTAAAAATGTAAGTGGTCCTCTTGATAATATAGAAAAAGAAAGTAATTTTGACATTTTTCGACTTTTAATTTGATTTGATATTTCTGTTACACGATAACTCTCGACTGAGACTTATATTTTCAATCATTATATCATATTGTTATATAATTATTCTAGGCGTTTGATGATTCACCCGATTTTAGGCTGGCCTGAAAAACTTGTCTCTTAAATTTTTATTAACTTATTTTTCTAAGTATATTTAATTCATATGTTAATTTTTATTATTATTGGAAATGCACAACTATTTTTTAAATTTCGAAAGCCACGAACATTTTAATTTTATTATCAGCTGTTAAAAAATGACTAAAATGCTCCTAACTTTGAAATTTAAAACAATGCTTATATATTACTAAAAATAGTTAAACTTACCAAATAAATTGAATACCCTTGTGAAAAATATTTTTATAAAAAAAATTGATTTTAAGGCCGGCCTAAAGTCGGCTGTAAGTGATCGTGCCTCATTGTTCTTTCTATTTTATTTTTATTTCCTTTACTTTTAATAATCATGCATATCGAATAGCAAAACTGATATGAACACCGCTTGTAAAGGTAACCGTTAAAAATAAATTTTAATTTCCATTCTAAATCCAAAGTAATTAAGTTGGGCGTGGGACTTCAAAGGGTGGGGGGGCTGGGGGGTAAAAAAAAACTTGGGTGGATCGGGCGTTTGATATTTGTTTTCCGTGACAGATAAGATAACAAAGATGCATTGCAACTGCTTGCTCATGCTGCAGTGCAGGTGGGCGTCGTAGGCGTGCGAAAAGCGTTAAGATTCCTTGTCTTTCACGCTCCTCTGGATTTCCAAGCCCTGTCGGAAATCGCAAGCGAGAGCACAGCAACGGAAAGCTTATGCACCAATTGCCCATCCGATCGAAGCGCCACCGCTTTTCCAGCTTCAGCGGCCGACCATCGCTCCTCGTCCCTGTTCTCCAGCAGAACAGCCCGGTCCTGTATATTTCACGGGATGTATGCCCGTGGATGTGATTATGAAATAAGTCGTTGGTCAGTGAATGAAGCGTTGGTTTGGGTGGTAATTAATTATTTGTGTATATCATTCATGTGCTAATTGACTCTGGTACTTAATATCTATGTTATTGGCATCATCAGCCAAAATAAATGTCTACATATTTGTATGGATATATTTTTGATGCAACGTCGCAGCAAACTAATTAGATTTCACTCCTTTGTTTGCTTACTGGCAGACATCTTGTGGTTTGCCATCTATGATAGTGCTTGCAAAGTTCAGCAAGCATATATACGTGCAGCCAGGCCTGGCATCCATGGTTCCTATCTGTGTTTGGGCAGGTGTTCCCAATTTTCCATGAAACCAATGGCTCTAACATTGTACCTTTCTAGCTAGTGAAAGGTGCTGATTCTAGCAAATGATGATGGTTGAAATATGAGGATGGATTATTGAATCATGGCATGCAAATTAACTACCCACTGTCTGCTAACTTTAATTAGTGGCGATGTGGGCCAGTCATGTGGTAATTTTGTGAGCAGACAATATTTGGAGTCCGAATTTTTTTTTTATTATTGGTATATTTTACAATCATCTCAATACATATTATACTGAAGTTCAGAGACATTCTTACAAATTTGGAGACACTCAGCTCTCCCAAAGAAATCCGGAGACACAGCTCCGCCAAAGAATAAGGAAGATATAATTTCCAACAACTGGACACAGGAGACCACAACTCCTACAAACTTCTGGCCGAAAATCCCGAAATCCCATACCCGAGATTCGAACCCGAACATCGCAGCGCCGACGCCTGCATTGCACAGCTTTATCAGAGTTGCAGTGACCAACCGAGCACGACTCGGTCGGTGGAGTCCGAAATTTTAGTGCAACGAGATCAAACCTATTTTTTTATTTTTCAAAATTTTTTGATAAAATTGTTAATATATGTGTATTTAACTTATGTATTGAGTTTACCGTTTTTAGATACGTATATATATTTTTATTTTTAAAATAGGGTATTTTAGTTATTTAAAAGTAAAAAATGTGGATATATACCCATATTTTTAAAAACAAAAAATATATATACATATTTTAAAAATAGTAAAACTTGATGTATAAATTAAATATACATAGATTAATGGTCCTACACAAATTTCAAAAAAGAATATAAAAATAGGTTTTGCACCCAATTATACTCAAACTTTGACCCAACCAGGTACATTAAAATATAACAATATAATTCTCTACATGTTGCACACTGCACATATATATATGAAATTTGATTATGTACATTTACATGTATGGTAACTTAGGTCATATTTAGCTCAAAACAGGGCTCATATAATCGCAATCTCTAATATTATTTAGAATTGTTTGTTTTATTAGCATACTAATTTTCATCAAAATTAGATATTCATGTACACCTTATCTGAAAAATAGTACAAAATCAATGTAATAAAATAATTTGAAATAAATAACAAATTTAAAGTATTTTTTAACATATAAAGTATCTAATATATAATTTATATATAGATGAATAATTGTGTAAAATTCACTTAAATTTCTTAATATTTTATATAATTATTTATCAATATATAAATGAGCAGTGGCCGCATGGGACCCTCCATGCGTTCGGCCGTGAGATCCTTTTTTTATTTTTTTATTTTTTTATAAACACGCAGAGCTGAGTGTATTTAACCTATAAACCAAATTTTACCATTTTTGGATTCTTTTATGTATTTTTTAATTTTTAAACACAATAGAATTTTTTTGTAATTTTTGAGTCAAAAAATTATGCAAATATCACTATGTTTAAAAATAAAAATACTTAAAAGCATAAAAAAGTAAAAATTAATTTATATGTTAAATACACCCAACTCTTCATGTTTATAAAAAAATTAAAATATATTTATAGCATTAAATTATTTTATTATATTGATTTTATATCATTTTCATATGAGCTCTTGCACATATTCAATTTGGATGAAATTGCGTATGCAAATAAAATAAACAGTGGACGAAATGTGTTATAATTTTATAATCATGTGAGGTTTATTTTGAGTCAAATGTACAGTAACTAACTTATGATACATGTGTCCAAACAGTAAAGTTCTGCCTTGTACTGAGCAATCAAGGTTTTGATCCTGACTAAGGAAGTATTGTGCTTTCTATTTGAAATGAGTTAGTCTCCTCTTCTGCTCCCTGCAGATGAATGCTGGTCACTGTCAATTAAGAAAAAATTGTAAAACGAAATCACACTATCCAAACAAAAACGATGTTACCGTGTGAATGCCTGACATATACCAGGGGCATATTGTGATCTTCGTTATTGGAATGGATGGCAAGGATTGAAAATTTTACAGATTTTTGCCTTCCCGCGTGTATGATTTGAATGGTTTTTTTTAAGCAAACAAATTGTGCAGGTATAGACGTTTTTTTTAAAAAAAAAAAAAAAAAAAAAAAAAAACTCACGGTACACTCGAAATTTTATGATTTGGATGAAATTGCAAGTGTACCATGAAATTTTTAAAAAACGCGTTTATACCTACACAACTAGTTTGCTTAAAAAAACTAAATAATGAAAATGTTATTGCAAAAAAATAAAATTATAAAAAAAGAAATCATCTTTAAAAATAAATTTTGATGTGAATATTAATTTTAAAATATAAAATTATTTTATACTTTATAGGCAATTTATTGAATTTTATAATTGTAATTGTCTGCAAAGGCATTTTTCATTGTTTTTAATTTTTTAAAAAATGATATGCTTGCAGTTTTAGACTAAATGTGTAGGCACGGATGCTAAACTGTACGGATACAGAATTCTAAAAATTTTATTGTAATTTTTTCCTTGAATTATTATGAATTTATTTTCATTTGAAGGTAAATACACATGCTCTAAATTTTCTCACTGTCTCTATGATTCGCCCAAGTATTCAATTGAAATAACTCTCTCTCTCTCACCACTGCAACTAAATTAAAATTTTTAACTTCGTGATCCCAGGTAACAAACCATTTTTACACCGCATCTACAGTAAAGTCATTTCTGCCTCGTTATGTATAACTCAAGGAAAAACGAGGATAAAATAGACAACTTTTCTTGCACGGCGGTGTAAACGGATTTCAATCGTGTGCTCCCGGTTACATATACCTATTTTTTTTTATTTTTTTTGAAATTTTTTTTACAAGAGGGTTAATCTAGGTGTATTTAATATGTGTATAAATTTTTACCATTTTTGGAATATTCTATATATTTATTTTTGATTTTTGAAAATCAGTGGCATTTTAGGTAATTTAAAATTACTAAAATGCCACTGATTTTCAAAAATAAAAAATAAATGTGTAAAATACTTTAAAAATAGTAAAAATTGATACAAATGTTAAATACACATAGATTAACAGCGTTATTAAAAAAATTTCAAAAAAAATAAAAAAATACGTGTATGCACCCGCAAGCATGGAGGCTTCCATGCTCTCAAGAGCATACGATTGGAATCTGGTCACAGGGTTACAGTCTTGTCCCGAGCCCAATTAACCTAGCTAATATCGATGGGCAGATATTTTGATAAAAGGAAAAAAGAATTATATATTCCAATTTGTACTAACTTGAATTCAAAAGTATGTAGATTTGGGTTAGATGATTGTCAACCGGACCTAATTTCATATATTATTGTAGAATGTAATAATTTTTTAAAAAGTAATCATACGTTAGAATTTATAACATAAAATATAGAAATTAAATAGACATTATTACTTTGAAATAAGATTATTTAACAATTATATTATATTATTGTACTAGTCATTAATTGGAAAATATTCTTATAAAAATGATTAATTTTTATTTTTTCAAATACATTTATATTTTAAAACAGGTTTAATTAAGCAAAATAGTTTTAAACATTATGTACTTATTAACTCAATTTCTATAGGGTCAAAATAAGGTTAGATAACCAACCGAGCCGTGCTCGGTTGGTCACCGGCTGCTTGTCAGAAGCGTTCGTGCAAGCGCTAGTGCTGGGTTCGAATCCCGTTTTGGGATTTCGGCCAAAAAATGAGTTGTGGGAGCAGTGGTCTCCCGGTTGGTTGTTGAAAGCTATGTCTTTTTAATTCTTTGGTGGAGCTGTGTCTCCAGATTTCTTTGAGAGAGTTGTTTGTATCTCCAGATTTGCAAGAATGTCTTAGATCTTAAATATAATATGTATTGAGATGTATGTAAATATATACCATAAAAAAAAGGTCAGATAAAATGTGAAAAATAAGGTTGAAAGTAGAGTTAGATCAAAATTTTACCATACAAACTATAGTTGTATTTACTCTAACCCTAGTCAACCAGACTTCGTTTACACCCCTAATCAAAACAACCCGTTCGATAATAGAAGTTGTCTAACCAGTCTTTAAAATTAATTTTATTTTATTCAAACTAGTAATTTTTATTAACACATTTACATTCTCTAATCTTATCAAATTCGAACCCTTGATGGGATCACATCTTCGTCCAATGTTTGAAAATGGAGCTGTCGCTTTTAATTATTTCATGATTATTTTTGGCGAGGGGAAGAAAAACAAAAAACAAAACAAAACAGGTGAGTGGATTTGACCCATCCACTCAAAGCTGCAATGAGGTCGCGCTGCACCGTGCATGGCCCCGCCTAGGATCGATACAATGGTTTTGCTCCTCCCCTCTCCCTTTTTTTTTTTTTTTTTTACGGAGTGTACACGTAACAATTTATTTCAAATATCATAATTAAGTCCAGGAGAGACAGACTCTCGTCTCACTAGTAAGAAGATAACATGTTTCACCTAAATTACAATAAAGACACCGCCTCTCTATGCCCTCGGTTCATTTCAAGCCAAAGACAGGAAGCAATGCTCGTTGTCACCTGCGCTAGCTCCAGGTGGTTTATCTCTATTCTATTGGACACATATATGATGAAATTTTTTTTGAATGCATAAATCATGCCACCATCTTCTTTCGGTAGTATGATGAAGTGAGCTGCGAACTTGCTACAGAGGCTTCATTTGGTCTATGACAAATTATCGTGATTAAAAATATTCAATTATAACTGCAGCTTTTATAAAAAATTATGAAGTGTATGACAAGATCATTTAAAAAGTGCTTTTAGTAATAATATTGTCTTTATCTAAAACATCACAAGTACGCAAATTACAGGAAGGGGCATCTGAAAGTAAATTTAAAATTGAGCTATTTAATAATAGTAATATTTTGAAATAACAGTAATAGAAATATTCTCATCATGCATTATTAATTTCACATTATAAAATTTATTTTGAATATATATTTTATAGCGTTAAAACGGAAAAGAAGAAATATTCATCCAATTTTCCAGCAAGATCTGTTTTGAACTTACTAACTTGAATTCAAATTAATATATCCACTTATATTTGAGCATGTTCAAAATAAATTAGATAGAAAATTTCTTATTATTGTATTTTACAAACCAACTTAAGTAGATAATATAATTCAAGCTCTCGAGTATAAATTTAATAATGTTGCCAATGAAGTAGTTACATAGACATTGCTTTGAAAAATAAGAGATAACCTCCTAGTCAAGACTTAGAGCATGGACCTCTCACATCTAAGACGAGACTCTTAAATTAGATGGAATTTGATTTAACTACATTGAATTATTGAGAGATAAATTAAGTTAGATTTGGTGAATAAATAGAATTAGATGTTACGTTTTAATAGTAAAACCTTTTTCAATGATATTAGTATTAAAATTGACAAGATTATTTTTATATTTATCAATTTTGTAAAATAAAATAATTTTAACAAATCAATATATAACATTTTAAAGCCTATATATTTAGGTGTAGAGATGTGATTAAACACGTCAAAAAATTTAAAAAAATAAAAGGTGTTTGTTTATCTTAAAAACTTGTCAATATGAAGATTTTCATCTAAAACTTTTTATTATTCATAACTATCATTTTTTAATTAGTTATTCGTTTTTTCTTATACAACTACCATATTTTTTAATCATTTCCACGAAACTGTCAATACATCTGACCTATTTATTTTAACTTTATCGTATTTATTTATCGTTATTATTTCTATTATATCACATCATTGTTCTTTTATTTCAAAAACTTTTACGCAACAAATTTTCCGCTAAAAATTTTACAACTTCCAAAATACACCTAAATATATAATATCCGTGAGAAGAATTTAATATTGTGATTGACTGCATCTACAATCTTTTTTTATTGGTTTTGTTTCTGCATTCTCAATGTTAGCTATGGTTACCAGCAGTAGCCTAGTATCATGCATCACTTGTCGAAGCAGCGGCATTTTTGTCTCCTAACCATGGAGATTTGTGTGTTTGGTTGGAGCAAAACTTATAAATAAAAAAAATTTGGTGTAAAAATTATAAGATTGATAGAAAATGGCATGATATAGTAGGAGTAACGATGAGGTGTAAAAGAAAATAAAGTTAAAATAGATATGTTAGTTGTAGAAATAATTGTATGAAAATAATTAAAAAGTATGATAATTTGTATAAAAAATATGAAAAATAATTAAAAATAAGATAATTATGGATAATAAAAAATTTTAATTGAAAAGTTTTTATTATCTTTTTTTTTTCTCAACCAAGCAGACTGACTAAGCATGAAATTGGAGCTTTCTTGAAACCGCAATTCTCTGTGATTGTGTAATCCATCTAACACCTTTGAAATCCAAGGAAACTGCTTTTCTGTTAAAAATTCCGATTGACAGGTTTAAACGCTCGGGAAAACTTAGCATTACTCGTACGCTTGACAACGCCGGTCTAGCTGTTTCGGAATGGGCACGTGCATGAAGCAGCTGCTGCTTTTGACATGGATGGCAACAGTATGCCTGTGTACGCCTGCCTGTGCTGGATCTGTCTCCATCTTTGTTGACTTAGCCCGTCCTATTTTTTATAAAACTTTTATTTTCCCAGCTGTCGAATCAATTTGAGTTTTAAAGCCAAATTATGAAATCAAGCAAAATTTTAAGATGGGTCGCGAGCAGTGGCTAGTAATTTTGTGTGGAATTGCACGACGGGTTTTATAGTTCTGTAGGATGCATTCCAGGCAATTAAATAGGCCTTTAGTGTAAAAAGCTGACATTATTTAAGATCCTGAAATCCATTTAAACTCATCGTTTGGACTACAAGATGATATCAAATCATAAGTGGAAAAAAAGGTATAATTCGTATGGTAGTTGTTTCTTTCCTTTTCCCCTCACTGAAAGTGCATGATGGTGCGTTTAGTAATGCATTTAGGAGGAGGAAAAGAGGAAACTAATTTTTCACCCATTACAATCATGTAATTACTCTAACTAATATTCTTTTTTTATTTTTACTTTGTGTTTCAATTGTTTTCTAACATAATTATCTTATTTATTTAGACATTACTTGTATCATATCATGTTATTCTTATAGTTTTCAAAAAGGAATTTTTGCATATGCGTCATGACATTCGATCAATATTGCATTTGCGTTTCATAATTAATTGAAGTTGTAAATATACTTACAGAATTTATATAAAATTGCAAACCTGTCTTTTCCAACATACTATTAAAATTGTCTATAAAATAACAAAAATACATGTATAGAAATCGCAAGTATATCATTTAACTTAAAAGAACATTTTCAGTGTTTTAGAAAAAAATCAATAATTATAATTTTATGCAAATTTTATAGATATATTTATAATTTGAACAAACTTAGAAATACATATGTACTAGTAGTTAAACTTTGCCGGCATGTCCACAAAAATTCATAAAAAAATGATTTGTTTTACTCGTTAATAAATACAACTTTTGAAGTAGATTGCTGAGTTCTTATCATTTCCAAGAGGCATGACTGGTGGAGCGATCATCCACATCCATAGCACAGCAGCGAACAACCACCACCAACCATCACTAGCAATGGTGGGCCACCTTCCTCCCTTCGTCCTCAAGGATCGGGGGAGGAATGTGCGAAAAGGCTGAGCAGTGAGAGTGAGAGAGAGAAAAAGGAGGAGGAGGAGAGGGAAAAGCAATTGACTTTTGGATTTCCAGAGGTTGACATATGAGCAAGATGTTTGTTTCTCGCTTTAATTTTTGAAAATTTTCTTATTCATGTAGAAAGAATCCCATGCTCGAGAGTTCAAGCCATTGGCCTTTGGCCTCCCTCCCATACAATCAATGCCTCATCATGCGTTCTGGTCGAGTCAATTCCTACACACACTCTCTTGCCCTTTGTCTGCCTGTCCCTTCCCCACCGGCCCTATCATCAGGTGACCCCGGCCCACCTCACAACACCACCGCCACCACCACCGATCTTTTTTGTTCCTCTTTTCTTCTCATTTTTTTTTTTTTTTTTTTCCAAAAAAAAATTCCCCTTTCCTCTCCAGCCTTCCTTTCCAAGGAAGGCAACCCAATTTTTCTTTTCAAAAGAAAAATAAACAAAGTGGTGGAGAGTGGGCCCCACTCCCGCCATGCCGTGGTTTGCGTTGCGTGGCATTTAAACTTGGCACGGCTGTGGTGGTGCCGTGGTGGAGGTCGCTTTCCGCCTGCCGATGTGGCGGGGCCCGTCTCAGTGGAGGATCGTGGGCCCTCGCTATTGCCAGCAGATCGAGGGGCCCGCCCGGGGGCGCAGGACGCCGCGTGTTCGTGGAAATGCGTGCTTTGCGTGCAGTGTACACCCCAAGGCACTGCTTTTTTTAAATAGGATATTAATAGTAATGAACTCTAATCTTTTCATTTTAAACTTTCGTATTTTCATATTTCCGAGTTCCGAGTTCCGCGAACGTGGAACATGTAATACACGGAAGCACACACTGGTCGACCCTGTTCTTCTCCCATTTTTTCAATTTTCTACCATATTCTGTTTCAGGCCAGTAAAATTCTGATTCAATTCTATTCTGTTTTTCCAAAGTCAAATTAGTTTATATTTTTATTCAAATTTGTTCTTTTTTTTTTTATGAAAGAAAAACCTTATCCCTACACCCTTTCAATATAAAAAAGGTTAGAGATATGGTAGTTCAAGCAATTCATTGCTAAAAAATTGTCTATACAGATTTTCCCGAGAATAGCCTGAGGGGGATTACCCCACCACATCTGGTGAGCCTCAGGAGAACATAGCACCAACTCAGCTAAGGAATGAGCAACCTCATTTCCTTGCCTTAAAACGCGATGGACTGAGAAAGAAATATTTCCCCTAAGTAAGGACATAATCTCAGAAATAATCAAACCCACTGAAGAGGAAATAGATTCAAAATTGGACAAAAGTTGCACAAAATAAGGGAATCAGTTTCAATTTGGGCTCTACAAATTTTAAGCTGGATCGTCCATTTAAGTCCCAACAGGAAGGCTGTAGCTTCCATAAGAATCGGCTCCAACACCCTGCCCCGTCTCCAACCTCTAGCTGCAATACATGCGCCCCGAGAATCTCTGATAACGGCTGCACACGCAAAAGCTTCCATGTTCCCTTGACAACGGGCATCGACATTAATCTTCACAAACCCCGGCGGTGGTTTGCACTACCTAGGCACAAGAGATCTATCCAGTACTCCCGACTGGACCAAGGATGAAGCATTTCGGTGCTGATTAAGGAAATTTGTACACCATTCCAAGGTATCCATAAACCTTGGTTGCGCACCCTCTTCCTTGAATTTGTTCCGAATATGCCATATCCTCCAGCAGCACACGATGAAAAAAGAGATATCCTCGGATCTGTTCATCCTCGCTAACATCTTCAGAATCTCCTGGATAGATGTCTCGTGATATGTCAGCCTTGCCGCTTTCCAGCTAACCCCACCCGTCGCTACGCACCTTAAAAATAGATGATTCGCGTCCTCAGCCCCGCCTCTGCAAAGCACACACCTTGGATCAACCTCGACGCCTCTATGAAACAGATTTTGTTCTTTAAAATCACCTTCATACTACATTTGAAATTATTATTCTCTTGTACATTTTGCTTAAAATTTTATAATCAACATGACAACAATGTTACTTTCAAATGCGTTTATTGAATATATTAATTCCTAGATAAATTAAATAAATTTCTGCATATTTAAATCAAAAAATAGTTCAGAAAAATATATTAAATGTATATGAATTAATTCAAAATATGGTCACAAATTTTATCCTGATTGCCGTACGTGATCGTAAATTTACAAAAAATGGTGAATATAACTAGGTATTGTTTTGGCATTTCCAAAATACAATAACGTTTCTATGAATTTCTATCAAAATATCCTGAATTGAAATTTAAATTTCTCTGCTGTTTTTCTTATATAAAAAGTGATTTTGATAAGGGTGTTTACTAGCAATATATACAAATGACTTATTTTTCTTCCAGGTTTAAGTTTAATTGAAAACATTTTGGTAAAATTATATCAAGGGCATTGTCATGTACAAAAGTAGAGGTGGGAATTGGGGAGAGTCGACCCATGACCCGACCTGTTTTTTACCAGGTAAAATCAATATATTTTTTACCCGGATGGATCAAAATTTTTGACCAGAATTCAAAAATGGGATTGAGGTGGGTTGACCATGTCCATACTCGAAGAGTCCGACCTGCCCCACATATATTAATTTATTAAAAATTATAAACTATGTTTAAATATTATTATTATTATTATTATTATTTTCTTTCAAAATTCTTTCTTTTTATAATTAACTCTATCGACAATAGAAGAATCAATTTATTCATAAAGCAATATAAGAATCAATAAAAAAATTTGTACATACATAACCCTTATGTGTAATTTTATATTAACTTATTTTAATAAATTTATACTATATTTTTAAATATTTTATTTTCTTAATTATGTGTTTTTAATAATTAGTAAAATATTGAAGCATATAATATTTAAATTTACTATAGATGTATTCTTATGTTTGATATGTATATAAATTCTTAAAATTATCTTGTTTGACCCAATCCGCTATCTCGAAACCTGTCCGATACTAACCCGAAGTTTGTCCAGAAACTTATTAAAAAAATGTAAGGGTCAAACTTAATTTTTGAAAAGTAGAGTTAGGAGTTGGGCAAATCTTGACCCGGTATGGCCCGCCCCGATTCCCACCCTTATGCAAAACCATGGTAAAAAAGCCAACAGGGGTTTGTCCTATTGGTTAAGGGTGTGGGTGCTAGAAACTGTCATCATTCCGTGTTCGATTATCCTCACCACTGTTCCCAAAAGAAATTTATAAGAATATCTTACAAATTAATTATAATATCAGTTGAGATAGATATAAATATATCAATAAAAAACTATGATAAAAATGTACAATCATACTTGTCATTTTTGTAACTATATAGTTATAAATAAAAACAAATATACAACTTATGTACATACTTGAAATTATGGTTCACTTAATAATGTGAAAATAAAAATGTAAAACCGAATGAATATAATAGAGACGAAGTGATGATAAAGTAAAAATATACAATCAGTTGTAAGGAAATATGATGTAATGATTAGAATATATTGGTAAAAACGAAAAATGTGGTAGTTCTGTAATTAATATATTGACTTTTTGCATTCTTCATTTTCACATTACTAAATACACCCTTATTCCAGTATACAATAGCAATTCGTGTTGGTTTTATTTTGGGTATCCGTACCTTATAACTCAACATATGCTACCTGTTCGAGATATTTCTCATCTATAATTTATTCCATAGCAAAATACGAACCTATTATACCTTTTAGGTAGCTTGATAGGTTGATCTCAGGATAATTTAATTGAGTTATAACTCCAATGTATGCTAAGTTAAAATAGAATTAGTTTTGCCACCAAGGCAACGTTGTGGACGATGATCGTTATGGCGCGGTTTCGAAACCCACATAATGCAAGATGATGAAATCACCCTCCCCCAAACCGTGGGGGTTTTACAGGTTGGTTCATCCATTATGTGAGGATTATGAAGAGCCTTTCCGTGATGGCTATAGAAGTACTTAATTGTAATATCAGACATTAGAGAGTGTATAAAAAATATCAAAAAGAGTAAAAATATTTTTATCGTTATAAATTTAATAAATTTTTAATGGTTCTATTTGAAAGCTACATATTTATAACTCAATAATCCTAATATACATATTTATTGATGCGGAGAACTCCTCGCCAAGATTGAATATCGAGACAACTAGTAGGAAATTTAGAACGTGCACCAGCTGCACTAAAATCTGGACTTCAACAAAAAAGAAAAAAGCTGGACTCTAAAATTAAAATACAATGGAGTATGATTATATATACAATGATTTATTTTAAGTTAAAATATGACATTTGTTTATTTTTTATTTTTATTTGATTTTTTTATAAGCACGTTTTCCTAATTGTATTTAATTTATATACCAAGTTTTGTCATTATACAATATTTTTACATTTTTATTTTCTAAAAATCATCAACTAGGGTCATTTAAGTCATTTTCACTCCTTAAAAAACTTGATTTTTAATAAATAAAAATAAAAATGAAAAAGTATTATAAAATGACAGTATACCGATTGAATGGAGTTAGAAAAACGTATTTATAAAGAAAAATAAAAAATATAATTAATTGTAAAAATAAATAAATGTTATATTTTAGATTAAAATATATCACGATGTATATAATCATGTATAAATATAACATTGAAGTACCAGCAATAGAGGTTTTCCTTTTTTTTTAAAAAAAAATTTCTTTTCTTGAGGTTTGTATGTTCTGTGGAGGAATATTTTGTATCTTTTCTACATGCCTTTTAAAACGAGTATACAGGCTAGAGCCTAGAGGTGATCGATCGTGGGTTTTGTTTTTGTTTTTGTATTTTTGTTTTTTTTCCCCTCTGTGAAAGCATCGACCGTGCGCTTTGAGCGTGAGAAAGTTGGGTGTCTTTGTCGCTATGATTACTCGTGTTTGAAATATTCCACGTGAATGGAAGTTTAATTAAAATATTGTGGAGGTCATCCACGCCCTTCTGGTCCGGAATATTAAGCTTGCTGCTCACGCTTTAATTCATTTTATATGAGAATGGCAATGCTTAAGAGATCCTTCGATATTAGATCATCAAAATTTTCCATTATTCGGGAAACTTGTGAACTCTTTTTTATAAATTGTAAGAATTGTTTTAAAGTTTAACTGTAAAATAAGTTAAAATATGATGTAAAGTATACCCATAAAAAACCCCAATAATATTTTTTAAACCAAGGCTGTGTTTGGCAATAATAAAAATAAAAGTTAAAAATTTTTAATTTAAAACTTTTCACTTTTAATAACAACTTTATTTTTGAATAATTTCCTCACATTTTTAATTATTTATACACAACTATCAATACAATTAACTTATCTATTCTAATTTTATTCTTTTTACACTCATCAATACCAATATCATATCACATCATTTTATTCTAATTCAAAAACTTTTATACTAAAATTTTTTTATCTAAAATTTTTATTATTTCCTAAACACAACCCCATATCATGCAACTCACGAGGCCACAACAAGTTGTACAGGTTACAGTGAACCCAAACACAATAAAATTTTGGATATATTCTAAGGTTGAACTTTAAATTTTTGATTATTTTATTTTCAAAAAATATCTATTTAATAGTATTTAAATAATGAATCATATTATCAAAATTAATAAAAATTTGTTATGAATTTTGTTTATAAAATAATGCATAATATTAATAATCATTATCAAGAATTTTTTAAAAATATTTTATTATACTAACTTTTAATAAAGAAAACTAAGGTTGTGGTTGATATACGATAAAACATTTATGGTATATTTTGATATACTAAAAGTTTTCGAATAAAAAATTTTCAATCTAAAATTTTTCACTCCCCATGATTATATTATTTTCTAATAATTTCTTCACATTTTTCTATATAACTGCTATGTTTTCAGCCACTACCCATATAACTAACTTATTTATTTTGACCTTATTTTATTTACTCATCATCACCGTCTCTATCAAATCGTATTATTTTATCTAATTAAAATTTTTTATGCTAAAAACCTTTTTTAAAAATTGACCGCTTCTTCAACACATCATTAAAAGAAAAAATTTTAATATAAAAATTGTAAATAATGATTATGAGAAAAGATAATAAAGTTAAAATAAATAAAATAATTATATGAAAAATTGTGAATAAATAATTAAAAAGTAAAGCATCAATTGCAATAAATACAAAAATGTTTTTTTTTTTTTTTGGAAAAGACATGTTTTCCTTTAAACCAAATGCACCTCGAAATAAGTATTTAATTTGAAAGTTCTATGAAAGTGAATAAATAATTAGCATGTGTCAACACTTCTAAAAATGGAATCTGATTATATACATTATGATGTATTTTATGCTAAAATACATTATTCATTTATTTTTACAATTAATTATATTTTTAAAATTTTTCTTCACAAACATGTTTAATTAATGTACCAAGTTTTATCATTTCAACATACTTGTACATATAGGGGGTGTTTAACAAACACAAAAACTTTTTCAACTAAAAATTTTCAATCTATACAACCATGCAATTTTAAATTATTTTTTGCATTTTTCTATACATCTACCTTACTTTTCAATTATTTCTCATTAAACTACTTATACAATTAACCTATTTATTTTAACTTTATTTTTTTATTTTTCATTAATGCCCTCGTCATATCATATCATTTTCTACCAATTTAAAAACTTTTATATCAAAAATTTTTACCACTTCACAAACGCACCCGTATAAAGGTATTATTAAATGACAAAACTTAATATATGAATTCAATACACTAGTAAAATATGTCTATGAAGAAAAAATCAAAAATTTAATTAATTATAAAAATAAACGAATGATTTATTTTAACTTAAAATACATCATGATATATATAATCAAACTCCTTTAAAAATATAAATGGTATTATACATAATTTTGAATTCATCATTAATGAATGATACTTAAGTAATATTTAAATTGACAAGAACATAAAAAATACCTTATGTTACTTAATGTTATTAAAAATTATCTTAAAATAAATATTTTCATAAATACGTGACAATTAAAGCCACACAGACTGTGATCCTGGACACAAAGGGCAATATACGATTAACCCAAATGTTTGTTTTATTTTGTCATAAAATGTGTTAGCTCCATTACATTGATTTTTATTTAAAATTTTACATTTTTTTTATGTTTGCATATTTTTATTTTTTGAAAATAAAAACAAATTACACATATACTTAAAAAGTTTGCCCACATTTCTACTCCTACCTTGAATTTTAAAAAGTTCTAAACATATTAGTGCATTTTACCTAAAATTTTACTTATACTTCCAATGTCAGGGATCCGTTAAAAGAGATATTAGCTCTATTCTTAAATAACGAGTGTATGCAAGCCCTGCCATAAGTTAGAGTTGGTTTTCTCAAGCCCTAAAGTTAAGAATTTACATTTAAATAATATGTAATTTTATAGATGTAGAATTGTTAAAATTTGGTTTAAATGAGAATTTTTAGCTATAAGAATCGTAATTAGGAATAAGCGTATTTATCATTTTACATGGCGCTAATGGCTTCTTAACTAATGACATGGGTATAAATAAAATTTTAAGAAAAATATATAGATATAATTGGATTTTTTGAAAATTTATAGGTACGAGCTAAAGTACATGTAAAAATCTTAGATATATGTCAAAATTTTCCTAAAAAAGCAAAAAAAAACATGGATACATGTATTCATGACCTTTTTACTTTTTTCAAAAAATATATAATTAAAATACAAAATTTGGTATGAAAACTAAGGCCCACACGTGCTACTAGAGGGTTGTCCTAGTAGTAACAATTGTGACATGTTTGCCATTGGGGAAGTGTTCAACTCCCCCCTTAATGCATGTATATTTTTACAAATCTCCTTCTAATGTGGGGGCATTTTATAGGTTCCCCTTATTATGAAGGTGTTTATAAAAAAATTTCCTTCCACAATATACAAGTTATAAATGTACTTAATTGTAATATTAATTGTCAAAATGCATGAATACCAACACAAAAAAAAAGTAAGGCCCAAGCACATAGGAAAAAAATAATAAGCAAAAAAATATAATTTTGAGTTTGATGTATATCACCTAACATGCAGGCAGGTATGAGCAATTGAAACAACAAGCAAAAACTGATGATGCTTCTAGGAAACCTCCCTATTTTCAATATTTAGATGGTTGATAAAAAATTCACTACATTTGTTGTGTTTAGCATCACCTATAGTATTATTAAAACCTTTTCATTTGTCCAATCTTATTGTATATAGGTTTATTTACAAACATATAAAATCAATATAATAAAATAATTTAATAATAAATATTAATTTTAAGTAGTATTTTTAACATCTAAACCATTTAAAATATCATTACTACATGGATAAATGATTCCATAAAATATTACTATATTCCAATATTTATATATATATAAATGGATCTAAACATTTTTCCTAATTTACACATGAATATACCTATTTTTGAGCAAATGTAACACATGCGTATATTGAATTTAGATGAAACTTAGTCTTATAACTAAATAAATAATGTTAAATATAATGCACTGATTAAATTTTCCATTAAACATTAAAATCTTAAAATTGGAGGCGGTTACATAAAATCACTTTTATGTAACCCAGTTAGATAGAAGCGAAGTCCATATATAATGTATATATATGAATTCTAATTAAATTGTTATCTGGCTCTACAGTTAAGTTCCCATAAACTCTGACTCAACCTTTTTTTAAACATTGAATATGTTTGACAAATATGAAAATTTGTATTTTTTTTTATTCTTATGAATTATCATATTTTTTAACCATTTCTTCTCATCTATTTACATAATTATCCTAATTTTCAATTATTTATATACAACTACTCAATACATATTAATTTTATCTTTTTAACTTTTCATCATTATTTTTATTATATTGCGTCACTTCTCTCGTATCAACAAGTTCTACACCAAAATTTTTCATACTACAATTTTTTATTGCTATATATTTACATCTATATCAACTCATATTATAATCAAATCGGCAGATATTCTTACAATTTTTTAAAGCTGGGGAGATAAGCTCCCACCCCCATTCAAACGCTTATCTCTTAGATGGCAAATGGGAGGTGTTACAACCGGCCACTGCCCGGAGGTCTGATACTATCATCATGTTCTAATTGTTTTTGAAAATTTCCATTTCCTCATTCTTTTATTTTAGGAAAAACTATGAAGGTAATTTAAGTATCCTACATATATATATATATATATATATATATATATATATATATTACTTTCTTTAACCATCAAATAATTGTCCACAGATTTGATAGTCAAATCACAAACCAACATCTTTTTTCATGATGAATGAAAAGATGGAACTCATAATTAGGATTTTTTTAAAAAATAAAGAAAACCAAAAGGAGACACTTGGATATGGTCATGCTATGATTTGGCAGTTTTGCACACTTATATCCACGCACTCAACACGGATGAATATAATGATCCAGACCGTTCATCATAAAAAGATTTTAAAAAATAGCCCATTGCCCAGAAATTAGCTAGAAGATGTCAAAAAAAATAGCCCATTTTGCACCCTGGGTAATGGTATCGTGGAAGCAAGAAGCATGAGAAGGAAAAGAAAAGGGGATAGAATGGGAATGGATTATGTCACGATGGCAGACATTCCTTTGGCCGTGACATCCCACCTAACCCCAGTAGTAGTAGGAGGAATGTTCCCACATAACACTTCTTTCTTGTCAATATGTCGCCTGCCAAAAGCATCCCAGCTAAGAAATGTGGGTCACCCCCAATGAAAATCCCCAGTGGCAGATGGCTCGAAAAACAAAATAAAATCCGGAGAGGAATCGGCAATACAACATCGAAAGGTTTCGAATCATCAGTGGACAATCAACGTTCTCTAACTACTGTGTGAAAGTTGCTCAGATCCATTCTCAAATGCATGTCACGGTATTGTTGCAAATTAATGTAGATCCAGTATTATCATTTTAATAATTAATTTAGTTTTTCCAGTCTTAATTGTTAAAAATGAAAAAAGAAAATTGAAGGTCGACAAGAATTTATAAATTTAATTGGTAAAATAAAAAAAGATTAAATTAATTTTTTTTTATCACCGTTAGGTGTTTCAAAAAATATAAGATCGTTAAATGAAACCTCCTTGTAAGATGACAATGTAATAATGTATATTAGAAATAGAAAAATTATATTGAAAATATAAAAAGTCGTATTGAAAATTGAAAAACTATATTAAGAATGAAGGTACAGATTTATTTTATTTGGGAATCTTATATTATTTGAAATAGGCCCTAAAGTGTTGCAATCACATTCGGCCACTCTACTGATTTACGAGTAGCCAAGGAATATTTATATATTTATTATTTTTACAGAAATCCGGTTCCTACTTTGTGCCTATACCACACATTATATTAAATTTGACAAAATTAACTTTTTTGATATTTTCTATTTTTAATAAATAAAAAGCAATGTGCATGTATTTAAGTCCTTTTTATTTTTAAAAATTAAATTACAACAGTTTAAAAATTGACAATTTGCATTATATTATGTGCCTATGGACTATTTATAATTATATACAAAATAAATTCTTGGCCCTTTCTGAGGTGGCCATATGGGATGGTGATGCTTCAATTTAGTACAACCAAATTACATTGAAGTTATTAAAAAAAAAATTACACTGAAGTTTTTTCATGAAATCCTTTCTGTTTGGCCTACTTTGATGATTGATTATAAATCTACTTTATTTATTGCATTTAACATTGTTTGGTTAATTATATAATCAAGTTTTATCCAATTAAAAAATGGATGAGCCAAATTTACCTACAAATATATTTACAAAATTATTTTTCACTTATAAATGATATTTAAAATGCTTTAAATGTTGAAAATGCAATTTTAAAATTAATGTTCAACATTAGATTATTTTATTATAATTTTGTAAATTTGTAGATGAGGATACAAATGATGAGTTCGATGCTAAATAAATTATACTAAATGGAATATATTTTTTTGATCCTTGAGGTGGCTAAAAATGGATGGAGTTTTCACCTAGAGATTTCATATACAAGTGATCCATGTTGATACCAATAGTCATAATCCTTATAGCTAAAATGGGTGCAGAAAAAATTCAAATGCAGGTGAACCAGTTCACACAAGTACATAATTCACCATTACTTGTGCATGCCGGTGTGATATTGAATTTTTTTAAGTACATACGTTCACCATTACTTGTGTGTACCGATGCGATGTTGAATGTTTTTATTAGTATATTTACATATATCTTAATATCTACTACATTGAAGTTTTGAGACATCTTTACAAATCTAGAAACACAACTTCATCTTATAAAACTTGGAGATACAACTCCATCAAAGATTAGTATGATTACTTGTGCATTTGAGTATGATGTTAAGTTTAGATATTGAATAATTTTTTTCTAGAAAGTTTGTTTCATCCGAAACAAAAATGTATGCAACATTCTCTTGATGAATGTGTATATGCAATGATATAAAATTATTTAATTTATATACCAATTTTAGAATTATTTTTTTGACGAAATCAATTTCAGCATTATTAATCCAACATCCGAACTATCTCAATTTCACCTAAAGGTTTCATATACTAGTAATCCATATTTTAATGCATTTGTTGTTAGATCTACGTGCTTTACATTATTCATGCGTAGTTATATATATATTTTTAAGCTGATTTGACTTACCTACTTGAATTAAAATGATTTTTATGTTATGAAAAAATAAATTATTATTTTTGATTATGATTTTATATACAACAACTGATATTATAATCAAGCAAATTAACAGCTCTCATAACATGGAGAAATTTTTTTCTATAACTCCTGCACTAGGGGAAATTTTGTATGAAACCCCCACATTGGAGAAATTGTAAGATCCCCAACAATTTGGAGGGATTGTTGTAAATTATCTCTCATAAAAGAGAGATTTGTACTTGTAATGTTTACCTTTCACCCCCACAGATTTACCATGAAGTCACAAACGTTGTAACAATAAATTATTTTAAATCATGTAATGTTTGAGTTTGATGGAAATTTTATTCTTTCGAAATTCAACCTTCATAAGGGTTCATTTAGAGTGACGAAATGAGATAAAGATAAGATGATAAAATTACTTTGAGCTTAAGTTATCGTGTATTAGTATAATATGTATTGAGATGGATGTAATTAATACAAATCAAAAAAAAAAAAGTTATCGTGTATTGAGATATTAGAAATCATGGGAGTATTTTGTAATTATGAAAATTGCTAAAATAAAAATGTTCACTTTTTATAATTATCATATTTTAAATTATTTTGTTTACATACTACTGTACCGTTATCATAATTTTCAATTGTTTCTCCACATTTAACTATACAACTACTTTATTTGCTTTGAAATTAAAAATTTTAAGTGATGAAAAATGACCTAAATAGCAGTGAAATTGATGATTTTTAAAAATAAAATAAAATAATTGTAAAATGACAAAAGTTTGCTATATGAGTTAAATAGACATGGAAAAATATTTATATAAAAAAAATAAAAATAAGGAACTATATCGCACGCGAGTACGTGAACTGCTCTCATAAAAAGGGAAAAATGAGTTTCATATGTATTAAGATGGAGGAAAGTTCTTCTTTTTGTTAAAACTAGAAATTTCGTCTTATCCACTCCTCATTTCATATCCTGAACGCACCAAAAAATAAAAAGAAACTTTGGATATTATCTTAAAATTAGTCTAGTCTTAAAAATTAATTCGTTATTTCAAAAAAATTTTTTTTTTTCAATTTGTATTATATTTTTTAAGAATAAAATAAACCGCTAAATTAGGTTGAAATAGGAAAGTGGGATATATGATTTTACACGTGATGGATTGGCAGCCGCGAAGAGTGGACCGTGGAGTGGTCCATCTTTGGCACGGCTCGGATGTCGACCACGAATGCATGCCAATTCGGCGGGAAACACGAGGCGAT
This sequence comes from Annona cherimola, assembly GCA_030490835.1. Lineage (NCBI taxonomy): Eukaryota > Viridiplantae > Streptophyta > Magnoliopsida > Magnoliales > Annonaceae > Annona > Annona cherimola. The sequence continues at coordinate 9,379,002 of CM059975.1, read as the reverse complement.
GGCGTGGCAGAATCCCGTGAGGATGCGACATCACACCCATCCCTCGGAACGGAACCCAACCCAACCCAACCTGGATTCCTAAGCAGACAGTTTCTGATGCTGGGGGTACTGCCTCTGCCTGCCTTTTTTGTTTTTGATAGCTTTGGATGGGTGCACTGGCGGCTGTGCATACAGATACAGGGGTTGTTCTTTGTTGGAATCTGTATTAAAACAAAAGGTTAACAATGGATTAGTGCCATTAAGGGAGGGAGTGCAGTAGAGGATATAAAGAGAATAACATTTATGATTATTTAAAACGTAGAATGTTAATTGATTGATTTTCCGCAAGCTTTGTTACAACCGATGCATGGAAATAAATGGTTGGAATTTTTTTTGTTTTTTTAAAACTTAGTGTCGTATCCGTAGTGATATATATGGAAGAGAAATAAGGCCACAAACTAGGAAGCAATGATTAGAAGTAAAATGAAAATAGATGGTTAATAGGTGTGTTATGGGAATGAAATTAGATGATAATAACTGAAATATATATCATAATGATAAAAGAATAAGTATTTTAATTTTCTTAAAAGAATAAGGATGGCCTCGCTGGAATATTAGCGGGACCTTTTAGTTAGATCTAATTATAGCATTTTAACATTCGCTATTTAGTTGAAAAAAATATTTTAACTGGAACCTAGACAGATCGCTCCATCTACCTACACATGTATATAATTGTTTGGAAAAAATAATAAAATTAATTCACAAAAAAAAAAAAAAAAAACTTTGTAAAATTTTAATAGAATCTTCAGCCCATTTCAGAAAAGATTATTTAAGGCAGGGATGTTTGATTAATTACATGCTTTGGGTTCCACGATCATCAAAACACAGAGGATGACAGAGAGCTAGAGGCTCAAGAGTGTGCTGTGTGCACCATCCAAACACTCCCAAAAAAGCGTGCATGCTGGAATGGGGAGGAGAGGTGAAAAGTCTACATGGATGAAAGACCAAAGAAAAACCAAGAAAAAGCAAAGATCAGAGAATACTTAAAAAGAGTACGAGCCGTTATAAATAGTTTCCAGGACAATCGGCCATCCAAGAGAAGGCATGGGATTCGGGAGACCTGATCTTCTACGACCGGTCGGAAATCCGGTGATTTCCGACCGGTCAAAAAATATTTATTTTTTTTATTTTTTTTTGAAAAATAATTTTATAAACATGTTAATCTAGTTATATTTAATCTATAAACCAAATTTTACCATTTTTGGATATGTATATATATTTATTTTGAATTTTTAAATATAGGGGTATTTAAGTCATTTTAATCTTATTTTTCAAAAAAAATAAAAAAAATAAATATTTTTTGACCGGTCGGTGATTTCCGACCGGTCGTAAATGATCAGTCGGCGGGATTCAGACCATCAACCCCGACCCAGTGAAGAAGGCAGTAAAGCATCACATGAGTGAGTAATACACCCGAGATGACAAAAAGTTTTTATTTATTTATATATTTATTTATATATTTATTATTATTTTTTTAACATTTTAAACTCTTTAGCTTTGCCTATTTATATTTTAAACTTTGAAAACTTTGATTCTTTTGCTTTTTAAACTTTGACCCATGACGACATTAAAAATTACCATTAATTCATGCAAAATGACATGAGTATCTTCAAATATTTTTAAAAATACTCGAATTTGTGTTAAAAATTGAAGATATTGTTGGAGCCTCCAAAAACAAAATAAATAAAGTCTAATAGTCAAGTTTAAAATATACAAAAATTTATTTTTTAAATATTTAGGGGTATTTACGTCATTTTTTATAGATTACTATTAGTTTTAACACTGTAAAAAGTCAAGATTTAAAATGAAAAAAAAAATTCAAAATTTTCAGGATTTAAAATGTAAACAATTAAACTTTAAAGTTTAAAATGCAAATTCACAAAGTTAGAGGGTTTTAAATCTAAAAAATCTAAACCAAACACATATGAGCTCTAACAAGATAAGCTCTGTGTTAAAAAACGCAAGATCTTTCTCAGTGTTACGTACGGCTTAATGCAGTTGGTTGTGATTATGGAAGGGGTTCAAAGGAGAAGATGCTTAATCATCCACATCCATATGTTGGGATAGTAAGAAAGTACGGAAAGTAAAAAAGAGAATAATTTAAAAATTGAATGAATAATATGATAAGATATAGATAAAATTGAAATAAATAGAGTAATTATAAGAAAAATAATTGGAGCATAATAGAAAAGTTGGAAAAAATAGAGTTGTTAAATGATTAAAATGTCAAATTATTTATAGGAGAATGTGGCAAGAAAGAAGAAACCACGGGAAAGGTGGAGCACCGAGGTACCTTCTCATTCCGCCTTCCACAATGTTTCCTCATTTTAGGACCGGCTCTCTCACATAGGACATAGAATAAGACTATAAGAGTTAGGGGAGGACAGAGAGTAGTGGCATTTCTCTTGTCAGGAATATGCAATAAGTACATCCAAATGCAGAATGCAGTGCTGCTTTCTGGGGCCACTTATTGCTGCCAGCCCCCACCGAATGCCCACCGGTGGTTGAGAGGATCCCTTCCTCCTCCTCCAACATTTATCAGGATTCGGGAGCGATGAAATCGTTCATTTGGCTCAACTCCAGCCCAGAATATACCAAGGCTAGTGAATGAACTGGTTGGTTCAACACCAACCATGACCCATCTCTATTTATCGAGTTCCGACTCTTTTCTGCGTGATTGGAATCGGAGGAAGTCATTTAACAGTGCCAAAAATACACATTTACACATTTATTTTTGTCGGTTATATATAAGAATGTTAACTTTTTTTTTTTTTTTTTTTGATGAAAAGGAAACACTCTATCCCAACTCCTTAACCGCGTTGGAGGAAGGGGGGGATAAAGAGATCCGAGTAATGTATTGCCAAAAAATTATCTGTACAAATATTTGTAATAATGGGTTGGGGGAGATTGCCCCACCAGACTAATTGATCCACAAGAGAAACAGATACAAAATCTGCCAATGAGTGAGCGACACCGTTACCTTTCCTCAGCACATGGTGGATAGACATTTGAGATGTGGTAGATAAAAGCGATTTAATCTCCTCAACAATATGCCCAACAGGTGAGAGCATGGGATAAGAATGTTAACTTTTGACACCAAGATGCGAGGAAAAATAAAACACTCAAATGGTGTACATGGAGAGGCCTCCTTTAGACTCCAGTAACAAACCCAAAGACCAAAACTGCCAAACCATTTTCCTCATTTTCCCAACCCAACTCAACAACCCATTGAAGGGTGAGTCCATCTCTTCAACTTTCTCTGAATCCCCAAAGGTAGTCGAACCAATTCTACCATCCCTAGCTCTAATCTTGCTGGTCGTCTCTTTCTTATTATGAAAGGATGAATAGCTTTCTTCATTATTGCTAGTTTATTACAACATAAATTTTCAGTTACCATTTTGTTCATATTAACTTCATTTTTTATTCATTCACTCTATGAGGCTATCACGTCGCATAATTGCTTTTTTACTACCATCCTTCCTCTACTTCCAATATCCATAATGAATCCTGCGATAAAGAGATCGCGAAGAAAAGGAGAATAGATGAAGAACGATGACTGAGAGTCTGAGAACACGGGCAGTACTAAGAAAAAAGAAGAACAGATGGTTAAGGCGTTAAATTACATTGACAAGGGTGGGGAAATGAGTGGAAAGCTTTCGCGCTTCTCTCTGCATTCCCAAACGCATCCCAACATTCCAAATAGTTTGAGAGATTTACTGCTGAATAGAAGATGATGAACAGAAGCAATCCACACCAATAGCTGTTCACCATCTGCCATTCCAATGCCCAGGAAATTTACGTTGGTAGAACATGGATATTCACCCACACGACGTCAATGCACTTGATTCAGCATACTTAAAAAAACAATACGAGTCAGAACTCAGAATCAATCGATTTCTTAGAATCCACATGGAAAGGTCCTCCTGTTTAGCTTATACCTACCTATTTTCACACCCTCTACCATAGCAAGGAAAAAGCCTAACACATTGCACTTGCTAGCCTTTACCCATACCAGAAATGTTACATAGACAACCCTGAATTTAGCTGCTGCAGCTAGACAGCATTTCCCAACCGTACATAATCTACAAGAAAACAAGGCCGCCCAACAACAAATCCGGAAAGAACTGTTGGGAACATGTATAAACAAAATGATGGTCATTGCTCAAGCATCCCAACGACTCTGTCGCAGCAAGATGTTCTCCTTTTTAAAATGGCCAGCTATCTGCATTCAGGATGCTTGCTCCGGGGGTACCTGCTGCAGCTGGTTTCCTGAAACTGACTTGTTTGATTTGATCCCGTTAACTGGTTGTGTTTTGTCAGGAATTGGTTCTGCATCCCCTTGTTCATTATTGTTGCTTTTGGCATTAAGAAACCGGCCTCCACATCCCCTTGCCCTCTTGAGCGCATGCAGGTGTCGAGATTCATGCAAATATGGCTGTCAAAAAGCTGACTCAGTAAATGGATTATCATGAATAATGATTTCCAATTGCAAAGATTTATCATTCAAGTTTCACCTGCAGGCTACAGGCCATATAATCCAACTAAATGATTTTCGCGTGTGAATGGGCACAATAGAGAAAAAAAAAATATTTACTTTTAAAATCATGTTGCAAAACTCATGGATGTAAAGGTGGTTTCTGGCTGTGCAACTAATCAACCTAGGGTGCGTTTGTTTGGGGCAAAAAAATGTCAACCAAAACTTTTCAATCCAAAACTTTTCACTCTCCATAACTACTTTATTTTTTAATTATTTTTTCACATTTTCCTATACAAACTACCATACTTTTCAATCATTTCTACACAACTACCCATACAACTAACCTATCTATTTTAACTTTATTCTCTTTACTCCTCATCATTACTCCTATTATATCACATCATTTTCTATCAATTTGACAACTTCTACTTCAAAAACTTTTCATCAAAAGTTTTACCCCTAACCAAACACACCCCTAATGGTCTGATTTGGGAGCTCAAGGAGAATTAAGGAGAGCTCAAGCTAGGACAACATTGAATGTAATGCACACCAAGCCAATGCATTATTTTGGAAGCTTGACTGGGAAAGAAAAGCAAAAAAAGAGAATAATACAAGATTTTCACTTAAGAAGACGAGTACTAATCCCACACAATCAACATTGTTATCCATACCATAACATTTGTAAGGCCAATTACTCTACAGGTGAAAGCATGTGTGAATGATAGCCTGGCATGTGTGTCATACAATTCCATGGTGGCAGGTGGACATTCAGGTGAGTCCACTCATCATGCAGGGGCTAACACATCAAAAATGGGGAATTTGGTCTTTTTTGCATCAGCATTTTCTACTTGATGAGTCAACCAAGCTAAGTTTGGATATAGTCATTCGACAGGGTCACAGGAGAAAGCAAGTTTTGAAACTGATCTTAGATGCAGCCAATCACCTCATCATGACTTGCTTATATTAGACCCATTCAACACCCCCAGTGGCTCAGCCGTGCTGACCAAGATGAACTGGTTAAAGAGGTTTGGTTAGTGCTAAGTTAAAGCCTCTTTGTTACTATTCAAGGTGTTAAACAGCTCCAACTTGGATGTCTCAATAACAAATTCCATGAATCCTACATCCAGAATTAAAACAAAAGATGCTCCCAACAATGTGATTCAAGAGAAAATTATCATCCACAACTTGACAAGGAAGGCAGAATTTCATTCACTTTCTCAGTAGAATTTAAAACTCTACAAATTACAGGAAGTATTTCCGAGTTTCACGTTGGACAAGATGATATATTCCATGACAAAAGTTTAGCATCATATCACAAGTCACAAGTCCGCCATGTTTGCTTAAACAGATAAAGCTTATAAATTGTAATTGGCCTAGTCAAACGGCTGAAGGGCACATCTAGCATCTACACCTGTTGGAAATTGGCTCATGCAACTACAATGGATGACCGATGACCGATGCCCAAAAATGTCATTGATATGAGTCTTCCTGTTCTGCAGGTAAATTATCCAGACGAAAAAAAAAGGCAAATGGAACACTAATTGCAAAGGATACCTCTGAAAAGTTTTTCTAGGCACTGTGAATTCATGTGGGATGGTAAAAAGGTACACTGCAATTCATAGTCCAAAGGTAGAATGATAACAAAAAAAAAAAGGCAAATGGAACACTAATTGCAAAGGATACATCTGAAAAGTTTTTCTAGGCACTGTGAATTCATGTGGGATGGTAAAAAGGTACACTGCAATTCATAGTCCAAAGGTAGAATGATAACAAAAAAAAAAAAGGCAAATGGAACACTAATTGCAAAGGATACCTCTGAAAAGTTTTTCTAGGCACTGTGAATTCATGTGGGATGGTAAAAAGGTACACTGCAATTCATAGTCCAAAGGTAGAATGATGATAACAAAAAATATGACATAATATTCATAATTTTACTCTATCTAAAAAATATTCATAAATTTGTCAAAGACTGAGTAAATTTATTGGTGGCAAATGAGACATTCCTTCATAAGCTTGGACATCCCAGGATCTTTTCCAAAGGAAAACATACCTTCCGAGACTTGATCAATTTATTTTCTGATTCTTGCTTTGCACGAGATTGCCGACGCCGTAAAATGCCATGATATTGTTTTGCATTGACATATACAGGCTCTTCAATGGGATCTGATGGCAGTGGCACTCCGGCTTGTGGTATCCCCATCATATGGTGTGGATGCATCTGGAATATACCAAGATTGGAGTAACAAAAACAATTTCACATTAGAGACATGACTTCCAACTTCACTGAAAAAAAAGCTCCTTTTCTGACAAGAACTAAAAGTGATGACAAAAGATCAGATGAAAATACAACATTGCAAACTCCATAGGGTTTTAAAAAAATGAGAAGCAAATGACCAGCATACCATAGCTTGTGCACCATATGCTGCCATCATTCCTCCATAGTATGGATCCGGATATGGATATGCTGGTTGAGCCTGCAAGTGTCATTATACCTTCAATTCCTTGCCAAAAGAACAAAGATCCCACAATGAATTATCATAAATGAATTTTTTTTTTCTTCTTGAGTACCATATGGCTGCTTAGAGATTAAATAACTCTTGTGGTTTACTATGGATATCAATTGCAGCATGTGAGGGTGTGTTTGGGAAGTGATAAAACTTTTTGATGAAGAGTTTTTGGTGTACAAGTTTTTAAAATGGAAGAAAATGATGTGATATGATAGGGATAATGATGAGCAGTAAAGAAAATAAAGTTAAAATAAATATGTTGGTTGTATGGATATATGTGTAGAAATGATTGAAAAGTAGGTTAGTTGTATAGGAAGATGTGAAGAAATAATTAAAAAATAAGATAGCTGTGGAGAGTAAAAAATTTTGGTTTGAAAAAATTTAGCCTTTGCCAAACATGCCCTTAGAATTAGGGATAATGGGGTTTTAATGGAAATGGTTTTTTACTTCTACCTTCGTAAACTATGAGAGGTTGATCAGAACATCGGTATTTGAAATAAAAAATGTTCCAGCAAAGGGATTCCTAGATTTCCTACAGATGCTCTTTAAAAAAGAAAAAGAGAAAATTTCAAGCAGCATGCTAAAGCCCAGAAACAACTACAAATAGCTTCTGAATGGGAAGCCAGCCTTCTGCATTTCAGAGGGTCCACTTTATGAGACAATTGCGTATTTGCAAATTTCCTTTATTCCTGTACTGCATAAATCCATCTTGATCTTCCCCCTCACTGAAGAGTATGCATCTAAAATCACTTTCATAAGAATCTTGGACTGCTTTAAATCAGGAATACTGAATAAATGGGCAGCAATTCTATACTTAAATGTGAGCATGGAGCCTCCATGCTTACCCTTGGGTTTTTAATTTTAAAATATTTTTTTAAAATCTAAACCATTTATCATGTTTATCCATATGTATTATTTATGATTCCAAAATTACTTGTATTGCAAACTTTTATATACTATATAGTATATACTACACATTTTTTTAAAAAAAAAAATTTAATAGTTATAAATCCAATCTCAAAATATGCTATTTTTCACAAGATATAAGTATCCAATGAAAATTTAGTGACATGATATAAATATAATAAGAAGTGATAAATAGATTAAACTTTAAAAAAATTAAAATTAAAAAAACTATGGCAAGCATGGAGTCTCCATGCTTACAGTAAGTATTTAATCACTACCCATAGATAATTTGAGGAACCCATGCAAAAAGAAGCACATGCCCAAATTAAGACTTAGGCTGGGCAACTGAAGATACTTTTGATTTAGAAGCCATTCAGGTCTATTCATCACTAGTGCCAAACCCTCTAATTCTTAGTCGTTCCACATAAAAAATATGTGCAGCCGATGCACAAATTTTTGCTTTATTTTGAACTTATTAACTCCAAATTGCTAACTACTACAATGGAAGTACCATGGTGGGTCCATGAGGATGAGTCATGGTGGTCTCAGCAGCTGATGATGGGATCCCTGGATGAACAATTCCAATAGCAGGGTGCTGATATTGAATCGGAGAATGTGATCCACGTGAACGCTTCTGCTGCACATCGGTAGCACCACCATCATCTGGGAAATCATTAATTAGTAATGCAAAAAATTGCACCTTGATGGTTTATTGCCTCAAGACAGAAGAAAGTATCATACCATCAAGGCAGACAGTTCAAATGCTGAAATTAAACGAAATAGTGAACTCGTCAGGAGGATCGATCACAGACAGATGATTATCTATAGTCAAAACTTGCCTACCAGTAGTGGTACTATTTGTCAAGATAAAGATGAACTCTGTGAGAAGAATGATGGAGCCAAATGTAGCTAAACATTCAAACTCTTCCCACATATGCAGGAATATATCATACCATATCAGTAAAGAATAATCAATACCACTAACCACCGTAAAGTCGGAAAGTGATGAATGTTCAAGAGACAATAAGATGGCACTGATCAATACGACAGTAAAGTTGGAAAGTTGATTCATGAATGTTTAAGAAATAATAGATGTGGCTGATTAATAAAACAACAAAGTTGGACAGTTTATTCATGAATGTTCCAGAAAAAATAAGATGTCGACTAATATGATGAATTCTGACAAATATCCTACTTGTTGAAATGCAAATTTTGGATTGTGTGAATCAAAATTGATCAATGTTGACCTTTCAGGAAGAATTAAACAATTTCATGGTTTACACAGTTCCACTAACCACAGCATTAACAAGTTAAAGATTGTAATTAAAAAAAAAAACAGGTTAAATAGAGACAAAATGCAATGTTTCTTTTAGTTTGACAAAGTTCAACAATGTGAAAACATCTTCACATCATTTCAAGGTTAAAATCCACTTTTTTTTAAAAAAAATTTTAATCATGGATCTGGCTAGTTGGCAAAGGTTAAAATTTTCTGCAAAGAACCTCCAACACCCCAGACTTAAGGATCAAGCAGAAAGCTTCAAAGGCTTGTGGCTGCTGAAGCTCTTCACTTGAATTCACTTGAAATGTGAGACATAGCAAATGATTGTTTAGTGGAGATCTCGAAGTTCTCTACCCTTGTTATTCAGCTACTGTTAGATTCATTGGAAGGTTAGTTCATTAGGACATTTTACATCAAAAGAATTCATTTTATGCATAAAAAAAACTGTAATAGCTCAACAACAGCCATATAGCTACATCCTGCATAGGTAGGAGCCTCATTCACTAAGTATGCCTTTTTATATAGACATCACTAACAGCAGTCATATGCTGTTTTCCAATTTAGGTCAGCCACATGGATCCTTCTGGCCCATTATTATAGATTTCGAATTACATTCTAAGAAGATTCCAAACTAAACTCCTGTAACCAAATGCCACAAAACTTCATAGTGTTTTCAGTACATATGTAGCGGCCAAAGTAAATAAGATGCATTGCAGGCTACATGTGGTCATTTAAAGTTTTTATTCTTTATCTTGTTTAAGAATTTGTGATTATTCCGTCTCAGTCCTTCCAAATCAATTGCCGTTTACCATTTAAGATACATGCTGGTCTCAAGACTTAATCTTTTTAACTATAACTTTTCAAGGTATGTTTCAATGGCAGGAATCCAGAGCTACCAAAGTTTAATTCTTTGGATGCTAATTCAGTTGTTTGCATAGCAAGAAAACTTAGGATTCCAAGACAACTATTGAACTTGTTTGTGACAAGAGACGAGTTTTTTGTTCAAACAAGATTGAGATTTACAGTTACTACCAAAAAAAGAAAACAACTAAAATTGAAGTTCTATTCTCTACATAATGCACAATCAATAAAGTTTTATGTCTGCATGCTGACTTCCTTGGCCTAAAGACTCCGAGCATGCCCAACTGTTTCTAAACCTAGCAACTTCACAACAATGACAAGTCGCCCCTGCTTTATTTTGTGACAATCTACCATTAAAAAAAAAAACATGTTGTTGCAATCAAAAAAAAAAAGGAAAGAAAAGGAACATGTTGTATTCAACAAATTTCATGAGAAGAATTTTTTTTATTGAAAATGATATTCCAGTTTGTGCTATTCACTTGAATAACCACATGCCTGCATATAGATGATGCACGAATTGTAACAAGTCATATGAGGGGAAATTTTTACCAGAATTAGCAGCCTGATCTTGAAGTGAGGATGTCATGATGTTGACGCAAAATGACACTTCAAACAGTGGAATCTAGTTCAAATGTTGAAATTACTATAGGAACATTAACTAAAGGAACAACCCCTGGACTTTCGTCTCAAGCAGAAGACTGAGAAGATGCTTTACTTCAGCATGTCCCCAAAGTCACAGACCATAACAGGAATATCATGTCCAAGTTTTCCTGAAAATTCTAAGAAGGAAACGGATTACTCCAAAAGCTACTCACAGAACAACAAAAGAAAACACCGATAACCTTTAGTTAAACCACTTACATCCCAGTGACAATTGACATAGCATAAATTTGTAATTGAAAATTGGTAGAAACAGTTGACAGCCCTGTAAAGGCCAATTATAATTTACTACTATTTTTTATTCTTTTTCTCGATTGCAATTGACAATAAGACAACCAACACAAGAATGACAAACATGAAGCCCCAAACGAATACTCATCCTGTGTGTCTTGAGAGAAGTTCTTTCACCAACAAGAACCACAGCATGTACAGAAGTAACACATAATTAGGACCTTCTTACGTTTAAGATGCAGGCAGAAAATAGCCCGTCCATGTTACATAATCAAAGCACACCAAAATTTAAGGTAACCGGAACAAAATTGATAACCTGATCACAATGGCCAAACAACAGTAACCTCGTAGACAGAGATTCGTGCAATAAATATTTTCTATCATCGCTGATAAAAGCAATGCTAATCAAAGGTTCCGAGTATCTGTGCAACTGTCAATGAGACAAGCAGCAAAAACATTTTTTTTTTTTTTTTTTATAAAGAACAACAAATCACAAGTAAAAGGGATACAACAATTGGAAAGCTACAAGAGAACTAAAATATACAAAAAAAGAATGGCTGCATTTTCCTTGAAGAAACAATAATAACTTAACTCAAACGAAGGACGCAAAAAATCATGAAAAATCAAAATCCAGTAGGATGGAACACTAGACACCTCAAAGAAAAAATTGGCCAGAATCTTGCAGACGAATCAAATAAACTGCAAATTCAATAAATAGAAAAAGAAAATAATAATTTGTAAAATTTAATGCCAAATCAAAGGAAATTTAAAACACAAAACTCAGCAAAATTCCCAAGTAAACAACATCCGAAACAAGAGAATAGAGAATTCGAAGAAGCGAATTTCATCACAAAACCATCAAAGCACCAAAAAAGGTTCGCTCAATTTATAAAACAAAAAAACTTCGAAACAACCGAACTCACACAATCATGTCTTTCCTCTTTCGAAGAATAGAAAAGAAAAAAGTGACAGTTGCAGAGATGAACAGATCTAAAAACTCTCTTCCGAAATAGATATCATCAATTGTATAATCATAGTTGGAATGTTAGTTAATACATGAATCCAAACCCAAAAACAAAGGCGAGTCGACATAGACAACGATGATGATTTCACGGAAGGAGTAGTAACCAATCGAACAAAAAACATGATGCCAGTAACAGATAGAAAGAACGAAAGGAAGTCCGGGAGTGATAAATTCGGAATTTCTCCTCGCTTACTTGTTCGCCGAAACTCGAGATAGAAGGGATCGCGGCAGCTCGAAATGACAGGGGCAAGATCGTATTCTCATTTCTCTGTAGTTCTTATTTTCTTGATAATTTTTATTTTCGGAAATAAAAAATTTTCTGATTCGTACTCCGCCGGCGCAATTATTTTCGTACCGCTTCCTCTTTCGATTGCCTTGCTCCTGACGGGCTGAAAATCGAGCCATCCATTCGGAAAAAAACTTTGGATTTCTGAAATGAGATTGATTGATCTGCAAGGTCCACTGGTAGGGGTGGTACAAAGTTGTATGAAATACGGTACGCCTGTGGCGTAAGGTTACTCTCTTCGTAATATTCGGATGCAACGAGTAGGAAATAAAAGCGGAACAGGGTCTACGTGGCTATGTGATTACGAAAGCCAGAGCGAATTGGAGAAATCTGAGCCGTTGATTCTGTTATGGGAAGGCGACTGGTCTGGCAGTGGGGACGGAATGTCGGATTCCCGGGCAGGAGGTGCTTCCTTGCTGATTCCTAGTGGGCAGCGGGGCAGACCGTTTTCTAGCCACAAATGACTGAATGGGAGGTGGCAACGTGGGGCCCATGCAAATCTGTGGTAGCGATCGAGGCAGCCCCTGACCGTCCGTACTGATCATCTGCCCGGGAAATCTCGTCAAAACTGAGGATTAGAGTGGGGGCTGTGTCCCTTTGCCCGACTCGCCAAGGAAACCGACGAGCGACGACTGCTCCACACAATTTATTATTGTCATTAATAATAATAATAATAATAATATTATTATTATTATTACGGACTAAGGTTGGGAAATAAGAAGGGCTCATCGCTCATGTAAGTGGGGCAAAAGATTTCATAGGGAAAGGTCGTTGGGACGGATGTGCCACGTGGTGGGATCAGAAGGGAGATATGAATACTGCCACCTGTCGCGGTGTTGTGGAGGGCAAGTGCTACGCTTTTTGAGCGGTATCTTTTGAGGATAACGTAATTTGATGCGCCTCCAATTATAGCTACCTGATTCTGGTACTCCCCATGTGTTACTGAGATGCCCGTGCCATTCGAAGTTCGAACCTTGCATGATGGGTTGAGAATCTTGAGATGGTCGCATGGAATCGGACGAGATGGTATTTTACATCTCCGAATTGTTTTCCAATTTTAATTTTAATTTCTATTTTTTTTATAAAATATACACCTTTTTATAGTAGTTCCAAGTGCAACCTGCTAAGTTAGCTCAAACCCAGTACGCTTTTAAAATTCTCAATGCTAAGTTTGCCTTTTTAAAAGTCAAACTTCAAGATTTATTTCTAAATAAAGTTAAGACTCAAGCAAACTCAAACCCTAACAAATTTGAGCTGGAATTTTGTTTTTATATTTAATTAATACATAATACATAAATAATATTTTATGTTTATGTATTTTATATTATTTATATTTATAATTGAATATATATTTGTTGTGTTGAAATTATATTATGGGTGTGTTTGGCAATGAGGGTAAAATGTCAAATTAAAACTTTTCAATCTAAAACTTTTCACTTTCCACAACTACCATATTTTTTAATTATTTTTTCATATTTTCCAATACAATCATCCTACTTTTCAATCATTTCTACACAATTACTCATACAACTAACCTATCTATTTTAACTTTATCTTCTTTACTCCTCATCATTACCCTATCATATCACATCATTTCACAACTTTTATTCTCCAAAATTTTTCACTAAAAGTTTTATCCATTCCCAAACACACCCTATATGTTATGCATTTAGAATTAAGCATTTACATTAACTTTTATCTTTATATTATTTACTTGTAAGTTTACTAATTTTCTTATTTTATATTATTTTAAAAGATTAAATTTTCTCATACAAATTTATTATACATTGAGGAGTGAACCTGTTAGCCCAGGCTAAGCAAATGCGTCACTTAGCTCACCTTAAAAAACTATTTATAATAACTTTTTTTCGTACGCTTATTTATTTAAGTCTATTTAATATATAAACCAAGTTTTACTATTTTTTTAGAAATGTTTATATATTTTTCAAAGATAGTAATATTTTAAACACACATATACACATAGATGTTTAAAATTTTTTAAAAAATATATACATATCCAAAAATGGTAACACTTGATTTATATGTTAAATACACTTAGATAACGAGTATATAAAGAAAAAAGTACAAAAAAATTATTATAAATGAATTTTTTGAAGTGAGTTAAGCGAGACATTTGCTTAGCCCAGGCTAACAGAATCATTCATCTTATATGTTATTATATTTTTAAAGTGCAGTTAGACTATATATATTATTTTTGCTTACGTGATTGTTGTTATGATATATTCGTATGAAAATTTTAAACTTATCACTCTTAAATTAAATAAAAAATTATCAACTCAAACTTTGACCTAAAATTTGACTTGCACTAGCATTTCACAAATCAAGTTAGAGCTTAGGTTCTAATAAAAAAAGTTAAAATTTAGGCTTTAAGAATAAGGTTGAAATTTAAATTTTATAAACAAGGTTAGAGTTGATGCTGATGCAAATATGAATTTCATGAACTTGAGTTACAGATGTAATAATAAAAAAAAGGAGATTTCACTTCTCTATATTCTTTCAATGTTACATGACATCTAAATTATCTTACTTTTCTGTTGCTAATTTTACATTTCTCTCATTTTTTGATTTATTCATATAACTAGAGCAAAATTAAAATATGTTCACAATTTTTGACTTAATTTCATAGCATCGACATGTTTCAAAATTTTCAAATATATAATTTGCTCAAAAAGGTCATTCATAGTCACATGGTTAGGGTTTTGTTAATGGACTATTAACGCTTCTGTGAAATGACCACTATGCTCAAGCCATAAATATGATTCCATAACTAAAAAGTTATATTCTAATGAATTTGCGTACTTTTACCACAATAAAATCATATATTATTTGAATATAAATTTTAGCTTTGAGCAGACCAAGCTCTAGTCATATTAAGACTTGGGCACATTTGTTATTTTTTATATGGAATAATAGCTCTTTTGACAATACGAAGGAAATTTTGAGCAAACTACATAAATATATGAGTAATTTGCACATATACCCATATAGTTTGATTAAAATTACAGATATACTCACACAGTTCCACGAATTTCATATTACCTTCACATTGTTTAATCAAAATTTAATATAACCTTCATATTAACACTTGCCATCATGGAAGGCATTTGGACGTTAATGAAGTATTTAATTTCTAAAAACATCCTCATGGGTTGATGACATTTGCCATCAGCCAACAAACTCATAGTACATTTCTTCTCCTCATCTCCTCCCACCCCCTCATGCACTCCTCCAAACTGCCGTCATATTTTCAAGCTCGAACAAATTTGAGCTGAAAAAAAAAGGAATTTACTTATAAACAAAAGCCAAAAATCGCAAAAATTTAGAAACCTGTATTCTAAGGATCCCTCATGGATGTAGGTAGAGACAACTAGAATTAAAAATTTACAAAAATCTTATCCCGAAATGAAACACATCTAACCATCTATGTGAAAGCCAAAAACCAACCAGGGAAAAATCAAGAACAGACCTTGTGTGTGAACTAAATAGATGTCAAGGAACAATAGTCCAAGGGCTGGTGTGTCTCACGGCAGTTCATCGAACAGAAAATTCCTTCTTCATGTGGTTGTAAAATCGGCGTGGATTCTACGTTGGGGTATATCTCCGAATGAAGTAGGGCAGAGATCATGAGGAATGAAAGGCAATGGTGTCTCAGGGACAATGTAAGCTAATGCCATTATGCATGAGATCAGCTCTTCTGAAAAAAGATAAGATGAAGCCAAGCCCTGACAGGAAAGGTAATGCACATGGGCCATTAGCTCGGAGGAGCATAGATGCCCCTAAACATTCCTACATTATGTTGCAATAGTACATATGAAGAATCCATGCAGTCCCATTTCTATCACCTTTGTGAGTGGAGGGCCCTCTGTTTGATATGAAGTTGTCCTGCTTCGATGTCTTCTTCTTCTTCTGCTCAGCAACGGCAATGGAGGGAGGAGGGATGTAGATGATGTGGGGAATTGTTGGGTTTTGTTGTGCATGGTGATTAGGTGGGGGTGCGAATAGGCAGAGGAGTGGGCGGAAGTGGTAGATGGATTTGGTCTCGGAGGAGGAGAAGTCGCCGCTGCAACTGGAATCGGAAGAGCTAGAGGTGGAATTGAAGAATGTAGTGGGTTTTTAGAACTCGTCATCGAAATTTGACCGTCTAAGAGTGATGGGTTTCTTGACGGCTGCAGATTTCTTCTTTAGCCATTGGTCAATGCGGCAGGAGTGTATGCGGCAATGGTTGTCTCCGCTGCTCGATTTCTGGCTTTCACAGAGATGGTTAGATGTGCTTCGTTTTTGGATGAGATTTTTGTAAATTTTTTATTCTAGTTGTATTTACCTACCTAGGGATCCTTAGAATACAGAGTTTCTAAAATTTTGAATTTTTTAGCATTTGTTTGTGAGTAAATTGTTTTTTTAATCTGTTTCAACTTTTATTGTTCCAACTCGGATATGTTCAAGCTTGAGAATCTAACGGTGGTTTGGAGTGCATAAGGGCATGGGAGGAGATGTGGAGGGCTGACGCTTGAGTTGCATCGTACTCAAAAGAATTTATGTAATATGGGTTTGCTAGTTGATGCCATTGACACATGAGGGAAAATTAAATAATTCACTAATGGTCCACTACCTTCTATCAAACAACAACTGTTAATATGAAAGTCATATATAATTTTGGTAAAACTATATGTGGTGATATGTAATTTGTAAAACTATGTGGATATATCTACCATTTTGGGTCAAATTATGTGGGTACTTATGCATATTACCCTAAATATATTTAAAATTTTTGAAACGATGTTAATATTTTTTGGAATTAAAGAAGAACTAATGGACATATTTGAGATTTACTTATATAATTATCCTATTTATCGTATGGCAAATCCGAATATATCCACGAGTTATGACTTTGATTTTAAATATACTTACGATCAATAATTTCTAATATATCCATGTAATTTACTTAAAATTTCATTCATTTTCATACTCTTTTAGAAACTATGAATATGCCCAAGCCTTAGTTATGACTCTATAACAAAAATTTATATTCAAATGATACGTGATTCTATACCTATAGAAGTATGAATATATAGTTCTAGAAGTATTAAAAATTCATTTGAGTATAATTTTTTAACTTAAGAGCGTATTTAGGAAGTGATAAAATTTTCAAATGAAAAGTTTTTTTTGTTAAAGTTTATGAAATGCGAAAAAATGATATAATAAAGGTAATGTTGATGAGTAAAAGAAAATAAAATTAAAATAGATAAGTTAGTTATACATATAGTTGTGTAGAAATGATTGAAAATTATGTTAGTTTTTATAAAAATGCGAGGAAATAATTAAAAAATATAATAATTGGGAAGAGAGAAAAGTTTTAATTTAAAATTTTTGATATAAATAAATACACCTTAAACTTAAAATTGAGGCTTAACCATATTCACCATTTCACACAGGGAGTGAGTATAAATAAGATTTTAAATGAACTACATAAATATATCTAAAATTATTGAAGTATCATAAATATATTTGAAATTAGGGAAAAATTTATGAACATGTTTGGAATTTGCCCTCTTATTGTATTTTTATCTGTTCACTTCTAATCTTTCTTTTTCTAAATTTATTCTGTACAATTTTTTCCTCATTATCCATTACACATTTATTACATACCCTACTATTTCCCATTTATAATACCACTTTCCATTATTTAACATACTTTTTCACTTTTAATATACAACAATCCATCTTTTTAAATCTTTGCATCCAAATTTCATTCATTTTGGATTATTTAGACCTGTCACTTAAGCTATGTAGCCCAGCAATGTCGCGACTGTCATTCTTATAAGCTATTTTTTTAAATGAAGAATGCTATAGGCTATTTTTGAACTTGTTTAAAAAGGTTTGGTATGTTGTCAGGTGAGAAAATAGGTTAAAAGCCTCTATTGTGTAAATTTGGGTAAAAATCTTTAAAAAAAATAAAATAAAAATTGGCTACATGATTTTTAATTGATTTTTGTGCTATTTTTTGTTTTAAAATAAATTGGTTTATTTTTTATGTCTGCCAACTTAAATTGATTTTAATATGATTCATTAACTTAACCATATTTTTGATTAGTGTGATGTTGTGGGTATTTCTTGAAAAAAATTAAAGTTATGCTTAAATATAATTTAGGGCACTTATGAGAACTATTTTGCTTTAACTATATTTATCTACCTTGACATTGAACCATTAATATTTATTGTCTTTCATGTTATTGTTATGATTATTATTTAAGTTTATTAATATTTTTTAATTTTTTAATTGGTATTATATACCTACCCTTACTACCCTATACAAATTTCCATACGAAATGCTGGCAATGGATCCGAACCCGCGATAGGCAACATGAAAAGCAAGAATAACCACTTGGCTTTATTTTGTGGTATTTGTTTATTTTAAGGGTGTATGTGAAAAATAATAAAAATTTTGATGAGAAATTTTTTGTGTAAAAATATATGACAAAGGTGATAATGAAGAGTAAAGATAATAAAGTTAAAATAGATAAGTTAGATGTATGAGTAATTGTGTAGAAATAATTAAAAAGTAAGATAATTGTATAAAAATAAGTTAAAAATAATATTAAGAATAAAATGTTTAAAATTAAAACTTTTAGCTTAAAATATTTTTAGTGTAAATAAGAGCGTATTCAAAACCATACAAGATTCTTGCATGGAATCTATATTTAGGATGAAAATGTAATAATGTGTACAAAGAACGAGTAAAGTTGTGTAGAAAATTGAAAAAACTGTTTAGAAAATTGGAAATGGTAATGTAGAAGGGGTGTAACTTGGGTAGGATATCAATGAGTACCCATCAACTCGATCCTAAATTAGGTAGGGTAGAGCAAAAATTTTTACCTATAGATACAGATAAAATAAAAATTATTATCCAACTCCAAAATAGGATAAGAGTACGGTATATACGCTAGGCACCAAGAACAGACCCAGATAAGTATCCACATGAGTATCCTAATATGTAAATAACTATAAATATGTGTTTATAAATAAATATATAATAATTTCTATCCCTCATTCGCTAATAAATTATTGTTGGTTTGATTTTCTTATTTATTTTTTATAAATTGTATATGATTTGTATTTGTAATGCCAGATGATCATAACATGAATATGGATGATAATGTTAATGTGATTATTAATATGGATAACGAGACTACAAAGAATGTGGAAATAGATGTAAACAACAACAAAATGAAATTAATTACAAACTATAGAGTTTAAAATGTAAATGAATATTACTTTATATTATTTAAAACAATACAAAAAAATATTTGTTCACATGTCATTATTAGTTATTGTATGAACTAATTTGGAACCGGAACCAACCCTATGAGTAATGCGTAAGTAAGGTACAGTAGGAATTGACTCTGTAAGCGAGATATAGTAGACTTTTTAGAAATAGAGTATAAGTAAAGATAGATTACTACCCAAACCAAATTGACTCAAGTTGCAACAATATATGCAGATTTAATTCAAATATGTTGTATTGCATGAAACTAGCCCTAAACGGGTTTTGATCAAGTGCACCCGGGAGCATTGAGCCTCAATGCTCCCGGGCACATATACTTATTTTTTAAATTTTTTTCATGAACTTGTTAATATAAGTGTATTTAACATAGTATCAATTTTTTACCATTTTTGGAGCTTTTTAGATATTTATTTTGGATTTTTAAAAATCAGTGGCATTTTGAATATGCATGTTAAATACAATTAAATTAACAATCATGTAAAAAAAATTTTAAAAATAGATGTATGCACTCGGGTGCACCTAATCATAACCCACCCTAAACAGCTGGTGAATCTCCCGAATGCTTTTGTGCAGGGCATCCGATATCTGAGTCAGACTGTGGCCTGCAGGGCCGGGCAGAATGCAGAGAGTCCGTTCAATCCGAATGCTGAAAATGCGGCTACGAGTACGACGACTCTTGACAGGTGGGCTGTGGGCGGGTTGAGACTGCCAGGTAGAGAGAAAAAGCTTGAGGGGCTCGCGAACGAGCCTGCCCATTCGCGCAGGCACGAAGAAAGAACAGGCTTCCCCAGGTTCTCTGGATAAGACACCGAGGAAATGGGGAGAACGAATTGGAATTAATAATTATTATTATTATATTATAAAGAAATAAATAAGCTAATAGAATGTACATTGGTTGACTGAATTCATTGTATGAAATTGAATATATTGTAAAAAGAAAATTTCAAGAAATTCCCGTTGTGAGTTCTCTTTTGCGGCCGGATAAAGTGCATTTGAGGAAGGTTCTGCTGTCACCGTATACAGTTAATTTGAGTGTTGGAAATGTAAACTGGAATTAGTTATCTGCCGAGTTGCACTGGGATTTAAGTACAATTAATTCCGCGCTAAATGCTAATAGAATATTAGTTGTGCGTATGCTTATAGTTTTGATAAACATTGGATGCGAATTGGTTTCGTAATTAGGGTGCTTATGTTATTTTCGTAAGTTATAAACCGATGTCTTTAGTAGTGCTCTAGGCATAAGTCAAGCTGTTTTAATAATGCAGCGTCTTTCTTATATCTAGTCTCTCCTCTTTTATTTTAAATTTTTTTTTTTCATTTTATTCGTACGTGAAAATGAATTTTCGGAGGGAATAAAGCATGCTTTTTACATCGACTTTGACAGCTAGCTCCACAACGCAACAGACGGCTGATTGGGGTTCTTTATCAGTTTATTTGCACTTTATTCTATTTTTCTCTTGAAATTATACTTTTGTTCAAGGTAGGAATCAGGGCTGCTATACTGGCCAAGGTTTGCTCAATCCTGATTTTACTTTTTTAAAAAAATTCAATTTGACTCTATTTTTATATCGGGTCGAGACAAACTTGGTTTAATCCTCACTTTTTTAATAGGTTTTGAGACAAATTTCAGATTGATATTTGACTGATTTCCGCACAGCGGGTCAGAAAAAAATATAATTAAATAAGATGATTTTAAGAATTTATATACATCTTCCTATTGATTTTATATTGTTCTCTGGATAAATTGATTATTCTACTATTGATATGGTTAATTATAAAAAATGTGAAAATTTTGAAAGAAAATAATAATTTAAACATAGGCTTATAATTTTTAATTAATTAATATATGCGGGCGGGTTGGACTTCGAGTTAGGACATGGTCGACTCACTGGACCCTATTTTTGAATTCGAGTCAAAATTTCTAACTCATCCTTATATTAAGTAAAAAATCATTAGTTTTATCCAGGTCAAAAATGGGTTAAGTCAAAGCTAGGTTATAAGTCAACCTGCCCTAATTCTTACCTCCACTTTTGCTAATCTTTTGAAAATAATTTATAGCCCACCTTTCCATCAAAAAAAAAAAAAAAAATTTATAGCCCACCAACACCAACGTTTTATATAACTTATTAACGTCATTATATTTTGAGCAAACCGCATATGCAAGTTGATAATTGATCGCCCATATTACATGAAATTAATTATCATTGTATCTATTTTATTATGATTAATCATAAGTAATATGGGAGATCAATTACCAAAATATCATAAAAGTATCTTCAAAATGTGGATGGATATATATTTTCAAGCAAAAGTTAAAAAGTAATGATCTTGTTAGTCTGCTAGCTAGTTGTTTACTTAGCCCGAGCAAAAGTCTTTTTTTAATTTTTAAATTTTTTTTACGAAACTCTTTTTTTTAATTTTTAAATTTTTTTTACGAAACTCTTAGTGTATGTATATTTAATCTATAAATCAAGTTTTATCAATTTTGAAAATATAAATCTGTTTTTAGAATTTTTAAACACAGGAGTGTTTTAGTCAGTAACCCTTCTTTACCAGATTTTCTAGATATGGGAGAATGTTCCATATCTTAGGTTGTTTTCAACATGGTTGCTTATTGTCAAGATCTTTACGTTTTGTATTTATACACTTCACACCTCATCATTCCACAATACCATCTGCTGTACACGCTGTACTTAGCATTATCATCTATTATACTTTTCCTCAAAGTGGAACACTAATAAAAGCATCAGTTGATTTGCAAGAAGGTCTTGCCATTAATTAATCAGTCAACATGCATATCAATATATCGATATATTTTTCAAAAGGAAAGCTATTTTATTAAGAGTTCTATCCCAATGCATTAAAATTTTAATGCATAAGGTGCAAAACTCATTTTTTTTGTTTTTATAATTTTTGTATAAAATGTTAATCTAAATGTTAACTTTTAGTTCAAAAAATGTATTTAACTTATATCTTAAGTTTGATCAATTTTAGAGATGTGAATATATTTTTCATTCTTCAAAAAGAGTATTTTAGCTATTTAAAATTGATTAAAACCCTCCTAGTTTTTAAAATCAAAAAAATATCTCTCTACAAATTTTTTTTTTTTTAAAAAAGGGTTTTGCTGCTGGGTATATTAACATTTTAATTCATGGGGATGCATTAAAACATTACTCATTAATTAATTAAGAAGGATAAACTATCATCATCTTAGACATATTAATTAATTACTTATTTTCTAAAAATTCGGTTTGGATAGAGGATTAGAAGGTGACGTATAAATAGAAGGCTGATGTATGGGCAGTGAAAATTCAAAAAAAAAAAAAAAAAAACTTGTTTTTAAAATCATAGAAAAAGCGACCAGGTACTTAGCTCATGAAACCTTCAAAAGTTTGGCAGGGATTCTTACAGTTGACAACAAAAATTAAAGTATTTAATAATGATTAATGACCATCTTAATTTTGTTGTATCATCAAATAAAACACGCATCAATGCTGTGTGTTTAAATAGAACTAACTTGTGAATTTTCATAAATATCTTTATTCTGGTAGTGACATATATTGTGATTTTTATTTCTAGAAGCTGACACGAAGAGAAGAACACTTGGCATGCCTTCTCGGCTATGCATGCCGGCAGAACTACGTATTGTAAATAATGAAATTCCATTTTATTGAATTGAGTTTCGTTCAAAACGAGAAGGCAAGAAGGCTTAAATTTATAAAACGTTGGCTTTGATGCGACAAATTACTAGTATAGAGATGGAGTCCACGTCGTAAAGCACTCGTTAAAGTGGCGCGAGCGCAAGTGCTAGTGCGAGATGGACCAACCCGCCACTGCAGCTCAGTGGGTAATTTTCACACAGATCCTGAGTTTCTATCAAATTGCGCTTGGCGGTGCATAAGTTCACATTTTTTTTTTTACAAATACATCCATCAAATATAAAACACACCGTCGTCATAATACCATATATTCCTTCACGTTAACAACCTCATCTACGAAATCGAAATTCATAAGCGATGATCCCATTTTAGAAATAAACAATACTTAAGGAGTGTGATTCAAATTATATGATTTCATATTTCCAAAACACTTTTTAATCTTTGATGCAGTTTTTTAAAATTTCAAATCTTCCAGTAGTACACGTCATTACATTTTTATTTCAATTTTCATTTAAGTCCCTTAAATTCTTTCAAACAAGTTCTTAATCAAATCAAAGAAAATTTAAAAAAGTGGAAGTCATTATCTATCCATCTACCTTACTTTTTTTCATTTTATCCCTGTATTTTAATTATTTCATCATATCTCTTTATGCTACTATTTATTACAACTTTATTTTTATCATATTATTCCATTCCATTCTTTCCATTTACATCTTTCCAAACATTCCCTATAAATGAATGCGGAAAATAAGTAAAAAAAAATAAAATTTAACCCACTAACAAAACTTCATAAAGGCTTTTAATTTGTTTGTATTTTGAATGAGATGATCCTCAAATTAAGATGTAATAGAATCTTGGCATTTTTTTAAAAAATATTCATTTCTAAAAAAATGACAATTTACTTTTTCAATTTCAATACACAATAATATTTTTTTTCTATAGTACGTTTTCATCTCATCATCATCCCATCTAAGTTGTTGTGAACAGCTCTTGTTATCTTTTTTGTCTTGGCATTTGTAAGTCAGCTTTCACGAATACCACTTGCAAATGGTGTGGATTGACGAAAGCATCTCCAAGATAGTCAAAAATGAAGCAGGAGAAATTAGATCGAGACTCATGGGCCGAAATAAAAATTACCTAGACATCACGCTGTTTCTTATTTGTAGCGGCACACTCGATCCCATCAGAGCCGGCGAGGCGAGGCGAGGCGAGGCAAAATAGTAGCAGCGTAGCAGGGCAGGGCTCTTGTTTGCTTTGCAGGTGGCGACTGGCGATCATCGGTATCGTCTCCTCGCCGAGGAAAGGGACATTTTCGGTAATTCACCCGCAACCCTGTAATCCCATTCTTTCCGGTTTCCACTATATCCACCAGCAATGGCGGCTCTCTCTTACATTCCTGCGCTCCCTTCCGACGCGTCCTCGCTTTTCAATTCCTCTTCCTCTTCCTCCTCTGGTCAGACTCTCCGTCTACCTTCATTGCTGCCGACGAGATTTTCTGGCATGTCTGGATCCAGTCCGGCGGGATTCCCTCCCCTCCGTCCGCTGATATCATGCCAAGCTTCAGCTTCTGCGCCTTCTGTCTCCTCCCCTGTTGATGGAAAAGGTTTGTTTTGTTGTCATTAAATGTTTCGGATTTCTCTTGTCAAGCTTTCATTAGACTTGATGTTTGCACCAGAGCCGGAGTTGTTTGGGCGGCATCTAAGTGCGTCGATTTTGTGGGAAATTCTTGTTTTTAAGCTAATCTAGCATCGCAGTTGGAATTTTAACTACGAAGAGTCGATTTTCTTTATCGCATCTTCTTATTCTTTTTCGTTCTGCTTTCTGGTTAGTCAAATAGTCACCATGCTGCATGTTGCATCAATCAACCCCCTCCCCACTCCTCTAACCACACAGAGCCGGAGCGCGCTCCCATTAGAGTCTGAATTTGTATGGTTGACCTGAAAAAGTCTGATTTTTGAATGGAAAGGTCCCAAATGCACGAGATGATCTCGGATGTCGAACAACTTCCGGACTCGTGCTGGTATTTGCATTACATTTTTTGAGTGATGACCCCTTTTTGAAATGTTTTCTTTCTGGTTGAAAGTGCTTTGTCACAGGCGATTGCTCCTTAGAATGGTTAGGATAAAACAACTCATGATGATTGCTTCTCACGTAGTGGAGTTTAGGTTCCAAAGATTTTTATAGAACTTTCATTTTTCAGGCAGCGGCAGCCATGGTCTTCGGACAGTTGATATGTTTGACTGCGGCCAGTGGATAAGGGTTGTTAACTCAATGTGCTGGCATTTGTGTAAACTGGGACGTATGAACTAATGTAAAAAAATTAAATTGGACAGGCATGTAGCCTATATTATTTTGTAATTTTCAGCATCCGACTATCTTGGTTTCATGATGGAAAGAATCGGCTTCACATTAGCCAGGGAACTTCGCCATTCACTCCTCTCCATTATTTCTGTTGCAATCCCCATTATGATCGACTGATCAAGACTGGAGATGCCTTTATGTGAGTAAATGAGAGTCATGTTAAAATTTTCCTTTGACAGTAATCTTCAGTCCATCTTTGTCTTTTGCTTAAGCTAAGCAGGAAAGATTGACTGGACCAAAATTTTTTGCAGTGCCATGCATATTACAATTAGATCTTACGTAGTTATGTGTTTATTTGGATTTCTACGATTGTCCCTTATGTTGCATTTGTTTGATCATTTTCTTAATTTATTTTTGTGCTTTTTTTTCTGCAATTTATTTTTGTGCTTGAAGATCCACTTTTTTATATAAAAAAGCCTATGACAAATTCTTTTACCCATATAAAAAAAAAAAATTTAGTCTTAGACTCTTAGTTCCAATAGCACGCTGTTCTTTCTAAGATCAATGGAAATTCCATGGCTGGATACTTGTTTGTTTTAAATTATTTATATGGTGATTTATATTTTTTAACAAACTAATTGTTTAATTCCCAGAAACTGGCCAGGATTTTCATCCAGCTAACTAACAAAGTTTAAGAGCATAAAGCTCAAGATGTTATATCAAAACAATTATGAGGAAAGGTATTATTTGTGTTTGTTGGCTGTGAAGAAAGAATGTCGCACATGCCAATGGTCAAGCATCCATTAAATATTTGTTGCCTTTTCAATTATTTTATATTCGATGAACATCCAAGTCTTCAACTTGTTTCCAAGGTAAATATGTACCAAAGAGTAGGATTTTGATCATCAGTCTTAGCTTCATAAATTGGTTTACTGCATTCTTATAGCGTCAATTTGTTCGATGTCAGTTTATCTTCATTTTTTTCGTTTTGTATAGTTGAGAGGCCTTCAGAAACTGTGTTGCACCTGGGTGTCTGGCCACATTCGCTTAATCTGATTTCAAACTTTTAATTGGATTTGCTGGGCTGGGGCTTGGTCATTGGTTATCATGAAATTCAGTAATTTACTAATTAGTCTTCACTGATTAGATTGATGCACTATATCTTGTGTTTTCCAGTGAAAGGAGGAGACCTGAAGGATTTTTTGCACATCAGCGATTTTGACAAGGAAACTATCTTGAAGATCCTTGACCGTGCAGCTGAGGTGAAGGCATTACTGAAGTCAGGAGACCAGACATTCCAACCATTTAAAGGAAAGACAATGGCTATGATCTTCGCAAAGCCATCCATGAGAACTCGAGTGTCATTTGAAACAGGCTTTTTCTTACTAGGTGGTCACACCATATATTTAGGACCGGATGATATACAGATGGGCAAACGAGAGGAAACACGTGATATAGCTCGTGTGCTCTCTCGGTACAACGATATGATCATGGCACGTGTATTTGCTCATCAGGTATCATGGCACATTATTTTGGTTTTTGTTATTAGATGCTCTGCTGACTGCTGAGTAGTGAGCATTAGATGCCAAGGTTGTGATTTGTGAAGCACACTATCAGCACTCTATCAATTGAGCCTCAAAGATTGTGCCAAAAAAATATATATGAAACTTTTTCTCTATTCAAGATATGAGCACGAAACATTTCTGGGCTGATCTTTCTACATGTTTTAAATGTTTTTCTTGCACTAAAAGGTTTCGGACTGGGTAATCATTTCCCGAAGACTACTATTACACTTCCTTATGGTCAACAGATTTGAAAATTAACTTTCAAGATTGTGCCACTATCCATCAAGTTGCTGATCAGCATCTTGCCTCTTGCCTTGGTGCCTATTTCATGCATTTTTGTCTGTAATGGCCCAACTTAAACATAACTCTACAGCGATCTTCAAATCTTAGGAGTGTTGAAATTTTGATTTGGTCAATGCATTAATTGTTAGTACTTATCCTACCAATCGCTTGGTTTCATGGCATCATTTTTACTTGCTTGATCCCAACTGTTTTAGTGTTTTATACTTTTGTGCTTCTTGCTGTTATTTTACGTGGGCTCATGACTGCTTCCAACAATTGTGTGTTTTTAATCCATCACTCGTCCAATGATGCAGGATATCCTTGATTTGGCAAAATATGCTACAGTTCCTGTTGTTAATGGCCTGACTGACTACAATCACCCATGCCAAATTATGGCTGATGCTCTTACCATAATTGAACATGTCGGTCGATTGGAAGGAACAAAGGTAGGGCAAGATCTGTTTAGATTCCCCAATATCACACTGTAGTCTTCATTTTAGTGAGAATTAAATTCTGCATTGCTAAATATAGGTCGTCTATGTTGGGGATGGAAACAACATTGTGCATTCGTGGCTTCTATTGGCAGCTGTTGTTCCTTTGCATTTTGTTTGTGCATGCCCCAAGGGCTTTGAACCAGATCAGAAGTCTGTTGAGAAGGCATGTAGTGCTGGAATCAGCAAGATTGAGATAACGAATAATCCCAAAGAAGCAGTCAAAGGAGCAAATGTGGTGTATTCAGATGTCTGGGCAAGCATGGGTCAAAAGGATGAGGCAGCCTATCGCCGTCAACAGTTTGAAGGATTTCAGGTATTTCTCATATTAAAGCTTATTGCTGTTCGCCTCAGGAACCTTCTTATCTTTTTTATACTGGAAAAGGCTGTCCAAAGCATGCATCCCCATTTGACCTTTTTTCCCCCTTGCTTTAAAAAGGTAGGACTGGCTGATCGATGTTCAACTTGATAGAACAATCTGATGATCAGATCGATGGTTTTGGTTCACAAATATGTATTGAAAAATCGGAGAAATCATTCCATCTCATGCAGCTATTGGGAAATGCAATTATGAGGCCGATTTCATTGTTGCTGGTTTGCCATTTACTTAGCACAAACGAAAAATGAAAAATAATAATATTTCGATACAAATAACGCAGGTGGATGAAGGTATGATGAAGCTAGCAGGTCCACAGGCGTACTTCATGCACTGCCTGCCAGCTGAAAGGGGTGTGGAAGTGACTGATGCAGTAATGGAGGCTCCCTATTCTATTGTCTTTCCTCAGGCCGAGAACCGCATGCATGCCCAGAATGCAATTATGCTTCATCTTCTTGGGCTATGACTCGTCTGACGATGCAGAAGGTCCATCAGGCACAGCTTTTGAATCAGTCGGATCTTTCAAAGTGTGTGTACAATGTTGGTATGGATGGGGAAAAAAATTTATAGTTTTCGCAGGATTGCTGCATTTTAAAATTTTCTAGCCATCGGGTCTAGATATCGAGATATGCTTAATCGGAGTGTAGCGAAAAGAATATTTTTCCCTCTACATAGTTTGAGTTAACGAAAATTTAAAAACTTTTTTCCCCTGGATTTTCATCCAAGTTTTCTGCTGCTGCTTTTTATTTCAACCTAATGGTGAAAAGAATCTTTTCGTGTTTAGGTCAATTAAGGATGACTGAACGAAATTCAGCATGACCACCATATTTAATGTTACTCTTTCGATTGGAATGCTTTAAAATTTTGCAAAATTACGTGTAAAATGTACATTTTCTGTTGAATCATGCATCAACTGCTCTGAACGTTTTGTATGTATTAATCGAGTATTGAATGGGGCATATTCACAGCAAATTATATGATTTCTAAAATAAAAGGTTTCAAAAGCACACAAAATCGGTAACTAATAAATGATAAACCTGGTAGGAAATTTTTTTTCCCCAAAGAAAAAAAACAGCCTCTTAAAGGGAAGATTTTCTTTTTTCTTTTTTTAAGGGTTTATTTGATGACATTTACAAAAAAAAAAAAAAAAATTCTCGCTCACTTGTACGTATCTTTTATATGATTTACATCTTAATTACCGAACCAACCTACTTTTTTATTATTAACTTTACGTTAGATTTTATCTTTATTTTATTTATTCTTAATCATCACTCATACCATATCTAAACACTTTCCCACATTTTCAGAATTTTTACCACCATTCTCCACCCCCTCTTTAAAAGGAACCCAATCCAGTGCACCCGGCTGCATTTAGCCTCAATGCACCCGGGTGCACTGCACCTATTTTTTTTATTTTTTTTTGAAATTTTTTTTATACAATGGTTAATCTAGGTTTATTTAACATATGTATCAATTTTTACTATTTTTGGAGACTTTTAGATATTTTTTTTAGATTTTTTAAAATCAGTGTCATTTTCGGTAATTTAAAATTACGAAAAATGCCACTGATTTTAAAAAATCTAAAAAAAATATCTAAAAATCTCCAAAAATAGTAAAAATTGATACATATGTTAAATAAACTTATATTACCAGCTTCATGAAAAAAATTTCAAAAAAAAATAAAAAAAATAGGTGCAGTGCACCCGGGTGCATTGAGGCTGAATGCACCCGGGTGCACTGGATTGGGTTCCTCTTTAAAACCTTCTTCCCTTTTTCCCAAACGGACAAAAAGACCTAATTTGCTTTAGGTTGGATGGGCACACGTTCCTAGGATCCTTAGAAAAGTAAACTTAAAATTATGAAAGAATATTCTTCCCCAAAAAAAAAATTTGCGAATGAACTGTGGATCAATTGAACCTATACGTGTGAAACTTTTGAGTTAAAAATTTTGATTTTTGGAATTGAAAAAAAATAAATAAAACAGAGCTTTTCAATTTACAAACTTTCGACTGCTGAAACAAACTAAAATAAGATTGTTTATAGACCTTTCCAATTTGCAAAATTTAAGATTGCTGAAACAGACTAAAGTAAGATTGTTTATGAATATATTCTATATCAGCAACATCTACAGAATTAGGAAAAGTAAATACCTAAAATTGCTTTTTTATTTGTGAAATTTACGGGTCACAAAATTAAAGCATCGAAGGTTAAATACAGATTGACTAAAATTTGGTTGCTTAACGGATGCGCAACAAGCAGAGGCCAAAGTAGAGTAATCTTTTCATGTTTAGGTCAACAATAGGAAATGCCGAATTGAGTGGATACATGTAGCACGTGGTTTTTAGCATGCTACGATGGACCGACGAATGAGCCTAAAAAGTGTAAGGTAAGCTCAAAAATACATATCACCATGAACTAAAATGAGAAAATAAAATATGCATACACCAAAAAAGGAGAATAAGTATGACATGCAAATTAGCGAGTTAGCGGGTTAGACGTGATGCAAGTTAGGTGCAGAAATTAAACGTGCAAAAATAAAAATATAAACGATGTAGGAAAGGGGTTCAAGATCAGAAATGGAATAAATATAAAAGGTGTAGACATGGGGGTTAAAGAAGGGAGATGCAAGCGTTAAGGCTTTTAGATGATGCAAGTTTTTAGAGATTTTTAAATGATGGAGTTAGTCAAACGCAAACATGTATTTCAATTAGACGCAATTAGCAGTTAGTAACATGCGTACAAATAAAGATAAAGTATAATATATTAACTTTAGGAGTCGCCACTAACCATATAACGGTGGTTAGTCCGTATACAATAAGGCACTAAAACACAGAGACTCGGGTCAACTCACAACTAGAAAAAAAAAAATACAACTTTATTTTTCTAGTACATCGGTCCTAGGAGTGCAATAAAAAAAAAAAATTTATATGTAAAAGCTCAGGAGGGTGGAGGCGGGAACTTAATCCCTAGGCTTTTTTTTTTTAGGCCCTAACTCAATCTGAAAGTTGGATGTGGGTGATTGTTCTTGCTGCGTGGAAATACAATGTTTCTTATAATGATTTAATTTTAGGTTTTTTTTTATGAAAAGAAAGGTGGATGTGCTTGATAGTTTTTTTTTTTTAAAAAAACGAAAAAAATGGAGAGAAGGAAAAATGACGTGCTGATGGATTATTGCCCTTTTGATTTTTGTTTTTTTTTTTTAATAAAAAAAAGAATGGCAGAAAAGGAAGAGATGGAACGGTGGTACTGGAGTCCCTTTTTTTTTTAAAATGACAAAAATGGAAAAAAGGATGGAGAAAGGATGAGCGGTACTTGAGGTATTGTTTTTTTTTTTTTAAAAAAAAAAAACGAAAATGGAAAGGAATATGGGATGCGATGGTGGGTGCTTAGTTTCGGAAAAAATGAAAAATAGACAGAAAAGAACGGGCTGGAGGATTTTTGACTCCTGTTTGATTTTTTTTTTTTAAAAAACGAAAATGAAAGAAAGGGAAAAATAGGACAAGCTAGAGGTCTGTTTCTTTTTTTTTTTTTTTAAAACGAAAATGAAAGAAATATGGAATCTGGGGTGCTTTTTTTTTTAAAAAACGAAACCTTGAAGAGAAGGGAGAAAGTGCCGTGCTGGAGGATTATGATTCTCTTTTTTTTTTTTGATTTTTTTTTTTTGACAAAGAAAACTATGCCTGAAGGATCCGGAATCCAGAAAAAAAATATCTTTAGGGGTTGGAAAGAAAAGAAAAAAAAAACGGCTTGGTGCTGCAACAGATTTTTCGTTCTCTTATTTTTTTAAAAAAAAAAACGGATGGGAAAAATGGGTTTCTATGAAAAGGAAGAAGGGCTGGCTGAGATATTTTTCACCGTTCTAAAGAAAAAAAAACGGAAAGGGAAAGAAATGAACAGGGTACGTAGGAACCTAAAAAGAACGATGAAAAGGACTTCTGTTTTTGTTGTTTTTTTTTTTTAGAAAAATGGATGGGTGGGGATGAGAGGAAGAGAATTGATCTCAACTTAGAGGAAAGAAGGGATGCTGATTTTTTTTTTTGGGAGCACTTCACCGTGTCCCATAAGAGGAGAATGCCCCCCTTTTTATAGGTTTTTAGGTTTGAGAAATTGCAATTTGGTATATTTTTTTTTGATTTTTTGCACAATTTCCTTTTTTCTCTTTTTGCAAAAGTATAATCAAAATGGATCTTTTAGTAATTTTGTGAATGGTTTTGAAAAACCACCCATGGGGCCCATGGTTTTGCTTGGGTGGTAAGTTAAATCTTTTTTGGCCATTGACTTGGTGTATTTTATTTGTGTCTTGATTATTACATATTTTCCTTAATTCTTGATAAAGCCCACATTTATTAATGTTCTTTATTTATTTTAACGGTTTAGATTTTTACTTAAAGAATTGGCTTTATCGAATTTACTTAGCACTTGAAAATATTGCAAATCCCCCTCTTTCTTTGGTCAAATAGGCTTTGACCATTAAAATATCATAAAATATTAAATATTTTTTTAATCCGAGCCGTTCATCTTGTTGATTCCGCTCCGATTGTCTTGAAAAAGTATCCTCCGTTTCGTCCTAAATGCAAATTGCCCAAGATCTGCCATATGGATTGGTGGCCGTTACCTCCTTAGTGGGCTTGAAGTAGTGAAGGCCCACGAACCCTACACAACATTGGGCTTGCAAAATATATGGGTTAGAAAAATGGATCTACACATCCATAAATGTGTATACTAGCAGGCCCATCTTGAAATTTTATTTTATTATATATATATTATTATTCTTTACGTTTTTGTGGGGTGTCAACAGTTGCCCCCCTTCTTTGATGATAATGAACATTGTCATTAAAGAATGTATGGTTGACACCTAAAATTTGTAATCTTTTGTAGTTTTTTTATATTTTATATTGTTCGGAATATTTTTAGCAATTTTCTTGCAACCTTATGAATTTCCCTTTTACCATCTTAATAACTCTGAGTTTTCCTTTTAACCATGTGAAGAGTAAAGCTTTGGAATTCTTTGAGATAAGTAATTTTTCATTAAATTTGTATTGGTAACAATTTTTACATGGCGTTCAAAATCTCACAGCGCATACGCTTGCGACCTATCCACTGGTAGATGCGTAGATGCATAAAACTTCATTGACTCATCCAATTAAGCTAACTGTAATACCAATCATAGTGGTATATTATGCCACATCCTAGAGATATTTATTTATTATTATTATTATTTTTTCGCAAATTTTTCCCCTCACCATATTTCAGGGTATCTGGGGATTTTTCTTTTTTCCGCAAATTTTCCCCTCACCATATTTCAGGGTATCTGGGGATTTTTCTTTTTTTTGCAGATTTTTCCCTCACCATATTTCAGGGTATCTGGGGATTCCCTTTTTTTTTTGTAAATTTTCCCCTCACCATATTTCAGGGTATCTGGGGATTTTTCTTTTTTTTCGCAAATTTTCCCTTCACCGTATTTCAGGGTATCTGGGGATTTTTCTTTTTTTTTGCTTTTTTTTTTTTGCAAAATTTTCCCCTCACCGTATTTCAGGGTATCTGGGGATTTTTCTTTTTTTTTGCTTTTTTTTTTTTTTGCAAAATTTTCCCCTCACCGTATTTCAGGGTATTTGGGAATTCCCTTTTTTTTTGTAAATTTTCCCCTCACCGTATTTCAGGGTATCTGGGGATGTTTATTACTATTATTTTAAATATATTACGATTTTACCCCTTTTTATAGTGATATTAGCAGTTGTTCCATTGGATGAGAAAATGTTGCATTATCTTGGTATCTACCGATTTTCATTGATATTTATTTATTTTTTAATTACTACATATATATATATTTTATGCTATTGAATTTTAAGCATAATTTTTTTTGGCTCATATATATATATATGTACTTTTGGATATTTTCCTATTTTTATTTAGTATTTCTCATTACTAGCTAATTTGTATATGTTTTTACCGAAATATTGGAATTAATATTATCATTATGAAATATGTATATAATGCTGCTTCTCCTTTATCCCCCAATTTTTTTTTTTGGAAATGAATACCATGCTAGAATATATAATCTGTCGTACCTTAGCAATTTCGAAATTTTGAGGTCAGAGGAACGGTTCGGGTGGCCTGATCATTGTGGTAGCACGCTATCGAAATGCTCATGCGAACCACTGATATTGAGAGAGGTTTTAGGGTTAGGTCATGAAACCATTTCTCACTTCCTGTGCCGCCCGTATTTCCCTCGTTGCTAGCTTTTCTTGTTGCCGGCGTCTAAGCTTTGGACGACCGATGATAGAATCGCTCCTGCTGAGATCTGCAGGCGCTGTTACCGGAGATGATGATGATGATGCAAGCGGCTCGCCGAGAACGGGACGTCGGTGAGCTTCTTTTCTGTTTCCCTTTTTGTTGTTCGTTTGCCCTTTTTTTTTTTTTTTTTTTTTAAACGAAAAAATGGAAAAGATGTGCTGAACTCTTTTGTTTTTGACGGAAAACAAAAAAAACAAACAAAAGAAGAATAAGAGGAGCGGCGATGGAAGGGAAAAAAGGAACGGGTTTTTTTTTTTTTTTTTTATTTTAAAAAAATGTGCTGGTGGGTTTCACCTTTTCCCTTTTTTTTTTTTGAAGGAAAGGGTGAGTAGCGTACGTGCTCATGGATTTTTGCACTTTCTATTTTTTTTAAAAAAAAAACGAAAGGAAAAAGGATAACGTGCTGAGTATATTTATCTTGGATTTTTTTTTAAAAGAAAAAGGTGAATGAAGCAGGGAATGAGCAGATGTTTCTGGTTTGTATGTCTTTTAATTTTTTTTGAAATAACGCAAGCTGTGCAAAAAGGTTTTGGCATCCGAACACTCAAAAGGAAAAATTTTTTTTGTACTGAGGAGAAAACAACCTGGATGCAGCAACAGACGAACTCAAGTTTTTTTCGATTTTTTTTTTTTTTTTTTTTTAAAATGAAAGAAAATAAGAAGAGGATATGCCGGAGGTTTACGTCCTGGTTTCCCTAAAAAATTGAAAAGATAATGCAGAGAAGAAATAACGTGCTGGAGTTTGTGAATGCGGGTAACCACGCATGTATGCTTTACAGCTTTGTGTAATTAATCTAGAATGTTTGATTTTTGTATACTAATTATCTAGATTCATGTTATATATCTCCCTCTTTTTTTTTTTTTGAAGTTTGGCTTATGTATGCCAGTGTTTTGATCTTTCCTCTGTATTGATTTATCTTGAAATGCTATTTAAATTTTGATGGAACGTGGTGTTCAAGATTTAAGCAGGCTATCATACAATATGTATATATATTTATTTGCACCTTTGTCTACATTTGATTGACTAATCCATGATGGAAAGTTTAATTTATCTAATAAATTTTGATAATGGTGGATCGTCTTACTTATGTCTCGGTGACTTAGATTTTATCCTCTTTCTTTTCCTGTTTCTTCTTTTTCTAGGATTAATCTAATCTGATTTCTCATGATTCTTTTTATTAGAGAGACTACCTTGAGTATATCTAATTAATTAGTATATTTTCTAATGGGCCTTTCTTATGTAGATATCTATAACAATTATCTTGGGTTTCATTAGCTATTGCCTAACTAAGGCTTGAATCTTTCATTTTCCTTCGATGTTTCTAATTTATAATTATGCCAATCCTTGACTCTTGAGACTTTTAAATATCCAATCTTTTAGGGTTTTAATTTTATCCTCTACTCCTCTTAACTGCGCATATTGATTTGTTTATTATGAATTTCTGCACTTTAGCTTAATATCATAGCCACTTGTATATCCTTTGTCTCTGGATTATGGACCCTTATCTTTTGTATCTTTTCCTTTTTTTTTTTAATTTTGGTTTTGCAATGCCGGTCCTTAGCGATTAAGCAACCTGATTTTTTTTGAATTTTCCTTTCAAGAATTGTATCTATAAATTTGTAAATATTGAAAAAGTCCTCAAGCAGATTATCATATTTTCAGCTTAATCAGTAAGACTCTAACAAGGTGTGAGTCATTATTAAATGACCCCCTAATATTTTGCATGATTTCATTCTTGCTTAAGTTTTTTTTTTCTAGTAGGAATATTTTTATATTAGTATTATCCTTCTTGCTCAGATTCTCTTCTTTTCCAATTCCTTTTCTTACAGTCTGATCTTAAACCTATATATATATGTTTAAAATTCTGATAAGTTTGTTCTTTAATTTAAGCTTTCAATTTTTAATACATATATTCTTCTGATCTTCTGCTGGATTGGTAATGATTGCACAAGTGTTGATGAGATCCTATAGGTCACATTGATGGGACATGACTTGTGCAGGACCAATAATGAATGAAAGGACTTGGCATTGTAGAGAAATGACTTGATGTGATTTAACCTATACTATCCCTTTCTTTTTTTTTTGTATAACCACATCATGGATTAGTATGGCAACTGCTGATCTGGGTACTTTTATAATGATTACTTATCACTATACAGTTCTGTTTTATCAATATCCTGTCATGGCATGGTTGCAATTTATGCATATTTTGGTTTGTTCATCCTTAACCTCTTCAAGTATATCATATAGTGTTCAGATGATGTCCGCAGACATGAGCACTTTATATTTCTACAATTTTGTTATACAAATACACATATATACCTGCAGCTTTCATCTATTTTGATTTATATTAAGCTGACTTTTGACGTGACTGCACCTGTTTTGGATTGCTTGATATCATAAACAGTATCGAAGTATGACATAAGTACTCTTTATCATGATGACTATGATTGCAAATATTTCTATAATGACTGCATTTCAGCATGCTATCTTGACTGTTGACATGACTAAACTTGTCTGATTTATGATGTCACTGTTTAGTCATGATTCCCCTATCATGGACAGTGTTGTAGTACAGTATGAGTACTTCTTTTAGTATGATGACTGCGGTGGTGAACATCCCTATAATGATTATTCTACATATTCTAGCCCATATGTGTAACAGTAGGCTAATTTTTATATTCATTTTCTGACTTGTAATGGGCTGGCCATTGATATGACTTAACTCATCTGGTTTATGACTATACTGTTTGACTATCATTGTTTAGGCAGAAATTTTCTATTTATACTTCATCCTTCTGTCTTTTATCCCCTACTGCTCCTGTCTTGCACGTGTTCTGCCTCTTTCTCTATTGCTGTTCCCTTTTGTCTTCTTCTTTTGTTGTCTTTTCTTTCATCATGAATGGTGTTCGGTCTATCCCTTCTAACTCATCTTCTTCTACTGGGAGTAGCCCTAGCTTAGGCATCCCTTTTGTTGGTCGAAGGCTGTCTAGGTGGACAGCGACTTTGTCAGCTATTGAGAGGGCTGAGTTAACTTCTTTTCATTTGGTAGAATGCTTGGATCTGACTAAGGTAGTGTTGAATTATTCTTTCCTAGAAGCTGCGGCTAGATTCTGGATCCCCTCTTTAGGGGTATTTAGATTTGGAAGTGTTGAATTGTCCCCTTCCTTAGAGGAGGTTTCTAAGCTTACTGGGTTACCGTTATTTAGGGATATTTCTGTTTTGCCTCCTGGTCCTGTGGGTGAGGATCTGTTTACTCATTTATTCAATACAAATCCTAGGAGGTATGACTTGGCTGCCCCTAGCGAGTCTCCTGCTATTTCTTTAGACCTGTTTTATGAGGATTTTTCTGTCCTTAGAGAACATCCTGGCACTCCTAGAGGTATTGCGTGCAGAAATGCTTTGATTCTAGGAATTCTTGCTGAAATTCTTCTTCCATCAGATGTTTTCTTGAAATTACAGCTTCTTTCTTATGTGCATTTGGCCATTTTGAAAAAACCTCTAGTCCCCAGTATTCTGGCTGGGATTCATGAAGGACTGACCCGGTTTCATGAAGGAGCTAGCCCTTTACAAGGATGCCTTTCTGTTTTACAAGTAAGTATTACTATGTTTATTTTCTTTTATAAAGCTTGACATGTATTATTTCTAATTATGTGCCTTTTGATTTGTTCTTTTTGAGGCATGGGTTCGATTATGGGTTTTGGAGGCAGAGATCTTTTTTCTGTAGTGTTCTACCTTTAATCTCTTCCCCTTTTTTTTTTGTTTAACCTAAACTATGCATGCTAGAAGTAGGCCTATCATGATGGAGATATTATTTGCTGCTCTAAAGTTGTCATTCTTGAGAACTTGCATACTATTTTAAGGTTGCTACTTATTGAGAAATGGGGACCCTTGACTAATTTACTGATTTTTTTTTCTTAATTTGCTTAGCTCTCCATCATCATTCCTTTATTTTTGAAAGTATGTGAGGTTATCAAATCTAGCGTTTTGCATGTTATGATAAGTTGTCTAATCTGAAACTCCGCATGTTATTCTAGTATTATTTGAATCTGAAACCTCTCTTGTCACTTCATAAAATGTGAAATTTTACATGCTAGATTGTTACTTCTGAAGTTATGTTTAGAATCTTGTATGCCTCCTTGAAAATCTGAGATGTTGTATTTCTGGGACTACAAAACCGTTTTATGTGAAGTTTAAACCTGAACTAAAAATTTGTATGACATTTGAGGTTTTTTTTTTTTGAAATCATGCTCTTGTGTGGTTGCTACTTCTGAAATGTCATTCTTCTCTTTTTGAGATTGTCAATTCTACAATTGTTAATCCTGAAATCTTGCCTTTGAAATATTATGCCATCATGCAGGTTGTTAGATCTGGAACCCTGATTCTGGAATGCCTTCCCTTTCCCCTCTTTTTTTCTGAAACTGTCACTTAAAACCTGTTTGCGTGGAGCTGTTGATTCTGAAGTTCTTAGAGTCACTTTGAGGATTATTAAATCTGATAAGAAAATCTTTTGGTTCCTTTGCTGATTTTCTTCAGGCTTTATCCCCGTTATAAATGCTTTTATGGATCAATGGATATTGACATACTTTACTTTTCGTGATCAAGATGGACTTACATATCCAGCTGTTCATTATATTGTATTTTCATTAGGAATACCTTACTGAACTTTTGTTTTTTTTTTTTTATTGCAGGTTTGGTTAATGGAACATTTGGGATGTATTCCACCTATCCCTGAACATATGGTCCATCTTCCTTATCTTACTAGCACCTTATTGAGCCTTGAGTGGACTCCTTTACCTGCAGATTTGCTTTCTCATTTATCCAATTTGTCTGAGGGGAGAGTTTGTTGGAAAGCATCTTGGTTATTTGTTGATCCTCTTGTATGTTACGGGGATTATAAGTATCTTACTTTATTAGGGGTTTCAGGTTATTGTTCTTATAATCCCCAAAGGTTCCTCCGTCAATTTGGTATTTTCCAATGTGTTCCCATTATGAGCGGGGTTTATACTAAGTTTACTGAGTATAGTGGGGCTGCTATAACAGATGAGATACTCAATGGTTGGTATTTTAGTTTGTCTGCTACAGAATTAGGACTAACCTTCACTAGACTGCCTGAATCTTCCTTAAATTATAGGAACTGGCTAGCTGCAGAAATGGGTGATATGGTTCCTGAAGTTCCTGAGGTTCCACAGGATGCCGAAGCTGAAACCATAGAGATTGGTGTGCCTATGACGATTCCTCCTCATCTAGAGGCACAAATTCAGGACCTGAGGATGCAGATTTCTTCACTTGCTTCCTCTATTGGGCAGTTGTCAGATGCCCTAACCTCCATTCGTGAAGTGCTTTCCCAGTATGAGATATCCTTGGAGCCAAGGCTAGCGGCTACAACACAAGCACCACCCTCAAACTGAACTTGGAGTTTCATACTTTGTTGTTTTTTTTTTTGGGTTTTTGTATGACATGAACGTTGAACTCTTAAAACTCCCTGTATTGAATTTGTATTTTGTTTATTTGTGGAAGCTTTTAGAGTGCAAAATTCATGTTATGGGTTCTATATATGTAAAACAGGTTATGTAAACACTTTTATGATGATGAATATATTTTTTGGATATATGGTCTTTTTGCCTGAATTTAACTATGTGTGTTTATTAATCTTGGACTCTTAAGTTATATCCTTCTATGAGTTTATATGTAGACAACCATGCTGAAAGAGTTCTTTAGCTTTGGTAATTTTGCTAATATACAGGTTTTGAACGATGAGAAATAGTAGTTAGGATTATTCATCTATATTTATTAATTTTTTTTTTGAAAGGAACACGATGTATGGGATGGGTATATTTTTGATTTTATTCTCTTCTTTTTTTTTTGTAAATACACGTTCTATTTTCCTTTGTTGCACTTTTTTTTTTTTAGAAAAAAGATGAAGTAATGAAAGATTTTTATGAAATAGAGTGTTAGATTAGATAGATCATATGTAGGATGGATAAAAAAAGATTTATGGGATGCCATAGTTTTCTTTTT
The DNA here is from genome assembly GCA_030490835.1 of Annona cherimola. NCBI lineage: Eukaryota > Viridiplantae > Streptophyta > Magnoliopsida > Magnoliales > Annonaceae > Annona > Annona cherimola. Next base: position 9,338,439 of record CM059975.1, on the reverse strand, counting down.
TATTTTAAAAAAAAAGAGAGAAGCAAAAAAAAAAAAAGGTAGGTAAAAGTGGTATGAGAAAAGGTACCAAGGCGATGTTAAAATTCAAATAGAGTATTCAAGTGTTCTCTTAACAAATTGCAAATTTTCTAAAGCAACGAGGAAGATAGGATGTGGTAGGGTTGGGGTTTCCCTCTCTTTTTTTTTTTAGAAGAATGAAAAAAAAGTTGTTTTTCTTTGGTCAAGTATAGGACCCATGAGGTCTTTTGTTTAAGAGGAGACTAATTATTGAAAATATTTTTTTACGTGATCTATATTTACTAATTCTGCTATCGCGGATTCCTCAGAACGAGATATTATCAAAGCTCCATTGTCTAATACCTCTTTTACTATCCATGGGCCTTCCCATTTGGGCCTAAATTTACCTCTTCTGTCTGACGGTTGGGGTACGAAGATCTTTTTTAACACTAAATCTCCTTTTTGGAATTCGCGATACCTTATATTTTTGTTATATGCTTTTGCCATTCGCCGTTGATAAGCATATGTATGCGATAATGCTCTTACCCTCTTTTCCTCTAAAAGGTCTAGTTGTATGAGTCGGGCATCCATCCACTCTTCTGAACTCATGTTATTTTCCTTCAAGACCCTTAGAGTCGGTATTTCCACTTCAACTGGTAACACTGCCTCCATCCCATAGGTTAGTACATATGGGAAAAATCCCGTTACAGTTCTAATCGATGTCCTATAGGCCCATAGGGCGTATGGTAATTTATCTGCCCAATCCCTGTAACTTTCAACCATTTTTCCTAATATTTTAATCAAGGTTTTATTAGTGGCTTCTACTGCCCCATTGGCTTGTGGTCGATACGGGCTTGATTTATGATGTTGAATCTTATACTGCTGTAAAAATTCTTTCATTTTCTGGCTTGTAAATACTGTTCCGTTATCGCTAAGCAGAATATTAGGTACGCCAAATCTTGTCAAAATATTATGCTTTATAAATTTAATAACGTGATTTGTATTAATTGTTGGAAAAGAAATAGCTTCTACCCATTTAGTAAAATATTCTACTGCTACTAAGATATATTCATGATTATTTGATGATTTTGGTGATATTTTTCCTATAATGTCTATTCCCCATGTTGAAAATTGCCAAGGAGTGGTCATATTATGTAATTCATTAGCCGGAGTATGGATAAGGTTCCCATGTTCCTGGCATTTAGTGCATTTGCTCACAAAATGAGCGCAGTCTCGTTCTAGGGTTAACCAATAGTAACCTTGGCGTATAATTTTCTTTGCTAGCATTATTCCATTCATATGGGAACCACATTCTCCTTCATGTATTTTGATCATTATTTCCTTCGCTTCTTCATCATCCACACATCTTAGTAATAACTGGTTATAAGATTTACGGTACAATATATCATCAATTATTACAAAGTGATAGGCTAGTTTTCTAATAGTGCGCTTATCTGCAGAATTTGCATATTCTTCAAAGGTTTGATCTTTGACATACTTTTTGATATCGTAATACCAAGGTTTTGGTTTATCCTTTGCAATACTTTCTTCTTCTATAGATAGACAGTAAGCAGGGTCATTTGTTATATGTATTTGAACTTCTTGTGATGCTAACCCATATGGGATATCTATAACTGCAGCTAGGCTGGCCAAGGCATCCGCTAACTGATTTTGGTTTCTTGGACTATATGAAAAAGTGATTTCGTCAAATTAGCTTACAAACTTAGCTAAAGCAATCTGGTAGGGTTTCAGTTTTTCATCTCTAGTTTCCCATTCTCCTGTGGACTGATTAATTACTAATTGCGAATCTCCAAATATTTGTAATTTATTTGCCCCCAAATCATAAGCTTCTTTAATACCAGTTAAACATGCTTCATATTCTGCAACATTATTGGTGCATGGAAACAAAATTTTCCTTGCTATCATAGTAGGTAGCCCTTTAGGATCATATAAAATTACTCCTATCCCCCCACCATTCATGTTCCGTGCACCATCGAAATACATTTTCCAATGAGTAGCTTCTGTTTCTTCATTTATAGTTAAAATATTTTCATCTGGAAATTGATCTTGTAAAGGTTGAAAATCTGGTAAAGCTTGTGCAGCTAAATAATCGGCTACTACTTGCCCTTTGATAGCTTTTTGAGTTACATAAACAATATCAAATTCGGTAAGAAGCAATTGCCATTTAGCCAATCTTCCAGTGAGAGCAGTTTTTTGGCACAAATATCTAAGAGGATCTTGCTTAGAAATTAGCAGAATCGTTTTTGACATAATATATTGTCTTAATTTTAAGATAGCTATAACCAACGCTAAACATACTTTTTCGATTTCAGGATATTTAATTTCAGTGGGTGTGAATTTTCTGCTAAAATAATAAATGGGTAATTCTTTTTTATTATTAATATCACATTGTCCTAATACTCCTCCCATTGCTATGGGTGTAGTGGATAAATATAAGATTAGCGGGTTATCTGTAGCGGGTGGCGTTAATATAGGTGGGTTTGAAAGGTAGGTTTTGATTTTTTCAAAAGCCAATTGACAGTCTGCTGTCCATTTTTTTGGAGAATCTTTTCTCAAAAGCTTGAATATGGGTTCGCATGTCAGGGTTAACTTTGAGATGAATCTGCTAATGTATTGCAACCTCCCTAAGAATCCTCTAATTTCTTTCTCGGTTTTGGGTGGGGGCATTTCTAGGATGGCTCTCACCTTTTCATTATCTACCTGTATTTGATCTTTGCTTACAATGAATCCTAGTAATCGCCCTTTCCTAGCTCCAAATACACACTTGCTTGGGTTAAGTTTGAGTTGAAAATTTTCCATTCTATCAAATAATTTTTCTAAGTTTTGTAAATGGTCGATAAAAGAGTGAGAACGCACAATAATATCGTCCACGTAAACTTCTACCTCTTTACCCATCATATCATGGAAAATAGCGGTCATTGCCCTCTGATAAGTGGCTCCCGCATTTTTTAGTCCAAATAGCATAACCTTATAACAAAATGTTCCCCATGGAGTAATAAAAGACGTTTTTTCTTGATCTTCTGATGCAACTTTGATTTGATTATAGCCTGAAAATCCATCCATGAAGGAAAACCAACTATATCTAGCTGTGCTGTCCACTAGGGTATCAATATGGGGTAAAGGAAAATCATCTTTTGGACTTGCCTTATTAAGATCCCTATAGTCTACGCACATTCTGACTTTGCCATCTTTTTTTGGTACGGGTACTATGTTGGCCAACCATTCAGGATAATGACTTACTCTCAAAAATCCAGCATTATATTGTTTAATGATTTCATCCCTGATCTTAGGAACCCATTCCGGTTTTATTCTTCTGAGCTTCTGTTTTATTGGTTTAACTTCCTTCTTTATTGGGAGAGTGTGAGTGATAAGATTTTCATCTAATCCTGGCATATCATTATAAGAAAAGGCAAAATTTATTAACCTTGATTTAAGGAAAGATATCATCATACCTTTTTCTTCTTCGGATAATTGCTTTCCTAACCGTAGTATTTTGGGGTCGTCCTCAGTTCCTAGATTGACGACTTCAAAGTCTTCAGCGACCGCCATGTCTTTGCCTTCCACTTTTTCCATTTGTTTTTGTAACTCTTCATCTCCTCCCCTCTTATTGTTGTCTTCTTCTGAGGATTCTGTAGTTGTTTGGGCACAATAGATGCTAGCCCAAAGCTCTTTCTCAGTGGGGCTTCTTTTGTAACTCGGGGATGGAATGAGAGTTCTTTGTGAGGGGGATGTTGAACAGGTGGGCATTGTGTACCATTTTTTTTCATTATTTTCTTTTCTTGTTTTGAAAACGTTTTTTTTTTCTTGATTGGTTGTATTTTGAATCATTAATATTGTATTTAATTGCTTTTCTTCTTCTGAATCATGTAGGAAAAATCCGGCGCTTGAGAAAATACTTCGGCTTTTTGTTTTCTTTAATTGTGGTTTTTCTGGGTCATATCCCAAGCCATATTTATCTTTTTTTTCTTGGATATTGATTAAATTAGTTTTTACGCCATGTTTGATTTTATATTGGCTGATTTGCCTTTCGGCGGGTGTAATTATATATTTATCTGATATTATAGATCCTGAGGGGATAAAATTTATATTTTCGATAATAGACTCAGCAAATGGTAATGGGTCGGGTGACTCGTATGCTTCTACTAGGGGGACTTCGTAACTTGTGTTTTCTTCCCTAGGAATGATTATTTCAGGGTCCGTATTGATTACAACTATTTTTTCATTAGTTGCAAATTTAACTTTTTGGTGTAGTGAGGATGGGACAGCGCCTGCCTGGTGTATCCATGGTCTTCCTAATAACATATTAAATGAAGCAGGTATTTCTAAGATTTGAAAGGTTATAGTCATGTTTTCTGGCCCAATGGTTAAATTAATATTATCGAATGCTCGAACCCGAATGTCGTTTGGGCGAAGACCATCCATGGGGATGCCTAACCTTTTAATTGTCCTTAGTGGACACACGTTTAAACTAGACCCATTATCTATGGTGACAAATGGCACTTTAAGATCTTTGTATTGGACTGTTATATTTAATGCTTGTGTATGACACCGCCCTTCAGGTGGGAGTTCTTCATCTGTAAATGTGAGAGCATTTTTAGAGATAATTTGTCCTATCATGTGAGCCACCGTGTCTGGCTCGACCTCCTTTGAAATGTAAGCTTTATTTAATATTTTTGTAAAGGCCTCGCGATGTAAAGTGGAAGTGCATAGTAGCTCCCATATAGAAATTTGTGCAGGCAATGATTTAAGTTGTGTGGCTATATCATAAGTTGTATTTTCTCCTTTTTCAAAAATAGGGGGATTTTTATTTATTTCTCGCCTATTTATCCTCCCGTTTGGTTGAATATTTCCTATTTCTGAACATTCTGGAGGTACCGGGTATTTCCACGGTACCCGATGCGAGTCATAAGAAATTTTCTCTTCTTGATCTGTTACTCTTAGATTTTTGAATCCTGGTAAGATTAAAGCTTCGGTAGTGTTAGGACCATAATTACGAGGATTTCTTTGTGGGGCAGCTTTTAGAACTATGTCGAGCTCCACTATCCGTATCATATTAAGCTCGAAGGTTTGACCCATATCGTATTGTTCGTGAGATATTAAATTTACTGTTCTTGGAGTGTCATTTCTATGGGGTGGTAGAGGATTTTGTAGAACATTTTCATTTGGCACACTGGGGTCTACTTTAATTCTACCTTCGTCGATTAAATCTTGAATTGCGTGCTTTAGGGTAAAGCATCGATCGGTTGAGTGCCCTCTTCCTTGGTGGTATGCACAGTATTCTTCCTCTCTATAATTATTTGGTAGTGGGTTGGGTGGTGGTCTTGGCTGTAGTGGGTTTAAAATATTTTTCTTGATTAGCATGCCAAGGATGTCGGTATATGACATCGCTATTCTGGTAAATTTTCGAAAAGGCTTTCTCACCTCTCTTGGTTTTTCTCTCTCAGGTGTCCCGATTGTATTTACCTCTTGCGCTTTAGTTCCCATATTGTTTGCATTTTTGACTTCTGGCTTTTTCCTAAGCGCACTGTTTTGATGCGGCCATGGCGTTATTACTCCTTGCCTTATTCCTGATTCTACTTGTTCTCCTGCTTGAATTAGCTGAGCAAAATTTGTATAGGGGTAGGAAATAAGGTAACCTGATATGCTGGGGTGAGTTGCGTTTACTATTATGGATATTTGTTCACTTATGGGGAGGGGTACTTTTATCTTGGCAGCCAGAGCTCTCCACCTAGCCGCAAAATCAGAGAAAGTTTCATTTGGTTTTTGTTTTAGATTTTCCAAATCGACTCTTTTAGGTGCTGAGTTTAATCTATAGGAAAATCTTTCTAAAAATGCTGACGATAGTTCCTCCCATGTTCTAATTTGCCTGTAGTCTAATGACGTATACCATTCTAAAGCATCTTTTTTCAAACTGTGTTGAAATAAACGTATTAAAATTTCCTCCTTTTTTACTAATGGGTATAGGATCCCGCAATAGGCTTTTAGGTGGGCCTTAGGACATGAATCTCCTTCATAATGGGGTAGGGCTGGTATTTCAAATTTGTCAGGCAGGGTAATGTTAGGAAAAGGGCATAAATCCTCGATTTTTGAAGACGGTAACCCTTCTCCACCGTGTAACCTTACTTTGTCTTCTAATTGTTTTAATTGGGTTTGCAGAGTGTCTATTTTATCAGTAGTATGTTTTAAAATTATTTCTTCTTCTTCATAATGGTCTATTTCCTTTCCTTTATTTATATTAGCAGATACGCCTTCTCTGTTGTCCTCTAAATTCTTAGATGGATGTAAGCTTTCTAATTTGTCTAAGACTTTGAGCATCATTCCTTCTAATCTATCTACTCGTTGTGTCATGTCAGTGAGGTCTGTAACCGGATGACTTGAGGATGATCCTCCCCTATTTTGCGTTGCTTCAGCCATTTTTGATTGATTTGTTTTAGACCTGGTGACTATCGGGCTACGGGATGGTAATATTTTCTTTTTATGTGCTATTCTTGTTATATATGTAGATTTTTAATATTGAATAGTATGTAACTTCTATGGATCCTTAGTAAAGGGCTAAAAAAATTTATCTCCCTTTTTTTTTCTTATTTTTAGCCTCTTTTTTTTTTATAAAAAAAAAAAAGAGAAAAGAAAAAAGAAGAAGAAGAAAAGAAAAAAGAAGAAGAAGAAAAGAAAAAAGTAGAAGAAGAAAATACCCTCCTTGAGCTTTTACTAAAAATGGGAATTAGCACTCCTAGTCTTCCCCAGCGGAGTCGCCAAACTGTAGCACGTGGTTTTTAGCATGCTACGATGGGCCGACGAATGGGCCTAAAAAGTGTAAGGTAAGCTCAAAAATACATATCACCATGAACTAAAATGAGAAAATAAAATATGCATACACCAAAAAAGGAGAATAAGTATGACATGCAAATTAGCGAGTTAGCGGGTTAGACGTGATGCAAGTTAGGTGCAGAAATTAAACGTGCAAAAATAAAAATATAAACGATGTAAGAAAGGGGTTCAAGATCAGAAATGGAATAAATATAAAAGGTGTAGACATGGGGGTTAAAGAAGGGAGATGCAAGCGTTAAGGCTTTTAGATGATGCAAGTTTTTAGAGATTTTTAAATGATGGAGTTAGTCAAACGCAAACATGTATTTCAATTAGACGCAATTAGCAGTTAGTAACATGCGTACAAATAAAGATAAAGTATAATATATTAACTTTAGGAGTCGCCACTAACCATATAACGGTGGTTAGTCCGTATACAATAAGGCACTAAAACACAGAGACTCGGGTCAACTCACAACTAGAAAAAAAAAAAATACAACTTTATTTTTCTAGTACATCGGTCCTAGGAGTGCAATAAAAAAAAATTATATGTAAAAGCTCAGGAGGATGGAGGCGGGAACTTAATCCCTAGGCTTTTTTTTTTGAGGCCCTAACTCAATCTGAAAGTTGGATGTGGGTGATTGTTCTTGCTGCGTGGAAATACAATGTTTCTTATAATGATTTAATTTTAGGTTTTTTTTTTTATGAAAAGAAAGGTGGATGTGCTTGATAGTTTTTTTTTTTAAAAAAAACGAAAAAAATGGAGAGAAGGAAAAATGACGTGCTGTGGATTATTGCCCTTTTGATTTTTGTTTTTTTTTTTTAATAAAAAAAAGAATGGCAGAAAAGGAAGAGATGGAACGGTGGTACTGGAGTCCCTTTTTTTTTTAAAATGACAAAAATGGAAAAAAGGATGGAGAAAGGATGAGCGGTACTTGAGGTATTGTTTTTTTTTTTAAAAAAAAAAAAAACGAAAATGGAAAGGAATATGGGATGCGATGGTGGGTGCTTAGTTTCGGAAAAAATGAAAAATAGACAGAAAAGAACGGGCTGGAGGATTTTTGACTCCTGTTTGATTTTTTTTTTTTAAAAAACGAAAATGAAAGAAAGGGAAAAATAGGACAAGCTAGAGGTCTGTTTCTTTTTTTTTTTTTTAAAAACGAAAATGAAAGAAATATGGAATCTGGGGTGCTTTTTTTTTTAAAAAAACGAAACCTTGAAGAGAAGGGAGAAAGTGACGTGCTGGAGGATTATGATTCTCTTTTTTTTTTTTGATTTTTTTTTTTTGACAAAGAAAACTATGCCTGAAGGATCCGGAATCCAGAAAAAAAATATCTTTAGGGGTTGGAAAGAAAAGAAAAAAAAAACGGCTTGGTGCTGCAACAGATTTTTCGTTCTCTTATTTTTTTTAAAAAAAAAACGGATGGGAAAAATGGGTTTCTATGAAAAGGAAGAAGGGCTGGCTGAGATATTTTTCACCGTTCTAAAGAAAAAAAAACGGAAAGGGAAAGAAATGAACAGGGTACGTAGGAACCTAAAAAGAACGATGAAAAGGACTTCTGTTTTTGTTGTTTTTTTTTTTTAGAAAAATGGATGGGTGGGGATGAGAGGAAGAGAATTGATCTCAACTTAGAGGAAAGAAGGGATGCTGATTTTTTTTTTTGGGAGCACTTCACCGTGTCCCATAAGAGGAGAATGCCCCCCTTTTTATAGGTTTTTAGGTTTGAGAAATTGCAATTTGGTATATTTTTTTTTGATTTTTTGCACAATTTCCTTTTTTCTCTTTTTGCAAAAGTATAATCAAAATGGATCTTTTAGTAATTTTGTGAATGGTTTTGAAAAACCACCCATGGGGCCCATGGTTTTGCTTGGGTGGTAAGTTAAATCTTTTTTGGCCATTGACTTGGTGTATTTTATTTGTGTCTTGATTATTACATATTTTCCTTAATTCTTGATAAAGCCCACATTTATTAATGTTCTTTATTTATTTTAACGGTTTAGATTTTTACTTAAAGAATTGGCTTTATCGAATTTACTTAGCACTTGAAAATATTGCAAATCCCCCTCTTTCTTTGGTCAAATAGGCTTTGACCATTAAAATATCATAAAATATTAAATATTTTTTTAATCCGAGCCGTTCATCTTGTTGATTCCGCTCCGATTGTCTTGAAAAAGTATCCTCCGTTTCGTCCTAAATGCAAATTGCCCAAGATCTGCCATATGGATTGGTGGTCGTTACCTCCTTAGTGGGCTTGAAGTAGTGAAGGCCCACGAACCCTACACAACATTGGGCTTGCAAAATATATGGGTTAGAAAAATGGATCTACACATCCATAAATGTGTATACTAGCAGGCCCATCTTGAAATTTTATTTTATTATATATATATTATTATTCTTTACGTTTTTGTGGGGTGTCAACAATACAGCTGAAGGTTCCATCCCACATCGGTGGATCAAGGGATTGGCTGGGAATACTAGAGTAATAAAAGCGCCGAATGATCTTTTACGACCGGTCGGAAATCATGGTCAAAAAATATATTTTTTTATTTTTTTTGAAAAATATTTTTATAAACATGTTAATCTAGTTATATTTAATCTATAAACTAAGTTTTACCATTTTTGAATATTTATATATATTTATTTTGAATTTTTAAAAACAGGGGTATTTAAGTAATTTAAAAATATTTAAAATGACTTAAATACCCCTGTATTTAAAAATCCAAAATAAATATATATACATATCCAAAAATGGTAAAACTTGGTTTATAGATTAAATATAACTAGATTAACATGTTTATAAAAATATTTTTCAAAAAAAAGCAAAAAAAAAATATTTTTTGACCGGTGGTCGTAAAAGATCGGGCAATAAAAGCAGACTACAAAGACAGTTCCGAGCGTACTTTTCTCGGCCTTTTGGCTAAAATCAAAAGCAGACTACAAAGACAGTTCCGAGCGTACTTTTCTCGGCCATTTGGCTAAAATCAAGTGTAGTATTGTTCTTATCAGTTTAATATCTGATGCATGAGTTATTAATTCATATTATATTAAATTATTTTTTTGTGGGGAAAGGCCCACCACAGCGGCTTGCTGCTGGGGCCTTTGCTTGTCACCTTTGCGTTGCACTGCTGCACGGGCCGGGCGAACCCCTTCCATAACTAGTGCTAAATAATTCTATCGAGGGTTTCATCCAAAGAAGCAAATCATTCTTTTAAGTGGCCGCTACGATCTAATAGTAAATTTTTCCGGATGGACGTATTTCGACCAGATTATCCCCGGTTTCGAACCCACCGCTAACCTCCAAACAACTAAGTTAGGGTGGATTGCTGATTGAATTTTAGTGTAAGCATGTATTACATGTAATATATGGGGTATGTTTATTTTCCAAAAAAAAAAAAATTCAACTAAGTATTCATTCTCCACAATTATCTCATTTTTTTTTATTTTTTCAAATTTTCATATACAAATTATCTTATTTGTCAATTATTTCTACACAACTATCTATACAACTAACTTATTTATTTTAATTTTATTATATTTATTTTTCATTATTACTCCTATCTTATCACATCATTTTCTTTCATTTAAAAAACTTTTACATCAAACAATTTTCATCTAAAAATTTCTATCATTTTCCAAATACGCCCATAGCCTCAAAAGGAATTTTTGCCAATTGAGTTGTACAAGTTGGTCAGGGTTGTGGTTGGAACCTTATATAGGGTCTCCTTTCAAAATAAGGTAGGAGCTTGTTATCTTGATTGAGGACAGATGAGAACTTATTGTCTACTTTATAAATGAGCTTGATTGTAAATCAGATGTTATGTTATATAAATGCTGATAAAAAAAGAAATTAACCTATTTTTAAGCTAAATGCAAGAAATATGGAGAATCTGAAAGCCATAATGAGATTGGAAATGCAAGAAGAAGATACGAAAAATAATTATTCCAAGTGTGTTTAAAATTTGGAAATTGCAAAAAGGCGGGTTGAACCCAAATTTGCCATTCTTATCCCAACCTGGCAACCCCACCCATTTTGCAGTTGTGTTTGTTAGGTTATCTAACACAGTCTCAAATGATCAGATTGAAACATTTTCTTCAGTAAACTTTTTAGCAGCTAAGGGTTACCAAAAACCACGGCATGAACATAGCCCACCTTTAAACCTATGGAATCGGCTTGAATCTCTCACAATTATCTCCCTCTGAACGATTTTTGAGATGAACTCAATTGCCGTATGGCAGTCTCCACAAATCCGGAGGTTCTTGAAAACTTTGATGGGAGTCCCAGGTGGAGTTTCAATGATCCCAAACGCAACTGCAAGCTTCTCACTGTGGTAGGAAAGGTTCTGCTCCTTCTGCTCCTCTTCCACATCGTGCAGCACAAAGTTTGTGTCTGGAATATACCCTTCTTCCTTCATCCTCTTTGTTAGTTTCTCCAATAATTCATAAATTTCCTTGCATTTTGGGTGTGATTTATCTCCCACCAAGAACACATGGACCTTCCTTTTCACTTCAATCCAACTAGAACCAGGCTTCTTCACTACCCCCTTCTCATCCATTGTCTTCCTCACCCTCGCAACATCATCCCACATGCCAGCAGTGGCATATATGTTTGCTAGTGTAACATATGTTGCAGCATTCTCCGGCTCCAGCACAAATAATTCTTCAGCTGCTCGTTTTGCAAGTGGAAGATTCCCATGAATTCTACAGCCTCCGAGCAAAGAAGCCCACAAGAACTTATCAGGCTTCATAGGCATTTTACTAATGATGTCTTCTGCTTCCTCAAATCGGCCGCATCTTGCCAGTAGATCGATTATGCAAGCATAGTGGTCAGCTGTGTGCTCCAATCCATGTTCTTTGCTAATTGACTTGAAAATCTCAAGTCCCTTATCAACCAATCCAGCATGTGTACAAGCAGAGAGAACTCCTACAAATATTACATGATCAGGTTCAGTATCAGACTTGAGTAGTGATTCAAAGTACTGAAGAGCTTCCTTTGGCTGGCCATTCTGGGCACAACAGCTAATCATAGAAGTCCATGAAACCAAATCCGGTCGGGGCATGCCTTGAAATACCTTCCTTGCACTGTCAACATTCCCACATTTGGAATACATATGGACAAGTGCGCTTGCAGCAAAAGAAAAAGGAACAAATCCAATCCGCAACATATGCCCATGAACTTGCTTCCCTTGTCCTTCAGCAGCTCGAGCAGAACAAGCATTCAAAATTCCAACAAATGTGAATTCATTTGGTCTGATGCTGGATTTCAACATTTCCAAGAAAAGCTCTAGTCCATCTTCCATTCTTCCACCCTCTAAATACCTACATATCATGGTTGTCCAACAAACAACATCTCTATTTGATGTGCGGTCGAAAATATAACGAGCTTCATCTATACTTCCACATTTTGCATACATATCAGACAAAGAACTCCAGACTACAGCATCTGATGCTAAGCCATTCCGCATGATGTAGCCATGGATCTCCTTTCCATGATTTAGAGACCTGATGGCTGCAGTAGCAGACAGAGCGCCAGAGACTGCAAAAACATTGCGCTTCAGGTCGTTGCCATGCTCTTGCATTTTCCTGTACAGCACCAAAGCCTCCTTATGTTGGTCTTTGCGAACATAACCAGAAATCATCGTGCTCCAAGAGAAACCATCCTTGTCGGGCATTTCATCAAACAGCCCCCGAGCATCGTCAAGGCGGCCTTCCTTAGCATATCCACCTATCAAGGTATTCCAAGAACAAGCATCCTTATCAGCCATCCCGCCGAACACCCATCGAGCATCAGCCAGGGAGCCACACTTGGCATACATGTCAACAAGACGGTTGGAGATGAAAAGACCAGGGACGAAGCCGGAAGCTTTTGTGTGGGCATGGACTCGCCTGCCATCCTCTAGAGATCGGAGCTGGAGGCAGAGCTGCAAGAGAGTGGAGTAGATAGCGGCAGAAGGGCGCGTTCCGGACTGGTCAAGAAGATCGAGAATTGAGACGGCTTCTTTCAAGCGTTTCTGCTGACAAAGGACGTCAATGGCTTCTTTGAATCTATTTTCTCGGCAAAGGCGGTTAATGCCACCGCCGTGGGGCGTGAAGGTGGGAGCTCGCCCCACAGCAAAAGCAGCAGCAATAGCAGAACAAAAACGCTTTGAATGCAGCTGGGATTGCTTGCGGAGACGTGATAACAGAGAGAAAGCCATGGGAAGTGTTTGTGATGATCACCTACAAACAATTTCATGACGCCGATGCTGCAATCCCATCTCACTCGACAGAAGTCCGCAGCATGAAAACGGCTGTCGACACAAATCAGGCTTGTCCAGGAGAGTGAGATCGACAAAACTAGGATCGCCATTTGAGTTCTTTCGGCATTCTCAGAGTCTTAATTGCTGACTGCTGAGTGAGTGAGCGATTCATTCAACCAATTTTCAAGCAGTTTAGCGGTAGGTAATAGTCCATGCTTATTTTATTATTTTTATTTTTTTTCAATAAGCGTGTTTTCCTTGGTATGTTTAGCCTATATATCAAATTTTATCACTTTATAGTACTTTTTTATATATTTTTTTATTTTTAGAAATATCGATTTTAGGGCATTTAAGTCATTTTTGCTTCTTAAAAATCTGATTTTTTAAAAATAAAAATAAAAATATGAAAATATTGTAAAATGATAAAATTTTGTATATAAGTTTTTGTAGTGATATTGTACGTATGACATCTAATATTTAGATATCAAGTTCATTCACCGTGAAGACTACATTTAAATATTAATAGAGACCAACCGCTCCTATATCATTAAGAAAGACAATAGTTCCCACCTAAAAATCGATCGAAATCACCAACCGAGCCGTGCTCGGTTGCTCACTGGCTGCTTGTCAGGAGCATTTGCAAGCGCTGGTGTGGGGTTCGAATCTCGTTTCGGGATTTCGACCAAAAAATGGGTAGTGGGAGCAGTGATCTCCCTGTTGGTTGTTGGAAGGTTGTTGGAAGCTGTGTCTTCTTAATTCTTTGGTGGAACTGTGTCTCCAAATTTCTTTGAGGGAGTTGTGTGTATCTCCAAATTTGCAAGAATGTCTCAGATCTTCAGTATAATATGTGTTGAGATGTATGTAAATATATACCATAAAAAAAAATCAGTCAAAATCATCATGCGAAGATTTGAACCACGCACCATAGCCACGCAAATCTCTATCTCTGTGTAGCGACCAACCGAGCCTTGTATATAAGTTAAACACAACATGAAAAACATGTTTATGAAAGAAATGAAATAATCAAGCCTTGGATTGTGGCATACATTAGATGACATCAAGAAAAATCAAATTTCTAAGTAAGAGAAATGATCTTATTAGCTTCGGCTACGCAAATATTTTGCTTCGCCCACCTCAAAAAACGTATATATAATATTTTTTTTACTTTTTTCTTCGTACTTATTTATCTAAATATATTTAACATATGAATCAAATTTTACAATCTTTGAATACGTATATATATATATATATGTATTTGAAATTTTTAAACATCTATGTATATATATATGTATTTAAAATACCCTTATCTTTAAAATTTTCAAAAAACATATACTTATATTCAAAAATGGTAAAAGTTAATTTATATGTTAAATAAGCTTAGACAAACAAGTGTACGAAGAAAAATGAAAAAAATATTATAAATAGATTTTTTTAATATGAGCTAAGTTAGACATTTGCTTAACCCGACCTAACAGGATCATTTCTCTCTAAGTAAAAAAAGGGTATGGTATGGTGCAGCCAGTGCACCACCCCAATTTTATTTATTTATTTTCAATTTTTTTTAATTTCAAGCTCAAGCAGCGTGTTTTCATGCACATGAGAAATGTATTTTTTTTATTATTAAAATTTCAAATAAAATATTTGAAAGTAAAAATTATAAAAACTAGATATATGAAAACATCTTGCTTGGTCTCAGTGCAAAAATGTACAGGCTGCATATGTTTTTGAGCTGGCTTTATACGAACTCATGAAATCATGCCTTTATATTTTGGTAATATCAAGAGCATGCCTTAACAGTTTTATCAAATTGCAAACAAAAATTACAAGCGTGCTCATGCATGTCAAGATTCTGCTAAAATTCCTTTCTAAAATAATAATAATAATACAAAAGAAAACCTTATTCACTTGCATGATGCGGACTGCTAAGAACCCTCAAATTTCCACTCCTATGCCCATCAGTTAAGGCCTAGAAAAGAACAACAGAATAAAAAAGTACGGGAAGAGCAGATTTCTTGAGTTGGGATTTGCACCATGTTCTAGACCCTGGTTTGGTAATCTGCTACACAGGATTGTTTTATCCAGCGGTTTACTGGATTTCCACGCCCTAGCTGTAAACCAAAGACTATTCAGGAATTGGGACCTTTAAGTGGCATATCACCAACTCTTCCATACTATCTACTCTGTTTTCTTTCTTGTATATGAGTGTTTTGCTTCTTCCTGACATCTTCATGGGTTTCGAATGTGGATGACAAACTAGACATCAAAATTCATCCTCAGACATTTCTATTGATAATGCACAATTCCCAACCGATGGTAACTAAACAAGGAAGTTCAAAACAATGAGCACTTCTCAATATCCCTATTCCTACTTCAGTGGTACATACTCCCACCCCTTCAAGGGTAGCCGGTAATCTCACCGGGCACCGGAGCAAGTTCATTCCTTCCAAACCTGTCCTCTTCGTAGAATGAAGCTCGCACCACCTTCCCACCAAAATACCTACCATCAAGATCAACCAGTGCCTTTGTTGTCTCCTCAGACCTCTCGAATTGAACAAAAATCCTGACTGCCTCGTCTGCTGGAAAGTTGGGCTCTGTGATCTCAAATATCAACACCCGTGTCACTGTACCATACTTGGCACACTCAGATGCAACCTCATCCTCCAGCTCATCATCGACTTCACCGGGACCAACCTGCAAATAAAAAAAGAAATATCATTAGCAAGGAGGATTCTCCTTTTCATTGAAGATAAAATCTCATCAGGGCTGCCCTGGTGGTACGCGCAATTGCTTCCAAAGGAGCTGTGCATGTTCGAGTCTTGCCTGGTGCAAGTAAATTATTTGCAGATCCCCCCTAATAGTGAGAGTTTTAAACATTTTCTCCCTGAGGTGAGGGTATTTATAGAAAATTCCCTCTATAGTGTTAAGGTAATGAAGATGTCTCATTGTAATATCAATTGTCACATGTATAATAAACCAACCAAAAAAAAAAAAAAATCTCATCAGGGCTTAGCCCAATTTAGCATGCAAGGTCTAGACTAATTATCATCATGTTCCCAAGTTTGCTGCTGATGTAAATTAAATGGGACCAGTGGATAAAGCACATGAAAGACTCATGCAGAACTACCATTACAGGGAACTATTAAAACATAATTAATCAATCCCCAACCAGTCTATGAAATTAGCACTTGGAAGAGAATGTCTTTGAATCACGTAACAACAACTACGCTCAGAGACGACAAGAAGCTACGGAGGTGACAGAGACTGACTGAACTATGTTATGACAGGATTCATCGTGGCAGCAAGTAACTGGATACCTTCTCCGTCCACAAGCCAGCCACTAGGGCACCAATTTTTGTTTGAGCTCCAATTACTTGACCCACATTGTGTTCAGAATGAAATTATCCATTAATTTTATCCTGCACCACCACCAACTTGGAACCCAGCATACGATTGACTGTAGAGGTAAAATAGGGGTCAAGTTGATGGCCATGGCTCCACAAAAGGCATGGGCTTGGCCTGGACCATGATCTGGACTCTGGATGAAGCTGAATTTAGCCAATCACACATAGATAACCCCCAATCTTGGCTGGAGAACAGCTGTGAACACTTGCTGCCTACATAGTTCAGCACTACACACTGAACTATCCACCAAAGTGTATCTAAGGCTTTTATTCCCAGGCAGTCAAAAAGGCACTCAGCCAGTGTAGCAATAGCAACCACACAACCTCATTCTTCCTTAGGCCCTTCTGAAGTAAACTGACTACAAAAAGAACAAAGGTGGCCAGTTTTAAGTGAAAGATTACTAGACCTTGGGACACCATATGGAAATGTTTAGTTGAATGATGTCGTAATGCAAGACAAATGGAGAAGAGGGATGAGAAGTGAGAAAAGGGTAGGAAATTAAAACAATTGGGGATTGGAGAAGTAGAAGAAAATTATAGAAAAGCAAAGATCTCAATTAATCATCACAATAAGTTGTCTTACATATACACTAAGCGTCCCTATTTATCAGAAAGATAACTTAAGCGACAAGAAATATGAAAGCCCATAAAACAAGCGAACTTGGATAACAAGTAAATTTGCTCAACATGTAAACTTACAAACTATGTGAATTTGCATAACAAGTAGACTTGCAAACTAAGCAAACTTGCACAATAAGAATATCTCAAAATAGAAGCAAACACTATAAAATAATCTAACACATAACTTAAGAGTTATCAGATCCTAACATAATAGAATGCTAAGTAAAATAAACTTTAAACGAACAAAACCTAAATTTAAGACAGCCTAATAGACCCTAATCACATTCTCCATCATTTTCCTCGACTTAAAAAAAAACTCGTTTTCAAGTTTTGCAGTGAATTTTATTCAGATTGGGTGGTAATTGATGATGCAAGACGACAGTTCAAAAGACACCACTTTGTTCATCTCGTCTTTAATTCTCTTCGGATGCTTAGGATTTAAAAATATTAATCAAGGGATGCTTTACAGATCTTGTCCGATGAATTCCGAATTCTTCCTCATATGATTCCTCTTGAAGATTTTCTCTTTTGTCTTGGAAACGCGTCCACCTTCATGACTGAGCTCATTCATTTTGGAATTCAGTGATTCAATGCTTGAATCTTTGTCCATGATAAAATTTTCAGCAATCAAATCAAATTTTTCTTGTTGATCTTTGAGCTTTAAAATTAGAGCATCTGACGATACCATTTTAAGAATCAACCCTTCAGAATGATGGATAGCCATAAGATGATTTTGCATTCTGAATTCAGTTACTTAAGCACCTTTATTTTTCCAAACTAAAATCTTCAACAGACTCAAAGCCACTATCAGGTAACTTCTCAACAGTAATGAAATCAACCTTTTCTTGGCCTTCAGACAAAGCCAATGAAATAGAATTACATCTTTTCTAACAATAGTCTTCTAGATTTTCACAAGCATGCCTTTCTTCTTTATTTTTTATAATGGTTACCTCTTGATTTTTCTGATTTATACACTTCATTTGGTTTTCAACAGTGATATTAATTTGGATTTAACTTTAATAGCAACACTAGGAACCAATGTCTTTTAGAAGTAACAACTGTATTGTTGAAGATTTGTCTCTTTCCACTTGTTATATTTGGCAATTACTTCATGTACTCCATTAAGAATGCTTTCTTCACATATTTTTAACATATTTTCAAGTTACATTATCCAAATTTCCCTTCAATTTACTGCAGCTTTCAATTCAATTCAATTCAAACTTATGAACTAAAAAAACTTGCACAATAAGAAATAACTCAAAATAGAAACAAACACTCTGAAGTAATCTATCTAACCATTAATCAAACTAGACCCATCAAATACCTGAAAAGACAGAATCCTAAATAAAATACACTTAAAACAACAAACCTCAATTTTAAGGCAAAGCCTGATAAACCCTAATCACATTCTCCATCATATAGTCCACCTCGCCATAAGTCTTTTATCTACAGTCTTTGCAAGGGAAGATATAGGCTTCACATAATCTCAGCAGCAAATCACCCAGTTTTATTTATTTGAATCTTGGCATTTGGTTTTAAGTATCCAAGATCACCAGGAAAACTTAAAATTGGTTTCATCCAAAATTTGGAACTGACAATAACTCATTTTGCAATGAGATAGAAAAATGGAACTGGAGCACAAATTTACCAAGGGAGTGTGGTTACTGGTTACTGCATCTCAAAATACCAATAGAAAATGAGACTGTTGGAGTATATGGGCCAGCATGGAATGCACAAAGCAAAAGCACACTGGGATAAAAAGATCAGTAGAAATATCCAAGATAGTGCAGCAGCCTGCATGATGTACTTGCAGGCTCCTCAAATGTTCTCAAATAAAAGTTCTACGCCAGAGCAGAAACCATCTCATTCGTAAATCATATATTTTTAACATGGTTTGACAGGTAAAGATTTTTCTTTTCTCTCAATTCAAAACATCATCATCATACAAAACAACTCCTCTATCTGCTGTAATTATGCCCTATGCTTAAGACAGGTAAATCACCACTACTTCAGTGTACCAGCTAAAATCTTGAGAAATAGGGTTTCAATGCACCTCCATCCTGTAATGTGCACTACGTACCACAGCATATAATACGTGAGAAGGGTGTTACTACAGCACTGATAAGTTGCATCCATGCAGCATTTTGACCAAGGCGTGCTACATAATGTGTTGCAAACACTACCCAAAAATATATGCTTACCCATTCTCCCCCCTTGGGATGTTTGGATGGTTTAAAGAGCTAATTGAATCCATCAACTCCATCCTATTCTTTGCATTTTCTAGCTGACATCCTGAACAAGCAATAATAATATTTTGCTAACTTCCAAGACATCATGCATTTCAGATACTCGTGAAAACTGAAGCTGACCATTCCTCAGCTACCACTGGCATGCAATTTAATATCATCCGGAATCAAGGTAATTAAAAACAGTAATGGCAAGGACAGCAGCCTCCCAGTCAATGCTATCAGTGCATACATTAAAATATATCAAACAAATGGCCAGAAGCCAGTAAGAAGATAGTTTCATACTCCAATGAGCTGTTCTTCCTAATTGACTATTTTTTACAAGACTCTTCCCAAAATGTAAAGACCATTATAAGTGTTACCTAATACCGAATGATGTTTCATTCCATCTGCTGTTTCACAAGGCCCTACTTCAGATGAATACAAAACTGGACAAAAATACCTCAGAGGCAACAGTATGCTACAATAGTCAAAACGCTGTTTGCTGCATACAGAACTACCTTATAGGCATCTTTTTTCAACCCACAGAACAACCTGATATTCATTTTTTTTTACCAAGTCATGCATCCAGTTCGGATAAGAGACATGAAGTCAAAAGCATACATATGTTCACTTGTGCAAATGACCCAAAAGATTTCATGCACAATGTTAGAGCTTGAATCGAGAAGCTTTATGGACAATGTTAAAGCTTGTCATATTAACATGTCTGTGTGACTTTGTCGACTTCATTTTTCATGGATACTGGAATAATGCTGATTAAGGCATTGATCACTTTGCACAGGTTGAAATATGAATAAATGGAACAAAAATTTCATTCAAGGAGCAGATGCACATGTAAAACATGAAGAAAATGAGTGTGAGTAATATGCTGTCTGTCCAAATCTACTTCCAAAGGAAATGAAAAACACACCATGTTCCGGAGCAGTAAGACACGAGTAGGTGCGCCATTGAAGTTTGCACTCTTCGACTTCTTCTCTGATCGAGATTCACTAGCATTCACAATTACGCCAGCCCGCCTATCTGTTTTCTTGGCCATCAAAGGCGTAGTAATGCCCTGTTCCTGCTTCCCAAGCCCCTGACCTTCCTTCCAACCCATCTTTGCCATCATTCGCTGTGCAGCCGTCATCTGCCCCCCCGCGCCCACACCAAGTCCAGCTGTGGCTGATTTCCCAATGCTAAAACCATCTCCAGCATGAGGTGGAGATGGTGACCTTGGTGCTGATCCTCCCAAATTTCCACTCATTGCAGCACGCCTTTTCCAAGCCTCTTCACCGGAAATGCTCAGGGCTGATGACCTCGACTCATGATAATCTCGTTCCTTATCCCTCTCTGCTGCTTCCCTTTCCCTCTGCTCACGCTCCCTCTCTCTCTCCTCCTCTTCTTGCCGCCGCCTTTCAAGTTCTCTCTTCATCTCTGCTTCCATAGCCCGCCTCTTCCTCTCTCTCCTATATTCTTCATAGTCATTAGGCCTAGCAGGGTCATATTCCTCAATCACATTTGATGTGACTCCAACTAGTGCAGGTTGGAAAGATGGACTCCGTGCCCCATTGTCATGAGATGGTAAAGGAATGGCAGAAGTAACTTTTGCTTGTTGTGGAGTTGTAATCTTGTGTTTGTTCTGAGCATGCTGATTTTTCAATACTGACTGTGGAGGAGCAAAGACAGAAGATGGCTTGCGGAGTGTGGGTGGCGCCATCTTGGTGCTACTTGACCAAACTGCAGAATTGCTGCTTTTCTCTTCATCACCAGATTGTGTGGAGGAGGGTGGTGGGAGGTCACCATACAATCCCCCTAGCATTGCTTCTTATTCTTTTCCAAGTCGGCACGACTAGCAATGTGAAAACATGGGCCTCAATCTGATTTCTGACTCGCGGAAAAAAAAAAGTAAGTAAATGACTAAATATGAATTAAAAACAAGTGTGTATTCTACTTTGCATACATGTAATCAGCATTGACACTCCACTCGGCAGTGAATATCAAAAGACATGGCAGTCAATGATTCTGACAGATATGCCTTCAAAGTAAATGAAAGTATCCAATGTTTGGAGTTTGAAAACAGTGATTTCAGACATGTGCCATCCAATACTTGCAACAAATGTGCATTGTGTGGGTAAAAATCGATCATTGAAGTCAACCTAAGCTTTGATGTATGCTTAGAAGGCCTTTTTTGTTTCCAACTTCAGCAGAATCTGTTACATCAGTTTTCATGCGTCTTTATACATTCACTCATTGCAAGATGGCAATTGACCACAACTAATTGATGAGACAAGTGCTAGTGACCATAAGCAGAAAAATGACAGAGTAACAAAGTGGAACAATCCAGGACACAAAAGGTGATGTTTAACAGTAGAACACCGTCAGAACATAATTCTGCAGGCAATGGCAATTGGACTTCCCACAGTTGTACTCAAAAATTCCCCCAGCTAGACACACCCAGTTGCAGATTTCGAGTATATTTTATGGCAAAAAGCCAGCAACTGTCACATTCTAGCTGCATCGTCCACTACTCAAACAACCATATAAGAGTCAGTTTGTTCTACAGAAGACTCTGTATGTACGACTCGGTGTCATGGGACATTAGATCACGCCCAAACAAGCGATAACCAGATGCACATTCATACCAACACTCAAAGCATATCTCGTAAAGTATTCTGGTGCGATTGGCTGCACCGGTTAACGTGATTCACGACATGCTGCCCCATATTTACTGATCAGTGCTGGAAAGGCATCGTATTTCACAAGAAGATCGGTACAAGTTACAACCAAACAGCGTTTAGGAAAATTTCTGGAGGCTGACGAAGTTCTGATGCGAAAAACGAAGCAAGGAAAGGGAAACAAGAAGGGGTTTTGATATTAAAAAAAAAATACCTTTTTTATTATACTCCTTACTTCATTCAAAAACGGAGCGATGCAGGAGAAGATGTAAAGGAGCCGACGATATCTATCTTCCTTCAAAAGCTGAGGGATGCAGGAGATATCTACGAAAATGACGAAGAAGAGATGATGGAGATTCCTAGAGGAGGATGGGAATGAGCAGATTGCAGGGAATTAGGGTTTTTTCTATCTTCTCTTTCGGTGGTTTCGCTCGAGCCCGCAGGTGAAGTAGGGGATGCCAATGGGAGGAGAAGTTATTTGGTACTCTGACGCCATCACATACTTCATACTCGCGCACGTTGGGGCCGACCGTGGCACGAGTCAAAGGTGCTAATCCAGTGCTTTGAATTATAATTCATTAATTTCTTTCTACATGTAAAACCTAATTTCAACATTTTTGCTGCTATAAAAAAAAATTCAATATTTTTGCCAACCAAGTGTATCCATGTTGTTAGCAGCACTCGTCTCATACGAGAGCTGTTTTTCCCCTAACAAGGAGCGTTTTGTCTCCTCATCTGTATATTCGTAATCTCAGGGTGTGTTTGGGAATGGATAAAACTTTTGATAAAAAGTTGTAAAGAGTAAAAGTTGTCAAATGATGTGATATGATAGGAGTAATGATGATGAATAAATAGGATAAAGTTAAAATAGATAGGTTGGTTGTGTTGGTAGTTGTGTAAAAATGATTGAAAAGTAGGGTAGTTGTATAGAAAAATGAGAAGAAATTATTAAAAAATAGGGTAGTTGTAGAGAGTGAAAAGTTTTAGATTGAAAAGTTTTAACTTGACAACTTTCACTTGTTACCAAACACACCCTCAAGCATCCAGTTTGCAAAGTACACTATGATTTTAAATTTTGCAAATGAATCCACGCTGACGTACTTTTGCATATTTTGAATGTTTATATAATTATTTTTCGCAAAGTACACTGTGGGTGTGTTTGGGAATGTGTAAAATTTTGGATGAAAAGTTTCGAAGAGTAAAAGTTGTCAAATGATGTGATATAATAGGGGTAACGATGAGTAGTAAAGATAATAAAGTTAAAATAGATAGGTTAGTTGTGTGAGTAGTTGTGTAAAAATGATCGAAAAGTAGAGTAGTTGTATAGGAAAATATGAAAAAATAATTAAAAAATATAATAGTTGCAGATAGTGAAAATTTTAACTTGACATTTTTTAAACATTACCAAACATACCCTATAACTTTTAATTTTGGAAATGAATCCACGACGATGAAATAGACCTTGTAATTTTGCATAGTCATATTTTCATGTATCGAATTTGAACATTTATAGCATTTTTAAGTTTACTTATTTTGAAAACAGTTCCTGCAAATCTACATGTTTCTCAAAGTAGAGCCTTACTTTTACCCAATTTCATTTGCAAAAAGAAAAATACAAGAATATACTTTAGTAGCAGATTAAAAAAAATACAGAATATATGTCTACTATCACAAAAAATTTATAAATATAAATAATAAACTTTGGAATCTTCTTATTATTAAGGTATAGTTGTAGTTTTTCTGCTTAGATTATCTTCTTTTATCTTTTTGTCTGCTTGATTGCTTCTTGATAATTAAATAGGATGTGTTAATTACACGAGCAATTTAAATTTTACGTTTAGGTTGAACTGAAAATGCTTTCAAATAATCATTGTTCAAAAATATAATTACCAGTAGCCTGAGTTATGGACCTAATAAATTTAACACATCTAAAATGTCTTTTCGTAAGTAATGAAGTATAATTTAATTTTGACTATCTAGATTAGAAAAAAATAAAATTTTATGATTTGAGTCAAATGATATGTTTAAGAAGTGATAAAATTTGTGAGGAAAATTTTTTTTTGGTAAAGTTTATGATCTTTGAAAAAATGATATGATGTGACAGAGATAGTGATGACGAGTAAATATAATTAATTAAAATAGACAGGTTTATTATATATATGTAGTTTTGTATAAATGATTGAAATATATAGTATCTGTATATAAAGA
Source organism: Annona cherimola (assembly GCA_030490835.1). Taxonomy (NCBI): domain Eukaryota; kingdom Viridiplantae; phylum Streptophyta; class Magnoliopsida; order Magnoliales; family Annonaceae; genus Annona; species Annona cherimola. The sequence continues at coordinate 9,314,247 of CM059975.1, read as the reverse complement.
TATGAAAAAATGACTAAAAAAGAGTAATTGCCAATTAGTACAAAGTTTTAATCATACAGTTTTACATTAAAAAAGTTTAATCATAAAAATTTTATGTTTTGCGAAACATATCACAAATGTTGTAAAATTGAATGTATAATTGTTTACGTTTTTAAATTTTCTCTTTCGATGAACCCACAAAATTTCTCTTTAGAAGTGTGTTTAAAAATGATAAGTTTTTCTTGATCCAATAAAATGATAAAATTTTTGGATAAATATTTATTATATAAATTTTTTTGAATTAATGTAAAATGATGCGAGATAATATGAGCAATGAATGGAACAAGGATAATAAAATTAAAACAGATTGGTTGTTTTATGGATAGTTACATGTAAGTAATTGAAAAATAAATAGCTATATAGGAAAATGTAAATGAATGATGAAAAATAAGATAGTTATGAAGATGAACAAGTTGTAGATTAAAAAAATTTGATTTTGAATGTTTTTATAGTATCCAAACATATCCTTGTACAAGTTATATTATGTTGTAAACGCGTGGTAAATTACTCGCATTTAGATCAAATAACAATGATATACTCAAAGTAAAGAGCAACATTCTATATTTCAGACTTTCTGTTAGTTATGCTGACAATGAATGAAGTTCGTTATTTTTGTTCTAAATAAGAAGATGAAGTTCATTTTTTGACAGCTGTAAACAAGTAATGGCAGTTATTCTATTATCTTATGATTGTTTAGTTTATTTTTTGATAGCTACAGACAAGTAATGACAGTCATTCTATTAGTTTATGATTATTCCACATGACATGTCATTTTCCAAAATATTTATAAGATGAAATATATATTTTTCACTACGAAATAGTCCATTTACTAGCCAACAAGCATATGGCCTGGTGGTAAAAACCAGCAACAGAGAGCCCACTAGTTCAAAGTTCGAGCCCCCTATTGGGTGTGGGGCGTTTTATTTAATTTTCCCTTTTGTGGGGTATTTTTACATATTCCCCTAGATGTAAAAGTATTTATATAGAAAAATCTTTCAATGGCCAGATGTCATAGTATGTATAAGTACTAGTAAAAAAAAAGTTCATCTAATGATAAAATCTATTGACGTTGTTATATGCCTTTGCCATTAAATTTAAATTTTTATATGGTAAGATTTTCATTCGAACTATCAAACTATAGCCAAGCATTTTCGGTTTTTCTTGATTTCATGACCGTGCCTATGTCATTTAAAAAAACGTGAAGATTTGCATCTACCGTAACATATATGAGTTTGTACTTCTTTCGCTACTCAGTTATTCCTTTGTATATTTTACCCTCAATCACTGAGATGCTTTGCACATTACCCTCGTCAAACATACAATAATAAATAATTCGAGCAAATTGTTAATTTTAGCTGATGTTTTGGCCTGTGTATACATGATTAAGGTGATACAAAGGTAATTTGATCCGGGAACAATTCCTTGCACTCGAGTGTACTTAGGTTCGGCTAGGTGCGTTTAACCCTTTTTTTATTTTTTTGAAATCTTTTATAAAACTATTATTTAAGTGCATTTAACATGTGTATCGAGTTTTATCATTTTTTGAAAAAATTTAGATTTTTTTTTATTTTAAAAAACTAGTGACATTTTTATAAATTTAAAATTATTTTTGTATACAGAAATATAAATAAATAATATACAAAAATAATTTAAAAAATAAGATAACTATGGATAGTGAAAAATTTTAATTAAGAAATTTTGGTTCGAAAAGTTTTAGCTAGAGTCAAACAAAACCTGCATAAAAAAGCATACATAAAGGAGCCAAAATTTGTTGTATTTATTAGATTAACCCCAAGTAAAAATTACATTTGAATTTAGTTCATCTAATATTTGGTAAAAGGATAAAAAAATTCAACAACTTGTCTCATGTAGCTTTTGTTATGATTGAATATTTAAACTATCTAACTATTTTAATTTTTAAAATCATTTTATACAATTATTATATATTTTTTTACCATCTTTTTTATATCACGCTGCGGTATTATTTTTAAAAAAAAAATTACAAGAAAACTTTCCTTGCTCGTTTTTATATTGTACCAATTTGTTGATCTTATATGAAGCACTCTTGTACATTAAAAATAGGCAATATGTTGGCATAACACCTTTTAATCACTTATTGTTGTGATTAAATGCCTTGTTTAACTGGGAAATGGAGTTTCAATTATTATGTAGATTGGATTATTAAATTTGATCTTATCACATGTTTGAGCATTTAAGAACCTACGTATGTTCAAAAATTTTTATCATAAAACAAATTGGACAATTGGAAAGCAAAAATTGATATTCAACTATGTTATTTTTTATTTTTATTTTTATATTTCAATTATGATCTCATATTCTTTCATATAATTATTATATATATTTTATTTTAAATCGACTTCTATTATATTCACTATATTATGATTCTTCATTTTTTATTCCCTCACAAGCAAAAACATCCTCAGTGGTATCGAGGATCAGGTAACTCGAAGTCCAGTAATACCATTTATGGTTATTTTCGCACGCCTAATTATCTCAACATCATAGATGGGTTGAATGAGATGCGTGTGGGATAAGATTTCTATCATTTGTAATACAAATTTACCATTTTCAACACATCATTACATTGTCAGAATATTTACCCTTGTATACTTGGGAATAGGCAATAGAACTTCGGCGAAGGCATGTTATGATTATGCCACGGAAGAATTAATTTTTGTTTTTTAAAAAAGTAACGTATCATGTAAAGGAGATGTGGCTAAAAAAACGTAGATCGAAGAGGAATTAGATTGTAAAATTTTTAAATTTCATCTTTATCATTTAACTCATTGACTATAGAAAATCAGGAAGGCATGATCTAACACTGCTGGTAGCTATTGCTCACTGACCGTGCGACATCTACCGTGCTGGTTCACTCATTCAGCTCACTGCCATGATTGACACGGAGGAATTTGCCCAGATTTCTTTTTCTTCTGCGGCAAAAATGCGACTTCCGCTGCATCTGCATGATCTGAGACTTCGTCTTGTCTAAAGATGCCTCAGCCGTCCATCATGGGTACTCAAAATCTATTATTCCGTCTTCCACAAAAAAAAAAAAAAATCCATCCGATCACTCCATCCACTCGGCATACATAACCATTCAACGGCTCAGATCTATCGTCGGATAGATAGGCTGTAGTTTTCGCTGCATGTCTTTGTTCAGGCTACGACGACGATCAAACGCCACTGCAACTACGCATATTTACCAGCAGGAAAAAAGAAAACGAAGAAAACAAAAAAAGGAAAAAAAAAGGAAGAGAGTTCTCATTTCTACGTACACGCGCGCTCTCGCCTCTCATCATCCCGCGATTACAGGGCTCTCTCGCTTTCTCAAAATCTCTCCCCCAAATCCATTTTCGACCGTTGATCTATCTTCCTCTTCAATCCCTCTACCTCCCCTGATAAGCATTCTCCTCCTGATTTTGGTGGAACTCGAACCCCCAAAGCATCGGAATCATAGGGTTTCTCGTATCCAGAGCTCGTGTGTTTCCCCTTCGCATCTCCCTGAGGGTCTCGCGACGCTTTCAGTGGCCTGATTAGCAGATCTGAAAAATCTTAGGTAGGAAGAACCAATTCCGCCTGCGAAGATGTTCTGGCGGATGGCAGGCCTGTCCACCGCTTCGCCGGTGAGTGGATTCCCTCTCCCCTTTTTCTGTTTCATGATTTTTCTTCTCGTTTTCTGTTCTTCTCTGGAATGTATATTTCATGCTCAAGCTTCTTCTCACGAATCTGTGCTTTTTTTTTTTTTCGTGTGGTTGATCCGAATGAATGATTGTCTGTTTCATGTTTGCTCACGTTAGCTTCGTGATTCACGAACTCCTCACCAACGACACATTGAAAGCTCAATCAGAACGGTTGATCCATTGTTTTTCTTTTTATAGCGATGAAGGAATGGCATAGCACCGAAACGACACATTGTTTTAGATAGAATTGGCATGAGGTTTTAATCCTGAATTCCCTCGGCAATCTTTGAGTGCATTAACAACAGTTTGTGGGTGAAGCATAAGGCAAATGCTTGTCAACCCCAAGCATGTGTTGCAAAAGAAACTTTAGGTGGGCCGGTTGGTCTGTGGAGTCCTGAGAGCCTGAATAATGAGTATGCTATGGGAGAGCATTGCTATCCATTGCTTGATATACATGTATAAGAATGTTTTCACGGACAAACTTTTCTCTTAGATGGTAAACATAGCAATTGACAGTGCAATGTTTAGCCCTATCCTTCTGAACTATCAGTGGACAGTGGCCTGTTCTTTTCTGCACCAGACATGGAATCTTGGTGGAGGTTTCTATGGACTAGCAGTTTTACATTTGATCATTTGGACTTCACCGAGGCTGAAAACCGACAGATGGTGCTTTGTGGGAACTTTTGTAGTAGCCATTTACATGTTGAAGCATTGAACATTTTCCTTTATTTTTTCCATTGAATTGTGGGATAAAGATACCTATAACTTTTCTGGCTGAAATAAATTTGTCCGTTACTGATAGAAAGAAATGAAAGGAGCATAGGGACTAATGAAAAGTAATGTGCTGATATTTGATGGGAACCTCTTCTGATAGAAAGATAAGATTCTTGAGGTATGTGAATCACACCACCAGCTTTGCCAAAGCAGTCATGAAATAATTAGTAAATTGCTTTCAACTCCTGCCACTTATGTTGTTGCATCCTTTTGTTCTTTCCTGTTTCAAATTCTTTGGTTCAGTCCCTGTCATTTTGATTTCAGCTGGTGATTACTAGTGGTGGCTGTTCTTTGTGCTGTCACTGTTGATAATGTTGGATCATCCCCAGGTCCAATATCCTTCTCACTTTAAATCTGTTCCCATACACTAAAGTAGCACCTATTTGCTTCAACTACTCAGTGGAAATTCAAACCTAGAGAATTTTGTTCTTGGGATGCACCATTGCTTTCGATATTATTAAACTTCTCCAAGAGTTTGTGTATCAAAGAACTTGTTTTAACTTTTAAGAATACTAAGTTTATTTGTTATATTTGTCATAGCTTGAAGTTTCCCATTGGTAATTACCTTTGAACTTTGAACTACTTTGAAGGAACTTCAACAAACTTCAATTGTTACTACATTGCAAAAACTCAATTTTATCACATTCTAAAGATTTTCTGATTGCAGAATATTTATTTTCTCATTTATCTTACTTTAAAGGGACTACACTTCTGGCTGGGCGCAAATGATAGTGTTTGAGTCATATCCCCTTTTTATTTTTTCGAATTTTTTATCCATATGTGGGCCCCACCAATACCTTCCTTATGAAATTTGATGATTTATGAAATTTATTTAGTATTTTATTTTGAATCTTGAAACGGATAAAATGGGAATGGATAAAAAATTCTAAAAAAATAAAAATAAAAAAGGGTTTCCCTGGCAGGACACAATTTCTGCATCTTTTGGCCAGGATTAAAAGATCACACCTTTTTAAAGATTGTCTTATTTGATCTTATTTTAAATACCATCCCATTTCTAAATATTTGTTTACTTCCAAAAGTACAAAAATCTTCGCTAGACTCTATTTCCTGGTGACAGTCCTCAACTCCCTGAACCTGCTGGTTCCTTCTTCCAAGAAATTCTTATTGGAGATATCTTTGCGATTCATGATTCACTATTGCTTTCAATTCAGTTGTCCTGCCACCGTCTTCTGCACCAGCAGGATATTGTGAATTTTTGTGTGGCTGGTGTTGTTGTTGCATGACCTTGGCCATGTTGGATATATTTTCCCCCTCTAATAGTAACAAAGAAAATACGCTCTTAAGCAGACTTGTTACAATTTTTGGTAACTGGAATATAACAGACCAAGCTATAACTTCAAAGCTTGTTATGCCCATCATGCCCAAAATTCAAAACGACTGAAATTTATTTACAGTTCACTGATTTGGAAGGGTCCTGGTTGGTTTTACTGGTTCACTTTTCCTTTTGCCTGCAACCCCACCCAAACCCCACCGCACCCGCCCGCGCGGCTTTCTTCAGATATATATTTTTTTTCCTCTTTTGGCCAGAGCTATGCTGGCCAAGGGCTAATTATGGACATCATATCATGTCACTTCAATTTTTCTTGGGATTGAAACAGCTGTGATATCTTTGTAATGGCAGAGAGAATCATGCTGAAATTGGTGCATGGCCAGCATAGCATGCCTTTTGATTCTTTGACCGCTGGATCTTCTAATGCCACGAGTGACTTTAATTCATAACTTTTTTTTTCCTGGCCATAGTGAGTCCCTGCTTGCTCTGTTCTAACATTACATGCTTATACTTTCTGTAGATATGATATTCTACTGTAGAATGCATCATTTAGTAATTTATCACAGAATTCCAAACTGGTGATCTGAAGCACGTGCTATTCTGCTTTTCTTCTATGCTTCGGTTCCTTTCAGGTGGACTCCATTCTGGATAAGGATAATTATACCTTAGAAGAGCTTCTTGATGAGGACGAGATAATTCAAGAGTGCAAAGCCCTCAATGGTCGATTAATCAATTTGTATGACCATTTACTTCCCTTGATCATTGTTTTCTGACACAGTTATTGACTTTGTATGTGCATGAAGAGCTTATTTTTGGAATGCATTAGACACATTGACTGGTGGATTATTGATTTATGATTGCCATGGTTGAATGCTCTGGATATGCATTTCTGACATATAATTTTTCCTTCAAATTCGCTCACATGGAGTGACTGCTTAATTTGAGAACTGATATTTTAACAAACCTCTGCTTACTATAGAAGCCCTTAGCAGCTGCTTTCATGGTGCTTTTGTCTTTTAATGTGTACATTCTTACCTCTGAGCATGAATTCCTTCACTTGCTGGTGGGTTCCTACTTTTGTATGCAAACTTCATGTTTGTTGATAATGCACAAGCGAAGGAGATGCTTTTCTAGTTCCCCAGGTGCTGTGAGAGGGTTACCTATTCCATGAACCAGCTCATAAACTACACTTCGTATGGGGTTTGGACTTTCTATCAAGGATATGCTTCAATGCATTCTTTTTGTGAAATCATAAATGGGGTGTGTGATTGGACAGATGGATAATGAAGAATGTAAGGTTCGAAATTATTATCTGCTTATCAAGGTTGTGGGCTGCCTGAATTGGAACAGTTCAGAGTCCTCAGAATTCATAAAAAATTATTTCCAATATACGAGAAATTGTCAGTTTACTCACGTGTGAACAATGGCTGCAAATGTAGATATGTGGTTATACACTACTATGCTGTTTAAACTTGTCAAATGAAAAGATTTCCCACTAACAGGGTTAAAATTGATTATTTATTTATTACTACTGAGATTTCAATGGACTTGGGGAAATCTAAAATGTGCTTGGGAAGCGATGAAAAAATGGTAGAAAAGTTTTTGATAATGAGGGAGAGTGATATGATATGATATGATAGGGGTAATGATTAAGAGCAAAGGAAATAAAGTTAAAATAGATGAGTTAGCTATATGGAAAGATACGAAGAAATATTTGAAAATAGTTGCGTAGAAAGATCTGATGAAATGATTACAAAACAAGATAGAAGTTGAGGAAAAAAGTTTTGAATGGGAAACACTTTTTTTTTTTTCAAAGGTTTTTCCCAACCGCACCCCTAGGAAGTTAAATATATGATTATGAATTCACACGTTGCATGTTTTTCATTGGAAAAGTTTTATATCTCAAGCTGTTGATTTTTTTTTGATACATTCAAATTTTTTCATTTGCATTTTATGTTTAAATTAATGGGGTGTATTGATCTTGCTCTTTCCTGGATTTCACTTTTTCCTTTCTATTTATGTTATTTACAGTCTTCGAGAAAGATCTCGGGTTGAACAACTGCTTCGATATATTGTGGAGGAAGCTCCTGAGGATGCTGAAAAGAGACGTGCTTTTAAGTAAGTTCTCTATAGGCTGGTGTGTACTTTCTTGGAGGTTCCTCACTCCCCCCCCCCCTCCTTAAAAATGTATGTTTCATGTTTTCAACATTTGATGTTTTTACTGGTTTTACATTGCTGTTTCAGGTTCCCATTTATTGCTTGTGAAATTTTTACCTGTGAAGTGGACATTATTCTTAAAACGTTAGTAGAGGATGAGGAGGTAACTGCACTACTTTATTTAGACATTTATGTGGACTTGAAGCATATTACTGCCTTGGAGCAAACTTCATATGGCTTTGGCTTATCCTTATATTCCAACTGAATCGTTGGTTTTCTAATTTTGCATCTGGTTCTGGCTTATTTTGCCAGCTGATGCACCTGTTGTTTTCCTTCCTGGAACCCGACCATTCCCACAGTACGTTGCTGGCTGGTTACTTTAGCAAGGTACCTAATTTGAGTCAAAGCTTTTTTATTTTTCACTAATCACACAGGTCATGAGAAATTCAGACTGTTTCCTATTTGATTTCATGAACCCCTATCTTTCATTTCCAGTTTGAGTGAATTAATGTTGATTTGCTAACTGCTTGCTTCTAGGTTGTTATATGCTTAATGGTGCGGAAAACAGGCCCCTTTATGAACTTCATTCAAGTAAGTGAAATCTTGTATTTTTTCCCCAACTATGCAGAAGTTATCATCATCGCCACATTGACTAAGTAATATTGAGATAGCTTGACTACTTGTAATATTACTTTTCATCCTGAATAACTGGTTTTTTTGTGTTATATAATTGCCATAGAGTGATGTATGCTTAAACATTTGTGTGTTGTAATTGAGGCTGGAATGTTAAAGTAGTGGATAAATGGCAGAGTTAACCTGATGAGCCATAACCTGTTAAGCGCTGTTCAAAATTGAAAATGTAATCAATAGCAAAAATTGCTAAAATTCTATGAATTTCCAAGCCTAGAAGAGTACCACGATGAGGAGACAAACTAAAGAAAAGCAGTTCTTCAGAACAAGAAGAGATGTTTTTTCTTTTGGAAAATAGCCAAAAAGATGATTAGAAAACCTGAAAAAAATTCCTGAAATGACCACAAATTGGGTCCTGTTAGTAGATCCTGCTACTCGATGAAGTACTGGCACAGATATTGCCAAACTATTTCACCATATTATATCTTTTGTGCAATATTTGGACATAAAATATTGTATGGTTTTATTTTATTAGTTTTGGTCGATAATGTAATGTCAACTTTTTAAATATTTCAATTGTTATGTGATTGTGGTTTCTGTAGTTTTATACCTTTCAATTTTGTCCCATGCTAAATATTCCTCCTTTTATTCTAATTTAAGTCGGCGTCCGTAGCAAGATGACCATTTTCTCATTATATTAGGAACTATTATGCAGAAGTTTTCTTCTGATGCCTTAGTAATCCAATTCTAAGCTTGTATATGGTGGTGTCTGTTTTAATGTAGGAATGCAAAAGCACCATACAAGCAAAAGATGTGTTAATTACCTATGACAATAATTTTTTTAATCATTACTTACACATTTTTAAAAGCCTATCTATTATACACTTTATGGTTGGTGCAGCTTTTTATGTTGATGACATCATCATTACCTCTTTTGCACCTCATTTTGAATATTTTTTGTACCTCATTTTGAATTTCTTTTATGTCAAACCAAACACAATTGTAATGCTTATTTTTTTGCTTTTTTCCTGGTTTTATTGTTTATTGAAGGTGATTCTCTATTTCCATCATTTTTTTCAATTCAAAAGCTGATCCGGATGATCATTTCAGGCAGTCAATGTATCTCATTCGTTATTCTGGAAAGCAATTGTTGCATACTGATCTATACAACCAGTTGCAATGACATTGTTGGCAAAACTAGTTTTTTAATTTTAAAAAAATACAATTTTTAAATCTAAACCATTCATATTATTACCCATATATATTTATCTATGATTCCAAAATCAATTTGATTGGAAAGTTAATGTTGTAAAAAATAATACAACTTGAGAGTAGTAAATATATCATATAATTTAAAAAAAATATATCATATAGGAATTTCTGATCAATGTGATTTAGGCAACACAGACAAATACATATGGATGAATGATATAAACTTGTGAACATTTATCGTTGATCTATTTCAATTATGTTTCCCTTGCATTGTAAATCATGTGGTCACTTTTGTCATCTGCTATGGCATCCTGATGTGGTCCATAATTTTCTGTTGTGCTTTCACCCCACATTTATGTTTCCATGTCTGGTTCTTTTAACACATTATCCTAGAATTATATTTTAACACTTGAAAATGTGCTTTACTGATCTCTTCTCATTATCCTTATCTAGGGTCATCAGGAAATCTTTCATCAGCTTGTCGATCTAATAGGCATTACGTCTATTATGGAGGTTGGTAATCATGAATTCAAATATGCTGCATATTTTCATATGGAAATGTATCTGCATGCTTCATAATAAAATTTGTGAATATCTTTCTTGGATGGCTTACTGATTTGCAAGACATGCATACCTGAATTGCATCTCTTTTTTTTTTTTTTTGTAATTTGTTAATTCCTTGAGCTATTTCTTATTCTTTCCCTTTTGCAAGCAGGTCTTGATACGGTTGATTGGTGCTGATGAACACATGTATTCCAATTATCTGGACTCAATGCAGTGTTTACAAGATTCAGATGTGCTTCAGATGATTGTGGACAAATTCAGCTCATCAGTAAGTGCGCATGGGCCACATTCGTTGGTCTGATGGAGCTTTCCCTTTCAACTCCTCTTGCATTTTTGATTATGTAAGATTACTTAATGTATGCTAAGGTGCTATTCTCAGACCTGATTTTTGTACTGTCAGGTTTTCTTTGACATAAAACATGTCTATTCCTGCCTGTGCTATGTTGATTACCTGGTTACAGTCATCATCCAAATCAATTTTTTGGAATATTCATTTGTTGAAAAATATTTGATCATGATGTTGGTTGCAATCAAGCTGCAAGTTACATTTCAGATTTTTATTTTTTATTTTTTTAAGACATCATTTGAACAGGATTCTCTCTCTTTCTCTCTCTATTGAACATCATTTGAACAGGATTCTCCTGAAGTACATGCAAATGCAGCAGAAATCCTTTGTGCTATAACTAGGTTTGCTCCCCCAGGGCTTGCTGCTAAAATCTCTAGCCCAAGGTATTCTTTGTACCGAATTTAAACTATGCTTAGAAATTTTCTCTTTTTGTACTTTTTTTTTTTTGAATTTCTCTGAGCCAGAGTTTGCATTGATGTTGTTTGAATGCAGCTTTGTGGGAAGGTTATTCTCTCATGCGCTGGATAGTTCAAGACCAAAGTCTGTTCTAGTTCATTCTCTAGTAGTGTGCATATCTTTACTGGATCCTAGGAGATTAACAACAGCTCCTTATCATTCATTCCGAGGCCAGATGAACCAGGGACCATCAGTAACTGCTAATCCCGAGACAGTTGAAGGCATGCTGGGAAGCCTTGGTATGGTTGTTTCTGCTGCTTCTATTGCATTTGATCTCTTTTCTTTTTAAGATAGATCTCTTGAGTTTTTGTTGCCTGAGAAGTGAGAATTATTATGACAGTGGTGGAACTCTCTAGTTGTTATTCTAGCATCAGAGTTGAAAGGTATGAGTTTTTGTTGCATGAAGTAAGAATTACTACTGTAGCAGTTCCACCATGATGACATTTTTTGGGAATTAGTGATGATATATCCCCCAGAATTGTTGCTAATTGGTGATTTTCATCACTGAAGAATGGTGATGAATAATGTTACAGTTAATTGATTTTTCAGTTCATCATTTGGTGATTGCTTGGTGATAAACTGTTGGTTTATCTATAATATTGAAATCTTTTATTACTAAGTGATGACTTTCAATTTATTATTATTTTGACAAATGTGTATGTACTTACTCTTTTGCAACCACTTTGCCATTTCTCATATAGGTGCTTCTAGGAGCTTGTTATCCAGTGTGTATTTTATTTTGAATCATATGACTAAAAATAAAATCAAAGTGTTTATCAGGCATCATTTTACATGTCTTATATCAAGAGTTGAAAGTGATCAAATGTTTTCACTTCTTGTGGGCCCTTTTCTGACCATAGGCTTTTGGGGAAGGATAGGATTGATGGCATAAATAACAATTTTACCTTGGAAAAGATGAGTTGTCCAGGGTAGGTAAATATCTTATTGAGTGAAGGAGATGGTTTTTGAAACCCCTCCTTTACCCTCTAACCAAAATCTCTTGGCTATCAAAGAATTTCATTAGAAATTAATAGTTAAAAAATAGCTACTTAACATCATCATCATCATCATTGTGTTGCAGGTGATTTGGTAAAGCTTTTGGATGTTTCTTTGGGTGAGACTGTTTTGCCAACCACCTATGGCAGGCTGCAACCTCCTCTTGGGAAGCATCGGCTGAAGGTTTCTTTTGATGTTGCATTTATGCAATGATTTCACTCTCCAGCTACTCAATATAGTTGTCTTACGCTTTCCTTATGTTGACTTCTTGTAGCATAATCTTGGCGACTAGTCAACATGGAGATTCTCTATGAAAAATTCATTTTCTTCCATGTTATTTTCCTTTTTTTCTGGTGGTGGTTTATGTGGTTGGTAATATAACTGTAGATGCTAAAATCTCAAATGGAACTTTTTCAGATTGTGGAGTTCATCTCTGTTTTACTGACAGCTGGTAGTGAAGCTGCTGAGAAGGAACTGATTCGGCTAGGGGCTATACAACACATTTTGGATTTGTTTTTTGAGTAAGTCTCATGCAACATCTATGATGATTCAGAGCAGATATTTTAGACTTTGAGACACTGACGTCTGCTTTCGTGATGGTCATAGGTATCCATACAATAACTTTTTGCATCACCATGTGGAAACCATTGTAATTTCTTGTCTTGAGAGTAAGAAGGACGCGCTTATTGATCACCTTCTTCAGGATTGCGACCTTGTTAAGAGAATTCTTGGAGCGGAAAAAAATTCTTCATTGTCAACCGATCCGGTAGTCTAATTGTATTTGTCGATTTATCAAACATTATTCATAGTTGATTTTTTTATCTTATAAATATTCATATTTGTACTCTTGGTTTCCGTTGTTTTCTAAAGCTCATGTAATTTGTTTATATTTCATGTCAGAATCTTATGACTGATTAAGACTATTTTAATCTTCTTTCCCACTCTCTCTCACTATTATTATTATTATTTTTTAAAAATCTTATGCAGCCAACAATGACCACTTCAGAAAGGTCACCTCCTAAGATAGGGAATATCGGACACTTGACGCACATATCTAACAAGCTTATTCAATTGGGGAATAACAATAGCAAAATACAGCAACATCTGCAGGTTGATTCAATATTCTGCATTTCTGTTACTCTGAGGTTTTGATTCTCATCATCTATGTTAATATCATTCATTCAACTGTAATTTCAATGTAAAATTGTTGATATGTATTTATTATGAAATATAATTGGATGCATTATAATTATTTTCTGAAGATTAAGTTAGATTCTATTGGTGAAGAAATATTGCATCTGACTTTTTATTTTTTTGGATTGGGAATATTGCTTCTGACTTTTGTTGTATTGTTTTGTCGTACTTGATCACTAAATTTCATCAGACACTTTAGAAGCATTTCGTTGTTAGGCTTTCTATGATTAGCAGATTTTTTTTTTAAAAAAATTTCTTGTTGTAATTCTGTTATATAGCCACTCTGGATTTTCTCAAATCATCCCATGTCTCTTTTATTTTCTCTCTTTTTTCACCTTTTTACTCATTCTCAGGCTGACATATAATATTTTCCTTAACGAGTCATTCAAATCAAACCCCAAAAGATTCTCTCTCATAAAAAGATGGGAGGTTATGTCTGTTGTCGATTATTATTTTCTTTTTCTTAATGGACCTTGGATCAACTGATTCTATGCCACCATCAAAATGGATATTCCTTATAGTTTTAGAGAGGGAATTAGAATGGATCATGTGGATAATTCCAGTAGTTGCTTATTCATAATGTTATAACAAAATCTTTTTTTCTTTGGGTGTTTTTTTTGTTTATGGTTTTTCCAAAACTAAACTCCTTTTTATGTAGTAAGACAGCTATATACCTCTAAAAACTCTGCTTTTCTCTATCCTGATCAACTGTTGCCGTAATTACCTCAATCTTTCCTAGAAAAAAGCTTACCTATTTTACCTTGTCCATTTTATGGCTGATATCATGAATTCCAACTGCAAAGGTTTCTTGAACCACCACCTTCTTAGCCAAACACACGCCTTGTTTCCAACTGCCAGCAGAATATAAGGAATTAATCCTCAAAAGTTTGCTGTCTGAGATGGACAGCCTATTCTTTAAACCCACGCTAGTTCAAGGTGGGACCATTGATGTACCATGCCAATTTTAAATCAGAAATAAGTTTCATTCAAAGGTGATTAATTGGCTAAGGAGATGGAAGATGTTAACCTCTATGTGACTTGGATGCAAAGCATGGTTCCTCTATTGTTCATTGCCTGTGCACCTGGCACCTGCTGAGCGTTGTTCTTATTCAGATTGTCTATTGGTTGAAGTGTCTCAACCATAGCGGATAATTGGCGGATAATTGCAGGATGATGCAAATCCTGTGCAGGTGGCCACTGGATTCTCATTCCTGTGGCAAAATAATCTTGTAGATTGCCTGCAAATGTTACATTGTAGTCTGCTGTCTGCTGGACAATTCCAGGCTTCTTCTTTTCCTTATAACAAGAAGCAGTACAAACCAACCATCGTGACTTGGACATACCTGGAAAAGGAGTCTTCCAATTTGGATACTGGAGAGAGTTTAAAGTAGTAACTAGACTACTTGTCAGCCCAGACATACAGGATGCCAATCGTATGCACCCGGGCGCACTAACACCTATTTTTAAAAAAAAATTTCTGAAAATTTTTCATGAAACTGTTAATTTAAGTGTATTTAACATGTATATCAATTTTTACCATTTTCTAAGATTTTTAGATATTTTTTTTCGGATTTTTAAAAATCAGTGGCATTTTTAATAATTTAAAATTACTAAAATGCCACTAATTTTTAAAAATTCGAAAAAAATCTAAAAATCTCCAAAAAAGGTAAAAATTGAGGCACATGTTAAATACACTTAGATTAACAGTTGTGTAAAAAAATTTCAAAAAAAAATAAAAAAAGGGTGTATGCACCTATGTGCATTGAGGCTCAATGCATCTGGGTGCATTCAACTGCGCCGCAGAGATACAACACATTTCTCTGCAAGGGGAATCTTTAATTGCAGGCATACATTTTGTTTATTTCTCATTTTTTTTATTATCTATCTATTATTGTGGACCTGTGGTTATATCTTCTGTAAGATCTTAGAACTCATTTCTTTAAATTTCTGCTCTCTAGTTTATCTAATTTCCAATATGACTTATCTGTTCCATGACCTTTTCCTTGTAGGAAAATAGTGAGTGGCTCGATTGGCATTCAAATGTTCTACTGAAACGCAATGCAGTTGAAAATGTATACCAATGGGCCTGTGGGTAGGTGTTTCGTTGGCAGCAGCAATCACTCCAACTAGTTGCATGCCTGTCATTGTTTTTTATTCCATTTGTTCTTGTTTCATATGATAATTGCCAAAAGATGGAAGGGATCTAAAATGAGTTGTTAGGACTGAGTTATTTGGTGAAATATTTTGTTTATTTGCATTTTGATTCATTGAAAGCTAGTCTTTCCTCATCCTTGCCATTGCTCGTACTAGGACATGTATCTTCTGTGTGGGCACATGTTTCTTTACATACAGATAGGAGCGGTAGAATGTTTATACTCTTCATTCATACAATCCTTTGCCAGGGAACATTTCTTTGTAAACATTTGAGTTTAATATTTAACTGTTGTTGGCTTTTTAGGCATAGTTTTGATATGTCAACCACCAAAACAACCTTTTGAATGACTACTTCATGCATTGATATTATAGCACATATCTGATTGCCTCTTTTATCAATGCTTCTCAAGATTTCTCTCTAGTTCTTTTTGGAGCGATGGTCATTTTTCCCTACTTCTGAAATGGGTCTCAATCTTATGCTTACTGTTTTTTTTTAACTGGTGCAGGAGGCCTACTTCATTACAAGATCGAACGAGGGACAGTGATGATGATGATTTCAGAGATCGAGATTATGATGTGGCAGCGCTGGCAAATAACTTGAGCCAGGCATTTCGTTATGGCATCTACAATAATGACAGCATTGACGAGGTACTTGAAGGGATGCCTTAACTGCTTCTGTCATCATTTTTCTATTAGTAATAATATGAGCAAAGTAATCTATGGAATATTTCCACCAGCTACTTGCTTCCTGGCATGTTGCCAATCATCTTTCAAGCAAATAATTCATTGATTTCTCATTGAATTGTTAGGAGGGATCTGTGGGAAGATAAAGAGTCAGTCAATTCGGATGATTTTTATTCTTTGTCTACCTAGTTTTGATTTTCATTTTATGGTGTCTCAAGAACAAAAAAGTGAGTGAGTGAGTGTGTGAGCTTTCTCTGAAACAAAAGGAAAAAAACAGAAAAGCCAAAAAACAGTTGGATGGGTATTTGTTATTTTATTATCACTATTTGTGGATGTTATTTTACTATTATTATTTGTGGATGTTGTTGCATTAACCTAGCCTGTACTGGTGGTACTTGCAGGCACATGGATCACTTGAACGGGATGATGAGGTATGCATTTTAAATTTTAAAAGATTACTGGATGTTTGCATTAGGAGGCTTTGCATTGTGTTCAGGTTGCATTAAGATGTGCGAATTTTGCATAATTATTTGATTTGAATAGAGGGTGTGCCTTGGTGCAATGATAAGAGTTGTTGCAGAGACTAGAGACTGTGGGTTCAAATCACAGGAAACAGCTTCTTTCTGAAAACAAGGGTGTGGCTGTATATGTGGACGCCCCTCCTTGGAACCCAGCAACCTGCAATGTGGAAGAGCTCTATGTACAGGGTCGGCCATTTGATCTAAAAAATCCACAAATTTTGAAACGATTATTTGACTTTTAATTATCAATGCCTTCCAGATGCATTGTTTTGAATTTTTGTTTGAGTATAATAATATTATAATTTGAGCTATAGATGTGCAGGCACATTGTAGGGGTTTGAGTTAGCCATTTGATCTAAAAATTATCCACAAAATTTTGAAACAATTATTTGACTCTAAAATATCAATGCCTCCTATATGCAGCGTTTTTGAATTTTTGTTTGAGTATAAATGTAATAATACTATGAGTTGGAACTCTAGATGTGCAGACACACATTTTAGGTGTTGGAGTTATTCAATTGGAGACTATTCAGGACCTTAATTTTCTGGGTTCCAGTGATTTGTTGGGGCAAAAAAAAAAAAAAAAGAACTGCATTTCAGAAATGTTATTATATTTTATGAATGTGATCGCAGCCGTCATAGTTATTGATACATTGGCAAGCGTTTTTCAGAATAGGCTAGAGATGGAAGACAAAAGTGCCTTTTATACGTTGGTTACTGTCTGGAGAATTCTCATAGTTCAGTCAGTCATTTTTCTTGCAGTAGCTTGTATATAATGCATATACTTCCTAATGAGTCTAAGGGTGTATTACTTCCTGATGAATCAAGGGTTTGTTTGATAAATACACGAAAACTTTTATTTCCATGACTTTTTCACATTCTTTTTCATACAATTGCCTTACTTTCCAATCATTTCAACACATCTTTCCATACAACTACTCTTCTTTCCAATTAGTTATACATATTCTTCCATACAACTATTCTGTACTCCTAATTATTATCCCTACTGTAGCACATCACTCTCCACCTTTTCTAAACTTTTTCCGACAAAAAACTTTTCAACATTTTTTTCTACCTTTCCAAACAAAACCTAATTGTGAATAATTTAGGTACGCCTGTACATGTGGTACCTCTTTTTTCTATTGTCCTTCCTGTTGATTGATTATTAATTTAATGCAGTACCATGTTTTTTGATTGAAAGATTCCAGTCTTTCAATCAGGGACTACCTAGAGGATTCTAGAGAAAGAAGAGGATTGGAAGTGTGGGATTTGTTTCAGGTGTTTGGGGAATCTTCCTTGCACCAGCAGATCTATGACATTATACGTATATTGCTGAACATTAGATGATCCAATTCCTAGAACTGGCCTGTTTGATCTGCCGCCAGTACCAATTCCTCTTCCAATTGTTACTAGTTGTGCAAAATGTTTATGTGCTAACTTGAGCTCTGATTAGGATTGCAGACTATCCATGCCTGTTCTTGCACCTAACTTTTTTTTTCTCTTTCTTTATCGAGTGGCAGAAATCATCTTTCTATCAATTAGATAGCTCTTTTATATAATGGTGTTTGGCAGGATGTCTACTTTGATGATGAATCTGCTGAGGTTGTGATATCTTCTCTTCGTTTGGGTGATGACCAGGACAGGTACCTTTGCGACACTTTCTACTGAGACTTGTAATCCTCTTCTTATTTTGTTACCACATTCCTTACCTAACTAGATATGGTGGCAGTGCCTCTGTATCGTGTTGCACTAGATTGAATAAGCCAGATGGCTTCTTATCTTAGGCTACTGAGCTCAGACTTAGGATTGCAGCTGAAGATTCTGAAAGATGGACCACAAAATGATATGGGTTGACATAATTTTGGGAACATCTCAACTTGTGATCTATTTTTGCTTGTTTGTAGACATTTGTGGCATGAACAAGAGCGTAAATGTTCATAATGATGAATATTCCTGCTGTATGTTCTTGCTTTTGTAGCCTGTAGGCTTGTTTTCTTCTACTCTGCTGACTAAATTCATCATCGTACAGTGGCTCTCTCTTTACAAATTCCAACTGGTTTGCTTTTGAGGATGATAGAGTTGTCAATGAGAGGTCAACTGGGTCGATTGCATCATCATCTCCAGGCATGGTGGAGAGTGGCCCCCTAGGCAGCAACAACAGCGATGATGAGGTTGTTGTTGGTGAAGATGACTTGGTCAGTGCTGCAGTGCATTCAAAGGAACCTGATCCTGGGTCTAATCCGAAGGAGCTGTTGTCTGGAAGTTCACTGAACAGTGGATTAGAGGATTCAAAGGAAGACACTGGACCATCAATTTCTGGTGATGGTGACAAACCGCCGGAATGGGTTGAATGGAGGGAAACCCTTGACTCTGGTGACCATTCTGACGTGGAACCACCTCCAATGGCTGTACCAAATGGCGAGCCAGAAGAAGCAAAAGATCAAAATTGCAATGCGATTGATGTGGAACCTAGCACTCCAAATGGTGGGGACACAAACACCGGAGGCAATGATGAAACCTTATGTTCATCCCAAGTTGGCTCCAGTCATGCTGATCAGAGTGCTGCTGCATCTGCTGGGTCCATGGAAGCAATCATGAGCACGGTTGAGGAACATGACAAGGATGTAGGTGAGAAAAGTGATGCACAGTGAATGGGTTAAGGGTTGATGGTTCCTGTCATTTCTGCAAATCGATTTGGTGGTGATAGGCCGGCAGCAGTGCTTGCTGGTAGAATTCCACCAATCGGTCAGTGTAACTGTAGAGCTCTTTGTACATCTCTGAAGAAGTGGCGGTGGTTCAGAGGCTCTGATAATATTCTTTCTCCGTCTATGGTCAGGCGCTGTAAAAAAGATTTGGGGAAAAAAAAAAGGATGGGTAACCTTACGTGTCTCTAGTTCAAAGGGAAAGGAGCAGGCATACATTCGATGTTTTTATTCCTCATAACCTCTGTGAAATGGATCGGCTGCATGCTGCTGATGGACGTTTTAGATGTTTTATGTTCATAATCATAATGGGTGGTTCATGCCCCCTCTTCTTCATGGCGGATATCGATAGACTATGATCAGAAAACAGCCTGTTTTCTTCACCTTGTGTTCAGAACGGCAGCGGCCCTTGGAATGCCATTCATTTGTGCGTGTAACACAAGTCCACTCACATCATGCTTATGCGCTGTAGGTGCGGTTCGAAGTAAACTATCCATTACTTGTTCATTTGGCCTTGCGCTTCCGATTTTTGTCGGTATATTTTTTTCTTCGATTAGGTATTTTTACACTACATTTCAATTTATCTTACAATTAAGCATTGAGATAATTTTTATAGAGAGACTTAAGTTCCTAAATATAAATAGGGGAGATCATACACATCCAAATATTAAAAGAGAGAGAGAGAGAGAGAGCATATTCGGCCGGGATTGGACCTCGATTGCATGCGCCCGGGCGCATACACTTATTTTTTTTTATTTTTATTTTTCAAAATGTTTTTACAATATTGTTAATCTATATTTATTTAATATGTGTATAAATTTTTATTATTTTTGGAGTATTTTAAATATTTATTTTTTATTTTTAAAAATTAGTGGCATTTTTGCCACTATTTTCAAAAATAAAAAATAAATATCTAAAATACTAAAAATGGTAAAAATTTATACACATGTTAAATACACTTATATTAACATTTTTATAAATTTTTTTTGAAAAAGTAAAAAAAAAAGGGTGTATGCGCCCGGGAGCATGCAACCGGGTGCATGCAATCGGATCCCTTTGATAATCCCCACTTTTCTGGAGCCCAATCGCCTGCTCTCGGGAGCAGGCAGCGTTCCCTGCTCCCGGGAGCTTATACCCATTTTTTTTAATTTTTTTTTGAAAATTTCTCTTAAACAGTATT
The DNA here is from genome assembly GCA_030490835.1 of Annona cherimola. Classification (NCBI taxonomy): domain Eukaryota; kingdom Viridiplantae; phylum Streptophyta; class Magnoliopsida; order Magnoliales; family Annonaceae; genus Annona; species Annona cherimola. The sequence goes on along the minus strand of CM059975.1, from coordinate 9,293,646 downwards.
AATCTAGATGTATTTAACATGTGTATAAGTTTTTACCATTTTTGGAGTATTTTAGATATTTATTTTTTATTTTTGAAAATCAGTGGCGTTTTAAGTAATTTTTACTTAAAATGCCACTGATTTTCAAAAATAAAAAATAAATATCTAAAATACTCCAAAAATGGTAAAAACTTATACAAATGTTAAATACACCTGGATTAACATTTTTATAAAAAAAATTTCAAAAAAAAAATAAAAAAAAATGGGTATAAACTCCTGGGAGCAGGGAACGCTGCCTGCTCCCGGGAGCAGGCGATCGGGCTCCCACTTTTCTGCCCGGTCCGGCGCCGGTATTGTGTTTCTTTGAGATTGTACTTTGACTAGTCAAAACGTAAGGTAGGCTGGATATTTACTTAATCATATTACTGTGGGCACAAATTACAGTAACCGGTTCGGTAGACGAGAATATTTTTCGAATGATAAGGCTAATGTAACGGTGCACTTGACAATGTGGTGCTTAATCTTGATGATCAAGGAGCTAAATCAGGAAGATAAATCTCAAAAATTAATTATTGACTTAAATATGTCCTTTAATTGTTAAAGTAAACAGTCGAGCTAGTATGATCAGGGCGATTACATGGCGCTTCTAGATCAGGTTTGTTTCAATCTTGTTGGTTAATGAATCAGGTTATCAAGAATGGCATTTTGCAAACCGTGCAAATGTAATAGAATGGTAGAAGGTGGAAGGTATTAAATGTATTGACTACATATTTTTCATTTTTTTATTCTTAATTTTCTTAGATCTTTCTATATACCTGTTTTAGCTATTTCCACTTTACGTCTATTCTTTTCAGGATTTATTCACTTCTATTTTAGCTAATCCTCAAATTCTCCCTTAGGTATGATCAAGGCTATTAAAGTGTGCCTTTGAATCACGCTTGACTTGATCTTGACGATCGGCGGCCATCACAACTTGGGGTACAGAGGATGGGGAAATGCCTAACACAGGTGTTCTCTTCGGAGAATACTTCGACGTTAGTAGTTCTCTAATTTAAAAAGTTACATGGACTAATGAGCAATGGAATGCAACGTTATTATAAATAATTGATGAATTTCCTCTTCTACTTACAAAGTTTATTCCAAATTAATGTTTCATAAATTCTTTCTACACCCATAATGTTTTATACTAAATTCCTACTATACACAAACTATTAACAATATTGCATATGATAGTTATTTATTTTACTGAAAAGATAATTTTGCCTATTCAAAATTTTTACTATTGAAATGGTTTAGTTGCAATATACACTTCGTGTGATAGGAAATCAACAACAGGTGTATCAATAATTCCAATGGGTTTATTTAGGGATGAATTATTTAAATTAGAAAATAGAAAAATATTCTTTTCAATTGATAAATAACAGTTACATTACGGAAGTATTATATAAATTTAGGATAAAATGCTATAAGTATAGAAAAATTTATAAAACATTATAGGTATATTACAATTTAGGAGTAAATATTGTAAATATTATACTTTGTAAATATTGTAGGTACAAGAGTGATTTTTATAAAATAACTTATGAATATTTTTTATTACATGAAAACTATTACTCTCTCTGACTCAAAGCCAAGTCCATATTCACATGCACACACAATGTCAATTGGGCCATGTAAATAGTTAAAGAGCTCAATTATATACATCATGATGTATTTTAAGCAAAAATATAGTATTCATTTTTATTTTTTATTTTTTTATTATAAATATGTTTTCCTAAATGAATTTAATTTATGATCGAATTTTGTAATCTTACAATACTTTTATATATTTTTTATTTCTGAAAACCATCAATTTTAGATACATTTAAATCATTTTCCACCATTGTAAAAAATTGATCTCTAAAGATAAAAATAAATATTTACAAGTATTGTAAAATAACAAGTTTAAAACTTGGTATACGATTAAAAACACTTAGAAAATATGTTTATGAAAAAAATCAAAAGATATAATTAATTGTAAAAAAAATAATGTAAATACATAATGATGACTACAATTGGGCTTTTAATATTTAACAGGACAGTCGGCCAGGGCTTATTGTGTATGCATGTGTGTTCTGCTCATGTGAGACCGCCCGCCATTCATCGCGGCATTTAATCTTCTTGCGTCCTTCTCAGCCATTTTTCCCTGCTACACGCATCGGCCAACGCCGAAAACTACCTTCTTCATCTCCCTCTCTCGTCTCTAACACCCCAACCTAGCAGCTGCATCCCCACACAAAACCCTAGCCCTAGTTCCTGTGTTACAGCTTCCACGTGATGGAAGAAGACTCCGAAGGCGTTCTCAGCTTTGATTTCGAAGGCGGTCTTGATGTTGGCCCCGCCTCTACTGCCGTCAATCCCAATTCCTCTTCCTTGATTGGAAACGACCCCTCTGCTGGCCACAATGGCAACAACCTCACGACGGCTGCTCCTGTCGGCGGTACCGGCGCCGGCGCCGATGTCGCTGGCGTGGGCGGCCCTACTAACAGTCAAGGCCATCCAACGATGATGGGAGGCAGAAGAAGCTACAGGCAGACGGTGTGTCGGCACTGGTTGAGGAGCCTGTGCATGAAGGGGGATGCTTGCGGCTTCTTGCACCAGTACGACAAGTCGAGAATGCCGGTGTGCAGGTTCTTCCGCATGCACGGAGAGTGCCGTGAGCAGGACTGCGTCTACAAGCACACCAACGAGGACATCAAAGAGTGCAACATGTGAGTCTTGTTTTCATACTCGCTTTCTATTGATGGACTTGATTTCGTTAGGTTTAGTAATTTCCTGGAAATAAGACGCCTACAGCTCTCTCTGTTTTGGGTGGCTTGGTGCACTTTCTCCCGTGCTGTAATTCATGTCGATTTTCATTTTTTTTCCCGCTCGTATTGAAGAAAGAATTGTCTCCATTGCAAGAAGTACGAGTATGGTGGTTTTCTAAATTAATTACGGTTGCACTGAAAATCAGTTCTGTTACCCAACGTAAGGAACTCCTGTCTACCATTCGGCATCCTGCGACCTGGATTATGATTCATTGCAATTTTCGTGTGACTTGCAATTTTGGTTTTGTTGTTTTCCTGTCATTTACTAGTGTCGATGCAAAGTTTCATAAGAAAATATAAGACCGATGCCTTTGTTATTATTTAGTATCTAGTACGCAAGTGAATAAAATTTGCTAAAGGAAAAAAACTACAGAACTAAACATATGGCTAAGAAGAATAACGTTTGTCATTTGACATGTGAATTGGATAGTGAGTTTATACGTATAGCACTACATCTCTCTCTCACTCTCGCGTTTCTTTTGGTAAGAAATTGGAGGTTTGATGTTCCTATCTTTGTCTTATCAATTAGTGTTTCCTGCAGAACGTGCCATAAAGATCCAGTCAATAGATGTTACTATTTCCCCTAAATTCATTAATATATCCAAAAAGTCGTCTACAAAATGAAGAATGAGAAAAATAACTAACAGGAATCAGTCTTTGAGTGTACGTCTAGATGAATATTCATGGCTGGCTGGAAGATTTTCACAATGGATTAGTACCTTGGATGTTTGGGATAAATATCTTGTTGGTATCTATTTTTTTAATGAGCGCTGTCTTTGGGTGCTTCATGTCTTCCTTTTTTTTTGTTAATTGAACTTGATGGATCGAGATATGATTTTATGTAAAAAGAAAGCACAATTTCTTAAACTTAATCATGTGGGCTTTGCACTTGATGACTGGTCATGCATTTTCAGTTGGTTGCTCTAGTTACAGGTGGTGGGTTTTCATTTTTAGAAGGATTTGTTTTCGAAGAAGAAAAGTGTCATTATGCTTTTCAATATCTTAACACCTCATGTATACAAAGCTTGTGAATGCAAACTTTTAATAAGCAAAAGAATGCGCAGATTCCTTTGCATTACAAGAGCTATAAAAGTTTGGCCACTATTTCTAAATCTATCAGTGGATTGCAGGTACAAATTGGGCTTTTGTCCAAATGGTCCAGATTGCCGATATAGGCATGCAAAGATGCCTGGACCTCCACCCCCCGTGGAAGAAGTCTTTCAAAAGATTCAGCATCTAAATTCTTTTGGTTATGGACCTTCGAACCGGTTTTTTCAACACAGGAATAGTAATTATAACCAGCAAGCAGAACGGCCTATATTTCCTCAAGGTTCAGCTGCAGCCAATCCTGCCGCTGCAGTAAAAACTTCTACAACTGCAGAGTCCCCTAATATTGAGCAGCAGCAACCGCCACCGTCACAAGCACAACAGGCTCAGCAGCAGCCAGCCAGTCAAACTCCGATACAGAGTGTTCCCAATAGTTTGCCAAATCAAGTCAGAAGTAATGTAACACCACTACCCCAAGGGCAGTCTAGGTGTGTCCAGAGTTTTAGTTATCCAATGGTCTTGTAAAGCTAGCTTGTACTATATTTCCTTTACAGGTTACTTATGGTCAGTAATAAATCTGTTGTACTTGGCTTCTTGGACGCATACATCAATGGATATGGCATTTTCATGCAACTACCATGGACTTAACCGTTAAAGGATTTGGTGGCTTTAATTTTCATGTGTGAGGCACTGATGGTCAATTCAGTGATCAACTTGCCATGGTGTCCCATCCATTCTTCAGCTCAGTTGTGCAGCAATGATATTGGTTTCCTCCATTCGTGAAACATTCTGTCACCTAAGTGGCTGCTATGCAAATCCAAATGATTTGTGGTCATCATCCAAGTTGGTACTTCAATTTTGCGACTGAAACCTCATGGTCCACAAAGGCAATGGTCCTATTGTTGTGGTGATCCTTTATGACCAGATTCAACCAATCTTCTGCTGTCTGCCTCTAGATTGGTGGATACAAATTAGGACTATTAAACATGTTTAAAATATGAATATTTTGGAATCTATTCCAGGCTTGATGAAGTTTTTCTTTGGTAGTTGGCGAGAACATTGTATGTATAATGCCTATCATTGCTTGGCCTGATCTGAATACCAGGCCAGGAAAGCAATCAGGGCATCATTCATTAAACCTAAGCGAAATTACCTGGTTGAATCATGAAATCAGGTAAATTTAATCACCAGACTACTGCATTTGATTGCATATATGCACTTGCATTTCACATCATTTTATTGTGTTCTCACTAATTTTTATACTTCCTGTTTGAGCTGGAAGTGAGCATTTACTTACGTCCCTGTTGTTAAAATATGAAAATTTAGGTATTTTATTGTTAAAAGTTGCAACCGGGAAAACTTGGAACTTTCAGTACAACAGGGAGTATGGGCAACTCAAAGAAGCAACGAGTCCAAACTTAATGAAGCTTTTGACTCAGCAGAGAATGTTATTTTGATATTTTCTATCAACCGAACTCGGCATTTTCAGGTAGATATAGGATTCGTTCTCTGTTCCAATCCATTTTTTTATAAAATATTCTTTATTCTAGTTATTGTTTTTTAAGTAAAATTTTGATCTAGTAAATTATATTTCTTGTCCGTCTCGTGGTATTTTATCAATTCTATTCATTATTGCTTAATTCATACACCAATTCCAGAAAATTCTGCTTCAGTATTACCAATTTCAACAAGGCATGCTTCGTTGAAATTATAGCATATTATAATGAACAAATTGTTTGTGATTTCCAATTTTCAGGGATGTGCAAAGATGACGTCCAAAATTGGTGGATTTGTCGGCGGAGGAAATTGGAAACATGCACATGGAACTGCACATTATGGCCGAAATTTCTCTGTAAAATGGTTGAAGGTATTCTGGACTTATTCTGACTTCTAATGCAGTGTGTCATATTTCCATAATATCTTGCATCCACTTCAGAAGCTTCAATCTTGTCTGCAACAATCGAGCATCTTTGCATTTAGTTAACTGTTTTGGCACCATTCAGGTGTTTCTTCATGCTCGTTTCTCACTTTAGAGATAACTTTTTTTTGTTTCTTTTCTATGTTTTCTTCCAACTTATTGGGCTGATCTGCCTGAATCCTGTAAGGTTCAGCTTTTGTGTGGCATCAACCACCAAGCTAACACCACACTATATGGTCACTGGTGGAATTTCAAGCGTTGGATGTTTTTATGTGCTGGTATGGTAAGTGCTTGTGCGCATGGAAGTGCATGGCTGCATGCAGAAGTACAATTAATTGTCTGTGTTACCATATGGTTGAGGGAATAGTGGTGTTCGTGGGGCACTAGAGTGTGCATTTGTCAATAGTTTTATGCATATACTTGCATGAAATCATATGTTCCTGGGACCAAAATTGATTGTCTTTCACTTGGTGTGTGAAACTTGTCTTTGAGGGTGACTAGCCAAGCTGAGGATGCCAGGTTGATGAGCGGCAAGATGAGGATGAAATTAGAAAGAAAAACTTTGGTGGGCCTGTGAGCACACTACTATTACATGATGAATAGTTGGCTGTTGACTAGATGGTAAAATATGTGCAATGGGAGCAGTTGTCTCTGGTTAGAAGTTATCTCAAGTGTCGGAGGATAGTTCGCATCCCAGTACCAAAAAGACCCAGGAGGATTTGTGCTGGGTGTAGTGAGAAGAAGATTTAATGTCCCACAGTTCTCCTGTGATTTGAAATGTTGTTTGTGAGAAATTGGATGTACTTTCTCCTGCCCTTCTATTGTTTCACTGAATGGATGAAAAATCTAGTATGCGTGTTTCCACTAATGGATTAGTGAATAATCCACTACTTGCGGTTAAATTTTTTTATGTGCTGCTATTTCTTAATTCATCTTGAGGTGTTAATTATGATTTCATGTTTCACAATGTGATTCTCTCTTTTCCTCATGTCTGAGTTGATGACTGTGTATTATTCTTCTGATCTCAATAAACTCACACCTCCAACTTTTAACTGCAGCTATGTGAATTATCCTTTCACAAGACTCGTCATTTGAGGAATCCATATAATGAGAACTTACCAGTGAAGGTAGAAATTTGTGATTTTCTAGTCATTGAATTCCAAATCTCTTGTTCATTATGTTCAGTTTTGACTCCCTTTAAAACAAATATAAAGGACAAGATATTGTTCAAGGAATTGGAAGAAATTTGTTCCTAGAGTGCTGAATATGAGCATCATGGGACATTCAGAAAATGTCATGGAATCATTTTGTTTAGCAAAAATTTGGGATTTGTCCTCCTTTTCGTTTTTGCTCTCTTTGAGAGTAGGAGAGTCTGGTCAAGCCGGAGGTCATAATGACCTGTTTGGTTTCAGTGTTTATGGCGATTAGAAAGGCCCTGTGTTAGTGTCAGGACTTGGGAGTGAGTTTATTGAAGCCGAGGGCCATAACAGCTTGCTTGGTTCAATGTATAAGGGAAGTAGAAGGGAAAAAAGAAGTGAAAGTGATGTCTGAGGCTTGAAAAGAATGTAAGCCGGTAAGAAAATAATATGGTGGCCCTGGAATAGATAATGTCAATTCTGACAAATAGTTTTTGGGCAGCAATCAATAATGATGGAAAAGATAGGGTTGACTGTGGAAATGAAACTTGACTGGGGGGATGTTATGTCTTGTTTGGTTTGGTATTACAAGATACAGTATTTAAAAGGGAGGTAAGATGGGTTTTAAGCCCCTTATACCTCAAACCAAACCAGACCCAAGTAGAGAGCATGATAGGATTAAGAATTCATGTATTTTGGGACTGGGAGGCTGTTCCAATTGGTGTCACAAACATTTCAAATTTCTGAATATCTTCCAATATCATCGCAGGCTTGAAATGATATTTTTCTGACATTTATAATGTGCTGATAGCATTTAGCTTTCCTGATCAATGATTTGATTGTATTCTGATGTTAACATTTGTTTAAAAAGAAAAGGTGAAATTTATATCAGGACCGATCTGGACCTGGACCCTTGTTCCTATTAGATGTAATGGTCAATCTGTGCTTTTTGTTCATTAAACTTCTTGTTGCAATGTCTTATCTTGCAGATAAGCCGAGATTGCCAAGAGTTGGAGCCTTCTATTGGGGAGCAGTTGGCCTTACTACTCTATCTTGAGCCAGATAGTGAACTTATGGTATGTTGACTATCTGTCGTAGGTTCCAATCATGTTTTCTTGCTGAGTGCAGTTGCACTTTTTTGTAGCAATGGTTGTCTTCATCCAGACTTTTGGACGACTATGTGGGCTCAGTTGAATGAATCCTGCTTGCAAGTCAGGACTATCCTGGACCGCATCCTTCGTTGGATCAGATAATTTGTAGTTTAGGTTGATCCTCCTAGGTTGGAAGATCATGGTTCTTCTCCAGACTGACTAGATTCTGTCTTGGTAAAATAACTCCATGATACACCGGGATCTGATTTACTCAGAAATGAGAGAATACTTTCCAAGTAGGCACTGTAGAAGCAGATGATATTGCAAATCAAATTCTCATGCTTGCTGCTAATTGTTCCTGGATCCCACTGCAGGCATGTGTTGAGATTTAGCATGTGGTTCCCACCTATTGGCTGTTCTAATTGTTCAACTGACTGATCGCCATTACCTTCTAAAATTCCAGAATTCACCTCAGTTAGAGGTTTTTCTTGACTGGATTTTCATTAGAGATCCCTGACTTGAGACCACAATAGTTGACAACCATCCTTTTCCTTATGAAATTATTAGTTCCAATATTGACTGTAAGAGAGCAGGGACAACTGATTTTAGTCTCCTTGTAGAGATTTTGATGTGCCAGGAGCATGAAAATTAGGTTAATTTTGTTTGATTTTGATTTTTTTCCCTGGATCTCTCTAGTAGTCTTCTAATTTTTAAAAATCTCCCTCTTTATTCTTCTCTCTGTTTCTTACCTTCTCACCCCCTTGGGATGATTTTTTCCTCTTTCTTCTTAATTCCCCGCTCCTATGCTACTCTCTTCTTTGTTCACATTCTATTGTCTGGGTTCAAATAATGATTAACAACTGTAGTGTGGAGCAAATCGTGGGATTGAAGCTAGTTTCTGGTCATTTATCCATGAAACTTCCTCTTTTGTCTGCTAGATTAACTCAATGTTTATCTGGTTTGTTCGTACGGAACCTTTTGGATTTCATTTTGCATTTATGAAATCATACCATGTGAACTTTCTCTTCATTTTTGGAAGGCTTTTCTTCATTAAATTCCTTAGTAATATTACAAAGGAAATTCCATCTAAATGGTCCAATTGGGATTCAGATGGTTTTTTTTTTTTTTTTTTTTTTTTTTTTTTCTGTTCTTCAAAAATATATGTAGGCTTCTGATTTAAGAGAAAACGAGCGCTTGTTAAAATTCTCTCTTTATATTGTTCACTTAGGTATTCATTCTAAATTTTGGCTTAATATTAGTCAAACAAGTTGTATGAACATAACGAACGGATTATTTCCATGTAACATATATCATGGGACCATTTCCCATCAATGACTTGTTGGAAAAATTAAACATCGAATTTTAATTGTTGCTTCAGGCTATTTGGGCTGCTGCAGAATCAAAACGGGAAGAAGAGAAGGCAAAAGGAGTCAATCCTGATGATGGGGCTGAGAACCCTGACATAGTTCCTTTTGAAGACAATGAAGAAGAAGAGGAAGAGGAAAGCGAGGAAGAGGAAGAGAGCTTTGGTCAGGCTCTTGGTCCCAACCAAGGCAGGGGAAGAGGAAGGGCAATGTGGCCCCCACATTTATTGATGGCACGAGGTGCGAGGCCAATTCCAGGTGTCAGAGGATTCCCACCTGTCATGATGGGCCCTGATGGATTCAGCTACGGAGGTGTTACTCCCGATGGGTTTACCCTGCCAGACCCTTTTGGTATGGCACCCCGTGCTTTTGCTCCTTATGGCCCCATGCCCCCAAGGTTTCCTGGTGACTTCTCTGGCCTGAATCAGAGTTCTGCCATGGGCTTCAATCCCATTGATGGAGCTGGCCCCACAGGTGGGATGGTGTTTCATGGGCGGCCTTCTCAACCTGGGGCTGTTTTTCCTGGTGGTGGACTAGGGATGATGATGGGTCCTGGGCGTGGCCCATTCATGGGTGGCATGGGAATGCCCGGTGCACCTCAAGCACGAGCTGGTCGACCGCCAATGGGCATGGTTCCATTTCGTCCCCCTCCGCCTCCCCCTCCACAACCAGCAGGTCGTGCGGTAAGGAGAGATCAGAGGTGCTCAGGGAATGATCGGGGTGACAGATACACTCCGGAGCATAGCAGCAAGGGACAGGAGACCCCTGGCCCCAGCGGTGGGCAGGATGATGGGTTGAGGTATCCACAGGCTTCGAAGGCTCACCATGGAGAATCATTTGGTGGGGGAAACAGTTTCAGAAATGATGAGAGTGAGAGTGAAGATGAAGCCCCAAGGCGGTCTAGACATGGGGAGGGTAAGAAGAAGAGGCGGGAGCCAGAGGGAGGAGAAGCCGCATCTGATCAGTGGGACGGCCGTTCAAATGAGAATTAGAGCCAGCACGGCTATTAACTTTGAATTGGGTTTTTGGGTGCCCCTCCTTTCTCGAATTTTTTCACCACCCTTGCCTGAAAATATTCAGGTGGCCGAACCGACAGTCCTGTTGTGATATCTCATTTTCCATAATTTTTTGGATTGTGTCTTATAGCTGTGACACTAGCAAAGATGTATATTTCAGGAAACGGGAAAATGGAAACGGCATTTGGGGGAGAATTTTTTCTCTTCCTAAATTATGGTCAAGTTATTTTCGCTCGAAATTGTCCTTTTTCCATAGACTTGATGGCAGAGCATTCGTTGTTGTCGGACATCCGTTGTGCACAAATCTGAACCGTTCAGATGATGACTTTGATAGCTTTTATTTGTCGATGATATAGGAAGCGCAGCAGGATTATGATGTTCCTCATTTTTCACGGAGGTGCTGTTGACCATCAATGCTTTTTAGATGGTGCTGGTTTGAGGTCCTCCTCGTTAAGAAGTCTCTATACATCGTTGTTATTGTCCGTTATTTGTTGGTTGTCTTTTGGATTGCAAGCAGTGCTACTTGGGCTACGCAGGTGTTGTTTGGGGTTATTTTAGATCAGATCGCTTATTCTTTTTTTTCAAGGTGGGGTCAGTTTTAGTTAGTCTTTATACTATTTTTTTAAAAATAATAATTTTACTTAAAAACCTATAATTAGAATGATAATAATATCAATTTTAAAATATATTTATTGAATCTACGATAATAATATAATTTTTAAAATATATTTTTATTAAATCTACTAAATAATTGATAAATTAAAGTTTTTTTATGTACTTAAAAGATATATTTACATCTTTCGTATAAAATATATTTCATAAAATAAATATTGAATATATATTAGTAGTTCAAGTCGGTTTAAAATACCCTTGCTTTGAAACTTGTTATACCCCAATTGAATTAAACAATTTTTTTTACCTGAACCAGTCTTCGGATACCCAAAGGGTCCATTTTACCGGAGTTGCACTTTTACTTTTTTATATTCCTCAAAAGAAAAGACTGGGGTTAGTCGACCAGGCAAGTCAGTTATGCTTTGCAACGATAAGCCGGTTTCTATCGAACCAACCACTTTAGGTTTTACTAAATGACTTTTTTTAATATTATATATACATCATGACAACTTGATATTATAATGAAATACATTCACACCTTCACACAGTGGAGAGAATTTTATCTAAACCCCCGTCACAGGAGGAAATTGAAAAACCCCAACAACAACAGGGAAAGTCCAAAATCCTCATTACAAAGGGACTAAATTATAAAATGTCACACCATACCACTGAACGACTCTTAAATCTCTCATATAAACTGCAGGTATCGAGGTCTTGAGGCTTTGCTCTCTGGACTGGATCAGTTCAGTCTATACACGCTCACCTCACACTAATAGAGTTTGGAAGGCTAATTTCATTACATGAGACTCAAATCAAGGATCTGAATCGTTCTTTCGGACTGATGTTGGTGCACTTGAGGCGAATTTAGTTGTAGATCGACATCTGAGGTGCTGGGGTAAAAAAAAAAAAAGTTGTTAGCTTGGGACACTAGATCAACATTAGTGAATGGATTAGATTTGACAAATGCGTTCTCCTCAACTTTAAACCGAACATTTTCACCAGAATCGAAGAACATGCTTCAATATAAACACAACTCCTTTAAGATCTGAACTAAACAAATAATATCAGTCAATTAATAGATTAGAATTTTTTTTTTTTTTTTTTTAAAAAAAAATACATTCTTTTGGGCCCGAACCAATCGTTTTCACAAGGTGCGGCAGATGGTCTCCACGAGACAATCTCTCGCGTTCTGTTTGGAACCCGAGCCCGATGTTTTCACCGCACCTATTCCTGTGCATTCCAGTGGATGGGATGAGTATTGAATTATTTTAGTACTTTTTACGTTTTCCATGCAATCTCTACTTTCCCAATATATAACAGCCCTGTTTTCTTCATTCTCAATATAATTTTTCATTTTCAGAATACATTACAACCCTTTATCATCTCACGTCATACAAATCTCATCGCATTGGATGCTTCCGAATAGGCCCCAAGTCTATATGTCCACTGCGAGCAACAGTGACCCTGGCCTAGACCCTTACGCAGGAACACCTTACACAGACGGGATCATCACGTTGAGGGTAGTTTTGTACTGCAAACGAGGTACAAGCTTTGTGGTATTCAGACTATTTAGTTACTTGAAAATGCAAACTTATAATTTAAAAAGATACAGTAACAACAAAAAGATATTATGATTTTTTAAATAAATTGTGTTTATACCTAATTTTTTTATTAGTATTTATATATGTGAAAACTAATATTACGATCACGCACCTTCATTACCCTTACACCATGAAGGGAATTATCAGTAAATACCCCCACTTCAGAAGGGAAATTTGTAAAAGCCCCCCGCCAAAAAAGGGGAATATGCAATAATGAAACCTGCACAAGGTAGGACTTAAATCTCGCATCGGCTCGTTGGCAATACCACTGGGGCACTGCCACGGTGGCATTCATGGCTAATTTTTGAAACTTATTGCAAATACGTTGACAGAATGAATGATATGATTTATCAAAAATCATCCTTCGAGTTTTTGAAAATCAAGAGAGTGACACGTATAACTGCAAATAGCTTAAAAATTCATAAGCATATTTGCAATAAGTGTTAAATCCTCGTCAAAAATGCAATTTGAAAAAAAAAAAAAAAAATCATTAGCAGAAATACCTCTAATAAAACAATCCTGTCCATACCGTTAATCCAGTCGCAGAGTATTATTAGTTGGCCTCCTCCATCCCGTTGACCGATACATATGACATGTTAACATAAAAATCGGGGGCTAGGCCCTTATGATGAGAACAAAACAGCAGGAGAACTACCAACCTCGAATATAATAGACATGCATCTCTACCAGAGCTGAATAGGCTTAATGGCCGGCCTAGAAACAGTAAAGTTATGAAGCGGTATATCCATGAACATAGATACAAACATATCCAAAGTTACGATGACGTTCCAGTTCCCTCTCTTAAATTTTTCTGCATGCCAGACAAGATTACAGTTTGTTCATGTTTCCTGTTCTTATGCTCATGCTTGTTCATCAGAAAACATTATTTGAAGATCAACCATCAACTCCTTTGGGGCCAAAACCAATTCGTAAGTCATCTGATCCATGGTCCCCAGCTGAAACATGGAAAACCATACACTGGCAGGCAGACCACAACTTACCAGTGCACGTGCTCAGCTACCAGCTAAAGAGGATATCAAACAAATCGAGCGGAAAGGGAAAGTTGCCTGGCATATTAGCTTGTGTGTTTAGGCATTTAGTGCAATCTTGTTAACTCCTCTACTCTTTTGCATAGCTCCTCCACGGAAACATTCATCACCTTTGAGATCTCCTCCATCCGACTCCTACTAAGATCAAGGAATGACTCAATTAGATCCCCGTCCAAGAAATTCTTTGCATCCACTGTCTTCTTTTCATTGTTGAAAGAGCGCCATTGCTCATGGCTTAACCCCCCTACTCCCTTGATAACCTTAACCAAGTTGGATTGGAGTTTCTCCAGGAAGACATATTGCTCATGGGGCAGTGAGGCAATAACACCAATGACACCATTCACAGTTCCAAAAATGACAGTGGGGATTTGTCCCACATCTGAGTCAGGAAGCCGCATGACTAGGGAGCCATGGCGAAAACGATTGACAAACTCTCCAAGGTGGAACTCACCCACCACCTCAAGACGTGCGCGCTCTTCATCCGTGGCACCTTCACTGTTCTTGCGGACAGTGAAGAGATTGAAGTTGTTCTCTGCACCTAGGTAGATATCATCATCAAGGATCTCAACAGCTGACATCCAGTTGGCGTTATAGTCACGGGCAAGCTCTTCAATGGCACCCTCTTCATGCTGAAAGACAGATCATGAAACCATTTTGATTAGATCAATGTTCAAAATGATGGAATTCTGTAATAGGACATGCTTCTTTGGACCAAATCATGGGCATTCACCCATGCACTGGTTGTTCCAAGCTTTGAGCTAGCTGGTTTGCACATTAGATAAGCTGTGATGCAAGTCGAATTCAATTTATGGTCAATTTATTACCCTTCTGCATCCACTTGGATTAATAAAGAGACGTAACCCAAGACCTACAAGAATGCACAACAGAATCCACACAACTGACCCCACTAAGTTAGTAAACAACTTTTTTTGTCCATATGATGATCCGCTTCTTTTGTCCATATAATCTGATCAGTGGCCAGAACATAGGCCCAGTGCATCAGGATTTCAGATCTCTTGATGAACATCTAGGAAGCATGTAGCCTACATAGAAAGAACGTGGACCAAAGCAACTCAACAAAGCAATCTGTGATAGTAAAATTTCAGAGACATCATATCATCGTGTTGTTCCATAAAATAAGTTAATCCTGTGACTCATCATAATAACAGTGATTTGATAGAGTAGGGCTTGTATAGGTTGTTGTTCTGGGTCATACAGTTGGGTAGGAATTGTACCAGCACTCCTTCAGACTTCTACTTTCCTCAGCACCAAACACCATGAAATATCAAATACGGTGGTGCCATAGGTAGTGATGACAATGATGGAAGTGATTAAGTTGGGTATTTGCAAGCTTTGAGGAGAAGTAAGATCATGAAAGTATTAATGTTTTTTCCCTTCCTTTTTGGACTTATAGTAACAGTGATGAACAGCTTACCAATTTCTTACAGGCAAGCAAAAGTAAAACATCAAGACAGTGATTGACGTTCACCCAAAAAAAAAAAAAGAACATACAGATTGGATTTAGTGACAAATGGGCAAGCAAAAGCAAAGCATCAACATAGATGTAATGATCAGCATTCAAAAGAGAGGTCAAAACGGGCATTGACTTTAGCTTGGATTTAGTGGCAAACAGGTGGGTAAAACACTAACACTATGATCTTTGGTAGCATGGTTAACAGAGATGTGGCCATACCTTATATATTAACAATGATATGGACTTCATCAGATCACCAACAACAATGAAATCACCGCGAGTTTGGACGTAAAGGGCAAGAATGTGGCCATGATGCCCAGATTCAGATTGCAACTCACGCGAACCATCTTCCCTGAGCATCCACTTGTAAAGTTGAATTTTCTGGTTAATTGCGGCCAGCAATTTACCATTGAAAGCATTGAGGCAGTAGACAGCTCCTTTAGTTTCCTTTTCTGCAATCAGCTGTAGCTTCCCATCTTCAACTATGAATACCAATATTCTGCCCTGCAGTTGTCAAGGCCAAAATGTAATCATTAACAATTTGAAAATAACATCAGATATAGACAAAACCTTGTGGTAACTCAGAGAGCTGAATAACAACCTACAACATGAGAGGGGGGGAAAAAGGAGAAGAATGTGACCATTTATCCCGTCTGTCCCAATGTAGACTGACAATATTAGATACAAACATGGCCAACATTAAGCTTTTGAGAATTCTTATGCCATTTATCCTACCAATCCCACCATGGATGGCCCATTCATGTGAGTCTGACATCAGAGGCAAGCTTGATCACTGACCCAAATGAAAAATAAATACAGAGAAACCTAAGAATGTCTGATGGATTATGTGGATTTTTCTATTCTAGAAAAATTTGACCTCAGTCAGCAAGACTAGCCATGGTTACATCTGAAGAGACTGGATCCAGGAAGACACTTCGCCTCACACATATTAATACAATTTTTCTCATACTTGTAAATCCCAACAATGAGCAATATGACATACCAACAGAATTACTCACCTTTGATGGTTCATTCTCATCAGGCAACACATATGATGTCCCAACACAGTAATACACATTGGGATCATCTGTGAAGGAACAGCTGAGGATGGAACAGCCATATTCATATGTATCAAGTGGATAGGTTGATATGAACTCAAAACTCTGATCATCCAACAAGCGCACGAAATGCATTTCAGATTCATCAACCGGGGATTGGCAGTACTTCAAACTGCAGATGGCAAACGTCCGCGATTGTTCCTGGTGGCAAATACGGCGAGCATGCTCTCCAAGAGGGATTGAGCGAATATGGAGCTTTTGGATGTCATCTATGGTACCAATTGTGAGTTCTCCTTCCTTTGCAATTGCAAGGCTAAACCAACAAATGAACTTTGTGTTAATAAAGAATTCATGTTCTTTGTCAACATTAGCATGAATCATTGATTTACCAGACACACATCTAGTAAAGAACAAAACACATTGCTCGACAATCATTTGCTTCCTGAGAAAAGGACATATCAGTCAGGGTGTGGATTATCTTTGAGTCCCTTGGAGGGAAAAAAAAAATGATTGCCAATGCCCAAAAATTAAAATATTATGACCATGTCCTTAAGATGAATTTAGAATTTTGGGAATGAGTCACCACTGAATAATCATGTCTTCTAAAAGCGAAAATTTAATGATTTCTTTTCCATTAAGGTCTTTTAATATCCATGATGATTTAACAGGACATACAAAAATGCTCTGCGGAATTATATGTTTACTTACTGTAGATAGCATAGTTCTGATCAACACAGACGAGTTATGAAAAGAAACCTACAAAGAGTAATGCTAGAAACCATAAAGATGGATGCAGTAGGGAAAGAAGATTGAACAAAAAATAACTAATGCAACAGCCAGAACTACTGATCCATCATCCTTGTGCTGTAACGGGGAAAATGATTAAAAATGTGATAATGCAAGCATATAGCATCTTTATAGAGAACTGACAACTGATGCCAGAAATGCTTAATGAGAAGTAAAAATTATATAGAGGACATAGTACAAGTAAAAATTATATGGCCATGGAAGGAGGAGAAGACACACACCTGTCAGGGAAAGCAGAAGAGTTGAAAGGACACATGTGGCTAACTTCTTTAAGATTCACATTGCTGTAGAGTAATTTCTTATTGCTGCTGTAAATGACGGTTGGCCTATCTGATGCAGCAAAGACATGAGTTGTATTCTTGGAAGAGAAAGTTCGAAGTGTGATTGGCTGTGTCCCGAGTGAGACCTTTTTCCTATCAGATAGTTCACCAGTATTTGTGTTTAACAGAAAGTTGAAAAGGTGCCCATCACCAAGAGCACATAACAAGTACGAGACCTGTTAACATCATAATCAACAGAATTAAACCAAATTTAATAGCAACAATGAGAAAGATCAAAAACAACATATGATGCTCAGATGCTCATCCCTGGAGCTTGAACAGTTAGGACTGTCAGATTTGATACAATTGTTAAGACATTGGAACCAGTGCTTTGATGGAGTACAAACAATGCCAGATGAAGAAAGATTTCATGAGCCATACAGTCGAAAGTTAGGAACTTCGAGTCAACCAATAATATCAGTGTTTTCTTTCTTATTTATTTGTCAATTACAAATTAAAGATGGGGATTTTCTCATTTTAAAGAGTTTTGGCAACATGCATACAGGAGCCACAGTGATATTGGATTCGATATGAAAACTGAAGGCAGTACTAAAAGTGAAACATCCACCAGTATAAGCATTAATTATCGGACAAATTTAACTGCAGCAGCAGAGATGAGAAGGTCAAAGAGACATCTTACCCCTTCAAATGAACAAAGAAGAACAGAGCGAGGGATGATCTCTCCACCCAGACACTCCTTTGTAATAAGTTCCAGACCAGGAAGAGAGAAAATCCTCACACTTATGTCAGTCCACATTCCAACTGCTGCAAGACTACTATAATTTGGATTGGCGCCGATGGGATTTATATCGAGGCATGATATCTCATACTCCAGTTGTATGTGCTTTACTTCAGTCAATTTTCCATCACCAATTTCCAGATAAACTAGGTGACCTCCTCCGGTGGCCAATAGAACCTGATGCATGAGAAATAATCAATCACCATCATGTTGATTTGTCAATATCATAGCGTAATGTGCATACTATGGCTCTATTAGAGACAGTTAAAGCAAAAAGAGGCCTGAAATGGCTCAATTAGGGACGGTAAAAGGGAAAAGATGCCCCAACTTAAGTGAAATAAGTCTTTAAAGTAAAGGTGGAAAAGTAAATCACTAAAAATCAATAGGTCTAAGAGTGGAAAAAATGTGATGAAATCAGATTGAAGAGAAAATCGTGCAGATAAACTACTTAAGAGAGCAATTGTGCAATGCAACTACTGACAATTTAGTTGCTGGTAAATATGACTGTAGCAACCTCTCACACTTCCAGTGGAACTCAAAGCCAGCTATCTCACACAACCATACCTCTCATCAGAACCCTTCAACGGTGCATGCAAGTCAGTTGCTAGAGTAGTGCCTCTCATCGTCGGCCGACAGGTTTCCTAACTTAGCTCTTAAACCAAGTATCACATTGAAAGAATCCACTTTCATAACTTGTATGCAACTAAGCATTTTTCAAGTGCCTATTCCAATACCATAATACTCAATGCCTCAAACAAACCCCACGAAAAAAAAATTAAAAAAAAAAAAAAAAACTTTTCCACACACTTTTCCATACTACCACCCTACTTTCCCATCATTTCTACAAATTCTTCCATACAACTATCCCCTACTCCTAATCATCTTCATATCTCATCACATCACTCTCTCGCCATTTCCGAACTTTTTCCCACAACAACTTCTCCACATTTTTCAGAATACCAAACACACACTTAGTACCTTGAAAACTTCAAAAAAAATCATATGTTGATCAAGATGTAATAAACATGGTAGGTAGCCATTCAGCTAATTATTTACCATATGCAAACAAGAAAACAAACCTTTTCTTCTAGAAAGATGTAAAAATGCGGTTGACCATAATAGAGAAGTAATAAGACACTGCTGAGCATGAATATATCAATCATGTTTCTATTCTTGGCTCATTTTTTGGTATTGCAAAGACTCAGTTCAGAAGCTATTAATCCTTCCAGAACTCAAGGCATCAAAAACCATATGGCTAATAGCTCAATAATCACAAGGTCTTTCTTAATAGCAGCACAATGTGAATATGGCAACTTTAAACATAGGCAAGCTAAAAAAAGCAAAGTAATAATCAGGCAAAAACAATATGGGGCATGGCAACATCAATTTGATAAGTGGTCACAATCTGAAAAGAACCTGACTAGCATTTGCTGTGGCTACATTAACTGAGAATCCTGAAGGTGATTTCCATTCATCCCGCAACTCTCTCGTAGTTGAACTCACCAGCCTCACAGAAGTAGCAGTAACCTGTTATGGATGGTTACATCAGAACTCAGAATCATCGAACTTCTTCCTAAATAGATTGGTTTCGGAAGAGCGAATTGTCTTGATGAAAAATTAAGAAACAAAAACAAGAAAATTGAAAAACAAAACAAAAAACCAAATCAACAAAGACACCTGGAAATTGCCTATGGACTAATAGGTACCATGAACAAGAAATCCACAATCTAACCATTTATGAAACTATGCTTCAGCAGCAAGCAGACTGACATTTAGGTAGGAAGAGAATTCCATGAGAACAAGCATGGAAAAACGACATAAATGAGCTGGATATATCCAGTGGATCAGAAATGAAAACCAGAAAGTTTTTCTGCACTGCCAGAAGTTGCCAAGCAGGTTAACCAGGTCAATTCACATCAACCAAATAAAAAATTAAGTTGATATGGCCAGATGGCCAGTTTGACCCAGTCGCCTCTTTCCATGAAACCAAAAAATTTAGGCAAATCAAACTGCTTTGCCTATCTAATTCAAAGAATCAACAAAATAATAGAAAAACAAACCTGCACAAGTTGGTTGTGGATAGCATCTTGGCAGAACAAAGTTTGCACTTGGGAGTAAAAACCTTCTATCTCTGTTTCTTCTAACTCATCCTCAGTGTTCATTGCCAAAATGCGTGTTTCACTAATGAAACTTACAACCAAGAAAGTATCATATAGATCATCAGTAGAAGACCGTAATGACCACATCCCTTTGATGCCCTGGAGTTCTACAGATGCCTGCAGATGGTAATCAGGCTGTGAGACACTAATTACAAATAACGCACACAATAAAGACAATTCAGGAAAATAAGGAAGCAGATGACTCGTGAGAAAAGCAGAATCCTTGGCAAAAACCTGTTCATTGATTCCTATTCCATTTCGAACAATGCGAAGAGACCCATCCTTATAAGCTCCAGAACAAGTAACAACCTGACCCTGACCTTCTCTCTCAAGGTCAACAACACAGAAGTCCACAATTGGCCCAAGGTTGACATACCTCTCAAGAACTTCTACATAGGAACCTTTGGAATCAGGTTGGAGATTTAGCTTGATGAGCTGCAAAAGAAGAATTTAGGAAAGAATTTTAATATGGAAGATGGACAAAGTTACAAACCACTGACAGCTGCGACAAACAATCAGGAGTTCGAGATTGGATACATCTGCCTAGGAACATGGTAACACCAAGGATATGTAGTTCATTTCATGAGTTGCATTCGCCCATCATATCATATGCAATTATGCATGATAGAGACACATTTTGACTAGGAAAAAGTATAAATGAGAAGATAATTGCATGCATTGAACAAATAAGGATGAACAATACTTTTACAAGTTGATGAGGTCCTGCTATAAACTTCTCCAATGAGATGCATTCTGGCTGGTTCAGAGTTTTTCTTAAGATTCATTCCACATGGTTATACCATCTAAGTTTAAGCTAGCATCAATTCTGAAAGCAAATCTTCACCGTCCATGAGAACAACCACCTAACAATATGGTATATATATACGATACATGTATCTATTGTCAAAGTGGGAATTTAAGCAAATTAAACAAAGAACAACTTTGTTTTTTTGTTTGTTTTTTTTTTGTAACCCAATTAATCCCCAAAAAAATTTGCTTAACCAACTAACAATATGGTGTATATATATACCATACATGTATCTATTGTCAAAATGGGAATTTAAATTAAACAAAGAACAACTTTGCTTGTTTGTTTGTTTGGTTTTTTTTTTGTGACCCAATTGATCCCAAAAAAAAAAAAATTGCTTAAGTACGAACTCATTCTGAATTACATCACAGATAGAAACAATGTTCATGGCATGATAAACATACTGTAAAGAAGAAAACACTAGCGGACCTGTGAATCTCCATAGCTTGCACCTACGAACACAAATGCGTTATCAAGATAAGATATTGTTGATGCAATAGATGTCTCCCCCAGTAGTTCGATTTTCAGGCCAGTCACTCTACACAATGTTAAGAGAGTATGGAATATTTAGAAAATAGGAGTTTGCTTGGCATCTGGGATTATTAAGACATGTAGGGCGTGTTTGGTTGGAGATAAAACTTTTTGATGAAAAGTTTTCAGGGTAAAAGTTGTCGAGTTGATAGAAAATGATGTGATATGATAGGGGTAATGATGAGGTGTAAAGAGAATAAAGTTAAAATAGATAGATTAGTTGTATGGGTAGTTGTGTGGAAATGATTGAAAAATAGGGTTGTTTGTATAGAAAAATATGAGAAAATAATTAAAAAATAAGGTAGTTATGGAGAGTGAAAAGTTTTAGTTGACATTTTTGGTGTCCAACCAAACACACCCGTATTGTCTGAGTTTCCAGTCAGTATGCAGAAAAGCTCCAATACCTCTCTTTGTCATGAGTGATAATGAGTAGATGCAGAAGTCCTGCATGGTCACTAAGCAAGTAACGAGAACCATCTGCATCAACCCTCCCATATGCTCTTGTAATTGACTGGAACAAAATACTAGCATTAGAAAAGAATCATGAAAGAATAACAAAAAGCATAACCACAAAATAGTCCTACACGCTTTTATTTGAAAAAGAATGCTACAATCAAAGAACAGCTTTATTCATTTTAAAAATAATTTTTTTTTTTAAAAAAAGCAAAGGTTTAGCAACCATTTACCGGCCTTATTGGAATAGCTTTGAAAACAGATGCACTACAGTAAACAATTGTTTCTTCTCCAATAATAATAACACCACCAAGAGGCATTGGAACAGGAATCAGCAAACCAGCCCCATTGTCAAGATTATTCTGTGACCATGGGCCCTCAATAAAATCTTTGTCCTTGAGAGCAACCTCATAAGTCTTGACATGCCGTGCATCCTTGTTATCCTGTATGTTGAAGAAATTTACAAATCATAACATTTCTATCAAAACTTTACTTAACGTATAAATCTAACTTTATCACCCATCATCATCATACCACATCAACTCTTTCTTTTGCATCATCAATTTTATATTCCACTTTTTCCCTCTTTTTCTTTCATTTTCCTCATAGCACCAAATAGGCCACTAAATGCATCAAGAAAAGAAACAACTGAAAACATAAGGGGGTGGGAAGAGGGAAAAAGAAGATGATTGTGAACTTTACACTATCGCTAGCAAATCTCCAAGAAGATGATGTTCAATCATCAATAAAACATAAAAGTATAACAAAAGACTTACCTGGAAAAGAACAGCAATGGTTGGTTTTCCATAACCATATAGAAACTTGATGTCCAGCACTTGAAGTTCTTCAAGCCTGAAAAGTAGAACAGGTGTGAGATAAAGATGTTCTCAGATCGAGGAAATAAGTCCCTATAATTGATTGAAGGAAAATATATATGTGTGTGTGTGTATATATATATATAGGAATATATTCCTGTGCAGCATCGCTGAAATGGGCCCCACATGATCATGAAATCATGATCTACTCCACCCATTGTATTTAGAATAATGCATTCTATTACCATACCAATTTTCATCCCAATCAGATATGTATATGGCCCCCATCTGAAAATGGTATAAATCCAACGTAATAAAATAGTTTGATGTAAATAACAACTTTAAAGTATCCGATTGGGATAAAAATTGATATGGTGATAGAATACATTATTCTAAATACAATGTGTGGAGTAGATCATGATTTCATGATCATGTGGAGCCCATTTTTGGGCAACTGCACCGCTGTTCCGGTGCAGTGACGCTGCACCGGAACAGCTCTCATATATATATATATATTCTACCAACTGAGGTAGTCATCATAAGATTTACCCCATTTACTTGAATAAGCTGCACAAATCTTGGCATCATGTGGCATCAATCCACAAATCATCAACCATGTCTTTAATCAGTCCATATGCCTAAAAGTCTTTTTTTTAAATAAATAAATAAAATCAACAACTGCATTTTTTTGGCCATCCTTCATTTTTCATGGCATTCAACTTGAACTAGCTCAATAACAACTGGATTCTGACTTTTTCGTGACATTCAACTTGAACTAGCGCAATAACAACTGGAGCAATTCTTGGTCATATCCACATACTATCTAGATTCCACTTGGAACAGAAAGAATACCTAATATTAAAAGCTTCTTTCAGTTGTCCCTTGTTGTCAAATGGTATAACCTGATAAGCACAGAACAAATGAATGCCAATTCAGTGCCAGGAGCAAATTCATAAAATGAAAAGAGAAATCTAAATTATTAATTTGAAGGTACTTATACCATGAATAATAAATTAGCCACATTTACACTCAATCATCCCAATCTAGCCATTTCATAAAATGAAAATGGAAATCTAAATTATTAATTCAAAGTTACTCGTACCTTGAATAATCCATCATACAGATGCAGACCAATTAGTCTACATTCAGGATCAATTATGCCAATCTACACAACAAAAAAGAAATAAATTAATCAGACATGATTATATCATGATCTTGTTAAAAGTTGAACAGAAAATTAGGCACCCAGGCTCTCCATTCCAATTGTGTCATGATCCTTTTGTTTGCCTGGTTAACTAGCTGTCTAGAAATTTCCATTTATTTATTCATCTATTTCAGGCAAAGTTATGAATATCCAATCTATTTCTTCAATAAACACAACACCCTATCCATTTCTTCAATAAACATAACACCCTATCGATTTCTTCAATAAACATATTTGAAGGACTGACTGCTCACCCTTTGAATTCTAACTGAAAAACAGCCGAGTTCCAGTGGCATATCAAGTTTCCTCAATTGCTTGAAAAAATTAATGACAATCAATAAACAAAAAAGAAAATTACCTGTCCATTGTCTGTTGGGCGACCTATGCGATCAGAAACATCTCCCATTGCTCTATGCACCATCAAAGGCATAAAGTCCATAAGTTCAACATGTTTTAGGCTATCAAAAATAAGGCTTATTTTTAAGGATAGACAAGCATTGAAGTTTAAAGTAACAGAAAATTCTTCCCCTCAATTTTGAAAAAAATGTGAGCACAGCTAGAAATATATCTCAACTGCACGACAGTAATCATCGGAAGCAAAATGAAGGTATTAGAATCATATCACACAAACCTAGTGATAAGTTCAGATGTCTCAGAATCCCATTGAAGAACACAAAATTTATATCTTTCTGTAGCAATAAACAGAAAATCTTGAGCCTCCCCCTGTAGAGAGAAAGGCATGAAAACTCATTGAGTTCGATCTTCTAGTTAGAACTACAATTTTTGAGGATTTTAGGGGGGGGGGAAAGAAACTGACTAAATTCACCTAAAAACACTCACATGAGGACGGAAAAGTTCTAGCGTCGCAATTCTTCCATAGATTGGGACATCCAGCATAGGCTGCAAATCAAAAAATAACAAAAAAAAAAAAAAAAAACACAATTTAACGATTTCAGAACTGGAACAGCAAAGAAGGCACAGGTCCCCACTATGAGGTCTGGCTTGCTGGTTAAAGTCTGACAGCCAATAACAGAAAACTCACGCTATTGTTTCGAAAGATATGCTGCCATTCATAAATTTCAAGGGTAACCATTAGCTTGGATTAGATTAATTTCTAGATCAATTAGGCACACCTACAAAAGGTAGAAATGTAAACTGATTTTAGAATCCTACTCAAAAAAAGTTGATGCTAATGCAGGGACAGATGTTTATATTCATAATCTGCGTCAAATTCAACATTTTATTGGCCAATTAGTGGCCAAATGCCTTGATAATCTGTCGATAATGGGTAGGATCTCAAAGTTGCTCACAGCCCAGACTTATGTTTATCTGGATTTGGCTGAGCAAGGTTATGAAAGCTAAAGTTTCTGATCCAGTGAGATGCTTGGAAGTTACATCATCTAGACGTACAAGAAGATTGCCCCCAAGAATGAAAATTTTATCAGCTGTACAGGTCCGGCAGATTTCATTGAATGAAAGGAATTTAAGTGGGAAGCTCCTCACATCCGATAATCTCTATAACAAGGTTTTTAAGCACATCCAGTGCATAATGGAATGAAACTCAAGTGTTAATGAAACCCGCAATATTCTTTTACTGTTTCACAGAGGGGAAATTGTTAAATGGCACCCAGAAAAAAACTGCCTAGAACCATTTGAACTCCTTCTGAAAGGTCTTTCAAAGCTAATTCCAACAGACGGGCTTTGGAAATCCTGCTTCATGATTAATTATCATAAGGAGCGTGTAATTATCAAACTTTCTTAAAGGGATTACTGAGAAGAAACAGGCTTGTAATGTACAATAGGCCAAGCCGGTCTAATGCTTTCTGGCTTCTGCTTCGTGCATTTAAGATGCCATTTCCCTGGTACAGCTCCTTACATCTTGTTTTAACATATCATTCACTCGAAAAAAAATTGGGGGTCGAAGTCCAGAGTAAAAAGAAAAAAAATTTGATATCTCAGAATGTTTTTTATAGCAAGGTGAAATTTTTGCTGCCCTATTGTGTTTCAACGTGCCGTCTGATGGGAAACTAAAATTTCAATTAGCATCGGAAAAAATAGCACTCAGTTGACATACGAACCACTACCTGTAATCCCTGTGGAGTTAGTAGATGAATCTCAATTCGAGTGCATTTCCTGAAAAAAATAAACGGAGGCCAAAATCTCATCAGACATCAGGAAACTGCATGTACCATTTAACCCGGATAAAATCATAAACTAAAATGATGTATTCTATTGAGGGAAAAAAAAAAAAAACAGTATTCTGAATCACGGGAGGAAAGCAAATAAGCTCATTCCCTGAGACAAAACCAAATAATGATGATGATGAGAAGATCAAAAAACACATTACATGGAGATAAATCAAAAGCTATTCAATCGAATGAGGGGAAGCGAAAACCCTCCCGTTTGCAATCTAATGACTAAAAATACCCGACGTCGGGCTGGAAATTGCGGAAGAGAAAGAACAGTGAGGAGAATGTACGCAATGATGAGATTGAGCTCCTGAGGGCTGGTAAAATTCCCGACGCAAGAATGGGTAACGTTCGTCGGCTTGTGCGCCGTAACCACGTAATTCCACACACTCATCTTTCTGCAAAATCTGCAAATCTCGCTCCAAAACCTCTATTTTCTTTCGCTTCGCGGCTTTTCAGGACCCTCCCCTCCTCTGCCCAGCTCCAGCATGTAGCAGCTGCCGTATGAAGCTATCAAGGGCTACCACCAGCAAAGGCGCTACGCCATGTCCGCGAGAAATCGCACCGTACTCAGGGTTGTAGCAACGGATTGATATATTGTAGTATGATTCAAAGCAGCCTAATAGGTGGTACCGCGACCGTGTATTTATTTGGTGAGAATTAAAATTAATGATAAGAGCACGTGCAAATGATTAAAGGACAAAAGGTATTAAAATGAATGATTAAAAAGTTTAAAAAACAGTAATTTAGGAGTATGTTTGATACAGTGATAACGAGAATGAGGAGTTGAAAAGATAAAATAGATAAGATAATTATAGAAAAAATACAAAAAAAAAAAAAAATAGAATACAAAAGTAAAAAAAAGGTAAAGTAATTGATAGTTAATACTGACTTTGCTGCATTTCACGTTCGCATTCACATTCACACTTTACTTCTGAGAAAACAAGTCTCTACTCTCTACATTAGATTTTCGCTCAGCCAAGGTAAATTAAATTTAGTGTGTATTTGTTTAACTATAAATTTATTTAAATTAAGAATGCGTTTGGAAAGTGATAAAATGTTGAGAAGAAAAGTTGTTGGCTTAAAAGTTTTTGAAATATAATAACATAAGTAATGATGAGCATGCATAGTTGTAAAAAAAATTATTAAAAAATATAATATTGTATCATAATATGAGAAAAATAATTAAAGAAGTTAATTATAGAAAATGAAAAGTTTAATATTCTAAAGTCAAACATCTCTAAAATTTTTCAATGTAAAGTTTTTAATTCTTTTTAATTACCATATTTTTAATTCAATAACCTTCTAATTTTTGCTACAATATATCAATCCGTTGCAAGATATTCAGCGTTGTTTGTGTATTTAAATATGCACAATAACATCTTGATCAAAAAATTTACAATTATTAAATAATTTTAATAATAATTTATTTAATATAACATAATCTTTAACTTATAATTAAGATATCTTAAAGCAAATATAATGAGCAGTAAAATTATTACAAAATCAAAAAGGCTCTTAGGTTACAATTCAAATCAATTGTTTATTTCGATTATAACCCGCCTACTATACATTTTCTTTTTCTTTTTTTTAACATCATCTATGAACTAATTGAAACCCCGATCTTATTCAGTGCAGTAAATCGGTTGATTTGCGGCCAATCGAATTTTTTTTTTTTGTTTTATAAACATGTGAGTTTTAGTTAGTATACCGAATTTTATATCGTATATAATTTTATTTGAAAGCTGCGTTATCCATGCCTCGTTTTTATTTTTTTTAAAACAGACAAATTGTAAAAAAAAAAAAATGACGTAAAATTCAGCATACTAACTCGGCTCAATGGATGGCATAATGTCCACAAAAAATTAAAAATAAAAAATTTGGGCGGGAATCATCTGATTTATCTGTCGTGCCATTTTTATTAAATTTTCTGTCAAAGGAAAATTTAATGCTAATCATAAAAGAAGAAATTACAGCACCAAAGATATATTAATCATACAGCTAAAGTTAAAAGGATTATGATCTAATTAACCCTCGCATAAACTTATATTAGTCGGAGCTAAAATATTACTTAATTTCTTCATAAAAATATTTTCAAATGTATTTAACTCGTATAATTTTTTTATTTCTAAAACATATATTTATGGATATTTAAGTTATTTTTCACCACTCGTTTACCTTTTCCTTAGAATATACATTAATTAGTTGCATGATCATCCAGTGTAGACGACATGATAAAAAAGAAGAAGTTATTTTTCACTAAAATATTATTTTTTTTAAAATAAAATATATATTCAAAAATTTATAAAATTAATACATAAGTTATACACGAACTTAAAAAAATATTTTCATACAAACAAAAAAAAATTCCAAAATGAACCATGTAGCCGAAACTAACAGGCTTATGTTACGATACAAGATCATAACATGAAGTTAAAATAATTAATATATACAAACAATGATATCAAATAATATTTTATAAAAATAAAAGTCATAAAAAATACGTCAAAATTTTGGAATTTAGATTTTGACATGCTAACAGGTTTAGGTAATGTCCATACATGCACGCACGAAAAAATAAAGAAAAAATTTAAAAGTCAGCTGGCCACGAATTAACCGACTATGAGATCCTGTTGTTTCGTTTTTTACGAGACAAACTTTCAATTAAAGTACGGAGCGTTTGACAATTTGTAAAAGTTAAAACTTTTCAATTTAAAACTTTTTACTTTTCGTAATTACTTCTTTTTTAATTATTTGTTACACATCATAGGAAAGCTATCGAGAAAAAATAATTGGAACTGGAAAACGTCATGGGCCAGCTCTCCTCCGATCAACGTGATGAAGCCATCAACAAAATTAAAGTCCAAATCAATTTTCTCTTAGAAGATAAGGAACACTTATGGAGACAGAGAGCTAAGACACATTGGCTACATGGTGGAGACAGAAATACGGGTTTTTTTCACTGGATGGCGTCTAACCGCAAAAGATTCAATTCCATTGATGCCCTAAGAGATTCAAATGGGCATTGGGTTCGTGATCAGGAAAAATTGATGGATATGGCGGTAACACATTTTTCATCACTATTCTCCTCCTCAGGTCCACATCATTCCGAGTGGGTGAACAATCTCATATCCAGAAGTCTCACAGACCAACAAAGACAATCCCTGACCAGGACCTTAGAATTTGAAGAAGTGGCAAAGGTTGTGAAGGCGATGAGCCCAACAAAGGCCCCGGGGCCGGATGGGATGTCGGCGGGGTTTTTCCAAAAGCATTGGCAAACGGTGGGTAACGACGTTTTCTTGTGGTGCAAGAACTTCATGGAACAGTCCGACTCGACCCTTCAATGTTTGCAGTTGGAGCAGCTGAACTCAACCACCATTGTCCTTATCCCGAAGAAGACGGGTGCCCACTCTTTGACCCATTTTCGTCCTATTAGCATTTGTAATGTAGCCTATAAGATCTTGGCCAAAGTTCTTGCCAAAAGACTCAAGATATGCCTCCATGATGTCATTAGTGAGAACCAAAGTGCGTTTGTTCCGGGCCGGCTCATTTCGGATAATATGCTGGTTGCATATTAAGTGATTCATTCACTCCAGCGGAGAAGGGGGGGAACATGAGATGGCGATCAAATTAGATATATCAAAGGCATATGACAAAGTTGAGTGGGCATTCTTGAAACAAATCATGGATGCTATGAACTTTGGACCAGTCTGGATTCAATGGATTATGTGCTTTATCTCAATTGTGAGGTACTGTGTGGATGTGAATGGCTTCAAAATTAGGTACTTCAGTCCTCACAGGGGGCTAAGGCAAGGTGACCCGCTCTCCCCTTACATGTTTCTATTACGTGTTGAAGGTCTCTCCGCTCTTATTTCAAATGCGGTTGCTTGTGGTAGCATCCATGACATCAAGATAAATCTTAGGGGCCCATCCATCACCCACCTCCTTTTTGCGGACGATGCTCTCATCTTTATCCGAGTGGAGGGCAAAGAAGTTCGCAACTTCATGGCAATTATTAAACTATACTCAGAGGCTTCTGGACAGGTGGTAAATGTGGATAAAACAACTGTTTTTTTCAACTCAAATGTTAGAAGCAACTTGAGAAATGATCTCATCCACTTACTGGGATCTGGGGGTAATGACTTTAACCACCATCTGGGGCTCCCTGCTTGGCTTGGAAGGTCAAAAGATCAATGTTCAAAGGATTAAAACAACACATTTGGAACAAAATTCAGGGCTGAAAAGGTGGACTTCTCTCTTGTGGAGGAAAAGAAACCCTAATCAAAGATGTTACCTAGGCTATTCCGACCTATACGATGAGCATGTTTTTGCTTCCAAAATCATTGTGCAATGAAATCGATGGAATGCTTAGCAGATTTTGGTGGGGTGAACAGGATAACAGACGAAAGATGAGCTGGGTTGCCTAGAGAGACGTGTACATCGAAGTTATCGGGCGGACTGGAGTTTAGGGAGCTAAATTCATTTAACTATGCTCTTCTTGGCAAACAGGTTTGGTGCCTCATCCTGTGGACAAACTCGTTATGCGACAAAGTGCTCAAAGCAAAATACTTTCCGCATGACAATGTTTGGAACTGCAATGCTAAACCCTCTGACTCTTTCACAGAGAAGAGCATTCTGAAGGTCAGAGAGATGATCCAGAATGGATGCAAATGGTGTATTGGTAACGGGAAGCGGGTGAATTTCTTTAGAGAGGCATGGCTTGATGACCGGCTAATCAAAGTGGGCCCTCTACCGCTGTGTATCCCTGATGATGTGTTGGTTGCTCGCTTTATAAATACTTTTGAGATCTCCTGGAATAGGGATAGAATTGTGACGGCCGTGGGGGAGGAGGGATGGCAAAAAATCAACCAAGTTCCTCTGCCTCAAACCGATGAAGAGGACCGATTGTTCTGGATGTATGAACCGAATGACATATATTCGGTGAAATCCGCCTACAGGTTTTTGCGTCGGGCTGTGGACATCTCTTCAAACTTGGGCATTTATAAAGCAATATGGAAGACAAAAACTCCCGAATAAGATCACAATTTTTGGATGGAGACTTTTCAAAGATGCTCTCCCAACACTGAAAAATCTACTATCCAGGGGCATAGAAGTGGATCATTGTTGTTTCTTTTGCAAGATCGAAGCAGAGGATGCCACCCACATCTTCATGGGATGTCAGTACACACGAGACATTTTTTTGAAAGCTGTAAAAATGGTAAACCCTTGGACATCGATTCAGAATATTTTTCGTATCCTTGTCTCTAAGAACAAGTCGGAGGATCTTGTTTTTTTTTCTATACTGCTGGCGGGTGTGGTACTTGCGAAATAAACTCAGGGAAGACAAGAATCAACCGATCTTTTCAAATGTTACCGAGTGGTGCGAGAACTATCTCGAACAATACAGGAGGGCAAAACTCCTTATTCAGGACGGGGCGATTGATCGGCCTTTGGTGGTAAGATGGTCCAAACCACCAATTGGTTTTCTCAAAATGAATGTGGATGCTCGAAAACATGGAGATAACCATTCCTTGGGCTTTGCAGCCGTCATCCGGGACTCAAATGGTTTTTTCTTCGCTGCCAGGGGTTGGAAACATAGGGTGTGTTTGTGAATGGATAAAACTTTTGATGAAAATTTTTAGAGAATAAAAGTTGTCAAATGATGTGATACGATAAGGGTAATGATGAGGAGTAAAGATGATAAAGTTAAAATAGATAGGTTAATTGTGTGGGTAGTTATGTAGAAATGATTGAAAAGTAAGGTAGTTGTATGGGAAAATGTGAAAAAATGATTAAAAAATATTATAATTGTAGAGAGTGAAAAGTTTTAGATTGAAAAGTTTTAAGTTGACATTTTTTCTTCCTTGCCAAACACACCCATAGTGGCACCATGGAACCATTGTGTATGGAGGCCACAACTTTTCTTTCGGGTCTTAAATGGGCTCTCTAGCTCAACCTGCAGAAGGTTCAAGTTGAAACTGATTCTCTACTCCTTTTGAACTATCTGTCAGCGGATGAACACATCCTCTCACGTTACCAAACCTACGACTGCTATATAAAAAAAAAACAGAACGAGTCAATCCTGCTCGGGAGAAAAAAAAAGGACGAGGACGAGTCAGGAAAAGCCTTGTTCCAGGAAATTAACATTTGAATTCAGCTGTAAAATATTTACAATTGCATATATTTCGAGATAGAGTTGACTATGATGCGGCGGGTCCCGGCATTTCATGCGTTTTCTAATTATAATTCTTTTTATTTTCTTTCATTTTAATCATTCATTATTCAGATACACATCTTACCAGATTCTGATAACGAATATTTTGCTTATTTGGAGTTATGACACTTATCATCTTTAGGGTTTCTTGCTTATGCCTCCCTATAGCTTGTTTTGGGGGACGTTTGGTAACGTCTCATTATGGTAATCATGGTTTTTCCATGGTATTTCGTTTCCCAATGGCAATTATTATTCTATCAATCACACTATTTTTCCACTTTTACCCCTACATTCCAATCATTTTCCCTACCAACTATATACAACAAACCTATTTATTCCAACTATACATCTATCATTTCCTATCAATCACACATTCCTCAAAAAATTATCTTTTTCGTTTCCCACTATTTCCCACAATCCCACCATTTTATACATTACCAAACGTCTCCTTGATTTTGCAGTTTACCGCTAAAATGATTGATTTGAAAATAGCTCTAACTAGACACTTTCCTTACAAAATAACCCAAAATGGCTCGTGGCTTTTAGATTATATATAACGTGGGTTTGAAAAGTAATAAAACTTTTATATATAAATTTTTTGTACAAAAATTTTTAAAATATGAGAAAAAAATGTGGTGTGATGATAATAATAATAATGAATAAAGAAAATAAAGTTAAAATAAATAATACAATCGTATGAATAGTTGAGTAAAAATGATTAAAAAGTCAGATTATTATATTAAAAATACTGAGAAAAAAATTAAAAATAATATAATATAAAAGATTAAAAAGTTTTGCTTTAGAATGTGTTTGAAAAGTTATAAAACTTTTAGACATAAAATTTTTAAATTTAAAAAAATAATATGATATGATGGGAGTAATAATGAGGAGCAATGAGGATAAAATTAAGATAAATATGTTAGTTATATGATTAGTCGTGTAGAAATGATGGAAAATAAAATAGTTGTATATGAATGTGTGAATAAATAATTAAAAAACATAATATTTATGAATAGTGAAAAGGTTTTATTTTGACGTTTTTCATTTATTGCCAGAGACATCCTTGAAAAAATGTTAGTGCAGCAAAGCATGCCCACAAATTTTATTTTTTAGTTATTTTTAAGTGACAAATGAATACAAACTTTACCGCAAAGATACGTATTTTAGACTTCATTTGCTAATAATAAGAAATTAAAAAAAATCGCTTTTACTTTATATACCATTTTTAATGCTTGCTAGTATGCCACTTAAGGCTCAGTTTAGCGATGCAAACAGGAAAAAAGCACCACTTTTCACAACTTTTCTTGTAATTTAGCATCTAACTATCTTACTTTTCCAATTAATGGTGATTATATCTACATTCAAATTTTTTTTATATTTTTTATATATTTATACTATTTTTTTAATTTTTTTCTTTTTACTACAAACATAAGCTTACCATGTTACGTTAATATATAACTTTTTCATAAAATCTTCTTTCTTTTTTTTCTTAGTACAAAACAAAGCTACCCTATTTTTTTGTTATTATCATTACATTTTAAGGGTGTGTATGACAATTGATAAAAAATATCAAGTTAAAACTTTCCACTCTCCACAATTATTATATTTTTTAATCATTTTTTCACATTTTTCTATACAACTACCCTACTTTTCAATCATTTCTACACAAATATCTATATAATTAACTTATCTATTTTTACTTTATCATCTTTGCTACTTATTATCACCCTCGTCATATCACAAGATTTAACAACTTTTACTCTCTAAAACTTTTCATCGAAAGTTTTATTGATTAACAAATACACCCTAAATAATTTTTACATTTTTCCGTACAATTACTTTATTTATTTTATTTGTCATCTTTAATCATAATAACTACTCTGATCGCCTCGCAGCGTATAAGCTTGAGGTTTGAGTTTGACATTTAAAAATAGTTTTAAAATTTTTCATAACACATCGATAAAGTGATATAGGGTGTGTTTGGTTGGAGATAAAGCTTTTGATAAAAAGTTTTAGAGGTAGAAGTTGTCAAATTGATAGAAAATGATGTGATATAATAGGGGTAATGATGACGAGTAAAGAGAATAAAGTTAAAATAGATAGGTTAGTTGTATGGGTAGTTGTGTAGAAATGATTGAAAAATAGGATAGTTTTTATAGAAAAATGTGAAAAAATAATTAAAAAATAGAGTAGTTATGAAGAGTGAAAAGTTTTGTGTTGAAAAATTTTAATTGACAAGTTTTGGCCCCAAATAAACACACCCATAAAAAAAAAAGTCATATGCAAATCCCGAAACAAGAGTTACATGAGAGGTTCAATTTTATAAATTACAGACTCAAAAAGTTACCGACAATAACATGAAAATTTGCTCTTGTACTTTTTTTACTAACTTTTTTACCCGCTAAGGTGTGTACTTTTCTTTTTTTCCCGCCGAATAAACACCAGTGCCGACCGAGAGCTCCCCACTGCAGTCATTATTTTTAAATTTTATTGTCGTTCGTACGTCGGACTGCGTATCAACTTTGACAGTGTGTATGGTCGTTCACATGACTTTTTCGTCTAAAATTTGTTATTGTGCGTGATTATCATATATTTTAATTATTATTTAATTTTTATTGTATAATT
The DNA here is from genome assembly GCA_030490835.1 of Annona cherimola. Lineage (NCBI taxonomy): Eukaryota > Viridiplantae > Streptophyta > Magnoliopsida > Magnoliales > Annonaceae > Annona > Annona cherimola. Next base: position 9,258,588 of record CM059975.1, on the reverse strand, counting down.
AGTATAATTTTCAATTATTTCTAGATAACTACCGTATATCTATCTTATTTATTTTGACGTTTTTCACTTTGTTTATCATCATTACACATACTACATGGCATTATTTACTTATATTTTAAAAAATTTTATATTAAAAACTTTCCATCAAAAGTGATCAAGAAGCAGCCCTACATGTGCAAATTTCGTTCATTGAAGTTTATAACTATTTATCTTTGAATTTCGATAATAAAAAATAAGCTTTTTCATATGTTGGCAATCACCTGCTGGGCTTCCTATTGAGGAGATCAAATCTCTCATATCATCTAACCAACACTGTTCGGCTCATCATGTCTTAAGACAAGGAAATGCGGTCGTTCATTCTTTAGCAGATTTTGTATGTTTTTCTTTTTTGGATAGTCAGGTTTGGTGGGGTACCCCCCAACAAAGTTCTTTTGGAGAAAATTTGTATAAATAATTTATTAGCAATGAATTGCTCGGATCTCCTTATCCCTTCTTTCCCTCGTAGTGCAAGGGAGCTGGGATAGGGTATTTCCTTTTCATCAAAAAAAAAACTCTTACATTTCAATCATTTCTACACAACTATTAATACAACTAACCTATTTATTTTAAATTTATTTTCTTTACTTGTTATCATTACCCCTACAATATTACATTATTTTCTACAAATTTAACAATTTTTACATAATTTTACAACTTAACAGGCACACCCTAAAATATCGGTCTAGTCGTGCAAAAGAAAATTACGATGCCAACGACGGTACTAGACTATTAGTCCTACAGGGAAAGCTAAAATAATGAGTACATAATGATTAAATTAAAATATACAAGCAATGATATCAAATAATATTTTGTAAAAATCAAAGTCAAAGAGACCTGGGTCGAATTCCACGAGAACGTTTAGGCCGTACTAACTTTTTTTTGTCAGAGTTCAGATTTGTCGTGTAAGATTATCATTTTCACGTGCTTATTAACTTGGCTGGCGTGAAAGAAACACCAGCAATGTCGGGGCGAGGGAAAATATTACATTGGCAAGGTATATTTGGAATGCTGTAAATTTTTTATATTAAAAGTTTTTTTATATAAAAATTATTAAATTAGTAAAAAATAATATGATATAATAAGGATATCCATGAGATGTAAAAAAAGAAGTTAAAATAGATAAGTTAAATATATGAATAATTAGGTAGAAATGGTTAAAAAATACAATAATTACATAAAAATATATGAAAAATAATTTTAAAATATAATAATAACAAGAGTGAAAAGTTTTTACTTGATATTTTTTTATTGACAAATATGCTCCTAATACCGATTTTACTTTTTTTTTTTTTTTTAAAAAGCAAATATGTATTACACTAATGCACTTTGCAACTTTCCATGCCCAAACTGATAAAATTAGAACACGAAGCATTGAACAGCTTCCCAACGATGGCACCACGCATCATAGGTTATTTGACGCAACATGTCTGTTATTGTTAGCAGACCTCGGGTTAGTTTTTAGGACACGTAGGGTGTGTTTGGTTGGAGGTAAAACTTTTTGATGAAAACTTTTCAGAGTAGAAGTTGTCAAGTTGATAGAAAATGATGTGATATGATAAGGGTAATAATGAGATGTAAAGAGAATAAAGTTAAAATAGATAGGGTAGTTGTATGGATATTTGTGTGGAAATGATTGAAAAATAGGGTTGTTTATATAGAAAAATGTGAAAAATAATTAAAAAATAAAATAATTATGAGAAGTGAAAGGTTTTTGATTGAAAAATTTTCATTGACATATTTTGTGTGTAACCAAACACACCCGTAGGCATGCATTTATTTATTTTAATTTTCTTTTACTTAAGTGTCGATATATATGCTTTTATTGTGAAATCGAAATGCGCCTGCATATCCCTTTATTATTTATAGTTTAATTTTTTATCAAAAAAATTATAGTTTAGTTTTTCAATGAGTTATATAATCATAAAAGACCCCATTGAAAATTTCAAAACTACCATCCAGGACGTGTTAGTTAGTCAGATCCGAAAGCAAGTCCCAGCCATAAGATCATTTATTAATGAAATCTCATCCTCTTGAGTTGCATGCTAAAATTATATTTAAAAAAATTCAGAAAAACATTCATTTTTTTACAAAGAAAATGATAAAGAAATTTCAATTTATATCAGTATCTTTAAAAAACCATTGAGCGAATGTAAAAAAATTCGAATTAATCAAATAACTCACTTAGCTCACATAAAAAAAATCTATTCATATTACTTTTTTTTTAAAAAAATTTCGTATACTTATTTATTTAGGTGTATTTAACGTGTAAATCAAATTTTATCATTTTTAAATATATGTATATATATATTTTTAAATTTTTATACTCGTAGTCCCAAACATACCCTAGATCAGTTACGTCCTACGGATAAAAGTGGGATATAAAAATTTCACCTTAGATCCTTCAAGGGTAAAAGGGGAATATAAAAATTTCAATTTATATTACCAAATTCCAATGCAACTCGTTAATTCTCATAGTTGCTTGCTTGTAACGTTATTTAAAAAAACCATAACGATCATTGTATAATTGTTTATGATTACAACAATTATATGTTAAAGATTTTTTGTTGTATAAGGCATAAATTCAATATTAAAATTCACTATCCATCACTAAATTATTTTTAAATCTGAACTAATTATGATATATTTATTCATGATTCAAGAAAACCCCACATACATTCAAGACTCATGTTGGTCATTGGATTTTAGGACTATTTTACTATGAAGTGATTTTAATTTTAAGAAAAATGAAACTTCCAAAGTAATTTTTAGTATCATAAATACATCAATTATATCATAATTTAATTAGCTACATTTAGAACAAAATAGGAAATACGTTATGAAATATCTTTAAATTTACATTTACTTTTTTTAATTAAAAAAGAAAATTTCACTTATATCCATAACATCGTTTCAAAAATTCTTTTTATACTTATTGCATTTAACCATAAATCCTATCATACCCATCGAGTCAAAAATGATAAACCATTAATTTTTAACATCAAATAATTCAAATATCAAATTAAAGCTAAATCATTTTAATTAAAAAAAATTAAATAGACAATATCATCTTTTCAACAGGACAATTAATGATTATTTTAACCATGAGTATAATATAAATTTAAGATAAAGTGTCATGAGTTTAAATTTTTTTCTAAAATGTTATAATTATATTAAGAATTAAGAGAAGATACTTATAATTACAACAAGAATTTTCCCCGCCAACTAACTTTTAGCAGTCTGGTCACGGACAGCTTCCCTCAAGGGTGCGTTCATGCGTTCGAACCCCACCGCACATGGAGTGTTCCGATTATTGGAGCTTCTTGCTATATAGGAGCTTATTGTCTCCTAGATTCTCCTAGATAGATGGATGGGAGCTAGTTGTTTCCCACAGACTTGATTGTAACATAAAAAATGAGAAAAAATATTGTATACAACCAAACAAAAAAAAAAAGAAGGAAATTTCCCATTGAAAATTTATTTTGTTTGCATCATTCCCTATTACACCGTTGCTCATTTCTTTCCAAACGCAACGTTCTCGAATTGGCTCTGATTTAAATTTGAGTTTGTAGTCAGTCAGAGTTCCAATTTGATTACAGTTCGTTGCATATTGGCCAACCTTAGAGACCAACTAGAGGTAAAACGAGAAAAAAGGTAGCCTCCCTAATCATTTAATTTGGAACCTGAATGACTGAGTAAGTAGTGCATTAACAGCATTGACCAGGCGGGTTGTAAGATGGTAATCAGTATCAAGTTATATTTTAGCTTAACCGATGTTGGAACCGTTACAAAGCTTGTGTAATCGGCCAAAACATAAGGGGTTGTCAGAGTATCTGGGCAAGTAAGTTCGTGGGGTGGGATGAGATATAGCCTATGGGTCAGGGCAGAATGGGAGGAATAGGATAAGAAAATTGGATGAAGAAAAAGTTAATAGTGCATTATTTAGAAAAAACTAACCGGAAAAATGAGATAAAAGTAGATGACTATGTGTTAGGCACGAAAAATTAATTTTTTTAAAATGAGAAATTTCAGTTTCAACGGTGGGAAAGGCCTCAGCTAGTCGAACCTTTCTCATCACAATGAAAACTTCAGTCGGTAATTCCAACTGATTTCAGAATTCATCATCGGCAACCCCACCTTTACAAACTCAAAAACGAATGCGGCAATCAAAACATATTGCACAAAGCAAAATGATCAAACATACAATTAGAAAAAAAATCTAAAAAACGAAATCCTCAGAGACCCGTGTCAAATCACACATGATTAGTGTCATACGGCACTTCCTATCTTTTGGGAGTTCTTCCTCATTGGATTCCGCTCCCTTCAACATTGCTTGGAATCTTTCAGTAAAAACCAAATTTGGAAAAATAGAATTCTTTTGGAAAAGTCAGATTTACGATTACGAGGAAGACAAGGATTGATCCATCAGAAATACATTTCAAAATCACACACGAATTGGGAGTGTCATACGGCACTTGCTACATCCGCTGGTGTTCTTCTTCACTGGACTCCATTCTCTTCCTCACAGAAACCCTAGAATCAGCCACCATTCAAACTAGATACCATTTGATTCAAATCTGGAATTCGGTCTATGCAAAGAAATTCGAGAAACAGAAACATCTGTAAGCAGGGAGATAGTAACAGGGAGCTTCGGGTAAGAAGCAACCCGTGTCGCAAGACCTGTTTCTCTTCTATCTATGCCTTGAAAACGAGATGCCCAGCTATCATTTCATGAAGTCAGGGCACCAGATACCATAAGGCAATCCTCCAAGAACAACCACCCAACAACATTCTAATACAGAAACTAGCTTGGCGTTCGAAAATCTCGTAAAACCATGTGCAATCTCAGTCGAAAGATGGTGATAAAGTGATAGATAATCACTGCAAGCTCAGTAACAAGTTTCAATCTTCATCACTGAATGCACATTTCTGCAAATAGATAAAGAATTGAAAGAATTTAACTAAAAGGACTGCTGAAGAGATCAGATGGTAGTGCATGTTTACAGATTCATCATCCCATAGCAGAGGATTTGGAAATTATCATCACGCCTCCCAGCACATCTAAAAGTCGTCGAAAAAAATGGAAATAGAGACCGAATGAAAAAAACGGTAGTAATTAAGGGATAAGGAATCAGATAGGTAAATGTCGATCACCATCTAGCATCCAGAGATGGAAGCAAGTAAGACTGGGGCGACAATCGTATCATCATATTCAAGATGAACGACAGGGTAAACAAAAGGGCGAAACTAGGAACAGGCATCTTTACCTGAAAGGCTTGTGAAAAGGCCGTCGAAGTAGGGTTTTAGAGAGCGTATGGTTGAGGTAAGGGCATTTATATAGAAAGAAGATTAGGGTTTCTCTAGCTGGACAACGTGGCGTTTTCAATCTCAGCCCTTGAAACTCAAACGTGGTCTCCCTAAATATCCTGATAACAACGGAATTTTAATTTATAATTAACGCTAACTTGTGCTGCTTGATTTGCAAAGATTCCATGGCAAGGCTAGAAGGAAAATTGGACCCTTTCATCGCAGTCGTCAATGACACAGAAGGGAAGCGAGCCAACGGCCCAGATCATCAAAACACGGTCCACACTCCACTCATAAAAAGTAATAAAAATAAAAAAATTGCCTTAAACCCTGAAGGGCTGCTCCGTCCGGCCCTCCATCCCTCTCGGCTTCGAGACCTGAAACGAAGAAGCTCACGGCGAAAATCGCCATGAAAACATCCGTAATTAGCTTGGAGCCGAGGCAAGTGATGCTTGAGAAGCAGACCGTGAAGAAGCGGAAGAACGAGGTGGGGAAGGACGGTGCTGTCCTCCTCAAATCAATAGCTTCTTATCTTGACAGCAAGGGCTTTTCCAATTCCCTTTCCGCTCTTCGATCCGAAGCCCCGTCCGAGGTACGCCGCCATGGACATTTTGGGCACTCAAGAACGTAGATTTTTGGAGTAGGTGAAAACGTGGACCTTAAACTGAGTGTGAAGGATTGCAATTTTTTTGGGTTTGGTGATCGAAGTCGTTAAAATGGTCGGATCCCCCCTTGATTCTGGATGATAAAATATGAATGTTTATATGGTTTAATTCTGCCAGTATTTTAGGTGTCTTTTTAGGCAAGATATGAATCTCCTTCCAACCTCCAAGTTGAATTGCAAGGTGTCCACAACTTGGTTTACTGAGCTAATGGGGAGCCAGATTTATGTAAATGCAGATCCAAACAATAGTAAAGAAATTCTTCTCCACAGCTTGATATATCCCTAACTGGTTTTTCGAGCTTGTGCAGATTGATGGTTGGAAGGCTCATTCCATTGACCTAGAGGACGTCTTTCAGAAATACTTGGAGACAAGGTAACCACAAATGCTCAAGGAAGCACCAACTATGACTGCACGTACAATTTGTCTATGTCCCTTTTTTGTTTTGAGAGAACTGGAAATAAAACACATTCTTTGCTGCTTTCAATTTCTAGATTGGATGATGCACATGAAATCAATTTCAATGGGCCCTGCACTGAAATGATCCTAGTAGTGATCTTCTACGAAATAATGGGTACTGGGACCAAAGTTTTGTAACCATCTGCCCATGTACGTCTATTTGCACTGAAACTTGAAGTTGCATATCAGTAGGCTGGTGATAAAACTTGTCAGCACATTTTCTGATTTTCAGGACTTTATGCAATTGTGGCTCTATCAAATGATTTCACAATTCCTGATTTGGTCTTCACACATGCCTACCCGGCACCCATTTGTTTCATGATTGTCTCGCCTAATGTGCGTTAGAGATGGTATTTGTATGGTTTTGGAGTTAAAGGAGTGGTTAGAAGACCTACGAGAATCAAATCTGAAGGTCATGACAAAATTTTCCAACTCAATTACTGGTGCAGCAAATCCACTTCCTTACATAATTCAAAAGTGCTGCTGCTAATGAGATCTGTCTCTAATCTTTTTTTGGGTTGTTGTTTTGGCAGTGGATTTCCAGTAAAGAAAAATTTCGTGGGCTGCAAAGATCAAGGTATAATCTGATATTAGGTTCCAATTTATGTTACCATTTTACAGTTCCAACATTTCCAATTCCACCTATCCTTTTCTCATTCTTTTTGGATGAAAAAGTTGCAGATCCTTAGTAACTGATTCATTCATAATAACAAAGATACAATATAGAGGTTGCTGATGCATAGTGTTGGTCCTGTGGGTGGATGCATTAGACTCTTGATCTGTTGGGACTTTCTTTGTATGAGGATATTATAAAAATCTCTTCATTTCAGAGGGTTTACTCTGGTTGCAGATGTTGTTCACTCCAGTCATATTGTTTTTGCCTGGATCTGTAGTCATTCATTAGAGTGGAATGGGAATTGCACCAGTCAAAGTCTCCAAGAAGGCCATGCTCTTTCAATTCCTTTTTGAAGCACTGTTGAGGACCTATTGATCTGACAGCATTCTGTTTTAGCCTGGACACTGCTTTTTCCTCTGATTGGCATTGGAACCTTTGAATATTTTTAGGGTATCTAGTTTAGGAAAAGAACTCACAGAATTGTGAAGTAAAAATGGCAGCTAATGGATTGGATACTGTGTTGCGGATGAGTTGGAGTTGTGATGCCTCTGCACTCTGATTTTAATTTTAATTATGTCAGTTTTGCTGTATATTTGATTGCAGATTCTCAAAAAGAAGGCGATAACCACGATGCCCTGCAACCTGTTTCTAAGAAAAAGAAAAAGAAGAACAAAAGCATTGAAGTTGGCATAGAAGATGGGAATGGATTGCCCAAACATTTAGGAGATGAGATACATGACTCTAATGAGGGGAAGATTAAGGATGATTTCGTGAACTTAGTTACTGAAACTGATGATGGCAATGTCTTGTCTCCCCAACATGGAAAATCCAAAGGCAAGAAGAAAAGACAGAAACTGGACTCCGAATTGCTTAGTGAAAATTTTCAACATGTTGAGGCTGAGAAGAATCAGGATTTACCTGAGGGAATTGGCTGTGATGATCGATCAGGAAAGTCAGATAAAAAATCTAAAGACAAGAAAATCAAAAGTAAATCAAACACTGAATCTTCCAATCTGAATGCTGAGCAGAGCAAGTCAGGAGTATTGGAAGAGGCAGCTGAAGAGATACAGTCAGATGATATGCACACAAAACCCAAAGACAAGAAAAAGAAGAAACAGAAATCAGTTTCTATAGATGGTGAGCATCCTGCTGATTCTACTCAACCTGATTCTAAGGAAGCAGCTTCAGTGCCAGAAGAGAACCCAGTCGACATAAAGAAAAGCTCTAAGAAGCGAAAGAGGTCAGGTTCAGAAGAAGGACAACTTAACGCTGGTGCAGAAACTGTTGGAAAAGAGTCAAAGATAAGCAAGATTAATGGTTTGGCAGAGGAGTTCCAAGCAAAGCAGCTTGCCAAAGATGGTTTTGACATGGAAAATGGAGACCTTGATACAGGCAAGAAAATAAAAGTGGGAACAAGTGATGAATGTCTGAAAAATTTCAAGAAACCATCTCCCAACGGGACAATTGGTGGTTCAGAAATGAATGTCGATGGATTACTGTGGAAGGAAGGAAGTGAAGGGATGGCCATAACCAAATTGAAAAATAAAAAAAGCAATGACTCAGCCGAGGTATGTGGAACATGGCTAGCTCTGTGTGCGTGTCTGTGTTTTTTTTTTTTTTTTTGCGGGGGAGGTGGTGTTAAACTTGGCTCCGTCTCACATGTGCCAGAGCCTAGTCATTGGTTGCTGCCATGATTATCTGGGCATCATTCTATTTTTCCCACAGCCTGCTGTCTCGTGGGTGCCAGTGCCTATGCATTGGTTGTGGTCATAATTATTGGTTGTGGTCATAATTATTGGTTGTGGTCATAATTATCTGGGCATCATTCTGTTTTTCCCGTAGCCTGGGAACTAAGTGTGAACGCATGAGACATTTGAAAAGATGTGGATGTTTAAAACTTGCGTGGCATTAATACCCAGCTGGATAATTTCTCTGATGTTATTTTGGCGTTGGCTTTTTCTGCAAGTAGCCAATGGAATGTTTTTTGCTAGTTCGTGGCTAAAGGGACTAATGTTTATATCTCTGTCCTCCCAGCAATTCAATCACTTATTTTTGGCACAGAAATTTAACATTTCTTTTTTTCTTTTTGAAAAATATGAAACTTGAAATATCCATTGGAGATGAAAGGATCTCAATGTTTTATTTTAGACATGCCCGTTATGAAATAATCACTTTGTGGGTTCATCTGATACTCCTAGTTAGATCCTTTACCTAAAAAAATTCGTGTGATCTAGGGTGTGTTTGGTAATGAATAAAACTTTTGTTGAAAAGTTGTAGAGAGTAAAAATTGTTAAATGATGTGATATGATAGGGGTAATAATGAGTAGTAAAGAGGATAAAGTTAAAATAGATAGGTTAGTTGTGTGGATAGTTGTGTAAAAATGATTGAAAAGTATGGTAGTTGTATATGAAAATGTGAAAAAATAATTAAAAAATATGATAGTTGTGGAGAGTGAAAAGTTTTAAATTGAAAAGTTTTAACTTGACGTTTTCTATCAATTGCCAAACACACCCCTAATAAAACCTGATGAGAAACTAGCCATGAATTATGGTGGTTACAAAACCTAAAGAAACCTACCCTTTGGAAAACTGAAGAAAAACTTAGGTGACCTTTCTGTATTTTTATTGAGCAGAAGCCGAAGCAAACTGCAATTTTGGGCATCTAAGAGAGGAAACTTCCTTTTCAAGCTGTTTGCATGCATGGTTTTGCTTATTTGCTTATTTGATCTTTATATCATGATTGTCTTGAGATGTAAAGAAAGGCATATTAATTTGGTTTTTTAAAAAAATATATTTCTTGTTTAAACAGCTTAGAATTGCTTGTCTGTTTCATATGTGCCTTTTTTTTTTAAAAAAAAAAAAACCTCAGAAGAGACTTATTTTCGATATGCAACTTCTGCAGCCTAAGACAGTGAATGCATTTCGAAGGGTGAAAGTCGAGGATGTGAAATTCGTAGATGACCGGCTTCAAGATAATTCTTACTGGGCAAAGGTTGGGTTCTTTTTCTTTCTTTCTAGAGTCAGCCATCCGAGAGTCGGCTTATTCCAGCTCAATGTTGATTTGATAATTTAAATGGTTGCTGAGAGGACCCACTTAATGCATGCAGTATTCTTGACGGCTCTTTTTGTGGATGTAATGCTGTTCTAGAGGAGTAATTTAAACATTCTGTTCTCTTCTTGCGGTTCTTTTCCCATTTGTTTGCTTTTTTATTATCTCACTTTTTCCCCCCTTTTATGACTACGTTTGACAAGGCAATTTTTTTTAAAAAATCACAATTTGTTGATTCCTTGAATTGACAACAAACTTATTTCTTTTATTCTCTTGTTTTGTTTTTCGGGCAGGATGGTGCGGATATTGGTTATGGTGCAAAGGCACAAGAAATTCTTGGTCAAGTTAAGGGAAGGTAGTTCTTCGTATAGATAACTGGAGAAACTTTCCTGTTACTTTTATGACCATAAGATTTCTGGAATATTTGAGATGATGATTATGATTCGTTGTTATTTGTTGCAGTGGCAAAAATTGGGCCCTTTTCACCATTCATGCTTTTTTGCTTCGTTTTTAGAACAGCCAATTTCATTTCACTTGGTTTATCATCTAATCTCTTGTACAAAACGCACCAAGTGGATTATGCTTGTTGGACTCAATTACAGATTCTGCAGGCCGATTCATTTAATGGTCTGTGCCCCTGAAACAGAGTTGGTTAGCTAGCATACAAGACATTTTTCACTGCACTTGGCACATGTTACGGCCCCCAAAAAAGTGGTGCATGCCACCTGTGGCACTTGGTATTAATAGAGGCAATCGATGATTCAGAATGTTAATGGGAAGGGGGGAAGTGATTGAGATCTTAATATTTTAGTCACGTTTTGGAATCTTTGCTTCATTTACTTGTTTTCTTGCTCCTCTGGTGAGATGGGTAATGGTGTAATGAAAATCATCTCTCTTGCAGGGACTTTCGGCATGAGAAAACCAAAAAGAAACGAGGAAGCTATAGGGGAGGACTGATTGATTTGCAGACACATTCCATTAAATTCAACTACTCCGATGATGATTAGCGATGATAGACATTTCATTGCCCTTTTTTGAGTCCGGTCTCTTTTCTGTCAGGTGAAGGGTAGATATCCTTGTATTCTTTTGGCTCCCGTTTTGTATTGGGAAACGGATGTAATCCGAATGTTGGCATTGCCTTTTGGATTATTTGAAGACAATGCCGCGAATTTATTCAGTTCACCGGGATTTGTTCATCTTTATGACATCTGCCGTGGAAAAATGCTCATCTATCCTGTAGACTTGGAAGTGGGAAACGGCTTGATATTATAGATTTATAGGGTGCAATTCGGTTTGGTTAACTTAAATACTGAACTGAATTATAATATGGTTTCATTTAGGAATTGTAGTCCTAACCAAATATCCAAAAGCTGAACTCAAATTTCATAATCTAAATATCCTAACATTTCAATGCAAATGAATTAAATTAAATAACTCAAATAATTTCAACATATTTAGGTGTAATTTCATATCTTATATTAACTTCAAATATATAAATTGATTATGTTTTTTAAATGAACTATAAGCTTGGATCTTATTTAAAATATTGTTATCTTTTTGTAACGCCCCATTCATAAAAATACTCAATAACTAATCAACGGCGCTACACAATCTAAGAAAAATTCGGCAGCATCTCCCCATAACATACAAAGGGTAATATGGAATAGATGACCTGATATTCATAACATTTCCATCTGTAACATTCAATCCTATTTATATACTTGCGTTTTCATATAATAAGAAATAGAAGGAAATCATTACATATTTTCCTTACACAACAAACAGATATAATAGTCATGCATATGTGCATCAACAAGGATTATAATCCAATCTGAAATACCAAATACATTATAGTTGTCAAAGCGAATCCGCCTAAGTAATTGTTTACATATATGATCATCAAAAGAGCACAAATCTAAAAGAACTGAAATCAACATATTGTGCTAGGGTCTCTCATGTTTGATCTTCAACTTGTCCCATCCTTAAGTTCCCCTTCTGACCTGCGATCTAAAAGCACAATAACAATGATAGGAGTCTAAATAGACCCAGTAAGTAGATAGTGGTTAGCACAAAGTGCAAATAAAGCATAATGATGGATACTCATACAGTGATGAAGCTAATACACATGGGTCCAATACCCACTCCCAAGATCGTATACATATAACCATACACACAAATTGGCCAACACAACCAATCATCTACTCATGTCCATCAAGGGCCATGAAAAACCCTCTTCTCATGTCAATCAGGGGTCATGAACAACCCTTACAACCAACTATTTGAGATAACACATCATACATAACAGACAATGATACACATCGCAAACCACACATACAACATCAACACAATTCAGATTCAACACATAGATCTGTCACACAAGCATTTTATCAAACACATGATAGGTGCGAAATGAAAGAACCTTCAATTCATACTCTCGATCGGGGCAAATCAATTCACGTCACATTCCAACAATATAACAACTGCTAAGAAGTCTTTTACATCATAGAAATCACGCATTCAAAGTAAATTCACCATGAACCCTAACTGTTACGAACTCTACGCCTAATACCATGGAGTCGTTAGAAGCTATACATTCCCTCTAGCCTCGCATCGCGTTTAACATAAAATTTCATCACTAAATCGAGAAGGGGCGACATCTACTTACTTGAATCGAAATTTTCCCCAAAAACAGTGCTCCAGACTTAGACGGAGAGATTTGGAACTTCCACGATTTGAGTCGATGATCCTCAAACAGTCGGTAGAGCTTCCTTGAATGAATCCGTGGCTAGCCCGAACTGAATGGTGGGGAAAAAAGAGAAGACACAGAGAACGGAAAGAGAAGAAGACGGAAGATAGCCGGGTGCGGGATGAAAAATGAACCCTAGCGCGCGCGGGCTTCCTTTATTACTGATTCCCTATCGGGTCGGGTCGGAACATGGATCGGGTCTAATTGCAATTAGTAATTTACTCTCCCACTCATACGACTTAATAATTAAAATTTTCTTCGGGGGCGCTGCCCCCTTCACCCCCGCGACCTGACCGGGCAGGTCGAACCCCGTACCTACTCTGCGAGGGAAACAATAGTCATAGTGCCCATCAATGGAACGCTAATCATACATGCACATATGCACTATACATCTCCTAAATGTCGTGTCCATGTATGTTATATATCCATTAATATCGTAAAATTCTTACTAGCATGTTCATAAGTTACCTCATAAATAGAGAAAAGTTATAATAAAAATAGAATAAAATACCTGGTCCTCACACTTTTTCTTTCATATTGCTTTTAATAAAGCACCATCTCAATATATTCAATGACTACTGATGATGTTAAATCATATTTTCAATGATTAATGACATTGAATAACATTTTAACATTTTTTGAGACTTCATGATTATTTATTAATATAATAAATTTATTCAATAAATTTTTATCTAAAATAGTGTAAAATATTTATAAAAAACTGAAAATTCACAGCATTAATCTGAATTGTCGACTCAAAATATTAATTCGTTTAACCCAACATTTAATCTAAAATTTGTAAATTTGGTTTGATTTGAATTTTGGTTTTAGTAAATGAATTAGGCTTTGGTTTAAGGAGTATTGTTCTAATTTCGATTAAAAATGAATTGACTTTAACTTGACCAAGTTGCACCCTAGGGTAGTGGGTGGATAGAATGTATGACACGTGTAGAGTTGCACGTGTAACTAGTGTGATTAGTTTGGTGGGTTTTAAATAGGTCAGGGAAGAAGGGAGAATAAATTTGAGTTCGTTTGCTAAGGAGGGATGAGTCAGTACCCAGAAAAACGACTATTGGGTTCGTGAGCTATAGACCTTATAAAATGATATTAGTCTCTTTGACTTGACAGCTTAGCCATACAATTTTAAAATGCGTTGTACCATGTTTAACTTTGAGACTCATTTATAAACCATTTAGAACTTTTTTCCTTTTTTAATATGAAATTCGGTTTTAGGCTATTATATGCTATATTTATGGTTTTCCATCAATAAATTATCCATTTTGGATCCCATCAAAGACTCAAGTTTCTCATCATTGACCGTGGAAAATGATCAGCCATGATCTCAAGGATTATTTTAAAAATGGACATCAACTTTATTGGCAATTAGAGAACATGCATATTTTTCTAGTTTTCGAAAAATGAACATTAAAAATGTCTCTTATGTATGCAAAATGGAGCATAAATGTTCCACATCATTTTAAAATTTTAATCAACGATTTACGGTCAAAATGATGGACGTGTTGTTTTCCTTGAAACCTGTGACTAAAAGGCCAACATCTAATTGATATATTTATCCATTTTCCAACGGCATCTAGGATTTTTTGCATTTTAGACCCTCTAAATATGTGTATTTGTGTTTTAATCCTCGAAGTTTGCATATTTATTTTTTAAACCCTATAATTTTAAATCTATTGCTTTTTGGACCTTACTGTTTCACACCGTTAAAAAACTCAAGTAACACCGATTATGCGAGGTGAAAATACTAAAATACTCTTAAGCTAATGTCTCGTTTATATCGCATAAAAAAACTTATTTAAAATATTATTATTTTTTCTTCTTACTTTTGTTTATCTAATTTATTTAACATATAAACTAAATTTTAACATTTTTTGATATGTGTATATATATTTTTAAAATTTTTAAATACTTATCTAAGTTTATATAACATATAAACTAAAATTTATCATTTTTGGGTATGAGTATATATTTTTTAGAGAATATAAGAGTATTTAAAAAACTCTAAAACATATATACACATATCCAAAAAGGTAAAATTTAATTTATATGTTAAATATACTTAGACAAATAAGTGTACGAAGAAAAAATAAAAATATTTTAAATGAATTTTTTATGTGGGCTAAGGGAGACATTAGCTTAAGAGCATTTTAGTATTTTCATCTAACATGAGTGGATGTTGCTTGGGTTTTTTAACGGTATGAAACGGTAAAGTTCAAAAAGTAATAAATTCAAAGTTACAAGGTTTAAAAAAGCAAATATGCAAATTTCAATGTTTAAAATGCAAATACGCAAACTTAAAGGATCCAAAATACAAAAAACCCACAACATCTATGATATAATGAGATAAGTATTGGATTATTATTTTTTTCCTTTCCAATATTACTTCTTTCATTCCCTCTGCAATTTCTTATTTTTCAAAACATAACAATACTACTCTTTCAATCACACCGTCAATATATCCGAAATTGGTCCCACGAAATGGACAACCCGTCCTGGGACCTATTGCTCATTCCAAGGTTCATTTACTTGTGCGTCACATGGTGTTATGAATAATATCCACACACATGTTCACTCTTTAATAATCTGTTCCACATGCAATACATTTTCATATTTCCATGGTCCATGTGCTAATGAATTACACTCCAAGGGACCGATGCGGTGATGGCCACACCACAACTCGAAATGATATCCGTAGCTTGCGGGGAATAAGTAAATCTTACGTAACAACGGTTTGGGTACCGAGTACACCTGTGCATTAAAACACTAGTTTCTACCTAAGCTTTTATGTGTATATATATTGAAAAATAATCAAGTGCATTTGGACTATATTATAATTATGGTGTAATCCATGCACAGTGTATCCCACTTAATTATGAATAAAAAATCTACTCTATCTATTGTATTTATAATTATTCACTTTATTAGCATATTAATTTTCATCCAAATCCAACATGTGTGTACCTCATCTTAAAATGGTACAAAATCAACATAATAAATAATTTAATATAAATATTAAGTTTAAAGTGATATTTTCTACATCTAAACCTTTTAAAGTATGATTTTTATATGGATAAATAATTGTATAAAGTATTATTATATTTTAATATGTGTAGGGCTCATTTTGTAATAAACTGTATTGTAATTATGGTGCAGTTCGTCTGTATATGATAAGTTCTCGCACTCTCGCACACACATATATATATTTATATGGGAATGCTTCGATGAAATTTCTTTCTATGAAATCTCCTATATTTTTAGTATTTTGATGATTGATGAAAAATATTCTTTGTCTATTATAATTAACATCACTTATATTATTGTAAAAACCCTATTATCTATTTAGTATTAATGTATATAAGTTTTTTATATTGAGATGCTTGTATAAAACCTCTCTTCCATTAAACTTCTTATATTTTTAATATCTTCATGGCTATTGAAAAATTCACTTTGTTTATTGAATTTAACATCACTTATATTATTATGAAAACTCTTGCATCTATTTAGTATCAATGTATATGAATTCAATCTAAATCAATGTAATAAAATAATTTAATACTAAAAAATAATTTTTAAGTAGTATTTTTGTCATCAGATTATCTAAAATATTACTATTATATGGATAAATAATTTTATAAAGTATTATTACATGCTATTATATATATGAAAGGATATAAACATTTTTCTAATTTACATATGATCATATTTATTTTTGAGTAAATATTAACCTTGTACATATTTGATTTGGATGAAATTTAATTTACTAGTTAAATAAATAATATTAAATGCAATAAATAGATTAAATTATACGTTAATTATTAACATCTTAAAAATGGAGACAATTTTACAAAATTGCTTATAATCATAGCTATTTATATATTGCCTAAGCATAGAGTGTGTGCGTGTGTGTGTATATATATATATATCATTTACAATTATCTCAAAAATTTTCGATAGGAATTTTTAAAATAAAAATCAGGCCTTTCTTTTGTCTAGCTTACGAGAGATGCTTTATCTTTTAAAATTTTAAAATTTCAAATAAAATATTCAAAAGCATAAAACATAAAAGAACTAAGTATATGAAAAAAGTGCAGATGCTTGAACCCACGTAATGGTAAAAAAACATTAAAAATATAAAATAATAGGGCAATTTACCAGGTGCACTGGATTACCCAAATAGTTTTGTTGTTTAACATCTTTTTGGACATCAAGAAAATGAGCTCATGGGGAGTGGGAGTATGAAATAACACCGTTGGGACGAATTCCATAAACCACTTGAGGCGTGGCAACAAGGACATGACATGCAAGGGAGATGGGATGATGATGGAGAGAGATGTTAATTCTCATCTACGTCGTCTCCAAGTCAAACCGTCTGATCTCACATGCACACCATTACCTCTGGGCATGAGAGGCAGCTCTTCCCGACCGGCCAATAAGAACAGGTCAAGCCTCATTGGCAGCCGTCCAAAACGAACGAACGAACGATGCCTTTCCAGCTCACAGCGGCGAGAAAAAACAGGGGCAGAAGGAAGGAGAAAAAAGGAGAGGAAGAGGAGACGGGGTGAGAAAGCAGAGGGCGAGTGAGGGAGAGAAAGGAAGGAAGAAAGAGGGAAGGGAGAGACGGGGAAGAAAGCCTTCTCCGTTTCTCTTCCTCTGGTTTCTTTCTCCCAACCCAAACTATTTCCCATCAATACCACACCCACTCATACCGATTTTAATCGTCTATTACTTGGTTTTCGAGAGAAGAAGAAATGAGCAAGGGCGGCGCGCATTCTTCGGCCCCTGAGCTGCTTCAGTCAGCCAATCCCGATTCTTCGAGTCTCGATGGTATCTTTTCTTCCACGACGAAAAATCCACTGAAATCTATTCAATTATTTTTTTTTATTTTTTTTTTTTTATAAAAAAACTCATCTTTTCTTTTGATTTTCGATTTTTTTTTTTTTTTAGGACTTTCGGCCACTGTCAGGCTGTTGTTGAAAATAGTCAATGACTACCATGATGCATGCGCCAAAGACGACGGGACGAGGAAGAGCCAGCTAATCGCAGGCATGATTGGCATCCTCGAAGACATCAAGTCCCGCATCGAGAAATCCCAGTCCATCACCCACAAAAAAGCCAGAAGCGAAGCGGAGCTGCGGCGGTGCAACACGGATCTCCGAAGGAACCAGCCGGTGCCACCGACCAAGGAGAAGGGGCCGCAGGAGGCGCTGTCCGAGGAGAACCAGCGGCTGCGTAGGGAGCTGTCGGCGAACTTGGTGGCCCGCAAGGGCCTGGAGCGGATGTTCTCCAGCCTGGGCAAGGAGAAGGAGATCATCGCGGCGGAGTTGGCGCGGAAGGTGCAGGAGCTGCACGGGTTGGAGGAGCACATCAACGACCTCAAGGTCCAGAACGAGAGGCTGCTGGAGAAGATGCAGCACTGCGCGGCGGAGCACTCCGAGAGGAAGAAGACGCCGATCAATGGCAGCGCCGTGGGGGAGTACTTGATGTCCAGCAAGACCGCTGGCCTCCAAGAACGCAACAGGGAACTGTCAGAGCAGCTTCTCAAGTCCATCGACGGGAATCGGCGTTTGCAGCGGAAATTGAAAGACGCCAGGGAAGAGAGCGAGGGGATCAGAGTGAAGGCGGAGGAGATGGAAGAGGCGTTCTCGGCAGGGTGGCTTCGGATCCATGATCTGCGTCAGCGAGTGGCGGAGAGAGAGAATGCGTCGAACATCGAGTCGGAGCTGTCGGCCGTAGAGAACATGTTCAAGCTCTTCGAACAGAAAGTGCGGATCAGCTATGCTGAAGATTGATTGATATGGTGGTCGAGGTTGAATGGTTAATGAGCTGGCTTTGCTGAATTTTTCCTCCTCTTTTTCCTTTTCTTTTCTTTTATTTTTATTTTATTTTTATTTTTTGTCCTTCTGATTCTCCCCAGTCCCCAGTTTTTATAGGGAGGAAAAAATTTTCACTTTTTGGGAAGGGCATTCAATAAGAGTATAAGACCAACAGGCTAGTAATAATAGAGAATTAAATACTAATTAATTAGCCAAAAAACCTTAATTAAGTCATCCATTTTAAATTAAAGCGCTTTACGTAGATATGAACTCCAAAGATGTAATGATATAGTAAAGTATCTTATTTATTAAAAGGAAAAGAAGAGATTTCTGTATATATTTCAAAACCATCCTATCTTAGCTCCTCGAGAAATTTGGCATGCGAAAGCCGGTCTTTGGTTATTGTCATCGGACGGTACCTTAGGCCTTCAACAGCCTTCTTCTTTTCCTTCAATGTATCCTGCGAGAACAGTTTAAGGACAGTTGAGTTGAGATCATCGCGAACAATGATGCTTGATAATTAGTATTTTGTCATTACTGACTCTTCTCCAAGCTAAACGTTTACACGTGGAGTCAATTGATTGCTCTTTTCGGTCATTCAGAACTACAGACATGCAATAATTCACTGACATAATCATCAAATCAGATAATCAAAATCCACACATTTCCAAAGCAATTTTTTTTTGATTGGTATTAATTACATCCATCTCAATACATATTATACCTGAAGATCTGAGACATTCTTACAAATTCGGGGACAGAATAACATCCCAAAGAAATCTTGAAGACACAACTTCACGAAATAAACTGGAAGATACAACTTTCAACAGCCAACAGAGAGACCACAAGCTCTCACACCCCCTCACCCGGGAGACCACAAGCTCCCACGCTATTTTTGGGCCGAATATCCCACACGGGATTCGAACCCACGTCGACAGCAAAGCGCATTTCTGCGCCGCTGTCGACGACCAACCGCGCTAGCCGCGGTTGGCATTTCCAAAGCAATTTAGATTAGTCTATTTGATGATAAAGGGGTCCTCGAAAAGAAGAAACCATAAAAAAGGTTGCACTTAAAGTAAGGCACATCTTCCTGATGCATCCAAATATACTCCATCCATTGCAGGAGGTATGATTTATATATTTAACTTCGAAGACAAGTTTAATCAAAATTAAATATGCACATAACCTCCATTAGAAAATATAAATAATTTTAATGCAATTGTTTGATTTATGCACTGATCTTCAAGTTGTTATTAAAATATTTAAACAATTTAAAACATCAAATTTATGTAGATAAAAGATTATATAAATATTAGAACATTCAATATTATGATGTATCAATGAATGGATTTAAGTGTCTTTTATAATTTAAATACGATCATATATATTTTTAAGCAAATGTGGCCCACCTAAGATTGTAATTGAGTTGATTTTTAGTGACCTAATAAAATAAATGATTGTGAATAATATGACAAGTTGGATTTTGATATCATCATCAATAAGTGCCCTATTTCATCAAGGGCAAAGATTTAATACACATGGTTGCATGGAGATTTACATGCATCCTCTTATTTTTAATTTTAAAATGATATTTTTAAATCTAAACCATTTTCATGTTTATTTATATGTATTTATTTAGAATTTAAAAATTACATGTATTGGACACTTTATATACTATATTACTATATATTTTTGGAAAAATTAATAGTCAATATATCCACTCTTAAAATATTTTTCTCTTACAATTATAAGTTTTCAAAGAAACTTGTTGTTGGTGACATAATAAAACAAATGTTGTTAAATAAAATAAATGGTTTGGATTTTAAAAAAAAATTAAAATAGTAAAAGAGGGTTTGCATGTACATCTCCATGTAGCAAAGTATATGGAATCATTTTCTTTCATCAATAGAACAACATAACTAGGGTGTAATATGGTGAATATATTAGCATATCTCAATAAAAAAATGGTGTATGAATGCAATGAAAGGGTGATTTGCAAATATACTAGATAATTTTATCATAATTACAAATATACTTTCATAATTTTAAAATAATCAATTATTCCCTTGTATGCAACTACTTACAAGCGTACGTTTAACATGAAGAAATCAATAGAAATATTTTTATAATTCTGAAATTGCCCTCATCCTCCTATTGTAAGACTTGAACGAGATATTCGATGTCATTAATAAACAAATGCTCTTCATTTAAGTTTTTTAAAATTCAGATGTCGTAAAATCAAATCATTTAAGTTAATCATATTTCTATTATAAAAAAAGTTATTCATATTTCAATTTCTACCCTATAAAACAAAACACCCTATATTCAAGGTGAAAATTTTTTAACCACTTGTTTAGTGAAAATTTCCACTTTTTTATTAATTATGAAGATAATCCTTTAAGCCATTTATTTTAATAAATGTTCAAGATGATATAATATATTTATTTGAAATGTTTATGGTTAGTAAATTGTTGAAGAATGGGGCAAGTTCGGGATTTAAATTTTTTTTTTTTTTTTTTTTTGAAAATTTTCATAACAAAATTTAACGCTACGGATGTAATTGCAAATTGTTGCAAACTATTGGGGAGAAATTTGCCATTTTCTAAACTATAGGAGTATCTTGGCAATTATGATAAACTACGGGATATATTTGCAAATAACCGGAAAATGGACTATCAGTTACGTGTTGCGAGGAATTGGAGAAGATAAACACATGCCAGGCTCCACACTAGGTTGGCAATGAGGTGAGCACTGCTTACTGCCATGCTTGCCACTTGCCAGCCGTCGAACACCCTCAAGGCATGGCTGCCCTGGAAACATGGAATTAGGAGTGGGAATCGGGGAGGGTCGGGGTTTGCCCAACCCTGACCCTACTTTTCAAAAATCTTGTTTGACCTTTATTTTATACCGGGTCGGGACAAAGTTGGTTTGACCCTTACTTTTTTCTACCAGGTCTAAGGATAAAATTCAGGTCGGTCTCGGACCGGTTTCGGGATAGCGGGTCGGGTAAAAAAGACGAGTCAAATAAGATAATTTTCAAATTTTATATATCTATCAAACATAAGTATACATCTATACTAAATTTAAATATTATATGTTTCAATATTTCATTAATTATTAAAAAATACATAATTAAGAAAACAAAATATTTGAAAATATAGTATACATTTATTAAAATAGGTGAATATACAATTACACATAAGGGTTATATACGTACAAATTTTTTATTAATTGTTATATTGTTTTTTGAATAAATTGATTCTTCTATTATTGATAGAGTTAATTATAAAAAAGTGAGAAATTTGAAAGAAAATAATAACAACATTTCAATATAGTCTTATAATTTTTAATAAATTTATATATGCGGGGCGGGTCGGACTCTTCGGGTCGGGACATGGTCGACCCACCACAACCTTATTTTTGAATTCGGGTCAAAATTTCTGACCCATCTATATACCGGGTAAAAAATGTATTGGTTTTACCCGGCCAAAAACGGGTCAGGTCAATACCGGGTCACGGGTCGACCCGCCCCAATTCCCACCCCTACATGGAATCAGACTCATGCCCACATCAACGCAATTGATGATGCTCGTTGTGCCTGCCATCAAATGGGCCGCGGTCACCACCATCAACAACAATACCACACCAGCCTTCATCTCTTGCTTGTCTCTCTATATCCTTGCTAATCAATCGCCCATGGGTTGATTTGAAACTATTGCAAATGGCTAGTGTTTATAGTGTTTTACGATTGTCTTTATTACAATAATGTTGTAGCTATGCATGCATGCAACTGGTTTATGTGTACTACGTTTATAGATCAGAGACGAAGATGATTAACACTCGGAAATATATGTTAGGCATTTCTTCTAGCTTGTGATATTGCAAATAAAGGAGGGTTTGTTGGTAACTCAGTCTGAAATCTGATTTACACATGATTCATCTTGATATATGGAGAATGTTTACGTCTTGTGGCTCAATCCAAACCCTTAAGCATAAAAAACAAGAAACCCTTGCTGTACTTGAAATAGAGTAATATAATTTAAATGCGTCTTTGGCCATTTACCATCTTAGCGAGAGGTCAAACACTAAGCGGCCCTGTTTTAGTATTAATTGTAGAATTGCAATGGTGATAGTTCAACTAGAAAATTAAGATTGCAATCGGGTTAGGTTGAATCCGAACCAGATAGACCTGGCATGGGTTAGAATTTTCAAGTAGAAGTAATCCCAATTCCGTCTAGAAATAGCATTGGGTTAGCTTTGAGTAGAACGTATCCAACCCCAATTGAAACTAAATATGAAAATTTTTACTTATAAAAAAAAAAAAGATTTTTTTTTTAATATACTACAAAGGGTAAATAAAATGAATATGTTAGAAATCTTTTTTATTAGAATACGTTAGAAATTTCGGTATGCATAATTAATTAAAATTTTAGTTCGAAGTGGACTCATTTACGTCCGCGCAATAGGCTTGACCATGATCAGGTCGGCGGCTGGCAGTACCGTCTACGCAAATACCACATAATCAGCCTTCATTTTCTTCTCCTCGTTTCAAGAGATTGACAGTGCGTTGTATTTTATAGTGCCTTATTATTCGGACTGCCTGTATTGCAATAAATTTTATAATTTGGCCAAATATCATTTTAAAGAAAGCATACGCGTTAGGAGGTGAAAAATGTCTTCTGCACTCTCCAACCCTATTTCACCATGCTTGATTTTGTATAAAGTCCAAACTTGATGGTGTGGAGGCCTTTCTTGAATGGAACATTTCAAATTACTGTGCTTGATATATCGAAATGCTTTAGCAAATAAAAACAAGAAAGCCTTGATGTCGTCTCGTCAGTAAATGGAATTAAAACACATGATAGTTAGCGCCACTTCATCTTCTCAGAGACATCAGATCAAACAATAAACTACCCTACGTGTATTTCGCCAGTTACTACATCAGCGATAGATATGTGGTGCCAGACGTGGCCTAGCGACAGCAATCAGGGGCTCAGCCTTGGGCATCGTCATCCCATAAACCTCCTCCGTATCAATCTCTTCCGGCTTCATCCCATCCGGCGGAGCCCACTCGAAGCAGTGAAACAGACGAGCCAAGGCCATGAGCACCAAGACCACGCCCAGGGGCGCCCCTGGGCACTTGCGCTTCCCCGCGCTGAAAGGCAAGATCCGGAAATCCGGCCCGTGGCTGATTTCCACACGGCTTCCATCCGACGGCATGTGCCGCTCCGGCCGGAACTCATCCACGTCCTCCCACACACGCGTGTTCCTTCCCAGGGCGTGCGTGTTAATGAAGATGCGGGTCTTGGCGGGGATGTGGTAGCCCATGAGCTCCGTATCCCTGACGGACTCGTGGGGGATGAGAAACGGGCCCGCCGGGTGCGTCCGGAACGTCTCGCGAACGACGCATCTCAGGTAGTTCAGTTGGGCCAGGTCCGACTCGGTCACCATCCTATCCCGACCCACAACCCGGTCAAGCTCTTCTTGGATCTTCCCAAGCACGTACGGATTCTTGATCACCTCTGCCATGGCCCACTCATTGGTCACCGAGGATGTATCCGTTGCTGCTGCTATCATATCCTGTCCATCCGAACCATCAATCCACGAGATGGATGGTTGCGATCTCGCAAAAATAAAAACTCTAAAGCTCTTAAATCAATTTACCTGTATTAGAGCTTTGATCTCAACATCATCCATGTGCTCCTTTCCATCCTCGCCAGGCAAGGACAGCAGAATGTCCACAAAGTCCATCTCCCCACCAACATCATCATGATCTCCGCCGTTCTTCTTCCTCTCCCTTGTCCTCTTGTGCTCCACGAGGATTCTCTCGTGGAACCGATCCACCCTCTTCTCTACCTCTCTCATTTTCTTCTCGCATCCGAATGGGTCCATCCACCTCCACGCAGGCAGGTAATCACCCAAGTAGATGAGGCCCAGCAGCCAGAAGAGCTGGTGCGTGATATGCATAAACTCCATGGCATCGTCGGGCCCAGCCGATTCCACCCCGAAATACTGCTTCCCGAGAAGCATCCGCGTCACATTATTCATGGAAAACGCACCAAGCACCTGCCTCAGGTTCACCTTCTCCCCCTTCTCCGCGTGTTCCCACACGGCCTTCACCAGATGCTGAGCCTCGTGGGCTCTCTGCTCCGCGAACGATTCCAGCCGCCTGGTCGTCAGCAGGTGCTCCATGCAGATCCTCCTCATCCGCTTCCACTGCGGGCCCATTGGTGCCAGCGCCACGTCGCCGCAGTCATAGGCTAGATGGACGGCGGCCAAAGTCCGCGGGCGCGACGCAAACACGTCGTCCTGCCGGAGGAGGATCTCTCGGATGACTTCCGGGTCGTCGGTGGTGATGGCGTCGACGGTACCGAGGCGGAGGTAGACCAGCGGGCCGTACTTGGAGCAGAAGGCGGCGAGGTCTCTGTGGGGGAGAGACGTGAGCTGGAGAAGGTTGCCGACGATAGGCCATCGGGGTGGGCCTGGAGGGAGTTTTAATCTTGCTGAGTTTTTCCGGGCAACGAAGTAGGTGACGATTATTAGTGGGGAGAGGATGATGCAGATGAGTGCTGCAGCCGACGTAGTTGAATAATAATCCATGCGTTTGGAAAGTGACGGTCTGCCGCCACAGAAACAAGGTAGGGCGACGTGGGTATTTCATGTCTGAGTAGCTAGCTATAGGAAGATGTCATCATCTGTGCGTGATCAAACGATCTTGGCATGTGTGCCAGGGAACGATGAGCCCTTTGGTGGTTAGGCTTTGTGGCTCAGGTTGTTTAGGCATGCCTGTAGCGTGAGTTTCAACTTTCAACCATCTAATACGAAGGAAAATAGAAATTGCACGTGGACTACAAGAACATACATAATAGGATGGTAGAAATGCAAATATACACTAGGTAAACAAATCATGAAATTTCATTTTGGTAAGCGTACGTCTCATGTTGCCTACATATATCACATATTGTATGATTTTGGACAATCCAACAGTTTCTGATCTGAATGTGGCATCGAGATCTGGTAGTCAAACTGATAATGGGTTTCAATGTTATCTATACGTCCGTCACACAGGAAATGGATGAATGGTTCAGGGATTTCCAATTGTTATTTCTTAATATCAACCAGGTTAGTACAACTATAATCTTATTTCTAAATTAAACATTACGGTTTAAGGACTTTAAGTTACGAAACTATTAACAACACAGCAGCCCCACTTTATTATTACGATACAAAGATAGTCAGTTTCACCAATGCTTTAATTAAAAAGAGTTACTTATTCTTGCAGAGCGGACATGAGACCTGGGTCTTGGTGGGTACGTGCGCATTCAACGTGGTCGACGAGGAATCAATGCGTGGTTTTGGTTTGGGATTGACTAGTACAATGAAACCGCAGCGTGGTTTGCGACGGAGTAAGTTTTAATCGACAGATGGCATGAGATCCTCTGCCTTCAGTTGCATTCCTCTCTCCATCCCGTACTAGCAGTTTCTTTTCTTTCCTTGTTCTTCTTTTAAGAAATTTCCTCCTGTTTATGCTCTCTCGCATAAAATCTAGTGCTGTTTCTTTCCTCGCGACGCGGAGCAGGAAAGAGTTCTTGCCTTAAAACCAATATCCCATAAAAACAAACAAAACAAGGGGGTGAAAAACAAGCATTCGGGGGAAAGAAGAGCGATTGAATGTTGAATGAACGGAGAGATGTATTTGATAGGAGGAGGAGGAGGTCTGATTGAATAAAGCAAGAAATTTAAAAAAGTGAATTAAAGGAGACACATGATCATATGCTAAAATAAAGATATGGATCTGAGCTCTTTCATCACATCTCTCGTAACCTCATTTGTTATATTCATGCTTCTGGTGATTGCATTCACGTGGTTGTCGAGGAAGCCGTCAAACGATGTGATTTACTACCCCAACCGGATTCTCAAGGGTCTGGATACCTGGGAAGGGGGTAGGAGGCCCAGCAACCCGTTTGCTTGGATCAGAGAGGCATTCAGCTCCAGCGAGGACGACATCATCGACATGGCCGGTGTCGACACTGCTGTCTATTTGGTCTTCTTGAGCACTGGTATATATCTTCATTCACACAACCACATTCCTTTCTTTCTTTCTCCATTATTCCTTTTCCCCCATTTTCTAAATCGGCAGATTTCGTCTTTTATTTTTTTATTTTTTTATAGAGTGAGCAGATTTCGTGTTTTAAGTTTTGATTGGCTCCCTTCTTCCATTTTCAGTTTGGAGAGTTTCTTGAGCATTTTTTTTAATAGTCCTCGATATTACTACCGAAGTTTTCATGCCAGTGGTCCATTCGGGGGGCCACCATGCATGACGTGTAAGGTTGATCCAATTTAATTTTATGCCAAAAACGTGAAGATTTAAAAACGTGGACTGCAAAATTTATGCTGTTTGAGAGGAAATAATATTAAACATGACCAACACATTCGATTTAGCGCATACATCATTACAGGCTCAAGTGGACATGTTGCTAATTACAAATTTCCATACTAACAATGCCATGGAATCATTTCCCTTTAACCTCCTGTGCCCTGTCCTTTTTTTTTGCCGGTTTTAACTGGCATGTTCATGGTTTAGCGTTTTCAAGTTGTTTTTACAGAACTAGTAATGGGTTTTCTGAGCTTTGGGATGTGTATATCCCACAAGTTCCCGCATCAACAGACCACATCCGGGTGTTTGCTTGAACCATAAAATGTTTTCCCAGGAATTTTGGAAAGCTCATGATAGTATCGTGGTCTCCGTGATTGCTTACCCTGGAATTCAATGGCTTTGAGAACATCGTAACAATCAACTACATGATAAGATTGATTATATTGTGATCGTGAACTAATCATTATTTTTTCTGATTCTTCTATTGGATATACATGTCAGTTCTGGAAATCTTGTTCTTGACGGGTGTTGTGCTTCTACCAATTCTGCTGCCAGTCTCTGCGACAGACAGCGGCAAAGAATCTAGCTCTGATAACCACGACAATGGGAATTTCACCCAAATTGACATCTTATCGATGGGAAACATCTCAGTAAGACAAAATTCCATCACTTAGAATAGGACCCCTAAATGTTTTGCCTGCACTCAGCATTGAATGTTGACTGTTTCTATACTGATTGTTGAATTCCTATCCGAAAGTAGCCATTGTTCTGCAATGCTTGTAGCAAATATTTGTACGAAGTCATATCATCCTTCGATCTGTTTGGGCGATTTAACTCCAAGCGTTTGTATAAAGCCTTATTATGCTTGTATTTGGACAAATTTAACTCCATAGCCGTTTCAACCTTTGCATTAGTCTTCAATCAGTGAACTTTACGTTTAAGAGTTTGGGAATTGGTAATATGGTAGGAATGTAAAATTGAAAATGAGATAAATTCTAAAAAAATCAAAAAGTGATATAATATGATATAGGTAAAGTAAGATTAGATATGATAGTTGTATGGAAAAGTATAAAATGATTGAAATATAAGGATAAAAATAAAAATAATATAATTAAGTGAAAATATCAAACCGTATGAAAAGGGGGGTAGGAAAAAGTGCTGAAAATATATTCCCACCAATTAAACATTACCAAAAGCTTCCTTAAGTTAGGGCTCACATCAGGCTAGTGTAGATAACCGGTTCATTAATACTTTGCATTGGCAAAATCTTGGAAAAAAAAAAAAATCGTGCTACTATTACTACTACTCCTCAATGCATGACGTACTCATGCTAGTACAAATAAAAGCCTAAGACAATTCTCCTCAAAAGGCATGATTATGGCATCTTTCATATTTTACGCTGCATGTCAGGATGGGCCTTCGCCGTACGTCTGATTTCTAACTGCTGTAGTATTAAAAACATAAATGATGGCTCCCCCCGAAGAGGACATGATTATGTTGACATTCTTGCATCTTTCATACTTCACACATCCACATTAGAATGTCCATTCGCAGTTTGCACAGGGAGCAACGTGATTTGGGTTGTCCTACAAGTCATTTACTTACTTCAAACATCCTCCACAATCCAGGAGGGAGATGAGAAATAGAAATCAGAAGGATGAACCAAATTAAGAAACATCAGGATGCTTTAATTTGTTGGTCCACAAAATGGAAACGATGTATAAAGAAGTAGATCATTCAGTCATACATTCCTACTAACGATGCATCACCTACAGCAAAATAGCGACATTGTTTACTTATGCTTCATGGTTATATTTCAGGAAAACAGTCAGAGGTTGTGGGCATTTGTGCTAGGGACATATTGGGTTTCTTTTGTTTCCTTTTACATGTTATGGAAAGCCTACAAACACTGTTCTGATCTTAGAGCTACCGCCCAAATGGCACCAGGTCTGAAACCAGAACAATACGCTGTATTGGTCAGGGATATCCCTTCACCCCGTCCAGGTCAATCGCGGAAAGAACAGGTGGATTCGTATTTCAGAATGCTCCATCCAGAAGCATTCTTCAGATCAATGGTGATTACAAACAACACACAGGTATTCATGTTATCTGATGATGGCTGCTCTAGCTCTTTGCTGACAATTGGATGAATCCATTGTCTTTACTTAATTTTCCTTCATTTCCAGGCCATAAAAATCTGGGAAGAGTTGGAGTGCTATAAGAAGAAATTAGAGCGCGCAGAATTAGCTTTTTCCCAGTCAAAATCCGACACCAAAAGGGAGGGTACAAAACCCACGAGCCGGACAGGCTTCCTTGGCTTGATTGGCACCAAGGTTGATACAATCGAATACTGCAATGACAAGATCACAGAACTAACTCAGGTGTTAGAGGCTGAACAGAAGATTCTCGTTAGAGAGAAACAGCAAGCATCTGCCCTAGTCTTCTTCAACACGAAGCCGGCTGCTGCCTCAGCCTCGCAGACTCTCCACGCGCAGATGGTTGACACGTGGACGGTGACACAGGCCCCTGAGCCCTGTGATCTGTTATGGTCCAACTCAACAATGAAGTTCTATGAGAGGCAGATACGGCAATATGCAGTCTATGCCATTGTTTTCTTGGCCATAGTCTTTTACATGATCCCAATCACTTTCGTCTCTGCATTTACAACATTGACAAACCTCAAAGCTCTTCTACCCTTCTTGGACACAATCGTCGATAAACCAGCGATCAAGACAGTGCTAGAAGCTTATCTACCCCAGATTGCGCTTATTTTGTTCTTGGCCTTGCTGCCAACATTCCTGATGCAATTGTCCAAGGCTGAAGGTTTGGCTTCTGAAAGCCATGTCTTGAGAGCGACCTCTGGGAAGTATTTCTACTTCATTGTGTTCAATATCTTTATAGGAGTCACATTGAGCGGGACATTGTTTGATTCCTTGAAAACAATCGAGAAGCGACCGGGCCAGATTGTAAAAATTCTTGGGCGCAGCCTGCCTAGAAATGCTACATTCTTCCTCACCTATGTTGCTCTCAAGTAAGATTTTGATTCTGGTTTCTCTTTAGCCAGTGTGCTAAGGAGAGCAAGCTCAGTTATTTTGAACTCGGAACCGTTAACAGTTTTTCAATGCGTCTGCTGCCTGATCATGTCAATTTCAGGTTCTTCGTTGGCAATGGGCTTGAACTGTCGCGATTGGTGCCGCTGATCACTTACCACCTCAAAAGGAAGTTTTTATGCAAGACGGAGACAGAGCTGAGGGAAGCATGGGCGCCGGGAGATGTGAGCCTCGCTACAAGAGTTCCTAACGACATGCTGATTGTCACCATTGTGCTCTGCTACTCTGTGATTGCTCCTCTCATCCTTGTATTCGGTGTCGCGTATTTCGGCCTCGGATGGCTCGTCATCCGCCACCAGGTTATGTATGACGATATTAGCTCTCTCAGTCTCTTTCTCAAACACATGATCTGCTAAAAATTTCCTCTCTTTTTATTTTTCAATTTTTATCATCATTCAGGCATTGAAAGTCTACGTCCCATCGTTCGAGAGCAATGGCAGAATGTGGCCCCATATGCATTCGAGGATCCTAGCGGCCCTGACCCTGCACCAAATAACCATGCTCGGGTATTTTGGAGTGAAGCAGTTCTACTACACCCCGGTAGTGGCCCCCCTCCCCATCATCTCCATCGTCTTTGCTTACGTAACCAGAAAACGCTATTATCTTAGCTTCCGATCGATGCCGCTGGAAGTGGCGACTCGCAGTGGGGAGGAGTGCATTCCTAACATGGAGGTGGTCTTCTCGGCTTATGTTCCCCAATGCTTGATGAGCTCGGACAAGTACGACGACGGAGATCAGTTTGTGGATGCTCGATCGCACATGTCTAGGCAGGTCTCTCAAGTGTGATCGTCTTTTCTAAATGCATCATCGCATCGCTTTGCTCGGCTGTTTAAGATTGGATTTGAATCTTGATCCTGGATTGGGCCTGCCATGCATCCCTGGATTTCTATTCCTCGACTGGCTTCATTTCACTGCAATTTCACCATAGCGGGGAAAATGGCCCGAAATTTTTTTTCATGGACGATGTCATTTTTTATGGGCCAATTAGCGAGACCTTATGGTAACTTGGTGTTTTACAAAATTGGATCATCAAACAATCGTACTACGTTGATTGGTTTCATTTTTTTCATTTAGTTTTAGAAAATTGATTATAAAAACCAATGTTTCAAAAAAAAAAAAAATTAACTACTGGGCAATTGATTTTTAGTTTGTTGAAATAATAATAACATGACTAACTTCGGCTTTCGTTGAACTTAGAACAAGCTAAAATATCCAACTTAAATAATTTCAAAGATGTGCAAGCCTCTGACGAACGCACCCTTTCTGTAATCTATATATCAGAGTGTAGATTATCAACAATTGTTGTTGAAAAATATAAATGAATTAAAATGGTGGTTTTCGGGAAGAGCATTCGATGGCATAAAGTGCCTCGTGATGCATTATTTCACAGTACTATAGCAGCTTTCTGGAGAAAAGATACCGTGCCTATGGTCTGGTATTTCAGAAGGGATTGTATCTTTCTCGAATAGATATGAGCACAATCCTTATCACAGAGCTTTCGGGAATCTCATGCCTCCTTTTTACCTCAATTGGAGGAATTATCATTTTCTAAGCATATTGGAATAAATACGGCAGACGAATTATCAGTCTTATTTATCATTTTCAATCATATTGGGATAAATACGGCAGATAAATTATCAGTCTTACTCATGAAAAAACCAACAATTCTATATCTAAATGAAAGGAATGGGTACTTACCATGATCTCGTCCTCATTCCATCATGAATATTATTGTTTCCCAATGCATGATTTGGTGGTGGACGGCGGGTTCAAAATGCGTCACTGTATATACTGGTAACCATCCAATAAATTGGATTCATACACCCACCCCACCCCCCTCCTTCACAAAGCATTTTAATTTGTGGCCTTTCTGATTAAGGATTTGGCACTTGTCGGGGCCATTCAATTTCGCAAGTACAAGTTTTCAGTCACTAATTCTTTTGTGCAAGCATGTGGTCCAAGAATATTCGGACAAAATTGGGGTAGATAAAATAATAATAAAAAAAATCCTCCAATTGCAAGCCCAACTTGCTTCGGCGCACTACAGAAGGACAGGTATCCAAAAATCCAATCTGCCCATTAATGGGTTTGTTCCTTGCTAATCGCGTGATTTACAGGCGGGCATAGAAATCAACAAATTTCACTTACACATTCATAAAAAAAAAAAAATAATTTTTATGGTCGCCTGTAAATCACCAAATTTACGGGTGACCATATGGGATCACCAGGCCGGACCGATATCTTATCTTGAAAATGAGGTGATCAGTGCACTGCAACAAATTTTTTTTTTCCAATGAATTTCGTTGATCGTAGAGCATTTTAGCTGCCCAAAAATTTATGCATTATAATTTTACTATTTAATAATATCTCCGTCAAAAATTAATACAAGTTTCATATTAACGATTTCAAAATTACATAAATATAATTGTCTTGACTCTCGAATATAATGATTATATTCATTACATTACAGCAAATGTCGTTGAATGCAAGCATTTGATTTTTTTTGACGGTTTATAACATAATTTTAGCCGCATTTATACGGATGAGGTTAAAATTTATTTTGGACTGTAAAGTAGTTGTGGCGTTCATCTAAAAGTAATTTCTTTTTCTTTCATATAACTATTTATATTTAATTGTAAATAATAATAAAATTTATCAATAAGTAAATTAAATACCAGTTGCATTTAATACCCAATACAGGCAAATTTAATTTTGGCTGAAAAAGGTGGTCACATGCAAGTAATTCTGTCATAATGTTGA
The DNA here is from genome assembly GCA_030490835.1 of Annona cherimola. NCBI lineage: Eukaryota > Viridiplantae > Streptophyta > Magnoliopsida > Magnoliales > Annonaceae > Annona > Annona cherimola. The sequence goes on along the minus strand of CM059975.1, from coordinate 9,225,635 downwards.
GTTTTTTCGTATATACAATGATTGTTGCTATTTAATTCAATAAATAAAATAAAATTAGCAGACACCATAGAAATTTCTTTGCTTGCCGTGATCGTTAAAAAAAATGAAGAAAAATTTCTGCATGTTGTCACCTTGTCTATTGGTCTGTATTAATTAATTAATTAAAGGCGGTTTCTCGAGTCTGAGAGCTGCTAGGAAAGTAATGTCGATTGCAGAAGCGATTTGCTACGTACGTTTGCATGTGGGCCAAGATAGTTTGGTCCCACCATGCAAACGATCGGATGACACACATCACGCAAAAGACCATTTCAAGCCATTTCCGGCAAGTCTGCCATACGTGCAAGCAAGATATTCAGATGTTTGAAAGGAAAATTTGTGGGACGCGGAAGCAAATGCACATTGCTAGCCTGGCAATTGGCACGCATTTATTCAACGGTACCCAACTTTCGTTGCATTTACCAGCCCAAAAATTATACTTTCCGCGGCTCCTATCGTTTCTTTGCATTGTATATATTCTGACCATTGCTGTCCGCCCACATCTATAAGGCCACAACTTCCTCATCTTGCCAAGGAAAGTACCATGAAATTGGCATTCCAATACACAAATAGTCAAATATTAATTCAATATAAAAACAAGAGTACTACAAACATTAATTATAAAAAATTGAATTCCTGGCCTAATTAATTAATATTATTGAGTAATGTATGCATGCCTAAATGGTTGACCTGTGCACGGCTCAATATTATGCAACTGTCCAAAGATTTATAGTTTGTGAATATGGACCGAACGTTAAAAAAGGTTCCACGTATCCGTAGAGCTTCCTTAGTTCATATATCCCAGGAAGGGGTGAAAATCCAAGTGGGTCAAACCCAAACCAGGTCAAATCTTTTAATATGTTACTGACTAATAAAAATAAAGCACCATTATAAAAAATTATCTCATTAAAAATTTCATTGGTAATTCCAATCATTAATCTAATTTGAAATTTTGTTATTTTAAATACTATTCATTTATATCAAATTACATATTAATATATGATAAGATAAAAATTTTAAATTAAATTAGAATATAGTTAACCATAATCATGTAAAAATTCTGAAGAAAAGAAAATAAATTGCAAAAAATATGTTTATTTTTTAATAAATGAATAAATGTGATATAAGTCGAGGCAAGTCAACCCATACTAATTCTATTTTTGAATTCAAGTAAAATTTTTTAATTTACTCTTGTTAGAACTGTGAAAACATTGATTTTCCCTAAACAAAAAGAGCTAGGTTAAGAACCCCATTTCCATTCCTAATCCCAAGCCCGTTTAAACCGTGCTATTTTCATTTTCCGGGAAATCAAGCAATTCAGAGAATTAAAGAATGACTCGAATACTTCAAAGTCTAGGAGCGACGGTTTCTTGGCATGTTACCAAAATATATAATATTTTGGCCAGCTAACTAGCTAGCTATCTTAATTAGATATATGGTCGGCTCAAGCTAAATAGGCACACGGTTCTGCATCCTTTGGCAGCAAGAAATTAGCGAAGTGGCTTTTGGAGGAAGGCAGCAGCAGTGCGTGTGGATAAATTCTCAAGGGAGACAAGTCCCCGAAATCCTATTGCATTTTTACTCCTCCCTTTCATCTCGACTTCTATATATATAAGCAAAAGGATTTCTGCAAGCATCTAGCTAGCTAGCTACATCTCCATGTTCTGGTGCTTCGGACAAAGCAAGATGTTTAATGCCATGTCTGTAAGTAACACTACAAACCTGCCGCAAGTACTTCTCTACTATTTAGTCATGAGTCCCAAAAGAAGCCCCATGAGTGAAACCAATATTCCCCCAGAACCCAACTGGCAAAGACGACGATTTGATCTTATTCAGAAGAAAAATGGAGAACAGTACCATTTTATTCACTAAAGTCAGTGCTGGTGCAATGAGTAAGAACCAATGACATTGATTCTGAAATTTGTTTGTATTTCTATTTCTTCTTCTTCTTGACGAGTAGATTGTGGAGCTCGAAGTTCATATGGACTGCGACGGATGCGAAAGAAGGGTAAGGAAAGCAATCTCCAAACTAGAAGGTACATGCAGCTAGCTAGCCAGCCAAGATATACAGCATTTTTAATTCGCCTTTTAATTTCTCGATGGTGGATGAGGGGGTGGGTGTTATACGTCCGATAACTGATGAAAACGTACGTACATATAACATATTTCATAATTTGTGTAGGAGTCGATAGCATTGACATTGACATGGATAAACAAAAGGTGACGGTGACGGGTTACATCGAGCAGCGAAAGGTTCTGAAGGCTGTCAGACGGACGGGGAGGAAGGCCGAGTTCTGGCCATACCCATATGATAGCCAATACCATCCATTCGCGCTGCAATATCTGGAGGACAACACCTATTCCGCCACCTACAACTACTACAGGCATGGCCACAACTCCGCCGTCCAAGGATACTTCCCCAATCCTCCCTATTCCACCATTTTGGATGATGACGCTGCTGCCGTTTTTAGCGACGAAAATGTTCATGCATGTGCCATCATGTGATCAAATTAAGCCTATCGATTTATACACACTTGGAAGTTTTCAGGTAACCTAGTTGCTGGTCGCATCTTGATGATATATTGAATTAAAAATCAACCGTTCACATTCTTGAACATCATTTGTTTTATCATTTGGACCAGCTACAATTTTCACCATGCTTTGCGTGCATGTATAATTATTGAATTGAATGCCTTAAATTTCCCAGTATACTACTGAACAGTGTTGAAATTGCGAAATATTTCAACGGTTTGAGGGGAATGATCAGAACTTCACCACATACGCAGATTAAAGATTATATCATGAAATTATCACAAAAAAAAAAAAAGAAGAAGAAAAGATTATATCATGAAGAAAAACTCTTAATTTCTGATCAGTTTGATCACACTGCAACTTGCTGGGCATTTGGGCTTGATATTTCTTTCATGAATGGATAAGAGCACAATCCGTCTCAGGCTGCTAGCTTTCAGGAATCTCATGCCCTTTTTTCCATCAATTGGACGATGCATCGTATGATATATATACATGCATTTCGAAGAATATTACACTGGAATAAGTAAGATGCATAGACGCATTAATTATTCATGAGAAAAAGATCACCAATATTTCTACAACAAGCCTAAAAAATGCAAGATTTTGGTTGGGGTGCACCAGAGTCATTTATTACTGTTATAGGATATGATTACATCATGAATATTATTGTAATTCTGAAACAAATGAATATGATTTGGTTGCCAGAGTACAACCGCGTGCAAATTAATTGAACTTTGCATGATTACTCAGAAGTAGACAACTTTTGTTTGGTTGCTTTTTAATTTCCTTTACAGGGCGCATGCATTTTAATTTGTGGCCCAACGGATCAAGGATTGGCAAATTGCAATTGTTTTCATCTCTTATTCGTTCATTTGTGCACATGTGGTCCAAGAATAATATTCTTGCAGCAAATTGGGTCAAAATAAAAAGCATCCTGCAGTTGCACCCACAGCTTGATTCCCTCATGTGGAGGTTTAGCAGGTGCGCACTAGCTAGCTAGGAGTACAGAAATCCTAATAATAATAATAATATTATTATTATTATCTCCTTTACTTATGCGGTTGTCGGTACCACCTCCAGTGGTTGCCTTCACTGGGGCAGGCTTGGGCTGGTAGTTGGGTTTGTGCCTACATTGGCTTAGGAGCGAGGGTCCACGGGGGCTTTGATATGGTGAGATTTCATAGTGGGGCCGGTAAGTAGGCTTTGGATGGGGTTTTTGGGGTGGAATGCGCTTGGTTATCGATTTCTATGGCTGAGTTGGCTCAGTTGGTCTGCTCGTTTGGACGACACTGGGCGTGTCGACTTGGTGTCCGCACTTAGAGGATACGGAATCTTATTTTATTTTTATAGTTAACATCAGCCAACTCAATGATGATTGGATTTTTAGGCCATTTTTGCATTTTAAACCCTCTAACTTTGTGTATTTTTATTTTAAATATTAAAGTTTGGTCATTTGTATTTTAAACTTCGAAAATTTTGATTCATTTGCATTCTAAACCTTAACCCATAACGGCGTTAAGAATTACGATTAAGTAGTGCAAAATGATGTAAATACCTTCAATATTTTTTTAAAAAAATCCAAATCTGTATTAGAGGTGAATAATATTATTAGAGCCTCTGATGACAAAATAGAGAAAACCTAATAGTCAATTTTAAGATATAAACAAATTCTTTTTTTAGAATATTTACGTCATTTTGCATTGATTAACGTCAATTTTTAACATCGTTATGGGCTAGGGTTTTGAATGCAAAAGAATTAAAATTTTTGGGATTTAAAATACAAACAACTAAACTTCAATTTTTAAGAAGCAAATACATAAAATTAAAAAGTTTAAAATGCAAGAAGGCCGACATTTAATATAGGTTACTTCATATTGGATGGTTAATTATTTAGAGCAATGAGTTTATGATGAGCTCTCTCTCTTTTATTTTCTTGGACATATGAGTGTACTATTATTCAACAGTACATCAGTGTCCATTACTACTACTATTATTACAAATATAGGGGCCCTTAGGTCTCATTAAGAATAATCGTTCTGGATTTCGGCTCAAATAAAAAAGTTTCAGACTTCCAATAAGTTTTCAATAGAACATACGTCATGTATTTTATTTTGGGGCAGTCGTCACTTTGGGCAGTTTAACTTTATGAACCAATTCCAATGGGGACATTTGTATTATTTTAAGGAATTCATTTTATTCGTTTTCTTTGTTATTATTTATTTAATCATACCTCTCAAAATTATTTTTATCATAAATTTGTATAAGTCACATATTACACTACAAATTTATTATATATGGTTGCCTCTTTTAGCCAAAGTTTGCTTTTTTGATACCATATAAAACTAAATACTATGTTAATTCAAGCCAAAGTTTTTATTACTATTTCCAATCAAAATTTAATAGCTATAATAAATATTATCTTTAGTTGTATTTGATGTAAAAAGGAAAATTTTAACTAAATATCACCCCTCAAGAATCAAATAATATTCGTAGATAAATAATCGATTATAGCAAACATACATCTAATGCCATTAAATATACATGATATGTGATCGAAAAATTGGCTGAGTAAAACGAACATTGCTTTGGTGACTAGACTTATTTTGTGACTATATACACCCTTAAATTTGATTAATATATTCTTAATTAAATATAATAGATGAAACAGATCACCTAAAATGATGAAATTGCAGTCTACTTGAATCACTTCAACATTTGCTACTGCTCTAAGGGAATTAAACATTTGTTAGAAGTGGACTAATTGGAGATTACAAGTCACGGAAACGTGTGCAAATAGCTTTATGCTATCAATTTAGGCAAGATACCAATATATATTATATATGGGCTTTATTTTCAAATATATAAAATCAATATAATAAAATAGTTTGATACTAAATACTAATTTTTAAATAGTAGTTTCAATATCTAAACCATTTAAAATATCATTACTATGCAGAAAAATGATTCTATAAATTATTATTATTATTCTAATATATATATGAATAAATCTAATTATTTTTCTTAATTTACATAGAAATATATTTATTTTTTGAACAAATATAGCCTATATACATACTTGATTTAGATGAAATTTGTTCTCTCATCTAAATAAGTAATGTAAAATATAATGGATAGATTTTCGCATTAAACGAGTCACATTGGACTGTTTCCCGAGAAAAGTACAATGCAAGCTGAGCTTCCTAGTAAATGCCGGCAGGTATTGACCACCGTCACAGCTGCATGCCAAACTGCAAATTCAGATAAGTGCTTTGCAAAGACAGCCGAGACGATCGATCCTTTCTTTGTTCAAGTTGAGCAGATTGGGCTTTCATGATTCAGAATGCTTTGGCACACAATTCGTCAAAATAAACAAATTAATGACCAAAAATTTTTTAGGACGCAATTCCGAGGTTCTGATGAGTTACCAAGGTATGAAAGAAATTTTAACCAGGAGACATGATTTTACATGAAAACGAAGGTTAGAAGTTCCCTAATTTACCTGAAAAACAATATAAAAGTGAATTTTACTATTAGAAGAATGATCTAAGTGTAAATTGTCCTTCTATAAAAATAAAATAAAAAAAAGAGTATAAATTGTCCTCCCGCAATGATCGAAGAAAGGCCTAAGCTTTTGAAGTAAAAAGAGGGAGGGGAGAAGAGTTGAATAGAGACTAAAAAACTAATAAAAGTTTTTGAGATCTCTTCTTCTTTTTCTGTTCACTAGGTATGTTCCTATGTGCCCTTTGGAGTGTATGGATATTTCAAGATAACACTAGCAATACAATAGCCGAACTCATTTTCTTTACCCTTTCCTGAGGTCCTTTTATGAGCGTTTCGTATGGTTTAAATCCTACTGATGGTGGTAATGATGATTGATGATGAAGGTCCAGCTGTGTATCTGAGTCCTTCATGGGTGATCTTATCAGTAGTGCGTAATCGAAGGGATAATAGTGGATTGCCAAAGCCAACCGAGTCTTGCTCGCTTGATCACGCTGGTGTAATTGGAATTTCTGCGGCAGCCATCGAATCCCAGCGGGTGGGATTCCGACCCAATTTTAATCGGAGTATTTAGTAGTCTCCTTTAAAGGAGGTGGGGTAGTGGGTCTCCTTTAATAAATAGATGGGAGCTTGTCCTCTCCCTTTAACAAGTGGAGTTTGTAATTTTCGGAGTAAATAAGTTTGATATGTAATATCAAATGTTATGATGTATAATACCAATTAAAAATTATGGATTCGCTAAGCTATGAGTGGCACCAGATTGGCGAAATAATGGTTTAGAGATGTGGTTGTTGTGTCGTAAGCTCATGTTACACCTCTATTTAGAGGTCTTTGAGTATCTAGATAGCTCTTCTAGTGGTATTAGTCGCAACCACTCAGAAGGCGTTCAGCTCAACCAAAGTTGGGGAATTAAATGGAGATCTGAATTTCGACTCTAGCCACGGGAGAAGCAGTGTCTGTCAATCTTGCAGGGGTTAGTCTTTTGCAATAGTTTTATCACATCATTGATCTATGTGCATTTTAAAATTCGCTATCAATAAAACTCCTAATCCTCAAAAATTCGATTGTCGTAAAGTAGGTAATTTATATAAATATTCGAATAAATCTTGTGGTTTGAATATTTGTAAAATGAACTTCTTATCTTTTGGAATGTGTCAAAATAAACCTTAATGCTAAAGGTTAATGTTTATTTTTCACAATATATCATGGTATGAGGATGGATTTTGCAACAATTCAAGATTTAGATAATTTTCCTAAAATTATTAAAACTACATGATTTAATTTATAATTGAGCAACGTTATAAGGTCTTTCATTTTATTTAAAATCCCAAAATATAAATTAGTTAATGTTACAATATTAGCTTGATTACATGACTATTATACAAAGATACCAAAATTGGATGACTTTGTTTATACAAAATCATAGAAAATTAAATGAATTCATTTGTGAAAAACACTAGAATTTAATATTTTCAATTTCGGTGTGTTTGTTTAATAATAAAACTTTTCATTTTCTGTAACTACTTTATTTTTAATTATTTATTCACATCTTTCTATATAATTATCATACTTTTCAAAAAAAATTATACAAATGGTTACTTTTTAACTTTATTTATTTTACTTCTTATCACTACCCTTATTATGTCACATCATTTTCTTATGTACCAAAAAATTTTACACCCAAACTTTTAATTCAAAATTTTATCACTTTCTAGATACACCCTTAACTCTTGGAATTTATATTGGAAAATAATTTTTTACAGTTTTTTGCATTGCATAGGGTGGTGTATATAAATGGTTGCTTTTTTCTAATTTGTAGGGATTTTTTTACATCCAAACCATGCAAAACATAAATTAATATGAAAATATTGATTATGCAAAAATTACTTTATTAGAAAATTATATATTAAAAATATTTATCATCTTAAAAAAGAGTTGATATATCTTAATTTGGTTGAAAGCCTGCTCAAAACAAATTGAAGTCTAGATTATCGTGTGATGAAATTAATCATGTTGGAGGAAATGCAATTCACATGAAAAAAAGTCAATTTAATGGTAAGATCGACCCAAAAACCCTGGCAAGGGTTAGAGACTTCAAAATTTCACTATTGAGGTTTTTTCTTGCAATTATTGTATGTGTTAGCTTAGTTCGTACTGGCTAGCCCCATGTTGGCGAGTTGGCCCTGTACTAAGAAAGCTCCTCCCATAGAAGGTTATACATTGAGTGATGCATAAGATAAGGGTAACTGGAGGTATTTTCTTTCCTTCTTCTCTCCTCTTGATTTTTCTTCTAACTTCCTGCCTCTCAACCTCCCATTTTCTCAATAGGAGTTGATTGATATTCATAAGAGGTTTGGCATGATAGAGTATATTTTGTGTCAGGCGATATATCTGTGATCATTCCTTCGATGTTTTCTTTTAGTTGACGTGTCTGCCTACAATTGGTTAGGCAAGGAGATTATCTTAATTTCCAATCGTCTCAAGAAGGCTAATGCATCCTCAATCTGTAAAAATGTCACTTCTTCATTAGCTTGAGACGGCCTCCTTTGGCACGAAGGCAGGCGTGATGAAGGATAGAGGTGTCTTCAATAAATGTTGTATGTGTACTGTCAGTTTTGGGCGAAGATTCGGCACACTGCCTCTTCCTTTTGCCAAGTCTTCGTTGTTTGTTGAAGAGCCTTCCTGCATGACTCCTTGGCGAGGAATAGACCTCGGCAAAACCCTTGTCCCTGTCAAGAGTAAATATGAAATAACCAAAACTTTAAAATATATATATTACGGGTGTGTTTGGTTACACACAAAACATGTCAATGAAAACTTTTCAATCAAAAACTTTTCACTCTCCATAACTACATTATTTTTTAATTATTTTTTCACATTTTCCTATATAAACAACCCTACTTTTCAATCATTTCTACACAAATACCCATACAACTACCCTATCTATTTTAACTTTATTCTCTTTACACCTCATTATTACCCCTATCATATCACATCATTTTCTATCAACTTGACAACTTTACTCTGAAAAGTTTTCATCAAAAAGTTTTACCTCCAACTAAACACACCCTACATGTAAAACTTTTTGAAATATTCAATTTTTATCATAGAAACTAACTAAATTTGGATGAGTCTTATGGAGCGTTTGCATGTTTAAAAATCACATGGAACGTGAAAAAAAAAAAAAAACCATTTATATAATGTTTGTACGGAATATATATATTACATGTAAAACTTTTTGAAATATTCAATTTTTATCATAGCAACTAAATAAATTTGGATGAGTCTTATGGAGCGTTTGCATGTTTAAAAATCACATGGAACGTGAAAAAAAAAAAAAAAAAAACCATTTATATAATGTTTGTACGGAATCATTCTTTTTATATTTGTACATTCGAAGTCCCTGAATTATTGTCAAGATTTGGGAGCGAGTCTTATCTTGCAAAAAATCTAGCTCAGACGTGCGGCGTCCGGCAGTCCGGGTACTTGACTCACCAGCGAAAGTGGCCTTCCAATCGACGGCCATGATCTAATGCGATCGAGGTGGTCCACTTCCATCCAGAGCAACCTTCCCATCTTCTTCCCCTTGTCCACTCTCTCGGAAAACCCAGCTAAAACCCCCATTCTTAAAAAATGCATTGCCCTCCTCCTCCAGACCCAAAGATTCCTCCCCCAGCTCGTGCAAATCCATGCATGGGGCATCAGGCATGGCGTCCCCATCTCCGATCCCCACTTGGGCAGGCACCTCATCTTCTCTCTGGTATCCCTCTCAGCCCCGATGTCCTATGCCCACACCATATTCGCCCACATCCATCACCCCACCATCTTCACCTACAACACCATGATCAGGGGCTATGCTCAGAGCGACGCCCCTAATCCAGCCATGCACGTCTACCACGGCATGCACGCATCGTCCGTCCCTCCTGACACCCATACGTACCCTTTCCTCCTCAAAGCCATTGCTAAGCTGATGGACAGGAGTGTGGGTGAGATGGTCCACTCCCAGGCACTCAAGCATGGGCTTGATGCACTGGTGTTCGTGCAGAATGGGATGGCTCATATGTATGCGGCTTGTGGCCTTGTTGAGAATGCGTACAAGGTGTTTGAGTTGGTTTCTGAGAAGCAGGTTGTCACATGGAATACCCTGATCAATGGGTTCGCTACCAATGGCAAGCCTAATGAGGCGCTAACGCTCTATAGGGACATGGGGCAGCAGGGGGTGGACCCGGATGGATTCACCTTGGTCAGCTTGTTGTGTGCTTGTGCTGAGCTTGGGGCCCTAGCACTGGGGAGGAGGGCTCATGTTTATGTTTTGAAGGTGGGGCTAGGTAGGAACTTGCATGTGGGCAATGCACTTATTGACCTTTATGCAAAGTGCGGAGCCATCAGGGAGGCTCGAATGGTTTTTGATGAGATGGCGTTCAAGAATGTCGTGTCTTGGACATCTCTGATTGTCGGATGGGCCTTGAATGGCTTTGGCAAAGAAGCCTTGGAGCTGTTTGGATGCATGGAGAGGGAGGAGATAGTGCCAACTGAGATCACTTTTGTCGGTGTGTTGTATGCTTGCAGCCACTGTGGTCTGGTCGATGAAGGTTTTGGGCACTTCAAAAGAATGAGAGAGGTCTATGGGTTGGTGCCCAAAATGGAGCACTATGGTTGTATGGTTGATCTGCTGGGCAGGGCAGGGTTGGTGCATGAGGCACATAATTTCATTAGGGAAATACCACTGCAGCCCAATGCAGTTGTCTGGAGAGCATTGTTGGCCGCTTGCACCACCCACAAGCATATAGATTTGGCTGAAGTTGCACGATTTCAGCTTGCTCAACTGGATCCTCGGCACTGTGGTGATTATGTACTCTTGTCTAACCTGTACTCAGCTGAAGGGAGGTGGTCTGATGCACACAGGATCAGGAAGACCATGCTCAGGAAAGGGGTGAGGAAGGCCCCTGGTCATAGCTTAGTTGAGGTGGGGAACCTATGTCATGAGTTTGTAATGGGGGATCAGTCGCACCCACAGACTAATGAGATACATGCAATGTTGGACGAGATCACCAGGCGACTGAAGTTGGAGGGATATATGCCTTGTACTTCGAATGTGCTGGCTGACATAGAAGAAGAAGAGAAGGAGAATGCTCTCTGCTACCACAGTGAGAAGTTGGCCATTGCATTTGCACTAATTAGCACTCCAAGCAGAACAACTATCAGAGTGATAAAAAACTTGAGGGTTTGTGTGGACTGCCATGTGGCAACTAAGATCATATCAAAGGTTTTTAACCGGGAGATTATTGTCAGAGATGGCAGCCGATTCCATCACTTCATTGATGGGTCCTGTTCTTGCAAGGATTTTTGGTGAAGTGTCTTACATTTGACATGGGAGGTCAATTAACATTTTGTTTTTGTTTTAAGTAACGCAGTATAATTTTTCAGTCATTTGCTCTTTTTTTTATTGGTCTTACATCATTACAACTCATCTTAATTCATATTACAAATCAAGCCTGAGAATCTATACAACTTATCTCATTTCATATTACAAATTCGGCCCAATTATTCTTACAAAATTTTCCTACCAGGAGACAACAACTTCCACTTATGGGAGTCGAAGCTCTCACATGGGATTCGATCTCATAACTGCATGAACCAGAAAACACCCAGTTGGTTCATTCATTTGCTACTTGACAATGGAATGCATTTAAATCTGAACAACAGAGTTCTGTTTTGCATGTTTCCCTGGGAATCGAGTCAATTACCTACAGAAACAAACGCTAAAGCATTTGCTATTCAGCCACAACCGATTGATGCATATGGGAAGTCAATGTATTTACTTTTGAGCTGTTGGATCATTTTGATGGCCTACATAAACTAACAATATGGTTGTTTACCCAGATTAGTTGTGTTGAATGTTGTTATTGTTAATGCTTCATCCACTCTGAATGTCTTTGGGTAGTTTCCTGATTCCTGAAACCTCTCATTTGGAACTTTGGTGGCGTCCACCACAGAGGAAAGGTTGGGAAAGTGCTAGTTGTTCTCACACCATCTACAATACATCGTAATCGGTACACATGCATTAGGCCAAAAAGATATTATACTACCATGTTAATGCCTTTAAATTCTACTTCTGGATAATAAACGGAAAATCACAACTATGAAAATCAGTACTGCCGGTGTTCCATGTGTAAATCAATTGATAAGCCCATCCAACAGCTCTTGTTGATACATAAAACGAACTCAACAAATATTTGTGCTGCAAACAGTCGAAGAATTCATGGTGGATCCTGGGCTCAAGATTACAGCTAACGCTACATATTTTGATAAGCATCAAAGGTGGAGGAAATAAAACTATAAACCAATGTACTCAATAAAATGCTTCAAAATAAAGGGTGTGCATCAGGATAAAATGCTTCAATATAAAGGGTGTGCATCAGGATAAAATGCTTCAATATAAAGGGTGTGCATCAGGATAAAATGCGTCAAAATAAATCTTGTTCAGTTTCAAGGACATTCTACATTTTTCTGCATCAGGATACAAAGACCTGACTAACCTTCAATTCAATTCATAATAGGAAAAGTAGTATTTACAAAGAGTTTGGTATGCTCTCTGTTGAGGATCGTGACCAGCCAGTCCAATCCCAAAGCATACCAATTTAGCAAACCCCAGTTAACTCGCCAAGGCCCACACTGAAAATAAATTCCTTCGTCTTCAACTGTAGAAAACCTGGGGAGGTGTTGATGAACAAACTTATTCATCACTTTCCTTGTCAAGCTTCTTCTAACCGTAGTTCTCTAATCACTTCCATGCTCCAGAAACAAGGCCGCATGGAAATCCAACTAATTAGAAGGTTGTCAATCTGATTGATGCTTCCATCCTTCAAAGGCCTCTCTTTCCAAAGATTCCCGTGTTTCCTTTCTTAATCCCAGTGTAACTCTGATACGTAACAGTTGAACCAGGTCCTATTTTTGAAGGACCTCTGTGGACACCTCTAACAAGATATCTGGACTAGCATCTTGGCTGTTATACTGCAACTGAAGTGACAGAGATAGGAGGAAAGAAAAATGTAGCCAGCAATGTGATCATAGGTAATTACTGTCATCTGAAGTTGCAGCAGTGTGCCTGGCCTTCTAACAACTTTCCCCACAAGCAGATCATCTGCCTTGGAGACTGGTAGTGTGCGGTGTAGTAATCATCCATGCAGCCAAATTGGCAGAACTTCCAGCTGTGGGAGTATTCAACAGCATTTGAGATGTTGAACTGTTCAACCCACAGACCCATGCTTACATCCTCCATCTTGAACAGCTGCAACCACCAAAATATCCAAATTTCAGCCAAACTCAAGTTTACAATACTTGAAGCATAATATAAGTGATAGATTTTGTGCACTCTTTTCATTCTACTGCTTCACAATAGCAAATGAAATGAGCCATGCAAATGAAAGGCAGCAGGTAATACTACTGCTTTCATAGTGCATTAGTTGAACCAAAAATGATGGGATCTTAATCAATCAAACATTAATCTAGAGTGAGATACCAACCCTTAGGCTTTGATTGGCATGTTGAGAGATGATGAATCTTGCGATGTCACTCGAAATTATATATCCAGGTCCATTAGCGTAAGGTGGGTATACTTCTTCCGGCCATTCCTGTTTCAACAATAGAAAATCAACTTTAGAACGCATAATATAATCACCCAAATTTTTAGTTTTTCATCATTCATATGGTTCCAAGCATCAGCTAGTCCTCAGCATTCATGTGATTTATGTTCACTTCACAATAGTATGGTCATCAAGTGCAATCAAGAAAAAAAGAGGAACAAGAAAAAGTGACAGTATGGTCAACAAAAGCAATCATGAAGAAAACAAAAGTGAAATGAAGAATCAGTAATTCATATTCAACATACATGAGGAACGCCAATTAACGAGAGTATCACGTATTGGGATCAAAATTAAGTTCTTGCTTCAAGTGACTTGCCAAAAGAAGAGTTGATGCAAACTCACTTCAGATTACCATGAATATTTCTATGGTAAATCATTTCTGATGCTCTATGAATTTTCTAGAAAATTTCTAGAAGGCAACATACCTCATATGTCACTGCCCATTTTCCACTTCGGAGTGGCCTGTGTAAGAGGTTGATGTTGCCCATATAAAGGGATTTCTCAGAAGGAAAACCCTTAATTTTTGCTAATATAGTCTCCACCCTAACAAAGTTGTCATCGTCACATTTCATAATGTATGCAGCACTCATGTTGCGAATCTGCAGAAGTTGGCAGAAGGTGGCACAGAAGTCCAAAAGAGAAAAAGGATAAAGGATTAGTAAGCATCATAAAGATTCATAAAGGGAACACAACAATGAGTAACCTTCTCCAAGGCCAAACTGCCATAGGAAAGATAGTATCCATCAGCCCATGATTCCATCATAGCCTACCATTCTATGATCCAAACAATCACATGGATGGGTCTGGCCCTGAACAAATGTTAACACCGAAAACAGTCTGACAGGATGATCTTAATATCTCCATTCAGTAGTGTTAAGATAAACAGGAATGTCTTTTGTATGCTTTGGAAGAATAAACTTCATTATTTTAACAAGGGGTATGTTTGGTAAGTGATAAAATTTTTAGATGAAAAAGTTTTTGGTATAAAAGTTTTTGAATTGAAAGAAAAAGATGTGACATAATAGAAATAATGACGAGTAGTAAAGAGAATGAAATTAAAATAGATAAGTTAGTTCTGTAAAAATGATTGAAAAGTAAAGCAGTTGTACAGGAAGATGTGAAAAATATATTTAAAAATGGGATATTTTTCGAGAGTGAAAAATTTTTGTGTATCCAAACATGCCCAGAAAGAACCAAATAAAAATCTATAAATAAAATTCTGAAATGTTTAACATTTATTTTTATGCTGTTAAATGAGCAAAGGAGAAATTCTTTATATGGTAAACAGCATTCCTCTAGGCAAAAATAAAGCCGCCACCAATATTCAAAAGAAAAATGCCTAAGATTGGCCCTCCAACCAAGATATTGTGTAGCTTAAGTGCTTAACTCATACACTATCAAGCAACACCAGTTGTTAAACAAATGTTGAAATATGTTTGGCCTTAAGCTGAAAAATGTTATTCAGATGCTGGGGTTGTTGATCAAGTAATTTCCTGTATAACTGCACCCCTTGTATCTAAAACAAACAATATTGCATCAAAAGATATGTTAGCCAAAAGAAAACAAAGAAGAAATACTCACCCCATACTCACAGATGGCAATAGTTTTGAGTACTACAAGCTCATAACGGTCCATAAAAGGCAAAATCACAATGTCACCAAAATAGTCTGCTTCCTCCTTCAGAACTGCATTAACTTCCTTTCTTGGGTTCTACAATACCAGTTTAGCAGTGAATATAAGCTTGGTGGAGGAGATCATCAACATAGTACAAAACAAACCCAAGGTACAAGAAAAAACCAACACCCATGCAAGCACCCCTCAGATCCTCAATTTATAATCGTGGTATTTTTATTTTTATTTTTTTAAAAAAAAGATGGTTAAAAAAATTGATTTGATCTGAATTCACTCTACAAGAGTTGCCAACAGAACCAATGGGGTAACTTAATTGCTTCTGGCGTCCACGTAGTGAGTCGCATTCACAATTGTCACGTACTCACAGTGGGATATGCAGCCTCAAGAATGTTCCCTTTGGTCCTACCCAGTCAAGGTTCCAATGATAGTTTCAGCTAGAAATCAAACAATTTGACCCACATGGGGACCCCCTTTTGGGGAATAGTACTTATTCAGTTCCCGAGAAGTTTAACTCGCCATTTAAATATGGTTCAATACCAGCAACTCTGAGAAACTTTATTTCAATGTCTGTGAAGTGTACAACACAAAGGGTTAGGATTAGTAATAACAGCAGCAGAGTTACCAATCTAGGCTGCAAGTTCTTACCAGTGCAACAAAGAAACGGGCTACGACTACCAAGGATCGGATAGGAGAAGACTGCATCCAAGTTTTCCTAATAGCCATGCGTTCTGCAAAGTGAGATGTAGCAGATAGAATGCCGATAAATAGATGAACAGGACTTTCTGAAGGGGTAGGAGACTTCCACTGCTCTGACATTTCCAAGACTTGCTGAAGTGAGAAACTTGGGTGAGAGGTTGGAAGTGAAGTCCCATATACAGATTGCACATCGACATCACCATAAACTGCTAACCCAGTCGCATCATCAAGAGTAAAACCCTGACAGGAAAGCATTATAGGGTTACAGAATATTTTCCACATTCCCTTTGGCACTAGAGGATTCATGAATAAGTTGTGCAAATATCCAAATTCCTATAAGCAAAAAGAGAACAAGCGCATTCAATCAAATGTTTTGTCCAGGTCTCCCCATGACACTGACAGCAACAACCCAGGGGATCCTACTAAATGTTTACTATTGTTTGGAACTTGAAAGTTGCCCTTATGAAGATGGAAATTTTTTATGGAAAAAAAATGGTAGGGCACATCTGACCCACAATGGACTAGAAGCTTATTCCAAAAACAATATAGTTCAAACAAGAGTATGTTCTTTTCATCAGGCGTTGTTCTTCAAATTGAGATACTTGAGAACTATTAACCAGAAGCTTGGCCTGATACAAGAATCATGCTACAAAACCTAGGCCCACTTGAAATGAAGATAATATTGCTGGACAGGGTGCTAGGAAGTATGGGCATGGGTATCCAAGTCACACTGTGGGAACTAGTTAACCTCTTCATTACTAGTCAGGCATGCTAGAATAGGAAATCAGGACGATCCATGATACATGTTAAGCATTATGCAGATGAATGGCATTCATAGCATCCTTAATGCAGAACACAACCTCCAGCATTGCACTTGACAAATGATATTAGTATGCATGCACGCGGAAACTTGAGCTTGGATGGTTGAACATGTTGAACATCAGCTGGAACACTGCACCACTGGACAGAAACTTGTATCTATCATGCAATAAATCATGTCTACCATTTCTAACCAGTATATCATTCTCTTGTAAATACTGTTCTTATGTCACTCCTTTCCAACGCACAGATAAATTTGGCAATCCTGAAAATGCTGTCTGCCACTAGAAATTGATCAAACAGGCCCAAAGAATACAGCAGTTACGAAATACTGAGACAGCTAGAAAGGAAGAACAATATATGATTTTGTAAGTCACCACACACCGTCCGGTAAGGAAAGGAAGTCACATGTCTGCCACCAACGTTAATATGGTATCCTTCAACCCCGGCTCGTATCGTTAGGACAAATAATCTACCCTCCACAAAAGGAAAATTCCATGTCATTTCTGGCTTCATTGCACGCCCTATGAAACGACTCAGCCATGAAGTAGTCTTGACTTCTTTTGACTCATCCATGTCATCACGTCTCCATTTCTCACACTTGCTGAACCCATCAACTGCAAAAAGAAGTAAACAAATAAATAAAATTGAAAAAATTAAAAAACAAGATTTTAATGGATGCAGCTTAACAAATGTAAAGCTGTTATTTTTCTTTGTATTAACAGATAAAAATGAAATTAATCACACAAAAAGTTACCTAAAAATGCAAAACGATATGGTGATTCTTGCTGTGGATGTTAAGAAGTATACACTGCATTTATAAAATTTCTTTCATTTTTCAATTTGGTCTCTTGGATATTCAAACACTGGAAAGTTAAAAAATCGACTTATCATGCACAAAGGCAGTCCAGGAATTCTACTCTCTATCTCACCATACCAGGTATTGTCCTAATTATGGATAGCGTGCAAATAAGAACTCTATACAAAGTCAATATCTTTGTTCAAGTATTTTAAACCTGTGAACAATGTCCAACCAATATCTGATGTCCTAAAATGTAACAAGAAATCTAGTGAGGCCATCCTCTTCAATCTACCCCAATAAATTAGTTAAAAAACGTAAAATTTTGAAAAAGAAATTTTAATAAAAAAGAAAGAAAGAAAGAAGAGTAAGGCTTACCCTTATCTTCATCATTCTGGGATGGTATGCCATTGCATCTTTGGGCTATGCCCCACTGCATTCTATAACATGTATTGTGCTCAATGATAGGTGTCTTGCTCCAATCACCTTTCAGCCGAGGGTTCAAATGCAGAATCCTAGGTGGGTCCTCACCATCCACTGCCTTTAACCCTTGCAATTCAACCTTGAACTGTGAAATCATAACTGATCCATCCCCATGGCGAAGCTTTGCAAGCTGGGGCACATACTCCTCGTGAGCATAATGAGGAGTCCCCACCACTGTCACAGAGGACCCTGCTGCAAGTCCACATGGAAGCAACATCATATAACCAGCCTTTTCCAACTCTTTTCCAGTTAACGAGACAGACGCAGGGCATGACTCTTCAAATATTTTCTCATTACTTGCTCGATATTCAGATTTCTCAACTTCTTCCCAAGCCTTTAGCCCCAATTCCCATGCTTCATCTGCCATTTTCTCTAGCTCTGTCAATCCTCTTGTCTTGTTCATCTTTCTGAAAATCTTACCAGTTATACGGCCATAGTGACTCTTGTGAGACATGATCGATTGGGACCCACCAGTTTCTGCCTGAAAGTGTTCATTCCATGGCATTTGAGGTGAGTTCTTTTTCAAGGCATCTTCAAATTGACTGTTGGAAGTGTCATGATATACCGAACTAAAGAAGTGCCGTTTCTTATCCAGGCTTCCATCATGCTGATTGAGGTCCTCAAAACTATTGTCCCCGCTCAGCATCATGCCAAACTGAACCAATCCTGGAAACCTCAACCCAATGAAAATGAGATACAGGACCGCTGCACCAATCAAGGCGTTTGACCATTTCAATCGTCTTCCCCCTGGAGCATCACTCTTCGGCCTCTTCATTGTCCAATATTCTTCTCAGACCAAACCAAACAGTCTTCGCCTATACATTTCAAATTCGTAGAAACAAAAATGAATTTAGCCACAATGAAATAATAAATATCCAGGAAAATTGATAGCCGAAGTCAGTAGGCCTTAAACTCCAACTTTTCGTCATTCAAACACTGAAACTAGTTAAAATCTAACGTAGGAAAAGATTAAGTACTCGCATACAAAGAATCGCAGGAAAATTTTTAATCAAATTAAATCACTTAAATAAAAAAAATTCTGACTACTTCTCTCATCAGCCTATCAAACTAATCCCGAATTTCAACCTCATTTTCCAGAGATAACTCCAAACTCAACAAAGAGCCAGAAATGTAACCAACTTGTCAACTATCTCAGATATAATTTCAAATATCCCTTTCCCGTTGAAATACCCTGAAGAAATCACAATGCAGAAGAGAGGCAACCAGCCCAATATTCTGATAGTTTTTCCGTCAGAAATGCGGCAAATTCATCAATTCTTTTTTGCAAAAAAATTTACAAATCGTAATGTCAGCTACATTTTGCAGCAGATGAGGATTGAAACGAAATTACATACCGATTCGAATGAAATCTCTCCAACTCATTCGAGATGCTCAAGCATTTCCGGATAGGAATCCGTTTCCGAGCGGAATTGTGGGAATCTGGAAACCACAGTTCTCTTTCCCTTTTCTGTTCGGAATTTCTCTCTTTTCTTTTAATTAAAAAAGCTGAACAGATTGGAGGAACGACGGAGGCGCAGGCCGGCACTTTGAAGAAGAATATATAGAGGCGTTCCGATCGGGTGCGGCTGCCTGTACATCGGGCCGCATGCGGACAGCCTAAAGATATATAATTTTCATTTTATTTTTATTTTCATAAATTTATAGTTCTCACCTAGATTTTATTCATATCAAATTTTATATTTTTCTTTTTTACATATATTTAAAATTTAAAATTTTTTTAAAATTAAAAAATGTGAAATGTGGTGTGAAATCTAAAGAAAGCGTGAACATCTATGAGAAACAAAATAAAATAAAATATTTTTAGGCTTAACATATATCGCTTGATATATACAGACAGCCGCACAAGATCGCAGGGCAGTTCCCTTAGCTCAGAGGGAGGAGCATATGATTGGAAGGAACTGGATATAAATTAGTTGAAATTTTTTATTCTAAAATTTTTGATATAGCATTTTATCTTCCAATACGTAATAATTTTTTATTTTAGTAACAAAATATATAATGATCTTATTTTTCAATTTTTCTATAGTAACTTTTTTCTTGCAATACATAGTGTGTGTTTGGTTACACACAAAACATGTCAATGAAAACTTTTCAATCAAAAATTTTTTACTTCCCATAACTACCTTATTTTTTAATTATTTTTTTCACATTTTCCTATATAAACAACTCTATTTTTCAATCATTTTTGCACAAATACTCGTACAACTACCCTATCTATTTTAACTTTATTTTCTTTACACCTTATTATGATCCCTATCATATCACATTTTTTTCTATCAACTTGACAACTTCTACTCTGAAAAGTTTCCATCAAAAAGTTTTACCTCTAGCCAAACGCACCCATAATCTCTTATCATTCTTTAATATTTTAAGTTATATAAGATTTTTTAATAAAATATGCATTTAGGATAAAAATATAATGATGTGTATTGAGAATGAAAAAAATTGTATTAAAAATATAAAAAGTTATATTGAAAATTTAAAAACTGTTTTAGAAATTAAAAACAATTTTGAGAATGAAAATACAAATTCAATTCAAAAATCTTATATAACTTAAACCTACCCATATCTTATTCGACTTACATTTCATAAAATCCTATCCCTCCCAATCAGACCCTGACCAGATGCCGTGCTCGTATCCAAATCATCCTTGAAATTGTTAATTATTGTTTTCGTAATTTTTTTTTTCAATATTCAGCTCAAATTCCAATCATGCTTGTACAGAGTTTTGAGGTTATAAGTTAGGTTATTTGTAATTTTTTGCTTTCAATTAGTTTTAAAGAAAAACTAAAATAGTCAATACAGTAGAACGCGATGACTGAAATTTAATGAATATATTATAACAAAGAGACATTATATTTTAAACACTACTCTGGAGGTAAGATGGAAATATTTACTGTAAAGAGAGATGTAAGCGTTAGTAGTCCTGGCAAAAGAATTTAAGAAATGATCAGCTGAATAAAAAGGAATAACATGGGTAAAAAAGAACCAAGGACGTCAAAGATAAAAATAAAATAGATAAAAAAAAAAGATTGAAAATATACATAAAAATGGGAACAAAATAAGATCGTCTCTGAAAGTATTGGTATAGATAATGAAAGGTGCAAGCCAAATCGATCCTCGTCTTTTTTTCTTTTTTCTTTTTTTTTAAAAAAACATTCTTTTTATTTCATTTAGCTAATCACTCAATTTCCAATTCAGAATTTGTATTAATATAACCCAAACCCTCTAAAACTGGGTTGAGTTAATTAAAAGCCGGCGGAATTGCATACTCGTTCAGTTCAATAACTGGGCTTGGCACTCGGGAGCAATGGCACTGCTGAAGATTCTCTTCGTCACACGACTTCCATTTTCTCACCGTGTACTGCACCTTTTACAGATCTGTGAAGTAAATCGGAATTACGTGAATCCATGCTGCTAAAGACTCTAGATAATTTATAAGATTTACAATCAAGACTACAGGGCCCATGTTGGTAAAGACTATAATAAGATTTACAATGACTACTTTAAAATGGTAATAATTCAATATTCACCGCACCTTGTTTATTTTGAAATATTTTTAAAAATATCCGGATGCTTTATCATGTTCTATTTATTTATGATTCCAAAAATTGCATGTATTAAAGACTCTTATAAAATATGTGGTACATTTTTTTAAAAAAATTAACATATTCACTTTTTAGCAAAAAAAAATTTTAATAGGATGTAAGTTTTCAGTGAAAAGTACTTTTAGTAGCATGAGGAAACAAGATACGTTAAAGATAATAAACGATTTAGATTTAAAAAAACGTATTGAAAAATTTAAAAACCAACTATGCTTACGGTAATGTTAAATTATCACCCAGTTCAAAATGAGTGCTGATCTTTGATTTTAGACCGGTCCAAAAAAAAATTCAAATTTTTTTTTATAAACATGTTAATCTAATTATATTTAATCTATAAACTAAGTTTTACCATTTTTGAATACTTGTATATATTTATTTTGAATTTTTAAAATGAATATAACTAAATTAACATGTTTATAAAAAAAAATTTCAAAAAAAAATTTTCGAACTTCAGACCGCTCTGAAATCATCAGCCGGCCTTCAAAATTGTGTGTACAATGATTTCCATTTTGTAGTTTTTCCGTGAGTTTTCGATGAAAACCACTTTTGGCAGCATGCAAAAATAAGATGTGTTAAAGATGATAAATGATTTAGATTTAAAAAACATATTGTAAAAATTAAAAAACCAACTATGCTTGCGGTAAAGTCTTAAATCATTACCCACTTAAAAGAAGTGCGAATAGTGATTGCTATTTCGTAGTTTTTCTCTTCTATTATGAAGGATTTTCATTCAAATTTGGTCTCTAAAGTCATACGATTGCTTATGGTTTGATAAGTAGATGATCTTATGTGTGGGATTTACTACTTTGCTTGTGATCACGATTCTAATTCGCATCGTGACAGGTGAGAATTGAATAACGTGGCTGTAGTGGACAGCTTATTTTCTATGAGACTGACATCCAAATGTGCAAAAGCGGGCATTAATTGAAAAAACGTGGATGGATTGGAAAACTAAATGGTTAGAAAGAAGGCTTGTCCTAATGTGAATAAAAGTATAAAACCTAATCAATCCTAAAGTTGCATTATTAAATAAAACCTTGCTAAGATGGTAAATCGATTCATTAATTATATGCATACAAGTAGTTGGTAGAAGTGGACTTTGTCCAGCTTTGAAGGGAAGGAAGCCTTTATTATTTACATTACTTAATCAAGAGGAAGAAACGGACGGCCAGTGCCACGAGACCCAGGCAAATAGTGCGTAACTGCCGTGAAAAGAACCGAGAACTGCCCACTCATCTAGATACGGATTCGAGCGGTTAAGCACTCCGGAAGTAGTGGTTAACCAGATGCCATGAAATTAAATACACGCCCTGCACTTCCAATTAATGGACCGAATGCAGTAGCCAGCAAATCCTGCTTGCAATAGCGATTATGGATTTTGTAGTAATGAAAAAGAACCAGGTGGGCCACTTGTTTCAATCAATGTTGCAGTAAATATAAATCCGTTGAAACTTCTAGTTTATGTTTACTCAATATCCCTCTGATGGAAATGATCTTAAGCACTATTACCAAATAAATGATCATGAAAACAGTAAAATGGAGCAACTTTTATCAAATCATCTTAGTGAACCTCATTTTAACGGGTTATCCACTGGCAGGGGTGTTTGTAATCCAAGTGGATTGACTTTGCTCCTGGTATCAATTGAATTCTACATAAAATCTGCAGAAGTTGCACCGAACAATTCCCAAGTGCTCGAAGACAAATGAAGATTCCTTTCATTGGTAGTTGCAATTACATGCCATCATCTGGCTAGCACAATAATAGTAATACTGCAAAAAGATTTTACAGAAGCTGCTCGCCCCACATTTGCATCCATGCATAGTGAAACAAAGATGGGAAACAAAACCAAGACCAACTAAAAAAAAAAAAATCACTTGCATTTAGGATTCAAATGCGTGGAAACCATGTACAGCAGAGCAGATGGGATGATGGTAACCGACCTGTTTGCCGGATATACTCAGCTTGCTCTGCTGTCCTTGCCGCCTGCTGGTTTCTTCTAGCCTCTGCCACAGCCAGCTTCTCCACAGACCGTTGCCTTGTGATTGCAATCTTGTTCATCATCTTTTCTTGAGCACTGGCTAGCGTTCGCTCTGCTTTGGCCTGATGAATGTTATCATGATTGCAAGGTTAAAAAACGTATTCAAATCATTTAGAAAGTGGGTAAAGAAACTTAGTACATCTCTCTGCACCAAATATGACCCGTGTGCTTGCTTCTTGTTTATTCAGAATTGGTGAGGCCAACCCCAACAAACAAAATGGATGGAAGAAATAATACTAGGTTTAGATATTAAATGCACTACAATAAAAATCAAATCCACAGTTCAATACATCCAAAGTCATCCAATTGTCATGAAAGTCCAAGTCTGAAATTTTTTTAAAAAAAAAACGTCAAGAAAAACCAAGATAAATACCTCCACTCTCTTCATTTCAGCTTCCAACTTCGCTCTCTGCTCACATTCCCACGCTTGAATCTTTACCTCTTCACGTTTATATCTGAAAATTTGACAACATCCAAGGAATTAAAAACGACAATCAATGTGAGCAGAGAGTGAAGTCATTAAAAAAACAACAAACAATGTGAAAAGGTAACATCAACAAAAAGTCATAATTTTCATCAACCTTTAGATAATACTGTACAGTGGATAATAGAACAATTCATTTAGCATCCAAAAGCTATTGCTTTCAAGACTATCTACTCAGACAACCCTTATCAATTTCAAGAGCTCAACTTAGCCCCACTGGATGCATAACAAAGATCATAGGATTAACATAAACATAATCAGTAATATGTGGGGCCAACAATGCCATGTTTAAAAGATCCATCATCCAGTAGTGGAGCCACTCATATCTTCCTCCATGCCTAACAATCCCTATAATCCCAAGTCCAGATGGCTACTATGGTGTAACTGATATAATTTGTTGGAGAATGAAGTCAATCTTATCTGGTATATATTGTGATAAAATTGGATTATTGGCCCTACAAACAATATGATAAAAAGTTTCTGCACCGGGTGCATTTCATCTATTTTTTAAAAAAAATTTTGGAATTTTTTTATACAACCTTTAATCTAGGTATATTTAACGTGTATATCAATTTTTACTATTTTTTGATACATATATATATATATATATATATTGCAAATATCTAAAAGTCTCCAAAAAGGATAAAAATTGATACACATGTTAGATACATGTACATTAACAGTTTTATTTTAAAATTTCAAAAAAAAAATTAAAATGGATTTTTACACTTGAGTGAACTGGATCGGGCTCAAAAAGTTTAATGGTGCAACCCTATCCAACCATCCAACCTTTTAGAACCCACCTAAGTTTTTTATCAGCTTGCTTTGGGACATCAAGATGAACACGAGGGGCAGTCATTGAGCATGACTTGAATCTCATGAAAATATGATGCAGCCAAAAATATAGCATTTAGTTTTCAAGCTTAAGCTGCAAGATCTGGTCAGTTCTAAAATTAACAAATCAAGGAAAAGCACAAAATTCTGATGGATTTGCTTGCAGCTAGTAACATGTGTTCAGATGCAGAGGTAGATAGGATCCATGTGAATTCTGAAACCAAAGTTTAATTGAATGAAAATGACCTTGCCATGTGCTTAGATTTCTCTGCTTCCTCCCATGCCTTTGCACGGTTCTCATATTCTATCTTACGAGGCTGCCCTTCATCAACAACCTCATTTGGAACACCTGCTTTTTCCTCCTCAGCTGTACTTGCCCAAGCCGCAATGTTCATCTTACCAAGCTGGACACCAAGAGCGACAATCTCTCTCCTTGTCTTCTGCTTTAATTCCTTCTCAGATAGATCCTTTTTATTCCGGCGATCTGACTCATCATCTGTAACAATTGATACAGGGGATGGGGCTGGTGCATCTCTTCGAGGGGTCGATGGTATTGATGAGATGGGGCTGCGTATGGGTGTTGTGGCTCCAACAGGAGTTGCAGTCCTTGAAGGCTCTTGGCTTGTCATGGGGGTCATTTCGGTTCCCATATCTCTCATTTGAACTGATCTCACACCAGGCATATCTGCAAGGTCCAGCATTCAGAAAAAAGGGAAGAGAAAAGCAAAAAGAGAAGATGATAATAAGAAGGAAACCAAAACATATGTGCTTCTTTCATTTCTTCCTTTGAACCCATTCTGACTGCATAATTGGAGACAAACAACCCCACAAGAAAACTGGAAAACAAATCTAGAGCTATAGGCATGTCTCCCAAGAGATACAACATTGGTGCAGCCAAATCTAAAATTTCAAAATTTTGTGAAGATTTCATGACACGTCAGTCTACTTCTGGGCCAGTATTACATGACAGAGATCTGGTCCCGACTAAACATTCATAAAGACTGAATTGGACCATCATAATTAACTGTTATGATACCACGAATCAGACATGGAAAAAAAAAAAAAAAAACTAATGATTTGGATGTCAACCAGCTGTTAACAGAACAGATGTGTAGAAAACTATATTGAACAGATGATTAACCATCTTTCATCAATCACACAGCCGATGATAATTCATGAACAGATACCATCAATCGAGTATAGTGTAGTTGATTCACACAATTTAGCTAAGATAGGACTGTGGGCCATTTTCATTGTAAAAAAATTTGAATGAAGCCCAAAAGCCATAAACTAACAGAAATTGTTGTAAGACTGCAACTTGCAACAGCATTATTAAGACAGGCAGAAAATCAAGAATTTGAAAACTAGTTTACTTACTGGTTGTGTCAGAGTTACAATTTTCTTCATCATCTCTAGACAAACCAACTATGCCTGCATGGCCTGGTAGTTGATCTGTCATTCTATTGACACCATTTGCAGATTCAAGACTGCTTTGTCGCAAGGGTTGGCAAGAATCCATCTGCTTTGAGTATGCAACCTGTGTAACAGAACTCCTTTGCTCAGGAAGCACTGATTCAGGAGCAACCCTTATCCAATTTGCCATGGCTTGTCGATTCATTTGGCTTGCCACAATAGGCTTCCTAGGAACATTCTGCCTATTAATGATCCATTTCTCTGCATCATTCCACTTTGAGGGCATGGGTCGTGCAAAGGGTCCCCAGACAGAGTTATGTGGAGCCCTGTCACCTCTATGAAACTCAAAACTAGAGGTACTAGCGTTCTCAATTCCACTGTCATAATCTGTGCTGTCTTCTTCCAGAGGCTTCACTGGGTGGACTATTCTAAAGTTATTGCTGAATTGAACTTGATGAAAGACACTCTTTGGAGGATTCTGATACTTGACAGGCCCTGTATTGATGCTTTCTTTGGACGGAACATCCTTCAAGTAGGAAACTTTCTGATCCTCTTGTATAGAGCTTGCTGACTCATTGCTGGATGTGGGAACTAGAGTAAAAGCAGAACCTGCAATCAAACACACAAAGAAAAAGTCACAAATTTCACCTCTCTATTTTCTTGATGTGGTGAAATGATCTAATCCTATCTTCCCCTGATTGATGATGATGCCGGCTAGTCCAGACAGCAGTATAATCATGGTCCCCTATTCAGTGTCCGATGACATAAGTCATTGATCCAGTAAATGCTCCATTGAATAAAGCATTGTTGATTAATGTTGAATCAACTGAATAATGACGAATTTAGGATCATTTAACCAAAGGGAAGTTTGGCTCCCAAACCTATCTTGGCCTGCCATATAATAAATTAGAACACAGAAATGTGGACTCTAGAAATTATGCACAATGATTCATTGCTTGCTATTGTATTTGCATGATGTAGAAGGGTGACGGCAACAAACCATCCAATTGAGATTCTCCGCTGTCAGCTGCTAACAGACTATTCTTTGCAAATTCAACATCTTCAAGCTTAGAAGGAGACGTTCTTGATGAATTACTCCCTCCCTCCTTTCTTCTTTGATGGGGAGGTCCCAAGAGTTTCAGCCTCAGTTTACTTGGAGAAATCACTCCTGTCTGTATCCAAATTTGAAAAAAATCAAGGCAAAATCAGAGCCCTATAACTCTGATGAAGGGGAACTTCTTTCTAAATTGTAGGCAATATCATCAATTTCTGACGAGGATAAAAGTGGACGCTGGCCTCACCATGGTTTTAAGCAACACACAAAATCACATTGCTAGATGACGGACCAAAGATATGAATGCTTGAACACCTCTAACCACTAATCTGGGAACACTTTGTTTCCAAAACCGGTACTTGCAGATTTTTCATTGGGTTAATTTCAAATATACCTACTACATTTGCCCTTAATTACAAATATACCCACTCAGTTTGAAAACTTTCACATATACCTACTAAGTATGAGTGAAATTTCAAATATACCCATTATGACAGTTATAAACGTTTAATAATTTTAAAATTCCAAAACACCCTTGATTAATCTAACATTTATTGTGATTTGTTCAATATCCAAACCGTTAAAACTCATTCTGTCTAGCTTTTCACTCACATTAGATATGTTTCCACTATATTGTTCAATTTCTATCATAGTTAAATGAATATTATTATTAAATAACTAGGGGCATTTTGAATATTTCATATGATGGATAATAATAATTTTTAATCATGCCTGACGGAATGGGTATGGATGAAATTTCACCTACACTTAGTGGGTATATTTGTAATTAAGGGCAAATATAGTGGCTATATTTGGAATTAACCTTTTTCATTTGTATGTATGTATGTATGTATCTAGTACATACATGCCGGATCAATATTTCGCAATAAAAAAAAAAACAGATTTATCTGTTATCAAAAAGAAAAAAAAAAAAAAAAGATTAATGGCTCTTCCTGTAGCCAAAAATAGTTCAACTAATTATCCTCTCAGAGGGGCTCCTTATAATAAATACCTTCAAGTGAATCATCATCACCCAATTATCAAATCCATGAAAACAACAGATGCATGAAAGAGAAAGAACAAGATGAACAACTTGGTTCGGCTTGATCATCTATTACGGTGACAGAACCGTGCATGAATCTTTATCGACACTTGGACACACGCAAAACAGAACAATTCACGCTTTTTCCGTTTCTAATGAAACATACAGCAGCACATTTTGCCACTTCTGCATTACCAGAACGAAGAAGAACAGTGCATCAGCCTAAGAAAAATGGGGACGCATTTACTTCCCAATTTCCATCAAGAAAGCATCTAAAACTGGATTGTATAATATTTAGTAACAACAGCCGTACGAAACTCATGTTCCCTTGCCAAAAATGCGAAAAATATAAAAAAAGCTATTTATACCGACCAAAAAAAGAGCTGCTTATCGAAAACAATCCATGCTCATAGGCATTCCAATTAGAAACCCAGTGCGGCAACAGTATCAGAAGTTTAGAACAGAACCATCAGAAGTTCTGAAAAAATAAAACCGTAAGACTACAGTCCAAAATGTAAAATAAGAAGGGCGTATCAATAAAAGAAAAAAGAATGCACATACCCATTTTCCGTTTTGAAAGGAGAAAAAAGGAAAAAGAAAAAGAAAAACAATAACTATCACACAGCCAAAGAGCCTCCGAACATACACAGAGGGAGAGACAGAGAAGGAAAAGGCGAGGGAAATGGAGGAACAGAAGAAGTAGGATTTTATCAGTTGATCCTTCCATTTCAGACTTGCATACCTGAACTTTGCCAATCCTTTCGTACTCCATTCTCTCTTCTGCCGAATTCGAGAAAGGAGAGATGGGAAAAAAAAAAAAAAAAGAGGGAGCGAAGAGAAAATAGGAGCGAGTGAAAGCAACTTATCTCTCGCCTAGCGCAGCGTTCTTATTGAGTGCACCGAGTACGAACACCCTGGTCGGCGACATTTTCAATTCCTCGCCGTTGCGTGTTCGTTTACTCGCCGTTCGCACGCAAAATTTGTATGCGTGATACTCGTTTATGCATTAATAATTGTAGCAACACAATCCTTATTACTATGGGGTCGTTATTTGGTGCACGTGCACCAACTTTCGGTGCGGCCTGGTGCAAAATTTTATGTTTTAAATTTTTTTGCAAATTTTTTATACAATTATTAATATTCACTAATTTTAAAATTTTTAAAAAACATTTACGAATCTTCAAAAATGATAAAAATTGATATATATATATATATATATATATATATATTAAATACACTTAAGGGTGTATTTGGGAATGGATAAAACTTTTGATGAAAAGTTATAGAGAGTAGAAGTTGTCAAATGATGTGATATGACTGGGGTAATGATAAGGAATAAATATGATAAAGTTGAAATATATAGGTTAGTTGTGTTGATAGTTGTGTAGAAATGATTGAAAAGTATGGTAGTTGTATAGAAAAATGTGAAGAAATAATTAAAAAATAAGGTAGTTGTAGAGAGTTAAAAGTTTTAACTTGACAACTTTTATTTATTACCAAACACACCCTTAAATTAATAGTTGTATAAAAAAATTAAAAAAATAAAAATAAGATTTTGCACGCATAGAATCAAATGCCCTCGTATGGGCGTGTTCGTTTACCAAGAAAAAATTTTAATTTAAAATTTTTCGTTTTTATAATTATTTTTTAATTATTTTTCACGTTTCCCTATATAACTACTCTAATTCTAAATTATTTTTGCATAACTACTCATACAAATAATATATTCATTTTAACTTTATTTTCTTTACTCAATATTATTACTCTCGTCATACTATACGATTTTCTTTTATTTAAAATTTTTTTACATCGAGAACTTTTTATTCAAAAATTTGATTAGTTCTCAAACAAATCTAAAATGTTTCAAGTTAAGTGATTTAATTTTACATAAGAAATTTTTCATTAACATAATAATTATTTTCTTAGAGTGTGTTTGGAAAGTAATAAAAGTTTTGAATGTAAAAGTTTTTGAAATAGTAAAAAATGATGTAATATGATAGAGGTAATGATAATGAATAAATAAAATAAAGATAAGATAGTTATGTTTGGTATATGGGTAGCTGTATAGCAATAATTGAAAAGTAAAATAAATGTATAAGAAGATATAAATAATTAATTAAAAAATAAAATAGTTGTGAAAGTAAAAAATTTTAAATCGAAAAATTCAATAGTAATCAACACATGCCCTTAGTTAAATAAATACTTTAACTATGATTGAAAGTTTGATTACAAAATTAAGGATAATAAATTCATTGATTTCTAGTCCATTCTCATGGTTTCATTTGGTTTTTTGTCTCTTACACTTATTGCATAAATGATTTAATTATTTAATAATCCTATTTTTCAACTTTCTATTTATTCAAACTTCACCTCTGTCATCTACCACCATTCACACAAATTTTAAAAAAATTTATTTTTTCACTTCTCACTTCATTCAAAATATTATCAAAATTCACATGATCAAATGTGAAAATAAATTTATTTTTAGTCTCTTGTCAAAAATCCAACCATACATTATATTTAAAGTATTATTTTGACTATTTATAATAAAATTCATCTATAATATTAAATAAGTAAAAATTATAAAAATAGAAATTTATCATTTAAAATAATATAACATAATTTTAGTAATATAAAAAGACCTTGGTACACTTACCTAGTTAAAAGACATGTATATGTATATATAATGTTTTGGATCTTATAAATTGCATTATGTGTATTATTTATATCTATAACGGCGTCTACTGATAAAATTCTTCAATTATATTTTTACTAATTAATATAATCTAATTGTTATAATTTTTATTGTCAACGATAAAATTATATTTTAAATCCATTTTATGGTTTAATTTTTGAAGAATTTTTCTCAAACATACACTTTATGTTTAACCTTAATCTCAAATATACTCGCTATAATTTCAAAATCCCATATTTACCTGTAACGTTTACGGTCAATCCAAAAAATGTCCGTTCCATTAAAAACTATTGATTAAATTTTTATAAATGCCCAAAATATCCCTATTATAAAACAATAACAAATAAAATAAAATAGAAAGAAAATCAAATTAGGGCTCTCTAAGTTCAGAATTCACGTGCAATTAAGGCATTAATGAGTTATGTCATTCAATTTTTCAATTATGTTAACTTCACATATTAATTAATGACGTTAATTCGTTGATTGAGTTTTTTTAGGATTAACTGCAAACATAGTAAATATATTTAAAATTTTGAAAACGTAGTAGACATAGGGTGTGTTTGGTAATGAATAAAACTTTTGATGGAAAGTTTTGGAAAGTAAAAGTTGTCAAATGATGTGATATGACAGGAGTAATGATGAGTAGTAAAGAGGATAAAGTTAAAATAGATAGGTTAGTTGTGTGGATAGTTGTGTAGAAATGATTGAAAAGTAGGGTAGTTGTATAAGAAAATGTAAAAAAATGATTAAAAAATATGATAATTGTGGAGAATGAAAAGTTTTAGATTGAAAAGTTTTAACTTGACATGTTTTATTAATTACCAAACACACCCATAATTTGAGCCAAACAAAATAGATATATTTGAAAAAAGTCCTTTTTTAAAAATAACAAGAGATCGCCTTTTTTTTTTTTTTTTTCCAGAAGGATCCCGCCATGAGTTCCCACCGACGAGTTCCCGTTGAAGCGCGTGCCTCAGAGGTCCGCCGATGCTTGGATTCTTCCGTTGTTTGAAGACTGGTGGGGAAATGTCGCCGTCGGCCTTTTTCCCTTCTCGCGTCCACACGGCGAAATTTGAAAAGAGGTTTGACTGGCCGTCGACACCACATATATATATATATAAAAAAAAATTTTGGAATCCGAACAACTTTTCAAATTAAAACTATTTATTTTCCACAATTATTTTATTTTTAATTATTTATTTACATCTTTTTATATAATTATTTTACTTTTCAATCGTTACTATATAATTAATCATATAACTAACCTATTTATTTTAAATTTATTCTTTTTGCTCTTCACTGCTATTCTTACTATATCACATCATTTTATTTCATTTTAAAAACTTTTACACTACAAATTGTGAGCTTTTCCCAAATATACTAAGTACGTTTGGCCCTAGTCACAAATATAACTATTACATTTTCAAAATCTCAAATATATTCACTGCATTTGCAGGTAATTCCAAAAACATTTAATCTATGAGTTAACATCGTTAGTTAATTTATGAAATTACTAATATGTCCATCAAATCTTTGGTATAATTAAAATTTTGAATATCATAACTCACCTACACATGAACTCTAAATTTGACAAGCCTTAATTTTGTTTCGTATTTTGTTATTTTATAACATATATATTTTGGGCATTTTTGAAAGTTTAACTAATGTTTTTTAATAGAATAAGCATTATTGGGAGTAATTGCAAATGTAATGCATATATTTGGGATTTTAAAAACGTAATTGGTATATTTAGAATTATGGTTAAACATAGTAAGTGCATTTGGAAAAATCACAAAAACTTTTTATCTACAAATTTGACCACTTCTCAAACACACCCTTATCACATTTCTATCTAATGGGATTATCCTCGGCATGCCTTGTACCAAATGTCTTATTTGTATTAATTAACTGTCCATTTTCATGTAAGGTGAAATTTCCTCTCACTTTCATTCGGGTATGTTTCAAAGGGTACAAAATTATTAATTGAATTCAAATTTTCAATTCTCTTTTTAATATTCAATACATTTTTTTCTTTTTTAATATAATTATTATATGTTTATCACATATGTAGATCCTAGAACTTTTATCATTACCCTCGAAAGTGAATCATTAAGACTCAGAAACTCTTAAACAAGAGTTTACAACGTTATTATATGTATGCTGCCTTGGTTTCATAATATCTAAGTGGAATAGCCGACAATATATTAACCCATCTTATATTTTAGTACGATTTAAGGTGTGTTTCAAACAATTCAAGATTTTTAAATCGAATCTATATCTGTGTTGTGAGTGTAATGATGTATATTGAAAATCAGTAAAGTCATATTGGAAATGGGTAAAGTTGCAGTGAAAATTAAAAAAAATTGTCTTAGAAATTGAAAAGCTGTTTTGGGATTGGTGATATAAAGTTAATGCGAAAATTTTATATGACTTGGAATATACCCTTAAATTAGTAATTAATATTACTAGCCTTTGTATTTAAATGGGTACAATATTTTATCCAAAAATAATAAGAGTAAACAACTACCATTGATGTAGTTATATTACCACTGAGATGGATATATGTAGCCCCACCCGTATTCTACAATCTAAGAATGTTTGACAACAACTTCCAAGTAAACCCTAGCATTGGTGGAATGGGGATCTTTTTTTATACACAAAAATGATAATAAAAAGAAAATTTATTAATTACCTAAAAAAATATTTTTTTTTATTTTTATCTTTACATTTCATCTATTTTTCCTATTTTTCTATACAGCCATTTTGCCAATTTTAACTTTTTTCTCTTTATCCTTATCATATCCATTGCATTTCCCATCTGCTGTTTCCATTCCTACCAGATCCTCAATGCTAGCCAAGTGATCACTAAACTCGCCACCTTACACTTTCAAAGTGCCCTTCTAAGCACTCTCGCTTCCTTATAAGGGCGTTAATTGCCAGAGCAATCGTGTTGTTTGTTAATTCAGAAGATACCAACACAAAATCGGCATTACGGCCGTTCCAAGTCATTTGAGAGTTTGAATGGAATGTCAATGAGATAATGTTTTTTTTTTTTAATTTCTCGAATTAAAAATTTCAATTTTCAATGTAATTTTCTCATTACAACAAAACTTTTTTACATTTTTTAATACTATTTTTTCATCCATAAGCCACATGATCATAATATTATCCCATTTCTTAATTACATCTAAGCCCCTTGCTTGAAGTCCACCAACTCTAACCTGGCATTGCTACACCACACCAGTTTATGATTACGCTCGTAGCTTAGTTGGCACACACAAACTTCATCTGTCGGGTCTCACCAACTGCTGTATCATAAGCATATCATGTGGCTTATCTATCTAATATCTATTCAAGATTTAAATTGAACAAGGATAAGATATGAACGTGGGATAAAAAATATTGATGTGTGTCGATAATAAGAAAAGTTATATTATAATTATAAAAAATTACATCAGAAATAAGAAAAGTACGTGATAAATATTTTAAAAAGCAAAGTATGTTGTTTATTGACACTGAGAATTTTTTTTGAGAAATAAATATTTAATCTCATCATTATCTGATTATTATCCTATCCAAGTTATGAACATGATGCATGAATAATATACTAAATTAGAATATATGGGTTAAATTAAAGAGACTTGGGATACATTTGGTAATTTGTGAAATTTTTTTACATATACTTCAACACAATTTTTTTATGGTAATTTCAACTCAAATTTGGATATAATTATTATTAAAAATTTACGAGATGCGTTTAGAAGGTGATAAAACTTTTGAATAAAAATTTTTTGATGTAAAAAATATTATGATAAGACAAAGGTATTGATGAGAAGTAAAAAAAAAGTCAAAATAGATTGATAAATTTGATGAGTAATTATGTAGAAATGCTTGAAAAATAAATTAATTGTATAAAAAATGTAAATAAACAAGAGGGGTATTTGATACGACCAGGCGCATGAGGGCAGTCATGTGTCTAACCAAAAAATGCATTTTTTATTTTTTATTTTTTATAAACATGTAGAGCTAGGTGTGTTTAACCTATAAACCAAGTTTTACCAATTTTTAGTTTATTTAACATATAAACTAAGTTTTATAATTTTTGAATACTTTTAAATATTTTTTATTTTCAAATATAGTAGAATTTTTTGTAATTTTCGAGTCAGAAAATTAAAATGGTTAAAATGTAAAAATCAGTGGCATTTTTCGCAATTAAAGTGGTTAAACTTGACATTTTAACCATTTTCACAATTTAACTAATGTACTTTTTAATTATTTTTTCCGTCTGTCTGTATAACTAGCTAATGTTTTTTATGTTTTATTTCATTCCCTTTAATCATTATTTCCCACTGTTTTTTCACTTTTTCACAATCGAGCCCTAATCAAGACATTCACGGGGGCAGTAATTGAGCTTTCCATTTAATTACACGCCTTTCAAGCTAGTGATGTCATAAAAAGTGGAATATGTGATCATCAGGCTTGCTTTTGTGACTAACCATGGAAATGAACTCCCGGTCAGAGACTTGAGCCTGCTTCATGCATTGGTATGGCAGATGTGATTGACAAGATCAGTAAGATGAAAGGGATGAGATGAAACTGACAAGACATAATGCTAATAATGACGTTGAACAACTCCCCAATTTCTTCTTTGAATCTTTTTGAAACAACGACAAACTTTCCGAGAGCAATCAATACGTGGCCCCGATCATCCTCCTCTCCTTTCTCATTTCTCAACCAGCTGGTTTTCCATTTTCACAAGAAAAGAGGCCCAAAAGCCGATACTTTTCAATTTCGGAACAAGTTCAGCTTCCAATGTTACTTCGCACAGTTTCTTTCAATGATTGTATGTTATCTTCTTCCGCATACGTATCAGGACATGCTTTGCAGTCATCATCTACTTTTGCCATTTATGCCACATTTCTTCAAAGAGTGTGTTTGTAAATTGATAATAATTTTAGGGTGTGTTGGGAAAAAACAAAACTTTTAATCAAAATGTTTGAAAGGAAAGAAAATATATATGATACGATAAAAGCAATAATAAAAAGTAAAGAAAACAAAGTTAAAATAGATTGTGTTAGATAGTTAGATGAAAAGAAATGAAAAATAATAAAAAAAATATAATATTTGTAGAGAATTAAAAGTTTTAGGTTGAAAAAGTTTTGAAGTAAACAAACGCTCTCTTAAAAGATAAGTTTTTTATAAAAAAATTTTAAAATAAAAGAAAATAATATGATATGATGCGAGTAATGATGAAGATTAAAAAAAAAATAAATAAAATAAACAGATTAGCCGTGTTGATAATTATATAAAAATGATTAAAAAATATAGTAGTTTGATAAAAATATATGAAAAATGATTAAACATAGAGTAATAATGAAGAACGAAAGATCGTAATTAAAAAGTTTTAGATACATCTAAATACACCAACTTATTCTTATTTGTCATAATTTTAAATAATATATTACTATAACAAGCTTTTATCTGCAATGTAACTACAACTATATTAAGTCCCATTCAAATCAAGGATTCTGATTCTATGAGTTTTAATACTTTCGGGTGTATATATCCATTTCTTTTTCATTTTGAAACTTTTTTTACATGTTTGTAAATTTTTATCAATTTTGAAGATTTTTAGATTTTTTCGTATTTTTAAAAATCAATGGCATGCACCCATTTTTATTTTCTTTTGAAACTTTTTTACGTGTTTATAAATTTTTACTAATTTTAAAGTTTTTAGATTTTTTTGTATTTTTAAAATCAGTGGCATTTTAGTAATTCATAATGCCACTGATTTTTAAAAATTCGAAAAAAATTTAAAATTTTTCAAAAATGGTAAAAGTTTATAGATATGTTAAATACATTTAGATTAATAGTTTTATGAATTTTTTGTTAAAAAATTTAAAAAAATGAATATATGCATCAGGAATATATGCATCGGGGAGCATTCAGGCTCAATGTTCTCACGAGCTTAGAATCAAAATCTCTAATTCGAACCCCCCGTCCCCCTTATCCCGGCTACAAATATTTTCTAATAACTTTGTGGACGGGCAATTTTCATATAACGGAATTAAAAATTAATCATTTATACCATCCAATGTCATTTTTTTTTTAAAAAAATCAATTTTATTAGTGCTTGTTGCTAAAAAATTGCGCAAAGAAGGGGAAGCAATTTTCGGTGGTTAGTGCAAAGGAATGTTATATTAAAATAAGGTATAATAATGAAATCAAAGTTAAGTACGCGATGCAGATAAAAAAGGACGGAAGAGAGATTTGCATTACAACAACGTCCCAAATTCCAAGCCATTCACCAATCCATTACTAATAAATAGCTGCGGCTTTTGTCCTCTTACGGCTTACGTCCAAAATGCGAGAGGGGTCAGGAAGGCAAAATTCAAGATCCTTTCCAAAAAAGAGTGCTACCATGATCACATGATATTTTTTCTTTTCTGGCCAAACGTAAGCCTGCAAAACATGGTAGCAGTAGTAGAACCACGGATTCTAGACTACCCCATGCGAATCGCATGGCGCTGGCGCAGTACACCCAAACAACAAAGCTTGGCTGGCTGTCCGTTCATTGAAAGTGGCTAGCAAATACAACTTGCAGTAGATACACGTGAATGAAGAAAAAGTTAATTAATAATAACAACAAAAATCATGTAATTAGTCGGGGCAGTTTTTTTTTTTTTTTTTTTTTTATCGTCCGGGATCTTGTACGGTTGCCTGTAAATTGATCTCGAAAAAATATTTTATTTTTTAAAATTTTTATAAATTATAGGCCCCGCTTAGATTGTTTTCCCTAAAATTCGCTAATTTTTTAAATTTACTGGATATTATATTTCGGTTTTTAAAAATTCAGGCGCATTTATCTATGCATCTTCTACATTCGAAAATCAAAATAAAAGACAAAATAAGTCAAAAATTTACAAATTTCACGAGTGGGGAACATAATAGATGAACGGTTGAGATCGTACGAGCAAACAAGTTGAACTTGGGCCTGTCCAGATCACGGCACAAAAAAGGCTCAGGTGTACCATGAATGACCGCGGTCGAGTAGCACGTAATCTAGCACAAAATTTCAGAAATCGAATTCGTCGCCGATGTTTTACCGAGCAGCTTGGCGAGGCGAGGGCTCGATTCGCGGGGTTTCCCTCCTCCCATCTGGTCCTTGAACTTGAACCAGTCAAACGTACTCTCACCACGTGACGCCCTCCAATCATGCCTACACGCGTGCTAGATTCGGAGCCTCCAGCTAAGAATGTGAATTTTAATCCGTTAAATATTGTTAATTACAAGGATGGAATTTATAAACTCAAAATTACTGTCGTTTAAAGAAAAAACAAGGTTAGATCTGGCACGAAATATTGACCGTTCGCTTACATTTGAATGATGTGGAGATTATAAATAGCGGAGTGGCCAAAATTTTCGGTAGTTGATGTTTTATATTTCTTTTAACATCATGGAAGGACTTAAAATGTGAGAGCGCTTGAAGATGATGCGTGGAAGAATGCGTGTGGGATTGATACTATGACGTCGACGTTCTCTTCTAGGCTACTGGCCAGTAGCCTGGAACACATGCCCCATGCTGTGCTTTTGTCAGGCTGCAGAATTTTATAATGTGACAACGCATAAGTTTCACACGCTTCGGCCTTCACACGTGCTTCCATGTTGGAACAAGAAGGGGCAGACGTTTGGTAAGTTGCACAGGGAGGAGACTATCACCCCGTCTCTGCCTACATTTTACAAAATTAACAAAACCCTATGGGCTTGTTTTAAACTATATAAATTCTTAAATGCACTCTGTATTTAGGATGAGAACATAATGGTGCATATTAGAAATGAGTAAAGTTAGTATTAAAAATGAGTAAAGTTGTGTTGAAAATTAAAAAAATATATTGAAAATTAAAAAATTATTATGATAATACGGATTCAATTCAAGAATCTTATATGATTTAAAATAGACCCTGATTATGTTACTTTTTTTTGTGTATACTCTGATAATATTTTATATAATTATTTTATTTATTTTTAATTGATAGTTATACAATTATTTTATTTATCTTTTACTTTACTTTTATTGTATTATATCACTTTATACTTTAAAAAAATATTTACTTTTTCATTTTCTATTCTTTTCATGTTCTCCTAATACAACTTCTAATACTCAACTAGAGGTGCCAATCTTCACTTGTTATTGGAGTTTGAGACCCATAATAAGAGAAAAACTCTTATTAATAAGTTTCATATCTAATAGATAAATTTTTTATAAAAAATAAAAAGGCACCCAAAACATAAAATTGTCAAAAACATATATAGTGATGTATTTCATTTTAAAATAAAACTTCCATTCAACCATTGAAGCCCTAATGTAATTCAGATGATAAAAAAAAAGTTTTATGCTAAGTTGGTTCTTTTCCAACTAACCAAGCAACGTCATGGACTCATATATAATTCATTAGAAATAATACAAACCAGTACGTCAGTCTTGCCATTACCAAAAATGCCACTGATTTTTAAAAATCTAAAAAAAATATCTAAAAGTCTCCAAAAATAGTAAAAATTGATACATATGTTAAATAAACCTATATTAACAGTTTCATGAAAAAAATTTCAAAATAAAAAATAAAAAATAATAGGTGTAGTACACCCGGGTGCATTGAGGCTGAATGCACCCGGGTGCATAGGATTGGGCTCCTTATCAGGGTGGTTATTTATCATGCAACCAAGAAATTATCTTAAATCAGTGTCCACGGTGGCCTTCCTTCAATAGGGCATGGAAGGAAGAAAAGCCTTAAAAGTCGCAGAATTGGCAAATAAACTAAATTGTTGTGTTTCTCAAAAAGATTAGAAAAAAAAAAGGGCAAGTCACAAGCTTTTCAGTGTTATTATTTAATACGCGTAATTTCGTAAATGGCGAACAGTGGAGTAGGTCTCTTCTACTTTCTGATTTTCAATTCAGCTATAAGTGTAGCTATTTTGAATTCCATGTGACATTTGGCTTGACTTGATAAACTGAAGTCAGATTTTGAAATTACAGCTAATTATAGTAATCTCCGCTTCATGTTGAGATAATATTTTATAAATGCGACAGTGTAAATTAATTAGGCCATACATTGGAGTATGAGGTACAATTGTATGCAGAGTATCAAAGTATATTCAGAAGTAAAATAAAAAGAATGTATTGGGCTCATCGCCCACTATCATTTGCTCTACGTCCCATGTAAGACGGCATTATCCAATGCCATAGGCAAGAGGATATCTTATAATACTGATAGTCTTTTTTCAAGGGGCTACTTGTGAATGGTTAATAGGAGTCACGGGTTTTTCAATTTGGATTTTAAGTACTGATTAATTAATCAAATTCAACGTTCGCCATTAACTACAATAATCTGAAAATGACCTCGATCTGTTAAAAATTCCACTCTCCGTGGGACCCATAAATATATGATCAAACTTTTATATCTTTTCGTAGTATCTCTTTTAAATGGATTAGTAATTTTACAAAATATATAAATCAATTTTTACGATTTTGATATTATACTTCATTTGTATGGTCTCATACATTTTTAATGATATAGCCTACATATGCACGGCATCTAAATAATTTTAAAGGATAAGCTGGTGCTAAATTGATGATTTATCTGATTATGTGGGCACAATAACTAGGCCTAAGATGAAATGACATTACAAAATTTCCAACAAGCATGATTAAATATTCAATCACAACCATCTTTAATATAGTTGGGGTTTCTAATGTAAAAAGAAAAAAAAAAGTTCTTGTGTGGGCGTTCGGTCTATGAAAGTGGACAAGGAACACAGACAAATATTGGCCATTTGTCCGGTCAATGTTGGAATTTATAGCCAACAATATTTTTGCAGAAGTTTATAGCTGATGGCAAAGAAAGTGCAGGAGTGAATAACAAGCAGTACCCTCCAACATTCTTATAAATCAATCGAAGGGGATGTCATGCCGGCTGCATGTTATTGAGCTCTTCGTGTATATAATAAACATTAAATCTTAAGTTATATAGGTCGCGTATATCCCACCAATGAAAATTTGGATGCGGTACCCACCATCGTGACAATATTGCCAAGAGAAAGTTCCGTAATTCTCTTGGCCAGCCCTTCTGTGACCTGAATATGTTGAGAATTGGAAAAACTTTTTTTTTTTTTTTTTGATAAAAGGGAAAATTACTTTATCCCGACCCCCTAACAATTGGGAAAGGGTTCGGGGTAGAGTCATCTCCACTAATCATATCCAAAAAATTGTCTTTACATATTTTGTCAATAATATCTTGAGGAAGGTGAATTACAAACCAAATCTGCAAGAGAATGAGCCACTATTATATATATATGAAAATATTCTAGTGCATGCGATTGCACTAGAATTGTATTTAGATCATGAATGAGAAATTTATTCCGTTCATTATATTTAGAACTGTTCATTTTATCAGCATATCAATTTTTATTTAAATCCAACATGTGTATGATCTTCATTTTAAAATGGTGCAAAATCAACGTAATAAAATAATTTAATATAAATATCAAGTTTAAAGTGATATTTTCAATATCTAAACCGTTTAAAGTATGATTTTTATATGAATAAATGATTGCATAAAGTTTCATTACAATCTAATATGTGTGGGGCCCATTTTACAGCGGACTGCACTGTATTACAGTGCATCCGTCTACACATGAATATATCCCATATATATATATAGGTTATGCTTCTATGTAACTGGCTTACATAGAAACGGACTCATATAACCTCTTTAAAATTTAAAATTTTAATCTTTAATAGAAAATCTAATCCATTCATTGTATTTAATATCATTTGTTTATTTAGGAGATTAAGTTTCATCCCAATCAAGTATTTTATGGGCCACATTTGCTAGAAAATGTATATATTCATGTGTAAATTATGAAAATGTTAAAATATCAATTTTAAAGTAATATTTTCAACATCTAAACCATCCGAAGTATCATTTCTATGTGAATAAATGATTTTATAAAGTATTATTATATTCTAATACATATGTAAATAAATCTAAGCATTTTTCATAATTTACACATGAATATATATTTTTGAATAAATGTGGCCCATAAACATACTTGATCTTTAATAGAAAATTCAATCCATTTATTGTATTTAGCATCATTTGTTTTTCTAGGAGACCAAGTTTCATCACAATCAAGAATGTTCATGAGCTACATTTATTCAAAAATATATATATTCATGAGTAAATTATGAAAATGCTTAAATCTATTTACACATGTATTAAAATATAATAATACTTTAGAGAATCATTTATTCATATAAAAATGATATTTTGGACGGTTTAGATGTCGAAAATACTACTTTAAAATTGACATTTTAACATTTTGCATAATTTACACACGAATATATATATTTTATAACAAATATGACCCATAAACATACTTAATTGAGATGAAATTTGATATCCTAGATAAACAAATGATGTTAAATATAATGAATAAATTAGATTTTTCAACAAGATCAAAATCTTAGATTTTGAAGGGATTATATGGACCCACTTATGTGTAACCTGGTTATATAGAACGGATCTCTATATATATATGAGAAATATTCAGGTGTAGTGCAACTGCACCATAACAACAGTGCAGTTGTGCTAAAATGGGCTCCACATGATCATAAAATTGTAATATACTCAAATAATTATATTTAGAATCATGTATTTTATTACTATACCTGTTTTCATCCAAATCAGATATGTGTATGGACCCTATCTAAAAATGGCACAAATTCAACGTAATAAAATAGTTTGATATAAATAACAACTTTAAAGTGATTTTTTCAATATATAAACCATTTGCTAAAAAATTTATATATGGATAAATGATTGTATAAAATTTCATTGTGTTTTAATGTGTAAATATACCGCTGTTTCAATGCAGTTGCGCTGCACCGAAACAACTCTCTCTCTATATATATATGAGAAATATTCAAGCGCGACTTCACTATACCATAGTTATGATGCAGTTATATCAAAATAGGCCTCATATGATCATAAAATTATAATCTATTCTACCCATTTTATTTAGAATTATGTATTCTATTACCATACTAATTTTCATCTCAATTGGATACATATATCGACCCCATTTGAAAATGGTACAAATTTAACAAAATAAAATAGTTTAATATAAATAACAATTTTAAAGTCGTTTTTCAACATGTAAATCATTTGCTATAAAACTTATATATAGATAAATGATAGTATAAAGTATCAATCCATTTAAGTACATGTGTGGTCTATTTTGGGTCAAATGCACTGTTAATTATATGTAGATACCAATTTTAAATTTATTTTTTCAAAATGTGAATAACCTAAGAAATGATTTATATATGAATAAACAATTATATAAAGTCTTAATATATTTAAGTGAACATAGAGCCCATTTTGATTTAAATATACTATAATTTATGGTACATGTAAATGTGCATTATCATACCTTATATATGTATTTGATTGTGGATTGATTATACATTTGATAGAAAGGGAAGTGATATTCTGGGATAATGATGATTCAAAGCAAAAGGAATTACAATAAAATAGATGTCTTTTCCGATGAGAAGCTAATAGGACATGAGTTAGAATACGGAAAAGAAGAACACGGTTCTATATGATTGAAAATTTATATCAACTAAACGAGAAGAAAATAGTAGAAAGATGGAAAAGCAGAAAACGAATATAATTAAACAACGTGGAAGAAGTGGGAAATTATGTTAACAATAATGCAAAAAAAAAATAAAAAATATATATATAGTATTTTAGAAATAAAAGAAGTTAAGGGTAACTAGATATCACACAATTGAAACGAATATGCCAAAAAAAATGTCAATCGGTGCCTACCCCAGCCATGGGTTGTTGTCAGCACACACAAATCACGCCAAAAAAACTCTCCCCGGTCTTAATTTCCTCGTAGATAATAGCAAATTAACCAACCCTCTTTTTAAATTTTTTTTTTTTTTTTTTTTATATGAGAAACCAACCCTCTTTTAAACCTGAAATGAATACATGAAATGGCGACCAACCGACCATCAATTAAAAAGCTTTCCTACATGCGCGCGAAGTCCACACTGCCAATCTGGATTTGTCTCAAAGTGCCTGAAGCCATGCTCCATCAGTTGCTTAAATGGGTGGTTGGACGGTCCACAAGGCGTAATATCCGGCTGGCAGATATCTAGCTATCTTATCATGTGTATGAACGCCTTGTTTCTTTGCGGAGAGATGCCGATTGCATCCAGTCCACTACTGAAAAGATTGGAAAATTTTGGAAAAGCAGTCTTCTCACGTCGCATGCGAAACGTTTCGTTTTTCCAGGGGTGCGGAGAATTTGGATTGGTTGTTGGATTTTCAAACTTGTTGGATTGACTAAACATGCATAAGTTGTCCTAGCTTTCTGTGATGTGGGGTCCAATAACCTTGGGATATCCACTCAATTTCAACGAAATACACAATTTCCTATCCAATCTACTC
This sequence comes from Annona cherimola, assembly GCA_030490835.1. Classification (NCBI taxonomy): domain Eukaryota; kingdom Viridiplantae; phylum Streptophyta; class Magnoliopsida; order Magnoliales; family Annonaceae; genus Annona; species Annona cherimola. The sequence goes on along the minus strand of CM059975.1, from coordinate 9,180,787 downwards.
TGAGGTATTAAAACTTTAGTATAATCAGGTGTAAAATTCATTTAATTTTTTAAAGAATTTTATAAGATTGTCAATCTAAGTGTATTTAATTGATAAACTAAGTTTACTATTTTTGAAATGTGTATATATATTTTCTAATTTTTAAAAGCAAAGGTAATTTGAAATGTAATTCGTACAACCAAATAAAAATAATTGATAAACTAAGTTTACCATTTTTCAAAATGTGTATATATATTTTCTAATTTTTAGAAGTAAAGGTAATTTGAAATGTAATTTGTACAACCAAATTAAAATAATTGATAAACTAAGTTTACCATTTTTCAAAATGTGTATATATATTTTATAATTTTTAAAAGCAAAGGTATTTTGAAATGTAATTTGTGCAACCAAATAAAAATAGAGGCATTTAAGTTATTTAAAAATAACGAAAACTTCTTCTATTTTTAAAAATAAGAAATATATTCAAAAATAATAAAATCTAATACATAAGTTAAATACATAAATTAACAATTTTGTAAAAAATTTTAAAAATATAAAAATAAACCAATTTTGCACGTAGTTGCATTGAAACTTAGTGAATGAAATCTGCACTACACAGGCTATTATTGAGGTGTATGCATGTACGAAGTTGCCATAAGATCCAAGGCAATCTCCGTCCAACTTAGAACTTCCTTTGAATGGGGACTACGACTTAAAGTGTTTGTCTGGACTGGAAATCAAGACGGTGTAATGATCAATGGATTGATCAGGTAAGAGGGGTGATTTTGTTAGGCTAGTCCGGCCAAAAAAACATATTTTTTAATTTTTTTTAATTTTTTTTATAAACATATAGAGCTAAGTGTATTTAACCTATAAATCAAGTTTTAATATTTTTAAATATTTTAAGTATTTTTTTTATTTTTAAATACAGTGATATTTTTTTAATTTTCTGACTCAGAAATTACAAAAAATATTACTGTGTTTAAAAATAAAAAATACTTAAAAACATCCAAAAAATAGTAAACTTAGTTTATAAGTTAAAAACAACAAGTTTTACATGTTTATAAAAAAATATAAAAAAATATAAAAAAATATTTTTGGGTAGGACGCATGGAACTCCCCTCATCAAGTAATTTGAGAGTAGAGAAGATCACAATTCCATGATCATACTAAAAGTATTATGAACTAAAGAAGAGATTTCCCCATCCTTAATTTTGATACTAATGTCAGCCATGTAGAGGCAAATGGTATTGATGTGAACAACATACCCATCCATGGATGCCATCATGAACTGTTCCACCCAACTATCTGTTGATTTTCTGTCTTGAAATTCAAATTTAAAGAAGAAGAAAAAATCCCAACTCTTGATTTTTAAAACATGGAGATACAACTGGGGTCAACAAAGGTTGGTAGGCCTTTTGAAAGAGGGCATTAATATTTCCCAATATTTGCTTCAAGGTCCACAAAGGAGGAGAGAACAGTGCAGTTGCCTGTTGACCATGTTTGAATCTCCTTTCACTGACAGCGAAGGCGAAATATGAAAATTCTATCATTTGGCATTTCCGGCATCAATTCCTTGTCTTTTACATTCTCGGATAAGTGATCATGTCAGTAATTTATTTTATTTTCGTGGCTTATATATGTCTTATTTGCTCTAAATAATCACCAAAGAAAAGTCGATGCTGGAAGATGATTGAAATTGAATGCGGACTCCTGCAATTTTGCTCACTTGGCCGTGCAGTGGGAATTGATGGCGATCCCCCTTGTAAATGATCTGGTCTACCTTGCTTGAAATTGGATCTTACTCACTTTAGCATCTTGCCCTATCTTACCCTGTTCTCTATCGGGAGGAAAATTAAGGACCAGATCAAGCGCGTGTTTTTCTCAAATGGTGCCTTCAAAAGCTTTTACCGTTCTCTTCACGACTTAGATGGGATAAGGACGGCGTACTCACATTCTTGTGAATTGGGAATGTAAATAGTTGCACGCGAAAGCTTTACGGAAAATGCAAAAATTAGATTATTATTTTCTGAATTATTGTTGAGAAATGAGAGATTCCATCCCACCCTTGTCATATCTAAGTTGTTATCAGTTAAATGGTAACTATATGTACGGCTTGCACGGAGCTCTATTTTAAGCTAAAATATGTTACTCATTTCTTACAATTAATTTTATTTTTTTATTTTTCTTCATAAAAATATTTTTCTAAGTATACTTAATTCATATAACAAGTTTTTCCATTTTACTGTACTCATGCATATATTTATTTTTAATTTTAACAATTAAGTTTTTAAGAGGCGAAAAATGAGTTAAATGTCCGGGAAATTGATGATTTTTACAAAATAAAAAATAAAAATATAAAAGTATTGTAAAATAGCAAAATTTGGTAAATGTATTAAATACACTTATGAAAATATATTTATAAAAATATTTATGAAAAATAAATATAAATAATATATTTTAGATTAAAGTACAACTAAATATATATAGAGGGTTCGACCCTGCGCAAGATAAATAACATAAAATGCAAAATATAAAGAAATATTGTTTAAATATTATGTATGTAATACATTTTATAATAAACACAAATTGAGTAATTGGGCTGAGATTTGGGTTAACTTAAGCCCTAGTCATATCATATTTATAAATCGGGTTCCTCGGCTCGGATTGGAAAAAGTAAGTTCAAAAACGGTTTTGAAATCAAGTTTGGTGGGCTGAGTTCGAGCTCAACATGGCCAAGTTGCACCCTTATGCACAATTTGCTATAATAATTGGGCTTGGTAAAATAAGTGGGCTTGGACGATCCTATTGGGGCTTTTGCAGGTTATTTGGAAACTTTGTAAAATTGCCACTTAAAACTTGAATAGCGTTAACAAAACAGTCCCTTGAAGTTTCAAATATTGCAAAACAGACCATGTTAACGGATGGGACCTGAAGGGATTAATCATTAACAAGTAAGTTTTAAACCAAAAAAAATAACTTAATGCGTTTAACTTGCAATTATTTTCACAAAATAGACTTCGAGACATAAATTCCGTCAGCGCTTATGGCTGAAGCTATAATTTCGAGCTTACGAAATGCACGCTTCTGCGTAGCAATTTTCCCCTGGAAATTAGGGAAAAGCGTTCTTCAGAAGTTATTATGCAAACGCCCCTTTCGATTTCTTGCCGAGAGTTGAAAATAAGCATATGAGCCCAACTAAAACCTGACCCCAAACAGATCTTTATGCTTATTGATCGTGTGGTCTAGAGATGTGTAGTATAGTTGCCGAAGCTTTCTAAAAGTTTGTTTAGATGGATGAGTACCTCTCAAAAAAAAAGAGAGCTGATCCCATGGTGCATGCGTTCGGCTGTGGGATTATTTTTTTAATTTTTTTTTATAACGTACAGAGTTAAGTATATTTAATCTATAAACCTATCATTTTTTATGCTTTTAAGTTATTTTTATTTTTAAATACAATGATATTTTTCGTAATTTCTGAGTCGGAAAATTACGAAAATCTGCTCTGTTTAAAAATAAAAAAATACTTAAAATATTCAAAAATAATAATTTTTTTTTGCAGTTTAAATACACCTAATTCTAAATGTTTATAAAAAATTTAAAAAATATTTTTGTAAATACCATGGCAGGGAGCATGGGATCATCCTTAGAAATAGCGTGTAAAAATAATGTCAGAAAAAGTCATTCGAAATTTCTCTTCGATAATGCTCTATCCAACTGGTGAGGGCGTTGGCCTGCCGAACCTAGCATTAGTTTTTTCTCTTTACATTTCTAAACCCCACTTAGCGCTCTCAGTTAGCCTCCAAGGCTGTCTTTTGCAACATTTTCAGACTTAGGAGAGTACCCATTGTGTGCTAATTGACAATTATGCGGAGTGATAGGGTATATTTTGGATCCATGCATTCTATGGATGTTTTTCACTGCCTTTAGCAAGCTCGGAAGTTCTGCTGGCCAAAACTTGAAAAAAAAAAGGTTCTGCTGGCCAAAACGTCTTTCTATTCTTGCACTTATCTATAGATATATTCTCAATCATGATTCGTGAATTGGGTTCAACTAAACCTCGCTGATAATTAAGCGTACGTATGTACAAGAGAGTGATTCGATTCTTGGATGCGAATGCTCTTATTAGCTCAAGTTAAATCTTCAAAACTGCATGCTCTGCTCAGGGTCTAGCTCCCCTGCTGCTTCATCGACTCCAATTGCTAGAATGTGTGGCGGAAGGAACTTCAAATTCACGAACTCATCGGAGCTGACATACACCACCCGAAAGACATCGTACTTGGTATCAACAGAGAGGTGGCCGATGTAGGGAGAGATGGTCTTCCGGAAATTGGAGGTGAGAAGCCATGAGTAGCAGGCGTGGAGAGACTTCCACACGAATAAGCCAGCCACCCTGGGCCTGTCGTCGCACCGCAAGCATACGCCGGAGCGGACGCCGTCCATCTTCAGGAAGCATGATTTGAGAAGAGCTAAGCACGCGTAGGAGAGGTCGGTGAGATCGTCCGAAGCCGGAAGCATCGAGTTCATGGTGATGGTGTCGCCTGTCGAGAATCTTGCCGTTTGATGGCCTTCTTTCGATTCTCCCGCGTACGGCTCGAAGAAGCCGTAGTCCAGCAAAATGGCCAGGCTCGATACATGGGTCAGTGCTGATTTCTAGGATTAGATCAAAAAGACCATACATTTATGTATATCAAAGTCAATTCATTTCAGTGCAGTTTGATTGAATTGAACCATTTATAATTTAATTCCAGCAACCATCATTCCAATCAAACTAAAAGAAATTTTATGTGACCGTCGATTTCTAATCAAATTAAAAGAAAAAATTTATAAAACTGCAATTAAACTTGCTATGCTTTATGAGACAGAATATTGGACAGTTAAAAAACAATATATACAAAAAATGAGCGTAGCGGAAATGAGAATGTTAAGATGGATAAGTATTAAAATAAAAAAGATAAAATTAGGAATGAAATAATTCGAGAAAACTTAAAAGTGAAACCAATTTGTGATAAAATGAGAGAAAATAGATTAAGATGGTTTAATCATGTTAAAAGGAGGCCTGAAGTAGCATCGGTTAGAAAAATAGAGTCTAGTGAAACCAATTTGTGATAAAATGAGAGAAAATAGATTAAAATGGTTTAATCATGTTAAAAGGAGGCCTAAAGTAGCACCGGTTAGAAAAATAGAGTCTATTCAAGTAGAAGGTGGTAGGAGAATGAGGGGAAGACTAAAAAAAAAATAGATGAAAGTAATTAAATAAGATTTAAAAATATTACAAATTATAGAAAATTTAATTTTAAATCGCCAAGAATGCGTAGCAAAATCTATGTAGCCAATCCCACCTAGGTGGAAAATGGCTTATGATGATGATGATGAACCATCATTTCAATTTCCAATATTAATTTGGAGCCCATGTCTGCCTTTTGTCTTTCTGCACCAATGGAAATTTCGCCATGGCAGGAAATGATTTTCTGCGACTGTCTGTGATCGAGAAAATTGTCAATCTTTCCCCATTGAAATTACCAACAGTCTTTTATGTTGTGGGGGGCATCAATACATTGGGCCTAGAAAACCAATATAGAAATATAGGGAATATGAACAAGCAGTAGTTTTGCATAGGCTGTAGTTGCAAGTAATCATAACGAGGCAAAGTATATTTTTTAAATTAGTTGTAATAATACCATATAGAAAGGGATTAATGAGTGAAACCTTTACACTGACACACCCGTAATAAGATATAAACAATAGAAATAATAATGCCAAATAGTAAATAACAAACATGTTTTTTTGGGGCTTTCTAAAAGGGTATTATAGACGATGAAAAATATTATAAGCTTAAGTATTAATAGAGTCGAGAAGTAGGAAATAACTAGGAGTAAAACTTGCTAGCTCTGGTATCTTCCTCCTTACGTATATAAATAAACAGGGGAATTGTAATCGAAGTACTTACCAGAGTGGCACTCAGCAATTTTTTCTTTTCACTGGATCTCTTCATCCATGCTCCATACCAAATTATCTGGAATTAAGAAAGGAACAAAAACAAACCAGCCCATGGAACTTGATAGTAAGTAAGCAGTAGCTTGCAAAAAATATTATCGAAAATGAATACAATTAATTAGGAGAGACAGGGAAATTAATTAATTGATTAAGAGGAGTATGTGGTGTGGAGGAGAGCAAGGCAGGGAAGGGACGCACCAGATTGCCATGGATACTCTGAAAGACGGAGCTGTAGGCGCATCCATGATACTCAGCGCAAAAGGAGAAGTACTTGAGCGCGTGGATCAGATCGTCCACCAACACCCCAACTGGCTTGAACACGAAGAAGCTCGTCTCCAAATTCCTTCCATGAAACGGAACAGAGCAAGGCATCCTACCTATATATATATATATATATATATATGTATGTGCTTTTAATAATCAATTAGTGATCTCCAGCCTCTTCAAAGTCTCAAACAGAAAGAAAGCAAAAGCATCCAGCATTCAGCAGCAACAATGAATTCTCCTACGCGACAGGACGGGTCCGTGTCTTTATAGGGATCGAGAACTGCAGCATGCCCGGTTTGGAACTATCAGTTTCTTTTCTAGAAAGAAGAAAGCTGTCTGGTCTGGACTGCTTTCTTCCTTTTCAGGTCTACTTTGGCTGCCGATGCAGAGATATCTGTGCGGACGCACACGCACGCCACGTTCTCGAGTTCTTTGACCTTGGTGAGACTGGAAGATAGGACCAACGTAGCCAATAGAAATTCGAATCGGAACTGAAGTAGTCCTGCGCGGAAATGCATGAACATAGGAATGGACGAATGCGAGCGTAGAAAGTGGCCTAATTTCTACTCCGGTGCTCACTGCAAAGTGGCAGAGCCAGGAACTCTGGGCAAGAGCCAAACTCACAGGCAAATGAATTATATTTTTGGGTGTGTTTGGCATTTTGTAAAAATTGTCAAGTTAAAATTTTTCAATTTAAAATTTTTTACTCTCCATAACTATTCTTTTTTTAATTATTTTTTACACATCTTTCTATACAACAACCCTACTTTTCAATCATTCTACACAACTACCAATACAACTAACCTATTTATTTTAAATTTATTCTCTTTACTCATCATCATTACCCCTACAATATCATATCATTTGATAACTTTTATTCTTCAAAAGTTTTCATCAAAAAATTTATTCATTACCAAACACACCCTTTAGATATTTTAAAAAATTGTAAGGGGGTTTTTAGAAATTTTGAACCTTCAGGGGTGGGGGGAGCAAAACGGTATTGAAAGATCTGCAAAAAAAATAATAATTTGCGGGTTAAAAATTCCATGGAAACCTAAGCCAATCCGATGGCAAATGAGCATGAGTCCAGTCATCCCCCGAAGCTACGTACAGATTTCCACGTGCATGAGGAATTGAAGTCGTATGGCGTGCTGCCGGCCCCAATTCTGTCCTACTGACGTCGTACCTACTCAAGCGCACTGCAAATTGCTCTTTTAAGTTCGTCAAACTAGCACTTTTGACGTTAGAGCGTGTTCTATGACAGATTTTTGAATCGAATTTATGTCTACATGGAGAATGTAATAATACGTACTAGGAATGAGTAAAAGTTTTATTAGAAATTGAAAAAAACGTTTCAAAATTAAAAAACTATTTTGAAAATGATAATACAAATACAATCTAAGAATTTTACATGAATATTTTGTATGGCTTGGAACACGACTTTAAGTTTTGAGTCTCCCTCCTCCTTAAAGCTAGTTGAAAGTTTGGTGTTTCTTCCTTATCTGTGCTGTCAGTGTTCTTTTGGGGAAAAAAAAAATTGTATTACTCAAGTAATGACGTGCTGACGTGCTAACTGCTAAGAGGAGGAACAATTCAATCAAGGGCAAAACAGTCTTTTTCTAAGCTGGGACTGTAGTTCACTAGGCAACAAGAGATTCCTGGCCGTCAGCAGCGACCGTCTTTGCATGTGCGTCAGGAGTGACCATCTTTGCATATACAGTGCACCTTTTATCATAATGCCGTTAGAATTTTTTAAAAAATAACAAAAATATTCTTATAAAAATCGTAAGTGCATTTCTTAACTTTTAAAATACGTTTTCATCATTTTATATAAAATTCTAATAACATTCTGATGAAAGGAACATGATTACAATTTTATACAAATTTTATGAATATATTTGTAATTTTGACAAATATAAAAACGCAAATGCAATATTATTCCAACTTTATGGGCATACATACACAAAAATCACTTTTAAAACTTTCAACCATGTACTACAAATATCAAATTTAAGAGTAAAAGATGCCCATTTAGCCAACTCAAAGGGAATAATAAATGAATTCCATGTTTGTTGGAGCGGAGAAGGCGTAGAAATCTCTTGTATATTTATTTATTTGTATTGTAATTTTCTTGTCTCGAGAGAGGGTCCCATTATGGTAGACAACATGGACCACGTGTCTCGTCATTATAAAAATGAGATTTATGGCATGCAAATTTAGACCGGACCTTTCCAAAAATTTTAAAATATTTTCATGTTAATTCCTTTATAAAAAATCACACTCGTTCCCAAGAGAAACAAATTATGGAGCCAGGATAATATGTTAACAAATGGTATTTATTTTAAAAATATTTTCATTGTCTATTTCTTAACCAAATTCGCATAAATTGAGGCTAAAAAATGCATTTATAGCCATATTCAAAGAGAATGAACGATAATAGTAACAATAGATATAATTGTATTAAAAGATGCCAGCTAGCCCCATCAAGGATGTCTTTAACGAATAAATCCAATACGTCATTCTCAATTTTTTTTATCCTTTTGTATATTTTTAATTATTATCATCATTTATTTTATACAAAAGTAATTTTTTAATTTCTTGTAGATTTACTTTTTTTATTTGTTCATATACTAACAAGATCTCTTTTTACAACTCAATCATCTCCAAGCAAATTTTTTACATTTTTTCTTAACAGTTTATGCCCAAACGTATATCCGTAGGAGATAATAATCCTAATAAATGAGAGAGGAAAATTTGTACTGTAAAGTCATCTAACTTTGCATATTAGCATTTTAAACCCTAAAGTTTGTATATTAGCATATTAGATCATGCAAAGTTTCAGCCTTTGCATTTTAAACTCTCACCCCTGATAACTTTAAAAAATACCATTAAATTCATATATAATGTTGAAAATACCCTTACACTTGTATAAAAAGCAACCATGATAAAAAATCTGTTGGTCCCGAGTTTATGGCAAAACCCAAGAGGGGAGGGGTGAATTGGGTTCTTGAAAAATTCTTTGGTAAATCAAAACTTAAACCCTTTAGAGTTTTAATCCCTTAGATTGTAACAAATAGAAAGCAATAAAGAAAAACGGTAGACAAGATTTATAGTAGTTCGGGCAACCTTTCCCTACTCCACTCTTCCAAGCTCACACACCCTTGTGACTTGGGTTCCACTATGTATTCCGCGAATACAACTAGAGTCTCCGCTCTCTTCTAGATTCAAGCTCTAGGGGGCATATACAATCAACACAAGTAGGTGATGAGTTACACTCCAATCACAACTCTACTTGCAATGTCTTGGTTTGAATCACCAAACTCAAACCAAGCACTAAAAACAAACAATAATGTGAAAATAAATGAGATCTACACTTTACTGAGTTGTGTAACAAGTTTCAGCTTGAGGAAGAATCTATAGAAGCAACCAATTGTATTTCGTTGAAGCAAACCGCAACTTTGAAGCTTGTTCTTCCTTTGAAAGTGTATAGATCACTCAATTGTAGAGAAAAGCGAATGAAAGCTCTTACTAGCACTTCTTTCCTCTCTTTAGGCTCTATTGTTGTGTGTATCCACGTTTGCTTGAGTATCTATATATAGAGGAGGAAAGATTTTGAACGTTATAGAGTTGGTTGGTGCGTAATAAATGTCCAACGTTCAAAAATTCGAACGTTATGTCTCCAAGTCGCAGGTGGAGTCGACTTCGTCTGCGACTTCGCCCAAGTCGCATACTGGAGTCGACTTCGTGTGCGACTTCGGCTGTTCTTCAGCTTCCAAGTCTGTCTTCTGGGTCGACTCGGTTTCAGACTTGGCCTTAAGTCAATCTTGGAGTCGACTTGGGGTGCGACTTGACTATTTCCTTGTGCCAAGTCAGTTTGATTTTGTGTTGATATAATTCTTGCTTAACTTTAGTCTTCATAAACTCAGGTTTGAAAAACTTGAGTTGTCTTCATCTTGAAATGAACTTGCAATGTCTTGAGCTTGAGAATCTGCCTTATAATGTTGAAGTTGATGACTGCGACTTTTGCACAATTTAAGCTTTGAGAAGAAGCCAGTACTTCAAGTCGATTCTGGGGTCGACTTCATCTGTGACTTGACCTCAAGTTGCAAGTGGAGTCAATTTCGACTGGGACTTCGGATGTCTTGTACCCCAAAATCAACACTGGAGAGAAAGTGCAACTTCAAGTCGATACTGGAGTCGACTTCGGATGTTCAACTCTCAATTTCAGTGGTATCCATGAGGTACCTGTTGAAGTCGCTTGTGGAGTCGACTTCGGGATCGACTTCGCTCTAAGTCGAAGTTGGAGTCGACTTGGGGTTTGACTTGGGCTGATTTTTCATTCCTTAAGACATTCATTAAATTTATTAATAATCATATCATACTCAAATTTGTATTTGTTAATCATCAAAACTTATGCTTTGGTCAATTTATTTTGTTTTAACTTTTGTTTCCAACATCATATTTTTGAATGCCATCACCTAGTCGAGATCGTGAGGTTTTATTGCGCAAATGGTGTTGTTTTTTGGACATGGTTATCTTGCTATTCATATAAATGTAAGAATATTTTCAACATTACACATACATTTAATGGTGTTTTATAACGCCATTAGGGATGAAAGTTTAAAATGTGCAGATCAAAACTTTGCTAGGCTTAATATACTAATATACAAATTTCAGAGTCCAAAATTTCAATACACAAAGTAGAGGGTTTATGGTGCAAATTTTCTAAATAAGAGATGCTCTCTTGAGGTCAAATTCTGGAGTAATATTCATGCTTCCTACTATGCAAACCATCCAACTATCATCTTGTTGGCACAAAAGGCTATCAAGGGACCATCTTTCTAAGTTCTGATCCAGTACACCTAGGTGCATTTCACCCTTTTTTTTATTCATGAATTATGAAAATGCTACTAATTTTAAAAAATCAAAAAAATATTTAAAATTTTTCAAAAATGGTAAAAATTGATACACATATTAAATACGCCTAGATTAACAATTGTATAAAAAAATTTTAAAAAATAAAAAAAATTGAAATGCATCTGGGTACATTGTGCATTTAGTCGGAACCATATCTTTCCACCCATGTCTAAAATTGTAACTAGCAACCACCTAGTGGTACCCTAGCTCTCTAGAGTATTTTTAATTCAAATATAAATAACCCATGGCTTGAATTGGAGGTTAGAAAAAAAAATCTGCTCTTTCGTTAGAAATGATGCCAGTGGTTGTAATTATTATAGAGAACATATTTTTGCTCCGCTGAGATGAACTTGGGGGAGCGCGATGTAATGCACCCGGGTGCACTGAGATTCAGTGCACTCGGGTGCATTAACCTATTTTAACTTATTTTTTTAAAATTTTTTTTATATAATTGTTAATCTAAGTGTATTTAACATGTGTATCAATTTTTACCACTTTTGGAGTATTTTTGATATTTATTTTTAATTTTTGAAAATCGGTGGTATTTTAGGTAATTTTAAATTACTAAAATACCACTGATTTTCAAAAATTAAAAATAAATATCTAAAATATTCTAAAAATGGTAAAAATTGATACAGATGTTAAATACACTCATATTAATACTTTTCTAAAAAAATATTATAAAAAAAAAATAAAAAAATGAGTTAAAATGGGTTTAATGTACCCGGGTGCATTAAATTGCACTCCGAACTTGGGACATATCTATTTATTTTGAAAAAAATATAAAAATGAATAATATATAATTTATTTTGCAGGAATGAAGTGAAAAGATATGCATATTACTAGAAATTTTGTTGAAGTGAACAGTTCCACAAATTATAATTACTTCCAGTGAGATTTTACCAATATTACAATGCGCGTCTATGAATTTGACATGCTAATGAATAATTTCATGCAATAGTTGAATGACTTTTTATTATAGAAAAAGAAATGTATTTTATAACTTTTCAAAACCAAGAGCCTAATTTGCGTTAAAAAATATATTGTATATTTTATATAAATTGTCCGTAAACTAGTTCAATCTGATTTTCAAAAATGATTAAAACGGTTCCACCAAAACCAATCACTTGATCAGTTTGTTAAACAATTCAGTTCTAACAACAATGCTTTAGACACTTGGCACAGAGGTCAGGGATGCGAACCAACTCAATAGAGCCCTTGGTCAACTTTAGATTTATTTTTTTACCTCACTCGTATTTTGCAAAATTTTATCTTCACTTCCTCCTTCTCCCCTCAATTCTATTATGAAACCTTCTTGTGTGATGTCTTATATTTTTAATATTTTAATGCTACATTTCATCTATTATATTTAATATTATTTATCTTATTATAAAAATCCTTTTATTTGTTTAAGATTATTTTGGATGAACCTCATCTAAAAAAATAAGTAAAATCAACAGAATAAACTAATTTAATACTAAATATCAATTTTAAAGTTGTATTTTTAACATCTAAACTAAATAAAATTTTGTCTTATGTAAAAAATAATTTTATAAAGTATTATTAAAATTCTAATATATATGTAAATGGATTTAAGAATTTTTATAATTTACATGCGAATACATATTAATAAATGTGTCTTATTCATGTATTTAATTATTTAAATAAAAATTGGAAGGAGTTACATGGAACCATTAATAGAAGTGGCGCCCAATATTAATATGTATTTGTTTTGCCTTAATTACGGTAGGTATAATTATGATTATCATTTAAAATTTTTGATCATTTTACATTCATTCACTTTATTGCCAGCTATCCTAGCCACAGTAATGAAGAAAAGGATAGAAGCGGCGCACATTAGTATGTATTTGTTTTGCCTTAATTACTATAGGTATAATTATGATTATCATTTAAAAATTTTGATAATTTTATATGCATTTACTTTACTGCCAGCTATCCTAGCTAGTCATCACATCTTTTTCTTCAGTTTCATGTAATTAGCCGTTTGTGCGGACTTCTTCTCTTGGCAAACATGTACGTGATTCTATACTCGCTTACTAGACATCCTTCGGTGTATCGCAAACATTCTAACATATGATTGTATACTCACTACTTACTAGACATCCCCGGGCGTAATTTTTATTTTATTTTATTTACATTGTACAATTTAACATCTTGATATTACTACTAAGCTCGTTCATCTGGAAGATAACAAGCTTCTATCTAAACTCACAGGAAACTAAGCTCTACTAATATGAAACTACGAACTCCAGTAGAAGCTCGTTCATTTGGAAGATAATAAGCTTCTATCTAAATTCACTGAAAACTAAGCTCTACTAATATTTACAGGAAACTACGAACTCCAGTGGACCCTCACCACTAAGGGCACATTCAAACCCACGACTTCTTGATTACAAGTACCGTGAGCTACCAGTCGGGCAATTGCCCGAGTAGCGACTACCGATTGCACTTAGTTGAATTTTCTACTGAAATAGGTCGACCAATGCGTTTGAATGAATGGACCAGTGCTAGGAACAAACTGGAAGGGATGAGAGTCAGATGATGTCAATGGCAGTAACGTTTGACGATAGAAATGAATAAAGATAAAAGCAAAAAACTTTTTAGATACGAGAAAAGAAAATTCAAACTGGATAATCATCCAATTACGTTGTATCACACCACAACCTATTGATTCTTTATTCTACATATTATTTTAAGATTTATTTTAGACCCACTATATTTCAATGCCATTCATACAGTTAACTCAGGTATAATATTCGCAAATGCCCAAAATACCCTTGTAAAAAATGGGGTTGGAGAGAAGGAACGGGTGATGGGAAGCGGATGGAGATGACGGACCTGCTGTGAAAATGGAGTTGGAAGCAGATGCGATGGGAGCTGCTGGCGACAATGATGTGATTGTTGCTGAAGGTTGCCCACAGCTCGCCGGGCGGGCGATGATGGTCAGCACGTGTATGATAGGGGGCTTTGCCGACGCTCACGATGCTGGACAAAGAGATGGTGGGCGAGGTAATTCAGGATTTGGTAATGAGTCTAATGACTTACAAAATTTTCAAGCATCGTCTATTGCACGCATCTCGCTTCGTTCGCATGCGCCGCAGCAGGTAACCCATGAACATGAGATTCAGGTGTAAAGTGTAAACCCCAACGGCTGCATAATAGTATTCTCAAACATTATCAAAAAAAAAAAAAAAAATAGTATTCTCAAAATTCTTATCTTAATAAATGCCTGAGATCCAATACAAGGACCTGTAGCATTTCTTCATGCTCGACAACCTGCATGAGAAATTTCCTTTCGTACAGTTGAGTCTTTTGCACACAATTTTAGTTCGGAAATAAAATAAAAAAACACACAAACAGTAAAGGAAAGAAACAATACAGACAATTTTTTATTTTTTTTTTTACAAAAAGATATGAGAAAGCTTTCCATTCTTTTATTAATTTTTAAAGCCTAAATAGATATTAAATTTTATAAATATATTATTTTTCGATTTAAAATGGAGCACGTTGAACTTAATTATACATCATGGGAGTTTTCCAAGATCATCACAAAATCTCCTGTAATTAGCCTATTCCTTACAAAATAGGAGAGAAATTTCTACGCTTTCAGGTTTCATTCACGCCAATGTTTGGTTCGGGCTTTCTTTCTTCTTTTATCCGCGCCAAACTTGAAGGAGAGGTGCGCCAACATAGGTGTATATTTAAGATTAAGGTCAAACATAATGAACATATTTAAAATTAATTTATATTTTTATCAAAGTCTAATCAATTTATAATATTCATCCATATATATTTGTTCATATGCACGTGCATTGAAAACCTTGAGAACTTCCAAACGATTTTGAGTTTTTAGAAAACATACAAGTTTCCAAGCGAACGATGTGATCATTAAACATTGAAAGATAGCTGATAATGGAAAAAAAATAAAATCATTTAAAATTAAATGACCAAATATAATACTATATTGAAGGGAAACGACAAAAAGAAATAAAATAACTCATTATTTTCTTTTCTTTGTCCACCCATTTTACATGTAAACTAACAATCAGTTCTTGTTAAGAGCAAGCAATCAAAATTAACGCACGGTCGGAACTCAGAAGCTGCCTAGTAATGCAGTACATACGATGAATTAGAGAACAGCTTTATCCATACGACGAATGTTAACGCGACAAGCCCCGGGCAAGAGATACCCATGTGTCAGAAGTCCTTGATGCTCAGATATCAAATGTCATAAGATGTGGATCCAACATGGGACTCATGCTGACTGGTGCGGACATCTCTGTTGTCAGCTCAAGCTAGTAGCTGCTCAACCATATCAATACCAAAAACTATTCGCTCATTCGCTCTACTTACAAATCGTGATCTCCTCATCATTCGAAAAACTCGTGCACAAACGCACTGCTGTCAATACCTTTTCCTCTTGTATTTCCATATATAATCAAACAGTTCTACAAATAAATGCAGAACAAAACACCATGTCGTGTCATTCACTGTTCAGTAAGTTCTAGAAATGTCCTTCGTTTAATACTGAAATTGTATTGCCTATAGGTGGGAGCTCAATGGAGCTGACCACCATAACTGTGTTTTGTATATTGCCTCATTTCAGACCCTATGTCTGGAAGCAGAATCCTATGGCTCTTAAACAAATCAGAAAGAATGGGCGAAAAGAAACAGTCCCAGCTCCTGCTTGCTCTTCAATCTGCAGGTTTAACAAAAATATATTAAACATCTTTTCATTATTTTATCTTCTTCTGAACTGGACAATATGTCAACATCATTGCCCTGACATGCAACAAATGAGATCCATACAGAATTACTGTCCAACAAATTGCAGTGTTGTATGTGGATTGGAAGCAAGTATAAAGCATAGCATTGTGTGTGTAGGTACTAAGTTCTCACACCTTACAGGGTAGGACGTGTCTCAAGCTGTGACTTTGATGTGATTTGTAAACAACAAAAACTGCTATAACCTGAGTAGAGGTTGGGCATCAGGCCCAGCATAAGCATTTTAAATACAGCTAGTCAAAGGACTAGAACACAGGTTGTTTGTGAATTCCAGAGATCAAAATAGTGTTAGATAGACTAACCAAGCCCTAATGAATGGCAGATCAATAAGAAAGACACAATGATTTAAGACCCAACTGCATATGTTGCCGGCACTAACCTCAAGCCAAGCACAGCTCTCAAGCCTTGATTCGCAATTCAAATCCAGCCTAATGTGAGGTTTAGTCTCTCACCTATCCATAAGCTATCAGCTATATAATCTCAATTCAAAGTTCAAACTCCTAAGAGGACATTTGGTAATGTGGGTATGGTGGGAAAGCAAGAAAGTGGAAAAGGGAATATTTTTTTAAAAGATTGGAAGTAATGTGATATGATAGGGTACGGGTAAAGTAGGAAAAAATATGATAGTTTTATGAAAAATGATTAGAATGTAGGAAATAAATGAAAAAAGTATAGTAGTTAGGTAGTTAAAATGTCAAATCATTTATTGGAGAATGTGTGGAAGAGATAAGAAATCATAGTTCCCATGTAAGTTGATTACCGAATGTCCCCTAATTTACCATTTGTAAATGTTAGCTTCAGAAACTTAATACACAATATCAAACTTACATTTCATTACAGCTCGATTGGAATTCTAAGACCATCGTGGGCAAGTTGCACTGGGATCCCTTCTCTGCAAGTTCAAAACAAGATGCTATCGTCAGTAATCCACATTTATAAGTTTTATGTTGTGTCTTTCATCCATGTTCAGAAGTTGAAAGCATGAACAGAAAGCAGCTAGCCCACTTGACGATTCACTCGGTGGTGCACAAGATGGTCCAAATAATGATGGTTGCATTATGTATTAACCGATTGCAAGTACCATGGTAAGTGCTCAAAACTTCACACAAAAAGGTGGAATTGGCAAACCCCTCGAATAGCCTCAGCTAGCAAGTTTCCCATCATCCAAGCTTGATGATAGCCAAAGGAAGAAACTGAAGGACTATGATAGTTGGTTTCTGGTAAAGACCAGGTAACTAATAGAGGCTGCCAAATGGACACTTAGATTTCTGAGGAACAATGAAGAAATGCACGATATTTTCAATACCATGGTAAGCATCCATAATGATTGGCTCTGGGCTAAAATCATGTGCATGAAGAAGACATATTGACACTTTATACTTGGATGTCAGAGATTTCACAAGCAGGTGGCGGTGATGGTTATAACATCCAGAGTAAATGGTTATACTCATAGAGTTCGGACCAGAGTCCAGCAATTCCAGACTATTGCATAGATCGGCCAAGTGAATGCCATGGACCTTGTACACATTTGAGCAGTGGGAGCTCTTATTTGCAACAAAATTTCATCCAATGAAGATAAACGCTCACGACTGGGGTCAAAGGCCCCAGATGACTTGAATGGGTCCAAGCTATCCAGGGTAATTTTAATCGTCATAATGAATAAAGGGATGCTTCTTCAAACCTTCTTGACCATTCTTCAAGAAATTCATTATCCCTGTGGTGATCAAACTCGTGGGTCATACCGATGAAGAGTGCTTGCTTTGGGCGGATCCTCTTCACAGCATCAAGAGACTGAAGAGAAAATGCATCAATAGTTGAGGCAGTAGTTTGTAGTAAAAACTAATGAGCCACAGCTGCTTATCAAGGTAAACACCAACACCACTTATGATCTATAGTAATGAATACATTTCTCATGTGCATTAGGGTTATATATCCGAATTTTGAAAAAAGAAAGAAAATTAAGGAGAAGAAAAGAAATAGATCCCCACCTGAGGGAAACAAAAGTGAGTATTATGTGAACCTTGCTGCAAAAGTTTGTTTAGAAATGAAGGGAGAAAAAGAAGAGTGTTAGAACGACATCATCAGAAAGTTAGCTTCTAGACAAATAGATGACAGACAAGAGAAGGAATGTTTATCAAAAAGAAAAAGAGGGAACACATCTTCCACTGAATCCTATGGAGAAAACATATCAGATGGACACAAGTAGGCGGAATAAAATTAAGAATCTCTGGAAGCTTAAATAACATTGATAATGATATCATATGTCTCAACCAACCTTGTACAGTGTGTCCAAAATGAGAATATCCAACTGTCCCCCTCCAGTTTTTGAAATAACTGCAGTTCCGGAATTTCTTTGAGAATCAATAAATAAGAAATGATGTTGAAGAGAAAGGCAGCAGGATTGCTCATGCCAGGCTAAGGATAGATCAAGGTCAGGCATTAAATACAGATCCAACCCGCCCTCAAAGGTATTAAACCTGCAGGCAGATGCAATGGTACCAGGTTCGGACTCTGGCTGAACCCATTTACACTTCCAGCCCAACCCAGAAACCAGCCTAAACAGAGCAGAACAATTTGACATGCTTACGCAGGAGGTTGAAGCTCTTAGCACCCAAAAAAAAATCTAGCAAATCTTACCATATTCAGTACTTTCGGGGATACGTGAAACATCAGATATATAGGCAACTCTTGATTTTTCTCCAAAAAGAAAACCTAAGCAAACATAGTCCTCTCCATGCATCACCTACACAGAAATTATCTATTGGATGCATGATTTGATGTAAATGATTGGTGAGAAGTTGCAATGCAGCCAAGAGTTGGATTGAGAGAAACTAACCGGCAAAGGAATAAACCGAAGGCCTGATGCACTAATTGGCTTGTCATAATTGCTCTCTATAATTCTCCAATCAAGTTGAGCAACACGCCTCACTTCTTGACCTTCTTTTAGTTTCTTCTGAACCAAATATGGAAATTTTGAAGCAAGGCTGATTTACAGATGAAACAAAGATGTGTCAGGTAAAGTTAAAAATAGACAATATGAACTAAGGGTGATATGGATGATTGAATCAAAAGGGGCATATCAAGCAAAATTAACCTGTTTTATAAAGGAAAAAAAATTAACCTGTTTTATAATGGAAAAATCATTCACAATAATTATGACCTGTTAAGCTCAGAAAGAATCCATCTCCCCTAAGTCTTCCCTCCCTCTTTTGTTTGGGTTTTCTTAGTAGGCTTGCTCGAATTGCTAGAAAATTTTGAGTCCAGGCAATGAAAGACAAACGAAATAATTGATTGAGTGGTACCTGTCCATTGCAAACTGAGTTAGGTAAATTGGAGTAGGATCAATATCATTTGTTGCACTATATGGTTGTACTGTGCGTATATCATCCAAACCAAGAACAGCATCAGCATGCTCATGAGTCAAAAGAATCTGCACTTATAAAATGCAAGTCAGACTTAACCACTAAAAGGTATGGATTGCTATTTCCATTTATGCCAGAACATTATAAACATAAACAAATTACAAAATTGCTCAAATTGTTACCCTTGAATAAGACAACAATCTTCTTTACAAGCATTAAGTATATATTTTCTTTTATGTCTTTAGCCTATAATTGACACAAGAATAAGTAAAGATCTTTCACATTGATTTGCCCTGAAGAAATTTGCACCCCAAACTAAGGTCAGGACTTTTTACTGACATGTCACAAATGTTAAGCACATGCAGCTGCCTCAACTGAATTCATCAGGGAAAGCGATCTCTAGAGGCCCAAAATGCCCTGAAATTAGAACATGCAATTAAATTTCTTAACAGATGTGGAACTTACACTGTCAACCCGGGGAATCTTGTAGCGTGTAAACCACCGTAGCACTTGCTCCCTGAAGGTTTTCCCAACGTCAATCAGAATATAGCTGTGTTGGCCATCTCCTTGAGTATAATCAATGAGGAGTGATGTATTGCACCTGTATAAAGCAGTAAGCTACCATGAGAGATACTATTCTATGATTGTAGCTTTAGTATCACACTTCCATCTCCTGCAGAATTTTCCTTTTTATCTTAAAAAAAAAATCCAGAAATTCCTAAAAAAGCTCCAATACAAAATGCTTCACTAATCCAGAATTTCATTTGGTATGTAGCACACAAATAATCTAATACTACCTGTGGTTTTTAATGTCATTCTAGAAAGCTTTCATTGGAGAAGGACATCAATACATCAATAACATGAAAACGCTAGTCTCCACAAGTAAGATCTCTATCAAGAAAATCTGGTGCCACCGTGCATTGTGCGATCCACAGCAATGAAGTGGTCAACCAACACTTAGGCTCATGCGTATAGGGGTATCTTGGCAGATCTTCATGCTTTTTAAAGGGGGTGACTTTTCTTGGTCAGACAATCTTCCAGATGAATTGATTTGTTGATCCAGAGATATTTGGTGGGCAAGATGCTAAGGCACCACAAAATTGCTATGTTGTCCAAATTTTATTTATTTATTTATTTATTGTTATGTTGTCCAAATTTCCATATGTTAATAAAACCATAAAACACTACAGTTGTTCAATTTTTTTAAAACACAGCCACTAATCTACATCCAGCTCAACTCAAACATGTAAAACAAATTATCGAAAACTATACTAAGTCTCCCATGTCCCCATAAACTTTTCTCAAAAGTCAAAATCCACATATTAAGTGAAGCCCAAGTCACACTCACTGTTTTCCAAAGGCACGAGACATCACATATGCGAACAAAACCAACCAAATAGAAAACATTAAACCTATAAGAATAATGTGAAAACAATAATGATGATAACAAGTCACCATACTGGCATTGGCATATTAGAGAGTGCTCTAGACAATATATTTCAGAAAAATAAATAAAATGCAGTAGATAAACACGAGAGAACATTATGATGATTTGAAATAGTGGGGTAGTGATTAGTTTGTCTTTCTTCAAAATCTCTTACAGAAAAGTACGGAAATTTATGGGAAAACATGAATCCAACGTGCAATGAACATCATGTCTGAATTGATCTAATAAGAGGCGTACCGAAAAATGGTGTGTTATCCTACCATGCACCATACTACAGCATCACAAAAAAATTCCAATTCAGTACGGAACTCAGATATGAATCACCAAGTGAGTCGCCAATTCCTAGGTCAGATCATGATGAAGGTAGCAACAGTCCAACCTCTTCCATCAGTACCTGGGTTGTGCAATTTTGTCATTGCTTGATATATGATATTGTATCTACAATTAACTCTTCTTTCAAGAGCTTTAAGAGTATGCATAATTTCCGGAGATGTTATATATTAGACCATTAATCCTATCCATTATTTCTCTTATCCATCTAGCATAATCCGAATTGATAGTTTATAGTTTATCTACCCTTTGAGTTAGATATAAGAATATCTTAGATAATCTTCAAGCCTCACCTTTATCTTTTTCAATTTTTTAACTCTATAGTGAGAACATCCAATAACTGTTTTAAATTTCTGAATTTGACATTAACGAAAATATTTTTTTTGATAAGTATGAAAATATTAACTTAGACAAGATATAAGAGACTATTAATTTAGATCCTCGTCTTTGTGGTTTTTCCTGTTCAAGTAAGGGGGTAATTCATTCTAGTACCTTCTTTAATTCGTCTAATTCATCTACTACCTGATTCAATATACCGATTACTGGATCAATTTCAGCCCCATGCTCTAGATGTTGAGCTTTAGGATAAGAACATCTAGATTCTGTATGTTCAGACATACGATCTTATTTTGTTTGCTAATTACGGTGTGATTGTTAGCAATAAAAAAGATTATCAAAAGATCGACTTAATATGAAGTATCAGAAGATTATACCTTCATGCCTTTCGACTTGCGGTTATCTCTATGCCCAACACACTTGTTGTAGATTGTTGTCTTATACTGTTCTTCTTAATGCCTTACTACAACTTCAACGGTACATAAGGGATTCACAGGGCACACGAAGGCAATATTGAGAGTAAAAATGGAAAAAACTCTTATTTTGTTCACACCCAAGAGAGTTCTACACTTTTGCCTTCTCAACTGCTTAGGGGCATACACTTACATGGAGAGTGAAAAGTAAAGCACATACTTCACATCCTTATTCTAAAAGGACATGTGGCTACATACGCAACACTCTTTTATTTAAGGTTGCAAGGTACATAGTAAACTATTCATGATACCAACTAAAATGACATTATTTAAGTGTCGAGACCACATCTTTTGAACGTGCATCTGCAAAGGATATACGGCTTCTCTCTTCAGAATCCTTTTGGTGATGCTTTGGAAATAAGGCATGTGATCTGTGATCAAGTTGGATTACTACTGCCTTCTATCCAACCAAAGAGACGTTGACTCACTTGGTGACACATATCCAAGTTCCCTACTAAATTGAGATCGATACCTTGCAAGAATCTCCTTAGTTGATGGAGACAAGTTTGCAAGGTTCAAATTGTATAGGTCCCTATGCATCTTTTCTAGCTCTCTCTTGCTTTCAGTGATATGCACTTCATCAAGATAAGAGATGTCGTCTTGAGGAATCACAATTACAATTCTTCCATTACAAAAGATGTGGAATAATCCATCTTCACAATCCTAGCCATTATTAATTAATGTTGCAATTGAAGAGATCACCCATTCTATTCTTTGAACTTGGGCCATCTGCCAATTTTTTCCAAATTCGTTGATGAGGAGCTCATGATCTTCCTTTTGCAGTGCAAGCCTCCCAAACATCCGAACCATATGGCACTTCTCTGATTGCACTGTCCATACTTGATATGGGAAGAAAATTTTATTTCCATCCCTTTCAAGAAAGGTAGAGATGATTTGGCAAGAAATGTATCTTGGAGAATACCCTAGTGAGCATAATCCAAAGCGAATGACAGCTGGAAGTTTGTTCATCAGCTCGTGATCATATCTATCAATCACCACTAGCCCTGCTAGTCCTGCATCCACTTTATTTATGTGAAAATGGAGCAGCCTTTCATCTAACCACAGCTCAGGAGATCTTCCGATCCAATGAACTTGTTCTAATAAGTCTTCATCAGATATTAAATCTTTGAACTCTTGATTTTTCTGGCACTTGTTAAGAATTATGTCTTGTACATCACTGGTTAGATCGAGCATTTTTTCAAACATTTTCTAACTTTCTGAGACTTGTTTAGAAAAATACTTCATATCAATTCTTCAATGCCCAACTGTGTTTCTAAGTATTGGATGTAACAAAAATGTCCAGGATCTCTGATATCTTGTCTAAGTCAACATTTCCTTTAAATGCTTGCTTTAAAATTTTGAAAGGAATTGGCTGTTCTCACTACAAAATGAATCCAAAAATTGAAACATAAAGAATTGAGGTTCCAAGACTCTCTCAAAATAGTCAGGCATCTATAGATCATTGATTTGGATTATGACGGTTAGATAAGAGACGTAATGGATAGGATTAATGGTCTAATATATAGCATCTCCAAAACTAGAAATCATGTGTAGCAAATCCTTCTAGCCTTGAGTTATAAAAAAATAAAAATAAAATAAAATACTCAATATCCATCATTTAAAACCTCAAAATTTAGGGTTTTGATTCAGTGCACCTAGATGCACTGGGCTTTCCATACATCCATGTCTAAAACCCATTTTTAAAATTTTTCTTCATAAAATTGTTAATGTGGGCGTATTTAATCTACATAACAAGTTTTACCATTTTTGAAAATGTGTATATATTTTTTGGATTTTTAAACACCACGATATTTTAGTCATTTTAAAGAGTTGATAATGACTACAAGTTGATAATGACTAGAATTTGAAATTCTAAAAAAAATATATACACATAGCCGAAAAATGTTAAAACTTGGTATATAAATTAAAAACACCTAAATTAATAATTTTATAAAAATTTCAAAGAAATAAAGAAATGAATTTTACTCCCGGGTGCAAGGAGAGCTCTGCTGCACTAGCTCAGTTCCCCACAATTCCACGTATGAACACACGATGAAATGGAAAACGAACACAGAAAAAGGAAATCGCTTAGGGACGTAAGAAGACAGTGAAAAAATATGAGGAAGAGTAAAATCTAATATCGGAAGGACTTGACGTAACAGTATAATGACATAAATAAAGAAAATTTGATAATTTTTAAAATTAAATAAGACATATTGTCAAGATTAATCATCAATATAGCTAGTGATTCTACAAAATTTTATTAAGGTAATCATATATCGCATCAATCAATTAAAAGGGATACAAAAACAGAGCGAAGACTTGCACCTCTTTTCCCTGTTGCCAAAAATCCCTATGTAAAATTTCGAGTGCTAACAGCATTGCTCTGACTAAAACCTGAAACTCGCCTCAAACAAATGATAAGATCCCGCCTAGAAACCCCAAAAAATAGAAAATTCAAGACAATTATACCAAATCGACGTCAGAAAACTCGAAAAGATTCAAAGATCGCGTACGTTTGTGGATCTAGCTATCGAATTAAACACGTGACATCCAATCCACTCGACGAATGGCCATCCATGAAAGGCTCACAGGACAAAAACATTATTCGCACCAAATCATCCGTACAAAATCCTATCGGATCAAACCCGTGGCATGGATGCCCCACAAAACGGCCCTTGAAAGTCCAAAATGCAAAATCCAAACAACAAATCGCACAAGAAAAACCTCAATTGTCACGAAATCGGCTGACCTGTAGTTCGGATTGCACTCGGGAGGAGTCACGAGGGACTGAAAACAGACTTGGCAGGGAGGAAAGGAAGGCTGCAGCAAGCACCTCGCGTTCGGGACGGCGCTCGAACAGCCACTTCCGAGAATCAGCAGAGATGAAGAGGAAGAAGATCCGTTAGTTGTCAAATCGAAATGGGAACAATTTCCATTTTCTGACTGATTTTTCGTTTCTGTCGCCATTTTTAATGGCAAACAGAGATAGAGACGCAGGAATTTCAGGCAGGAGAGTGGAATGGCGATGATTTATAGCATAGATTCAGGCCCTCGTGAAGACTCGACGGTTTTCCCGCGGGAGAGCGCGATGCGGCTTCAACGATTTGGAAAAATCTCCTGATACTCGGTGCTAGCAGCGGACGTGGTACACCGGCTTTTTTCCCCCTTGTGATGACTAAGGAACTGGCATTGGTTAATTTTTTTAATTGGAATTACATACACTGTCATATATTGATATTATAAATTAGATACTTCTACCATCCTTACCATAAAGGATATCTTGCAAATACTCTCGTTATCATAAGAACATTTTTCTCTACACTACTATAGAGGTAAGAAATATTTTCTGCTTCCAGACCACCCAAACTCTGTAACAGCAGGTCATCAGGCGCTACCAACTGAGCTACGGCAGCATTGGTTAATTTTAGAAAAAGGGAAACGTGGTAAATAATTCTACCTAACTTAAAAATCCTGAATCTCCCATCCCATAAGTCCTTCACTCACTCGCGTTAATCAAGCGGTGACATGTGTACCCCCAGCCTGGTTACATGGCAACAACTCTGGCCATTGCGACTCTCGTTTAATCTTTAAACCTTAATGATTAAAAATTATATATATATAAAGAAAATAAAACTCAATACAAGTTGCACACGTCTTCGTAAAAGCAATACCCACCATTGTAATGGCCGGATAAGGATCATACCATCACATTGAATGCATGGAAATGGCCACGCGGGTGTTACCAGCGTGGTACATGATCATGTCCCACGAGTTAGTAGTCATGTGTTCGAATGGCAGCAAATGCAGTTTGTGGTGGCAGCTTCTCCTTTGCAATTGCAATGGGAGTGTTCACCGTTGTTCTTGAAGGAAAAAATAGAATGAAAAAAATTCAATATATTGTTAGATAATTGGTAGTTGGCTACAGATATATTGTAAAAATGTCTCAAGGGGTTTGGTTGTAATACACGTTTGAGATGATTGTATATAAATACATCAAAAAAAAATGTATGGAAATGAAATGAAATGAAAATTTTCATTTAAAAAAATCATTTATGATATAATTTCTTTTTTTCTAATATTTAAAATTCCTGTATTTCACACTAACAACACTACTTTTTAGTTTTTATAACCAAATGTCTTTTTTCATTTCCAAATATAAAACAAATTAACAATGCATCCTCCTAAAATCTCTTCGTTCAAATCTCATCTCATCCATTAACTTGTATGATCCCAAAAAGGACGTATTCTTTCTGGAGAACAAAAGTGCGTAGTGAGCTTGAGAACGACGCAAGTAAATTCGGTGCGGCCCGTGACTAGGCCGACAAAGTTAGACAAAAGGACGCAAATTGGACTTCTCAAACACGTGCAGCAAAGTAGGGTACCTCTACATCTTCACGGGGTACTCTGAAATGGAAAGAATATGTTTATGCTCATAGGATTGGATATGTTGGAAGTAAAAAAAAATCCCATTCTAAGTAAAAAAAAAAAAAAAAATCCGGTTCAATTAAGATAGAATAAGTTCTAACATTTTGGTACTTGGAACCGACTCAAATTATTAATATATATTAATATAAATTTTATAAAATATCTTTTACAGTGAAAGATATAAATATATTCTTTAAATATATAAAAACTTATTTAATTTATCAATAATTTAGTATGTTTAATAAATGTTTTTCAAAAATTATATTACTATTATCTTGATTTCAGGTTTTTAATTAAGATTTGTAATAAAATTATAGTTTTCAAATATAATATAAAAACTATTTTAAAAACTGATTCAAAACCAAAATTGACCTAATGTTAAAAAATGGGGTAGGGTATTCTTATAATTTTTATATCTTTTGGGCTTGTAAAAAGACAAAATGTTAGGAAGTGTGATTCAAGTTGATATGGATTTCGGGGTGCAATTCGGATTAGGTTATACTAGGTTTACATAAACCCAAACCTCCGCCATAATATTAGAATTCAGGTTCAAACAGAATTGACATTGGTTTCAATCTCGGTTTCTAAAATTTGAGTTACTGTTAAATCAATAGAAGTTGAAATTAATGATAGAAATAACGAATTTTTTTAACATTATTGCATTCATATGTGAATAATTTATACATAAATTTATTTATATGAGTTATTATATCTTTGATTTTGATGAAAGTTTGTCTTCTAATTAAAAGATAATTCTAAGTACAATAAATATAATGAATTTACCCATTAACAATCAATGTAAAAAAATAAATAAAATTACATTAAATCACTATCTAATGTTTAATAAAGCGAGACTTATATATCTCATAATTAATTGGTATTTAATGAGTATATATGCGATAATTTTGAAGAGTTGGTATATTTGTAATTATTTGTAAATAAAGTTAATGTAGTACAATAAATTCAACTTTTATGGACAAATGTAGATGATTAGAATAAATTTTTTATAGTTTCATTAAGTTATGACTGCATGAAATTTTTTTATTATAATTCTAGTTAAAGTAATTAATATATAATTATTTTAATAAATTAGAGAGAATATCGGGTTCAAATCGGGCTAATTTTTGGTACAGGATTGATGTAAACATGGTGTTGGATTTGTGTTCTCTCAGGTCGAATTGAAACAAGGTCAAGTTGGGCGGATTTGAATTGACCGGTACTAAGTTGCGTCCCCCTATACAAATCACAAAAAAAGCATATATAAAATAAATAGCAGCAAAATCAAATACAATGAGCCACCAAGATTTACGTGCAAAATCTTTTAAACTAAGAAGACAAGAACTACGGGAGAGAATTGATAATCTACTACAATAAACAAGTTACAAAAATACACATAAGAATACCTTATACATATTCTATGGATGCCTCACCCTCCAAACAATAACACTCTAATAACCCCTCTTTCGTGCTTAATGGGACACCTCTTAAAGTTTTATTGAACTAACTAATATAATTATATATAGGACTAATAAATACTTCATAACACCATACACAATCTTAGTCTCAATAATTAAAATACGCAGGATACACAATCCTAAACTCATTCAATTATAATATACAGAATACAAGACACATCTAATACAAAACCTTTGTTAAAGGGGAGTTTGTTCAGTTCAATCAGAAGCTTCTCCTTCAGCAACTTAAAG
This sequence comes from Annona cherimola, assembly GCA_030490835.1. Taxonomy (NCBI): domain Eukaryota; kingdom Viridiplantae; phylum Streptophyta; class Magnoliopsida; order Magnoliales; family Annonaceae; genus Annona; species Annona cherimola. The sequence goes on along the minus strand of CM059975.1, from coordinate 9,152,739 downwards.
CAGGTAATGCAACATCTTATTCAGATAAAGATCATTTTCATTTTAATTTGTTTATCACAATTTGCTGAAGAATCTGATTTTTGAGAAATCAGAAGACAGTATTGGGGGATCAGCCCAGAAAATACAGTTAGGTGATGTATTGAATATTTACATCAATACCCCTCTGCAAAACTGTTGAAAATGAAAAAAACTCATTTTGGAGGAAAGCTCTCCATATGGGAAGAGACCGGATTGGGGAACCTTTTTTTTTATTATTCATTTTCATTTTACATACACAATTCTCACAGTATGAAAGAAGTTTTATAACACCTTATCACTATGGAGAATTTAATACCCCCACCATAAGGGAGGGGATGAGATTCAAACCGGAGTTCGCCAAGCATAAGGGCCAGGATGCTTACCATGCGGCCAGAGCGGTGGAAGCCGGATTGGGGAATCTTTAAAATAAAGGCAGATGCTGAAGGAAATGCTGGGGAGACAGAGGGTTAATTGACCCTCTATGGATGGGAATTAAGGCGTGTTTACTAGGGATGGTATGGCAAAAGAGTTGGGCCTTAAAAGAGTCGAAATAGAAACAGATTGTCTTGTAGCAGCAACTTGTATCACGGGAAATGAGAAAGTGGCTTCCCCTTTGAAAGTTTTGATAGATGAAATCAAGGACCTGCGCAGGTTTTTTGAACGGGTCACTTTTTTGCACGTTCTTGAGAATGCTAATCACGCTGCTCATTTGTTCTTTTTTTGGTTATATCAATTGCAAGGGATGAGGATTGAACCCTCAACCAAGTGACATCATACCACAATGTGTTACCATTGGGGCAAGCCGATGGACACATCAAGCTGCTCATTTAATCGCAAAGAGAGCAGTTGAAAATAGGTTGAGGCACTTGTGCTGGTGGGGAAACTTTCCACCATGGCTGCGAAACATCTTGTATAGCGATAAATATTCTGATAGATTTGATTGTAATGGACCGCCAAACCCCTTGTCCCAGCAAAATCAAGGTTGCGGGGAATGGTTGGGCTTTTGTTGTACATGTTTTTTTTGGTGTAATGGAAGTTTATGAAACATTCAAAAGAAAAACCTACAGCTTGTATAAGCCATTCATGCAATATAACGATGAGTCCCAACAACTTCTGGAATTTTACACTGAGGGTACGATTGGTAATTCGTAATAAAAATTAAAAAGGGGAAATTTTTTAAAAAGTGATAGAATAACGTGATGCTAATTAGAAGTAAAGAAAATAAAGATTATTTTTTGATGAAAAATGTGAAAAAATTGAAATATATATAATAATAGAAAAATAGGATAGTTAGATAATCAACATTATATAAAAAATGTGTAGAAAGAGGTAAGAAAGTTTATTGCCAAACAAATCCTAAAATGAATATTAAATGAAATCCTACCTATCTAAGATATTTAAAATTATTTATTTAGCTAATGCACGATAATATATTAATAATTTTTTTTTAAGAATTAGTAAATAATTTTAATGGTGAGATATATTACCATAAGATGATTTTACTTTGTGGCCAACTTAGGCTTTCGATTAAAGTGATGTTTTAGTTCATGTTTTAATATGTTAAAGAAATTATAATGAGTGGGTAGATCTTATTAATAAATTAAAAGTATTACAAAATAGAAGTTGTTGGGTTATGATTAGGGGTGTTAATGATAATGGTCAACCCGTCAACCTGCTCGTTTAACCCGTTTATAAATAAGTTTGGGTTAAGATTTTGAATAAATGGGTTATGATCTGCTAACCTATTTAACCATTTAATTAAATAAACGGGTTAAAGTCGAGATTTTATAACATATCAATTCGTTTAATAACCAGTTTAACTCATTTAATCCATTCAACTCATCTAACTATTGGTTATTTTTCTCCGCTAAATCTTCCTTTTGTCACATAATTTTCATTTTTACACTTTTGTCCTAATTTCATTTTCTTATTACTACACTATTTTCATTTCTCTTGCTCTAAAAATACATTTTCGACTTTTCCTATGAAACCATTGTCTGTAAGAGTCTAGACCTTTAGGTCATTTGCTATATAACCCGTTAACAACCCACCAACTCGTTTATTAAATGAGTGTAAATGAGTGATACCATTGTCTGTAAGAGTCTAGACCTTTAGGTCATTTGCTATATAACTCGTTAACAACCCACCAACTCGTTTATTAATACAACCCAATCCGTTAAGCTCCCGCCATCAAACCAGCAAACTATTTTAAATTATAACCATGTAAACACTTAAGCTCCTGCCAAATCAAATGGGGCAGTTGTAGGTAAAACCCAACTCAAAGAATACATTTAGGCCCGTTTGGCCCAATGCTGGCGTTCCTACGAACAATGCCAATGTTCTTCTCTTCGTTCCGTTTCCGGCTGCTCTCGGACCTGTTGCGGATTCCCACTTCCAGTGTTCCGTTTGGCCATGAAATCTGCAGTTCGTATCCAAAATATCCCATTTTCCCTGCACACAAACGGAAGAAATACGATATTTTTCTCTCGTTTTTCGTCAGGCAACCCTATTGCTAACTCTAGTTCTGGCGGAAAATGCGACTTTGATGGCATTACGGAACTGGTGGAAGAAGCCGAGGGAGACGATGGAAATGAGTGCGGGAAGGTGCATAGAGTTTTGGACTCCCTATTCAGCGGAAAGTCTGGTCTTTCGCCCGAAGAAATCGTGGATGGGGACAGAAGAGGAAGGCCCTGGGGTTTGGATTTCTCTGGAAAACCCAAACCCAACACAAAATTTGAAACCCCATTTGGGGACGTTGGTGAATCTAGTACTGACGAAGATTCGGATGTAGAAACTGGCCAAGAAGTGCTTCATGACGATGATGAGGGTTTCGGAGTTCTGGAGTTGTTTGATCGGAGTAAGGCGAAGAAGGAAGAGGCTATAAGAGCTGATGACGATTGTGACGAAACTAGACACCCTCTGGTTAGAGAAGTTTGTAGATTAATCGATTGCAGGCATGCTTGGAATCAGCAATTTGAGGGCGAATTACGGCACCTGCTGAGAACTCTTAAGCCTAGGCAGGTCTGTGCTGTTCTCCGATCGCAAGCTGATGAGAGGGTTGCATTGAATTTCTTCTACTGGGCTGATCGGCAATGGCGATATCGGCATCCTGATGAGGTGTATTATACGATACTCGAGGTTCTTAGTAAGACCAAGCTGTGCCAGGGTTCAAGAAGGGTCCTGCGTTTGATGGCCCGCCGGGGTATTGAGCGTCAGCCTCAAGCATTTGGGTATGTCATGGTCGCATATAGCCGAGCTGGAAAGCTGAGGAGCGCCATGAGAGTGTTGAACTTGATGCAGAAGGCTGGATGTGAGCCTGACCTTTCTATCTGCAACACTGCAATTCATGTTCTTGTGATGGCAAATCGGCTGGAGAAGGCACACAGATTCTTGGATCGGATGATAAGAGTTGGGATTAATCCCGTTGTCATCACATTTAACTGCTTGATCAAGGGTCTCTGTAATGTTCATCGAGTTAAAGAGGCCTTGGACATGATTGAAGAAATGCCATTCAAAGGGTGTTCTCCTGATAAAGTTAGCTACTATACGGTCATGGCTTTTCTATGCAAAGAAAAGCGGATCAAAGAAGTAAGAGAAATTCTGGAGAAGATGGAGGTAAATAGTGGTTTGTTGCCAGACCAGGTTACTTATAACATGTTGATTCATGTGCTCTCAAAGAATGGTCATGCTCATGAAGCACTTGAGTTCTTGCGAGAATCTGAGAAGAAGGGTTTCCGGGTTGATAAAGTGGGATACAGTGCAGTGCTACACTCATTTTGCCAGGATGGGCATATGGATGAAGCAAAAGAAATAATCAATGAGATGTTTATGAAGGGTTGTATTCCTGATGTGGTGACTTACAGCACAGTAGTTAATGGGTTTTGTCGGATTGGAAAGGTTGATCAGGCAAGAAAGATGCTCAAACAAATGTACAAGCATGGTTGCAGGCCAAATACTGTGTCTTACACTGCAATGCTAAACGGGATGTGCCGGATTGGGAATTCATCTGAAGCAAGAGAGATGCTGAATGCAAGTGAGGAGGAATGGTGGAGACCAAATGCCATCACATATAGTGTTGTGGTCCATGGGCTCCGCAGGGAAGGGAAGTTAGATGAGGCCTGTGATTTGGTCATGCAGATGATCAAACGTGGTTTCTTTCCAACCTCCGCTGAAATAAATTTGTTGATTCATGCTCTCTGCCATGAAGCAAAGTCAGGCCAAGCCAAGACATTCATGGAGAACTGTTTGAGAAAGGGTTGTGCCATTAATGCAGTGAATTTCACCACCGTAATTCATGGGTTCTGTCGTGAAGGTGACCTGGAGACTGCACTGTCATTATTAGATGACATGTACCTGAACAACCGGCATCCTGATGTTGTAACATACACAACTTTGATTGATGCACTAGGGAAGAAAGGTAGATTGGAAGAGGCAACTGATCTTGCAAACAAAATGCTTAAGAAGGGTTTGGTCCCTACACCAGTGACTTATCGGACAATTATTCATAGGTATTGTGAGAATGGCGAAGTTGAAGAACTATTAAAGCTGCTAGACAAGATGCTACAGAGGCAAGAGTTTAGGATGGCATATAATCAGGTTATTGAGAAACTTTGTAGTTTTGGTAGACTGGAAGAAGCATATAAGCTATTGGGCAAGGTCTTGAGGACTGCTTCAAAAGTTGATGCTGATACATGCCACAAGCTGATGAAGAGTTATTTAAGCAGGGGTATTCCTTCATCATCTTATAAAGTGGCTTGTCGAATGTTTCAGAGGAATTTGATTCCTGATATTAAGTTATGCAAGAAAGTTAGTGAAAATTTGAGGTCACAAGGGAACTCCACTGAGGCCGACAGGCTTATGCTGTCTTTTGTTGAAAGGGGCTATCTTTCACCACAGCGTTTATAGCATCATCTCATGACATGTTTCAACTTGCGAGTTGTACAAACCATTGTTGTATATTGGAGGGTGAATAGATGACTGACAGTCCTATTGCCTTTATCCGCCGCTCCTTTGAATCACACCAATTTCCTGCAGTTATTAAATATCAAAACCACGAAGCCTCGAGGCAAAGAAGAGTAAACTCTAGACGGGAACTGGTACGTTGGTGATTCAATGTTGAACACTGATGAGGCAAGCCACTAAAGCCGATCCAAAAGTCCACTTGGACAGAGAGATGGGAGCTGCATGGTCCTTGTCATGCCCTCAGCTGGCTTTTGCTGATATTTATGATCCTTTGGATTCCCCTACTCCAACAGTTGTCCGATGGCTGCTATAGAGAATCTAGTTAGCATTATTGGTACGGTCTTTGAGTTTATCAAGCTGTGCATTCTCTCTATCTTCTCTGTTTTCTGAGGATGGGCATTCAGCTGCAATTCAGTTTGTAGGGAATCTGGACCTTGGGACGCAATTGTCACCGAGGAGATGTTGTACCGAGCCCACATGCATGCTAAATGATTTCTAGTCTGCTTCCCATTTATTTGGGCCGGAATTCTGAGATACTGCTTTCCGAGCAATGTGAGAGCTGCTGGGTCGCCACGCGCACTGTTTCAAAGAACGCGTGATCACCATTCAAGGAAATCCAAGCCATCCGCGTTCAATTCACAATTGCTGCCTGCGTGGTGAGTGGGCCATCTCAGTTTTCGCATGTTGTCATCTTGAAAATTCAGGCATCCTTTTGTAACGTTCGCCTGCTCCAAAAACTGATGTGATTACACCCAATCCAAAAGTGCAGAACAGCAGAAGGTAGTTCCAGCTGGTGGGCCGTTGTCATCCACCTTTTCCCTTGTCTGCGAGGTCACAGAAAGGAGCTTTATAGAAAAATCAGACACTGTAACCCATGATATGACGATCCAAGCCTTTGATCTTACGATTTTTCTTGTGGGTTAGTGATGATTTGCTAAAACCCATCAACTATTCAATGACAATCATTTATCCATTTGCCAAAAATCTTTCTTTCTGTTTACAATCTGAAGCAGGTTTGAAATCTGGTGCACCAGGACGAGAGGATTCCAGAGTTTTCTTTCATGGCAAAACATCAAATGGCTGCTTCTGAGATGTCGAGTTCATGGCCGGCCAAACGGCAGTGGCAACAGTGTAAAAAGATGTACAGTTGTCATTTGAACTTACCACCACCCAAAAACTGATAAATTAAATAATGATAATAATAACAGAAAAAATTACTTTATCTGACATCCGAAAAGAAATCTCAAATTGGCGGGTGACCCTTCTAGAATCAAGCATCAATATTGGCTTTATCCCGAGCAACAAATGCCCCACGCGCCAACCATGTCCGCGTAATTTTAAGAGCAAGCAAATATGCAATAGGCTGGGAAAATATTCACCGCCGAGGTGTGCGTTTTCGGTCCGAAAGGCTCAGCTAATGATGAAAGTTAAGATCCGGAAATCTCTTATGGGTCTAATCTCTCTCTAATTCAATCATGAATCATCAACTGCATAGCCGTACTAAGATAGTGTTTTGTTTTTTTCTCATCATTTACAAGTATTAGCCGTGTATTATTATTATTATTATTATTATTATTATTATTATTATTTGGAAATTCCATCATTAGTGGAGCCATCACTTACCTATGCGTATGTTGACAAGTTAACTTCATGAGCCTACTTTACAAAAAAGTTGAAGCGCATAATAGCTTGCTTTGATGCCATGCCATGTACAAAAGGTGTGCCCCCCCACCAATTTCGATTGATACAAAAGGTACTTCGTCCATATGCAAATATTTCATCTTTTTATTAATGTAATTAATTTTTGATTAATATACATCGGTTAAATAAATTGCTCAATTAGCTAGCTAGTGAGACCTGTCAAATAAAACTTTTCGAAGCGAATATTTTCACCATTAGAATTCGGCTCGTTTCTACATACTTGCAATTATTCAAGCCGATGTCTGGATCTCAACAAATTGTGATGCGCAAATTTAAGGATCTCAACAAATTATGAGGCGCAATATTATGGATCATTTAAGCAGGATGGACTTCTTCCTCGCCAATTTTGGACAGTTGCTATAATTGATTTATTAACCTAAAATCATCAACCTACTCATCTATCCAATTTCACAACATTTCTTAGAGGGCATTGTAGAGTATGAAGAAGCAACATTTTTATGACTTCCCTTATGAAAACATGATATATGTATATGTATATAATGCGGTAAGTAATATATCAAACAAAAGAGACAAATAGATAATCCTTGAATTATCATGCTACTTCAAAACTAGGGTCTTCCAGGGTTCACCACATCCGCATGTGTCATGTTGTGTTTTGGGCGAGGGTGACAGCTTGGTAAAAGTGAGGGAGCACATGCTAAAAGGTGACTTATAAGAATCTTTGCATGACAAGCTATCATAACGGGTGACCATGTGCTGAATCTGTTCATCATGTTTTCAAACAACAAAAGATCTCTATCTCTATATATCTTGACTTTGACGGCCTGCCCTGCTGCCGACTTTCTATTTGGAGTTTATCCTTTAAATTCTTACATGCATGCCATATCTTTTTTTTTTTTTGGCTTGGATTTTACTAGTTGAAATCCATATCGGAAAGCATATCTAAATCACTGGGCCTATATGGCTTTTGGAAAAGAGGCCATATATGTAGCTTTACACAATTATAAATGGCCCTTGTTTTTTAGATATTTGCGTAACGGAGCGTGATGGAAATTAGGTGGTGTTTCGGTGCTGGGATAGACGTGCATAAGCCTATAAGGGTGTGTTTTGTACTAGAAAGTCTGTTAAAAAAGAACAAAATGATACAAGTAATTGCATATATCAAAGTTTGCATTAAATAAAATTAAAAATGATTGAAAAACGAGAACATGTACTATCATGGATCTATGACGTTTATTTGCATAAAGGGTCCATCTGGGGAATATATATTGAGGAGCAATCTATATTCAAAACTGAGAACTATAATGTGCAATTATGCAACGTTTGAAATCCTCCTAAACACTGAGTACCAAATTACCGATAGGAGCAAGGATGGTGTTAGCTCAAAAATCTATGTAGCATAGACCCAATTTTTAGTCTTTAAGCATTGGACCATCCATCATGATTCAACAGCGACATGTAAAAAAGACGCCCCTCAAGACATTCGGATTAAAAACAATAACGGCCGCTGGAGATTGCAAATTATGTTGCTTGCAACTCGTTAGATAAGCTGGAACGATCGAGTTCCTTTTGGGGATTGCAAACCCTTGAATTGCTTGGCGAAGCACGCTGCACTCGAGGAATGATATTAGGGGTGCAAGTCGGTTCGGGTAGGGGTGGAACCTACCCTTACCCATTTTTTAAAAACGTCTACCCTACTCTATTTTAGACCGGGTCGGTCCGGAGCCTACCCTACCCAATTTTTTCAAGTGCGGGTCGGTTCCGGCTCGGTTCTAAATCGGTTCCTAAAACCAGAAATGTCAACAAGACTTATACACAACACACAAACTGTAAACTTGAATTTGAATAACTGAAAAAACATATCAAGTTGGAGACATTGATACATGTAGAAATTTTCACAATCAAATAGCAAATAACCTGTTTCACTTGATAAAATTTCACAACCAATCACAAAATTAATATCCAAACAACCCATCAAACATCTGTACAACCTTCTAAATTGAAAAATTTTCAACCAAACACAATATCAAGCTCCAAATAACCTGTTTTAGTTGTTAAATTGAACAACCTGTTTAACATTTTGAATATCTAAAACAAAGACAAATAATATCAAAACAAATTAAAGTAAAAGTTGCAAATGCTTAAGTCGTTGCCTTAACACTTCAATGCATCACACCTGTTCCATGTGTTTTCTTGGAACAATATCAAGTTCCAAGATCGTCTGTCACATTTCAATCCTGAAATTAAGAAATTCAAGAAGCAGCTAATTGAATGCAGGAGAAAAACAGATGCATGTTCTGTTAAACTCCCCTATATCTCATGGAAACAAATTTGAAACAAAGACAAATTTAAACTCCCCAATCTTGGCCAATGTTCAGCAAACACAGACTCTGACCCCAGCTCCAGCAATGTGAATATGCTGATAGGCATGGCAGAAGAGATGTTGCAGCAGAACGTGGAATTGGTGCTCTTTTGGGGGAAGAGGATTGGAGAGCAAACAAACTACGAGAAGCTAGACAGTAGCACAAAAATGTCCACGAGGCGAAAATGCTGCAGTTGGAAATGGAGCTTACCGACGGCGAAGGATGCACTGGTAGCGGCTTACAGGGCAGCGGCCGATGGGAATGGAGGACAGCGGCGTTCAAACGACAGGAGGACAGCGTGTGGCTGTGCGCTGATCGCTCGAAAGTGATGGATCTAGGTAGGAGATGGCGTGGTTTGGAGGCTGGAACGAAGGGAGTCGACGGCGACAGCAGCGGGCAACGGAAGCAGGGGGCGATGGCTGATGGATCGATCTTGCAAAGGAGTACTCGGAGCCGGAGAGCAGAGGGTGATGGATCTTTTTGAAGTCGAAGGCTCGAAGCTGGAAGCCAGCCATCGAAGGCTCGAAGCTATGAGGCACCGAGGCAGTGAGGAACGAGATCGCCGTCGCCCGTCGCTGATGAATACGAGGGGTTTTAGCCTTCAAGTTTGGTCTGTTTGGCTACGGGATTAGGGATTTAGGGCTAGGGCACTAAGGGTAGCAACTATAAGATATGTATATATACAGCACATGCAATTCGGGTCGGTTCCGAGTACCCGGTACCTGGAACCAACCCTACCCAAATTCCTACAGGTATTTTAGAACCGGAGCCGAACCGACCCTATTTAGGGTACCCATCGGGTCGACCCGTGGGTACCCGGACCGACTTGCACCCCTAAATGATATACAAATTTAGTCACCGGTAGCTCAGAGAGGAAACCATGTGGGGCATCCTAGACTTCCTAGTTCGTTTGTGTTAGGGTTGAAAATTTTAAATTTAAATTTAATTTATAATCATTTTAATTAAATTTATTTTAAATAAGTATGTTATACAAATCACAATTTAAAGAAGAGTATTGATTCAATTCGGGCTTCACGTGTTTTTTAATTTTTTAAAGTTTTTAGAATCTAAATCGTTTATCATATTTCACACATTTTTTATTACACTACCTAAAAATTATTTTCTTTTAGAAACTTATATTTTGTACAGAGTAAAATTGTTAAGGTATGTTTGGTAAGCACTAAAACTTTTTCAACTAAAACTTTTCATTTTCTATAATTATTCTATTTTTAATTATTTATTCACATTTTTCTATACAACAATCCACTTTTCAATCATTTCTATATAACTATTTATATAATCAATCTATCTATTTTAATTTTATTTTCTTTATTCTTCATCGTTACCTTATTATATCACATTATTTTCCACTGATTCAAAAATATTTTATTAAAATTTTTATCATTTTCCAAACACACTTTATGGAGAAAATATATAACCACTGATATCTTAAAAATATATAGTTTTATAATGTATATAATTTTGGAATCATACATAAATACACTTGAGTAAACATGACAAAGTAGTTTAGAATTAAAGATTATTTTAAAATATAAGTAATGCAAAAAAATTGAAATTATGTGGTATAAATTAGGTTGTTGTTACAATTCAAGATCTGATTGTACCTAATCTTGCTAACCCATTTTCTCATTTCTCCAACCCAACCTAGCCGATTTTTGGCTTGAAGTGGACAATTGGTCCGGGTTGAACACCATCCAGACTCGGTGGGTGGCTCCATATCCAGCCCAACCGTCTAATGTTCAAGTGCTACGAAAGCTTTCTGCAGCTGAGTTGACAAAACAAAGCACGGTCCAACATTATTAAAAAGAAAAAAAATCAGCCATTCTTTTACAATAAACATATTTTAGTTGATCTAAAGTTAATGTCGTCGTATTATTCCCTTTCAGCTCTATATTTTATTCAATCCCACCTCAGCTTACATGATTCAGAACCTGAGCGTGAAGGAAGATGGTGTGGCCGAGGATCAAATATACATTGGGCCCGTAATTAGTGTCCTTCATGGGATATAATTAAAGTGCTTTGAGTGGCTTTAAAAAAAGTGCCTTTTGGTGCCTTGAAAAACGAGGAACAAGGAAATAAACGTAAGAAAATGAAAGGCAGAGATGAAAAGATAGGAATAAAGTGGGTGTGGTTGATCCATAAAGCTGGCTTTCTATCAACAAACAGCATGCATTGTCTCCTTTCGGGTTGCATCCAATCCTCTCCCTCTCGTGGTCACATCTTATTAATTTTTCGACAATGCAAAGCTTCATATCAGTCTTCCAAATTCCAGTGTTTGTTTTATACGACCAAATTATCCGAGGCTTTTTTATTTTATTGTATTCAAATTCCAATTTTAGGCTTTTTATTAATAATAATTTGCCATGATATATGATATTATAATCAAATATTTTTAAAACTCTCAGGCCACGAAGAGACTTTTTTGTAAATACCTTAGTCTAGGGAGGAATTTGTAAAACACCCACTATTATGGGAAGACTGCAATTATGCCACCCACATTTGCAGGATTTCGAAACCACACCAAGGGAACATCTATTCACAACACGTGTCATCAGGGCATTTTAGGTTATCTTCGTTTTCCTTATAATGTCACTTTATTTCTTATCTTAGTTCTCTTATTAACCATGAGCATGATATTGTTAATCCAAGCTAAAAATATATATTTTTTCATTTTTATTTTTTTAAGATCATTATCTGAAATATATTTAACTCATATACCAGGTTTTATCATTTTTAAATATATATTTGAAAGTTAAAACAAATAAGAATGACAAAAATACTTGAAATTTAAATATATAAATATATATATATCTAAATATTATAAAACTTGATATATAAATTAAATAACAGGTTATTAAATATAAAAAACAGAATTTATAATCTACACTAACAAATGAAACAGTTAACACCGGTTAACTGGATGGCTACTCATTTTATTATTTGTATATTTCAGCATCTTCATTTTAGCTATAGGTACATTTACGTTGGCCTTAATTCACGACTCAATATTCCTTTCCTAGATCATGACAAACCGAAGCGACAGTCGAACGAGCATATCATCCCCTCGCAAGAGTGTCGAAGTATCAAACGCAACTGCGGCTTTTCTTATAATTCTATTATTATTATTATTATTATTATTATTATTATTATTATTATCTTTTTTTCCTTTTTCGTATTTTCATGCATATGGAGAAGAAAAACAAGGGAGAAGAAGCTCGGAGATGTTGAAATTCTCGTGATGGTGGGCCACACCGAGCAGGCGGCAGCTTTACACGTTGGCAGACATTGTCATTACCCTCATGGCCTCTAATCATCATCACGCACCAAACAAAAGGGCCCATTTCGGTAGTCCACGGCTCGTAACAACCGATAGACAGCTACCCTTTCAGTTTGGCCACGATGATATGAAATGGCCCATCTCAACGGGAAAATCTCACCGACGGCCAAATCAACGGCCCAAATTTAAAAAGAAACCCTTAAATTATGGGAAAACCCAAAGGCAACATGACGATAAAATAAATTCAAGCAATCAATCCGGGAACAATCATTGGTGCAAGGCAGACGAATCGATTCCAATGCATGATCTTAACCGTTAAATCACGCATAGAAGTTGATTTTGGCAACCAATAGAATTCCTTAACGTCCGATAATGCATCGAAATAATTTGGTGGCTATAATTGACCAATAAATATATTTTTCTGCATGTTCTAACATCTAAAATGATATCGTTATTTGGACGGTCCCGATCAAAGTAACACAATAGCAGGTATGATTACGTAAGAGTTTTCTCGTTCATTAAACTGTGGTTAACAAACACGCTTGTTCTTATCGCGCCTATATATGAAGTCTCGCCGGCTTATCTGCTGCTGATGCTTCCCAACTCTCGCTGCTGCGAAAGAAAATCTTAAACATTCGAAACTCGATCACGTCAAAATCTTTTGCCCGATACATGGACGAGTCGTGGCGTCTGCGTATCGGATCGGGTATCCCGCGCCCGAATTCCACCGATCCCTTCCTCGGCGATTCAACTCGCTCCTCGCTCTCCGAGTCGGAAGCGCTCGACCCGGCCGACTTCAACGATGTCTTTGGCGGCCCGCCGCGGAGCGTCTTCTTCCGGCAGCATTCCGGCGACTACTCCTCAACATTCTACGACGAGATCTTCAGATCCGGGACGGAATCCGAAGCGCTGGCGAGGAAGGGGAGGAACCTCCCGGTGTTCAAAATCCCTGCGGCGCTGGCCAGGCGAAACGGCGGCTTCTACGATGACATCTTCGGGGTGGGGGACGATCGGCGGTCGAGATCGAGATCGAAGTCGAACTCGTCGTCGGTGCTTAGTTCGGAGGATCTGAGTCCACTCCGTCCATCGGGAAACGACGACGGCGGTTTTGCGTCCTTCGCTTCGAAGCTCAGGTACGTCATTTTCAAAACCTTCTGAATGCTGATTGTCCAGCCCCCCTGCGGGGTCTGCGGCGGAGAAATTCGCGGCTGCTGAGATTTATAGAATTGACCATTTTACCCTTATTCGTACGGAAATGATTTATCTTCACGGCCCGCGATTCGCGGGAGACAGAAACTGAGGGCGTTCGTCCGTTTGTAACTTTTTTGGATGCGATTTGACAGTTTTGGAAGTCTTGAAGGCCAGGCAAGCAGAAAAGAGAGTGCATTTGTAGCTTCGTGCGTGCGCATGCATAAAATAGCACTTTTTTCCAAAATTATTTCTTTTTTTATAGCAAAATATTTCTAAAAATTATTGATTCCTGAATTAACATACCGAGTATGTAGTTTCAGAAAAGTTGTCTGAGTAGAATAATTACTCTTTAAAAGCATCCGTAACATGCTGGCAGATGAGTAATAGTTCAGTACTTAGGAAGCATGAAGGCTCCATGTATATCCTTTATTTTTTAATTTTAAAATATTTTTTAAAATTTAAATCATTTGTCATATTTATCTGTATATGTTTACTTAAGATTCTAAAAATTGCGTCTATTGTAAATTTTCAAGGTTGTTTGATAATCAATAAAACCTTTCAAAATAAAACTTTTCAATTAAAACTTTTAATTTTTCATAATTATTCTATTTTTTAATTACATTTCTATCATATAGCTACCGTACTTTTTAATTATTTATACAAAATTACTACAAAGTCTAACTTATCTATTTTAACTTTATTATTCTTTTTACGTTTCATCATTACTTTTATGATATCTCATCATTTTTTTTATTTCAAAAATTTTCATCGAAAATTTTATCAATTCCTAAATACACCTTAGATACTATAGTTTTTTAGGATTTTTAATAATTTTATATTTACTCTTAAAAGATGTTTTTTTAGGAAGTATAAATTTCTGAAGAAAATTTTTTTAGCATGATAAAAGAAATGTGTTGAAGCTAAATATTGAATCATTTCAGTTGTAATTGCATTGAAAACATCCTCGGAAAACGCCTAATTAATTTGTCAGTTTTAAACTTATTTAAATAAAATATAAATAAGGTCAAAGTGCAAGTCCACTGTCCATCATGATCTGAAAAACTGTGGCTTTACTGATATCAGAAAGATCTAGACCGTTCATCATGATCTGAAATGGAATTTCGATTCCAACGGTGAGGATATAATGTGGCCGGCGTTGGCCCAATCACGGACTGATATTTCCGTGGGCCAAGGCGCAGAACTACAAGCACCTTCTCTGGAAACGTTTCAACCCATGCGTTTACTTGATCAGGCCCATCGTCATCCCCTGCCGACAAAGCTCAGCTTCGTCTTCTTCCTCGGCCATCTCCAGAGAGCAGAGGAAACAAGGAACCGCCGGCGTCCCATGCACGCGCGCGTCATTCACCGACTTCCAATTCGAGGGAAATCCCGCTGCCTCTGACGAGCCGCTGTCGAGGTCGCCTCTCGGGTATTCCCAGCGGATGCCCTCCCCGGAGATCATCACCGTGGAGCCCAGTTCGTATCGGAGCGTGAAGATATTGTTCGAAGAGGTGGAGGCTGAATCGCCGTCATCGGTGATCTCATCGGTGATCTCATCGGTGGGCCCAGGCCCAGATGCCGATGCTAAAAACCAAGACCGATCCATGCAAGACTGGGAAGAAGATGAAGAGCCGGAAGAAGCTGAATTTCTGAGCTCTTATGTTATAGAAATTCTGCCTGATAGGCGAGAAGAGGCTGAGGAGGCCGTGGCTGTGGATGAAGCGATTGCATGGGCTAAAGAAAAGTCGGGAGCTGTATGCACTGATGTTTTGAAGGAGTTTGATCGAGAAAAGGAACACAGAAGAGACCCATTTGTGAAAAAAGATGAAGGTATGCGATACAACTCACCTTTTTTTGCTTCCATAGATCTTTGTAAATGTTACAAGATAATGATCTTGTACACCCAGTTGAGGCTCAACTAAAGTAACTATTTCGCGTACATTAGTTTTTTTTTTTGAGTTTATATGCTAAATTTTGAATTCTCATATATACTTTTTTAAAAATTTAAAAATTTCACCAATCTAACATTTAGTCGTACATGAAAATTTTTTCACCTATCATTATCCCTCTCTATCTATTTACACGGTTCTCTGTAAATTGGGCGATTTATAAGCGACCTAAAAAGAATATATTTTAAAATTTTTTATACATGTACGAACCCTACTTAGAATTTATGAAATTTGTAATTTCTTCAATTTTTTTGTTATTTTTTTTTTGTTGAAAATCAATAAAAAGAACATGGATACATGAGACAGGTAATTTAGTATTTCTCTTTTAACTCTGGCAATTTATGAGCACTCATTATAACCTGTACACATTATATATGGCGCAGCAGGGATTCGCTACATTCCGGAAATCGATGTCCAAGTCCAACGAGAGCACGAAAACACCAGACTCCTCTTGGTAAATATAGTATTTCTTCTTGATCAGAAAATATATCTCGTTAAAACGATAAAACGTTAGAAAAGTATCTTATTTTGGCCCTTTTTTCATGTTTGTTTGTACGACAGGCCAAGGCCTCTGAGGAATTGAGAAGATGGGAACTGAACATAGAGAAACCTAAACCGGAAAAAGACGTAAGATTTTGGTGAATTATTGTGTAAGTTGAATTTTTAGTGTCTGAACGTAACCAATTGTGTTAAATGCTTGTATATACATGCGAGTGTAGGACTGCATGTAGTAGAGTGATTTGAAAAGACATTTGTCATCGTTTTTCCTGGAAGATCTTGTGTTTTATACATGCATATAACCCATCTAGTCGTGATAATTTCGTGCTGGCGTGCGGTTGTTTCCTTCAACATCCATGTCTGAATCATTTGAAAAACTTGGAAATAGCTTCGACAGGCGTCCGAGAAATTAACTTATGATGGATCTGTTCAGAGGTTATTATTTTTAAAACAATGTTACTGGGCAGCGATATTTAGCATCATGAAAAACGTTAATTTATAGAAGGCATTAGCACCTTATCTAATTATCTTAAGTGAATTCGTAGATGGCGATGGAAATGCTGGAGGAGGACATTAGCCAGTGGTCTACTGGCAAGGAAGGGAACATTCGCGCCCTGCTCTCCACCCTTCAATATGTAATTACTTTCCCTCGCCCCTACTTAATTTCTCAGGAAAACTATTCTTTTGCATACTTTAGTTTCCACAGGTTATGTGGAAGGATAAAAAAAACTGAGCTCAGGGAAGGGTGGAATATAATATGGTATAGTAAGAGATGGGGGTAAAAATAAAATCAATAAAAGGACAGTCCAGTGCATTAAACTCCCAC
Source organism: Annona cherimola (assembly GCA_030490835.1). Taxonomy (NCBI): domain Eukaryota; kingdom Viridiplantae; phylum Streptophyta; class Magnoliopsida; order Magnoliales; family Annonaceae; genus Annona; species Annona cherimola. The sequence continues at coordinate 9,135,972 of CM059975.1, read as the reverse complement.
ACGCGCAGTATATTGGGAAGGTCTTACTTTTTTAGGTCTATACTGACCTCTTAAGTCACGCGCCCCATTCTTAAAATAAAATAAATATGATTTTAAATAATAATAATAATAATAGAATATTCGTTGGTTGTGAATTCAGATTTTGTGGCCCGACAGTGGGTGGGTGCCCATCCCTCTGACCGACATGGTTGAAACATGCCATGTGAAGAAGGCGTATCAGCGAGCGAGGCTTTGCCTCCACCCGGACAAACTGCAGCAGAAGGGCGCAACCACACCCCAGACAGTCGTTGCCCAGAAGGTTTTTGCCATCCTTCAGGTGCCTTCTCCACTTCTAAGTTCTAAATGGATAGCTGCCTGGCTCTGGAAACTTTTCGAGACGTCACCAAGTTCCAAAACAAAATGTTTGATTATGTTGCAGGAAGCATGGGATGAATTTATCGCTCCGGACCTGTTGACCAGATGATCAAGATGAGCTAGCTCTTTTGTGCTCAAACCCAAGCCATCTAAGTTCAATTTGGAAACAAGCAGATGACACCCTTTTTCAATTTGGAAGCAAAGGCCAGAAGGTTATGTATGGAGAAATTGGGCGGTTCGTTGAGGAAATGGGAATTCTCCACTCTCCAGTGTCAGCCAAGTGGATTTGCTGACTGGCATGGCATTCGCGAGCTGACGCAGTTCCTAATTCCTATACACACCAGACGGTCGCCCTTCTCTGCACATGTTCATTGTTCAGACATTCTGTTTGTAACTTACAGGAATTGAGGAACTTCTATTCCTTTTCTTTTCTTTTCTTTTTTTTTGTTTTGTTTTTGTTTTTGTTTATTGGGTTTTTCTTCCTGAGACAGTTCCTGAGTGACTATCAAACTGGTCCGGGAAGATCAGATTTTCTTGTTCATACAGACGATAGGCATGATAGGAGTGATTTATGGTTGAGAGTAATTTGTTGTAAGTATTCACTTCCACCTCGATCAGTCAGTTTCAAACCAATTAATTTGTTCCTATTTTGCACTCAAATTAATTAAGTCTTCAGAAAATGAAACGAAAATTAAAAATCGAAAACATAATGCAAAAATGTAACCTTTCACAAGTTGGAGTACTAATAAAAATGGTTAATTACAAAAGCACCGCAATTTCGAAATTTTGGATTTGTTAGAAATTCCACTAAACGTTTGAAATCTTACTTGCCAAAAAGCATCTACATGTGCAAAAATAATCATGTTAGCCCGGACAAAGTAAATAAGTTAACCTAACTCAAAAAACTCATTTTAAACACTTTCTTTCTCCCCCCCCCCCCCCCTAAACTTCTTACTATAAATGTATTTAACATATAAACTAAATCTTACTATTTTTTAATGTGTATATTTTTTGAGATTTTTAAATATAGAAGTATTTTAAAATAGCTAAAATAACTTTATGTTCAAGTATCTCAAAAAATATATGCATATATCCAAAAATGACAAAACTTAATTTTTATGTTAAACGCGCTTCAATAAACAAATATATGAAAAAAATATTTTAAATGAGTTTTTTAAATGAGCTAAGTAAGTCATTTACTTAACCCGGCTAACGAGATCATTTCTGTATGCGCGTGGCTTTCGCCCATGTCAGAAATTGACACAGACAGGCACATGATTTGTAGGAAACTAATAACCAGGTACATGATTTTAAAGAGAGATTTTCGAGCGGACAATATTAGAATGTGCCTCATTTTTCATATCTTCTCTTCTCTATTCATTTGCTTGTCCAACCAAAACTAAATTGCAGTATCAATTATTAAAAAGGTAATCATCGACCTAGATGGATTGTGCACCTACCGAAAACGGAAAACGGAGCAAGCCGATCTTCACCTGCCAAAGCAAAAGAGCGTTTTTCTTTTCTGCCTCCTTTTGCTTCAAGTAGTAACATTCATCAGAAGTTTGACATGCAAGATTCGTGCAAACCCAGCTCGGAAAAAGAAAAGAAAGGAAAAGAGCAGAACAAGGACTGAATCTTCTTCCTTGTTTTTATTACTAATTTTTATGGGTTTTCAGAAGTACTAAACATTGAACCCCAGACAAGCGAACAAAGAAAAACTCACTTTGAATGGCCGCAACATCCGAGGGGCCTTTCTATTCCCTATTTCTTTATCTTTTTCTACATACATTTTGCAGGTTTACAGTTTTCCCAATTGGGATTTGCCAAAGCAGCTGAATGGATCACAGCACAGCACTGGCTGGGAATGGGATGGGTGAAATTCTCTGCAGACTAAAAAAGTGGGTCAGGATATACCGACTCCAGCGAATCACTATGCCATAATTCTTCGTAAGTCACAGAATCAACTACTTGCTGACAAGCTCAAATACACGTTGCAGAATGGCCCTGGCCATGCAATAGTCAGTGCTGGATGCATCCAATAGGCTGCAATGAGTCCTTGGTAACAACAGCCGTTCTTAGCTGAGTGACATGATACCAAGGGATTTAGATCTACACAGGAAGAATTCTGATCCTCTGGAAGAAGCAAAACTATTGAGGGAAGAAATGATGATAAAATGCTTCAAAATAATGGAATGAATATTAAAAGAACAATTTCCGGGGATAGATCAGATGATCTAACCACACATTATCTTCTTCCTCCATGATTGTTGAAGAGAACATAGGCTTTTCATTTCTTTCTAGAAATGACTCGATGTGTCAGATCAACAAGTGCCCGTCTAGAGATCCGGACATCTTCGTCGTCGCTCTCAGGAAGGGAATCGATTGCGGCGGCAGCACGATTGGCATAATCTGCTGCTAATTCCTGGGTCCTCTGAATTCCATGACTCTTTCCAAGATAATCAAGCGCCTGAGCATTTTAAAGAAAAGCAGATCAGAAGGCAGGTCAACCCAAAGAAAATTCAGGTTGAGGTAGGGATCCCAACCAGGTAATCTTTGACTCATGCTTATACATATAATGCTGACAAATGAATACATTATATGTGTCTCCAAAAGTAAAGTCAGAGAAGTTTGCAAGGCATCATGAACTTACAAGTTCAATATTTGAAGGGTTATCAAAGCCCTGATCAACCACTCTGCGCAATTGAGGAAACTCTTCCACGGCAAAGAGTATTGGCGCTGTTATAATCCCCTATAAATTTGGCAAATTTCATCAGAAATGCAATTCTGAAACCTAGTAAGACTGTAAAGACAGAACAGATTGACTCAAACTGGTCATCAATGGGATAACAAATACAGAATTTTGAGAAATCTTGATGGAGATCCTCTGAGACTCTTGTTCAGTTCCAAATACTCCCATCATCATCATCGTAAGTCATTTCCCACCTAGGTGAGGTCGGATTTCCAAATACTCCCATGCAGATCAAAAATATATATTTATTAAAATTTGTGGCGGTTTTGGGAATCTTGTTTCTTTCTTTTTCACAACAGTTGACTTCTTGTTGAGGTTGGTCAATTTCCTGGCTCATCCATGTTTCCAGAAAGGAATATTTCGAGTCCTGGCTTTACTTGGGCTTCACCTCGTTCCCAATTCCCATACCTCTTCCCATCTCTTCCTGAAAGTGTTGGAAGTCAGATGCTTTCCTTCATTCTACCCTTTTGTTCCAGAATCAGACAGGCAAAGAAAAAAAGACAGTCTTAATTTCAGTTCAGTCCAAGTTGACACCATTAGAGAACCACAGAATGAAGAAGGCCTCATCCACTTGAATACCAAACAGACACAGGCTGAAGATACTTAAGATAATGATCGTTAATTTAGAATAAGGGCCCCATCCTTTCCCACAAATGAATCCTCTAGCATTATAAACAGATGATCCATGAAGTCATGTAAAAATGTTCCTTTATGTCTGGAGAATCCGGACCCACCAAATTGGTGACTTTGAGGTAAAAGATGCAGATAACATTTTTCTTAGCTGCATTCAAAATCAATAAAACTGGGGAAGTTGCTCTTCATTGAATAATTGAGAGCACCTTCACTGAGTTTCACAAAATTCTATTAAAAATCAAGTATGAAAAAGCACAAAAATTTAACCAATCCAGCTAGTGAAAAATAGGAAGGGAGAAATGGAAAATACATGACGGATGTCTGATAAGGAACCCTTTCCAAGAGAAGTAGATGTGCCAGTGAAATCAAGGACGTCATCAATCAGCTGAAATGCCAATCCCTGGGAGGCCATCAAAGATTAATCAACTGCAGGATAACCATAGAAATAAAGAAGATTAATTGAGTTCCAAGCAGATTGTTAGATCCAGTACTGGCACCTCCCAACCCCTCCAGTTATTTCCAAATAAGCCAAACAAGAATAGGCAATGTAAGCTTCGCTTCAGATTAGTTAGATCAAGTAGATGTCCCAACTTGATATGTCTCAGTCCTCTAATCAGGTAGAACAAAGAGTACAAGTATATGGCAAAGGAAAGACCTCACTCTCTGTCAATGATCCATGATGTAGAAACTGAAGGGTCAATAGCTTGGATCTCATTATTCTAGCACAATAACACATGGAAGTGTGCAGAGGATGAGGTATCAACCATTCATGCAAGGGGATTGAACCAAGACACTTACATCTTGAAAGATAAGGAAAGCAACATACCAGATTTCGTCCATAGTCATAAGCGAGCATTGAAACTTCAGCTGTCTGTCCAGCTAGAATAGCAACGGCTTTGCAACTGTTAGAAATCAATGAAGCTGTCTTATAGTATGTCTTCTGCAAGTAATATTCCATGCTGCACCACAAAAACAAATGTTAGCATGGCATTAATGGGAAGAACGCTGTTATTAGCAAAGCAAGAAAACTGATCCAACAATAGAAATACCAAAGATATTAGGGTCCATTTGGGAATAGGAAAGGTTAAAAAAAATTACCCCTTCTTCCTACACACTTTTTGATATAATTTGACATATCTAAACTCTCTATGATTATCTCCACATTCCATTCATTTTTTTTACATATTTTCGTACAATTACCCTATCAATTTTAAGTTTATTCTTTTTCATTCTTAATTATTACCCCTATCATATCACATCACTTTCTCACCCAGAATTAGAAAAGGCAGCAGAATGTTGGTAAAATCAATCAGAATGGCTACGCAAGAGAAAATGAGGGCAAGATGCCAATAACTTCAACAGTGAGTCGATGGCATACATGGGGAATCACAAAAACCGAGATGACAATCCTAAGCTAAAAAGCAATAAGCATTTTCACCTAAGTTTCAAGAAACAACAGAATAAAAATAAAAATAAAAATAAAAGTTCTAAGAAACAATCACATTGAGTGGACTCATGTAGGAGGTGGAGAAAAAGACATTCTTTGGTCTCCCAATTTGATCAATAAATTCAGCCATTGAGGGATTTTCAGTCACAGAAATGGGAGAACAGACAGCACTGGGGAAAAAAAACTATAGGATTCAGTACATATAGTGACCCATCCGCTTCATATAAGCTTCTGCCATTCAGACAATTAAAATACTTCTCTCTTTTAAATTCTTTTCTGATGACCAGTGGTCAGAACTCAAGAGGACCCAAACACTAATGGCTGCCCGTCAGATGACCTTATCAGTTTCAATAGTACCATCACTAATCAGATGACTTGAACCATCAGATTCATCCTAATAAGCATGTGCCTTTTTGATGACTAAACTGCCAGGTGTGAAGATAAGCATGTGCCTATTTGTAGTTTTGTACACAAATAGACAGAAAGAGGACAGTGATGATGTCAAATTTCAACACATAAAAAATTAGTACCTAAAATGTTGGTCAGATGTTGTTGTCATTTGCATTGTTTCTCCTGTAACAAGATGCTCTACAACAGTTGCCAGTAATGAAACTACCTGCAGGTACAGAGTGAACGTGCCCCAACAAGTTAAAGAACCAATGTTAAAACTAAGGCAACACAATGACAAAGAAGTCTTAAGAGTATGCAGGCTCTTGGATAACTAATGTCACAAGAACTTCCACCATATACATACATGCCTGAGAGGTGATCCCATGTGGCCGGCCGCATGGGACCCTCCATGCATCTGGCCGGGACACCCTCCCCCCACAACACACACACACACACGCAAATTTTTTTTTTTTTTGAATTTTTTTTTCATAAATGTGTAGAGTTAGATGTATTTAGCATATAAACCAAGTTTTACCATTTTTGGATGATTTTAAGTATTTTTTATTTTTAAACACATTGGCATTTTTCGTAATTTCTGACTCATAAAATTACAAAAATGTCATTGTGTTTAAAAATAAAAAAATACTTAAAATCATCCAAAAATGGTAAAACTTGATTTATAGGTTAAATACACCTAGGGCCACATGGGATCATGTCTCTACATGCCTTGTGTGTGTGAGAAAAGCATGAAGAAAGCTCTGCACATTTATGAAAAAAATTTAAAAAAGGTTCCCACGGCCAGATGCATGGAGGGTCCCATGTGGCTGGCCGCAGCGGATCACATCTCTACATACCTTGTGTGAGTGAGAAAAGCATGAAGAAAGTTTATGACTTACAAAGTTATGCATCAATGAATTACTAAAGATGAGATAATTAGAGTGGCCAGACTAATGAAAGGAAATGAGGCAGAAGACTTCTACTGGTGTCTTTATGTGATAGCACAAAATAAGCATGAACTAAAAGTAATTCTTTTTTTTTGAAAAAAAAAAAAAAGAACAAGAACAAGAGGGAAAAAAAAAAAGGCAAAAAATACTGAGCTCAGGTACATAAACAATGGAAACATTTGAAAATCACATACCTCTGTATTTTTTAATGACGCGAGAGCCACACAAGCTCTGGAAAGAAGAAAATCTCCTGCCAGCACAGCAAGCTGCAGCACATGAGGAAAAACTTTAGGCTAGTGCAGGAAAATTAAACACAGGCTAAACTTATGGCACCAGTCAGCTGACATCAAAGAAAATAATACAGTTTTAAGAACAAATTAAGGAAAGGACAAGGTACTACCAAAGGAAAAAAAAATGCATTGACTTAAAATAGAAGAAATAGTCGATTGAATGAGCTTAATTTCTGCTAGAAGTGAGCAAATGAGGATGAAAAGAACAGTATCAAGTCAGAATTAACAAGACAAAGCAACCAATGGAACAGATAGGATTACTCTTCTTTACAGGTCACAGAATTCATACATCTACAGAAGTACACAACCAAAAAATCCAGATTATAGACAGTCACAACGCATCTCAATTTAAGGAATGCACAAAAACTGATCTGGATCTTTTACATTCAACCATGATTAATACAAAAGAAGCTGGTGAAAATTTTATTGCTCTTTCTCAATCAGTAGGAAGGAAGCTAGCACATATTAGTAGGGGTGCCGCCGAACCCGATTTTGAACGGTGTTGAAACTTGCTTTTCCGTAACCCGAACCCGAGGAACCCGATTTGTAAATATGATAGGGTTAGGGTTCAAATGAACCCGAAGAACCCGAGCCCGATTTTCCATTTTATATTTATTATAAAATATATTATATACATACTATTTAAACAATATTTCTTTATATTCTTCATATTTTATGTTATTATATCTATATTTGAATACATGTTTGACAACTTGTAATTTTATTATAAATAAAGTATATTATTTTCATTTATATTTATTTTTTATTTCTATCATTTACTTTTACACTCATTAATTTTCTTCCTTTATCTTATTTTTTATGTTAAATTTTTTCTAAAAATATTCTTTATATTACTAGTTTTTAAAAAATATGTAGTTTAATTATATATTATTATGTTTACTTCCGTGATTTGTTATTATTATTTATTTATATGAAATTCTAAACTTATCACTTTTAAATAAAATGTAAATTCATTAACATAAATTCTAACCCGAAACTCAACCCGAACCCGATTTTCAAAAATAAGGTTAGGGTTTAGGTTTTACAAATAGGGTTAGGGTTAGGGTTAGGGTTAGGGCTGGGGTGAACCCGAGTTTCATGAGCCCGAGTTGCACCCCTACATATTAGAGAACACGAGGAAGAAAACAGAAACATGGTCAAAACAAGACAAATTGATGCCGTTCAAGATTAAATGGCCCTTAGAAATCCATATGAAAGGTAAAACAGGGAGGTCAAAGTTAAGACTTGACAATAAAGAGAGAGCAAATTATGCCGTGGGTGCATCAATGCAAGATCTCCTCGAGAACATACTTTATTTCCCATTACAAAATTCAAAGAACCAATGCCTCGGCGTGTTTCTGCATCATCTAAGACATCATCATGAAGAAGGCTTGCGACCTGGGAAAAAGAACACACCTGATCATTTGGATAAATTTGAAGTACATCTAAAGACAAGCATCTTGAATGCTACCCTTTTTCCTTTTTTGAAGTTGTAAATTCATGTCAGCATGAGAAATAAGCAAAAAGAGAAAAATTTTGACTGACATGGATCATCTCAGTGATCTCAGCAATACATTGCTGCCTAGCACGCAGTTCTGTAGATGATGTATGAAGCATTCCTTCAACCACAGACTGAGTTATGGGCATGTTCATAGCTGAAGCCATCAACAACAGCACCTGTACAGATCGAAAAACTGTCAAGTGCAAAAGGAAAATTGAAAATACAAAGATTAAACAAAAATAGAGCATTGAAAATTGCCAACAAACTCATATTGGATATCCAATAATTGTGATAGGATGAAGTTAGGCTGCATTAATCACATCCGGGCTAATGATTGGAATCAATGGGTAACATCGCCATCATGGAATGACTGTAATTTTTAATTGGCTTTTCAAAAAAATGCAATTCATATTCATATATGATTCTCTGGTCATCTGATAAAGGAGAATACCAGGCCATATACCATTGCAACTCCATGCATTCTTCCTCCCACAAGAACATGCATAACCAACATGTAAGCTTTAGACCAAATGAGTGCTCCAAATTTTTTACTGTGCCACCAAAATGCTGATTGAACGCTCTATTTCTTCCCATAATAAATATCCATAGCAATATTGCTAGCTTTGTAGTCCAGTCATAGACACAAATGATGTGTGCGTGTATTCGGGTTCAAAGTAAGGTCATAGAATTTATTACTTCAGGCACAAAATTTCTCAGTAAAGACTGAGCAGGATTAGTTTCATGGGCAGAGATCAAGAAAGTCAAATGAGAACACCAAATCTAAAAAACATAACACCAAACGAGACACGAATCGAAGCCTTTGTGCACAAATTGGAATCAAAATTCTTCTATCTGGATGTTTATGTGACCACAAAAGCACACAAACCAATTGGAGAAATGGTGCAAAAACTCAAAAATCTGAGATATTACGAATTACCGTGGGACGGAATCTCTTTCCCTCAACCCCCATCTTGAAGAAATATTCAGCAGCAGATGCCAGCTTAGGGACCTGCACAAAATGACATCATGCTGAATTCCAATCAGTTACTGAAGCACTTGTACAGTAAAACGCATTAGAGTGAAAAGGAAGCAAATGCCTGTTACCTCGGCAACCACCATTGCTCGCAGTCTATCAGCAAGGATAGATAATTCATCAGCAACAAGGGAAAAGGGATCCACTGGTTCCTGGATGACATAAATTACAGATATGTAACCATGAGAAATTAATCAAAAGCATCAATGGGCTCTCTCATCAATATACAGAGCATTGCTGGTAGATGGTTGAGAGGAATAACACAAAATTACAGCTTCATGTCAAAACACCAATAAGCAGAACGTCCACTTGTGAATTAAATAAACATTTCTGATGCCTCAAGCAGGAAGTTTGATCGCATATATGCAGGGATCATCAAATTAGATGAAATCATAAAATGCAGCCACATGTCCTTGCCGATAGTCCCTCCTAATAATTTCTTTTTGTAGACTGGGGAGAACATGGAAAAATATGACATTTCCATCCTGCCTCTGTTAGGTGCTTTAATCACATATAAGTTGGAACATTTAAAGGACATTTCTTTGCCAATTGTCGCTTCTTATTTTTTCCTATATGTGGGGAGAGAAAAATGGAAGTGAGTGGGGGGGAAGATAAGGGAGGAGCAGCAGAGAGAAATAACATGAGTAACATTATCTGTTGATCATGGATACACCAATCCTTTCCAGTGGTCTCTTTTTAATGATTCCTGCATGTGTAGAGAGTATTGAAGAAAATATGTGGGGAAGGAGACAACCCAACCACCCACATGCACGCAGACAGAGGGACAGAAGTGCATGCCTCATCTATTGCACCTAAGGGTAAGATGTTTGACATCTTCTAAGATCCTGTTCTAATTCCCTGTACATACTGCTACCAAAGAAGTTGGGGATGTTTAGATGTGAATGATGAGTCAACTATGTAGGTAATGGTAATGGATAATTTCAGTAAAAAGAGAATCGCATCAGGCCATCGGCAAGATAATACAATCAATAAAGCAAAAAAGCAGCATGATTATGAAAAGACTAGGGTTAACTATCAACAACTATAAATTGATAATGAAAAAAGATAAACCTTTGACTACAAAGAAAATAAAGTTGCCTACAGCCTGTTATCATTATTTGGATGGGAGTAGAAGGTAAGTAATATTTTATCAAGTAAACATTACTCCCTTACCCTGTAAGAAATATAATTGTACATCTAAATGGAGAGGACCTTAGTGCATGCACGTCATCTGCATGCAACAAATGCTCCACAAATGCAGTGTTAAGTGTGGATGGACTCCCAGTATGGTCCTTATTGAAATAGTGGGATTTTGGAAGAGATCCATGACCTCTACTACCTGAAATGCACACATGCTATGAACAGTGTGATGCTGAACAATCAAGTAATGAGAAACTTCATCCCAAAAAAAGAAAAAAAAAAAGTAATGAGAAAATTCACAAGGGTGGCTAGCCATTAACATTTAATATTTTTAAACACTGCTCCCATTTTTTGCTCCATACTCTGTTCAGTAATACATTAAAAAAAATCAACAATGCATGATCACTAGAATTTAATTATGGAATGACTTACCTCAACCAAGGAGCTCCTCTCCTGGTGAAGTTGATACCTTATATCATGGAAGGTATGAGAACCCAACCAGCAAGTCTCACTACCACCCAAAACCTGTTAATCCATAGAAACAATAACAAAAATGATAATAGAAATAAGAGCAAAATATAACCACAATTAGTACTAGGAGGATAATCAAAGTAATTTTAAGACAATAGTGTAACAGAAAGGTCCAAAAATGTTATCTTTAGTGTCCAAAAGTTAGGTCATTGCACAAATGAACATCTACATAAGACCAGACACAAAATCAGCTTATCCGAGAAAGCTGAGAATCTGAGACACAGAAGTTGTCCAATATATGATAGAAAATCTAGATACCCTTTCTTTTGCAAGGAAGCAGTAATGAAACAGAAAATCCAAAAATCTCAATGGAAAACAATACTACAACCCAGACACACCATATGTTAATGTAGACTGGTTGTGAAATTTAAGAGCATTAAAGGAATTTAGAACCACAGAGTTAACATCTGACATCAGTGGCCTTATTCCTGCTTTACATGAAATGCGTGCATTTTAATAATATACTTTTAGAACTTTCTGACCTCGTCATTTTCCCTCAGTTCACCCTATGCCCACTTCAATCTTTTGACTGCCCAAACATCCTCTTTAATATAAGAGTGTATCATAGCTTTTCCCCGTAAAATTCCCCTCCAACTGCATTGATATTGTGCCATTAAAACTCTCCGAGTCACACCTCCAATTCATGAACCCAGCTCGAGCACTAGCGGCAGTCTGCTCACTCCCTAGTATCTTCACAGTCATTAATCACTGAAACCAGGGATCTTACATTTGAGGTATTTGCTAGTCAGTAATAAATCTAATCTAATTCCGAGCTTCTATTTGTCTAGCTACTGAAATCGGTATTTCAATTACTCTTCCTTAATAAGTGATTTTCTTTCCTTCTTCCTTCCTTTTTCACTTTGCTTCGGACCCACTGTTGTTTTCAATCAAAAGAAAAGGCCAACTGAAATACAAAACAGCCTCTCAAAATCATCCCAGAAAACAGAAAAACAAAGAGAGCGCCAGTACGAATCATTCCAACACTCACGAAGACCAACAAAGCACACAATTTATGCCTCAAAAATGAATTTAACAATCACATTAAACAAATATAAAGCTTCGAAAATGGCACTAAACCCAGAAACGAAAAGAGCTTGCTAAATATGAACAAAAGCTCGAAAAAAATATATATTTGTACATAGAAAAAGGGAATCAAAAACCGTACCCTGGAGATATCAAGAGGCTTCCTACTGAAAGAAGAAGAAGTACAAGAAGCTGCAGACAAGTACCGCACCCTCCCATTCGCAACCTCTCCATAAAACCTCGCTTTCGAAGCTAGATTTCTCAGCGCCCATCTCAGATGCATCGTCAAACACTCTTGTATGGAGAAATAAAATGAACCCAAGGCCTGCAAATCAAGCAGAGGAGTAGATTCGATAGAGGACTTCGAAGGGAAGAAGCCTGAAACAGGCGGCGGCGGCAGCTTCAAATCGAGTGGCACAAATGAAAGTCAGAATACCAAACGAAGAGCCGAGTCCTGCAATGATCGGTTGCGGGATGAGTCGACTCTTTTAACTCGTTATGACTTTCCAAAGGGCGAGAGAGATGTTTTCTATGCTCAACAGACAGCGCCAGTAATACAGCGATACGTGTAGACGCATGCAACAACACACGCAGCCTAAAATAGAAGCGCTCGTAGGACGAGCGGGGGAAAAAGTAAGCTCTGAAACGTGTATGATTCAACACGCTGCTCGCCGTTGAACCGAGCGGATGAAAAAAACGACCTTCCGAAGGAAAATTGCGTCATAGACCTTTTAACTATACGTATTGACATTTTGGACCCCGATATTTACGTATTAGCATTTTAGACCCCCCAAAAGTTTCGACCTTTGCATTTTACCTCCCGCGCCCTCATGGCGTCAAAAAATCAGCATTTGGCCATTCAAAATGACGAGAATACCCATGACAGAAAAAGCAGAGGCCACGGCACCAAACCGCCCACCTGGAGAAAACTAAAGGTAAAGGTGGTGAGCGGCTTCGGCCACAACATCCCAAAACTAACGTGCCCATCCGCAGCCGAAGCATCAAGCAGCAACGCGATGGTGATCAGCATGGGCAAATACAACACAAACATCCAAGTGAATGTCGCAAAGCAGATGGTGACGGTGGATTCAAGAGTGGGTCTTCGGGATTTGATTAATAAGGTGGAGAAAAAAAAAAAAAAAAAAAACCTGAGCTCTTTTTCGAACTAGCAAATGACTCTCGCAAAATCTACCAGAATTACCTCAAGTTTCGCATCCCAGAGCTTCCTTCAAGAAGCCTTCTGATACCGATCTAGAATCTTCACCAAACTTCATCATTCAAGAAACAGAATTCAATTCATGAGCAGAGCAGGGAAAAATAAATCAGGAAACGGCTGGAGGGAGGGAGAAATCACATACGACGTGGAAGGGCTACAGTATTCGGATATCTTGCCGGTGCTGGAGAAGACAACAAGGGAAACCTAAGCATCACACAAAACAGTGATCTCGCTAGCTTTCTTGAGCAGTCCGGTTCTCCGTTTGGAGTAGGTGACTTAACGGCTGGCCGAGTTCTCTATCCTCTTTATCTCGATCCTCCCGCGGCCCGTCTTGATCGGACAATGATAATACAGCTATAGAAGGAGATGAGATATGCGGGGAGGAATAAGTGATTGTAGAGCAGACGGTGACGGTGGATTCAAGAGTGGCCCTCTTCTCTTAGTCACCGTCTTCCACCTTATTAATCAAATCCCGAAGACCCACTCTTGAATCCACCGTCACCGTATGCTCTGCGACATTCACTTGGATGTCTGTGTTGTACTTGCCCATGCTGATTACCATCGCGCTGCTGCTTGATGCTTCGGCTGCGGATGGGCACGTCAGTTTTGGGATGTTGTGGCCGAAGCCGCTCACCACCTTTACCTTCAGTTCCTTCAGGTGGCCGGTCTGGTGTCATGGCCTCTGCTTTTTCTGTCATGGGTATTCTCGTCATTTCGGACGGCCAGAGGCTGATTTTTTGACGCCGTGAGGGCGCGGGGGGGGTAAAATGCAAATGTCGAAATTTTTGGGGGTCTAAAATGCTAATACGCAAACATCGGGGTCCAAAATGTCAATACGCATAGTTAGAGGATCTATGGCGCAATTTTCCCACCTTCCGACCGCTGGGGCGAATATGAAAACAAAAAATACATGAGATCGTTGGCTCTGATTTTGTTTGCACCGGCTAATTCACGTACCTTTAAATCTATTTAAAAGTATTGACTTAGGTTTATTTGATTTACATGCTAAAATTGACAATTTTACTTGTATGATAAAATAGTTATTATGCATTTGGAAGTCAGAGGTTACAGTAATGGTTCAATACTTACCTGCTGCATAGAGGCTCCACGTTTTTTTTAAATTTTAAAATATTTTTTAAATATATAAATCATTTATCATTTATAATTTATAGTTTTATACATATTTATTTATTTATGTCTTCAAAAATGGCATGCATCAAAACTTTTGTATATTATATTTATGAGTTTGACTACGACACACCTAGTTCTCTTAATTTACTTTGGTATTCCCGTCAAGTTTGGGCCCCTTTCCAGTAGTTTGTAAAATCTAATTTATTTATGATATTTACATATTAAAAATCATATCAATTATAATTATGAGTGGACAACATTTTTTAAATGTATATAAATATGTGTAAATTTAAAAATTACTTAGATCCATGTAGGAAAGTTATATAATATTATGAAATTATATATAATTATTAGTCTAGATAAGATAAATATTCTATATGATTTAGATATTGAATTCAGGCCTTATGGGTTCCTAGATAAATTACTTAAGTGATTTTAATTTGTTTATAATAAAAAATTCCAAAAGTAATTTGATTTTGGAAATGATGCAAATTATAAATTTACATTATTTTTGGTATCTAATAATGTTAAACATAATGTATGGATTAGAATTGACAAAATTATGAAGATAAAATCCAAACTAGCAAGTCCCACCAAAGTGAATTGGTGTTTATATTATATTTTTCACAAATTCTAATAACTATATATTCACTATCAAAAATATTTTTTACTAATAAGTTTATAATTAAATTTATTTTTAGTAGCGTGATAAAAAATGCTTTAAACATGATAAATGATATAAATCTAAAAAAGATATATTGATATTAAAAGACTAAAGTTAAGCATGCAGGCTCAATGCTTTAAGTATTAAATCGTTCCTCGTTTAGAATGCCTTAATGCTTCGAGTATTGAATCATTACCTGGTTTCAAATGGTAAATAATTAGCTGTTGAAATAATAGCTAAGCTGGGAGAAGAACTTCCCTGGAGACAACCGCGGGAACTAATCTAAATTATTTATTTTTTGGTTGCTTTTATAAAAATCCAACCGTACATTATATTTTAAATATATTTCGGCCATTCAAAATGGAAATCGTAAATGACATTCAAAAATATAATGCACGGTGATATTTGAAAAAAAAAAAAAAAAAAACAGAAAAATCAATCATTTGAAGTGGGCACGAACACGGCCGTGGGCACATCCGCACGGGCTGATCTAGCCTTACATTACCGTGGACACGCGTCGCGCAGCACAGCAACTCTCTGCTCAGTCGAGGGCTGTGCACGGTATCATCTTGTGTACTTCGAAGAGGAGCATCTCCACGTGGTGCATATGCTCTGTCTCCATTTGCCACGATAGTAGGCCCACCGGCCCTTCACGTGGATTATTGAGTTATGATTGCCAAAGAGAGGTTAATCTACATGGCGGGGAAGAGAAATAACCGTTGTTCTCACGAAGATCATAGCAAATTGGGCCCTGTTCGAAAGAAAATCCGCCCTCGGTCTACAGGCCTCCTTCCCATTGATCACCGATTCATGGTTTCGGTAATGGAGAAGCAGCGGGATTTGTGAGCGGAGACTCACGTGTGCAGGGGAATTCCAAGGCTCGAGTCTTATGTTAAGACTTCGGAAATCGGAACCACCGATCCTTGCGAGCCGCCTCTTCTTCTGAAACTTTCCGGAAAGCACGTGTCGCGTTTGGAAGTTTGGCTCGCGTTAGGATATCTTGAGAACAAAGCAAGAGATGATACGAATGGTCGATGCAATAGCACGTATATTATAATCTATGAAAAAGCTTATCATCAGTATGAGACTTTTCTTTTAAAAAGTCTAGTTCACATGCATTTTCACGTTACAATTTTGTTTGATTTTCATCATTACCGGCATAAAAACGTTTTGTTGCCCAAAGAAGAGGTCGGTGGTCCACAACTTGCAACTGATGCGTCCATTGCCGTCCTACTAATATTTACTACCAACGAAAACATGATAAGTGGATTTAAATAATTAGGATTGCTTCACAAAGTAAATCAAATGGATTTCCTATACATACAGTCCAAGATGAGGATGGGGAAAGAGCAAAAGTATCGAGGATCAGTTCCCCAGCTCCTCCAGCAACTTGGTGAAATGATCATTAGTAGACTTGAGCATCAGGCCAAGAGGCAGCTTCACCCCTCTGGCCGCAGCCTGTCTATGCCTCTGCTTAATCCTATTCTCCAAGCTGAACCCAAAGTAATGAGGAAAACCCCTCAGCTCCTCCAAACTCCCTCCCATCTCCCCAACATAATACTCGAACTTGGGCTTCAGATTTCTGTCCACACTGTAGGTAAAAATCTCAAGGCATCTCACCAGCATCCCCATAGCCTCCTCCTCTGAAAACCCCAACCCCACCAAACACTCAAGCTTCGGTTTGAGCACCCCCTCGACGCTGGAGACGAGTACTATGGGGACATTGTAGGCAAGTCCCTCAAGGTTGGTGATTCCAAGCCTCTGGAGGTAGAAGAGGGCAGGCTTCAACTGGTCTCTGACGCTGGCGGCGAGGAGCCTGGGGCATTTGTTGATGGGCTTCCGGTAGTTGGTGGGTGGGACGTGGAGGTCTTTAGAAAGGAAATGGAAGACCGGGGAGAGGTCTTGGTGGATGTCGGAGGTGAGGATGGTGGGGAACATGCTGAAGATGCGGCCCATGTCCTTGTGATGGATGCCTTTGGAAAGGAGGAAGGAGACGACGGAGTGGATGGATGAGAGGGAGGCGGTTAGGAGGGAAGGGTTGCGGGCAAGGGCGCGTCCGGAGTCGACGCCCATCACCTCGAGGGCCAGGATCTTTTCCTTGAACTGGAGGTCCAGGCGGTGCTCGGGGAGGTGGAGAAGGCTCTGTAGGTGAGCCGGGGGAGGAGGAGTTCTGGTGGGCTTTGTCGAGCGGGGGATGTAAGGATTGGAGGAAAGACAGACGGAGCGAAGTGTCGGCATGGCGTGAATCTCCCTCTCTCTCCCTCTCTCAAAACTGAAGTGCAAGGAGCAGACCTCTGACGCGCTTGTCACGTCTGTCTTTTGCTCAGTATCAGATAGGGGGAGCGTTACCCTGATCTGTGGTGAGCGGTGATTGGCTGCGAGTGGATTTCCCCCGAGCGTGCGTTGGATCTCCCCAATGTAACCGTCAAACATGGGGATATTGCAAAATAGGCCCCGCAACATTGCATAATTGTAAAATTAGACACGTGTTTTGAGTTTCACAATATTATAAAACAGACCTCGTTCTTTTAATAATGACAAAGCCTAACTGACAATGAAAGCTCAATCAGTTAACAAGTCGCAACATTTTTGAAACTCAAACGGGGCTATTCTGTAAATGCTCAAAAATTGTGCTAATTCACAGTTACACTAGCAGGGTCTATTCTGCAAATGACCTCAAGGAATACACAGGCAGGACTTTTAGCTAGAATGTCCGGTCCAATTATCTAGGCCATTTGTTGGCATTCAGTCACTCCCTCACACAGAAGTAGAAATCATAATCACAATAAGCAAGTTATCTTAGGGGGGGAAGCGGGACAAGCATCTAACGCAAACATGCAACGGTAGAGAACATCAGGCCGTGGCTCTCACAGCGTCTCAACTGGCATTTATTTATAGATAAAATATATAAGCACGAAATCTCTATTGCGTTTTGTTTACAGTTGTGCATTTCATTCTACTCGTACAATACGGAATACAATTAAATGAATGCCAAGAAAATGGCACTGTTCAACAGCTTTCGACAAAAACAGCAGAAAGTCTTCACAGTGGGAGAAGAAAATGACCTTGAAAGCACCTATCTTCTCTGACAAGGACCGTTCTTGTCGCTGACACTTTGCCACTTTAAGAAATCTGGATCTGCTCACCATCTAGAACCAGTGAAAAACACCAACAAGGTCACAGTCATCTCACTGTTTAAACAACTGCATTCAGTAGAGAAGGCATTAAGCCCCAGCAGTGCCTTGTTACTTGTTAGTGAAGTAGACTAACTTTCGAATTTCCTGTGCATCAAATTCAATTTAAAAAGGCATCTTAAATAAATTTTTAAAAAAAAAAAAAAAAGAGGAAACGATAGATAGAAAGAAAAACACTTCGTTTTGCCATTGCCTAAATTTAAGAATTGATTTTGGTTCAACAGAGGACTAGCAAATAGTCGCTGATTCCATTGACAACATTAGATGAAACTACTGAACATAAATCAAGCATAAAATACTGCTGCAGCATAAAATATCCTGTTCTTCTTTAAATATACGAATATCCTGTTCTTCTTTAAAAGTTTATTTCTCATGAAAATCAAGCATAAAATACTGCTGCAGCAAATTGAATAAGATTCTCAACAGATTAGGAACCACACCTTATCGTTGTCCATGACTTTTGCTTTTGCTGGTGGACCGGCGTGCCAAAAGCTTCCGACTTGAAGTCAGGCGATCATCCTATGGAGAAATATAGGCCAACATGATAGACAGTTTATAATGAGACCAATCTAAAAGATGCCCAAGTCAAAAACCAATGAAATGTTCGGAAAGCTTCAGTATTCCCTCCTCTAAATGAAATGTTCCATGTCTTTGCTTTCAACGGGAAACACGTCTTTTAAGAATCTGAACAAATGAAAAGAAAAAAATTGAACAAACCTTATACAAAGAAGCAGTAGACTCAGACTCCACCATCTGAACAGGAACTTGCCCTAGAGACTGAAAGGCATCCAAGGCATCAAGTGTGAGCTGCCACCCACACAGAGCTACATCAGCAATTGAGGAGCTGGAACCACTGCTACCACAGCCAGCAGCAGCAACATTCCCATTGACCCATGGACAGAAACGCTTATGGTGCTTAATTGGATCAAATTCCACAGGATTTGCTCGATAATTGCTTTCTCCATTTGCTGAGGGATGCAAAATAAATGGATTAGAATGTGATTTCGGCTGTCATTATAGGCCTTACTCCAAAAAATGGGAATGGAAGTAAAAACAAGAAAAAGCAAAGGCATCTGAATCTCTATCATTTTTTCTCTACACGAGCATGCATGAACATAGCCATCCATTTAAAATAGTATGAGAAAGCTAAACAGTTAAATTTAATTTAATAAATTAAAAGATCAAACAGCGGATAATTTGAACTAAATGGCCCAAGTTTTCACATTTGATGTGTATGTATGTATGTATGGGGCAAACACACACATGCTAGATTTGGATGAAAATTGGTAAGCTGTCAAAATAAATAATTCCGAATATAATTGGTGGGATAGATGTTAATTTTAATACATGTGGGGCCCATTTTGCAGCGGACTGCACCGTAATTCACTTGAATATTTTCCATATATATCTGAAAACCAGTTAACATGCATGACAGTATAGACTTGATAATTTACTGCAGGACTGGCATCTCTCTCTTCCCTTCTTTCATGAATCTATGCAAATTCAACTGGTGAAATTTCAATCCATCCCACCAGAATCATTATCTCCATGAATCCCAGTTGAAATTCCCCACACAAGCCTGGCATACTGCTAACTAATTTATATAATTTATAGAAGTGTGTTCATCCAATTTAGCACAGAGAAAAGAGACCAAAAAGATGCCAAGTGTATCCACATTTTTGCACATCAAAAGGCAACAAATAGCATGTCTGAATCTGCATGCGTGTATTTCTAGACAAGTGGTAGAGTGGTGTGCGTGTCAAGAGATCACAAGCAAGCAAGCAAGCAAGCATGCATGCATGCATGCATAACATTTATTTACTCAAAACCAATGAATAGGATAGTATTACCCATGACATTTCCAGCAACAAAATCTGATTCAAGGAGCAAACAACCCACAGCAAGAGATTCATTGCCAACTTGGGTGACCTCTTCCTTGGACACCTCATGGGCGGAATATATCATAGCATTGCAAGAAAGAGAAGGATGGTCACTATTCTCACGGTCCACTGCATGGCCAATCTTCTCCCCGCTTTCAACAGATTCTGCCTTAGTTGAACCATCTACTTTTGAGCCACTGTCTGCTCTTCCTACAGACCGTGACATCATTTCTTGACTATCACCATGTGGATCCTCTCTATCCATTTCTTCGGGAACAAATTCGTCCATCATTCCAGGATCTGGGGCAAGATCTGGGGCAGACTCACCTGTTTGCCCCAGATTCTCAATGACTTCTGCAATTGGTTCCACATCTCCAACAACGCTATCTGTCCTGTGGACAGAAAGATCGGCTCCATGGATTTCAGCTTCATGGCTAGCACCCATGCCAACACTTCCTCCACTAATTCCAAAACTGATACCCTCCCTGGCCTGGGCACTAACAGTTTCTGCAATCAGTGTTTCTTCACCGTTCGTTGTACTGCTTTCTCCCATTCCACCACCAGCTCTTGCTCCAGCTGGTTGAAAACAGGCACTCTGCTGGGCTTGATTGCTGTAGTGTTGATCTGACAAGTCATTAAGGTCTAGGCCCTTACGCACAGCTGGAGAGGGGAAGTGGACATCATCAACATCTCCTGGATAATTTTCAACACTTTCCATGGAGTCATCATCCGCACTATGACAGACTGTATCCATTGCAATGACAGATGAAGCACGAGCTGATTCTCTGTTAGAGGCAGCACCCATGAAATCATTTCCTTGTCGAAAGAGATCAGATCTATCCCCAAAAGCATCTGTCTCAAAGCCTCTGGATCGACTAGGACCAGCACCAGCAGAACCTCTCCGGTATGATGAATGGTAAGAATCACGGGAACGCTTGGAGAGCCCACCTGAATATTCTCTACTATAATTGACCTCATCACCATCACGATCAATAACAGTCCCTTCAACACTATCTGCTGGATGAATCCTACCTTGTGGCCTGTCAACTGTGCTCCCTCCTTCCCCAAAGCTCCGTTTCCTAGTGCTTGGGCCGCGCGATTCAAATGAAGCTGCACGATCACCAACCTCACTGCCAGTAGGTTGACCAATCATTAAATCCCGTCCTAAACCTGCATCTTCAAAATGTTCAGAGATTGCAGGTGCAACAAACTGAGCAGAAGGCAACCCACCTGCCATTGTTAGATTCAAATCCACACCTGCATTCGATAATGTTTTTGCTTCATCTGTGGTGGCTGCTTCATCGCGGCACTCAGCATGTTCCCTATCCATTGCCTCAATAGACATCCAACCATTGATTCCACTAGCTGCACTCACACCACGTGTCAATGCCATTTTTTTGCTTGTTTCTGCAGTATCAATGCCATTGGTAGCCAAGTGAGCAGGACGATAAACTGTAATAAAATCCAAGATTCTGACAGTCACGCCACATAAACTACAGTCTAACAGAGGGGACCTAGAATCATGTCTAGGTTCCGACACAGAAATTTTTTTCTTTCCGGTTTCCTTTTTGAAAGCAGGGGACGCTTTCTTGCTGGGTCCACAGTCCTGCAAAGGAGGCAGCTGCTCTGGGGTGGGGCTAAAAGAGCATGCATTTCTTGCTGACTGAGCAGAATGCTCTTCACAGTCTTGAATATTTAAAACCCACCGTGGCTCCCATCCACACAAGCTTATGAGCTTCTGAGCCTGCCCCAAACAAAGAGAAAGAAAAGATGCAATTAGCAAGACAATTATCAAGCATCAAGCTGAAAAATTATGTACACAAAATTATGGGATACAATCTGCATACATGGGAATATGCATAAGAAGTCTCCTCCCTAGATAAATCTGTTCCAGGGAAGCCGTCAGTTCTATAACCGAGTTCCCCAGCTGCAAAAGTATGTGACTGGGACAGAAGACGATCAATCTGTGAGCTCCTCGAAAGTCTCATCTGCTCAATAGCAGATGAAGCAACAACAGGGAGAGACTGAAACTGCAGAAGTCCATCACATCGATCCTTGTAACCTCCAATGAGAGCTGGAGGAGGAGTTGGCGGGAATTGCACTAAGCTTTCAGCACAGCTATTTCCTCTCCAAGGACAACTGGCTTTGTGACCCAAATCAAGCCCTTTGGCAAAAACTTCACCAGCATTATCAACTTCATTTTCAAGAAAAGAAAAAGAGTAGACGTTAGTAAGCTGGAGTAGATGATATTGACAATGCTGCTCCGAAACAGGAAAAAGGAATATGAAATTAAGATGTGCTCAGACATAGGTGGTATTTTCCTCAAAACAGAAGGACAGTGGTGCAATTGGAGTACCTATGTATTTCTTAAGCTGTGTTGCAGATATTGAATGAAAATTGATAAAAATATGCAAAAATTAGTACTGAATGAAGAAACCTATTATATCATAAGTTCACTGCATGGTTCAGAATTTCAGATCTGGCAAAGATTTGATGATTGCAGCCTGTTCCTGTGTGGGATCTGCTGTTTTGCATATTTTTATTATTTTATATTTTAATATTTATTTCCAAAAATTAAAAAATTAGGGATTTTTTAGGATGCTTGATTATGCTATCTTGCTGAATTTTATCCGTTTAATCTATATTTTTAAAGTTTAATTACATTTAATTATTTTTTGGAATTTTCAGATTTAAAAATAGAAAATATACAGCACTTAATATGGTTCTTCCATTGCATGTAAGATCTGATTGCTGAACCCTGTGTATTATTATTTATTAGAATATTTCAGAGTTGATATGGTGTTAAATGTGCTATTTTTTACTTTTTCCCCACCAGAGAAATGAGCATAACTTTGTGGGACCTGAATGTATTGCCATGCTTGCCAATCCAAGGAGAACCAGCCAGCTAAGATCACGCTTATCATTTTATTTAATAAAATAATATAAAAAACACAAATCTTGGGAGTTTTGGGGGGTATTCAGTTATGTTGTCCTGTTTTTTTCCCTCGCTTTTTATATTGTCTTAATGTTTGTTCTTGTTTGAGCATGATATTCCAACGCATACTGCCAATATTATATGCAGAAAAAGCGCTAGGCAGCTATTTGCAATAGAAAATAGACCAATCACCATCATCTATATAAGCAAAACGGAAAGTACATACATATTCTTGAATTCCTCAATTTTTTTAAATTTTATGGTTGTGTTTGAGAAGTTGTAAAACTTTTGAATGGAAAGTTTTGGTGTAAAACTTTTTGAATTGAGAGAAAATGATGTGATATAATAGGGGTATTGATGATGACTAAAGATAATATAACTAAAATAGATAGATTAGTTATATAAATAGTTGTATAGAAATGATTGAAAGGTAAAGTAGTTGTATAGAAAGATGCAAAAAAAAAGAAGATTAAAAATAGGATAGTTGTGAAGAATGAACAGTTTTAGATTGAAAATTTTTTATTTGAAAAGATATTGTGTTAAATAAACATACCCTTTGCATACTTTTTTATAACTTTTTGCCTTAATAAAAATTTCATCCGATAGGGTCCGATAAATATTGATACCAATATAATACCACCGTACCATATTGCTTTAGGAGGCAGCCAAGATGCACCCAATACCAATAATTCTAAACCATCGTTTACTGGCAGTAAACAGAGGTAAAGCAGTTTAAGACAACGGAATTTGACCTTCAAGTGGGGTCAAAGGGAAGTTGAGGTCCTTTCCGCAAGTCTCACATGCAATTTTATCAATGCCAACATTCACCCAACCTCTTCTGGCACAAGCCAGTGAACCAGCAGCCTGCAAGCACCCCAGTCAAGAATTCAAAACACAAATCGAAAGACTACCTTGAGCATTTAGGAATATCAGCAGAGCGAGTAACACATGTTTAGCTCATGTATGTCCAGACATGTACAAAGATTTAAAATATTTTGGACATTTGAATGCTATTCTGATTCATTGACAATACCAGACAACACCCCCCTACACACACAAATAAAATAAAAATCCATGTATGCCCCTCATATGACCATCCTTTGTCCCTGTTCATCTAGAAGAATCCAAATATAACAGCAAGCAACATGTGTATCTGTCCATCCTAAATTTCATAGTAAATAAGTACAGTTGCAATAAGCAATGTCAAACATCTCCAAGTGTTCCATGCGCAAACTTGCACCCAGGCACCATTTTACAACCGTCTTCAAATTATGCCAAGAGTTCGCATTTACTATTGTGAATCTGCAAGGTTCAAGTCATCTAGCATCGGCAGGCCCTACATCCATGCCTGCATGTGTACCAACCCTGAACAACCTTCGAAGTTTGAATGCCCTAAATGTGTGACTTTTCGCATGTTTGATTGTAAAATCTCATAATTACAGATTCAGAGTTGTTTACAGTGGGATAGTCCATCTTCAAATGGTCAATGTGATGCATTTGACAAAAGCCATTTCCGAATGAGGCAGTTGGCACCTTCCACCTTAAAAAAATTTTAATCAAGAACTCAATCCAAAAAAATCATAATCAAATTTCCATTGGACTACTAATTGAACTGCATAGGATTCCACATAAAGCTACTGTGCTTAAACACAAGCGCATTTAGCAGCTAGCCATATTTTTTCCCTTTCTGCAAATGCACAACCTTCTCCAATCACATAGTAGATGAATCTTAATGTCTAACATGTGTTAAGCAACCTGATTTATAGCTGGCATTTCATTTGTCTTTCTTCTTCTTTTTTCTTTTTCTTTTCTTTTCTTTTTTCTTTTTTTTGGCTTCCCACACTTACTATCAGCAACCAACATCGCATACTTGCAAACAAAAAAAGTTTATTCAGTAACTGATGGGTAAATCATGCCAAATCAATGAATATGTAGCCATGGGAACCAAATTTTATAGGACCACATCCAAGGTGATACAATTTGAATATTTCATACAGAAGGTTCAGTAGAACCATCTGATCAATGGACATTGAAGTATATTGCTTTGCTTAGGCAATATCAACAAAAATGCAAACATCACAAACATAAATATGCATCCATTCAAAGCTTTGAATGAAGCTAACCCACGCGGATGGGAAACAGCTCATGATGATAACAAGGATTTAAAGCTTTGAAAAAGAATGAACGCAAAGATAACACAGCGTTAAAACATTTTACGGTCATGCATTCCAATGAAGAAGATATGTCTTAGATTCAAACCTTCGGTTTTCCTGACCAATTTGAAGGCTTAAATGTGGCCAGGCGCCTAAGTAGATCTCCCCTTTCCCATGGCCTACACAAAGTATGTGATGAAGAAAAAACTGCTTCACCAACACTTGTGCTCAAGGAAGCACGCGGTAAGTCCAAGCCGACACAAGTTAGTCCCTTGGAACCTTGTCCTTGACCAGGACAATCCACGTTGGCAGTATTTGCTGGAAGAGCAGCTGTAGATGCCCCCACCGAACTGATACATAGATTTAGTTGAGAATCAAATAGAATTTGGACTGAGTAGATCAAATGGCATCATAACTTTAGAATTTTATGCAACTATCAAGTGCTCATTAAATTAGGGGTAAAATTGGAAATAAGGAAAAGAGTTAAGGGAAAAATAAAGAGAAACGGAGAATATTATGATGCAATAAAGGGTAATGGTTAGAAATAAATAAATCAAGATAAGTAGAATTTTTTATGAAGATATGTTGATAATTATTGAAAACATAGACACAATGGTGAAGAGTATGGTTGTTCATCAGTAGGTGTCAAATCACATCGAAACTGGTGGAGAAAATAATGGAGAGCTTTTCCTCGTCAACTTTTCCCCATTACTAAACAGCCTAAAGCAATATCCTGAGGATACGTAAGACAGCCATAAGACCTGCTATGCTTTATGGGATAATTGGGCAATTAAAGATCATGCATATATAATCAGTGCAGCGGAAGTAAGCATGTTGGGTGAGTGAAGGACAGAACAAAAAAAGAATTAATTACAAATGAGTTAAAGAGCACATGCATAAAATGAACCATCATCTTTAATCCTCTTGTGCATAATATAACCTGCTAATGCAAAGAATGCTCTCAATAAATAAAAATATATATTTCTTTCAGTCATGCATCAGTTGACGGAAAAAGATTTGAAAAAGTTACTCTAACATTTTAAATGTTTTATATTAACTACGGGCTTCAATTCCCCTTACGCTGAAGATAACGCATAATAATTGTCGGAACTTCCCTACAAGTTACACGCCATGTCCTTCTAAGTTTTACAGCAAATACCATCTTCCACTGATACCTCATGTATAACCTATGTAACAACAATTTCGCACAAATGTGCTAAATTAGGATGACGACATGTTAAACAAACTATTCAAATCAATCATTTTGTCTCATATTGTTCTAATTATAACAAAATTCGTTTCTCGTAGTTCTTAGTAATCTTGTCAAATGACAGCCACCCCCCATCCCAGAAACTAAATTTCAGCAACGACATCCAAATCAAAAGCAGAACCACACGTTTCCATGCAACCAAGCTAACCACCGCTAAACCACGCAAAAACCAGTAAATTTGACCCGGATAAACCTAATTTTTAACAACTAAAACACAGCGGAAAGCTGTCCTGACCACTTCGTAACTACCAAAAGCATCTCCAGCAATTCAGAATCATACTAAATTAGCATCTCCGCAGAACAAGATAAAATTCTAAGCTTCTGGTCGCAAATAGCTTCACAAGGAGTAAATTAATACAAGGAACCGCAAGTCACTTGCAGCAACCAAATGCTGCGAAGAAAGAAAACATATTGATTCTGGTGTCTTTCAACGAGAGTTTGAGATCGAAGCACTAGATATTAAGTGGCTGGACATTAAGCGTGCCCTAGGAGGGAATTTCAGAGAGGCAGAGAGTGAGTACCTAGCAGCGGGAGTTGCAGAAGGAGACGAAGATCGGGCAACGAGAACGGCGTCGACTGGGCCACCAGAGCTGATCACCTCTTCCTTCATTTTCTCTCTCGCAGGAGAGAGAAATTGCCAACTGGTGGGAGAATGCAGCTAGGGCGAATTTTATAGGGCACGCAACGGAACGGTTTTGGCTCGTACGGTGCACGCGGCGTGTACTGCGCGAGTGCGCATGCCCCTAGCATCTGGCCATGTGCGGCAGGCTTCGACTGTTAGAGTAGAGGAAGGAGGCCATTTCAGACGGGTCCAAAATACATATTTGTTTGTGTTTTTTTTTCAAATTTTTACACGAAATTATTATTCTAGTCATATTTAATTTATAAATCATTTTTTACTAATTTTAAAGATTTATGTATATTTATTTTGAATTTTTAAACATGGAAGTATTTGTTAGTCCTGTTTCAAATTATTGAAATATAACTAAAATACTCTTATGTTTAGAAATACAAAATAAATATATATGCATCTCTAAGATTATTAAAAATTAATTTATAAATTAAATATAACTAAATTAATCGTTTTGCAAAAAAAATTAAAAGAATTTAAAAAATAAGTTTTCGGACCGATCTCAACTGAAGATATTTCATATCGATCTGAAATATCATTTTGCTTTACAGTAAATGTTATGTTTGTGTAAGGGCTTTTTTAAAATATTATCACGGTCCAAATTCTATATATTTTCAAAATATTTTCAAAATCTAAAATATACCTACTATATTTATATTTAATCACAAAAATATTAATTCCAAATTCTATATATATTCATAATATTTTCAAAATCTAAAATATACCTACTATATTTATATTTAATCACAAAAATATTAATTCCATAAAAAATTGTCAGCTAAATTTTTGTCAATACCTAAAATACCCTTGTTATAAATAATAAAAGATGAAATGAAATATAAATAAAATAAAAATTAAGGCTTTTCAAATTTAAAACTCCTATGTAACATTAGATTTTTTCAATTTCATCATAAATTTAAAAGATATATTGATAATTTCTAAAGGCATTAACTCGTATAATTGGTGTCTCTAGGATTAAATGTAAATGTAGCGGGTTTATTTGAGATTTTGGAAACATTAGTAGTATATTTGGTATTAGGGTCAAACACAGTAAATATATTAAGGAAAAATACTTTGTTTAATCTAAAGATTTTTCAAATTTAAAATTTTTCAATCTAAAACTTTTCACTTCTCACAAACCATAACTATCATATTTTTAAATTATTTTTTCATATATTCATATATAACTACCACACATTTCAACCATTTATACATAATTAACTTATATATTTAAGTTTTATTTTATTTTATTTTTATTTTTATTTTTATCTCTATTATATTATTTTGTTTTATCATAATTTAAAAACTTTTATACTAAGAACTTTTCATCTAAAAGTTTTATCACTCCTCTTAACACATCCAAAATTTAAAAAAATTGAGGAACTCGTCCAAAAGTCTTAAGCGGCAGAAGTAGTCTCTGCATGTGCCACAATTTTTTCACGATGAAGATAATGGGACGTGATCGTCTGCTCCCGGAAGCGTATACCTTTTTTTTTTTTGAAATTTTCTCCTAAAAAGTGTTAATCTATGTGTATTTAACATGTGTATAAGTTTTTATCATTTTTAAAGTATTTTAGATATTTATTTTTTATTTTTAAAATTAAGTGGCATTTTAAATATATCTGAATTTCCCTGCTCCCGGGAGTAGACGATAGCGTCCCGAAGATAATGAGGAGTGATCCTGTTAGCCCAGGCTAAGTAAATACCTCACTTAGCCCACCTTAAAAAATTTATTTACAACAACTTTTTTTTACTTTTTTCTTCGTGCACTTGTTTATCTAAGTGTATTTAACATATACACCAAGTTTTACCATTTTTAAATATGTTTATCTATTTTTTTTAGATTTTTAAACATCTATGTGTATATATGTATTTAAAATAGCCTTATTTTTAAAAATCTAAAAAAAATATATACTCATATCTAAAAATGGTAAAACTTGATTTATATATTAAATACACTTAGATAAACAAGTGTATGAAGAAAAAAATAAAAAAAAGTTGTTGTAAATAGAATTTTTGAGGTGGGCTAAGTGAGACATTTACTTAGCCCGGGCTAACAGGATCACTTCTCGAAGATAATGTACTCCTTCCTATTAACGTAAGAGACAAAAGTTACGGTGGAAAGCAAAGCTCTAACGTAATACAAGGAAACAACGCCCCTACCATTCGATCACTGGTGTGCTACATGGCATCCAACATGTTTCCAACTCAACACACCACTTGGTTGCAGCAAAAAGAAAAAGTGGCCTTTAAATTTATATAAAAGAAAATAAAATGCACCAAAAATAAAATATTAAAATGAGTGTGGGTTGCAGAAAATACAACGTAAAAAGACAAACATATATAATAAATTTAAAATGCATGGAATAATTGATTTTAAGGGTATGTTTATTTTCTTATAATATTTTTCAATCTGAAACTTTTCTTGATTCATAATTATCATATTTTTTAATTATTTATTCCCGTTTCACATACGAACTATTGTATTTTTAATTATTTATTCATATTTTTTTATACAAACTATCTTATTTTTTAATTATTTCTACACAATCATTCATATAACTAACTTATTTATTTTAATTTTTAATTTTTATTTTTATTATTATCTTTATCATATATCATCATCTTATCATATCTCCATTTCTCTCCCATCTCCGGTCAAATCTTCGGCTCCCTTCTATGCGTACGCTAATCTCTCTCCCGTATTCCATTTTCATAATACAAAAAACAAATAGATGAAATGTGTGCCCAAAAAATCCAATTCAAAAAATTTCATATTATTCAAATAGTAGTAAAATCCAAGTCCTACAGCCAAACTCAAAATTTTTCCATTAAAAACACAGCACACAGAAATCGGTGAGGGCATCCATTACATGAACTCGATCTAAATTTGAAAACATTCCTCGATCCCACCTATTAACCGGTGGTGTAGAGTTGTTCGCTGGTGTTTTCTCCGATGAAGAAGAGATTGTAAACAAGGGGAACAACGGCGGCGCCGATCAGGGCACCCACCTAATAGATCTGTGGTTCTCCCATGCGCAGCTCACTAACAGCGGCCCGAACGACATTGTCATATTCATGAAAACACGGGCGAAGGCCCCACCTGCTAGGTTGTTCGCCTGTTCGCCCTCACAATGAAGCCGATGCCCAAGCTCCCATTTTTCGGGTCCAAGACATAGATGGTGTATACGAGTCCACTATCGTCCTCTCTATCAAGTACAAGCTCACATGTGTGCACCACCTCCCTGCTGCTTACGACAACGTGATCGAGACCGTTAGATGGGTCCACGAACAGGCAGTCACTACCGCCGTCGCCTCCGATCCGTGGATGGCTCTTGCGGACTTCTGCTTTCTCATGGGAAGGCAGGCAGGCAGCAGTGCTGAAGGGAACATTACACATATCGAGTCGGAATGATGAAGAGGGAGGCGATGACGTTGAGTTCCACGACGATGAGAGATCGACGACCTACAGATCTGCAAGAGGGAGGATGGGCAATAGGAGATTTAAGAGAGAGAGAGAGAGAGAGAGTGGTGGTGGGGCAAAAGTAGGGGGAGGCGGTAACGTTGAGTTCAACGGCAATGAGAGATTAGCGATCGACAAATCTGAACAAGTGAGAAAGGCGCGAGCAGGAGGGATAATGGGCGACAAGAGATATGGGAGAGAGAGAAGGGTGGGGCCAAAGCGAGGGGTACTGTGGCAAAGAATTTTTTTTTTAATGCAAAATTTCCCATCTCATTAATGGTTTGCTTTGAAGCATTTATTTTTTTTTTATTTGAACGGGTAGGATGGAATTGGCCTGATCAGACGGCACATAGGGCTGGTCGAAAGCCTCGGGCGTAAATAACCAAGGGTGTGTTTAGCAATGAGAATAAAATTTCAAGTTAAAACTTTTTAATCTAAAATTTTTTCATCTTCTACCACTATCATATTTTTTAATTATTTTTTCATACATTACTATATAACTACCTTACTTTTCAATTATTTCTACACAACTATCCACACAACTAGGAGTGTTAACGGATCGGGTTGGAAGGGTTGGAGCATAATCCTAGTCCTAATCCATTTAAAATATTTCAACCCTAATCTGTTTATTAACTCATTTAAAAAACTTCAACCCTAACCCATTTACAACTCATTTAATAAAAGAGTTAGTGAGTTATTAACGGATTATATAGCAAATAACCTGAAAGCCTAGACTCTAGTAAATAATGATTTCACAGGGAGAGACGAGAGGGTATTTTCGGCGCAGGGAAAATGAAAATAGGGCAGTAACGGGAAAATGAATTTAGGACAGTAGTGAAAAAATAAAAATTAGATGACTGTAAAAAGACTTAGAAAGGAAAAATAACCGAGAGGTTTACATGTATATATATAAAACTTTAATGAGTTAAGCGAGTTAAATGGGTTGAACGAATTAAACGGATTGAACAGGTTATATGGGTTACTAAACGGGTTGACGAGTTATAAAATTTCAACCCTAATCCATTTATTTAATTAAATAGTTAACCGGGTTGGCGGATCATAGACCATTTATTCAAAAATCCCAACCCAAACCCATTTATAAACGGGTTGGACGAGCAGATTGACGGGTTGACCATGACCATTGGCATTGACACCCCTACGCACACGTAACCTATCTATTTTAATTTTATCCTCTTTACTTCTTATTTTTACTCCTATTATATCATATTATTTGACAATTTCTACTCTTCAAAACTTTTCATCAAAAATTTTATCTATTCCCAAACACACCCTAAAACTCTAAATGTATAAGGACAAAATGGTGTGGAGATAAGAAATAGAATTGCATGTTCTCATTTTTTCTGTTTCTTTATTCATTTACGGGTCTCATGCCAGCACGAGCCACAAGACTAGCTGCTGTATTCATTCTTCTATAATGTCGTAAATAATAAAACTTTTAGACGAATTTTTTTTTAAAACAAGTTTTTAAATTTGAAGAAAATGATATAATATGATAGAAATAATAATGAAAAATGAAAATAATAAAATTAAAATAGATAGATTACTTACATAAGTGTTGGATAATTGTGTATAAATGATTATAAAATAAGATAGTTGTATAAAAAATATGAAAAATGATTAAAAAATAGTATAGTTATAGAGAGGGAAAAATTTTATATTGAAAAGTTTTAACTTGATAAATTTTTTCTTTTTGCCAAACACACTTATTATACTTTTATTTTTATGCATGTGTAGGGCAAAAAAAAATCAATTTATAAACTAAGGATTTATTTGTTTCAATATAAAACTTTTTAACCAAAAATTTTCGCTCTTAACAATTATCTTATTTTTAATTATTTATTCACACATTCTTATATAAAGTATCATACTTTTCAATCATTTAAATATAATTACCTATGTAACAAATCTATTTATTTTAACTTTATTCTCTTTATTCTTTATTATTACATCTGTTATACTACACAATTTTCTCACATTTCAAAAATTCATCCAAAATTTTTATTACTTCTCAAATACACCCTAAGAATATCTTTGTTTAGACAATAATCCTATACGGATGACGACATGGGTGCCCATATGTGTCCAGCCATTTAAACTAATTTTATTTTTTTATAGACATAGAAAGTTATGTATATTTAATCTACAAACAAAGTTTTATTATTTTTGGGCATATTTATATATTTTTTTAGTTTTATATGCAAGAACATTGTTGTAATTTTGCATTTATAAAAAATTAAAAAATGAGTTAAATTGTAGGACACACATGGGAACTTATGCGGCCAGCTGCATGGGATCTCTTTTCTGCTTATTTAAGCTCAAAACTTTTTAAATTAAAAATTTTCAATTAAAATTTTTTTCTTGACAACTATCCATATTTTTCAATCATTTTATAACATTTTCTATATAACTATCTTACTTGTTAATCATGTCTTCATAATTTTTCATACAACTACACTATTTTTCAATAATTATTCCTATAATATCATATCATTTTCTCTAATTTAAAAAATTTTACATCAAATTTCTTTAAAAAGTTTTATTACTTCCCAAATGCATTCTAAATTTTATATTTTTATTTTCAAGTTTTTAAAAATATATAATTTTTTTTAAAAATAAATAATGAGGGAGTCGATTTTGGACTAGATTGCTAGCAAACCTAGCCATTGAACCCAAGGCACTTGACTTCTCTATTTATATTTAAAGTGTACTTGGAAAATGATAAAAATTTTAAATAAAAAAATTTTGGTGTATAAGTTTTTGAAATTAAGGGTGTGTTTGGGAATGGATAAAACTTTTGATGAAGAGTTTTGGAGAGTAAAAGTTGTCAAATGATGTGATATGATAGGAGTAATGATGAGGAGTAAAGATAATAAAGTTAAAATAGATAGGTTAATTGTATGGGTAGTTATGTAGAAATGATTGAAAAGTAGGGTAGTTGTATGGGAAAATGTGAAAAATGATTAAAAAATATAATAATTATAGAGAGTGAAAAGTTTTAGATTGAAAAGTTTTAAGTTGACATTTTTTTCTCATTGCCAAACGCACCCTAAAGGAAATAATGTTATATGATAGGGATAATAAGGAGGAGTAAAAATGATAAAGTTAAACTATACATAAATATAATAAACTTAAAATATACTGGTTAGTTGTATAGATGCTTTTGTAAAAATGATTGAAAGTAATTGTATAAGAAATGTAAACAAATAATTAAAAATGAGGTAGTAATGAAGAATGAACAGATTTAGATTAAAAATTTTTAGTTTGAAAAGCTTTATTGTTAAACAAACATACCATTAATATAAAATATATTGTAATATAAGATTTAAATAATATTTTTTCTATTTTATGCTTTATGTTGTTTGTATTTTTGTTTGTGAAGATGTTTACCATGATCAAATCATATTATGGGTAAATTATGTCACTTTTATATCTATGTTATTTACTTATATTTGTTGATTTTTTTATTTACCTTTATAGGAAAAGATAAAGAGGAATGACCCAGTTAGTCTGGGTTAAGCAAGTTCATCGTTTAGCCCAAATAAAAAAACTCATTTATAATATTTTTATTTTTTCTTCGTGCACTTGTTTATATAAGTGTATTTAATATATAAACTAAATTTTGCCATTTTAGGATATGTGCATATATTTTTTGAAAATTTTAAATAGATGTTTAAAAATCTCAAAAAAATATATACACATATACAAAAATAATAAAACTTGATTTATATATTAAATACACTTAGATAAACAAGTGTATAAAGAACAAAGAAAAAAAGTATTGTAAATGGATTTTTTAAAGTGGGTTAAGCTATGCATTTGTGTAACTCGGGTTAATAGAATCACTTTTTAAAGATAAAATTTCTCTTAAAAATACGTTATATTATTATACTTTTTATTAAATTTAATTGGGACACGTGTTATTATTTTCATTTAGATGCTATATTTATTTATATTTATATGAACTTTCAAACTTGTTGCTCTTAACTTTAACGGAAGTTATCAATCCGAATCTTAACTCAAACACAATTTACATAAATAAATTCAGAGTTCTAGTTTTATATAGTTAGAGCTAGGATTTAGATTTTTCACATAGGTCTAGAATTAGGGTTGAGGAAAATCTAAGTTTAATGAATTCCAGTTGCACCCTATAATTGAGTACGTGAAAGGATTTTGCTCCGGTTTAAATATACGATAAAAAATAAAAAAAAAAAAGAAGTTCGACAGCTAGCCACAGCTTAATTAAGTTACTAACAGTTGCAAGATAACAGGACCCTTTGTTTATTTTTTTAGTTTCTTTAAACCTATCCTGGCCTCAGAAGGTATAAAATTTGAAGATCCAACCTTAGAAAATTAATTTGGCAATTGTCTATCCCTCGTCACAAAACGACCGTGGCAGTAAGCGAACTTCTCTCAACACTTCCCTTTCGATAGATAAACAGAAAGAAACAAAAAGGATCAGAAAAAAATAGAACTCAAACATATAGGTTAAGGTTTCATATGGTAGAAATAGCAAGTTTTTTGGGGACAAGAATAAAAGATATATAGACAACAAATGAGGAAAAAATTAGAAAATGATTATTAATATATAAAAATTTTCAATCTAAAACTTCTCATTCCACAATCACCTTATTTTTAATTATTTTTTCATTTCTTTCTATATAATTATTTTACTTTTCAATTTTCCAAACAATATACATCTAACCTATCTATTTTCCAAACAACCACCCATACATCTAACCTATCAGGCGAAGCATTGGGGAAGGTACCCCGACTGGGACACCCGAAAAAGAAGCCCTGTTCTAAGGGCCAAGGGAAGCAGGGCTCGGTGCCACCCCCACACCTCACCCCAGCTGGAAGCCCCTTTTTGCTACTAGGTTCGGCAGAAAGAAGTCATTGATTCGTGCTTGGATTCAGTCATGCTATCCGAATCCTCAGTATTTTGGAATACTTGAAAATATTAGAAACAAGCTACAGATGGTGCTACTGTCGAGACAGTTTTCAACTCATTATACACCTAATTTCGCTGCTTGGATCATTGTGAGAGCATGTCAAGTGAACACCGAAACTGAAAATCGCAATATTGCTCCTGATTTATTTGATAGAGACACCAACTCCAGCTTTCCTTTTTTGAAAAATCCATTTCACGAATTACACATACTAATACAAATGTTTTATGGGAAAAAACTGACAAGGAACATTCCATTTTGGTGACTGTGGTTACTTTGAAATACTCAAACATAGGTCGTGGTCAGTTAAGAACTGTCGAGAAAAAGCTGGAAGTCATCCAACAAAACAAAGACTGGAAGCAGGTCCAGGAATAGTTTGCGGTAACTAGCATCTATCTATTGTAACTGCAATTCACAGCACTGTTTGTATTGCAAATACATTTCACACATCAACCCATTTGTTTCCTTACACCATGCATGACAACTGAACGTTTGCAGATACATTCACGTTCAAGATACTTGCCTTTGGGTGTCCGTGGATCCAATATACTTGACAGTCAGCAACAGAGTCTGAGCCAATGAACGCTACTTGAGTTTACCACCCAGTGATCAACGTTTCTAGCAACTAAGCAATTATGGGTGGGGGAAAAACATGCATGCTCCATGCATATTTAGGGAAAAGACGATGGCTTTGCTGCTGTAATTGCAATGCTAGCTGACATCAATTCCCTACCACCGCCTCCCCTGATTTCCAAACCACATCCTTGAGGCCCTTTGAGAGGCTATTGTAAAACTGAAAATGCAGCACAAAACCAGAAATTATATGAGAGGTTCATTGCATTTTGAGTATTCCTCCTGCTACAATCCACAAATGATGAGATCTGGATCATTGATAAACCAGCCCATAGGTGGTGGGTTGGCTGGCATCATAGGAATGGGCTGATTTTGTTTATAGGCTTATATATTTATTATCAATGCCAACAAATTGGGGACAGCAGAGTTTTATCCATTCCCCAACTAGCAGCAGCAATGCCCAGAGAAGAATTCTCCAGTTCGCAGTTTGGAATACTAATGGGTAATTGTTTTAGTTTCTAATACTGAATCTTGAGATCTAGCAGTGAGCAATTGAGCATTAATCTTCCTTCAATTGATATATCATACCGAGTTGAACTCTATCGTGTCACCATTGGATTTGCGAAGCTCAACCATGTACAGGGAAGGAGCTACCTCAAAGATCTACAACAGGAAACATGAAATGCGTGAATATGATATCTCAGTTCAACAGATTTGGATACATACCATGCTCCTGTTTTCCATGAATATGCACACTAGAAAGAGAGGTACCTCTGTGGCAATTGACAGTGGCCCCTTTCTTCCAGTTTTGGAGCCTTGAAGCCTCATCTGTATTTGAGAAATACAAAAAATACATTTTCTCATAAGAGACTCGTGTACTACATATATAAATAGGATAGGTTTTTGACTACAAAGTCCTTCACACTGTTAGTCAGAAAGATCTAAAACTCAGTGAAGTAGGACAATCAATAGTGATAAAAGATAGAATGGAAGGACATTTTTGATAAGGATCGTGAGACAGAAAATATAAAAACCTTGAAATTATTTTTCTTCACATGGAAACCCAAAGGTCCAGCAGTCTCCTCTATCTTTGATATGATCTCACTTGCAGAACAGTTTGATGCAAATCTTGTTTCCCTTTTGAAGACACCCTATCATCATTTATCACAGTTAAGAAGATGAATACTAGCTTTCATACACCAGCATATGCATGCACAAACCGTTAACTTACCATTGGTTTTTCAAATAAAATGCCTAGATTGAGGCCCTGAGATTTAGAAATAAGCTCAAACGCATTCATCATCACTGGTTTTTCTTCTTTTCTTTCAACAATGCGGTTTCTAGGTTCCTAAAACAACATAAACATTCAGATAGTAAACATACACAATTAAGTAAAATTTATTCCACCATAAATTATTTTAAACTATTTTACCTCAGATTCATCAAAAATAGCATCCACATCGTGCACAGTGCTCATATCATCAGTGTCAAAACAAAGTGGCTTATATCCTTTCTTAAACCACTCATTTTCGATGACTTCAGGAAATGTAATCCTCTGCATGTGTATCAACAGAATAATCAGCGTGTCTAAACTCATACAGGAAGTAAACAAGTCCTGGGTATGCATTATAGATGCACAAAACAGTTTGACACCACTTCACCAACAGAGAATGTGATGTGCATATTCCTGATGTAGACATGTCCATGATGTCAGCCGCACATCTGGCTCTTGTATAGTTCTAGACTGATACGATTTAACTGAATTAATATTCAAAAGAAACTGGCTATAATTTTCATACATTCTCTGCTTAAGCTTCCAGAATGGTACATGGATACAAACAAGCCAACCGACCAAGTTCACAAGCTGAGCTCACTTGTCGAAATCCGTTATTGGTTATACAGATGAGTCGAGCTCAAAGTCTCACTTGACTCTCTACGCTGGCTCAGTAATAAGCGTGGTTTGGCTTGTGCTAG
This sequence comes from Annona cherimola, assembly GCA_030490835.1. Taxonomy (NCBI): domain Eukaryota; kingdom Viridiplantae; phylum Streptophyta; class Magnoliopsida; order Magnoliales; family Annonaceae; genus Annona; species Annona cherimola. The sequence goes on along the minus strand of CM059975.1, from coordinate 9,097,886 downwards.
CGAGTAACAACGTGCATCATATAACCTAACATCTTGCATGCACAAATCTTGTGCTGATTCAAACAACAAAAAGGTTGGCTTGTTGATCACCCTAACGACAGTCATAACAACTCACAACAAAAGATAGAATTCTTACAGTCAAAGGATTTGGGTCCAGAATCCTTTTGATTAGCTTCTTTGCACTGGTTGAGAACCATGAAGGACAAGTGAAATCTGCTTTACTAATCTGCAAAAAATGCAAATAAATTCACACAGACAAAATAGAAGACGAATTTGTAGGTATGCATGAGGCTCACAGATCAAAATTCACCTTCTTATATAATGACATCAAGTTGGTTTCTTCAAAAGGCAAGTAGCCAGCCATAAGGACAAAAAGGATTACCCCACATGACCACAGATCTGCCTGAGCCCCATCATATCCTTTGTTGCCAATCACCTGAACAACATGAAATGCAGAACCAGGATTTCAGACAATGCACTTATGAAGGAAAAATATGAACGTTTTATGCCAAATGCGTCTTGAAAGAAAATACAAAATTACCTCTGGAGCAACATAATTTGGTGTGCCACATGTTGTATGGAGCAATCCATCTGCCTGTACCAAAAGCATTAGAAAAAAGGACATCTAACTTGACTGGCAAGATTCAGTTCCAAATGGCTGAAGGCGCTAGTAGCCAACCACTTTGACATGCAATGCATAATTGGATCATAATTTTAGCTTTTCCACAATAGTGTTTTCTACATATTTCATACCTACTCTAAAACAGTTTATGATAGAGCAGATTGGTGGAACAAAATTCTGACATCCAAAATTCTAACAAGATGGAACAGACAATTGTGTCATACTTACTCGAACTTGCTGAGGTAATGCACTGAGTCCAAAATCTGAAATCTTAAGAATACCACTGGAATCCAACAGCAGATTTTCTGGCTGTAACAGAGCAGGCAACAAGCAACAAAAGACCTGATCAGCTACATATCATTCTAGACAAGTTAATGAGTGTGAATTGACATATTGGAACTTTTAACGTCAAATACGAATCCAAATTACCTTCAGATCTCGATGGAAGACACCTCTGCTATGACAGTAATCTACAGCATTTATGAGCTGCTGAAAATACTTCCTTGCTTCATCTTCCTTCAGCCTTCCATGATTAGTCTAAAAGAAAGAATATAATGAGTAGAAACATTCACACAGGGCATAACATCCACGGATAGTACAAAAATAAGATAGAAATCAACATATCAAATCTTACAATTTTGTCTTCCATAAAAAAAAAACTTACAATTTTTCCAAACAGTTCACCGCCAGTTACATATTCGAGTACGATGTATATCTTTGTCTTGCTAGCCATCACCTACACCAACAGCAATCATTATAGCCTGACAACATAAAAGAAGCCTGTAACATTCCAAAGGAAATTCTTGGTTCAAGCAATTTCGAAGTGATAAATACCAAAATTTCTAGTATTTCTTTACGAAAAAGGAATTCACATTTTTCTAGATGCAAATAATTACGAAAGAATTCCTTGACATCCAGGATGTTGAAAATGGAAGCATCAAAATCACAAAAGATAGTATCTAGTCAAGTAAACAAAGGAAGAAATGAACTGCTGTCTCACCTCATACATCCTTACAACGTTTGGATGTCTAATCAACTTCATGGTGGAAATTTCACGCTTGATCTGCAAGGACAAAAGGAAGATACCTTTATAAATTTGGTATTAACTTTATCCGTTAAAAATTTCACGCTAGCGTCAAACGGACCTGTGAAAATCTCATTTAAAGAAAGGACCTGTGAAAGTTTAATATATGATGTGAAGAAATTGCCAAATTAACATTAGTTTCATGAGACGATTGAATTTTGCTTCATTTCATTTCCATCAGTTTCACCCTATAACAATCAGGAAACTGCTGTAATTCTCATCGCATCCACCAACCCAAGGTACCCATGAAAATTGGGATCCCAAAGGATAGCCCCTCCCGATTATGTCGACCATCAAAAGAACCCATCAGGCACCAAGATGAAAACTGGTCCTGCCTTGCATCTTCCAGCCAACTTGCTACTTGTGTGGCGTTATCGGAATGGAAGAGAGCCAAGTGATCCACACTGTCAGAAACCAAATAATGGTCTATTCCAATATGCAGGCGAGGCCCAAATAACCGATCTTCCATTAAGCACAAAGAAGGCAGCAACTTTTGTGATTGTTTAGAATAAAACTAGCAACGAATACACACGCCTGCTGCCTATGAATTACCAAACTCCACCACATTCCTAAATTAAAAACAGGAGAGAGAAACACCGGAAGGCAAAGGCAAGGGGAATAATCACCTGGCCAATCATCTTGTGCTTGAGAACCTTCTCCTTGTCGAGAATTTTGATGGCGACATTTTCCCCCGTCTCCACATTCCTTGCAAACTTCACCTTCGCGAACGTCCCTTCCCCCAGCGTCCGCCCCAGCTCGTACCTTCCCACCCTCGTCCTCCCCGTCGGGCGGGGGCCACCTCCTACTTCGCCGCTCATCCTCCTCCTCTCCAGCACAGCAACAGCACTCTACAGATTTCTGCTTTACTGACGCAGCGCCTCAATTATCGGCTGTAAATGACAGAACTGCCTCCATGACTGGTCCTCCCCAACCACAGCTGTCAAGATCTCTTCCTGTTGCAGGGCTGCCACACCTGAGACTTCTTCACGTTCATCTTCCCGTCCTTGTATCTTCGAATGAAACCTCCTCCCTAGCTCGGAAACGGACGAATCCGACGCGCCGATTGAAATTCTAAGCAGAAACAGAAACCGAAACCGAAACGCGAGGATTGCTGAGTTGAGATTGAAGTGGGGGGAGCTGCGGAGGATTCATGGAAGTTCCCATCGCAAGAACGCTTCGAATATGAACGTGCTGATGTATGCCGCTGGAAGGTTCCTTCACCCGTTTTTGGATCTTCTTCGTTTTTCAGAATGCTGAAAATCGAGGAAGACAAGATTCTGTCCTTCTTTTCATACAGTTCGACACTTCCAAGCAAATTTTTTTCTTTTCGCTTTTCGTTCTCCCTCGTGTAACTGCCGAGGACCCTCCCCCTCTCACTTCTATAATGCCGGCGTGTTCTGAAGACGACGCGAAAATAGCATTCGGTAGAAGTTCCCCGAGGGCGGCGAACCTTCCGACTGAGCAGTTATTCATTGCTCCAGCGGACTACTGAGATTTGATATCCGTCGACTGTCTGTCGCAGCAGCGTGGCACCCGCGTCCGCGGTTTTCGCTCGTGTTTGTGTTCGGGGCCTTCGGGCCCGTTTAGCGCTCGTATAACAATTTTTTTTTTAATAAAAAAAAAATATATATATATATATATATACACAGTCGCATCAACGGAGCACATTCGTACACTCATATCATCGAGTGAAATCTTTTTTATTACAGGTTTGTTTGGTAACGAGGAGAAGTTAAATTAAAATTTTTCAATTTAAAATTTTTTACTCTCCACAATAATTTTATTTTTTAATCATTTCTTTATATTTTTCTATACAACTATCCTACTTTTCAATCACAACTACCAACACAACTAACTTATTTATTTCAACTTTATCTTATTTATTTTTTATCATTACTCCTATCATCTCACATCATTTGATAACTTCTGCTCTTTATAACTTTTCATCAAAAATTTTATTCGTTCCCAAACACAACCTGTATAAACCCTCACGAGACTGGAAAAAATTATAAAACTCCCGTTAAAGAGGGCTAACCATGAAAATGGCAAACTGCATGCGAGCATCTTCACTGCAGCGGAAAAAAAAAAGAGTTTTTTTTTTTTTTTTGGTATATAATTACATGTATCTCAACACATATTATACTTGAAGATCTGAGACATTCTTACAAATCTGGAGACACATAACGTCCCAAAGAAATCTGGAAGACACAGCTTCCAACAGCCACCTGGGAGACCACCTCACTTTTTCCACTCGGGAAACCACCTGCTCCCACTTTTTTTTCCACCCGGGAGACCACCATGCTCCCACGCCCATCAATTTGGGACCGAAATCCCGTATGGGATTCGATCCCCCGCCAGCCGCAGAAGCCTGTGCTACGCCGCTGCTGACGACCAACCGAGCCAGCCTCGATTGGTTAAAAAAAAAAAAAAAAAAAAAGAGTTTTGTTTGGCTTGCGAATGAAAAAGTTGCGCGTAGATTATTAAAATAGAGAGAAAGAGAGTTCATCAAAAAAAAGTTACCAATGTAATTTTTTTAAAATTGCATGAAAATAAGAAGATAGTTGTTATTTTTTATAACCGGAGAAGTATTCTTTGTAAAGTGCTATATTTATTCTCATCCTCGTCGCATACCCATCCATATAAGCTGCGAAGTAATAGATTTCTATTAAAATTGATTTTCATGTATTTATCAAAAACTTTGAATTTCATGTGTGCATGAATGGCTTACTAGTTTGCCAGTCGGATGCTTAAAAATAACACAATTACGAAAATAAGTTCGAATCGTTCTAATACATATAAAATGAATTCTAAAAAATTCGGTATATTTTAAACCATGTCAAAATAAGTCTAAATTATTATAAACTATTTTAACGTGTTGAAACCATCTTAAATTGGCTGTAGATTTTCTTATATTAAAATTCTTTTCAAAAACTACAACATGATATAAATCGTTTTGATTTTTAAAATATTTTTGGAACACTCGAATATATCTCATACCATTTAAAAAATTGTAATCATTAAAAATATTCTAAAATAACTGTTTCAGTCTAATTCGTTGCAAAGTCATTCTATAAATTAAATTATAATCTGCTAAAGATTTTTCAAAACTCCGAGAATACGTTACATATATATTAAATTTATTTTTAAAATTAATCAATCGTAAATCGTTTCAAGATAATTCTAACCCGAGATATAAAAACGTTCTAACCCGGTGACCAGTGTGAATGATTTCAGTATGAAACAAAAAAATTCATATAACGTATTTTTCCAATTGAGAGATTCTAACCTATCGTAAAACATTTTGATTAAATACGAACCACATGCGGGTTGAGTTTTCATTGAATCCAAATTAATAATGGTATTTATCAATGTATGTCTATTTAAAATTCTGAAGATAATATTTGTTTACAAATTTTATAGATATACGATTTTTGAAATCTGAAATAGATATATATTTATAAAGATTGTCATTTTTTTAAAGATGGAGATTATTATCTATTAGTTTTGATCGAATAAAAAAGTCAGTTGCCATAGTCATTGCCTCTAGAGTCATTCTCAAGACATTTAAAATGTTGTATGACCATTTTTGACAAAAAAAAGTCATATATACTCAACATTTTAAATTAGGTCGCACTTAAATTGAACCCGGTTACCCACAGAGTTCAATATTGTTGTTGTTTCAAATCAGTTATTTCACAAACTTAGTGTTCTAGTGAACTTAGAATTATAAGCTTAGAAATAGAATGCAATTTAATTAGATGTAGAAGTAAAATTACTTTAGAAATTTGAATCGATTAAAATTTTTGTTGATATAAATTATTTCTAACGATTGTTAATATGGTATTTTAAAATTTCCCAATTTCACACAATACATAACCAGAAATATTTCTACTCATAAAAGAATTCAAATTTTAAAATCGCTTCTGCACCTCTTCTTTGGTAATTTTACTTAAAGTACCTTTAGTATTTTGACTAAACACAATTATTCGTAAAAACATTTTTTAAATGGCATAGTCGAACACTTGAAAACTTTTTATTACAAAAATTTTATAAAAAAAAGTTTAAAACATACTTTTCATCGATATTGAATTTTTCGAGAGCAAGGTATCACATTGATACATTGTTTAAATTTACATTCACTGAGCAAAAATTAGAAACGATATATATTTTGAATGATTTAAACTGTGACTTTTCGACCAGGCAAGATATTATTTAAAATTTTTTGTTTGTTTATAAAGGAATAAAGTGTTGACGAGAAAAAAGGCAAAAAAGTTTGTAACTAATGAGCGTTTAGCATTCGTGATTGGTGGGAATGGAAAAAATACAATTTTACACTCTTTAAAATTTACTTCTTGCTATAATATAACATCTTAATTACTTAACCACATTACTTTTTACACTTTTACTATTATATTTAATAATTCTTGTGTCTTTTCATATTGCTGTTCTATTTATTTTTACTACATTCTCGTTTTACCTTGTGATATCACATCTCATTTTTAAAAATTATTCTATTCAATTTATTTTTACCACATTCTTATTTTACCCCGGTAGAGTTTCTATCTTACTGCCGGTCCCAAGCCCGGGAAAAAAGCGAGGGTTGGCATGTCAGGCTGGCAGCCGGTGCCATTAAAAATCACCGCCACATCTCTTTATGGATTCTGAAAATATATTAAAAATTGTTAATGCTAGGGCGTTCCCTGTAAGCGACGCGCTGCAGCGAAGCCCGGCTGTAGTGAGAAATGAGCAAGGGTTGCTAGGGCGTTTCCCCAAAAGCGACGCGCTACATCGGAGCCCGGATGTAGTGAGAAATGGGCAAGGGTTGCTAGGGCGTCCCCCCGGAAGCGACGCGACACAACAACGTCCGGTTGTGACGAAAAGTCAACAAAGGTTCTCATGCCTTTATGGACGTGGTTTAGGGAAGAAGGTGATATCAAAACGCATGGTCCGTTTTGCCTCGTGGAATGTTGGGACTCTTTCAGAGAAAAGTATGGAAGTAGTAGATGTTATGAGAAGGAGAAAAAATAATATAGCATGCCTTCAAGAGACTAGGTGGAAAGGAGAGAAGGCTAAAGAGATTAATGAATTCAAATTATGGTATATAGGCAAGGATGATAATAGAAATGGTGTAGGGATAATAGTAGATAACAATTTCATAAATAAAGTTGTAGATGTCAATAGAGTAAATGATAGAATTATTCAAATAAAACTTGTATTAGGTGCAGAGGTTTTAAATGTGATTAGTGCTTATGCACCACAAGTAGGATTAGATGATAGAATCAAGAAACAATTTTGGGATGACTTAGATAGTATTATGCAAAGAACATCTAACCAAGAAAAAGTTGTGATAGGTGGAGATTTAAATGGACATGTAGGAAAAGAGAAGGTAGGATATGAGAGAAGTCATGGGGGCTTTGGTTTTGGAATAAGGAACGAAATGGGGAATGCAATTTTGGACTTTGCTATAGCATATGATTTGGTTATAGCAAATACCTTATTTCAAAAACGAGATGAACACTTAATAACTTTTAAGAGTGGGACCAATTCTAGCCAAATAGATTTCTTCCTTATAAGAAAATTGGATAGATCCCTTTGTATAAATTGTAAAGTTATCCCAGGTGAGAGTTTAGCTATGCAGCATAGATTATTAGTGATGGATATATATACACAAAAAGAGTCAACAAAAACTAAAGACAATGTAATTCCAAAAATTAAATGGTGGAATTTAAAAGGAAACAACATAGAACTTTTTAGCAAAAGAATGATAGAAGAAGTTAAATGGGACACACAAGAAGATGGAGTAGAATCGATGTGGGATAAAATGTCAATTAACATAAAAGAAGTAGGACAAAGTATTGTAGGTGTATATAAAAATCATAGATCCCCACATAGAGAAACTTGGTGGTGGAATGAAGATGTCCAAAAAGCTATAAATGATAAACAAAAAAAGTTTAAGACATGGCAGGAAAATAAAAATGATGTCAACTTACAACAATACAAACTATCAAAAAAAGCTACTAAAAAGATTATTAGTGATGCTAAACACAAAGCTTATGAGAGCCTATATGACAGATTAGGAACTAGACAAGGTGAAAAAGATATTTTTAAGTTGGCTAAATTAAGAGAAAATAAGGGCAAAGATTTAACACATGTTAGATGTATTAAAAGTGAGGACCAAAGAGTTCTAGTCAAAGATGATAATATTAAGGAAAGATGGAAAACTTATTTTTATAGTTTACTAAATGATACCCCACACGAACAATTAACATTAGATGTTAGTCTAAATAGGGAAGAAAATAGGAATATCAGTTATTTCACAAAAATTCGAATATCTGAAGTAAAGGAAGCTCTAAGGAAAATGAAAACAGGAAAAACTTTAGGCCTAGATAATATACCAATTGAGACATGGAAGTGCATGGGAGATGTAGGTGCAACATGGTTAACAAATCTTTTTAACAAGATTATAAAAACGAAGTTAATGCCAAGTGAATGGAGGAAAAGCATTATAGTTCCAATTTATAAAAATAAGGGAGATATTCAAAATTGTGCAAATTATCGTGGAATAAAATTAATGAGTCATACTATGAAATTATGGGAAAGAGTAATTGAACATAGACTAAGACGGGAAACTAATATATCTGAAAATCAATTTGGTTTTATGCCAGGAAGATCAACTATTGAAGCTATTTTCTTACTTAGACAACTATTTGAAAAGTATAGGGAGAAGAAAAAGAACTTATACATGATTTTTATTGATTTAGAAAAAGCTTATGATCGAGTACCAAGAAAGTTAATATGGCAAGTGATGAGGAAAAAAGGAATTAATGACAGATACATTGATATTATTAAAGATATGTATGAGGGGGCTGTTACAAATGTGAGAACCATTAGTGGAGATACTAATGTCTTCCCAATTAAAATAGGTTTACATCAAGGCTCAGCCTTGAGTCCTTACCTTTTTACCTTAGTAATAGATGAAATTACTAGACATCTCCAAGAAGAAGTACCTTGGTGTATGTTATTTGCAGATGACATTGTTCTAATAGATGAAAATAAAGAAGGACTAAATTTAAAATTGAATAGGTGGGTAGATGCTCTAGAATCTAATGGTTTTAGAATTAGTCGCACAAAAACTGAATATATGAAATGCAATTTTAATAATAGTGAGAACCCGAATGATGAACCAATTAAGATTTTAGATCAAACAGTAACAAAAACTAATCACTTTCGGTACTTAGGATCAATAGTTCAAGAGAACGGGGAAATCGAGAAAGATATAATACATAGAATTCAAGCAGGATGGAAGAAATGGAGAAGTGCGTCAGGAATTTTATGTGACCGTCGAGTTCCAGTCAAATTAAAAGGAAAATTTTATAAGACTGCGATTAGACCTGCTATGCTTTATGGGGCAGAATGTTGGGCAGTTAAAGAGCAACATATACAAAAAATGAGCGTAGCGGAAATGAGAATGTTAAGGTGGATGAGTGGTAAAACAAGAAAAGATAAAATTAGGAATGAAATAATTCGAGAAAACTTAAAAGTGAGACCAATTTATGATAAAATGAGAGAAAATAGATTAAGATGGTTTGGTCATGTTAAAAGGAGGCCTGAAGTAGCACCGGTTAGGAAAACAGAGTTTATCCAAGTAGAAGGTGGTAGAAGAATGAGAGGAAGACCCAAAAAAACATGGATGGAAGTAATTAAACAAGATTTAAAAATATTACATATTACTGAAAATTTAGTCTTAAATCGCCAAGAATGGCGTAACAGAATCCATGCAGCCGACCCCACATAGGTGGGAAATGGCTTATGATGATGATGATGATGATGATTCTTATTTTACCCCGGGGTATCGCATCTCATTTTTAAAAATTCTTCCATTCAATTTCCAATCAATTACTAATTCACAAACCTGGGTAATAGTCATTATTGAACTCTCTTGAGTTGGATGAGTAACAGTAACACTTTTTAACTCAATTTTTTTATAGTACATCACATATACATATTTGCTCTTTCAAACATATACCTATAATGTGAAGTTATTAGGCATGGCTTGATTCGTAACACTTTTCAAATTTTTTTTTTTAATTCCACCTTTTAACCTTTTTTTTTTATTTGGTCTCGGTCGACGACCTAGGAGTCTAGGACATACGTTATCACCAGGTCTCAAACCTAGGATCTCGAGCACAGCTGCCCGAGATGTTAACCAATGCGCCACAAGCGATGGTCACCACTTTTTTACTTTTAAAACACCAACTGCGGCAGCGCAGTTGGTTAGAGCCGTGGGCGTGCATATTTGCTGCCCAAGTTCGAATGTTCAAACTGTCAAGTGGGAGTTTGATCTCCCTTTACGTGCTGGAGTGGGAGCTGTTGTCTCTCTTTGGGGCGGAGTAAGGAGCAGTTGTCTCCCTGATTCTTTAGTGGAGTTGTGTCTCCAGATTTCTTTGGCGGAGTTGTGTATCTCCGTATTTGTAAGAATGTCTCAGAAGTACAATGTAATATGTGTTGAGATGTATGTAAATATAACCATAAAAAAAAAACTTTTAAAACAGCATTTTTGTAATTCTAAAAGAGTTGTTCGGCTACATAAAGGGACTTGAATAGGACCAAAAATGATATAAGAATGTAATAATATATATTAAGAATAAAAAAAGTAGGATTAAAAATTAAAATTTTGTATCAAATAATGAAACTGGATCAAAAATTAAAAATTTTATTTTGAAAATAAAATTTTTATCTTATTCACAATTTCACATACCATTCAAGTTTCTTATATGCATTAATAGGCCCTTAATTCTTGATTCTCAATAGAAAAAAAAAAATTAAAAAGAGGGAACCGAGTCAAAGCAAAACACGGCCCTTCGTCACTTGGTCACAGAAAATCCGTTTCCAAATTGAGGTCCGAGTGGAAGTTCAGTTACGTGTCTAACCCCAAGTGGGAGATTTCAATTCCGCCTCACAACCACCGACTCTGATACTCTAAAAAGAGGAAGATGGCTAGTAGCCTATCCGTCATTGCAATTCAAAAGCCTTCAAAGAGGTATTTCCTACCGTCAATGTCCACTCACCCCTTCTATTTTTCTAATGTCAGAAACTATTTTTGAAAATCTAAACCGTCTACAACATTCCCGAATGTATTTTTTTATGATTATAAAAATGTATATAAGCTCCGCTTTTATGTAATTAGGTTACATAGAAGTTGTGATATGTAATCTTTTTTATTTTTAAAATTTTGATCATTGATGGAAAATCCAATTTATTTATTATGTTTATATTATTTGTTTATCTAGGAGATCAGGTTTCATCCTGATTAAGTGTATTTATGAGCTATATTTATTGAAAAATATATATCTATGTATTAGAATATAATAACACTTTATAGAATCATTTATCCACATATTATTGATATTTTAGATGGTTTAGATTTTGAAAAAAAAAACTATTTTAAAGTTGATATTTTAACATTGAACTATTTTATTACGTTGATTTTACACATTAATAGACAAGACCCATATAAGGTGAAATTAAGAAAATAAAAAGGTTTACAGGATACTATAAATGATGTTAAATACAATAGATGAAGTTGATTTTTCATCAACCATCAAGATAGAGAGTTTCATAGAAGTGGGACCATATATATATTTGATTGGTTCTCTACCGCATTACAATTTATTTTTTTACATTATGAGAATATTTGTTTATACAAAAAACTTTTCAATCTAAAATTTTTTGATCTTTATAGCTACTGTATTTATTATTATTTCTTCAGTACTTCTTATGTAATTACTATATTTTTCAATTATTTTCATATAACTATATATACATTTAATCTATCTATTTTAATTTTATTCACTTTTAATTTTCATCATTATTATATTATTTTATTTTATTTCAAAAAATTTCACACTAAAATTTTTTCATTAAAAGTTATCACTTTCTAAATAAGGAGCTCCCTTTCTATAATTAAATTTACAGGAGACAGAGAGTTCGCTTTCTATTTGTTTAGAATACAATAAGCTTTCATCTACTGATAAGTAGACAATAAGTTTCTAATTAATACTCCAAACGCCCGTCCAGTGGTTCAAACACACCAACACAGCCATAAATGGTTCCGATTTAAAATAAAATAAAAAGTGAAAGGAGGGACCAACATGTCAAATTGTCAATGCACCAAGGTTGCATTAGACCACAACCCCCAAAAATGCAAGTATGCAACCGTTTTTCCCTATGGGCCAGGCCTATATCCTCTCCTTTAACATTATTGGCAGAAGCGTCCAACTATGACAGGTGCACTCACATTATTGGCAGAAGCATCCCATCATTTCCGGTTGCATCAAAGTCAATCATGAAACCATTGTTAAATGGTCTGGAGCCGTTCCACCTACACCAGACACAACTGACGTCTTAGAAAACAAAGACTAGTATATAATTAACAATTCATGTACGGCAAATATCTCGAATTTTTAAAATCTGTTCCGTCTAGGAAAAATGTGACCACGTACAAGAAAATCAAAGCGTTGATGCAATCAATCCATGCACGTGCAACGTCACAAGTCGTTGAGTCCATCTGACCCAAAGGGCACAAGATCCAATCTGCAGTATTGTTTTAGCCGTTTAAAAATATTCAAATAAAAAACCAACACGTAACGACGTGTCATGCCAGTCATTCATTCGTATTGTATTTATTTTTGTAAAATGAACGAGTGTCATTCATTTGTATTTAGTCAGACTAAAGAATGAGCCGGAGATGACTCTTACCACATGATTCTTCAAACTATGAAGACACCCACAAAATGATCCGAACCCTCTGATTTTGCCAACAACCCCGCCAACCTAATTAACTCTAGTCTTTATTTTAATCCCTTGTCAGGAACTTAATTTTTCGGTTACTGTTGACTTACTATCCCCAGGTTGTAACTACGATAATCCAATCTAATTACTTAATTAATTTCTAAATTGGATGTCATTTCTCGTAAGAATTTCATTTTACGAACTTCCTTTTAAAAAATATATATATATATCGACTGTGTATTAGGGTTTTGGCCGACCTAATCCTAGTTGAATTCCACATTCCTCCCGAGACCTTGGTCTCGCTTGCTAAAGTGCACGCTTGGAGAAAGGTGGGGCGGCGTGGTAACGTACGCCGTTTTTACTTTCTCAAATCTAGTTTAACACCGGTAGGAATTGGGGCGGGTGTGACCTGCTCTGATCCGGCCTGTTCCGATAAAATTAATATTTTTTTAATCGGGTGTAAGAATAAATTAGAAAATTTGACCTGAATTTAAAAATATGAATGAAGTGGATCGATTATATCTTGACCCGCCTCGGGTGTATTTATTTATTAAAAATTATAAACTTCCGTTAAAATATTATTATCATTTTATTTTAAAATTTTTACATTTTTTATAATTAACTATATCAACAATCAATCTATCCAAAAGAATATAAGAATCAATAAAATAAATTTACATATATATAGCTCTTATGTATAATCGTATATTAACCTATTTTAATAAACTACCACTGTATTTTTTTATATTTTGTTTTAGTAGTGATGTATTTTTTAATAATTAGTAAAATATTAAAGCATGCAATATTTAAAATTAGCATAAATGTATCTTTATATTTGATGAGCGTATAAATTTTTAAAAATTATCTTATTTAACTCACATTTTTTATTTGACCTGCTATCCTTAAATCATTCCGATGCTAATTTTAAGATTGTCTCGAGACCTATTGAAAAAAGATAAAGATAGACCTTATTACAACTAGTATCAAAATAAGGTCAAAAGGAATTTTTTTAAAAGTAGGGTCAAAATTAGACAAATTCTAACCTAATATGGTCTTCCTTGATTCTCACCCTTAATATTTAATAACTTAATCATTGTATTTTTTTAACTTTACCTTTATATTTCAATATTTTTTTCTTTCAACTATAGTATTTTTCTTATTTTATTTGTGTTGTTTCAGATTAATAACACAATTACCAAAATATTCTCTACTATATTCCAAAATCCCAACGTTACCCTCGAAGGGTCTTATTTTCATCACTGGGACCACGACCACCTACAATATTATCTTTTTGACCGTGTTTAAGAAGATAAAAGTTACAAGAAATATAGTACGAGATGAGAGTAGAAAATAAAATATCTTAAAAATTGTATAATTGATATGAAATAATAGGAATAAAGTTGAAATAAATAAGTTTATTAAAAGATAATTGATACAAAGATTATCCGAATATAAAAATAAAAGTGAAAAAATATAATAATTAGTTGATTAATAATGAACTTAAAATCCATACCTCATCATTTCCCACCACTCGTTACCAAGCGTGTGGCACTGGCAACAGAATCCCTCTAATTTCGGAAATCAACCATGTATCCCGTCCTTTTCTTGACACCTGCACATGGGCTGAAAAGCGTGGACAAAAAAGGAATTAGCCTCCGTCCAGAGTACCGGATAAAGAAGGCGAAAAAAAAAAGCATGCATCTCGCAAATATCGGGTGCTTCTCTCTTCACCACTGCCCAAACTTAAGCACATATTTATCATGTGAACTCCGATTATAAAATGTTTCTCAGTGGTCCTAAATAACATATTTTATACTCATGTAATTTATATTGTTAAAACGTATTTTTTAAGATTAAAGAAGTTAAAATTTTCATAGCTATAAAAAATTCTATTAATGATTTTTTGGAAAATATTCAATTAAGAATATGTCAAATTCCATAAAATACATGACAAACATAAAAGATGACGCAAGTCTACAAAATAAACGAAATCATGTTGAGTGGTAAGAAAATCTCACATTGTTAAGAGATTTGAAGAATTTCTGATTTATATGTATGAGGATGGGCTTTATAACTTAATTTGGTAGTTATTTTGGGATAAAATCGGCACATTTTGAACAAACCATGATACGTGGCCGGGAAAAGAAAACCAAGGTTAGAAGGCATGAAATGAATTCACATGAATACCAGAGTAGTGTTTTTTTTTTTTTTTCTTTTTTGGTTTTAGAATACCGGAGTACTGTCAAGTCATCTGTACTTACAAAAAAATATTTCCAACAAAATCAATCCATTACCATTCATTAGAAATATATAACAAATAAATAATTTTAAAATCCATTCATTCTTTCATGCATTAAATTATCATCGGCTTTGCGTCGTCGAGATGGTCGATCGATCACTGATTCTTTTTTTTTTTTTTTTTTTTAGGAGGGTGAAGCAGTAACTGATTCTTATAAAGTCTAGAGGTGTGTTTTGATTTCACTAGCCATAGTTGTACATGATTTTGGCATCTCGATCCCTTTTAATTGCACTAGCCATTGTCGTATTTTGGTCTGCCAAAATAGTTTTCACGCATCTTTTCAGTTGTCATTGCTTTCAAGAAAGTTCTGAAGAGCCATCTAAAGGAATATCCCTACTTTCATCATAAAAAAATGCAGCACAAAAAATATATAGAGAGAGTAGAAACAGATATATATATATATACTTCGATTATTGCCTGAGCACTAGATGCGTTGATATCATTTGTCTGTGTGCGTTCGTATGCATGTCTGTTTCTGTTTGTAGTTTAGACAAACTTATTCGACCGTCGCTGAATTTTGTGAGGAAGATACATGCTTTTGGATTTTGAGTGCTTCCGAAAGTGTCTCAGTACATAAGTACAGGATCATGGGTGATGAGATTGAACTCAAAACTACATAACTACAAAATTATTGAGAAGATCTTTCTAATTGGTTTGAAGACCACAGTCGAAAAATCATGACATTTATAAATAGGTCCATTTGGTTGCCTTCTTGTGAGGAGTTCTTTCCCTTGTGCTCAGGAAATTCTATCAAATCTTCTCCTTACCATTTTACGCTATGTTTTGTATGTTGTTTCTGGACCAATCAGATTTTCAAAGAGTTCATTCATTCGACATCAAATACTTGAAGACAACATGGCGAAAAAACAGTTAAAATGAAGAGATTCCATGAGAGACTTTCCAAATTAAGCTCAAAGACTTTTCTTGGTTTTCCCTGCATACTTCTCTAAAAAAAAAAAAAAAAAAAAAACACTTGTATGCACTATTATATCTAGTTTCTGCTGCCAGGAAGTATGGTTTTATTGGTTAATCTTGAGCTCGTGAAATGGATTTCGAGTGAGTAAGCCTAAACGTAACTATGAATAGCAATCACCATGAGAAAGGATGGTACGGAAGTTAATAAAGAAATTTCCAAGACAGAAACTTCAACGTGTCCAAGAACTAATGCAATGACATCAAATTTATAGTAGTTCGGCCTAAACTGTCTACACGCACTGTACTAACCTTAGTGAAGGATTTTTCATTCACAGTAATAGGTTTTCACAACCATCAACTATTAGACTGGTTCGAGTTTGAGTTGGTAATTAGTGCAGAGCTAATTAGTACTCCGTCACAGTATCACGCAACCTAAATTGGCTGACCCTGAATATCCCCACGTTTGGGCTTTGTTCTTAATCTCCTTCTAATTAAACAAAATCCAGTGAGTGTTCTTAGTGCACCAGGTGTACTCCAAATTTTTTTTTAATTTTTTAATTTTTTTTATACATTTATGCAGCTCAAACCAATGTTATTAAAACCGAACCGGTGAAAGAACTGGTCTAGTTCGACTGGTTAAGCAAACCGGCTTGAACCGATGACTTCAGCATGACATATTTAAGATGTCATAAATGTTAATTATTTTTAATTAATTATATATTTATAAATCCCAATTTTATATATTAGATTTTAACCAACACAACAAAATATGTAGGAAAATATAAATAGAAAAAAGTTTCAAAAATCTTCAAGCATGAATGTTAAAAAAATTAATTATATTAACTAACCTGAAATATGTAATAAGCGTTAAAGTTGATGCTTGGCTCTTGAATCCTCCTTATTTATCTTGGTATGTTTTGGAATTATACTTCTACAAACATATTCAACACAATAAGAAAAAAATAAATCAATAATTGTTAAAGGATTGAAAAATTAAATAATTCATTATAATATTCACCCTAAAAAAATAATTCGTAATAATATAAGAATTAAGAAAAATTCATGTGCTCAACAAAAATGAAAATTTAAAAGTCTACAAACAAATCTTTCTTTTCAAATATGAAATTTTAAAAGCCTACAGAAACATCATTCTCATCAAAGACAAAAGTTTAAAAGTCTATAAACGCATCATCTCATCAAATATCTAAATTATTTATTTTATTTATAATTTTTTGACATTTTATTTGCTTGCCTATAGAGACAATTTATAGTTTACGAATTACATCAAAAGAACGAATCAAATAAAAATTAAAAAATTCCTACGCAATCTTCTTCTGGCGGGATGCAAATATATTTGGGAAATTCCCAAACATTCTTCTACTGGCAGGATGGCGGGACGGAAATTGATTTGAGGAATTAGGGGAATATAATAAAATCGGGTTAGAAAGTGGGAAGCTGGTTTTTGATTTTTTTTATATGGTTGAATTGGCTGAACCAGGTTCAAACGTTAATATCAGTTCCACTGCGGTTTGGCCGATTCGAGAGGTTTAATTGATTGAATTGAAACCAGATTAATTGAACCGGAACCAGGACTGGTTCCTGGTCAGACCGGTCCAATCAGTCGGTCCGGTCTGGTCCTGATAACACTAGCCCAAACATGAATATCACACATATATAGTTTTTATATTTATATTTTAAATTTTAAAAATTAAAAAGCTAAATATTAAAAATAACTGAAAATATAAAAAATAATGGGACATATATTCTTCTTTGGACTCACATATAAATTTTTAAAATTTTTTTTTAAAAAGTTATGCACCGTGGTGCACTCAAGTTTTTTTTTAAAATTTGTACGGTACACTAAAGTTAAATGCACCTAAGAGCATTAAATCAGTACCCCCCCCAGTTAAAACCGCATTTCAATTTGATCGACTAGTCGTGCAAGCCTTGAATTTTCAATTATGCCACAACATTTCACCAAAAATACCCCCGCTGACTATATACAACATCATACGTAGCACTTTTTTTAAAAATGGCAGCATTTATACATATGGTATAACCCATATATGTAACAAGTTCGTTTTCTACATTTACTTATTTGCAACTAAATTCATGTTGTATTCAACCAAAATTAATGCGTCATTTAAGAAAATTTGTTTGTAATGTAATAATTAAGAGGAAAAAGATAATATACAAATAAATAAGAGAGTTATATGGAAATATGCGAAAAAGGGTGAAAAGATAATATACAAATAAACAATAGAGTTATATCGAAATACGCGAAAAATACTGAAATGCAAAAGTAATAATAAAAAAGTAAAATAATTAGATAACTTTCACATCATACCCAAGAGTCATAATTCAAGCTGGAGCTAAATGCTTTCTCCTAATTTTATTTTTCATTGATATATGGGCCCAAGTAAAATCCTTTTGTACATAAAATTTTATATATTTTAAATTTTATTTGATGTTTTTGAATTTTAAAAATAAAAAATAAGCATTTTTCATGTCTATGCTTGATTTTTTATTTTAAAATTCAAATAAAATTAAACGAAATAAAATATAAACTTTGAGCAGGGAAAAGGCCTTACTTAGGCCCACATGCAAAAAATGAAAAAAAAAAATGGCTAACTGCAGGTCAATGCGCCTGGATCACAAGGAGAATTGGTTGGGCTTTCGTTGCTATTCCAGGCACCAAAAATCACTCGCGACAATATGGATAGACGGAGGAAGGAGTCCAACATAGAGGTACTGATAAAGGAATCTCTTATCCTTCTATTTTGATGGCAAGATTTCTGGGTTTCTGAGGTTTTGTTCTTTACACTGTTTTCTACTGCAATACATGCAGGGTGTATTACCTGGCCGTCGTTGGAGGCTAGGTCTGAAAAAGATTGCTGCAACTCGGAAGGGTTTGGACTATTGGCTGCTGAGTTTTTGGACATTAACGTGTATCCACACGTGGTTTCTGTGAGACCAATTTCACTGAAATCTTCTCACTGAATAAACCATTTATTGTTTTGAAGTAAAGCGGAACAAAACGATGCTGTTGAGAAACAATCTACTGAGAAACAAACAACTAAAGAAGCAGGGGAAGCGACTGAGAGTGTGTTAAAGAAGAAGCTTGAAGCCGTCTTCTTATCATCTTCTGAGTTGGATGAAGAGGTTTGCGTTGTATGATTTCTCTTGCTTATTTTAGATGTTTTAGTTACCTTCTCTCCATGAATCCTAGCAACCATACAAGACATGGTCATGCTAAAATATTTTGTTATTCTAGATTGCAGTTTCTTCTATGCATTTTTTCTTAAATTAGTGCTTTCACAGGTTGAAAGGCCACCTAAAAAGAAGAAAAGGCCCACAAAAATCTCTGTGATCCAATCCATCTGTGAGGGATCCTCCTTCAATGAGGTAAGCGGCAAATAATTGCTTACTTATCATTTTAACCTTTGCCACAACATGATCACACAGATTCAAGCTCTGTTTTATGAACGCTTTTTTTTTGGATGTATATTTTATGTGCACTTAGTTATCTTTCTTATGGAGATTTTTTAACCTTATCTTTTTTTAAAGATATTATGAATGAATTCATCCATACTGAAGATCAGTGAGCTCGTATATTTATTAGACCTCTCTTCATTGATAAAGTAATTCAAATTGGAAAATAGTTTGGGTGTAACTGATACCTTTGAATGAAGCATGGCATGCCTTTGCAAATTCTACTCTGTTCTCATTTCAAACTTCTAAAAGCCAAAGAAGTCTCTTTCTGTTCTCCTTGTGGCGACACAGAAGATTGTGCGTCGAATTTCCGTTCATTTTTTTTATCCTTCCCATTCTTATTGTTCCCTTCTCCCTTAATCAGAATCCCTGTTTTCGTAGGTCCCCTTCTTCAGTTGTTACCAGGATTTCGATTTCTCTTTTCTATATTGTTTTATGCACATCTAATGTAAAATCCTTGTTGTAATGTTGTTGTGCATGCGATTTCAGTTTTGTTGTTGATTTCATTCATACGAGATATGATCGATTTCCTTCTCACAGTTTTGTGGGTTTAGTTGGTTCTTGGAGGATGCAATTCCTGCGATTCTAATACCTTCCCATTGTTTTCTTGATTAGTCTTTTCAACTCGGAAAAAGGGTTGGTTCATCATCTAAACCCAAGGCATCCTTTGAAAAAAAAGGATAACAGGAAAGTGGATGATACTTCATCCGCTAAAAACATGGCAGAGAACTGGTAGAGTGTTTGAAGAGCTTACATTTACACCCCAAAGACAGAGAGTTAGAATTGCAATGCCGAAATTAAGACCATTAACTACCCCAGAAACCAAACTTGCGAACGAAATCCCTAAGAAGGCATTTTCAGTGCCATCCAAGGACACGGAGTTTGCAGATGCTGAATGCTCCCAAAACTTCAGAACGACCGAGGCAGAGGCTGATTTCATGAAGGACTTTTTATCACAAATGTATAATGAGAGATGAAACAGTTGATTTTGCTTCCTTGGAGAGAGGAGAATTTGAGAGTTTATCAACAGGTTAACTGCACTCGGGCTTTTCAATTTTCAAAGTGAAAAGATGTTGATATATGATGGATTGATGAAACTATTTTATTATCGTCTTACCAAAGTGGAGGAAGGACAGTTCACATCTTTTCTCGAAGGAGTAGAAATTTCGTTATCAGCTGAAGAGTTTGCATCTATCATGTCTCTACCATATGTTTCCGAGGTAGAAGAAGGTGCAATAGATAGAATTGAAGCTATCCACTTCTTAACTGGTGACTTAATTCTGGCAACCAAAGGAACACTTTTCACAAACAAGGAATTTGATAGTGTAGAATTTAAACTACTACATCAAGTAGTTACTCACTGTCTTTTTCCTAGGAATGGTGGCCACAACGCTGTTAGCGTGGATGAATGCATTCTTATGCGTTATGTTATCTTTTAGAATCAATATGAGCTTGTCAATTCCATGTTACAACACATGTCAGAACAGAGAAATAGAAAGAAACAATGGATGTCTACCTTATGCTATGTACTTGATAAATGCGGACGCACTGGGTTCCAGGCCTCATCGAAGTTCCAAGTTCAAACTTCAAAGCTTACAGGTCAAATTAGATCAAATTCAAACGGACGTTTTTTTCAATGGAGGTTAAAAACCGAGCCCAGACGTGGGGATGTTGAACGGGTGTACTTGCACCTGCACTACTTGCTAACTCAAACCAATCCAACGGAGGATGATTGTGAAACCTTTACTCCCAGTGAGAATTCCTCCCTGAAGTTTAGTACAGTAGGCGTAAATTTTGTATCGTCGCATTTGCTCCTAGGCATAAAAGACATAACAAAGTTTATGTCCTGTGAATATCTTTGAATCCTGTTGTTATGTGGCTGGCAGCGCGCTGCCTCACACGATGGCAGATTAGAAAATATTTATTTTTTATTTTTTTTTTCTTTAGTATCTAAGTGAAATTTGACAATTCCCCAAAATTTATTTGATTTTTTTTTTTTGAAAAGAGATATTAAAGTGGATATATGCTCTCAAACATCTATTTTAAGAAATTTAAATGAAATATTAAATAAATTCAAGAAATTGTATAAGTTTCCAAGAAAGAAGACATAGGTGAAGCCCATATATTTAGAAAAATTAAAAGAAAACTCACATGCAACCAGCCACATAAGAACAAAACCCTCATTGGTTAACTTTCACATTGTATTTTTCCGCAGTGATTATTAGCAAGCATAGCTACATTTTAGGCACAGAACTCACTCCAAATCCATTTCTGAAACTCAAGACCAACAAATAAAACCATACTTCCTGGTAAAAGAAACCCACATGGACTGGTTACCTCAATCCAATACATACCAGGCCTTGGCCCATTCGAGAACTCCATATCCACCCGAACCATCTGCCTCAATCTAATACCATCAATTGCCAGCCACTCATGCATGCAACTTATGTCATGCACACACATTGCACCACTCAATTTGCTAAGACCATGCTACAAGCGTCAAATTGTTTTCATATACTATTATGCACAACAAAACTGCACCGCCCATACTTTAGTGGAAAGCATCAACTGAATGCTTTCCCCATACTATTGTTAAACATTTTCTACCAAAGGTTGCAATTTTCGTTCTAGGCTAAACACACTCAAAATTTTCAAAAATATTAACGCACGCAGAAAACGCATAGGTAAACAGGCCCTAACTAAAGATCTAAATTCTAAATCCAATCCGTAAACTAAGTGACAAATCTGACACCCATTCTCACATATTCAAACCCCAACCAAACTGCTTACAGACGAACACAAGGACCACATATATAACAAAACTCTCTTTTGAAGCCATGCATGAACCTCTTCACCTCTTCACCGGCCCTTGATTGGAAGCCAAATTTTTGCTCCCTTTGTTATTTCCTCTGCACCTATCTCTCACTCTTCCTCTTTATCATGGATACAAAACATGTTCTTTCCCTTTCATCATACTTCCAAAACGAGGTAATCAATAAATAAATATTCAAGAGTCATGCTTATATGAAACCTATTTCGATGTAATTCCTCTCATTTTTCTCATTCTGATAATTAATGAGAAATTCATTTTATTCATTGCATATAGCATTATTTATATTGTCATAAAAAATTATCATTTAACTAATATTATTATACATGAGATCGACCTACAAACGACCAACATGAAAGTAATAAGATGATGTGAATATTGGTTTTTAGTATTTAAACTGTCTCGAATATCATTATTGCATGAATAAATGAACTTCTAAAGTATTGTCACATTCAAAATGAATATGCCAATGGTTTTTAGTATTTTCATTAATTTAAACATGAATATATTTTTTAAGTAAATGTGGCTTATGAACATCTTTGATATACATAAAACTTGATCTATCGACCAAAATACAATTAATGAAATAAATTTTTCATCAAACGTTAATGTGGACAAAATGAATGGGGTTACATAAAACTGTTTTTAGGTAATATGCCGATTCGATATTCAAATGGTTGGATACGTTAAATAATTATCTCCTTTTTATCGTTAACGAAATGAATAAAAATATTGTAAGATAAACAAATGTAACATAGAGAAAGTTGTACATCAAGATGAAATAGAAAGGATTAGCGCATAAATGAACAAGAAATCGTGCATGCAAGACAATACGCACTATGTCAAACCAAAAATTGTATCAGGTTGGAAAATATTTACAAAGAATAAGAGATTTATAAAAGCAACGAGAGTATATATCTCATTTGAAGATACAAAAATCTGAAACAATAAAATCCATCAAAAGTCTTCACTCTTTTGTTATGCATCCTCTCGGAGTGTGTGGCAGTATTTATAGAAAAAATCCCTCCAAAGTGTGAGGGCTGGTTCGACTCTTCTGGCCCGCGATAGTGTGTGGAAGTTATTTATCCTCCTTAATGTAGAGGTATTTGTAGATATCCTTTCAGAATGTTCGGAAGTATTTATAGAAAAAATCTCTCCGAGTGTGTGAGGTTTGCGAAGATATAAGATCCCATCCCATCTTATGCTCATTCCAGCCATAAACATAGTCAATGATGATGAGAGAAAAATAATATTGGAAAAAATTCTTAAAAAGTAAAATGATGCCTAATAATAAATAACAAATATAAAATGAGAATTTTTTTTACCTTTTTCTTGTTATCACATGGAACCTAAATCTAAATTATCAATATCATAGATAAGGAAATACTCTTATATAATTTAATTTGATATAACGTTTGTAATTTTGTATAGATGAAGAAAAGCTGCTTTGGTTCTATAAAACTTCTTTGCTACATAATATCTTTTCTATTTATGCAGAATTAGAAACATTATGATTTTTTAGACGATTTAAATGTTGAAAATAAAATTTTAAAATCGATATTTAATATTAAATTATTTTATAAAGTTAATTTTATACATTTGTAAATGGGTCTACGCACATTAATACTAAGATAAATAAAAGAATTTTAGAGTTTTCATGATAATATAAGTACTGTTAACACAATAAATAAAATAAATTTTCAATTGAGCATTAAGATAATAAAAAAATTTATTGAAGAGGAGTTTCATGTAAGAAAAGCCTTTTTTTGGGTTACTCAACAAAATTCAGTTCATTTATTATACTTAAAATAATTTATTTAACTATGAGATTATATTTCATGTAAATCAAATATGTGTACAAGTCATATTTGTTAATATACATGTGTAAATTAATTTCAAGAATCGTTACAATTTTTTTATCATTAACAAAGGAAAGACCAAATCATCATTACATGAGACACCATAGCTTCTACTTTGGAATGAAAATCTGACTGCGAGGTTAAGGAAATGTTCCAAATTATATAAGATTATCGAATTGAATCTGTATCATGGTTTCTAAGATAGCTTTTTATATTTTTAATACAATTTTATTTATTTTCAATATACATTATTACATTCTAATCCCAAATACATATTCCTCCTCAGAATTGTATTAGTTTGAAACTGACCCAAGCAAGCCGACGCCCACGATGCCTCGCATCAGTTGGTCGGCGACCATAATATTAATCTTTAGCAAGAAAATAAACTGAAGGAGATTACAATAGTCCTTTGACTGTCCATGGTAAAAAGTCAAGGCTGCTATTGTAAGGTCAAAATATAAGATGCTCACGAGTGTTTTGCAAGGGGTCATGGAATAAGTACAGAAATGGACTCTTTTTCTTGTCTTTTTTTTTTTTTAAATTATTGTTTGCGTCCATTATTATAATCAAGTTTAAAGAAGAACGAGATTCTATCTATCATATACGGAATCCACTAACAAGATCTCAATTTATCCACGAAACATTCCAAAATAAACGGCTTAAATGATCTCAGATAACACACGCGAGATACATTTAGGGTGTGTTTGGGAATTGATAAAACTTTTGATGAAAAGTTTTAAAGAATAAAAATTGTCAAATGATGTGATATGATAGTGGTAATAATGAGGAGTAAAGATGATAAAGTTAAAATAGATGAGTTAATTGTGTGAGTAGTTGTGTAGAAATAATTGAAAAGTAGGTTAGTTGTATGGAAAAATATGAAAAAATAATTAAAAAATATTATAATTATTAAGAATGAAAAATTTTAAATCGAAAAATTTTGAATTGACATTTTTTCTTCGTTCAAAGACACACCCTTAGTCTCATGCTTTATTGCTTCTCGTTCGTTGTTTTTTTTTTTTTTTTTAATGTCCCACATGCTTTCTCAGTTCCTTACTTCCTCGTTCTTGAAGCCATTTACGTTCTTCCACCTTTTTCCAACTGGGTGCATGCCGTCAGAGGCAGACGAAAAGACAGCCAGCCACCTTCTCTTCTCAGTCCGAGAGCCTACTAATCTCTGTTCGAGGCTTCGAGCGGTGCATTTTCACGGCTGCTGCTCTTGATCCTCTCTATTTCCGAGGTGAAACGTTCTCTCGCTCTCCTCCGCTGATCCGCGACACGATAAATTTCTGTTATTTTTCTCTCCTTCTCCTTCTCCTTTTCTTTCTCCTTTTCTTTCTCCTTTTGGTCCAACTGTAAGGCGAAAGTCCCTGTTGTTGTTGATCGGGGTTTTTCGTATCTTAGGCAAAACGACTGCCGTTGAATTCTGCTCGTGATCAGGAATGTTATTCTATTAGAGCCTGCTGTTAGAGAATTTCTGCCCCTTGCTCTTCTTCATAGGAAAAAAAGTGTTTTTGCATATCCTACGCTTGTTGCGTTACCATCAGCTCTGGTGGGGCTGCATGGAATTAGAATGCAGCTAACTGCAGGTCAATGTCCCTGAATCACGAGGAGAATTGGTTCTGCTTTTGCTACTATTTCACTGGATAGTCCTTTGGCCTGACAGTTGAGTGCAGATATCTGACAGAGTTTTCAGTCCACGTAGCAAATATCACTTTCGACAACATGGGTAGATGGAGGAAGGAGTCCAACACAGAGGTACTGGTAAAGGAATCTCTTTTTAATTTTCTTATTGCCTTATATTTTGGTGGGGGAGATTTCTGGGTTTCTGCGGTTTTATGTTTTTTTTTTTTTAAAAAAAAAAAAAATCTGATTTTCTACTTCAATGCATGCAGGGTGTATTAGCTGACAGGCAACGTCTGAAACAGGTTGCTGCAACTCGAAAGGGTTAGGACTCTATTTCCTGCTGTGTTTCCGGACATGAACTTGTATTTACACGTGTAGATGTTATAAGAAAATGTTTCTGTGAGACCAATTTCACTGCAATTTTCCTACCTAATCAAGTGCTTTATTATTTTGAAGTAAAGCGGCAACAAAACGATGCTGTTGAGAAACAATCTACTGATAAGAAGGCAACGAAAGAAGCAGGGGAAGCGAATGAGAGTGTGTCAAAGGAGAAGCTT
This sequence comes from Annona cherimola, assembly GCA_030490835.1. NCBI lineage: Eukaryota > Viridiplantae > Streptophyta > Magnoliopsida > Magnoliales > Annonaceae > Annona > Annona cherimola. Next base: position 9,071,811 of record CM059975.1, on the reverse strand, counting down.
GAAACTATCATCTTATCATCTTCCGAGTCGGATGAAGAGGTTTGCGTTTTATAATTTCTCTCGCTTCTTTTAGATGTTTTTTTTTTTTTTTTTTACCTTCTCTCCACGAATCCATGCCACTATACATGGCATGTTGGTGCAAAAACATTTTATGTAATTATATAATTGCATGTTTAGAATGGGTTTGTTTAAATACTAGATTATAGTTTCTTTTATGCATTTTATCTTAAATTATGTTCTTTGTTAGGTTAAAAGGCCACCTAAAAAGAAGAAAAAGCCCACAAAAGTCTCTGTGATCCAATCCCGCAGTGAGGAACCCTCCTTCGATGAGGTAAGCGAAAAAACATTGCTTTCTTGTGCTTTTAACCTTTGCCCGTTATCCCACATTGGTTGTGGAAGCAGTTTGATGTGAGTTAATGAGCGACTTAGGCTACTTTTTGAGGGTTGACAAGGCCTAATCTGTGAAGGGGGAGATTGTTAAGCTATTCCACATCAATTGGTATTATCTTGGCTGCCTTACATCATTCTTGATCGTTTACATTTATACAAGTGCCCACGGGTACAATCTGGGTTGGGTCGGCCTGAACTTGCATGACCCAACCTATCACTTTTTTAGGGTTAGGATTCGATATTTGGAAATTTGGGTTTAAGCCCTATCCAAACTGAAATTAGGTTGGGTTTGGGTTGATAGAAGCCCAACTTGAATGTAATATTTATTATAAAAGATCATGCATGACACTTGTAGCTTTAATATATATTTTTCTAAGTTTTTATTATATCATCCAAGTTAATTATTTCGAAAATAGTAAAATATTTTACGTCTATCACATATAATTTGAAATTAATAATATAATCTTTATATTTTTACATTTGAATTATATTAATGAAGATGACCCAAATTTCAACTCAAAATTTTCCTAAATTCTCACCCGAATTACCACTGGAATTCAATCCTAATCTATCCTAAACTTGACTTATTGAAATAATGTTAAGGTCGAGGTTTTAGAATTATGGGTCGCATGTTATACCTTGGGTTTGGGTTTGGGTTTGGATTGACCTCGAACTGAACCCGAATGACTCTAATTGCACCCCTACAAGTGCCCTATGGCCATTCCATTACATAGATCTCACATGCACATTGCTTACTTGGGTGTGTTGACTTGATTATCTTTTTCATAGATCTCACGTTATCGTTTTGTGTAAAAAAATAACAACTAATGTCTTTAAAAAATCGAATCACAACTAGGAAATGAAACCCTTCACTATGAGAAGTTTCCTTTTTGGCAACTTTTATTATCCAAAAATTGTTTATTAACTAAAGAAAGTATGTCTTCAGTATGTGCAACCTGATGAGGATCAATGGGAACTAACTCCAACATTGGCTGGTAATAACTTTGGCCTAGCAAACATCCTTTGCCTATGATTATTTCTTTTACCATCAAATCAAAATTTGATCGCCTAAACACAAAAGACAAGTTATTGGCAAACAAATTCTGTACTGCATATCTTTTTCAGAAAAAAATTCTGTATAGCATATGCCACAAATATCGACAACCAAATTTTTATTTAGCAACCAAAATTTAACCTTTGCAACCAAAAAAATTATGATAGTAGTGGCTTGGAAAGTGACTTGGATGTGGAAGAAATGAGTTCACAATTCTTGTACTTGTTTGTTAATGATGCATTGGAACTACCATGCATTACAAACGTCTAAGGAACCCTATAGTTTACTTTTAAAAAAGATACTGAACAAAATTATCCTAGTTTTATGACTTTTCTGTCAAGTGGTGGAATCAGTTCATGTTTTTTCTTCAGCATGCATATTTGGGTGAATTTTTTTGGTAGCAATAAGAACACTCACCATGCGCATTTCCTCAGGAAGCTGATGCTGAGGTTCTTATTTCCTCCAAGAAGTTGCTAGTAGTTGGTGCCAAGAATGGTTCAGCTGCTGTTACAAAGAAGAAGCTGGAATCAAGTTGGTCGAGCAGCAGTGATGCGGATAATGTCAGCATCAATCTTGCTTCATCTATGCTTGCTGTAGCACACTGTAATCTGCAGCAAACTATTGATTCCTTTTGTAAAAATGTGCTATTGCACTTGCAGAAAGCTGGTGCCTCCCAAGGGAAAAAGTTGTGGGTGGCTTCTTTGAAAAATGTTCCTTCAGTTGCCTTAGATAAGAAACATGAATCGAGTGATGTCTCATCTGAATCTGAAGATGAGGTGAGTGAAACTGTCAATCCTTTCTTAGATGGTAGATTGAATATGCTCTTGACATGGGTGAATCTTCTGCAGTGCATATACTTAAGTAAAATGGCATGTTTTTGATGAGGTTAGGAGTGTTATGTGGTGCCAGTTCTTTAGGTTTTGATAGAGAAAAATCTCCATTTGATTAGTTTTTTTTTTTCTATACTAGGAATTCTAAAAATTATAGCAAAAAAAAAAAAAAAATTTGCTTTCAAATAGTTCGAAAAGCCTTCTTGATTTTGAAGAAGTCGTAGATGCTCTCCTTGATTTGGATTTTTTTTTTCTACTATCAGAAAAACCCAGATAGATTTCCCACTAGATCTGTTTGATATCAGTCTTCTGCTTCAATCACAAGAAGCACTGTTTGAATCATGCATAATTGTGGAGAAATGAGAAGTCATTTCTTAGATTGGGGTGCATAAAATTCTCTTCTTCTTTTTTTTTTACTGTCGGGGGAGTATAACATTCTTGGTTATCATGTTTTACTCTTATAGTTCAGTCACGTTGTTTTAATTATGATTCTGGAACCTGTCTTGAAAAGGGTGAGGGTTCAGAAGTTGTCTTTGAGGATGACTGTTCAGATCATTGCTCTGATGATAACTAGAAAGAGCCATAGAAGAAAAGGTTGAAAGTTCTGATGCCTTCACCAAAAGTTGTTACATCAGCTGCCTCAGAAAAGAAACATGACTAAACTGAGTCTGAGTCTGAATCTGTCTGAAGAGTGAAGATGACATGAGTGAAAGCTTCAATCAATTCTTAGATGGCAATGAATGCGTTATTTTCGGGGAATTTGCATCGTAAATCCTTTAACTTTGCATATTAGCATTTTGAACTCCGAAGTTCGCATATTAGTGTATTAGACCCTGCGAAGTTTTGACCTTTGCATTTTAAACCCTCACCCCCTAAGGTGTTTTTTAAACTCAAGTGTAATGTCGAAAATACACTTATATCTATAAGAAAAGCAAGACAACCTTGGCAGAATACCAACATCATTTGCGCAATGGAGCCTCACGATTCTGATGTGGTGATGACATTTAGGAAGACGATGTTAATTTTTGGTCATGTCTGTCTTGTTTTTCATATAAATGTAAGGGTATTTTCAACATTACACATGAGTTTAATGGTGTTTTTTAAAGACCGTTAGGGGTAAGCGTTTAAAATGCAAAGACTAAAACTTCGCAAGGTCTAATATGCTAATATGCAAACTTCGAGTTTCAAATGTTAATACGCAAAGTTAGAAGGTTTATGGCGCAAATTTCCTGTTATTTTCTTGACATGTATGAATCTTCTGCAACATTTACTGTTATGCAGATAACATGTTTTCTATGAGTTTGCATTATGTTTTTTTTGTGCTACTAATTGTGAGCCAGAAGTTCTTTAGGTTCAAAGCAGGTTTGAAACAGTAAAATGTCTATCATTTTTACATTATTCAAAGTTTGAAGGATGTGCTACTTTTGTCACTTGTGCTACAACATGGTTTTTTGGGCTTTTTATATCCACACTTGGTTTTGCAAAATGCACTTTAAATGTTTGATGTTTAAAGTATTGGGATATTTCAGGGTTGCCACATCTTACCATTTTACTTCTATTATTTATTGTTGTTTAATGTGAGAATTTGAATTGAGCAAGATGTGGTAGCATATTATCATTGCTAGTTTACATTTGTGTTATTGTTTTAATCATACTTCAACACTCGTACTTTGTGTTTTGATCATACTTCAATGCTCTTAGTTCTGCACAAGATCCTGCGATCTTATATGTCGTATTTTATGGTCCAATGTCTTTATGTCCTTTTCTGTGCAAGCTTGTGATTGGTTTGTTTCCTTGATGATCTTGACACTCGTTTTTAAACCAAGATTCAGCAATTTGTGTTGAAAAAGGGTGAGACTGAGAAAGATGACAATGAGCATAAAAACATCAATCGTAGTTCTGATGAAAGCTACAGAAAGGCCACAAAAGAAAAAGTTGAAAGTTCTGGTAGATGGTCATTTTTTGTAAAAAAAAAAAAAATTACAAAAATCAATTTCAACCTTTTATGCTGATCTCTCTTTCTGGAAATTCATGGGAAGCCCAACATCAATAATGTCGAGGACATGAGCAGAGCAGAAGATGAGGATGATACTTCTGAAGAATGCTCTGATGTTGGGTGTTGGAAGGAACACCCAGATAAGGTAAAAACCATTATAAAAAAATTGCTCTGGAGTTTTTGGCTTCTCTAAATTCATTTATTGTCATTTTGAAAATCTTTACTATTACCATAATGATCTCTTGTGCAATGAGTTCTAAGAACTGATCAATTTTCTACCTTAGCCTGCTGTTGCTGTAAAGACAAATGGCAATTCAGATGAAGAATACTCTGAGGAAAGTGAGGATGAACATCATGTCAAATCTCCAAAGAAAAAGGTGATTATGAATATGATGTATGACACTTTGTTAAGATGCCCACAAAGAACCAAAATTCCAAATGATTTAAACATTTTCTATGCTCTAACCATGTGGCATTTTGCTGCATTTTGTCCTGATTGAAAATTTCAAAATTTACAGTTAAATTTTCAATTATGAGTATCTTAAGTGCTATTTGCAAATTCATTGCAATGAAATATGCCTGAATCTTGGTATAACAAACTTGATGATATTTCTTCCATTTCTGCAAAACTCAAGCATACATTTACAAAAATATGTTATGTAATATTTGTTTGTGTCTCTTTATTTTTTGCTTTCAGTTGACATTTTCATCCGCAACTTTTACAGCTTAAAACCAGCGCAACACCCAGTGGTCAAAAAGGGAAGCGCAAGTTCAGACAGAGCTTATATGATTATGGTGGCATTTATTTTCGTTCATTTGTTGATCTAAAGAAATATCACGAGTCTTTCATCTATAGAGAAGTGTTGAAAGGTAGAACTGTCAATTTTGATTTCTTTGATCAAGAAAATTTGATGATTGGTGAGTGGATAAGTGGTTTGGGATGGAAGAAGTTCTTGATGGAAAAAAATGTAGTTTATCCCGATTTGGTGAGGCAGTTCTACACTCACCTTGACAAAAATATGGTGTCACATGTGAAAGGAGTTGAGATAAATTTGACTCAAGAAATTCTGGGGGAAATCATGGGAATGGATGCATTAAATGTTGACAAAGAATATCAAAACACCACCAAAGAAATAATGTTTAAAGATTTAAGTGGAGATGAAGTGTTTGGAACATCCCTTCAGGCAAGAGATATGCCTTTACCGATGAGGTTACTCCACAAGATTGTTGTTGACAGTATTTTGCCAAGGATGAGGAGCAAAGGAGTAATTACTGTGGATGATGCATCTGTAATGTGGTGTGCAATCAAAGGTTTTAAAGTAACCTTGCCAAGGGTAATATTGAACCATATGAGGGCAACATTGTCTGAGAAGGATTTAGCGCTTCCATATGGTATGTTGATAACAAGAATTTTAGAATATTTTAAAGTGGATCTTGAAGGAGAGCTAAAGAAGAAACCCAGCCGCTATGGTTTCATTGGTGAGATCACTGTGAAGTTGATGGGGTTCAAGAAGGATGGAGTGAGAGGATGGATTCTAAAGAATGAGCCACCTCTAGCATCATCCCGACAGGCTGGCCAAGAAATGGCAGAGGAAGATGCAATTCAGGGCAGAGAAGAGATGGAAGGAAACAGAGCAGAGAGAGATGCAGAAGGGAACAGAGTGGAGGAGGATGCACTCCACAGCCCCCACCATAAACTACCCCAAAAACCTTTGTGCCCTGGCCAGTCATCACTCCAACCAGACCAAACACAAACAGCGCCCTCCACCTGTCAGCACAAACCGCCCATAGCTCAGCCTGCTACCCAAGCAACCTTTCCATCTGCTTTCACTTCTGACCTTGTCCAGCTGATCAGGAGCAGCCTAGATGAGAGACTAACCAGCTTTGAAAGCAAGTTAATGTCTAAAATTGAGGCCCTTGATGGGCGGATTGCTGTCATTGAGCATGGTCTTACCACTACAAATCCATCCATTCAGGAGAGCCTTAAGCTCTTCGAGGCCAATGGGGATTTCATCACCAAGCAAATTCTTGCTGTCAGGACCTCCCTAACTGAAACTACCAAAGGTATCAAGGATGGCCTGTCTCACCTCTGTGAGAAGCTAGTTCAACTGAAAGACACCGATGCCTTCCGTCCACAGCATTTTGTTCCTGTTCGTGTAACCCCACCACACTTGAGGAAGCAATCTTAGAAGCACTACAAGACCTCTTTGTTTTCTGATTTTGAAAACATTTTTGTGCTGTCTGTGAAAAATCAATGGATTTTACTTCTTTCTTGACCCAGTGCTGTTGCTTGTGAACGTCTTTATGCTGTTGTTACACTCGCCAACTCCTGCTTAAAAACGAAAAGAATTGTCTCAGTAAAAGAAATAATGATTAGAGAAAAGATTAGAATATCTAGCAACAAGCAAAGGAGTAACCATTTCGTTCCTTCAAATTAACTATCACTTTCACTGCAGGTATACCTTTTCTGTCTAAGAAATTTGATATGCATGCTCGATTCCATTCTTGCAACTAAACTGAATTTTGTATGTACCCTCTTCGCTTTCTGGGTGCTCCTGCTGATTCTGCAGAACCTTTCTAGTGCTATCAGTGAAAATGATTGAAATTTTCTTAACTGACTGAAATTGCTTGTGGATGTCTCTATGTTATTGTTTTAGGGCTAATCTTGTACATAAACATAAAGAATAGCATTTACACGAATCTCATAATGGATTCACACACTGCTACTTGCAATTTCGACCAAGGAATGTGAACAGGTTTGGATCAATTCTTTGAGAATTGTGAAAGATCAATCTAATTACCAACCTGACTTAACAAAATAAAAACGTGTCTTCCCGTCTCCTTTCAATAATCAGGTCAATATTTATTCATTTGTATAAACTATAGCATGCCGTTATAATTATAACTAGTTCAATGGCTTCATGCTTTCGTCTATTACTTAATTCATTTACTTACAATCCAAGTTGCAAAACAGGGCGCTCAGTTGGGGTCAGAAAAAGTGGGTTAAATTGGATTGTTGTTGAGGCTTTAGAAAGTGGGTCGAAATGAGTTAAGATTAAGGTTTTAAAAAGATGTCTGAAAGCTAACTCCTGATCCGTACTCATCTTGTAAATTAGGGTCCATTTGGTAATGGGTAAGAGGAAAAAAAATAAAAAATTCACTCTTTCTTCGCCGCTTCTGATGTTATCTAGCGTATTTAGCTGCTCGACAATCATACTTTTTTTTAATTATTAGTTATTAATAGATCTCAATTTGGACAAATGTTAGTCTGAACAAAATGGAGGTCTAGATCATCAAAGAGTGGATTAGTTTAAGTTTACATTTACAAGGTTTACATGGAAAAGGCCTAATCTATAGTGAGATTAATCCAAAAAATCACAGAGGGGCGTCAAGCCGAAGGTTTCACTAATGGAAGTAGTTTTTACGGTTGTGTCGTGTATTATCTTAGGTCATACTGGCATGCTTTTCCTAGATTATCAACCCTATGTATGATGTACTCCTCTCGTTGAGTATCGAATGTTAGAAGATGGATGGATCAAGGATGAAGATAAGTGGAGCATCTTTTCTTTGCTCAATAAGGGTCGATTGATATTTACAAGATTCAACATTGATAGGATGTGCCTTGTGTCAGATAAGATACTTGTCATTATTTCTTAGAGATCTTCTTTAATCAACATGTCTCCCATGGTTGGTTAGATCAAGAGATTGACTTATTTCATGGTCATCTTAAGATGGCTAGGCCATCCTAAACTTGCAAAGACGTAATTCTATAGTTAAACGTAAGTTCACCTTCTTTGGGTTAAGGATTGAGTGCTTCGTCATTATGTCACACACATCTCTTTAGTCTTGAGCGAGGGTTTAGCAACCAAACTTCTTGTTTTGCTAAGACTTTCTATCAAAGAGTCTATCCATGCTTTGGTGAAGGGTAACCTTTAACGAATCATCTTCTTTTCGAAAAAGTAGCACTAAGCCTTGATCCTATCACTCGTCAGGTCTAATTTGGACTGACCCCTATCAGTTATATTTTTATTTATTATTTTACAATTTTCCATACAATTATTTTATTCATATTCTTTTTATTCCCAATACTTACTTTTATGATATAGATCATTCTCTCGCTTTTTTAAATTTCTTTTTACAATTTTTTTCCTATTTTTTCTGTATGAAAAAACAAACCACCGGAAGCCATTGAGGTCTCATATTTATTTTAAAAGAATGATCTTGTTAGTCTGAGCTAAGCAAATATCATGTTTAGCCTACCTCAAAAAACTCATTTATAACAAATTTTTTTTATATTTTTCTTCATACACTTGATTTTCTAAGTGTATTTTAATATCTAAACTAAGTTTTATCATTTTTGAATATATGTATATAATTTTTAAAAAAAAATTAAAGATAAGGATATTTTAAATACATATATACATATAGATATTTAAAAATCTCAAAAAATATATAAACATATCCAAAAATGGTAAAACTTGATTTATAGTTAAGTACACTTAGATAAACAGGTGTACGGGGAAAAAACATAAAAAAGTTGTTGTAAATGGATTTTTTTATGTAGACTAAGTGGAACATTTGCTTAATCCGAGCTAATTGGATCACTCCCCGTTATCTTATTATCATCAAAAGTGGCCACGCTAGTTAGTGAGTTGTGAATGCCCTTTCCTACAACCATTTTTTTGAAAACCGGACGGGACGTGTAGTTCGACCGTGAACCACAAAAATTCTGATCCGGTTGGGATGCGGTTCGCAATTTTTATAAAAACCGTTCAAAAATGTTGGACCAATGGTTGGACAGTAAAATTCCATCCAACCGCAATTCGGTTCCAGAAAAGTGAGAGTATTAATGCACCTATTCATTGCAGCAGTATGGGTAAATTGTTTTGATGCACCTCATTTCCACGAGAGAATGTTTGGTAATTTAAATTTGGTGGAGTTTGTAGAATGGGGTGAGGAGTGAAAAATAGAATATTTTTGGAGTTGTGTGATTGATATGAAATTGTACCGGCAAAGTTGAAATGAATAGATAGGTTGGAAATAGTTGATAAGGAAAATAATTAAAATATATGAATAAAAATGAAAAATATAATTATTAATTGGAAAAGTAATTAACTTTGGTTTCCTATCCTATACCATAACCACAACAAAACAAAAGTCCCCATAATGTACGTTTTCTGAAATTTTACTCAGTAACACAATAAGATATTTAGCTACTTCATCTAAAAAGAATATTAATATTGAATTTTTGCCATAAATATATGAAATAAGTATCTTGAATTGCATACGTTTTATTCTATACTTATAGAATATCCTACTATACATAATTAATTTTAAAATTTACAAAAATTTAAAATAAATAATAAAAATAGCATCTTATACCTATTTTATATTAATATTACAGTTTAAAACGGTTTAAACTAACCAATGAGCCGGTCCAACTGAACCAAATAAAAAAAAGAGTTTTAATTCACAGTTCGATTTATAAAACATTGCCTATAACAGCTACACAGGCACCATATGTCATGCACTACATAGTAATGTTTGAGAATGGTGTGATGTAATAGAGTTGTTTTCATTTATTTTATGAATAGTATTCTCTTATGATACTATAGTGATTTTCTTTTCTCATCCTTCAAGCCTGATTGGTAGAGTTGATCCGAAGTTGAACGGAATAGAAAATAAAATTGCTGACTGTAGCGAATGAAGTCATATAAAAATAAATAAAAAGGAGTGTTTGTTAAAACCTAAAGCATTTCACACTTCAACTTCTCAAACTCCACAACTACTACATTTTTTATTATTTTTTCACGTCTTCTTATATAACTACGTTACTTTTCAATCTTTTTTACGTAACTAAGTACTCATATTTCTAATCTATCTATATTAACTTTATTCTCTTGATTCATAATCATTACTCATATCATTTTATATCATTTTCTTATATTTCAAAATCAAAGTTTTATGGCTTCCTCGACACACCCAAAGTAAAAATATTTTCTATGAAAATAAATAATTAAAAATCAACAATAATGAAAAAGTAAAGCTTTGTGGCAATTAAAATATATGTTCGGATGAACTTGCAGAAAATTTCTGTTCAATTGAATTAATTCCCCGGCGTCGTGCGCGTGTATACAAAAAGCAGTATATCAATGGAATGGGTTTTGGGGATTGATATTGCACAAATTGAAATGAGTCAATGACAGACTCAGACATTCATGTGAACTATTTCCCATGGAGAGACACGATTTGACACGGTCCTTGTCCTGCGCACAAGACCCACACCAGGCAATTTGATTGTCTATTTTTCATCTATCTACAAAAGATTTCCACTGGCAATTGCTGCCCTTGACTTGAAACCAAGTGACCCATATTTTCTTTCTTCGCTTTGTATCGCACCTATGTTACTTGTATTACTGGCATCAGCACCTCCCATTTTATTAATAGACACTCTTTCACTTCAAGCCAAAACAAAGCCTTAATTAAATAAACCTTAATTAATTAATAGATATTTTGCTTTTACTTTCTTTTTCATGATTTTAAATTTTTATTAATAACCATTTATCTTGCAAAAGCATTTCGATTTCTGAACTTTTATCTACAAAAGCACCCTTGTGATCCATGAACCTAAGATTTTTTAAGGGAGTCAAAATTTAGTTGATCAATTCAATAATCATCAAGATAAAGCACAATTTAAGGATATCATTACGTCAATTTCATCATGTCAAGGTAAACCATTAAATCTAATTAAGTTGACCACAAAAGTTCTTTTGCAAGTAGCACTCATAACTAGTTTTTTAATGCGAGGAGAGACTATGGAACCGACCCAAAAGGCCTCCACATTAGAAGAGAAATTTGTAAAACTCTCATTTTTAAAGAAAAAATTACGTATATTATACTCGTAGCCTGCAAGACTCGAGCACAAGCTGGTGGCAGAAGTGCCAGTCATGTGCACCACCAAGGCACTGCCACAATGGTAAAATCGAGTTTTTTTTTATATATATTTTGTATATACATAATGATATTCGCATATTCCAATGAAATACATCCACATACTCTCGCACTATGAAGAGAAATTTTTCTTGAATTCTCTCACTACAGGGGGAAATTATAAACCTCCACAATTTTAAAAAAATTTTAACACCCCCGTTACAAAAGGACTAATATATGAAATCAGATTTTTATTGAAATTGCATCCAGCAATATTCAAAACGCCTACCACCCACATGAGGGGCTTCGGATATTACCAAGACACCAACAAAGTTGGAGTTTTTTTTTTTTTTTTTTTATAACAAAATTGAGTTTTTTTTCCTCTTTGAAGTAATTGATATTGGGTAAAAAATTATAAGTTGGCCAAAACAAGAAAAGGCAAACAGGGCCGATGAACCTCGCTAGCCTATTAAATGGAGGGGACATAGTGTTTCATGTCTGACGGGCACAGAAATTAGGTTGCATGAGATGGGAAGCCCTGTTGCAGTTGGTACTGTAGTATAAACCAATTGCTGTGTACAATGGAGACAAATTTCGTTAATATTTAGAAGTAAATTCACCGCGCATGGCCATCGGTCGAACTAATCATAGCCTTGGCTAATTTCCTCGTCCTTTAATTTCACATATCCTTGCTTAATTTCCAAAATCACCAGCCGGACATGTTATTTTCATTAAATTTGGTAGTTGAGCAGATGGTAGCCTATTCATTAGGTGTATGGCCCAAACATCGACATATAAAAAAAATGCAAAAGAACTGCCAATGAATTTCCTTTTAAAAAATAAAAATAAAAAGAAGTCGCACCACTGGTTGGCCCCAATGCAATCTAGAGTCAGCAATTGTGGTAGTAGCAACGAGTTCGAAGGCACAACATGATCAGTAAATTACAAACGCACTAGAATTATTAAGTGAAATTCGGTTTTGGAAATTTCTGAATGCAATCGTCGTAGCCAGACAAAAACATGATCTGATGGCAGGCATGGAAAGCCGGGGGCAGATGTCTGCTCCGGGAAAAATACAAAAACAGAAAGGCCAAGGAGAGCAGAGGAAAAGGCCTAGCTCCCAGGGATGCAGCTGATCACAGGTTAACCGCCTGTCCTTCACCCAACCACAACCATATATAAATACAAGATCAAATCCATCTATGGCCAACACCCCTATTTTCCTTAGTGACAACCGGATTTCAATCTCTTTGATTTGGCTTCTAAATAAATACACCTAGCCTTTCATCCCTATAGCTACCTGGACAGTTGATCTGATTTACATGGAACTCGAGCTGTACTCTGTTTCTGCATCAGATCTTGTTTTAAATGGTTCATGCTCGGACATATGCAGATAGCCAGTCCGTGATACGCTCGAAGGCACGGTGGAATTAAGAAAAATGATGCCAATAAAATTAAAAGAAAATGATGGGCAATGTTAAAAATACAAATAAAAGGAAAGGAATAAAAATCCATAGTGATGAACGTGCAAGCAGTAAATTAGTTTCGAAAAAGATAAAATTGTGCTGAGTTTTATAGAACCAAAGTGGACTATCTACCAATCAAGTTGGGACTATGGTTACACATATTAACCAAAATATTTGAGCTGTGATCTTAGCAGAATGGTATTAGTCACTAGCCTGCTAGGGTGGACACTGGACGAAGCAGGCATGGGATATTGCGCCACATGTGGGGTAATGATCCGGTGTTGGCTTCTGATTTTAGGACAGCTAGCTTTAATTTTTCGAAGAGTCCAATGGCCCCATTTGGGGGCAAATCAGTGGCCGGAGTGTTTGCTGTTGATGTGAACAACTTCACGTGACCTTTTTTTGTAAGGCTCATGCCCAAAAACATAGATGGCATTATCATCTATGCTCATAACCCGCGTGTTTTTTTTTATGAAGTATAGATATCATATGTAAAAAAAGAAAAAACGCACAATATTTGTCTCTAATTTATAATAATAAAAATTCAAGATGAAATGTTATAAATATAAAATGAGTTTTCGAAATATTATAAGTACATTTAGAAATTAAAGACAAATTTTGTGAATATAAGAATTATTTTTCCTTTCTAAAACAAAAAAAAAACAACTTTCTTTTTTATTTTTAATACATAGTAATACCTTTTTTCCATCTTTCATCCCCATCCTACTCCTTAACAGGCAAACTATTCAGGTCCGCTCCCCTCCTATGCAGGTGGGTCTACAACAGCCATCAAAGCCATATACTTAGTATATGGATACTACATATATATGTAAATTGGACAGTTAAAAATTCTGAGAAATTATTTAAATGGGCATTTGACGAGGGATCGCAATTTAAGTTGGGCTTTTGAGATGCTGTGTTTGGAACTTGTTCCGGTGCAAGCGGACAACCATTCAACGCCGTCTAGTGTGCTTCTCTAATATCGATACGTCTCACTCCCGCTGCTTATTTGTTTGCGGAGAAGCCGGAAATTTTTAAGATCTCACGTAGTTTGCCTCTGAAAATCTGTGCCATCCAAACGTCTGGAACGGTCGAATTTATAGTTCCTGTTTGCTGTTCTGGGGACATCCAAACGTGGCCCTAGCCACGAAAATGACCAATCAGCCTTTATTGCCAGCATGTTTCGCAAGCTCCCCTTGATAAAACCAAATAAATTCAATCCACCATTGAACTCACCTACCTTTGTTTCTTTAACTTCAATGGCACCCAACAACCCACCCAAAATTCAAAGCAATACGACCCAAATCAGAACTGATTCATATTCGAGACTTGATCTTCTACGACCGGTCGGAAATCCGGTGATTTCCGACCGGTCAAAAAATATTTTTTTATTTATTTTTTTTGAAAAATAATTTTATAAACATGTTAATCTAGTTATATTTAATCTATAAACTAAATTTTACCATTTTTGGATATGTATATATATTTATTTTGGATTTTTAAATACAGGGGTATTTAAGTCATTTTAAGAATATTTAAAATGACTTAAATACCCCTGTATTTAAAAATTCAAAATAAATATATATACATATCCAAAAATGGTAAAATTTGGTTTATAGATTAAATATAACTAGATTAACATGTTTATAAAATTATTTTTCAAAAAAAATATAAAATATATATATTTTTTGACCGGTCGGAAATCACCGGATTTCCGACCGGTCGTAAATGATCAGTCGGCTTCATATTCCATCTGGGCTGTGAAATATTTAATTAATTTACACGCACTTTGGTTCCGATGCAACGTTGTAGGCGGTGTACTTTCTTTGGTTGTCATGAAGCTGGTAATTAACGAAGCAACGATCATGGCTTCCATTCATGGGTACTGATACTAATCCTGTGAAGTTTGAATTTGACTTTTAAATGGCCTTTTTAAGGGTCTTCAGTGTCAATTGACAGGTAAAACAACTCAAGCTAAATTCCTTTAACGTTTCTTTTAATTAGGTGGTATATATCAATCTCATAAAAGAGAAAATGACTGCCGACGCAGTCCATTCTGTAAGCAATCGCTGGTGCTCGTTGCAACTCCTCCAAGCGGGCCGTACGGTACAGATCTTACCTCATCCAATCCAACCAAAAGATGGGCCAGTGCAGGAATTCTATCTACTCTGAGAGAAAGCTGTAACAGCGTGGAAAATATTTCCATGGGAGCTATGAATTACACGGCTTCTTACATAGCTGTATAATAGTAGTCCTGATCATTGCTAGTTTTACTGGCATAAGCTGGCCCATGAGGGCTCCTTTGAGGGTTTGGGTGCACCACATAGACCATTCGATCTCTTGTGCATCATAAATACAAGGAGTCTGTCGTTAAAAGGTCACTGTGATGGGAGTTTGAGCGAGAGACTAAGGGTTTGTCCTTTTTAGGGAAGTGTGTTTTGTATTTAATTGACAGTAATGGGAGACAAGCCAACAACACAGGCCAAAAACACCAACATACCAAGAGGGGCTGTTTGCACCTCTTGGCCTGTTGTGCCCCCCCCACCACATCAACCCCACCCAGCGGAATTTCCTTTGACATGTTGCGCTCCCAAATGGTTAGAAGGTGGAGATGAACACTAGGGTGGTGGTACTGGTGCCTCCGAAGATTTCAGTCTTACCTTTGACTTTGATTTGTTTGATTTACATATCAATTTTAAAGTTGTTAATTCAATATTTGAAACATCCAAAACATCATTTCTGTGTAAATGAATGATTTTATGAAGTGTTATAATATTAATATATATTTAAATAAGAGAACTGATTTTATGCGCTCAGTCACAAATGAGATCAAAAACATATTTTTTATTTTTTGAAAATTCTTTTTACAACTGTTAATACTAGTGATGTTAAAAAAAAATTATACAGTATATTTTTTATGCATCACTTATATAAACAGTTGTATAAAAAAATTTAAAAGAATAAAAAATATATTTTTTGCCCATCACGAGGCCATTTGCGAGCAGGTGCAAATGATTAGCCCGCTCTACATAAATTTAAGTAATTTTCATAATTATACATAATTATGTTATTTTTAAGTAGTTATACCTTGTCTAAGACTTTGATTAATTTTAATACAATGATAAACCAAGTGATTTTAAAAAGGTTAGTGAATTAAATTTTAATTGAATTATGTAGGTAGGCTCAAATAGAGGTGATACATGGAAATCTTCATTGCTATTCGATACCATTGAGGTATTGCATGGGATGAAAAGGCCGAAATGGTGATTTTGGGTGTTCAGTATTTCTTTCGATTTTTCTGAATATGATGTGTGTGAGATCTGAAACGTTTATTGCATGCACGTCACACATCTAACACCACTACAAAAAAATAACATTTTGCAACATATTTTTAGTGATGCGTAGCAATTTTTGTTATATTAATACTATTTAGCAATATATAATATTTATGATTATTCAATCTGTATTCTTAATCATAATATTTTATTTTTTTTCATCTCATTTTATAAATCCAGTCCATATATTCTTACAAATTTTCTATAACTAATACATATCATCCAAGAGAAAATCAAAGATCCTTATATTGGAGATATAGCTAGGGGTGCAACTTGGTCCGGGTAGGTCCGGGTAGGGGTGGAACCTACCCTTACCCTATTTTAGAAAATCTCTACCCTACCCTATTTTAGGCCGGGTCGGTTCCGAGCCTACCCTACCCTATTTTTTTAATGGCGGGTCGGTTCCGGTTCCGGTTTCAAATCGGTTCCTAAAAAATTATATTATCATGTAATATGCAGCTACAGACATGAACTAGAAAAAGAATAACTGGTTAATTGAACTAGAAAAATAAAAAAATTGAAGGGATAGAGAGACCTGGAGAGCTGCGCGTCTACCGTTGACTATTGAGGGGAGGAGCTGTGCCGCAGCTGCCACTGCACTTCGACTTGTCGAGGGCGGACTGCCGAAGGCAACAAACTTCAGCGAACTTCCTCTTCCTTCTCATAAATGGAACAACGCCTAAGATGGCAAAAAAAACAGAACACGGAACAATCACTGACACCGCAAATTTCAAAAACTTGAATATGCTTTTGGGTTTTGTTCTTGGGAGTTTAGGAAGGCGGGAAGGGTCGAGCTGCTGAGCCGATTGGCTGTCGGCGTCGGCGTCAGCGTCGAGGACTTGTGGAGGCGTGACTGGCTGATAGTGTTGAGGACGACCAGTGGACGCGCTGATAACATGCTGATGGCGTCGACGATGATGAGCAGACGTGGCGGCGTTGACTAGCTACCGGCATCGAGGACAACGATCGGACGCGGAGGAATGAAGAAACGGCAACGAAGCAGAGGAATGGCGGAACAACAGCAATGAGGAGGAATGACGGAACAGCAGCAACGAGAAGGAATGGCGAAACGGCAGCGAGCCAGCGACGCAGAGGAATGCGATAATGAAGCGATGCGAAGGAACGCTGGAACGGCAGCGAGTTGGCGATGAGGAGGAATGGCGGAACGGCGGCAACGACGAAATTGATTTGGGAACTGAAAATTAGGGCAGGCTGGCAGCGCGACCGCGACGCAGAAATTTTAGGGCAAATGCTCGAATTCATATATATATATATTATAATATTATTGTATATAATTCGGGTCGGTTCTGGGTACCCGGAACCTGGAACCGACCCTACCCAAATTTGCACGGGTATTTTTTACCCGGAACCGAACCTACCCTGCGGGTAACCTTAGTGGTACCGAACCTACCCGATTTTAGGGTACCCGCGGGTCGACCCGCGGGTACCCTACCCAAGTTGCACCCCTAGATATAGCCTCCACATAAGAGACACTACTCTCACTGGAAATCGATCCCGGGCTAGTAGGGATATCGCCCATAGTCGGTGCCAACTGGGCTATGCACAGGTCGACAACAATATAAATAATTATTATCACTAAAAGCTAGCCTTTAAATCCATTTAATAAAGAAGATGTCAACAAGTAAGAACAAATTATAAGAAAATTTTCAAAAGTGAGGAGTAACATAATATAATATGGGTAATAATTAGGAACAAAAATAGAAATAAAATACATAGATGTTGAATGAAAAATATGAAGATGATTAAAGCGTAGAGATATTAATGGTCAAATATTAAATCATACTAAAAAGTTTATATGAATGAGTGAAAAAGTTTTCATTATATGTGACCTTTAGCAATGGTAATATAATAAATGTTGCTAAAAGTAAATAGGATTGTTGCAAAATTATGTTTATAATGAAATTTTTAAAAATTGTGGATGAAACCTTTTATAACTCACTTACAACTACTTATTTATCGCTTTTTAAGTTTGTATTTTTGATTTTGCATATAGATTATTTGAGCAATGATTTGCATATGAAAGTGTGTGGTAAATACATGAAAGTTCATATTAATTTTGCATAAGTACAATGAGTGATTATATAATAAGGTACCAGTTAGGATTTAGTAACACTTCAAAAGAGAATTTAGAAGAAGAAAGAAGAAGTAGTTCCTAGGATATCCCAACAAGGCAAAACAAGGAGGTTTATCAAAGTATCCTGATTAAAGATATAAGTGAAACATCTAAAAATAAGAGTGAGACATTCTATTTATATCTTTCTAATATGTTTATTATAGTGAACCTATATCTCTCTGTCATGATTTTTTTCATTCTTAATTGAAGTATTTTTTACATAAATATTTATATCTTATATATAGTTATTATTTATTTGATCCTATTTAATAGGGTTGCTTTTATAATAAATGATATTCAAGTGAATTATATTTCCTAGCAATAGGAATATCATAGTGTAAATTAAGACACATAATGACAAATTGCAATGCAAATTGTAGTAAATTTAATTTTCTTGATGTGCATTTGGTATGATCTGCAAGTTCGGGTGTGCTTAGTATTTGATGAAACTTTTTTTTATTGAGATATTTGATCAATACCTTTTAATGAAAAATTTTTCGTATAACAATTTTTAAAATTGGAGAAGTGGTTAATATGATATTAATAATAATGAGAAGTAAAGAGAATAAAGTTAAAATAGATAGGATAATTGTAGAGAAATAATTGAAAAGTAAAATAGTTGTATGTAAATATGTGAAAAAATTTAAAAATAAGATAATTGTAGAATCCAAAAAATTTTAGAACGACAGTAAAATGCCAAGCACACCCTCCGCATTATTCATTTAGCCAGGCACGATTGTTGTCAGATAAAATTTTGGCCATTGTTACTTTTTTACTAATGCAAATGAATAGATTGACAAAATCTTCAGTGCATTTAAGAGGAAAATTCACGACGGCTGTTGATGCAGTTCTCTGGAAATTAAGTTGGTAGCCATGTATCATTTCTCCCAAGTCCTATCCCCACAAGAGGATCTCCTTTGTTTATCTTCGTAGTCGGTTCTTTTAATAACTAAAATTTTTCAAAAAGCCCCTTTCCAATCCTCCAGGAATCAGATTTTGGGCGGTTACTTAAAAAAGGGCTTTCTTTATTTATGGCATCCTTGTTCGTTTATATACGTTTCATGCATACATAATAAACATGATAATTAAACATGCATGAAACATAAAGATTCGTGATCCTCATCATCATCTATACTGATCCAAGTCGTAGAATCTGTGGATGAGTTTTGCATGTGGGAAGAAGTCATATTTTCAAAATGACATAGCGTGTATGCATGAGAAAACAAGCCTCTCTTGGAATGATGCTGCTTACCTGTGTGTGTATATAGGCATTCACAGTCATAGATATACACAGCAGATCCATCATATCATAAAGCATGCATTGATATTGTACCGGGAAACTGTTAATTAATACGATGATATATGATGCTAAGAAAGAAGAAATAAAATAATAGGAAAGATAAAAACGAGTGGGATTTTTTTTATAAAGCCTTTGAAATTCGATAACTACAGAATAAGTTTTTTGCTTTCGTGGTAAGGTGTGCTGCAAATAGAGGAGAGAGAGAGAGAGAGAGAGAGAGAATGGAAAGGAGGGCATGGTTGCAGGGTCTGTGGGAGATAGTGAAAGAGGTGTTCTTGCAGAAGATTTTAACGTGGCATCTACCATCTTCGGCTCTCCTTCTTCCTGATCAGTTCTCGGGTCAGTCTGTTATTGTCACCGGTGCGACGAGTGGAATTGGGTATCACACGGCAAGGTCTCTCTCTCTCTCTCTCTCTCTCTCTCTCTCTCTCTCTCAATCCCATTTCCTCACCTTTGCGTCCCTTCTACATAGTCTAGTCTCACAAACGGGGTGAAGAAGTTCAGGAACACAATTTATTTTTTTAATGAATCTACTAAACACTTCTTAAGCTCAAAACCATGCTTGACAACAGGTATAAGGGTGGTCTGTTGCCCTGTCATTTGATATTACACAGAAACCCCAAAGAAAATTCCATGTGCTTGGTATAAGTCTGTAAAAAAATTACTATTCAGATCCATGTAGCTCCTACTTAATTTGCTAACATAAAATTCAGTTTTTGTTATCACTTGAAAGTACCGAACATTCTATTACTCTAAAGAAGTTCTCCACAGAATAAATCTACTTCTAAAAAGGGCTACTACAAAAAAATATTTGGTGATGATGGGATGATGGGCCAGATGATCATTCATTCATCTGACAAGTTCAGTCGAGGAAAGATACCTTATGCAAGCTATCTCAACAGTCCAACGAGTTTAGATCCTTTTTCAGTTATTCATAATTTCATCATTCTCAAGAGCCCACTGAAAATGAATGTGGGTTTAGCTGCTGTGCTCCAACGGACCAACAGTGCGTGTGCCAGGGGTAGAAATTGATCACTAGCTAATTCCATCCATTTTTGAATAGTTAGAACTTAATTAGAAAGGTTGATGAGAATGAACCTAATGTATTTATCATGATGATATAAGCAAGACATGCATCATGGTCCTAATATATATGTGTGTGCCGTAATGAAGCAAAATTAAAAAAATGAAAATAAGGATGAAAGAAATAGATGATGATCTCGATGATATCATGGGTAATTTATGCAATACACATGTACTTAGATTATAAACATAAGCGTTTTGATTCTTTTTTTTATTTTTCTCGTTTTAATCATTTTTATGTGAGGTCTATTGTAATCTATGTATATGTCAAAATTTATCATTTTAAATATATTTTTTTATAATTTTAAAAAACCCATTTAATATTAATTGGTAGTGAAAATTAACAGTTTTCACCTCATTTTAATGTTAACTGGGACTGAAAATTTTTTATTCGTAAATTATAAAAAAATCTAAAGTAGTTAATCCGTATATGAATAAATATATGCGGGCTCACAGAAAAAATAAAGAGAAAAGCAAAAAATGAAATAAAGGCTCAAAACATCTGCATGTGATAGGGCTCCCTACAGCAGCATGTATTAAATTATTACCCAATATGATGATATTTACTTCTTACTTTGATTTCCAGCTCTTCCCCGCTATTCCTGATTTTTGAGACTTCTCTGTCGCCCAGGGAGCTGGCCATGAGCGGGGCTCACGTGATCATGGCGTGCAGGAACACCAAAGCCGCCAAAGAAATCTCTCACCGATGGCAGGAAGAAGCGCACGGTAGCAGAGCCCTTCATGTGGAGGTAACGTGCGCCAGCAGCGAGTGTGCTGTAAACCGTCCGTGGACTCGCTCGCTCGCTCTCTCTGGTTCGTGCGAAGGCCGTTGACAGGTACCGTGGTTGGATGATGGATGCAGGTGATGGAGCTGGACCTGCTGTCGCTGGCCTCTGTACGCAGCTTCGCGGCCGACTGGGAGCGGCGCAACCAGCCCTTGCACGTGCTCATCAATAACGCCGGAATCTATCTCATGGGAGGTTAGTTGGCACGTGCCGATACTATTTTTTTAATTATTACTATTTATTTGTTTTTATGAGAAGTCTTCTTAATTACCGGTTTTCTCTGCCAAGCTAGCTTTTTCATTGCTCTATTTATATATTTATTTATTTATTTATTCACTTGTTGGTCAGAGCCTCAAAAATTCTCCTTGGATGGAATTGAGCAACACGTTCAAGTGAATCATGTTGCCCCCGCGTTGCTGACCCTCCTGCTCTTGCCCTCCTTGCTCAGGGCTCCCTTTGCCCGGATTATCAACGTCAATTCTGTGGTAAGCAGCATATGTCAACAATTCCATCTCTGCCACTCCTAAAGTAAATTAGTAATCTTTAATTGCCCACAAAACAATACGAATTTCATTAGATGATTAATGAGCTACTAGTTGCTTTTATGATTTATGCATATTGCAGTAAATCCAGCTGCCATTTATTTGTTGGGTGCTGTGCATGATGCACCAGAAGATCTGGATGCATGTGTCTTTAATTAATTCATTGCCAACAATAATTATATCTGTAAATATATAAGTATGGCTTGGTTGCCCAGCTAGCCAGCAAATCAAATCAATTCATTAGCAAAGTAAAGTCAAGATAACAATCTAATCTAGCCATGATGTGAGGAGTGGGACCAAGTCATGAATTGCTTGTAGCCTAGCCTTTAGAGTGCTAGACAGTCAATTCTCTTTTTGTTCTTTGCCTTAGGCACGCATTAATCAAGATGATTAATTTGGCACTTTTATCCTTCCCCACTGCACTTCTTTTCTTTATTATGATGATTAGCATCTAAATGAAGCTGCTTTTTGGATCTAATCAGCTCATAAGATCATCATGCATTAACTAATTGCAAGCTTGTAAGAGGCGTTTGTTCTTTCTTTTCTTTTCTTGCCAACTACCTAATATTTTGAATAATTCAAATCTTTGTAATCCAGCAAATGACGCCATGCTTACCTAATACCATGGCTTCGGTCGTCATATCACATTCACATGATCTCGCGATGATGATTGCCGGAGATACGAAATTTGACACAGCTGGCTAGCTCTTACAATATTGCCAATGACGATGGCGATCATTTCCGGTCAAACCACTCCAACTGATGATCATACAATATTTATCCAACTTGCTTTATATATGCATGCTTGAGTAGTGGGATAAAAGAAAGAGAAGATGCCACGAACTACAGTTGGTCAAGCGTGTATATTATTATTATTATTTTTGAAAAAAAAAAAAAAGATATTGCTTCCTCTCGCAGGTGGGAGTTGGCCATTGAATATAGGTCCTTAAGTTTGTGAATCCTTGAGTTTCATTTTTTATTAAATAATTTAAAGTTTCAAAAATGTATGGTTTTTGTCTTTTCATCGTTATTTTTCACTTGAAATGATCAAAATGTTATTTTTAATATTTTAAAAATATTTTTATTTCAACTTTACAACGTTTTATATTAAAAAAAAGCTTCGAAAATTCAACTGAGTAAGATAATCAATTTAATGTTTCAATAAAATTACAAAAGAGCATTTGGTCATTTTAACTACCAAAATTAATAATACTAGAATCTAAGTTGACGACGGAGCCAAACAAGTAATAAATTTTAGAAACTTAATTATAAAAGTAATACTTTTAGAAACTCAAGAGAACTGTATGAAAACCTTACCTCCCACGAGTATGCATCAGTTGTACAATCAATCTCCAACTACATGCCGCACTAGCCCATATTTTCTAGTTGGAGTCGACGTTTTTCTTCACTGCAATAATGATCTCAGCTCTCTCTCATATGTGTTAATATAGTGACATACATACAGGCCCACCATTGTGCAGTGGTAAATGCTCATAATTGGAAACGTAGGCTGGAGGAAAAGAAGTTCAGTAGCATCCAAGCATATGGAGCAAGCAAGCGTGCACATGTACGTACTTAAGATTTATAGCCTCAATGACTCAATCCAGAGCTTGATCAAGGAGTAGGAAGGAAACAAAATAAATAAATAGAATTGTGGATAGATTTTTTTTTATAAAATATAGACAATGATTAAAACAACATAATTTAATGCTTTCAAATAATTAAAACCTACATGCATGCATACACATAACAATAACATGGGCAAGTTGACATTGCACATGGACAGTGAATCTACAATAGTTGGACTATAACAAATTTAAAATAACCAACTAGCTATAACTAAATGCTAATACGTGCAAGTATGACTATATCTGTTTTAAAATTTCTATTGATTTCTTCTCTTTCAGCTCATGTTTCTTAAGGTTCTCGCCAACAAGCTTCAGGAGCTAAGAAAAAATCGCATCCAGTGCATTGCTGTGCATCCAGGAATTGTGGCCACTAACTTGGTACGACTTAATTATTTATAGTCCTAAATAAATGATGATGATGATAATAATAGTAAGAAGGAAAATTTTCAAATATACTCGCAAGGTTTAATTATAGTTCCCTATAATTCCTTCATTATCCATGAATTTTCCCCAAAATGCTCCTACATTCACGTCCTTAGAGTATATTAGTAGTTGTTAATACAAATGAAATGATTAACGTACCTCTATTGATTTAGAATCAGATTATGGAAGCATTCTTTATCAAAAATGTCAACCTTAATCTCTTCCACCATTTCATGCTCAGTTGTTGATTTTTCTAAAATTGTGCAAGTAAATATAATTGATGTCTTGGCGGGGATGTCCAGTACCAAGTTTCATTGCATTTTTTTTTAAATTTCTGTACATGTTTTGTTCATAGAAATGAAAAGATATATGTCAGCAGCTGACATTATGACTTTATTTTTCTTATTCTCTTATTTATAATTATATATTAGTTGTTTAACATATGTATTAATGACGATTGCTAATGGATTCTGTGTGGGTATAAAAAGAATTTTAAAAAAATTTAAAGTATAAAGGAAATTATGAAAAAATGTGGGAATGAAAGAAATTACAGTCAAAATTTATGGTACATTTGTAAACTTCCCTAGTAATAGTATTAGTTTTTTATTATTTCTATTTTCTAATTAGGTGCGTGCAGTTCCGAGTTATCAGCGAAGATCGTTCTGGAGATTCGATCCGGCGGAAGGTTGGTGCACGAAACTAACGGTGCTCCTGGCTGCATTTACATGCTGAAATGAGTCTAACCGTTCAATCTGGACGGTCCATCAGCTTTTACTAATCTGTTTAACTGTATACCTGCATCGGTTATTATCGGCAGGGGCCCGAAGCGTGCTTTTCTGCGTGGCCAGCGCCGAAGTCAACGCCAATCTGGCGAAGGGGTTCGCCTACTACTCCTGCAACTGCAAACCAGCTTCCGTCGCAGCCCAAGCAGCGAACATGGAATCATGTATTGAGGTCTGGAAAAGGACGCACGAAATTTCCGGCCTAGACCTTGATTTCCTCACCCAGTTAGTGAAGATGGCCAATGCAACGCAGACCCCCACTTTATTCTGCAGAGGAATATTGTTGGGTCACGCAAGTGTCGTAGTGTAGACGATTATACGGTTTGGATTCATGGATTCTATTTAAATTTTGCTGATCATAAGCCTTTGTATCATCGAACAATTGGGTCCCTGTTATTTTTCTCAATTATATTTTATCTTATTTTCTCTTTTGCTTTTTGATCGGTACATGTTCGAGATGAGAGAGTTCCGCGTGAGTCGCTTACAACTGTCTGATTATAGCCTTTAAATCGATTAAGTAGAGCATGCGGGCATAGAGGGCTGGTGTAGGTCACCATCAACTAGGACTATCCAATACAAAGATTTGTGGGCTACACCATTTTGGAAGCAAAGTTCAGAAGATTGATAATTACCCCGGGCAAGATTATTTTGACCAATTTCCAATGGCCAAGAGTTGCAATGGGCAAAAAGACGGTCAATGGATGCTCTTCAAATCACAAGCACTGCCGCACCATCAGCTATCCTTGCCCAATCTAGCCATCCTCGCAAGATAAATGGGGTTTGACCATACAAGGCACGAATCCACAAGGAATAGCAGGCTTTCCATGTGGCAGGAGAAGAAAGAGAACCATTCCTTATATATATATATATGAGGCCTGATCTTCTACGACCGGTCGGAAATCCGGTGATTTCCGACCGGTCAAAAAATATTTTTATTTTTATTTTTTTTGAAAAATAATTTTATAAACATGTTAATCTAGTTATATTTAATCTATAAACCAAATTTTACCATTTTTGGATATGTATATATATTTATTTTGGATTTTTAAATACAGGGGTATTTAAGTCATTTTAAGAATATTTAAAATGACTTAAATACCCCTGTATTTAAAAATCCAAAATAAATATATATACATATCCAAAAATGGTAAAATTTGGTTTATAGATTAAATATAACTAGATTAACATGTTTATAAAATTATTTTTCAAAAAAAATTAAAAAAAAATTTATTTTTTGACCGGTCGGAAATCACCGGATTTCCGACCGGTCGTAAATGATCAGTCGTCTATATATATATATATAAGGAAAAGATAATAATCCTACTATGCTATGTGGGTTGCCGTTCCAAGTCCACTTGATATTTCCTGGCGATAGCTCATCCAGAGCCATAGGCAGGCTTCTGCACTTTTGTTGGGGTATTTGTAAAAAACATTTTAAAAAAAAAAAACCTTTTAAGTTTGTCAAAAAGATATTTTCGACCTCCGACTACGGGTATTTGCAAAAATACTTTTCCACATTTTTTGAGTTATGCAAAAATAATACTGGTTATTTTTGTCCATTAAAAATCAAAAGTGGTTGTTGTTTACTCTGTTTGTGCTTGTGGTTATTTTTCAAATTTTAAAAACTTCGAAAGTTATGTTTGCAAATATTTAAACGGCTTGGTTCAAGAAAATCTAATTAGGCAAACTTAAAATCGGACTTTGGTGGAGTTTGACGAGTTTGAGCTACGAGAATATTCGTGTCTAATGGTCCTGTCACTCTGTGCTACTGGCTGCTTTCAGGAGTGTAAACAAACAAAATAAAAACACTGCGCTGGCTTTTATTCCTTCCATTGCCAATTTTTCCCCAACGTCAAGGGCCTAGTTGGGCGTGAAAAAAAGCCATACGTTGCTCTGTTTCAAGCCTGACCCATCTATCCAATGATAACCACGCAGTCAAGCCCGTAGAGAGCCCGTGGGACTTTGCTGTATCATGCCTGCCGAGGTTCCGAGGACACATTTCAGATATTTAATGGTTTTCAGCGCCATCGGCAATGCTGGCATTTAAGAAAACGACTAGAATGTGGCTTGCTATGGGGGACTTTAACGAAGTAACGGGCCCTTCCGAATACCTCAGTCAGAAGATGCGACCACAGACTCAGATGGACCTTTTCTGCAACGCACTGGACAGATGCAATTTGATGGATTTGGGGTTTGCTGGTCATCCTATGACATGGTCCAATAACCGAAGAGGACCTCATCGAGTGGAAGCAAGGCTGGATAGGGGGATTGCCACGCCACAGTGGGTGTCGCTTCATCCTTTTGCAAAACTTCACCACCTATCGTCGGCCACCTCGGACCACTGTCCTATTTTGCTGATTTTGGATTTGAAGCGGTCGATGCGTAAACCACCAAGTGAATTTCGTTATGAGCTTTATTGGGCTAGAGACAGGGAATCTCATGATATTGTAGATCGCTCTTGGAGCTCGGTTCCTTCTGCGGGCGTTCCTCACTCAATTCTCCTGGGTCAGAAAATCATGGCATGTACTAGAGCGCTATCCAAGTGGAGTAGGAAGCGTCGGGGTAATATCCGACAATCTATTCTTCGGAATCAAGCTATTTTGGACGCTCTCATGACCCGATATCCATCGGATCAACGGGATGAGGAGATTCACAGAACAAAATTCAAAATCAATAGTCTGCTTCAGGATGAGGAACTGTTATGGCGTCAACGCGCAAAAACACATTGGCTTCACGCGGGGGACAGAAACACGGCTTTCTTTCATCGTGTGGCATCCAACAGGAGGCGCGCAAACTCTATCGGGGCACTCCAAGATCAGAATGGGCAGTGGGTTTATGACCAAGAACAGATGCAAGACATGGCACTACATCATTTCATGGGGGTGTTCTCATCATCGGGGCCTTCGGATGCCAATTGGATCCCGAGTCTGATCTCTCAGAGGTTATCTGATATGCAAAGACAACAACTAACGAAGCCACTGTGTTTTCAGGAAGTGACAAAGGCTGTGAAGGATATGAGACCAACCAAGGCCCCTGGTCCGGACGGAATGTCTGCGGGCTTCTATCAGAAACACTGGACCACGGTGGGTCAGGAAATTTTTTTATGGTGTAAATGCTTCATGGAAGAGAGAAACCCCGTGCACCAGACTTCACAATTGCAGCAGATGAACTCCACTACGATAATTTTGATCCCAAAGCGGGTTGGTGCCCATTCTTTATCCCATTTTCGTCCCATCAGCCTTTGTAATGTCGTTTATAAGATCCTGGCAAAGGTCCTGGCTAATAGGCTCAAACTCTGTCTGCATGATGTCATTAGTGAACAACAAAGCGCTTTTGTCCCAAACAGGCTTATCACTGACAATATGCTGGTGGCGTATGAAGCTATTCACTATCTCCGTCATGGGCATAGACGGAAACGATCGGAGATGGCTATAAAATTGGATATGTCCAAGGCGTATGACCGGGTGGAGTGGAATTTCCTTAAACAAACCATGGAAGCTATGAATTTCGGTCCAGCTTGGACCAATTGGATTATGAGTTGTGTGACCTCTGTATCTTATCGGGTAAATGTAAATGGCTTCAAAACGGCGTATTTTCAACCACAAAGGGGTCTAAGGCAAGGTGATCCGCTCTCTCCCTATCTTTTCATTATTTGTGCTAATGTCCTCTCCACTCTGATATCCAATGCAGCTGCCAGATCTGCCCTCCATAGCATCAAAATCAATCCCAACGGGCCCTCCCTCACCCACCTTCTGTTTGCGGATGATGCCATCATATTCCTTCGAGCTACAACTGTGGATGTTAGATGTCTGCTTGATATCCTACGCCAATACTCGGATTCATCGGGGCAGATTGTGAATGTGGATAAGACATCTGTGCTCTTCAGCTCTAACACCACGGTGTCTATCCGTCGGGATATCACTTCCATCCTGGGTGCCTCGGGCCAGGATCTAACGACTTATTTGGGGTTACCTGCATGGTTGGGCAGGACAAAAAGGGACCTGTTCAAGGGCTTAAAGGAGCGTGTTTGGAGGAAAATTCAAGGGTGGAAAGGAAGGCTCCTCTCTTGGGGTGGCAAAGAGATATTGATAAAGGTTGTTGCTCAAGCAATCCCGACGTACTCAATGAGCATTTTTCTTCTCCCTAAATCTTTCTGTCATGATCTCAATGGGATGCTTAGTAAGTTTTTGTGGGGCGAGCAGGACGGCAAGCGTAAATTGAGCTGGGTGGCTTGGTCTGAGATGTGCAAAACAAAACTATCAGGGGGGCTGGGTTTCAGAGATTTACACATTTTCAATTATGCTCTACTCGCAAAGCAGGCCTGGCGGCTCTCCACAACTACGAACTCTTTGTATTATAAAATCCTTAAGGTCAAATATTTCCCTACGGGTGACATTTGGAGTTGTCAGGCAAAGGTTTCAGACTCTTTCACTTGGAAAAGTATTCTAAAGGCTAGGGATGTGATCCGTTTTGGGTGCAAATGGCGGATTGACAATGGTAAGCGTGTTCGGTTTTTCAGGGATGGCTGGCTTGATTCTATGATCACCAAGGTGGGGCCCCTTCCGCAATCTATCCCGGACGACATCAACGTTGGTCATTTCATCTGCGAGGCCTCCAACTCGTGGATTAGGGACCGCATTCTGGCTGCGGCCGGTTTCGAGGGATGGCAGCAAATCAACCATATTCCCTTACCTTCACCTGCTCATGACGACACGATATTCTGGAAGTTTGAACCTAATGGGGCCTACTCTGTAAAGTCTGCTTACAGAGTCCTTGCCTCGGGTGACATCTGCTCCTCACATTCCTCCATCTTTAAGGATATTTGGCGGACTAAACTCCCTAGCAAAATCCTCATCTTTGGCTGGAGACTGTTCAAAAATAGACTTCCGACCCTCCTTAACCTCTGTACTAGGGGCATTGATGTGGATCCCCTCTGTTTCTTTTGCAGGGATGGTCTTGAGGACGCAAACCACTTATTCTCGGAGTGTGAGGTCACAAGTTATATTTGCTCCAGGGCTGCTGGGGGCATCTCTCCTTCCACTCCGGTCCAGGACATCTTCTCCTCTCTTTTCGCCCGCCATGCGACGAAGGATCTTGCTATCTTCATCCTCTGCTGTTGGAGGATATGGTTTATGCGAAATGCGTTGAGAGTTGACGGAACCAAACCGGATATTGCCAACACCCTCACATGGTGCATGGATTATATGGAGCAATTGCGGAGGGCCACCCCTCTCATCCTTGGTGGGGCGATTGATCGACCTTTGGTTCCCCGATGGTCCAGTCCTCCGGCGGGTTTCTTCAAGCTTAATGTCGATGCTCGTATTCTTCATTCTCATCCTTCTATGGGCTTTGCTGCGGTCATCAGGGATTCCAGAGGTTCTTTTGTCGCTGCGAAGGGTTGGCGTAGGTGTGGCACGCTGGAGCCGTTGCTCATGGAGGCATATGCTTTCCTGCTTGGAGCTCGATGGGGGCAGGAGCTCAACTTACAAAAACTGCAAATTGAGTCCGATTCTCTACTTCTGATAAATTTTCTTCTCTCAAATGACCCCATCTCCTCTCCAGTTGGGGTTATTGTTGATAAGATCAAGGCTATTCTCTCTCTTTCTCCCCATGTTTCTGCTCATCATGTACTTCGGCAAGGCAATGCTGTGGCTCATGCTTTGGCCGATTCTCTTTCTCAGTTATCTATGGATCATCATGTCTGGTGGGGCATCCCCCCCAGCTATTCATGTAAAAATTTGTATAGACAATTTTTTGGAAATGAATCTTGGTTCTTCATATCCATCCGCCCTAGATGAGCTCTAGGGTGGTGGGATAGGTTGTTTCCTTTTTCAAAAAAGAAAAAAAAGAAAACGACTAGAATAAGATTGGCATTGTCCGCTAGTTGTGTTTTCTGGGTTTTGTTCCAAAGCAATCGAATGCATTTAGCTAGAAATTCTACTTATTTTTTTAAAAAAAAAAATTCGTAAAACTCTTAATCTATATATATTTAATCAACAACCTAAATTTTACTATTATTGAAAATGTATATATTTTTTTTATTTTTGAAAATAGGGGTAGTTTAGTCATTTAAAAACTACCCGAACCTCCCTATTTTAAAAAATCAAAAATATATATACATATTTTCAAAAAGATAAAACTTAATTTATAAATTAAATGCACCTAAATTAAAAATTTTATAAAATAAAATTTTAAAATAATAACAATAAATGAGATTTTCGGCGTAATTCATTGAAATCTTCAATGCATCTTGTTGTATGGAAACATTCTCCATATTTTATTGAGTAATATGCTCCACTAATAAGCATACTTATGATGACGTTAAAAAAAGGGAAACATGGATGAAAAAGTGTGTTAAAATAGGTAAATATTGTTCACGTTCGTGTTCTTACGAAAGTAATGCAGGAGAATAAAAAAATTTTCAAAAAGTAAGCGAGCTGTGTAATAAAACAAGGATAAAGATCAAGATTTAAACAAACAAAATTTAAATAGATAAAGTGGTTGGATGAAAAATAAATGAAATTAGATATAATAATAAAAATATGATATTAAATAATTACAATATCAAATCATGTTAAAACACAATATAAAAATAAGACATTTTTTAACCTTTAATGTTCTAAAGTAGACATTTAATTTAGACAAATTGTATAAAATAGATCTTTTAAAATTTCAATCCTTTGGATTAAGAGGCGTGATCTTTTACACTTGCTGAAAATATAGAACTTTTGTCAATAAGAGAAATCTATTTTTTATTTTTTGAAATTTTTATTTATATGCAAGTCTTAACTATATTTTTCTTTTACGTCAAATCATACTAGCAATTAAAAACTTTTGAAATTTTTTTGTTTTTTAGACTCTCATCTATGTATTGAAAAAGTACGGTTGATTTATATGTAATGTCAAAAACACTAAGAATGTATGTACAATTAACTTTGAAACATAAAAGATCTAAGGTGTGTTTGGCTGGGCTAAAAAATGTCAACAAAAAATTTCAATTAAATACTTTTCATTCTCAATGATCATCTTATTTTTAAATTATTTTTCATATTTTTCTATACAGACTACCATATTTCACAGTCATTTCTACGTAACTAACGATACAATCAATTTATTTATTTTAACTATATTTTATTTGTACTTCATCATTATTCATACCATATTACCTTGTTTTATATCAAATTGACAACTTTTATGTCAAAAATTTTTCATCAAAAAGTTTTACTCATAACGAATCACACCCTTAAACTACTTCCGACAATCTTCTCGCTCATCGACAAGCACTCGACCATGTCGTTGGTGGTGAATTTCGAGCGTTGGAAAAATAGTGAACTTGTGCACCTTGGATTTCGGATCATCGATGAACTAACGATAAGTGAAGTGGCAGCAGAGACATTGTTTCCTTACAATGAATACGAACATAATGACTCTAACCGCTCCTTCCCTTACTCAAGGTGTATTTGGTTAGGCTAAAAAAGTTAATAAAAACTTTTTAATTAAAATTTTTTTACTCTCCATAATTATTATATATTTTAATTATTTTTTTATATTTTTCTATAAAAATTATTGTACAACTACCTATACAACTGATCTAATCCTTACCGTTGTTATAACACATCATTTTTTATTATCTTCATAATTTTTACTTCAAAATGACACCTTGCGTTGGCCGATCGCTTAGGAGGCTGCGGACTATTTTTCGGCTAGAACGTGATAAGGTTGGCGTTGCTGGAGCTCATAATGCATAGTCTGTCAACAGTGACACCCGTAGAGGCCAACGTTTTTCGGTGACAGTGGAGGTTGCAGACGTTGGCGCCAGATTTCGGGACGGGGCTAATGAGGTCATTGCAGGAGATGTTGAATCTCTTGAGAGTGCTGCATTTGTCACAAATGGAGGGGGTGCTACCGGAGCTAATTCCTTGAGATGTCGACGTCGACGATGGATAGAAGCGTGGCAAGCTCCTGAGGGATGATTCAGGACAGGCGATTGTTGTTGTTGAGCCGCAGGCTTAGGGAGATGCTTCCTTTGAGAGAATTTCCTTCCATCTCAATCTTGCGTAGGTTTTTGCAATCGATGAAGTCTGGAACCTTCCCTTTCAATTGGCAAAGCTAGCAGAGAAAATTTTCTGGAGAGCCAAGATCTCCTGGTATTTCTCCAGAGAAGTTGTTCTTGCTCAGGTCCCTGAACGTGAGATTGGGCAAGAGGCCGAAGCCTGCGGGATGGGAATCTTTGAACTTATTCTCTGTGATGCAGAGCGTTTAGAGATAAGTGCAGTTGGAGAGGAAGCGAGGAAGGTCAGAGTCGGAAGTTTTTCAAGAAGAGAATGAGACGGTAAAGCTTGTTTCCAAGGTAGCAGTTTGGCGGGATGAGTTCGGAGAGTGAGTTTGAGATCACATCGATCTTCTGGAGCTTCCGTTGGTGCCGAGCTTCCATGGGAGTTGACCGTTGAGGGAATTGTTCCGGAGCAGATGCACCTCGAGGTTTGGCAGCTCTCCCATCCCTTCTAGAATTTTGTTGTTGAAACTTGTTGCCTATAAATGTTAGGATAAAACCTCTTTTAACAACAATAAATAATATTTATCCTCTCTTGTGTGAACCTAATAGGAAGCAATTAAATAGAGCGGCAATAAACACCATCACAAGTTCAATCACAATAATACCAATAATTTTTACGTGGAAAACCTCCCCGACTCGAGGAGTAAAATCCACGGGTCCTTCGAAATCTCCACTACCAAAATATAATGGAAATACAGAATGTTCTCTATAGCTAAGCTAGAGGCAAATAACACAGCAATCTCAAGATTAACTAATATTGGCAACATATGTAGAATCATCAAGAAGAACAAGAGAGTTAGGATTACACAAACTCGAATCCTTTGTTTTGGGTGTGTATCTCTCTCTTGAGATTCCTGCTCAACGATCCCAATGGTTAGATCGTAGAACCACGAGTGAAGAAGGTTTTGTCCAAAAAATAAGCTCAATCGAACGGTAGATCAAAGAGATATCTCTCTTTGAAGAAAACTGCTAGACACCTCTCTGTTTCTGTCCCGCTCTGTTTGGAACCGCAAAAGTCACAACATGGAACTCCGATTGATAATTCCACCGTCTAGAATATAGATTATTGTGTGGTGAACACGTTTGCAAAGTTGAGCTCAATCCAACGGTGAATCGATCTCTGATCAGTCCCTGAAGATTTCTGGACCTCTACTCTTCTTCTTTTTTACACACCACCGATCACTTTTCTTTTATTTTATATCTTTTTACGACTAGGGTAGTCTCAACCCTTTTATATATACTGTGAAATTACTAAAAAATCCTTTGGGCCATCTCCACATTCGGAGGAAACTCAACCCGACAAATCTCCCCCTTTCCGACTATGTGGAGGGATTCGTCATCCCGATGATTGAACGACAAACTTCAAGCTTCTCCCTCGGTAAAGCCTTTGTCAATATATCAGAGCCATCATGATCGGTATGGATTTTCTCAAGTTCAAACAACTTGTCATTAATAGCTTCTCTTATCCAATGATACCTCACATCAATGTGCTTTGATCTTGCATGAAAAGAAGAATTCTTACCAAGGTGAATTGCGCTTTGACTATCGCAAAATATTATATATATATATATATATCTGTTGCTTGAAGCTGAACTCATGCAGAAACCTCTTCATCCACAACAACTCTTTATATGCTCAGTTGCTGCAATGAATTCTGCTTCGGTTGTAGAAAGTGCAACACATTTCTGTAGCCTTGATTGCCAAGCTACAGCTCCCCCTGCAAAAGTAATCAAGAAACCAGAGGTAGACTTACGAGTGTCCACATCTCCTGTCATATCTGTATCTGTGTAGCCAATTAGTAATGGTTTCTCATTGTCAGAACAAAGTCTCAAACTAGAAGTACCTCGTAGATATCTCATAATCCACTTAACTGCATTCCAATGCTCTCTCCCAGGATTAGACAAGAATCGGCTAACAATACCAACTGCATAAGCTATGTCTAGCCTTGTACATACCATTGCATACATCAAACTTCCCACAGCTGAAGCATATGGAACCCTTTCCATGTCTTTCTTCTCTACATCTATAGAGGGACACTACTCAATGTTTAGCTTAAAGTGGGTAGCAAGAGGAGAGTTAACCGCTTTAGCTTTGTCCATGTTGAACCTCTGAAGTACCTTCTCAATGTACTTCTCCTGTGACAGATATAACTTCTTGGCATTCCTCTCACGATGAATGCTTATGCCAAGAATTTGCTTTGCTGACCCTAAATCCTTCATAGCAAAAACTTTATTTAGTTGCGTCTTTAACCTATCAATCCTTGAAGAATTTCTGTCGATAATTAACATATCATCGACATAAAGCAATAGTATAATAAAATCATCATCAAAGAATTTTTGCACAAAGACATAATGATTAGAAGTTGTTTTTCGGTAGCCATGCTTCCCCATAACTGACTTAGACTTCTTATACCATTGTCTTTGTGCTTGCTTGAAGCCATAAAGGCTTTTCCTCAGCTTGTGCACATAATCCTCTTTTCCTTTTACCATGAAACCATCTAGCTGCTCCATATAAATTTTCTTGTTTAATTCACCATGGAGAAAAGCAGTCTTTACATCCATCTGTTCAATCTCCAAATCAAGACTAGCTGCTAGACCCAAAACAACACGAATAGATGACATTTTAACAACTGGAGAAAAAATCTCATCAAAATTAATACCTTTCTTTTGATTGAATCCCTTGACGACCAATCTAGCTCTGTATCGAGGTTGTGTGGTATGTTGTTCTTGCTTTACTCTGTATACCCACTTGTTCTTCAAAGCTCTTTTGCCCATAGGCAACTTTACCAACTCAAATGTATGATTTTCATGTAGTGACTTCATCTCGTCTTGCATGACATTAACCCACTCCTTCTTGTATTCATCTTCTATGGCTTCTGCATAACATTCGGGCTCTCCCCCGTCAATCAGTAACACGTACTCATCAATAGAATACCGTATGGAAGGCTGGCGATCTCTAGTAGACCTCATGAGTGGAACATCTTGTGGAACTTCTGGTACTGGTGACTGCTCAAGAATATCTCAATATCATCATTAATCTCAACCTGTGTATGAGTATCAGCATCAACCGTACCATCCTGGTCATCTTGAACATCATCTCTAACCTGTATTGACCAATGTTATAAGAATCAGACCGGACCGGCCGGTCAGACCGGTTCGACCGGGAACCGGCCATGAATCCGGTTCGATTATACTTGGTTCGGTTCTATTCAAATGAACCGTTTAAACCGTGTAAACCGCGGTCCAACCGTTACAGACGGTCAAACCGGGTTAAGCCGGATCAACAGTGAAGCCCAAAATCCAATGCCGCGCACGATTTTTCTTCTTCCCGCACAATCTGTTTTTCTTCCCGCCCAAGTCGTTTCTTGCCTGCTACATCTTAGGCTGCGTCTTCTCTTCCCCTTTCTCCCTTTGTTCCGTAGCAACTACGTCTTAAGCTTTTCATGGCCGTCTAGTCGTGTCCGGAGATGCTGCTCAGATTGCTATGGACGAAGATTGTCATTTACGAAGTTGAAGATCTTTAGCCGGAGATGCTGCTCAGATTGCTGCGAGACGGACCTTGATAGCAGAAGACTATTATTGATTTGCCTTGCTATGTAATCAAGCTGTTGTGCAAGGCTTGGATTTGGGGTGGAAAACATGGCCATTTGGTCTTCTTGCTCAAATATTCACCCGATTTCTTGAATCCAAGGAAGATCTTATCACCGGACTTCAAGGTTTCTCACTATCGGAAATTTGGACGGCTCTGATCTGACATTGCTGTTGAAGGTGGGTTAGTCGTCCATGGAGGAAACGAGAAAAGGAAGGTGATTGAGCACCAAGTTTGGTGCTCCGCTAGTGTACTTTTATTTGTGCACATGCGTTCCCTAAAAAATAAAATACAGCCATTAAATAGCTTAAAAACTTACAAAAACTCCCCAAATCTCAAAAGTATGTTTTTGGAACAATTTTTATATGAAATCTATTATAAATATAATTTTAAATATTTTAAAATATGAAAGTATTAGATAAAATGAAAATTATCAATGGGCTAAGAGCTCACACAATTAGTTAATATTTTTAATTATAGCTTTATATATTTATTTTATTTTAAAATTATTTAAAGATTTGCGTAGTTCTGAAATATAATTAATATTTAGATTAGTTAATATTTAGATTTAGAAGTTATAGATATATAATTTTACTAATATATTAATTGAAAATAATTAAATATTTATGATATCATAAATATGTCATGCTGACGTCACCAGTTCAAACCGGTTCGCTTAACCGGTCAAACCGGTTTGAACCAGACTAGTTCTTTTATCGGTTCGATCACCGGTTCGGTTCTGATAACATTGGTATTGACACATGTGTCATAGGAACTGGATTCAAGTCTATTAAATTATCATAATATTGAGAAACTGTTTTAACTGTTTTCTCAATATCTTGTATGGTTTGGTCTTCCATAAACACAACATCTCGGCTTCTTACAAACTTTTTCTACATTGGATCGTAAAACTTGTAGCCGAAATCATCTTGGCCATAGCTAATAAATACACACTGTCTTGTCTTGACATCAAGCTTAGACCCCTCATCTTTGAGAATATGCACAAAGGCCTTACATCCAAAGACATGCAAGTGACTATAGGATATATCTTTTTCCGACCAAAATTTGTCTGGAACATCAAAATTTAAAGGAACACATGGTGTGAAATTTAACACATGTATAATGATACTCAAAGCCTCCCCCAAAAGGATCCTGGCAACTATGCATATGAAAACAAACATCTCACCCTTTCAACTAGTGTCCTGTTCATCCTCTCATCTAGCCCATTTAATTGAGGAGTCTTCGGAGGTGTCCTTTGATGCCTAATACCCAACTGTTTACAATATTCATCAAAAGGACCACAATACTCACCTCCATTATCAGTTCTGATAAACTTTAACTTCTTCCCAATCTGTCTCTCAATTGAGGTCTGAAACTGTTTAAACACATCTAACACTTGATCTTTTATCTTCAAGGTATAGACCCACAACTTCCTTGAATGATCATCTATAAAAGCCACAAAATAGAGAGCAC
Organism: Annona cherimola; assembly: GCA_030490835.1. Classification (NCBI taxonomy): domain Eukaryota; kingdom Viridiplantae; phylum Streptophyta; class Magnoliopsida; order Magnoliales; family Annonaceae; genus Annona; species Annona cherimola. Next base: position 9,034,016 of record CM059975.1, on the reverse strand, counting down.
CACCAAGTGTTTTTACTTTTATGGGACCACAAACATCAGAATATACTAAATTAAGTATACCTGACTTTCTTGAAGGAAGGGACATTTTAAAGGCAACTCTGTTTTGCTTCCCTGCCAAGCAACGAGTACACTTCTTCAATGTTGCATTCTTCAATCCAAAAAGAAGATCCTCTTAGCCAAAACCATCAAACCCTTCTCACTCATGTGACCTAGTTTTCTATGCCATAGCTCTGTTGTACTTTCATTCTATGTTGTATTGATAATACAAGTAGAAACCTTTGCCTGCATGAAGTACAACGAGGAGCACTTCTTGCCTCTAGCCACAATCATAGAACCTTTAGTAAGCTTCCAATGACCATCACTAGAGGTGTTGCAAAACCCCTCATCATCAAGCTTACTTGCTGAAATTAAATTCAAGCGAATATCAGGGATATGGTTAACACTTTTCAAAAGCAACATCGTACCATTGTTGGTCTCTAAGCACACATCTCCCATGCCTACAGCTTTAGCTACACCATTACTACCCATCTTAACATTCCCAAAGTCTCCGGATTTATAAGATGTAAAGAAGTCTCGTTGCGATATAGCATGAATGGAGGCACAACTATCAAGCACCCAACTAGTCTCATGGCATGCAAGGTTGACAACATCATCATCATACACGACAAGGAAGTCATATGTGACGGCAGAAACTCTATCAACATCATTGTTATCATCAGTTTTCTTTTCCTTCCCTTTTTCATTTTCGTAGTTTCTTTTGAGTTGTCGACAATACTTCTTTATATGCCCCTTTTGACCACAGTGATAACACTCAACATTGGCAAACCTGTTTGACTTGCTTTTGCTTCTGTCTCTGTTCTTCGGACCTTTACTCTTACTCTTCCCTCTCTTTTATGTGACTAAGTTCTTTGACTGTGACGGACCCTGTGACTTTCTTCTCATCTCTTCATTCAAAACATTGCTCTTAGCCAAATCCATAGTGACTACACCATTTGGAGCTGAGTTAGATATCGACATTCTAAACGTCTCCCATGAGTCCGGTAATGTGCCTAGAAGCCATAACCCCTGTACATCATCTTCAAACTTGATATTCATCCCAGCCAACTGATTAAGAATTCCCTGGTAAGCATTCAAGTGATCCGATAAAGGAGTTCCATCCTTGTATTCCAAACCTATCAACTTCTTTATTAGAAACAACTTGTTGTTCCCCGGTTTTTCTAGCATACTGTTGTTCAAGCTTGTCCCATAAAGAACATGCATGTGTTTCCTCACAGACATGGTTTAAAACATTATCATCTACCCATTGCCTGATATACCCACATACTTGACGATGAAGTAAAGTCCATTTAGCATCAATTTTATCTACGAATTTTTGTTCCGCAAACACGGGCAAATAAAAATTTTTAACATACAACAGGTCTTCCATTTTTCCCTTCCACACATGATAATTTGAATCATTCAACTTAATTATTCTACTTGTATTAACCTCTATTGTTCAACACAAGGCACAATATTACTAAAACTTTGCTCTGATACCACTTGTTAGGATAAAACCTCTTTTAACAATAATAAATAATATTTATCCTCTCTTGTGTGAACCTGATAGGAAGCAATTAAATAGAGCAGCAATAAACACAACCACAAGTTCAATCACAATCACAAGAATACCAAAAATTTTTACGTGGAAAACCTCCCCGACTCGAGGAGTAAAAACCACGGGTTCTCCGAAATCTCCACTATCAAGATATAATGAAAATACACAATGTTCTCTCTAGCTAAGCTAGAGGCATATAACACAGCAATCTCAAGATTAACTAATCTTGGCAACACATGTAGAATCAACAAGAAGAACAAGAGAGTTAGGATTACGCAAACTCGAATCATCTGTTCTGGGTGTGTATCTCTCTCCTGAGATTCTTGTTCAATGATCCCAACGGTAAGATCGTAGAACCATGAGTGAATAAGGTTCTGTCCAAAAATCAGCTCAATCGGACGGAAATCAAAGAGATATCTCTCTTTGAAGAAAACTGCTTGACACCTCCCTATTTCTGTTCAGCTCTGTTTGGAGCCGCAAAAGTCATAACGGGGAACTCCGATTGATAATTCCACCGTCCAGAATATAGATTTTTGTGTGGTGAACACGCCTGCAAAGTTTAAGCTCAATCCAACGGTGAATCGATCTTTGATCAGCCTCTGAAGATTTTTAGACCTCTACTCTTCTTTTTTTTTTACACACAACCGATCACTCTTCTTTTATTTTATATCTTTTTATGACTAGGGTTGTCTTAACCCTTTTATATGTGTTGTGAAATTACTAAAAAATCCTTTGGGCCATCTCCACATTCGGAGGAAACCCAACCCAACAATAAACTCAACAGAGGCAACTATTTCAAGGAAGAAAACTCATCCCCAATTAGTTTGTTACTTGACAAATTGAGATTTTTCATCATATTAATGTTAGAGTAGCCTTTTTGGGATGTTGGAGCGTCTTAGAGATGACAATTCGTGCATCAACCAAACATCGATAAGCTGGATTTAGCAGCACTCGTGATCGTGGCATCAGATATAATATCCATTTTTTGTGGCAGGCTGCGTTGTTTCCCGCGATTACAAGGTCATTTTCAGTATTACATATTAGTTAAAGAGTATTTTTCAATGTTGCAACGGATGAGGGTTTAAATTTTTTTTTAAAAAATTCAAAATATTTAAAATGTTAATATAAGAATTTCAGGATTTAAAATTTCAAGACATCTACTTAGAGGATTTAAGACGTAAATTCTCAATATTTCATTTTAAAATTTATAAATAGGGTATAGATATATGTGCCAAATCTTGCTGGTAGAAAGATATAAGTAGAGCCTGCGTATAGATAATAAAATAGAAAATAAAAAGTAGATAGAATAAGAAAATAAAAATATTTTTTCCCATCGCACTTAATTTTTTTTTTATATTTTCAACCTAACACAACAGATCACATCGCTAGCCATTTGGAGCTCATCCGATCTTGTAGGGAAGATGTGATTGAAGATAGAGTTTGGTTGACGATGGATAATGATGCGGAGGATAACCAGATTTGATGAAACGAGTTGTCGGGGCTTGGAGGAATTGCTCGTTGTTCGCAAAAGATGAGATGTAAGTGCAATGTCGATGGGATATATTGCTGGTTGGAAGGATTCCGTGCGGAGGTAGAGGTCAATGTGTGTTGAATTATGTAGTCGTGGATTCCATTCAGTTGGAAAAGATGTAGCACCATATTCTGGTACTCCAGCAGTACACTTTCATTTACATGCATACAATATTTTTTGATGGCATACATACATGCAATATTAATTCTTGTAAATTAGCAACAATTCCATGACATCTGATATCTCTTGATTTTTTGATTGCATACGTACATGCAATATTAATTTCTTGTACATTAGGAGCAATTCCATGACATCCGATATCTCTTCGGGGCCCAACCATCTTCGCTCGTATTCTTCAATGATCATAGCAGCCCTTTCTAGCGTTTTAAAAATTTTAAGCTCAAGACTAAAGTTGTCATCGACAACCATTAAAAATGTCCATATACATCAAAGGATGAGATAACAATTACTTATTTTTTATTATTTTAATTTTTAAATAAAGAATGCATTTTACTTGGTTAACATGGACTATTTTGTCTTTTTTTTATTTTCTTTTTAAGTTATTAGAAGACTTTCAAATGTGCACGCAAAGCTTTAGTGGAAACAAAATAGGGAGAGAATACTGACATAATATCTCTATTTTGCATGGGCATTTTCTGCAATTTTTTGTTCTCATTGCATTCCTCTTTTGGACCAATATAGTCATTTTATAGATATTCAAAATAAAGCCTCACTTTAATTTATTAAAATCCTTCCATTTTTTTATTGTCCCACTAATTTTTCTAAATGAAGAAGTTAGTGTACCATCATCAAATAATCAGATAAGTATAAAGAACACTACAATAGTTCAATTTGGAAGATAAGTGATGGAATTTGAAGTTTGGAGGTAACACACGCATGCTCATCTTGTTGGCAAACATAAAACAAACCCAGTGGGGGCAGAAGATTGGGCAAATTCCCATTCAAAAGTATCAAGTGCATATGGATATTTCAAGCATTTACACAATGCTAACAACTTTTACATTCATGTTTGCACATTCAGTTTAGATGGGATGAGTTAATAATTTAGGATGAAAATATATTGAGAATGGGAAAAAGTGTATCAAAAATGAGTAATATTGTATTTGAAATAAGTAAATGTATATTGAGAATGAGTAAAAATGCATTAGAAAATGTGATATCCAATTTCATATTAAATTTATGAGAAACTTAATGTGCATGAATGATTGAAATTACGGTAAAATCGTAGTGGGGTCTCTTTAGGATTAATCATTTTAGTTTACCATAAAAAATAGTCGAACTGTATCTAAGTTGAGGTAGTACTTGGAAGGAAAAAGAAAGAAAAAATTGTGTCACATTTTCCATTTTTTTTGATACAATTATAGTACATTACAATTTTTCACATTTTCTTCTGCAATTGTTCTATTTTTACAACTTTATTTCTTTGATTCATAATCATTAACCACATTATATGACACCATTTTCCTATCTACGTCAAAAGTGTTTCTCCAATTTTGTTTCGTCTCGCATGTTCTTCCATTGTCCTGCTAACTGCATCGCGCAAAGGATTTTTCATCACGAGGTTCCGGACACGACTGCGTTTTCCCGAGCATGCGGTGAAGTTCAACGGTCTGGATCAAACGCAATCGCCCGTGTTGATCGGCGGAAGAGGACTCCCGAGTACGATGTTCACTTGCGTCCTTGAGCCGAGGATCGCTCACAAGTGTAGCGGCGACAGGCTAAAACCCTAAACCCCTCTTCTTAGTCTCCCCCACCCGCCTATAAAACGAAAGCGAGACCCCTGCGAAAGTCCTCTCTTCATCGGCCAGAAATCTCAGTTTTAGGGCATTTAGTTCTTACAGCTGCTGCAGCTCTTACCTCTCCCTCGAAGGCAAGTCTCTCTTTTCTTCGTTTCTCCACTTCCTCGCTAGCTTATCTCTTTCAGAAGCTGCTGAGAAAAAGTAGTTTTGCGTGAAGTTCGATTTCCTTGTCCTCGAAATGTAATGGGAAAGTGTTCATGTAATCTGAAAAAAAAAAAATGAATATTTTGTTAGTTTCATGAGTAGTTGGGTCTCACAAAAACTTGTCGGGTAATGAGTCTGTAATGACAATCTTTCGTTCAGAGTTTATCTTTTGACCGACTAAAATGCCACTGGTGAAGCATTCTTTGGTGGTGACATGGACTGTCCATCTCTTTGGTATATGACTTCTGTCAAATGCTGCTGAGAAATGTGTTACCACTAAAGATGTGGTCGGGGGCCTAATCATGATTGGTAGTTTGGTACCATTTACTGCCCATATGGATTTCAATTTTGTCTTCTGGCAGTCCTTTCGTGATCTGAGAGTCAATATACTATCTGGTTCTGGAATGTGGATGATCTCGTTAACTTTGAAGCTCAGCGCAAAAAAAAGGGGGGGGGAGTCGTGAAATTATTATTGACTAATCTTATGACAAGGAGATATGTCAATTATTGATTGTATCCTTGATTGATTAAGTACTCAAATTTGCTTCAATCCGTGACGGGCTTTGACTTCTGAAGTGCTGGGACTGGGACACTAATCATGGTTAGGGACTAGGTATCCGTCATTAAGATTGTGCTACTTGACTGATAACATGTGCCAAACCGGTACTTCAGTGTACATGTGTCAAACCTGCACTTTTGTGAACAGTCCTTCAATTTTCAATTTGTATCCACAATTTGAGTCGAAGGAAGCGTTCAATTCGCCCATAACCAGTGATTTTGACACGTTTACTGCAGGCACTGCCTGTTATTCACATCTTGCCAAATATTACTGAAGAATCATGGGCAAATCCAGCAAGAAGTCTAACTCTGAGGTACTGAGGAATATTTTTTTATTTCTTATTTTTTCATTTCTTATTTTTTCATTGTCCAGTTTTTCTTCTTCTCTGCAAGTTTGTGTTTATCTTGTGTCTTACTACAATGCAGGTTGCTGCAACTCCAGTGGCTATTTCGCCTACAAAGTTTCAAAAAAAGGGTTAGGACTTTTAACACTTGCTATACATCAAGACTCTGATTTGTGTGTATCTACTCTCTGTGCGTGCACATGTATATTTTGTCCATATGCGCACACGTGGATGCATACACATGTACATCTGCGCTCATGTATATGTTTAAATTTGTGTCTGCATATATGTGCATGTATATACACTCATTACCATGTGTATGTGTCTGCATGCGTTATGTGTACTCATTTGTCCATGTCTCGGTGCGGCAACTGTTCAACAGAGAGAATATTTCTATTTGTGTCTAAAATTCAAACAATTGCTTCATTGATTTAAGGGAAACGACAACCAGAAGAGGATATTAAGAAGCAATCTTCTGCCAAAAAGCAAAAGAAAGAAGTAGAGGAAGTGATTGAAAAGAAGAAGGGTGGCAATAAGTTGAAAGGTTCTTTTGAAACACTGCCAAAGAAGAAGCTTGAAACTAGCAGTTCAGAGGATGCGTCATCCTCAGAGTCTGAGGAAGAGGTTTGTTCAATTCAAGTAGAATTTCTCTTTTATTGGATAAAATTTTCTTGAGTCATGATCTGGCGCACCCGGGTGCATAATCTTTTTTAAAAGTTTATTTGAAATTCATATATGGGCCCAAACTAGAGTTTTTAACATTTTTATTGTTTTAAATATTTTCTCAATTTTTTTAAAATTCGAAATAAGATATTAAAAACAAAAAAATTGTAAAAAACTATATATATTGGACATTCATGCTTAGTACATAAATATATAATTTTTTTTTAAAAATAAAAATAAAATGGATAATGCTTCGGGTGCGCTAAGTGCACTCAGGAGCATTGAATTTGGTTCCATTTTTCTTGATGATCTTTTAAACTTCTAACAAGTGGAGTTTTTAATTTCTTTTATAAGTTTCCTCAATATAAAGAAGTCTATGCATGCTCTATCTGTATGGAGAAATTGGATTTTTTAATTATTTTTCACATCTTCTTATACAACTTATCTAATTTTTAATCATTTCCAACTACTCGTGCAACTAATCTATTGATTTTAACTTTGTTCTTGTTACTCATTGTCATTACTTGCACCATATCACATCATTTTCTACCAATTCAAAAACTTTTCATCTAAAAGTTTTATCAATTTCCAAGCACACCTTCAGGCTCTAATTAGTCTTTCCTAAAACTTGGATTCTTACTAAATTCTTGTTATCAAGATTTTGTTTGGTATTTGATAAAACTTTTGAAAGAAGAGTTTCTGATGGAAAAGTTTTTTGAAATGGGAGAAAGTAATGTGATACGATAGGGGTAATGATAAGTAGTGAAGATAATAATGTTAAAACAGATAGGGTAGTTGTATAAAAGGTTGTAAAGAAGTGATTGAAAGTAGAATAATCATATAGGAAAATGTAGAGTAATGATTAGAAAATAGAATAGTTTTGGAGAGAGTTTTAGACGGACAAGTTTTTCTTTTGGTGAATACCAAACACACCCTAAATCTAATAAAAAAAGTCTGGCGTTTGGAAACTCTAATGGAGTTGGAAATTATATAATAGAGTTAAAAACATGGCAACTGCCTTTTGCCGTGCAGTCATATACTCTGTCTTGGCATGTTTTGGCTATGTTGGTGGTTGCAGTACCTGCCATTGCACGTTTACATTGGCTGATGTGGATTCTCCCTCTCTGTCCTCAGACATGATTCTTTTGCGTAGCTGGTTGCAATTTTCTTACTTCGTTGTTTACTTGACATTCTGTTCGTTGGTAGGTTAAAGTGCCACCTAAAAAGGACAAAAAAACAAAGGCACCTGTGCAACAATCCAGCAGCGAAGAATCCTCCTCCGAAGAGGTGAGCAGTAAAATATTGGCAATTGTATTTGTGCTGCTTTTGGCCTCTGCTAAAACACGATGAAGCACATTCTTTTTCCAGGAGGCGGCTCTTCCTGCAAAAAAATTGCCAATTCCTGTCTCGAAAAATGGAAGCATGATTAAGAAAGCAAAACCATCCAGCAGCTCAGAAAGTGATTCAGATGAGGAAGAAGTGAGTTTGCTACTTTTGCGCTTGATTTTATTAAAGAAGCTTGCAACAATTCTGCTGCAGACTGGTCCACAAAACTTGGCTATTAATTTATTCATCAACTAGTTGACCATCATGAAAAAATCCAAGAAACACTAGATTTGAGTATATTTTGAAAACATATGGTTAAAATATGAAGAAATTAATCTACAGGTTATTGATTTTAATCTGGTTTTCATCATGTATAGTTAGGCGAGTTTTTGTTATTGGAGCTATAAGAGCATTCATGACTTCATTTCAGGAAACCAAAGCAGAGGTTCCTGTTGCCTCCAAGAAGTTGCAAATAGCTGCTACCAAGAATGGTCCCGCTGCAGTTACAAAGAAGAAACAGGATGCTGTAGTTACAAAGAAGAAAGAGGAATCAAGTGAGAGCTCTGATTCTGATAGCAGCAGCTCCGATGAGGATACTGTGAGCACTGAGCATCAATCTTGCTTCCTTTCTGTTTGACATAGCACACGATGAGTGTTGCCTTTTATTGCTAATGCTTTTGGTTGGCGGTTGTGAAGATTAATTAAGTGGTCCTTGACATTTTCAGAAAAATGCTGCCTCTCAAGGAAAAAAACTGCCAGCTATTTCTGTGAATAAGAATGGTTCTGCCTTGCCTTTGAAGAAGAAACAAGAGCCAAGTGACAGCTCTGATTCTGATGTCAGCTCAGAAGAGGATAATGTGAGTTCCAATGTTGCATGTATCTGCTTCAGAATTCAATAGGTGCCTTTCATATGTCTTATCTGTAACATGATCTGATTCTTTGCAAAGAAAAGGAATTTTTTATTTTTATTTTCAATTATTATTTCTATCTTTTTAATCAAAGTCTTTTTTGTTTTTTTTTTCAAATTATTACCCCTACCCCATTAGAGCGTGGCTCAATGGTAACTGGAGGTTGTGGGTTGAGTATTGAGGAATGACCTTTTTGTAGTAAATTAAAGTAAGGTTATGCACAACTGTGCATGGGATGTCCCTTTTGGGACCCACACAAAGCTGTTAATAAAGCAAGAGTAAGTTTGTGTATTGAACATCCCTCTTGGGACCCTGAAATTTCTCTATGCACCAGGTTGACCTTCTACTCTTGTTGCCTCATTATTTCTTTTCCTAGACTTTTTTTGGCTCATTTTTTTTCTGCCTCTTTTCTAACCCTTCTCAACTCCATCTCATCCTAGTGCACCGTAAGCAGGGATTTTTGTTATGCATGATTGAGAACTGCATGCCTACTGACGGATGGCCCCTGTAGCTTGTAAGAAAGTGTTATTGTTGGAATCTTCTGGGTTCAAGTGTGGGAAAATTCTGAAAATCTTTGATATTTTGGTGTTTGCTTGTTATGGTTTTACATGACATGGAATTGATGTCATCATTGCCACCAACAAGATCTTTGTTTCAAGTGTTATTGAATTGAAATGCTATGGTGTTTGCTAGATGGTTTTTTTAACCTCTGATTTGTAGCAAATAGAATTTCTTTACTTGTAGGTACTTGCAATGTTAGTATTTATTGACTTCAATTTTTCCTTGCTTGTAGAATCATCCAATGCAGACAGTTTCCATTTAACACTTAGCTAGATGGTCTTGCGATTTTTCTGATCTTGTGTATTGCCTACTTTGCTATTTTTAGCTCTTAGGCAAGTTGCAGTTATATTTTACTTCACGAGTTAACATTTTATTCTAGCAATTTGATCTCACTTCTTTACATTTTGCCCAGCAGAACATCATGGGATCTTACATTCCGTGTTTATGCTGGAGTTCTTTCTTGCAAATGTTGGTGATTGTTGTTTCCGTGATTTTGAATCTCTATTTGTAACTGAGATTTTGAAATTGTCTAGAAAAAATCTGCACCCAAGAAAGCTGCACCCAAGAAAGATGACAGTGAGGACAAAAGTTCTGATGATAGTGCTGATGAAGAGCCACAAAAAAAGAAGTTGAAAGTTCAGGTAGATATTCGTATTCCTTAATGACTATCACTTTTAGGCTTTTATTTGAATCTTTTAATTAATCTGTTGATCTATACTGATCTTTCTTACTGGTAACTCTTGAGAAGCCCAATGCCAAGGCTGCCAAGGACAGCAGCAGTGACGATGATGAAGAAAGCTCTGATGATGAACCTGGGAAGAAACAATCTGCAAAGGCAAATACCATTAATTGAATAATAACCCTGGAATCTGGGCTAAATTCCTTTATTATCATAAAAGTCTTTATTAAGGCCATGACCTTCTCTCATTTGCAGTATGGCCTAACTGCATCTTGATCAATTTTATATTTCAGCCAGCTATTGCTGCAAAGAAAAGTAGCAGTTCAGGTGAAGACTCCTCTGAGGAAAGTGATGATGAACAGCCTGGCTCAGCTCCAAAGAAAAAGGTGAAGTTGTTCTTGATTTATGACCTTTACTGACTCCACAATACCTTATTTGAGTTTACCTTTAATACATAAACTGACGCCAGAGCGTCTTATGCGAGATCCATTTTAACGGATTGATATATAGTATCTTTTTTTTATATGTCCGTACATGCCATGTTGATTATTCAGAAAGGAAATGATCAAGGAAATGATCATCTGAATGTGTGGTCGTTTGGCTATTTGAGTTCCTGTCTGAATAGGTTCAAATTTCTATTTCAGCTAGCTGTTGCTGCGGAGAATGATAGCAGTTCAGATGATGAAGAATCCTCCGAGGAAAGTGAGGATGAGCAGCCTGATAAAACTCCAAAAAAAAAGGTAAAGATGTTTGCATGTGAGCGATTTTGTCCATAAATATTTTTATTGTTTTAGATATATGCAATTCTATGAAGGGAGAGAACTACAACGGAATTTATGGATGATAAAAATTGTTAATAATATTTTGAACAGTCTTTTGTGCTTTATGAGTGTCAACCATTCTTCCTAGTTATGCACATTGTATTTTTACAATGAACAATTAGATCACTTTGTATTTGGAAGGTGTGGGTTACATTGATTGGAAAATTTAAATAGGTGGTTGTGCAATTTATTTGCAGGATAAGCATGGTTCATACTTAATCCCAAATCAACATATTTCCTTTGGCAGATTTGCATGACCTAGGAAAATTCTTGAGCTGAACTTTCACTTTCAAGTCTTGTTTGGCTTTGTAGATGTTGAATTGTCCCCTTTTTATTTTTTACACTAACACCTGCTCAATTTGCAACTTAACCAGTTGAGGAATATGCATGGTTCATGCTTCATACCACATTTTCATTGCCAAGGAATCTGCATGGTTCATACTTAATGTTTGGTTTTTCACTAGAATTTTTTCAATCATTAGCTCGCTTGTCTTTTCATTGAAAGCTGTTCTGTTTTATTTGTTTCATTTTATTTCCAGTCGGTACCCTATTCAGTCTTATGATTTCCTTCATTTTTATCTATCATCTATTTTCTCATTTGGTAGTTTATCATGGCTACGTTGATTTGCCACTCTTGCATTTGATGTTAGTACATATGTTATTGTTGTTTTCATTCAGCAAATGTTATTATTGTTTTTACTCTAATGTCAATTGGTTTTTGGTTATCTTGGAATAATGAGAAAAGAAAACTGATACAGAACATCACAAAATATGCATTTGTGCAGGTTTCTGATATCAAAATGGCAGATCCCTTGGGTGCAGACGCCAAATCCGAACAGAAAGCAGTATTTTTCTTGATCATTCAGCCATGATATGTTTGGTTTTTACTTAGTTGTGTGACTCTGACAGATTGTTCTCAAATTGTACAGGCTAAAACCCCAGCAACGCCTGGCGCTCAAACATCTGGATCAAGAACCCTATTTGTTGGCAACTTGTCCTTTTCAATTGAAAGAGCTGATGTGTATGTTATCAAAACTAGATGCCTTTTCAGAAGTTTTAATAGATGAATTTATTATGGCAATGGGATCATATTGTTGCTATATGTTACTTGCCATTCCTTTTGAAGACATAAGTCATATTAGATTTGTCTGACTGCATATGTGCAGTCCCAAATTTTGGCTGCTTCAAAGTGATCTTCATAATTCTTAATTCATATGACTGCATAATCAATGGATCAAGCTAATTTTTGGTCCCAAATTTGCATGATGTTGGCTTTCTTAGATCGATGCGTCTGACATCACATGCATGGCTCAGTAGGATTTGTTGTGGAATTGACTGTGGATTGTGGAACCTCAGTTGGCAGTTGTAGCACTTGTCAGTGGAGTTAATCTTCTTCCTGGTTTTGCCTGCAGTGAAGAATTCTTCAAACAAGCTGGTGAAGTTGTTGATGTACGATTTTCATCCAATCAAGACGGTGTTTTCAAGGGGTTTGGTCATGTTGAGTTTGCTACAGAAGCAGAAGCTCAGAAGGTATTCTGCTGCTTTTTTTCGTTGTGCTGATATCTTGTCAACATCGAATGTTATTATCATCGATACCAAGAAAAATAGAATCATTGACTGGTCCTTTTTGTTGTGCCTCCCATCTCATTTATGGTTTCCCAAATTTGACCTTTTTGCAGGCCCTCAAATTGAATGGTCAAGAGCTATTAGGTCGTGCTGTGAGACTTGATTTGGCTCGTGAAAGGGGTGCATACACTCCGGGGACTGGGTAATACGATCAGCAGTGAAGTTTACCAGTTATTATTGCTATACATTCTACGAATAAGTTTTTGCCTAACTTGCCTCGGTGAATTGCAGGAGGGAGGGTAACTCCTACCACAAGAGTGCTAAAACTGGCCAGGCCAAAACTATATTTGTTCGGGGTTTCGATAAATCTCTAGATGAGAGTGAGGTGAAAACTTGTAAATCCTTTTATTTCTCTATTTTGCGTTGTTTATATTTTAATAATTTTCCGTGTTTTTGAAGTTACTCTTGGTTCTCCATCCCAAAATAATCCATGAGTATTCGTTGATGTTAGTCAGCTGTGGGTTAACTTCTGCATCATTTAATTTGAGTTAAAAGCCTCAGGTTGGTTCACTTGTCGGGACCCACATCCTGTGAATATTGACTGTTTGGCGTATTTTATAAGCCTCTTTTAGTTGTTTGTTATGCAACTATTGTTAGTTCTACCTGTTTTGAACAATGTCCAATTCGCTGATTCACCCTTCCATCTCTCTATACTCCATTCATTTTTTGTACATGCGATGTGGCTGAATCTGCTAAAGGTGCCTATATAAGCACTGTTGTTGGAGCATTTATGTAGATTCTTGTGAGTGGGACTTCATTTAGATAGATTGATCTTTCCTCATTGGGCTGGTCGATGGGCTTGTCTTTTGTGCTTATTGTCTCTTTGGCTTGCATACTCAGTTTTTTTGCTGACTGCAGGTCCGTGGCAGTTTGGAAAATTATTTCGGATCCTGTGGGGAGGTCACGAGGATTGCTATACCAAAGGATTATGAAACTGGTGGTCCCAAGGGGTCTGTATCTATTTCTTTTCTGCTTTATCTTGATCTCCCCTTATTCTTTCTTCCAGTTGACGGTGGTATATTAGGAGAATGTTTCAATGCATCAGGGTGCAAAACCTCATTTTTTTATATATTTTTTTGAATTTTTTTTTATAAAATTTTTAATATAGTTGTATTTAACTTATGTATTAAGTTTTACAATTTTTGGAGATATATAAATATATATTTTTGATTTTTTAAAAATAGGAGTATTTTAATCACTTAAAAATGGCTAAAGTACCCTTGTTTTTAAAAAATAAAAAAAAATACATACACATCCAATAGGGTAAAATTTGGCTTACAGATTAAATACAACTATATTAATAATCTTATAAAAAAATTTCAAAAAAATATATTAAAAATGTGGTTTTGCACCCTGGTGCATCGAAACATTCTCCGGTATATTAATGCTATATTTGCAATGCCACTGGCATTTGTACATCTGTTAAGGGAAGCACTTAAATTTGCTAGGGTTGTTTTTATCCCACAAGATGTGCCTAGTCTGTCATATTCAAGTTTTCTGCTGGCTGATGTGATTTTATTTTTTGATTTGCCCCTCATGTTACAAGTATGTTTTTTATGGGTCAATGAAAGTGAACCCTTGTGATTAAGGGTTTTGCCTGTTAGTAAATAGCTTTTGATGGGCCATATATTTGTACATAATAAAAATACAGCCGATTGAATATTACAATCTGTTGTATTAAAGCATCTCTTATATATATATATCAGAAATATTCAAGTGCAGCGTCAGCGATGCTGAAATGGGCCCCACATGATCATAAAATCATAATCTACTCCACCCATTGTATTTAGAATAATGTATTCTATTACTATACCAATTTTCATCCCAATCAGATATTTATATGGGCCCCATTTGAAAATGTTACGAATCCAATTTAATAAAATAGTTTGATGTAAATAACAACTTTAAAGTGATTTTTTCAACATGAGAACCACTTGCTATAAAATTTATATATGGATAAATGATTATATAAAATTTCATTGCATTCTAATATATGTGGGGCTCACTTTTGATCAAATGTACTGCTGTTCCGGTGCAGCTGCACCTGAACAGCTCCTATATATATCCTTCTAGTGGACCTTGTAAAAGCATTTTGATAGGGCTGTGCACTGGATTTTCCTGAGTTTTTCAAATTCATATCCTAGACCCCTGCCCTTAAGCAGTGTGCCCACGAGGCAACATGCATCACAATGTTTTGAATTGTCAACAATCTGCTTGTATGACATATAGCTAGCTGAAATATGAATATACTGGCAATGCAACTTGCACAGCAAAGTTTTGAATCATGAACAATCATCTTGCCCATAAGGGCATTCTAGCCAGCGGAAATATGAGCTTGTATGCCTTTGAAATGGAAGGATGGTTCTGTGTTCCACTCTCTTTAAACAAAATCCTGTGATTTGAAATCCTGATTATGAGACCTTTGTCTTCAGGTTAGCCTACATGGACTTCGCAGATGGAGATGGTTTCTCCAAGGCTTTGGAGTTGAATGGTTCTGAGCTTGGAGGATACACGTTGACAGTGGAAGAGGCACGGCCAAGAAATGATGATCGGGATGATGGTGGCAGAAGTGGTGGTAGAAGTGGTGGCAGGAGTGGAGGTGGCCGTGGTGGTGGTGGTGGCCGACGAGGAGGTGGCCGTGGTGGTGGTCGTTTTGGTGGTAGGGGGCGTGGTGCATTCAATAAACCAAGCATGGCTGCAGCTGGAACAGGTAGGCCCCTCATCCTGTGTGTTTAGCTAGCATTATGTAGATGATTTTAACTAATTATACGATTCTGAGGCAGAGAGGGTGTTCGGTGCGGTCTTATTGTTTTCCTATGCCACTTTAATTGATATTTGGAGGATTCCGACCTCTTAACATTTTTTTATTCTAGCAAGTTTACCCATTACAAAATGATTTTTTAAAATTCCACTGCATTTTGGCATGGATTTCCACATTTTTTAGAATAGTTTTGACCCTTTTGAAATTTTTTTTTGTTTTTGTTTGGGGGATAGTAATCCTCTCGTATTCTCTAGTCATGACACTGATGTTTAAATTCTTTCTTTTGCAGGAAAGAAAACTACATTCGGAGATGATTGACCTCAAAAAAGGCGTGTTAAACATTTCGGAAGAGATGTAGTAGTTATCAAGCGAAAAATATATGTTATCAAATTTTGATACATTTGTATGGATGTTTATTTTTGACTCGTGTAGTCTGCATTTATATGTTCGATTTTTCTTTATAGAAATTCCTCCGGAATTATGGTTTGAGATTAGGGTGGGAAACAAAGCAGAGAGTTTGCTAAATTTTAATTCTACCTTTTAGAAATCAGGCTCTATTATAAATTTATATCGGGTTGGAATAAGGTTATTCAACCATCACCTCTTTTAATAGGTTGTGGGACAATTTTCGAATTGGAATTGGTGCGGTGTGTCGTGTAGTTTTAAAAATTTGTAGTCGAGTATTGAGGTAACGTACTTCTATCTATGTTAATTTGAGTGCTTCAATATTTTATTATTTAGTGAGAGTATTTAGTGAGAGTAAAACAATACCTTAGCTATAGCATAAAATATTGTTAAGGATGTACGATAGCAAATTTATTAAAATAAGTTTACCAAATATATCTCGTTGAAAATTTCATTTTTTACTTGAATCAATATTCTAACATATCATTTAGGTTTATTTTGAATTTGCTTAGTTTATATGCTTATTTAAATTATTAAATGTACTCGGCAAGAAACAGGTTGGGCGAGGTGGTGTTTTGTATTTTTATTATAATGATATTTTAAGCCTTTGTTTATTGTGTCCCCTATCTTGGAACATCAACCAATTGAGGGAAGACAACTATAGAGTAGGGGGTACATCATATCTTGTTTCAATTAGCAACAAAAGTTTCTCTTGACCAACTTTATGGAAGGTCAGATCGGTAAATCAAGGAAGCTGTCGCAGGGTTAGACGCTGGAGTCGTTTCAACGGGTAGCTGTGTTGTAAGGTTTTGTTTATTTAATCTGAATTTTTAATATTTTATTTAATCTAATTTAAGACATATATGCTTAGTTGATTTACTGGTTCACGAACAACTGTAATAAAATAGAGCATTGATATTTGCCGTTGGATGCGGCGGTGTACGAACTCGATCCTATGCTCCCGGGAGCATTGAGGATTGAGGCAGGGCGCATATACTTATTTTTAAAAAAAAAAAATTTCAAAAATTTTTCATGAACTTGTTAACCTAAGTTTATTTAATGTATGTATTAATTTTTATCATTTTTGGAGATTTTTAGATATTTATTGCGGATTTTTAAATGCCACTGATTTTTAAGAATAAAAAATAATATCTAAAATATTCTAAAAATGGTAGAAATTTATACACATATTAAATACACATAGATTAATAATATTGTGAAAAAAATTTAATTTTTTTTTTTTAAAAAAAATAGATGTATGCACCCGGGAGCATGCAGCGCTGCATGATCCTGGGAGCATAGGATCGAGGTCCGCGGTGTACACCAAGTCTTCATTTAACGAGTGCACCAAGTCTTCATTTAACAATGCGAGTGCACCAAGTCTTCATTTAACAATGCGAGTGGGAATGGGCATTGGCATAAAAATAAAAAACCCAACTATTTGTCTATATTTTATCTCTTCACGCTTGTGAAGGTGTTTGGTGCCCGTTGGATAAAGACACAGGTGAAAGACTGTAGAGAGAGGAGAAAATCGTGTGGAAAGAGAAGAAGAAAAGAGCTGTGGAGAAAAAGAAGCTCGGGGAGTTCACGTATAAAATTATTTATTTAGCTTATATATAAAAAATAAGCGAATTAAAAAATTCTTATAATTAATATTCTCAAAAATATAATTATAAAAACCTTATACATTTATAAATATTATAGATTATTTAGAAATTCAATTAACATGATTTTTCTGATTATAAGAGGAATATATGATGGATGGCTTGGCTCTAAGGTAAAATCTTTAAGAAAATAAAAAAAAATCTACTTTTTGCATAGGAGCATAGCCTTCTTATCTATATCTATATCTAATTATCTATGCATATGCTTTCTAGGAGAACAAACTTGGGTAGTACAAAGTGGTGTCCCAGAAGCAGGGACTTTAGCCTGTGCCTGGCCTGGAACAAGGTAGCTAGGCCATACGTATGACGTATCTACTTCATGCTAGCGCAAATGCTACGTTTTATGAAGTGACGTGGGTGGAGGGAACAAGCATGCCCGCCATTACAGCACTTCTCAGTTTAGATAAAAAAATCAGATGCTGACCTTGTTGTCTTTGAAATACTGAAAAGTAAAAAATAAATAGGATAAAATTTATTTATATTTTAAAGCCAAACCGAAGGGACTGAGAATAATGTAATACATAATTATTTAAGCTAAATAAAAATTAAAGATTTTGATAGTGCCCATCTGGCCCAAATATAGAAATTGGGGTAGGTTTGGACCTACAGGGAAAGTGGAAGAACATCTTATTTTTGCACTGGAATTTCCGGCCAAGGGATTGCTTGGCCAAGCATTATTTCTCTGTATTAAAAAGTCTCCTTTGGCTTGTTCAAATAGTCTCTTTTGGCTTGTTTAAATATATATATACTGGAGCTGTTCTGGAGCCCCACATATATTAAAATTCAATGAAACTTTATAAAATAATTTATTCATATATAAATTTTATGGCAAATGGTTTATATATTGAAAAAATCATTTTAAAGTTGTTATTTACATTAAACTATTTTATTATGTTGAATTTGTACCATTTTTAGATGGGGCTCATATACACATCTGATGAGATGAAAATTGATATGTTAATAGAATATATTATTCTAAATACAATGGGTAGAGTAAATTATGATTTGATGATCATGTGGAGCCTATTTTAGTAATGCTGCACATGAATATTTCTAATATATATAAATATGCCCTCGGGGAAGTCATCTTCATACATTGAAGTGTATCAATCAAAATAAGCACCCAAAATAAGCACAATCAAGTTAGGCCTAAATCAATCATAAGGCCTTAGTCAGTTGTCTTGCGTGAACTTGTATAGATGAGATAGATTTTATATTTATAAGGTATTTTTTTGATTTTTAATATAACTTCTTATATTTCAAATACTAGTTTTACTGTCATCAATTTTTGGGTCTGTTTTCATTGCAGATGCAACTGTGCTGTCGCTAAGCTGTCCCACAAAAAAGAAAAAAAAAAAAAGAGGAGTCGTTTTCGAGCTGCGGAAAAAGAGAGGACAGTTGCAGGAGGGTAGAGCCGACAAAACGCCCAAATCGACAAGCGTGACAGCAAATCTGGCGAGTGGCCAGAACCAATCACGAAAAAGTAAGCTGTCCGCGAGCCTTTGGAGTTTCTTCCCTTCGGTGTAGATGCTCTTTGCAAGCGCTGGGATTTTCTTGTGTAAAGTCATAGATGCCCCTCCCGTCACAGTCCATCGACTCAATCGCCTTTAACGCAGTTTAGTTTATTTTTATTTAGTAAAGAATTAAAATAAAATTTTAAACTCTTTTTATTATCTAATTTTAAGCTCTAAAAAGAAAGATAAAAACTTATGAAGATTGAAAATGAAAATACAATTCTTTAATAACTAAATACAAGCCAAACATTTAAATTATGGGTGTGTTTGGCATTTTAGAAAAGTGGTCAAGTTAAAACTTTTCAATCTAAAACTTGTCACTTTTCATAACTATTATTTTTTAAATTATTTTTTACACATTTTTCTATACAACAACCCTACTTTTCAATCATTTCTACACAACTACCAATACAACTAACCTATTTATTTTAAATTTATTCTCTTTACTCCTCATCATTACCCTTATAACATCACATCATTTTCTACTAATTTGACAAATTTTACATATAAAACTTTTCATCAAAAGTTTTACAACTTCCCAAACACACCCTATAGATATATGCAACATATAAATTAAAATCATAAAATTATTATTTTAAGGACGTTATTTAAAATTCGATGTTTCAAATAAAAATAACATAATAATAAAAATTTGCATGTTCTATTATCTTAACTATAAAAGATTGAAATTTAAAATTGATGAGGGTTAGAAATGTCAATGGTGGTGTTAATGGTCATGGTTAACTCATCAAACCACTCGTTAAACTCATTTATAAATAGGTTTGAGTTGGATTTTTGAATAAATCAATTATGATCCGCCAACTCCTTCAACTATTTAATTAAATAAATGAATTAGGGTTGAAATTTTATAATCTATCAACTTGTTTAGTAACCCAATTAGCCATTTAACCTGTTTAGCCCATTTAACCTGTTTAGCCCATTTAACTTATTTAATCCGTTAAAATTATATGTATGTATATATATAAATATGAACCATTTAATTATTTTTCTCACTAAGTCTTCTTTTCGTTACCTAATTTTTATTTTTCTATTACTACTGTAATTCTATTTTTTCATTATTACCTTATCTTTATTTCCCCTGTGCCAAAAAAACACTGTCTCACTTCTTCTTGCAAGATTATCATATGCTAAAATTTACGACTTCAGGCCGTTTATTATATAATTCAGATTACGATTGAAATATTTTAAATAAATTAGGATTATGATTAAATTCCAACCCGATTTTTTAACACCCCTAGTCAACGGTAATTTGCTGATAAAAGCCACGCGATATGTTAAGGCGTTAGAAAGAGAAAGATGGACATGATAGTTTAAGTGGAAAAAAGTAAGTTTTGAGTGACAAATTTCACCACGCGAATAGGGACAACAAGATGTCTTCTTGAAGAGGACTTTACAACGAAGGAGACAACAGTACAAAAGACGTCAGGTAAGGTACTCACTCTCCGGAATTCGTTTCTTGGTCTTAAGTATCCTTTATATAATCTCCAATCCGCATGGCGAAGATGCCTTGAGCCAGAGAGATTTCATTATGGGATCAGATATTCGATGGATATGGATGTCAAAGTGGTTTTATCAAAAAACCAGGCAGTATTATTATGGTGTTTGTTACAGAATTACAACCAATTATTGGAAATGGAGCCAACATGCGGACACACGTGGCAACCTAGGCAGCCTTGGCATATATACATGGTCTCTTTTACTTGGCATGTTTGTAGGATGGGGTGGAGAGTAAAAAATAAAATATTTTAAAAATTGTATGATTGATAGAAAATGATAGGGATAAAATTGGAATAATTAAGATTTTTATAAAGAAAAATTATTGAAATATAGGAGTGAAAGTGAAAAAATATGATTATTGATGGAAAAAATGATTGTCCAGTGAAACATGCCCCACCCCATGGCATGATTTCCCACGCTTGTAAGATACCAAACGTCCCCTTGGTAAAAATGATGAGTTATGTGTCCACCTACTCTTTACTTTTTAGGCTATATGAGAGCAAAACGCTATACACACATTTGGTTGATACAAAGCGAAAGGATGAAGCCTCATCACCTGCTTTTGTTTCACGCATGTACCGATTTCGAATCTAGGTTTTAGAGTTGTATCTCTCTATTGAGATTTAGAAGTTTATAGTCTCTCTCATTAATATCTGAGAGCAATTAATCTCCTCTTAAAACATTGAAAGAATTATTACATAACTGGACTGTAATATCACTTGAGATGTGATGCATATAGACACCAAAAAAAGGATGAAATAGTGAAGTTTCAAGTGCTCTGATCATGTGAGGTTCGCCTTGCACTTGAGAGGCTTAGGTCGCCATGCCATACTAAAAAAATTTAAATTTAAAATTTAAGAAAATTTTTGTTTAAATTTTAATCATAAGAGGTAATGCCTTTCTTTACAAAATTCAAAAAATAAAATCATTTTAATTAATTAATTTTACCTTAGTGTTAAAGAGAAATGATCTTGTTAGCCCATGCTAAGTAATTAATTACTTAGCTTATCTTAAAAAATTTATTTAAAAAACGTTTTTTCTTGACACACTTATTTATCTAAGTGTATTTAATATATAAGCCAAATTTGATCATTTTTGGATATATGTATATAATTTTTAAAGATTTTTAAGTACAGGAGTATTAGCCATTTCTAATGGTTGAAAAGGCTAAAATATTCTTATGTTTAAAAATCTAAAAAAATATATATACGCTTTTAAAAATAATAGAATTTAGTTTATATGTTAATACATCTATGATGACAAGTTTATGGGGAAAAAAATAATTTTTTTTTTTTTTTTTTAAAATGAGCTTTCTTAGGTAGACTAGGTAAACAATTACTTACCCCAAGCTAATAAGAATATTTCTTAAGGTTAAAATAGACATGAATGCAACGACACGGACGTGCTAAGTGCTAACTGATTGATTGTGGCATATATGCCAAAGGAAAGAACCTTAGATTGTCACCCTTACAAACATCAATGGCGTTAAATGCAAATAAACCACAACACAGGGACAGATTTGCAAATAAACCAGCGCCAAACTATGTATAATGTAATTTATACTTTAAGTCAAATCCATAGACTATATGGTATTTATAATACGATAACACTCGTATATATCATCACATGGGCGACGACTTTAATATTCTAGCATTTTTACTTCTTTTGCCTTTTGTGATCCACATAAATAGCATGATATCACCAATGTTTTAAAAACTGAACTGGACAATGAACGCGTTTTGTGATGGGTTCCTGGTTTTTCCGGTTCAACCGGAGCAAACCGGTCGAACTGGAAGACCGGTTCATTGTCCGACCGGTCAAATCACCCGTTCGATCCGGTTTTTAAAACATTAGATATCACGTCTTCTAGATAATAGTATTCTGTAACTTGTCAAAAATTAGATCGCACCCGCCGATCCAACCGATTGAATTGGGATCTGGGAAGCTGACCTCTCAGTTTATCTACATCCAAAATTTAGACTCTGTCAGCCGAGTTAGTTCCGCGCTGATTATTTAATACTATTTTAAAATAAATTAAACTAGCCAATTTAATTAATTGGGTAACTAATTTAAACTTCGATTCGAGTTTATCTAACCACATTGAATTGAATTAGAAATATAAAATAAATAAACAAATTCAATTTTTTTGATAAAATTTATAAACCCACGTTTTATACAAGCTCATTAGTACCTCACTTGGAAGTTTCTTGAGATAGATACTACAACTAAATAAAATGTAGCATATCGGCTACTCTTTTGTAGCCAAAATTTTAATTTAATTATGCAGCCAATATTTTATTATTATTTGTAGTTAAAATTTAACAACTACAATAATGTTACTTTTGATTATATCTAACGCAAAAATAGTTACATTTAGTCAAATATCACCTCTCTAAAGCAATTGATTATTTGTAGCTAACTAATTAATTTTAGCCAAAATATATCTAATGCAGCTAAGTATATTATATGCAGCCAAAAAATTAGTAAGTGAAAATCGTCATAGTGCAATAATGTAATGGCAAGTATGTATGAGTGTTTTTTTTTTTTTTTTTTTTTTTTCCATCTCAAAAAACTCATCCTCAACTTCTGTCTTGATCATCATATGGAGGTGGCCTAAGCAATGCCATGTGGTTGTAGTTTGAAAATCTGTACCCCCACTTGGCATCTCGGATCCCACATGTTTGTTACCGGCAAATTAATGAGAGCTGCAGCCATGTTCAACTCTAACTACTGTTCTCAATTTCTTGTGCATTGGCCAGAAATTCGTCCATGCTAGCTGAAGAAGGGTAGTTGTTCACCGCATCAGGCGCCTTCCCTTTCCATGCCACAGTATTGTATAAGTTATATATATATATATAACAGCAACATGCCTGTGTATTTCAATTCTCCTCATCATATCCCCCCTCATCTCCCCCAACATGTATTATATATAAATCTGGCTTGCAGAAATTAACGTGCTATCTTTGCATGGGAGAAGTGTCTCCGGCTGATCCTTCTACCACCCACGATATGGGGGACAGTACATCTGAGCCGTTGATCACCCGTAGATCAATTATCCATGCGTCGTCGGAGGAGATGGAAGGCATCCTGAGCCAGGAAAAAGTGCCGGCGGGAGTGATTATCTCGGCCCTGCTGTGGGAGTCCAAGATCGTGTGGACTCTATCTGGAGCGTCCATCATAGTGTCCGTTTTCAATTTCATGCTGAGTTTGACGACCCAGATGTTTTCTGGGCACTTGGGTGCCCTACAGCTTGCTGGGGCCTCCATTGCCAATGTTGGAATTCAAGGGCTGGCGTATGGGATCATGGTAATTCTCAGTTAATAAGTTCCCTTGAATTGCTTATTTGTGAGCTGGGAATGGGGATCCTCCTCTTTTCTTACTCGTTAGAGGACGTATGTCGTGCTCAGGGGATCAAATTCGTGCTGCCACCTCAACATTTCTCTTCCTCCTCCAAATTTTCACAAACGTGCGAACGTGAGAAAATTTTGGATGTCAACAACGGCCACTGAAAGTTAACTATAAATATAAAACCTTAATTCATATTAAAATTTTAAAAACATACGTATTCAAGAACTAAAGAAGTATTCTAACTAGTTATTAATCTAAGCTTGTTTTTTTTAATGAAATATTATTATGCTTGTTTATGTTAATAATTATGCTTTTAATCACTTAAAAGGTAAGTAATTTAATTATCTTCTTCTTCTTCTCATTGTTGTTGTTGTTTATAGATTCATTCAAGAATATATTTGTTTTATCCATATTAATCAAATAATTATAAAAACATTCATAACCGTTCAAAAAGAAGCATTCCAGTTATTCTAAGCTTTTCATTCTTATGCTTTAAATCATTTAAAGGTGAGTAATTTAGTATTTGTTGTCATTATTGTCATTATTTGTATATTCGTTTAAAAATATTTTTAATTTATTCATCGATGGTCAAAAACTGATATATCCATTTCACCTTCTAGTTCATGATTAACTGCTAGCTAGAAGCCTAGTACTCAGTCTTAATAAGTCTTTATATAAGTGGTGCTTAATTAATGACGTTTTCTATATAATTAGATTTTATTGTATAACTCCATTTATTGAATATCAATATTTTACTTATACAGTTTTTATAAATAATTCTATTATATAATGTAAGACAAACTCATATTAGTTGTTTAATAAACTATCGCATTTTTATTTACATCAAATTAAATCTTTCGTTTGTATTATTTCTAAATTAAATATTTATTTTATACAAATTTTATTAAAAAAATCTATAATCCTTATTCGTAATTATTCACAGATTTTATTCATTGATATTATTTTAAGTCGAATATTTATTTAATTTTGCTGCAATTTTACCGAAATATTGAAACGTAACAAATTCTGTCGAAACTGACGTTGCATAAGCCGAGGATAAATTGCATCCATGTCTCAGGAATCAGAGTGACAGGATTTGCTAACATTGGCCATTTACCTTTTTAGTTTTGAAATTTATATCATGCCTCTAACACTACCACTACAACAAATGATGGTAGACGTAGCTAAAATTTTGATGGTATAGATTTTGATTATATAAGATAATTTTAGCTATATATAATGGTTTTAATTGCATAAGTATATTTGACTACCAATGTGTGGTTGCTTTAAGGCATTGATATTTGCTTAAATTATTATAAGAAAATTAATTTTTGGTGACTTTCATTAGCAACCAAAGGTCCTTGTTAGTAAGTAAAATATATAGGAAAAGTTTCCTTACTTTTCATAATGCTGAAAATTTTCTTTTACAACCAAATCAAAAATTTGTTACCTAAGTGAAAAAACTATGAACTATAGGCAACTAAAATTTTCTTTAGCAATCTAACCTTAACTTTTTATAAGAAAATTTCAGTTGCAAAAAATTAAAATTTTTTAAGTGAATGCAACCATTTTTATATTTTATGTAATGAAAATAATATAATGCAACTATTTACATCCAGCTACAAATAAAAATAAAATTTATAAACTTTTGTTGTATTACAAGGTCTACATTTTACTTCAAGAAAGTATTTATGCAATCAATTTCTGGATAAAAAACTCTTATTCAGAGTGCTTTTGGTTTTTTCTTCTAATTTTTGATATAGGTTGTGTTTGGCAATTTGAAAAAGTTGTGAACTTAAAACTTTTCAATCTAAAACTTTTCACTCTCCATAACTACTCTTTTTTTAATTTTTTTTACACATCTTTGTATACAACAATCCTACTTTTCAATCATTTCTACACAACTACCAATACAACTAACCTATTGATTTTAAATTTATTCTCTTTACTCCTCATCATTATCCCTACAATATCACATAATTTTCTACTAATTTAATAACTTTTACATAAAAAATTTTTCATCAAAAGTTTTACAACTTCCCAAACACACCCATAGTTACCGTATTTACAATCACTTCTTCATAAGGTCTACATTTTATTTCAAGAAAATATTTATGCAATCAATTTCTGCATAAAAAATCTTATTTAGGGAGCTTTTGGTTTTTTTCTTATAATTTTTGATATACTTACCATATTTATAATCACTTCTTCATATCTTTTCATACAATTACCTTATTTATTTAAATTTATTTTTTTGCTCCTAATTATTATTTTTATCATATCACATAATTGTCCTATCTATTTCAGAAAGATTTCACAAAATTTTCATATTTTTTCAGGTTACCAAGTGCACCCTTAGTTTTTATGTAAAATGCATTTAAACGTGTTGTCTATAAACCAAATTAGACCTATAGAATTTGATAGTTATTTAAATTAAGTAGCCTAACATGTAATTTTTTAAAAAATTTAAAAACTATTATACGATGCAACAATCTTTTATCTTTTATAAAAATTAGATAACAGTTTTTAAGTTGAAGATGAGTTAACATTTATAAGTGTGCAAATTAATAACAATAAAATAGGCAATTTGATTAAAAGAAAGTATGAATGTTAATCTTTTAGAATTAAGTAGTATTTTATCAACATTATAAGCCTTTATTAATTGTTTATTTAAGATGACAATTTAAATACTTTATTATTTTAAAATCTTTACTCTCAATCCAATTTATTAAGTTATATCAACCAGCAACCTAATCCATTTAAGTTAAGGTTTTCATATAGGAATTAAGGTTGGACTTAGTCTTTAATCAATATTACCTGACGTAACCTAATTATGCCCTAATCATTAAAATTTATTGTGAAAAACCTAGAAATTGTTTGAGATATAAAGAATATAAGGGAGGGTTTGGTGTGAAGGGATGAAATGTATCTTTCTTGCTTCTTCTTCCTCAGATTTTTCCATGATCTGACATTTTACAACTTAACCATCATATTTTTTCATATATATATTTTAATGTTCTCATATCATTTTCCATATAACTACCTTATTTATTCATATTTTACTCTTATTATATTATGTTTCTTTCTCACTTTTTAAAATCAATTTTGTTCCATTCTCTATTACTAATTGCCAAATGTTCCCTTAGATAGAAGGTAGTGTTTACAAGTGTGTAAAGTTAAGCAAATATCGGTGCAAACTAGACCCACTTGAACCAATTGAATGTTACCAGTTTCCCACCTGGTTGGAGTCGAATACTACCCTAAGTAAAAAAAAAAAGAAAAAAAAGAGTTAGCTAGATGAGCATGCAATAAAATTTAAATCATGCGCAATTGAGGTATAATTTAAGTATCAATTTGAAGAATATGAGTGTGCATTTTGGAGATAACATAAGCTATAGGAAATGAAACACCCGGTGTGGAAATAAGAAATTAAGATCACTTTTGATAATCTCATGAAAAGGTTTCTCATAGTTTTCTTCTCTCTCCTACCCATTTTTCAATAAATAATTTTGTGCCTTGATTATCTAACAACTTTATTTTTTTTAATTTTACCCTTATTTATTCTATCTTTACCCCTATTATATCATATCATTCACATATTTTTTTTAATATTTTCTTTCTCACTTTCCATTATTCCATCATATTCTACATTACCAAACGCCACCTACGTTTGTAACCGCAATTCATAGTTTTCCATAGTTTTTCTTCTACGTTTTCTCATAAATAATTTGACATTTTAATTGTCTAACAATTTTATTTTTTCTAATTTTATTTCTATACTTCAATCATTTTTACTTTCAACTATCCTATTAATTTCCATTATACTTTTATCACATGATCACATAATTCATTCAATTTTCAAAATTTTTTTTTTTGTTCCCACTCACATTTTCCTCCAATATTTCAAATTATCAAAAGTAGTAAGAAAAAGTCAAGAGCAGGACATAGGACATAATGTGCGTGATGGGGTCATGATCCAATCACGTGTCCCTCTTCAGTTGTTTTGGCAGTTGATCGATCCAGAAGTTGCCAGTAGACCAGTTGTGGGGGACTGAAAATGGCGCTGTTGTTTTGTCGGTTTGAATGTTAGGAAACCATTACATCACCGTCACGAGCACATCGACTGAGGCTTTCACCCAGAAGAAAATCGACACGAGTTTGATAAGATGGAAAGGCATTTGGCAAAAGGATGCATATACGTAGCAACATTTTCCTTCGATGTTATATCATAATCATTGCAGAGGACGGACCCACATGGACATGTGCCCCCTCAAATTATTTTAACCCGTTCATTTTTATCACTCTCACTGTCACGATAGCATGAGGTATTTGCAACCTAGCCCAAGTTCTTTCTAATTTTGCAATTTATACCATAGATCTTGATTTTTTTTTTTTTTTTTTTGATTTGTTTTGTTTTGAATGTAACCTGGCCCCACCCCCACTTTTGAACTCATTTGAGGAATGCAGATTGGACAAAGTTCTCATAGGTGTAACAGTATTTTTAATTCAGAATTATAAAATTTGGCAACCGGTTGCGGATGTATTTTTTTTTAAAAAGAGTTTAATTTTGAAGAGTTATTTTCATACAATGTAGAAAATGGGGGTGTTACGGAGTGTAAATTAATTTATAAATATCCCTTAAAATAGTCATCACTTTTAATATATAAAAAATTCTGTTATTATAATGATATCATTTCCTATTAAAACTTTTGTAACATGCATTCCATGAAATATATCATTATTCCTGGACAATTTTGTAACATACTATTCATAAAGTATATTGGTAAACACTTCTATATATGGTTTTTGGGTCCATCTGGATGTTGTTATGAAGTCTACTCCATATGGGTCCATCGTATTTTACAATAAAGTGTATTTTAGAATAAGGTACGATTCAACAGAATCTCCATGCAACCACTTTGCTTTTTATTTTAAACATTTTTTCTAGATGTAAACCATATCTTTTGTTTAAAATCACTTGTTTTTATCATGCAATCAAAATAACTTATATTTTATAAAAATTGTCATTTTTGAGAGTTAACATATAATTATTAATTTTAGAAAACATCTAGCATTTATATAAAAGTTTTGAATACATATTATTTTTGTAATCACAGACAAATGCATAAGATAACTATGATAAATAGATTATATTTGACAAAAACGTTTTAAAATAAAAAAATAAGGAACTTCATGCCGTTTGCTATACTCCTCAAACGAATTATTTGTTGACTAAGAAATTGAGTTTCATCCAAACCAAATACTTGTATTTGCTTATAAACTCAATATATAAAATCATTTGTTTTGTAAATATATCTGGAAGACAGTAATTTATTATCCATACCATCGAAACAATTCCTCTAATTAGGGTCCATTTGGATAGTGAGAAAAAAGCTTTGATTTTCAAAGAGTGATATGGCATGATTATGAGAAAAAGGATAAAGATAAAATAAATAAAATAATTATATAGAAAGACGTAAAAAAATAATTTGAATATAAAGATTATAACAGAAAAAATAAGATTTTTAGGAAGTTAATCAAATCATATATATCGAATGCGTGCAGAAGTAGGAGTTTTTTTCTAACCTCTGCTGAAATTGACCCTTATATAAATATACCAATTAATTCTGAAGCTGTTAATTCATTGTCTTCACCGTTTAAAAGATTCTTCTTACGTAGATAAATGATTTTATGAATTATTGCAACGCATATTTGAATGATTTGTTCGACCTTTTTTTTTTTTTTTTTTTTTCCTTTTGCAGTTGGGCATGGCGAGCGCTGTGCAAACAGTGTGTGGGCAAGCCTACGGTGCGAAGAAGTACAGCACCATGGGCATCATTTGCCAGAAGGCGATGATCCTTCACATTGGCGCCGCCGTCTTGATCAGCTTCCTCTACTGGTTCTCCGGGCCGTTCCTGGTGGCAATAGGCCAGTCGGATGCCATCGCGGAGCAGGGCGAGATATTCGCCCGCGGTCTCATCCCTCAGCTCTACGCCTTCGCCCTCAACTGCCCCATGCAGCGTTTTCTTCAGGCCCAGAACATCGTCAACCCCTTGGCCTACATAGCCGTGGGCGTCTTTCTGCTGCACCTCCTGCTGACATGGCTGGGGGTGTTTGTTTTGGACTATGGCCTCTTGGGTGCTGCCCTCATACTCAGCTTCTCTTGGTGGCTGCTTGTAGTCCTCACGTTACTCTACATTCTCTTCAGCCCATCTTGTAAGCAGACGTGGACTGGCTTCTCAAAACGGGCCTTTGTCGGCCTCTGGTCCTACTTGAAGCTCACAGTCTCTTCCGCATTTATGCTTTGGTGAGACCCCGCATCTCTCTTTCGGGAGTTTAATGGATTGGGTTGGATGAGTTAGAACCTATTCTAATCTGTTTAAGCCTAGTCTGTTTATTAATTCATTTAAAAAATTTCAACTGTATAAATGAGTTAACGGATTGTTAACGAATTGTATAACAGACTACGTAAATATTTAAATTCTGACAGACAACGATTTCACAGGGAGAAGCAGGAAGATGTTTTGGCGTAGGAAAAACGAAAACAGGGCAATAATGAAAAATGGAATTAAGATAGTAGCAGAAAGATGAAATTTAGGTGGCGGAAGGAAGATTTAATGGGGAAAAATAATTAATAGGTTTATATGTATATATATAAAACTTTAATGGGTTAAATGAATTAAATGGATTGAATGAGTTAGACGGCTTGACGGGTTATAAAATCTTAACCATAATTCGTTTATTTAATTAAGTAGTTGAACGGGTTAACAGATCATAACTCGTTTATTCTAAAATCCCAATCCAAATTCATTTAGAAATGGGTTAGACGAGAGGGTTAACCATGACCATTAACATCTCTGATCTTTCCTCCTCCCTTGATATAATCAATATGATCCAACATCTAAGATACTTGGGGCCCTCGAATTTTTCGCATCATTTCTTTCTTTTTGGTTCCTACTCATATTACTTTCGGTTTCAGCTTGGAAATATGGTACGCCCAAGGGCTTGTGCTCATATCAGGACTTCTGCCTGACCCCACAGTCTCGCTTGATTCTTTTTCCATCTGGTACTCTTTAGATTTTATTATCTCCCCTTTTTTATATTTATGTTTTGGTTTTTGGTTTTTTGGATTGAGTGCTAAGTGATAACATGCACTTTCCTTTATGATGGCTGTGATGAAATTTCAGCATGAACTACTTGAACTGGGACATCCAATTCGTGCTGGGCTTCTTCCTTGCTGCCAGGTCTGTCGGTAGCCTCTCCCCTACCACATGCATACAGCATGTCTAGTGAATCAGCCTAAAACTTTGATTGGATTTGCAGCATTCGCGTGGGCAATGAACTGGGTGCGGGCCACCCAAAGCTGGCGAGGTTCTCTGTGTTCGTTGTCTTGGCTACATCCATCTCAATCAGCATAGTTTTCAGTGTCATCGTCTTGGTTTTGCGAACCCCACTGAGCCAGCTTTTCACCAGCGATGCATCAGTCATCAAAGCTGTGTCGAATCTCACCCCCCTGCTCGCATTATCTATCTTCTTGAATGGAATTCAAAGCATACTTTCAGGTGAAAAAACAAGAAGGATTTTGACTCGTTTGGGCTCGGAAGGTTGGTTGTTAATGAGATGGGCGTTTTTGTTGTTGTTGGAAATGCAGGTGTGGCCATTGGGAGTGGATGGCAAGCGCTGGTTGCATATGTTAATTTGACCACTTACTACGTTATTGGTCTTCCTGTTGGCTGCGTAATTGGCTTCAAGACAAGCCTAAGAGGAGCAGTAAGAGCCGCTTGATTTCTATAAACAATGACACTAGCATTTTTATATTTTTAATAAATGAACACTTGTTTTGAGATAAGATAGGGTTAAAACTAGTTTACACAAATAAGGGCAATTTCTTTTCTTTGTTAAAAGTAAACTCCATTCTGGTAATGTTTCTAATAATCTGAACGTTGGTTTTCCCTCAGGGGATTTGGTGGGGCATGATCCTTGGGATTGGTCTTCAAGCTACAGTTCTCATTACCTTGACAGCCAGGACAAACTGGAACAAAGAGGTATGCTAGTCTCCCTTGCCTTCCTCTTATGTAGACTACATTACTTGGTGCATTGTGTAAACGAGTGACATCTATTACTTTTGTAGGTTGAGAAAGCCATTGATCGGTTGAAGAAAGCGGCAAGCGAAGCCACTCAAAACTTAGTAGATACAATTGCCTAACCTTTCGTGCCCAGTCTCTTCTTCTCTGATAATACGAGTGTTGAGTCCACCATTGGTGATGATTCTGTTGGTCAGCTATGATGACTGTCATTATAAGTGGGAAAGGTTTTCAAATGCCTGCTTCCATCTTGAGTCTTCATCCAGAATGTACTTTGCATTTTCAGAATGGTCTTTGCCTTTGGTTCCGGTGAATTGCCTATATTCCTCTTTGTTAAATAAAGGTGTGTTTGTAACTGATAAAACTTTTGATAAAAAATTTTTTATATAAAAGTTTTTGAAGTCATCATCATCATCATAAGCCATTTCCCACCTATGTGGGGTCGGCTGCATGGATTCTGTTACGCCATTCTTGGCGATTTAAGACTAAATTTTCAGTAATATGTAATATTTTTAAATCTTGTTTAATTACTTCCATCCATGTTTTTTTGGGTCTTCCTCTCATTCTTCTACCACATTCTACTTGGATAAACTCTGTTTTCCTAACCGGTGCTACTTCAGGCCTCCTTTTAACATGACCAAACCATCTTAATCTATTTTCTCTCATTTTATCATAAATTGGTCTCACTTTTAAGTTTTCTCGAATTATTTCATTCCTAATTTTATCTTTTCTTGTTTTACCACTCATCCACCTTAACATTCTCATTTCTGCTACGCTCATTTTTTGTATATGTTGCTCTTTAACTGCCCAACATTCTGCCCCATAAAGCATAGCAGGTCTAATCGCAGTCTTATAAAATTTTCCTTTTAATTTGACTGGAACTCGACGGTCACATAAAATTCCTGACGCACTTCTCCATTTCTTCCATCCTGCTTGAATTCTATGTATTATATCTTTCTCGATTTCCCCGTTCTCTTGAACTATTGATCCTAAGTACCGAAAGTGATTAGTTTTTGTTACTGTTTGATCTAAAATCTTAATTGGTTCATCATCCGGGTTCTCACTATTATTAAAATTGCATTTCATATATTCAGTTTTTGTGCGACTAATTCTAAAACCATTAGATTCTAGAGCATCTACCCACCTATTCAATTTTAAATTTAGTCCTTCTTTACTTTCATCTATTAGAACAATGTCGTCTGCAAATAACATACACCAAGGTACTTCTTCTTGGAGATGTCTAGTAATTTCATCTATTACAAAGGTAAAAAGGTAAGGACTCAAGGCTGAGCCTTGATGTAAACCTATTTTAACTGGGAAGACATTAGTATCTCCACTAATGGTTCTCACATTTGTAACAGCCCCCTCATACATATCTTTAATAATATCAATGTATCTGTCATTAATTCCTTTTTTCCTCATCACTTGCCATATTAACTTTCTTGGTACTCGATCATAAGCTTTTTCTAAATCAATAAAAATCATGTATAAGTTCTTTTTCTTCTCCCTATACTTTTCAAATAGTTGTCTAAGTAAGAAAATAGCTTCAATAGTTGATCTTCCTGGCATAAAACCAAATTGATTTTCAGATATATTAGTTTCCCGTCTTAGTCTATGTTCAATTACTCTTTCCCATAATTTCATGGTATGACTCATTAATTTTATTCCACGATAATTTGCACAATTTTGAATATCTCCCTTATTTTTATAAATTGGAACTATAATGCTTTTCCTCCATTCACTTGGCATTAACTTCGTTTTTATAATCTTGTTAAAAAGATTTGTTAACCATGTTGCACCTACATCTCCCATGCACTTCCATGTCTCAATTGGTATATTATTTGGGCCTAAAGCTTTTCTTGTTTTCATTTTCCTTAGAGCTTCCTTTACTTCAGATATTCGAATTTTTGTGAAATAACTGATATTCCTATTTTCTTCCCTATTTAGACTAACATCTAATGTTAATTGTTCGTGTGGGGTATCATTTAGTAAACTATAAAAATAAGTTTTCCATCTTTCCTTAATATTATCATCTTTGACTAGAACTCTTTGGTCCTCACTTTTAATACATCTAACATATGTTAAATCTTTGCCCTTATTTTCTCTTAATTTAGCCAACTTAAAAATATCTTTTTCACCTTGTCTAGTTCCTAATCTGTCATATAGGCTCTCATAAGCTTTGTGTTTAGCCTCACTAATAATCTTTTTAGTAGCTTTTTTTGATAGTTTGTATTGTTGTAAGTTGACATTATTTTTATTTTCCTGCCATGTCTTAAACTTTTCTTGTTTATCATTTATAGCTTTTTGGACATCTTCATTCCACCACCAAGTTTCTCTATGTGGAGATCTACGATTTTTATATACACCTATAATACTTTGTCCTACTTCTTTTATGTTAATTGCCATTTTATCCCACATCGATTCTACTCCATCTTCTTGTGTGTCCCATTTAACTTCTTCTATCATTCTTTTTCTAAAAAGTTCTATGTTGTTTCCTTTTAAATTCCACCATTTAATTTTTGGAATTACATTGCCTTTAGTTTTTGTTGACTCTTTTTGTGTATATATATCCATCACTAATAATCTATGCTGCATAGCTAAACTCTCACCTGGGATAACTTTATAATTTATACAAAGGGATCTATCCAATTTTCTTATAAGGAAGAAATCTATTTGGCTAGAATTGGTCCCACTCTTAAAAGTTATTAAGTGTTCATCTCGTTTTTGAAATAAGGTATTTGCTATAACCAAATCATATGCTATAGCAAAGTCCAAAATGACATTCCCCATTTCGTTCCTTATTCCAAAACCAAAGCCCCCATGACTTCTCTCATATCCTACCTTCTCTTTTCCTACATGTCCATTTAAATCTCCACCTATCACAACTTTTTCTTGGTTAGATGTTCTTTGCATAATACTATCTAAGTCATCCCAAAATTGTTTCTTGATTCTATCATCTAATCCTACTTGTGGTGCATAAGCACTAATCACATTTAAAACCTCTGCACCTAATACAAGTTTTATTTGAATAATTCTATCATTTACTCTATTGACATCTACAACTTTATTTATGAAATTGTTATCTACTAT
The DNA here is from genome assembly GCA_030490835.1 of Annona cherimola. NCBI lineage: Eukaryota > Viridiplantae > Streptophyta > Magnoliopsida > Magnoliales > Annonaceae > Annona > Annona cherimola. The sequence goes on along the minus strand of CM059975.1, from coordinate 8,999,057 downwards.
TATCCCTACACCATTTCTATTATCATCCTTGCCTATATACCATAATTTGAATCCATTAATCTCTTTAGCCTTCTCTCCTTTCCACCTATCATCCTTGCCTATATAAAAGTTTTTGAAATATGAAAAAATAATTTGATATTATAGAGGTAATGATGAGGAGTAAAGAAGATAAAGTTAAAATGAATAGTTTAAATGTATTGGTAGTTGCGCGAAAGTGATTGAAAAGTAAGATAGTTGTATATGAAGAAGAGAAGAAATAATTTAAAAATAGGGTAGTTGTCGAGAGTGAAAAATTTTAAGTTTTATTACCAAACACACACTCGATGCGAAATTTTGGTGGAAACTCAAATTCAGCATGATTAAAAGTCATTGCTGTGTTTATTGGGCTAATAAACAACTAATCAAACATTGCAAAAAATAATCCCAGGAATCTGACTACTTCCCAAACTTGGGTCATAGAAAAGATGTAATCACAAAAGAATTAGGCTATTTCATTTTTTGAGGGATGAGCAAGTTTTCTTTTCTCTTTTGTGTGGATGGATGGTTTGTGGTCCAATCCAAAGGTTTACTCTATATTTTACTCTATATATGTTCCTGGATGTGATTTTCAGTTGAATGGGTTCCCTGTTTTGTGTAGGATTTCTGTTCCATAGCAGTATGTAGCTGTGGAACGATCTGCAAGTTTGACATTGTTTGAATGAATTCAGTCTAATGTCGCCATGCCAATGAACCCCATGAGAATTTCTCTGGTGGTGATATGGATTGTCCATCTCTTCGTTACATGACTGCAATCACCGTTTAAGTCCTAGATGGGCTTCAACCTTGGTTACGAGAGTCCTGTAATGACCTGAGAGTGAATATATTGTCTGATTCTGGACTGTGGATTGTATTGTTACCTTCGATGCTGAGTGAAGAAAGATTTTGTATAACGTTATTCTCTGATATGGGCCGCCTAATTTTGCACCAGTCTCATGGGAGATTTTGACTTCTGAAATTCTTGGGCTGGGTCTCTGATCTTGGCCAGGGACTAGGTCTTCTGTCCTGAATATTACGCCGCTTTTCTAATTACACGGGCCAAATCTGCACTTTCGATTACCATTATTCTTTTGAGTATTAAGTGTTTGATCTGTCACAGCAACTGTGTGGATGTTACCCGGACTGGATAGTTGCTCTCAAGATTCGTACGTTGGTTACTTGTCAGTAGGATTAATAGGGCTGCATGACAATTAGAGAGCTGTGAGTATTCCTTTATTTTAAATGCATAGCCACAATTTGGCTGGAAGAGATTGTGCAAATAGCTATTAAACAGTGATTTACAACTGTGCTTACGTTCATGTTCACGTTTGCGTTTGTTTTTCTGTGCATCGGTATGTTTATGCATGTTTTTTGTTTTTTGTTTTTTTTTCTGATGAAGTATTTTGCATCAATCTCAACTAGTATTACAGTGAAAGCTCTGAGATATTTTTTACAAATTTGAAAAGGGAAATAGCAAGCTCCTAAATATTGACAAGGGAGATCACGGGTTCCCAAATATCAGTAAGGAAGGACACACCAACTCATAAATTTGAAAAGAGAAATAACAAGCTCCTAAATATTGACTAGGGGTGGGAATCGGGGCGGGTCAGGGTGTGCCCAACTCTGACCCTCCTTTTCAAAAATCTTGTTTGACCCTTATTTTTATACCAGGTCGGGACAAAGTCGGTTTGACTCTTACTTTTTTCTACTAGGTCTCGGGATAAAATTTGGGTCGGCATCGGTCAATGGGTCGGGTAAAAACTGCGGGTCAAATAAGAAGTTTTTAAAAATTTATAAAACTATCAAGTATAAAGATAAATTTATATTAAATTTAACTACTATATGCTTGAATCTATTACTAATCAGTTAAAGTAAATATAAATAATTAAATAAAACATGAATATTAGCATTGAATGAGGTTTTTCTTTTTAATGTTAAATATCAGAAAACGGGTCAGCAGGTAGGCCCGCCCTGACCCGCCCCGCCATCCTTTTAAAAAACCAAAATTTTCCCCGACCCGCTTTTCTTTAAAAATCATAAAAAAAAACCGACCCGTCCCGATTCCCACCCCTAATATTGACAAAGGGAGGTCACTGGTTCCCAAATATCAGTAAGGAAGGACACACCAACTCAAAAATGTACACAAACGAACCCCCATACAAGGCACAAGATTCGAAACCGAGAGGCATGATAGTATTGCCAAGACTTGACCACTGGAGCAATGCCCTAGTGGCGTGTATGCACGTATTATTTGTACTAATTGGTCCATTTCTGGGTGTGAATAGTAAATTATTGGCTATTGTTATGCTTTTGGCCTATGCCAGAACATGTCCAAGCACATTGTAGCCCTATGCATTGGCATTTTTTAATATTTTATATACATTATGACATCCTTATATTATAATGAAGCACATTTTGCACCCTTACACCATGGAGGACCACAAGGAGAAAACTATAAAACCCCCACAATATAGGTGAAATTGTAAAACCCCATTATAGGGGTACTAATTTGTAAAACTATCATCTATTACACGTGTCAAACGTAGGATTCGAATGCAAGCTTACCCACTGCATGATAGGCTATGCATTGGTATTCCAGGACTTTCCTATCCTTTTTTGGGAATATTTATCTTACTTTATTCTCATGAAAATTAAGAGTTATGTTTTAATGTATCGGTATGCATCAAAATTTTAATACACTTGGGTGTAAAATCTATTTACAATTTTGTATAAATTGTTAATCAAGGTGCATATAATTTATAAATCAATTTTTAACTTTTTGAATATGTGTATATATATTTTGATTTTTTGAAATAGGGGTATTTAGTCATTTAGAACATATTAAAACCCTCTATTTTTAAAAATAAATATATAAATATATATACATCTCCAAAAATGATAAAACTTAATACCTAAATTAAATATATATAGATTAACAGTTTTATAAAAAAAATTTAAAAAATAATTAACAATTGAATTTTGCATTGGGAGCATTAAAACATAACTCGAAAAGAAGAGGCTCTCCTTTCTTCAAAAAGTTGCTAATACTACAGTCAAGCTCACTGAGGCATGAAAAGAGCCTGATTATATATATTATGATGTATTTTAAGCTAAAATACAACATTCGTTTATTTCGTTATATTTGGTTTTATTTGATTTTTCTTCATAAATATGTTTTCCTAAGTGTGTTTAATACATATACTAATTTTTATCATTTTATAATACTTTTACTTTTTTTTTTTTTTGAAAAATCATCAATTTCAAGGGACCTTTGAGTCATTTCTCACCCCTTAAAAAATTAATTTTTAAAAATAAAAATAAAAATGTAAAAGTATTGTAAAATGACAAAACTTGGTAGGTAAATTAAATATACTTAGGAAAATATGTAAATGAAAAATGTAAAAACTGTTAACATTCAATATTTCAATTTAATGCGCTTCATTCCCCTCAGTGGTCCAACTTCTATTTTCTAAGCTACAACTGGAAAATATGTGTTGTGAAATGTTGATACACTTGTATGGATGTGTTCGGCCTTTTATTTTTGACTCATTCGGTTTCCATTTGTTTGTTCGATTTTTTCTTTCTAGACTTCCTTCTGGAATCATTAATTTTGAGATGCAGCCCGCTTTATCAGAGACGAGTGAATCCTGTAGTAACACACACAGAGAGTATAAAATGTAGCATTTTGCCGTTTAGTTTAAGCTTTTCTTAAATAAGTAATAACGTTTTGATTTGAATTTGTATTATATTATTTATTTTTTAAGGCCTGTAGGTCTTAACTAGAAAGAAATGTTCACCTACTAAATTTTCTTGTTAGGTAATTAGGTCGAGTGATGAATCATCGAAGGTATCGCAGAGTCAACGCTGGAGTCCTCTCAGTTGGAAGGCTGACTTGCTGGTAGCCGCATTTAGGAGTTTGGTCTAACTTAAAAAGTTATTTAATTATCTTGCTTGTGAATTTTTCAGATAAAAAATAAGACGTTGATCTCGTTGATTTTGAAATAATAAAAAGTTTTATTTTTACTAATGAAACTCAAGCGGAAACCATCCCGAATGAAGCTGAGGCTCTGGCCCAAGTACTCTTTCTGGCTGTTCGGTGCTGGAAAGTCTGGCTCTCAGCTGCTGGTTCACTTTCTTTCTTTGTTTTTATTTTTTTCCTTCTTTTCTTTGCCTTAAGGTTCTATTTGGTAATTTGAAAATAGAGTTGAAACCATGAAAATAAAAAATTAAAATAATTAATTTACAAATTATACCGTTTTTTCATATTTACTCTTATATTTCAATATTTTATTATATATTTTTACATAATTATATTATTTATTCTCATTTTACCCATATTATATCATTCAATCTCATTCCACTTTCACCATTCTTCAAGTGTCAAACTCTCTCTAAGAAAAAGGTGAGATGAGTTAGCATTGTGTGGTATTAACTTGTTGACTTTATACTGCTCAAATTATCTGACTTAGCTGCTTTTCTGATACAATTGCTTGCAAGCAATGTGAACAAATGGCTCTAGTAAACTTTGCAAAACCGCCTAAACCAACTTATTAACATCCCATGATGAGATCTTCATTTAATTTTGTTTTAAATTACATTGGATTACAACGAAAACCACACTCCCAATGGCATTTGAAGCTGGGATCAAACTCAAGCACACAAAAAATCGCAGCCATTCCAAATTATATTCATCCTGTGATGAGATCTTTTGCCGACGGGAAACAGACGCCCAACCCATTCTCTCTCTCTCTCTCTCTCTCTCTCTCTCTCTCTCTCTCTCCAAGCGAGAAAAAGTTGGAAATTTTGAGAGAAATTTTGAGAGAAGGTGGCCATGTCCTTGACATCTTGGTCTGGACTGCTGACTTTAAAATCACGTGTCCAGCGGAATTTCGCGTGCACATGATTAGATGGCATATATCAATAAATTAGACCGTCTTGTCGTTTTAGGCTATCCAAAATATGAGGATGAGGTAGTTGCAGCCGGGTGTCAAGGTCAAGCTATGAGGTGTAAATCGTGTTACATTTTTCAAGCATGTTTTGCCATACCATAAACTTTTCCATTTAAAAATTTTCAATCTTCATAATTATCATACTTTTTAATTATTTTTTCGTATTTTTTCAGATAATTATCATACTTTTCAATTATTTCTATACAACCACTCATACAATTAATTTATCTATTTTAACTATATATATATATTCTCTTTACTCGTTATTATTCTTTAAAAAACTTTTCGTATAAGAATTTTATAACTTCTCAAAGACATCTTTAGTGTGTGTGATTTTAAAATATATATTTTTAAAATGTAAACTATTTATCATATTTAGAACATTTTGTTTTATCATACTACCAAAAATAATTTTCATTGAAAACTTACTTTAAACAATAGCGTATTTTGAAAGTAAATATACAATTATAAATTTTTTTGCAAAGTATATAACATATATATAGTAGTTAAAAATTTACAATGAATGCAATTTTTATAATCATAAATAAATGCACATAGATAAACATGATTAAATCATTTAAATTAAAAAATAAGGGTAAACATAGAGCCTCCAGTGCATGCTTACAATCAGTACCGAATTGTTACTCATAAATAAATCCTTTTCAGTAAAAAAACTGTTTTGTTGATATGAAGCGATAATTTGATTACCTGAATAATGGAATAAATTTATATATAATATTAGAATAATATATAAATGATAAAATAATTGCCTACGACATACATGGAACTTGATTTTATCAATTATAATACTTGTGATAAATCCAAACCATGCATTATGCTTATTGATATATATTTACCTAAGATACCAAATTCAAGGCCCAACAAGGTCATCCCATCCAAGAAATTAGAAATTTTTAGTATTTTGGCTAAATTGACTTTAATAAACATCATAAGCAACTAATTTATTAAAAGTATCATAATTTACAAAAAATAAGAGGTCTACTCTTGCCATAGGAATAACTGCACAAGTTTTAAAATATTTACATGCACGTTTACAATAAATTACACATCATAGACATAACTACATTTTACAGAGGAAAAAAGTTATAAATTCGAATGCAAGTACCTCTTTTTTTAAAAAAAGTGTCATGATGTCAACCCAAGGTGGTGCCCTAGGCTGGCCCACAAGAGGACCTTTTAATCATACTTGAATGACATTTGATGAGGAAAATTCCCACTTTATGCATAAATATAATAGATAAGGTTCGCCTACAGGATCCACATGATAATTCTTATAAATTCATGTTCATTGTTCGTGTACAACATTTCAAACCTAAGAAGTAAAACTACTTTATTATATTATTAGAGTCCATGCCTAATCCATTTGCCACACTTCTACAAGTCAGATAGATCTGCATTACTTAGAAAAATATAATTAATGTAGGATGAGTTTCCAAAACTTAGAACAGTCGTAAATAAAATATCATGATCAAATAGATGACAGAGAATAAAAATACTTATTAAATATGAAAATGCAAATAAACTAACAGGCTCAACATTTGTGGTTGGTATCAAGTAGTCTTGTAGCAAAGCTTAAGACTTACCTTATATTCACACACTGAGTAGCATTTCAACAAAGCCTAGAACTTATCTAAAAATCATTCTACGATAATAAGTAGCCTTCCAACAATGCCAATGACCTACCTTCATATCACACATTAGGTAACCTTCTAGCTAAATCTAGGATCTACATGAAAACTAACTTTAAATGAATCAGGTCTCATACACTTGTATTTCCAACTTCTACATGTATAGTTTATAACAAGTAGCCTTCTAGCAAAGCTTATGACCTACTTGTAAACCAAAACCGAATAAACTATGCACAACATGCTTTTCCTCAAGTGGTACCAACTTTCAAAAGTTTATGAAACAAATGTTAAATGCTAAACTTGAAGTTTCAGAGTCTATTATTATCTTACTGGTCCATAATCAAGTAAAATCTCTGCCATTAAATATTTACCCTTCAATGTCTTTTAATAACGATTACTAATAGTTGATTCAATCTATCTAATGGGTTCAAAACGTCCAAAAATATAGAAATTGACAGTTGAATCATCAAAATTGGACATCGACATTAAAATTTATATTAAACTATTTTGGACAGCTTATGGGTCACAATTTATTGTCGGTTTAGGCTACCGCCAGCATGTCTCTGGTGCTCTGGCTAGTAGCTCTCACGTAAGATGTTTTTCAGAGATTATTATGTAGATTTATAGCCAATATAAGACATCTTTTCAAATTATTTCATTCTTAGGGGGCTTTATGCAATTTTTCTTAAACTTTAATTATGAAATTTCTCAACAAGTCAAGAGGAAATTCTATAATACTTTTTTTAGAAATTTCTTCTATAAAATTTCTAGCATGATTTAGTTTTTTTATAATTTCTTCATATAGGTATCTTTTTACCAAATTACAAATTCAGGAGAGGTTTTTATAAGATTTCCTTTAAAAGTCAAAATTTCAATAATTTTCTTCCTCTTCCCCACTCATTTCTTAGTCTTCGGTAGTTTTTTGGCAATTGTGAAAACTATCTAAACGAGCTTTGATTTTTTGTCCGACATATATTTGGGTTGCTTATTCAATATAGATTTTACAAATATTTCCAATTTCATAAATAACATTAGATCTATAGAGTGTAGGGAAGTGGATGAATTTAACAAAAGCTTGAAAGGCTTATTCATTATTTAACAACAAAGCATATGAATTCCCATTTAAATAATTGATGTACCTGCTGAGAGATTTTCTGAGAGTAAGAATCGAGCTTGTTTTCCTTCAAATCTATACCTAATAGTTTCCTTTCTTCTCGCGATGAACCACTCTTTTGCCCCACCTCCACTTAGCCACATTGATGGCACCGCTCCGCATGCCTTGCCTTGAATGCAAGGCATGCGCTTACGCACGCTAACTCATGCTATGCACCAATGGTGCTGTACGCCTATGCCCTTTTTTTTTTCAGTTATTACAAAAAGCCCTGTCGAGGTTCCACCATCAGAGGGTGCGGCATGTTAAGAACCCGGCTCAATGTCGGGTCTGGGGACTGTGACAGGCGTCATCGAAACACAAACATATCCGTTCGTTGACTGTTGTTGGTGTCCACCACGTCACACGTTTGGTGCAAACGAGCCGCAGCTGAAGTATCAGGTCTAACTACTATTCTCGTGCATTGGCCAAAAAATCCATGCTAAAGAAGGGTAGATATTCACCGCGCTTTCCCCTTCCGTACTACAACATTAAAACAGCAACATGCACGCTTTCCCCATCCTCTCTGCTTCAATATAAAGGTTTGAACAAACTTATTTTCTTGCACCATCGACAACATGGGGGACAGCGAATCTGAGCCATTGATCACCAGCAAAAATATCATCCATGCGACTTCGGAGGAGATGGAAGAAATCCTGAGCCAGGAAAAGGTGCCGGCACGAGTGATGATCTCGGCCGCACTGTGGGAGTCGAAGATCTTGTGGAGTTTATCTGGAGCGTCCATCGTAGTGTCCATTTTCAATTTCATGCTCAGTTTGGCGACCCAGATGTTTTCCGGGCACCTGGGTACCCTGGAGCTTGCTGGGGCCTCCGTTGCCAATGTTGGAATTCAAGGCCTGGCTTATGGGATCATGGTAATTCTCTGTTTGCACGCAAGAATCAGTTCTTTATTTATCTTCCCCTCTTATTTTCTGCCTTAAAATCTGTTTCTCACTCAATGCAAACCAACTCAGTTACTTTGGGAAGAAAAATAATTCATTTGAGGCTTGATTTTATGAAAGTTTAATCCATTGATTGATGCAGTAATTTTAATCTTTAGTTTAGATGAAAAAATTACGTTATTTGAAGACTTTCTAGTCGTCGGTAGTTCACTCAAGCCTCCAAATCAAATGATATAACAATTTGAATCCTTGATAACTAAGAGCGTCTAATATGATAAATGAATGAAATTTTCTGCATCCATCATCTGCTGTGTCAAATGGAGCATTTTTGCAGAATTTTGGTGAAATTTTTTTTATATAAAAAGATTCCCGTTTGAATTTGACTAATAAATTTGCGTCGTAAACTCTCTAACTTTACATATGAGCATTTTGGATTCCGAAGTTTGTATATTAGTATATTAGACTCTGTGAAATTTCAATTTTTGCATTTTAAACCTTCACTTTTAACAGCATTAAAAACACTATTAGACCCCATGTGTAATGTTGAAAATACTCTTATATCTGTATGAAAAGTAAGACAACCATGACAAAAAACTAACATTATCTTTCTGAATATCATCACTTTCTCAGAATTGTGAGACTCTATTAATAGAATGATGTTAATTTTTGATTATGACTGCTTTGTTTTTCGTATAAACATAAGGGTATCTTTGATGAGAAGTGATTCTATTAGCCCGGGCTAAGTAAATGACCCACTTAGCCCACCTCAAAAAACCTATTTAAAACAATTTTTTTTTATTTTTTTCTTTATACACTTGTTTATCTAAGTGTATTTAACATATAGACCAAGTTTTACCATTTTTGAAAATGTGCATATATTTTTTTTAGATTTTTGAAAATAAGGGTATTTTAAATGCATATATACACATAGATGTTTGAAAATCTCAAAAAAATAGATAAACATATTCAAAAATGGTAAAACTTGGTCTATATGTTAAATACATTTAGATAAACAAGTACATGAAAAAAAAAGTAAAAAAAAATTATTGTAAATAGATTTTTTGAGGTGGGCTAAGTGGGTCATTTACTTAGCCCGGGCTAATAGAATCACTCCTCATCTTTGATATTACACATAAGTGTAATGGTCTTTTTTAATGTCGTTAGGAATAAGAGTTTCGAATGCAAAAATTGAAATTTCTCGTGGTTTAATATGCCAATATGCAAATTTTGATATCCAAAAACACTATATGCAAAGTTAGAGGGTTTATAGTGCAAATATTCCGAATCTGACATTGGTTAAACAGTGGGTGGTTGGCATCCATGCCCCTGGACTAGCTAATATTGGATACTTGCCTTCTTATTTTGAATTTTACACCATGCCTCAAAGGCAAGCTGTGCTTTTATTTGAGAAGTATTTCTGCTGTCAATTTTCCTTAAAAACCCTCCCCTTTAATTTTAAACGGGGATAAACATGTGTCTGTAAACAAAGTTCAATCTATGAACTTTGGGAGTCATTTAATTCAGCAGCCGAGGAGCAATTTTGGGTTTTTCAATACTGTTTTCACTGGACGACTTACAGGGGTATTTTTGTCTTCTAAAAAAGCAATAGCATTTTTTTTTTATATCGGACATTGATGTCAAAAGTATTTTTGTGAAATGATGCAAGCTTTTGGGATAAGGTTGACCTTGCCAAAAATTAAGCAGATTTCAAGAGAATAGGCTAGTCGATTTAGTTGCACTGCAATGCAGTGTATTGATGGGAGCCATGATTGAATCACATGGGATGTGTATGGAGAAACAGGGCTTTTCAGAGTTTGGATATGTCTACATGTCAATTATTTTGTCAGCTGAGCGGTTGCCTTGTAGGTTTGAATGTTAGGAAACGGTTCAATCACTGCCACGAGCACATCTACTGAGGATAAGAGAGAGAAGAAAATCCAATAAACAAACATAGGAAGGTGGAGAATGCATTTGAAAAAGGATGAATTAGCAACCTTCAATATGAAAAAAATACCTAATTCTAAATAAAAACAAATTTGTAGAATGAAAAACTAGATGGGTAGTGATTGAAATTTAAAATAATAAAAAATTGCGAAAAATGAAGGGGGGTCATGTGTTTCCACCGTGTTTGTTTTTGCAGCTGGGCATGGCGAGCGCCGTACAAACAGTGTGTGGGCAAGCCTACGGCGCGAAGAAGTACAGCGCCATGGGCATCATTTGCCAGAAGGCGATGATCCTTCACATCGGCGCAGCCGTCTTGCTCACGGCCCTCTACTGGTTCTCCGGGCCGTTTTTGAAGGCAATAGGGCAGGAGGCGGCAATCGCAGAGCAGGGTCAGATATTCGCCCACGGTCTCATTCCTCAACTCTACGCGTTTGCTCTCAACTGCCCTATGCAGAGATTTCTTCAGGCCCAGAACATCGTCAACCCCTTGGCCTATATAGCCGTCGGCGTCTTCCTGCTGCACTTGCTGCTGACATGGCTGGGAGTGTTTGTTTTGGGTTACGGCCTCTTCGGAGCTGCTCTCATACTCAGCTTCTCTTGGTGGCTGCTTGCCATCCTCACAATGCTCTACATTCTCTTCAGCCCATCTTGTAAGGAGACATGGACTGGGTTCTCAAGACAGGCCTTTGTCGGTCTCTGGTCCTACTTCAAACTCACCGTCGCATCTGCAGTGATGCTCTGGTGAATAAAAAACGATCGTCCCCTTAGCACTCTGCCGGGGAATGATCCTGTTAGCTGGGCTAAGTAAATGTCCCACTTAGTTTATCTCAAAAATTCTATTTAAAATAACTTTTTTTTTTATCTTTTTCTTCATACACTTATTTATCTAAGCGTATTTAATATATAAATCAAGTTTTACCATTTTTGAATATGTGTATATATATTTTTTAGATTTTTAAAAATAAGAGTTTTTAAAATACATATATACACATAAATGTTTAAAAATATCGAAAAAATAAATAAACGTATTTAAAAATGATAAAACCTGATTTATATATTAAATACACTTAGATAAACAAGTGCGCGAAGAAAAAAGTAAAAAAAATTGTTGTAAATAAATTTTTTTACAGTGGGCTAAGTAGGGGCATTTACTTAGCCCGGGCCAATAGGATCACTCCTCCACTTTGCAGCACCACCAATGTTACTAATTTTAGCTTGTGGTTTGCAGCTTGGAAATATGGTACTTCCAAGGGATTGTACTCATATCAGGACTCCTGCCCAACCCAACAGTCTCACTCGATTCTTTTTCAATCTGGTACCTTTTTATAATCTGCCCCATTTTTTGTTTTTCAGTATTAAAAAGAAAAAAATGACCACAGCCGGACTAGAGATATTCTCCCCCCCTTAAAAGGTACTAACGCTTTCTTTAATTTGATGGCCATGACGCGATTACAGCATGAACTACTTGAACTGGGACTTGCAATTCATGCTGGGCTTCTTCACTGCTATCAGGTGAGTGGTCTCCACAGCCACATGCACAGTGATGACAGGGCCTTAATATGAAATACATGCTGTGGTAATATTAGGCTACAGCATCAAGACACTGCACCAATCTAATTGCCTTCTTTAAATCATGATTCAAGACGATCATCCAGCTTATACGTCATCTGATTTGCAGTATTCGCGTGAGCAATGAATTGGGTGCCGCCCATCCAAAGCTCGCCAGGTGCTCCGTGTTCGTTGTGATGGCCACATCCATCTTAGTCAGCATAATTTTCAGTGTGATCGTGTTGGTTTTACGCACCCCGCTCAGCAAGCTTTTCACCAGCGACGAATCAGTCATCAAAGCTGTGTCAGATCTCACTCCCCTGCTTGCAATATCAATCCTCTTGAATGGAATTCAACCCATACTTTCAGGTGAAAAATCAAGCAGTTTCTTTTTTTAAATAAAAGATTTACTTAACTCCAAAATCTAAATATGAATTTGGGTATTTTGTTTTGTTTTCTTTCCTTTTTTTCCCTTGGAAATGCAGGTGTGGCCATTGGAAGTGGGTGGCAAGCACTGGTTGCATATGTGAATCTGGTCACTTACTACGTTATTGGTCTCCCCATTGGCTGCGTAATTGGCTTCAAGACAAGCCTAGAAGGAGCGGTAAGCACGCTTGATTTCTATAAAAAAGGAGATTGCCAAACAATTTCCATAGTACCAAATCCTTACTGGGGTAGCCATTTTATATCTATATCACTTCCCTTGTGTTAAAGGTACACTTATTCTAAGATAAAATATGGTAACATTCAACTATCCTCACGGTAAAAAAAAAAAAAAAAAAAGGGCTATCCAATTATCCACGATTATCCTATTCTTCTTCTTCTTATTATTTTTTTATGAACATTATAATTTATTTTGGTCTTATTTTTTCTGTGTGGATACAGTGTCCTTTGTTACTTAAATGACTCCAAATGTATTTATTTGCCTATTGTGTATGAAAAACACTTTCTAAATTAGCTTCTTATCTGGTTGAACAATTCATTTGTCTTTTATTTTATTTTTTTATACATTCCATTCGTTTTTACATCTTTTCAAACCTTAGACCAAATACACCCCCGCTATTTTGGTGCGTATGGAATACTAAGAACATAAACCCAATTTCAAAACTTTATTAAGTAATAGTGTTTCTCGATATCTAAACGTTGGGATTCTTTTGATGGGGTTTCTTCAGGGGATTTGGTGGGGTATGATCTTTGGAGTTTTTCTTCAATCTTTGGCTCTCGTTATCTTGACAGCCAGGACAAACTGGAACAAAGAGGTAAGCTAATAACCTCCCCTGCTTCTCTCTTATATAGGTTACTAGATTCATTGTGTGAGCGAGTATTATCTATTTATTTTGTAGGTCGATAAAGCCATCGATCGGTTGAAGACATCGACAAACGAAGATACTCAAAGCTTAGTAGGCGCGATTGCCTGATCTCTGTGAGGATCGATGACCAATTCGCTAGGCCTACTTGGTCGGCAGATTTTTGTAATCGGGAGAGATTTTTCAAATGTCTGTCTCCATCTTGAGTTTTCGTTCCGAATGCACTGCTTTTCATTTTCGGAATGATCTTAGTTTCCATGAATCGCGAATCCTTTCTTTCTGTTAATTCAATGCAAAACATTGGGAGAGACTCTAATTCAGCTTGTTTGGGAGAATAAACAACTAATTGAAAAAGAAACGAATAAGTGTATAAAAGAAGTAGAATCTATTCCACAGCTCCAAAACAACCACAAACAATTGAACTACTCCTCAGCGGAATAGCCCAAAAGCCAATTAATTGGGTTCATCAAGTGCAAGTACGCAGCCCAAATTCAAGACGACCAAATATTACATATACAATGGACAAAAGTATTTATAATTTCAGGGAAGATTTGAACGCTCTGTTAATTGTTAATTCAGATTCAAAACATTATCTTAATTGGAAATTTTGCGGACCGCAAAATTCATCACATTTAAGAATAAGAATGCATTTATTAAAGTTCCTTCGTTATTTTTGGTTCATCCAAGTCTAGGTGAAACAAATACAGCGGCTGCAGCAACGAATGAACGGCCCTACGAGACGTAAAAAATAAAAAAAATAAAAAAACACGGGCCAGGTATGGGACGGAGAAGATGCTAGTAGGGATTAATCTTGGACTGAGATAGAATAAATATTCTTGTATATAGGGAATGGGTGAAATCATATAGAAATTCGAAAAAAATTTATACGAGAAATAACAAAAAATATATTGTTATTTTTAGGAATGAGAAAAATATTTTTCAGAAATGAGAATTTTCATCACATATGCATGACCTGTTTTATCCACGCTCGCCGGTCAGGCAGACTTGATTGATGTGTTTTCAACCTGGACCCAATTTGTAAAACTTTAACTCAATTTTATTTTTTAAACTCCAACTCAACTCTAAATTAAACTAATAGAAATTGTTTTAGTTCGGATTACAAATCAGGTTAATATTTATATATTTGAAAAATCTTTTACTTAATTAAAATAATCTTATAATATAAATTTTTTATTAAAGAATGAAAATAATTAATTATAGAATACTTTTTAATTTTTAAGTTATTTAGCAACACGTTTGCTAAGTAATCTTATTTGAAAATAATGATGTCTAATTAATAACTATATAATGTAATTACATATATTAATCTCAAAATAGTAGTCATTGTTGTTGGTCTTATATGATTATATATTAATAATTTATTATATTTTACCTTTACAAAATTGAATCGAGTCTGGTTGATAACTTGATAATCCAAACCAACCTACTTTCAACATTTGACCGATTCAAATTGAGTTACATGACTTTTTTTAAAAAATGTGTAACAACGTTTGGCAACAAGTAAAACCTTTCACCTAAAGTTTTTAATATAAAACTTTTCACTTTCTAACTATCATATTTTTAAATTATTTCTTCACATCTTTTTACACAAACCACCTAATTTTCAATCATTTTATATAATTACCTGTCCAACTAACTTATTTATTTTAATTTTTTTTTATCTTTACTCATCGTCGTCAATTCTATCATATAACATTATTTTCTATCAATTTAACAACTTTTATATTAAAATTTTTTTTATCTAAAAGTCTTGTCATTTTCTAAACACACTATAAATCATATTGGATTGGTCGGATTTAGATTAAACTACTCTATTTACACTCCTCGTCTACATTATAAGTTATCATCACAATTATGAACTCCCAAGGATAGAGATGACATTATTTTTTTTTTCCTTTTTTTTTCTAGGATTACATCACCGAATAACTAAGCACTTAATGAAAATGTACTTAAAGGGCAAAGTAATAAGGCTAATACCTCTACCTCTTTACTACACACCTACATCGTTCACTTGAGCACTGCTTGATGTGATTACGTGGATTCTCTTATGGTAAAAGGATCATGATTCGTTAGTTACCGGACCTTGATTATTTAATAGGGCATGCGGCTCGCGCACGAAGGGTGTGAATGTGAAAGGGGTGGAAGGGACGCCAGACGAGACGTGGGCACGTTTCCTTGCAAGGAAAGGAACAATGCACGACTAGGTTTTTTTGGGTTAATTTCAAATATATCCAATGTGTTTGTCATTAATTACAAATATACCTATTAAATTTAAAAACTTTCACATATGTCCACTAAGTATGAGTGAAATTTCAACTATACTCATACAACAGTTATAAACGTTTAATAATTTTAAAATTCCAAAACACTCTTGATTAATCTAATATTTATTGTGATTTGCGCAATATCCAAACTATTAAAACTCATTTTGTCTAGGCTTTCTCTCATATTAGATGTGTTTTTATTATATTGTTCAACTTTGATCGTAGTTGAATGACTATTACTATTAAATAATAAGGGGCATTTTGGATATTTCATATGATGGATAATGATAATTTTTAATTATGCTTGGCGAAATGGGTATGGATGAAATTTCACCTATACTTTATAGGTATATGTGAAAGTTTTTAAACTTAGTGGGTATTTTTATCATTAAGGATAAATTTAGTGGATAAATTTGAAATTAACTCTTTTTTCTTGTGAGGGTAAGTGCCAAGGTTGTCCATCCCCACACAAAAAGACAAAAAGAAGGTACAATCACTCGGACCTGCAAAACAGAAAATCCTTATACAAAAAGTTGGTAATGCATGCTAGAGGTACAACGGGGTATAACTGTAAGAGTCAAGAAGAATATGATAAAAAGTGAGTAAACTCAATTTGTATTCTGTTGTGAACAATGCTTTTTTAAATTTCGTCCGTTTGGCTGAAGGTGGGAAAAAGTGGAAAAAAAATTATCGGAAAAGTTTTTTAACAGTAGAGGAACGATTACGAGCAAGTGGAATGAGACAAAAATAAGAATAATAGTCGCATGCAAAGATGAGGAAATAATTAAAATACAAAGGCAATACTAGAAAAAGTTAAGTATTTCTTTTTATTCTTGTACTTACAATTCAACTTAAGCACATATTTCACTCTTTTTAACTCAAGGGTGTAAATATAATATTTTGCTAATCAGATAGCTACGGAGATATTATTCCTAAAATAAAAGATAAACTCTCCTTGTCAGAACCCAAAGCTCAGCCTTTCCATACGAAGGCAAGACACCTAAAAGGTACGATAGTTAGATAGCTAAAATAGCTTTTCGTTTTTAATGTCCATACAAATTTTAGCCTTTCACGTAAACATGATCTTTACTTCTACGTAAAAGGGTTACATGTAACCTTTTTATTTTTAATATCGTGATATTTAAAGAAAAATTCACTTCATTTATTATATTCAACATTATTTGCGTATTTAGAAGGCTAACTTTCATACATATCAAATAATATAAATAATTACATTTGTTGAAAAATATATCATCATGTATAACTTATAAAAAATGTTTAGATTTATTTACATATGTATTAAAATGTAGTAATATATTATAAAATTATTTATCTGTATAGCAGTGATATTTTAAATTTTTTAAAATTTTGAAAATATAACTTTAAAATTAATATTTGGTATTAAGCCATTTTATCCTATTGACAATTATGGACAACGATACTAAACAAATAAAAAAATTTTACAATGAAATAAATAATGCTAAATATAATAAATAGAATGAATTTTTTTATTAAATACCAAAATATTAAAATAATAGGTTTACGTACAAAAGTGGTTTCATAGAAAAAAAACCCTAAAATATCAAATTATATTAAAAGTTATATAGAAAAAAGCAGAAAATTTTTTTACCTTACCAAATACATCTTTATTATCTAATTTTCAATTATTATTTCATGTTTTTTATATAACTATTCTGTCTAGTATAAGTTTTATTCTAGATATACTTACTATATTTGACATAAATCCCAAATGTACCCGTTATGTGTTCAATATCTATAATATACCCTCCGATAAATTTTAACCATATTTAATTTTAACCATATTTAATTCATCGATGCGTGCATTTGAGTTTTGGTATAATGAGAAATAGGTAAAGGATAATTACTTACTACCTAATAGATAGAGGACAAGAAAGTCATAGATTTTTTTTTAAACACTCTTTTGAATAATTAGTTCTTTTAAGCTACATATATACTTTTTAAGTGAGAGAAAGAAAAAATGATTGAAAAATATAAGAATGACAAAATCCCAAATTGCATAACAGGAGCCTTAATTTCTTTTTCTTTCCCAGTATACATGCGTAGTAATTTATACGAATATTTAGGTCCGATTTGTGCATGATTTAGAGAGCTTTAGCCTAAAACAACTAATAATTATCGTATAACATCAATAACTTTGAAATATTAAACTAGTTTTTCAATTTATTTACTAGAAAACTTTGGTACATTGTGGAAGCAATGGATTTCCTACCTAGCAGCACTGCCTTTATGCGTTGACCATTAGATGCGGTTAATCAACTTTCAGTATCTACTTGTGATTTGCTGAGGATTTGAATTGAACGTTCCGGTTAGGAAGCAGACACCTCAGCAAAAAACAAAAAATATATATAAAAAAAATTCCTTGGATAGATATGCTGACGGCGATTCAGGGAATCAAGGTGCTGCAGCATTACCTATTAAAAATTAAAAGCTAAAACTCACCGGATAGCTGTTCAAGTCATATACAATATTCTTAGATTGAATTAGTATTACCATTGTCAATATAGCTTTTCAATTTCCAATATAAGTTATTCATTCCCAATATACATCATTACATTTTTCATCATAAATACAGATGCAATCCAAGAATCTCATATTCTTTAAAACAGACCCTAAAATCATAGTTAAGTGGGCCTCCATAGTTAATACACTAAAATTTTAACATTTACTAGAAAACTTTTGTAAATATTACTGACTTCCATACACGTACAAAATTCGACTGTTTGTTATTTGTTTAATTAATATATAATTATTTAGATTAAATAAAAATAATATGATGTTCAAACCTGATGAAAAATTTTAACGGGTTCCAAACAAAAGTCAACTTATGCACAATAACTTTTATTCAGCTAAATCTAAGGTAGCTCATCGTAGTGCGTGTATATATATATATATATATATAGAGTTGTTACGGTGCGGCGACAAACGGTATATTTGCCCAAAAATATGCCCCACACATATTAGAATGCAATGAAACTTTATACAATCATTTATCTATATATAAATTTTATACTAATGATTTATATATTGAAAAAAACTACTTTAAAGTTGTTATTTACATCAAACTATTTTATTACGTTGAATTTGTACCATTTTCAGATAGGTTTCATATACATATCCGATTGGGATGAAAAATGATATGGTAAATGAATATTCTAACTACAATGTGTGGAGTGAATTATAATTTTATGATCATGTGGGACCCACTGCACCTGAATATTACTCTTATATATATATTGATAAAAGTATGGTAGTATATATTTTAATTGTATACGCAATAATTCATTCTCTATCAAATGCAGCAAATTTTTGGTTGCGTAAATTGATTTTTTTAGTATTAGGGTCAGAAGAGTTAGAGCCTAATTCTAATTTTATCTCATTAAAAAAATCTCATTTATTAACGCACTCAAAAAATCTCAACTTTAATTTATTTACAACTGACTTAATAAATGGGTTAGCAAGTTGTTGATAGTTTATCGTTATATATTGTAAACAGGTCAATAAAAAATTAATTTAAAATTTTGATAACCAAAAAATATATTGAAATGCAGGAGTGGGTTAATTCTTTTCCATGCTATTTTCAGTCATAAATAACGCAATACCTAATTATAAATCAATGACAACAGCACATGTGCATTAATTTATACAACTTAACAACATGATAATATCACGTCAAAAATTAAATTGCGTATCTCACAGCAGTCGCTAATTCAACCGCGTTTTTCTATTAGTGTATATTTGTATCATATTTCAACTCATATTGCATTCAAAGCTTTGAGACAATTCCACCACCTTTCTAAGGATTATAATATACCAATTTTAATAGGTTGTAAATGGGTTGGTGGGTTGAACAAGTTATAATATATTAGTTTTAACAACATATAAATGGGTTGGAAGGTTAGATATATAACTAAATGGGTTAAACATCTCGTCCTACACTATTTTTTAACTAAATAGTGGAGCAAATTAATAAATCATAAACTATTTATTTGAAAATATCAACTTTAACCCTATTAATAAAGGGATTGGACGGATGGATTTACTTAGTTTACCCAATTCATTAACTTCTCTAGCAATACTCTCATTCTTTTAATATGAATGAATATATTGTTTAAAATCCTTGGGTAATTTGGAGATATAGCTATTTAGTTTGATGGTTATCACTAATATACTTAGATTATTTCATGAATTGCATACCTCATAAAATTTCATCAAAATTGTTTGTGCGACCATGTTAACTTCTGATATTTAACAGAAATACATGAGTTATTAAATAAAAAGAGATAATTTGCAGACATACCCATTTAGTTTAATGCTAACTGCTAATATACCAATACTATTGCACGAATTGCATATTATCCTCATAAAGTTTCAACAAAATTGCTTACATATCCATGACACCTCTTTATCGCCAGAAATTATTAATACACGCATTAAAATTTTAAATAATGACAAAAATGACCCTATTTAAAGCTACATTAAAATCACATGGTTTATAAAACACCTAGTTATGCAATGAAAGAGGTTACTTGGGGGGAAAAACATGTTAGTAGTTAGTATGTGTACACAAACAATTTTGGTAGAACTTTATGGGAGTACTGTGTAATTTGCAAAACAATGTAGATATATTAACAATTAACATCAAATTAAGTATGTATATCAACAAATTATCCTTTTTTATTTAACAACCTCAATACTTTTGGTAAATGTCAACCGTTAATATGGTTACGTAAGCAATTTTGATGAAACTTAGGGGAAGTAATATGCAATTTATGAAATAATATGTGTATGTTAGCAATTAATGTCAAACTAAATGAGCATATCATCAAATTAACCAAAATTTTTGCACCATTGGATGAATTTTTAAGAAATATAGCGTTGGGTCCCTCTTGCCTAGTTTGGCGTAAGATGGGACCCAAAAGGCATGTAGCCCACCGCATGTGGGTAGCCATGCATCTGGCTATAATACATATTTTTTAATTTTTTAATTTTTTATGGACATGTAAAGTTATATATATTTAATCTATAAATAAAGTTTTACCATTTTTTGATTTTTTAAGTATTTTTTATTTTGTGTTTAAAAATAAGATACTTTAAAACATCCAAAAAATGGTAAAACTTTATTTATAGATTAAACACACCTAATTTTATATATCCATAAAAACTAAAAAATATGTTTTTTTAACCAGCCTAAGTAATACTTTAACTTACGCTGAACTAAAAGAATCACACCTTTCCATCAAAAAAAGAAAAAGAAAAAGAATCACACCTCAACAAATATACCTTAAAATATACGCTAACATATGTAGAAATAATTTTAGCTTTGAAATCCATTGAATGCGATTTCCAATGCATTTCAAAACATTACAACATCACGTTTAACCCATTTTATGCTTATAATTTTCTTACAATTTTTTTCAAAAAAGAAAGCTTAGAGGTGGATCCTCAAAACGTAGGACAATTTCTATTTAAGTAAAATTATAAGATCGACATATATTTCCAAAAATTTTCCCTAATCCTCACTCTCCTGTGCTCTTATATAAAAGTCCATATTTTTTTTACTGGCATTTATAGAATATGACATCTTGATATTATAACAGAGTACATTGACAACTTTCACACTGTGGAGAGAATTTTTCTATAAATACCTCCATACTAAAGGAAATTTATAACATCTTCTACTTTTAGTTGAGAAATTGTAAAACTCTCATTTTAGGAGGACAGTATTGTAAAAATCCTTTCCGGTGGGAGAGGAGACTTGAAACTCAATTGGCTGGAGGCCTAATCTGGTGCACCCATATGCAAATATTATTTTTTAAAAAAAAATTTACACAGATGTTAATCTAAGTATATTTAATATGTATATTAATTTTTATTATTTTAGATATTTTTAGAAAAATTAAAGAAGATAGGTTAAATACACTGGGTGTGCACCCCGTACATTTAATAATATCTCAATTCGCCGTATGCCTGCCTTCGGGATTTATCATTGGGCCAACTTCCGGTGGCATATAAAAATCACTATTTGAACGAAGGGCTTTGCGTAGCTGCGAGGGGTGTAAATCGGGTCGGGTTGACTCGGGTTGGGACAAATACAACCCTAACCCATCTTATAAAATCCCAACCCAACCCTACTTTTCACACATTAACCCAACCATATTTCAACCCACCTCAAATCGGTTCGGTTCGGGTTAGAAATCGGGCTAATAAATTACACGTATTATTAATGCTGTTAAGCTTTTGTTCGCACAAATTTCTAAAATAACAAAAGTAATTATAATTATAAAAATAATAAGGGGCTCGAATGGAAAGTAAATAAAATGAAATCTTTCGTTCCTAAAAACTTATTTCTGATTTTTAACACATAATTATCATACATTTTTCCCTTGCTCAATGGAATACAATTTGCAAAAATGAGAGTATAGGATATAAGGTAGGAATTAAAAAAAAAAGTGAATATTAGCAAGCAAACACTATAAGAGGATACATTTTTTGGTAACTTTTATTAGCATCTAAAATTTTTTTATTAACAAGAAAAATGCATATGCAAAAATCGGGTCGGGTCGACCGACCCCCCAACCCAGTTCAAACCGATTTTTAAAATCGGGTCGGGTTGAACCCGATTTTTAAAAACATCAACCCGACCATGATATAAATCGGTTCGGGTTGAACCCGACCCTATTTACACCCCTAGTAGCTACTAGCTAGGGAAACCCGGTGTTGAAAGCACCTTCTTGGGTTTTTCACTTTTTTTTAATATTTTTTTAAATATCAAAGCCCTGCAACGTATTTTAAAAATATTTATTTATTATAAATATAAAAATTAATTTGATTGAAATATTTTATAATCTATAAGATTAAAAAATATAATTATAAGAAACCGTATGAAAGAAAAGATGATATGTTAAAAAATCAAAAAATAAAAAAACCAGTGGGGAACAATCTGCAACTGGCTACACAGCAGCAAAGACTTGAATCTAATACATTGAAGTGTTGCTTGACTAGTTTATTTGTAGTAGTAAAAGATTAACGCAAAGCTTTTATATATTGAAAATCCCACAAATGTGCAGACTTTCGATAAAGATAACCAAACACATTTATACGTGTTTTAAGGCAAAAAAAGCTATGCGTTTTTTGGGCAATGCCAGGCTGAACACAATACCTATGGCTCCATTTGCCTAAGCTTTCTTGCACAGCTTATGCACTCATGCAATAGACCAATACTAAGTAATTTCAAATCCTAATTCCTATTTGGCTAAGCAGCATTAGCTTTTACTTTAGATGCTTTCTTTATTTACACCTAAAATTAGCAAAATAGGTGCTGAATAAAAAGGCAATAAATTCTCACTTTCTGGCTAAGCATTACGAAATATTATATTTTTATTACATAATAACGGAGACCATGCTCTCATCGACCCACAACTCAAGATCGACACTTACGGCTATGCTTCTTATAAGCCGAAGGCCAAGTCAATAACCCTTTCTTTTGGTGGCCAGAGCAGGAAGTGCTTTCCACGCCCACTACAGTAATAAAACCTCGTAGTCAATGTTTGTCACTTGCGTTACATCAAAAAAAAAAAAAGAAAAAAAAAAATGTTTGTCACTTGTGATGGGCCGTTGTTTCCACGGAGCGCGAGCAATCAAAACAGTTAGGTACGAACGAGCTCACCGCCTGGTCTTGTACAGCCTTGTAATTCCAGTCACCGTGATTGAAGAACGTTAGTTGGACTCTCATGTATATTAATTCAATTGGTGAAGTTTCGTAATGCACATAGCCCCGCACGTCGCTGCAATTAAAGAATTTGTATCCATCGAATTTCACTTTACAAACAGAACGGACAATCTAAAAATAGGTGGTTCGATGGAGGAGAACTGCAACGGTACTTCACGGCCACTGCTAACAGGCTGGAGGTCAGTGAGCCATGTATCGTCTGACGCCATGGAAGAGCTGTTGGAGACGGAGCCGTTGCCCTGCGGCTGGCTAGCAAGGGCAGCCATCTGGGAATCCAGGGCCCTCTGGATCTTGTCAGGCTCATCCATTGTCATTTCCATCTTCAATTTCATGCTCAGCCTATCCACCCAGATGTTCGTTGGCCATCTTGGGGCCCTCGAGCTTGCGGGGGCTTCCATTGCCAACGTGGGTATTCAAGGGCTTGCCTACGGAATAATGGTAATTAATGATTTATTCCTCACATTTTTAATATTAATCACTGTTTTCATTTCAACTTTTTTTTTTTTTTGGGATGTCCTCCTGATTTTTTTTTTCTCAGCTTGGAATGGCTAGTGCAGTGCAAACCGTGTGCGGGCAGTCGTATGGGGCGAAGAAGTACGCAGCAATGGGTATCATTTGCCAGCGAGCCATCATATTGCATGTCGCAGCAGCTGTGGGCCTCACATTCTTGTACCTGTATACCGGGCCCGTCCTCCGCGCGATCGGGCAATCGGCGGCAATCGCAGCGAGAGGGCAGGTGTTCGCGCACGGTCTGATCCCACAGCTCTACGCCTTCGCGCTCAACTGCCCCATGCAGCGCTTCCTCCAAGCCCAGAACATCGTCAACCCTCTGGCTTACATCGCCGTGGGCGTCTTCTTCTTGCATCTCATTCTTTCGTGGGTGGCGGTGTTTGTTTTGAAATATGGCCTTCTCGGGGCTGCCCTCACGCTGAGCTTCTCTTGGTGGCTTCTTGTCATCTTCACTGCCGCTTATATACTTGTGAGCCCATCTTGCAAGGACACGTGGACGGGGTTCTCGATGAAAGCCTTTTCTGGCCTATGGGCTTATCTCAAGCTGACTGTCGCGTCGGCCTTTATGCTATGGTACGCAAAGGTTCATTGGTTGGTGATTTTATGACGGGAGTAATAATGGTCTGACACCTTTTCGGCTTGCTGTGTGCTGTTTGGATGTAGTTTGGAGATATGGTACAATCAAGGACTGGTGGTTATATCGGGCCTCCTACCCAACCCTGAAATTTCACTTGATTCCATTTCTATCTGGTAAATTCACACTAGTCTAATTCTCTTTTGCATTAAACGTGGCATCTTTAAAGAACAAAAATTAAAAGAATTTATTGAACGCAGAAAGTTGGTGTGGGGCAGACTATGAGTGGACGACTGATACGTGAAAGAAACAACTTGAAAAGATGACTGGAATCTTCTACTTCAGGACTTCCATTGTCGCTCCCCTGACCCAACCTACACACCCCGAAATGCATACAAGCCTATTGAAATTCATTGCTAAATCTAACCACTTGATGAAGTTCTCCTGACCGAATACTATTTTTTGGACACTGTTTTGGTGCATCACAGCATGAATTACTTGACATGGGACCTGATGTTCATGTTGGGCGTCAGCACAGCAGCAAGGTATGCAATTAATTACCAATACCGAGATCCCTTGATCTGCAACTGATTAATATACCTATGTATACGTCTTTTTATTATTTGTTTGGAATTTGCCTTGATCCATGTAATTAATTGCAGCATACGAGTTGGGAATGAACTGGGGGCTAGGCATCCCAGGGTAGCCAGATTCTCGGTGGTCGTCGTGGTCACTACCTGTGTCATCATCAGCTTGATCTTCAGCGCTGTTGTTTTGATATTTCAGAATCCATTGAGCAAGCTTTTCACTAGCGATACTGCGGTTATTGAAGCAGTCTCCAGTTTGACTCCTTTGCTTGCTGTCTCTGTTTTCTTGAATGGAATTCAACCCATTCTTTCAGGTATAAACTAAGCTATGCTTCTAAATTAAATGATCCAAAACTCAAATCTTCCATATACATGACCGTTGGGAAGTAAGCCAGTTACAGAGTGATTAAACAATTCGAATCAAAATCAGATGTTCTGTTCACAGTTGTAGGGGTATTTCTTATGTTGGGTACTAATCCGAGCTGGTTGGGAATGCAATACAGGTGTGGCAATTGGTAGTGGATGGCAAGCAATAGTGGCCTACGTTAATCTGGGCACCTACTATGGCATTGGTCTCCCTATTGGATGTGTTCTTGGCTTCAAAACAAGAATGGGAGTGGAGGTAAGCATGCAACAGCATCACCCATTTCTTCTCTTTATAAGATACGAAAAGCTGGAGTTGATTCAGCATATAAGGATGCTTTTAGTACCCGTTTGGAATCAATTCCAAGGGGATTGATTATGGACAAAGAGAGATCGTTATGTATTGAGAGTTGAGAAATGAAATATTATATTTGGACGAAATAAGAAAAGTAAGGTTATTATATTTTGTGAAATGAGATACTGTATGGGAAACAAGAAAGATTATACTTAAAAAAAAAGCTCTCCTTTTTAATGGAAAATTCCATTCAGTTTCATCCAATTGGATGATCCTTAATACTCCCTTCACATTTTCATTACCTCATTAGCTCCTGTTGAGTTAATTTTATAAAATTCTTTTTCTCTTTTGTTTCTTAATTAGGGGATTTGGTTGGGGATGGCTGTGGGAGTGGGATTGCAGACTATAACTCTCATCATTTTGACAGCCAGAACAAACTGGAATAAAGAGGTCTATACAACACCATTTTCTTCTCATGTTTAGTTATTATTGTGGACTCACCAGAATCGTTGCCGACTAATTGCAGGTTGACAAAGCCATGGACCGCTTGAAAAGATCAGAGGAAGAAGATGTTCTCGGCCTGGTGAATGATGTTGCATGATTGCTCGGTACATATGCCACTCCCAACAAATCAATAGACTCGAAGAGCTTCAGTGAGGCTGAAGATATTCTCAGCCCGGTGAATAATAATGCATGATCATTGCTCCATATGCCACCCCAACAAACATTGGTAAAATCAGAACTATGAGCAACGCGTTGAATCTGTCACGCTTGTATTGTACATCGAAATTTTGACTTTAAAGCAGAAAATCTCAATTAAACCCAATTGGGGGAAGACCATTAATAAAGGCTGTTCGTATTGAATTACACTGGTTAAAAGCTTATAGCGATTTTGGTTATATGTGTTGGAAGTTTTGGAATATGATTACGGGGAATTGGCAAGTTAATTATCTTGAGATAGAACTGGCATACTTTTTTTCTTTTTTCTTTTTTTCCTGATGAAGATAGAAGTGGCATACTTGACTTTGTACTGAAGTCATATGTTTCTCTAACTCAATTTGTACACTGGAAAGAAAATTTTTATAATAAACAATAACTACCCTTGATTAAAAGCAATAAAAAATGGAAAGAAAATTTTCACATCTTTTTATCATGAGCCATCAGTCATCCCGCACTAAATAAAAAGCCGTCTGACAAACATTCAAAAACCTGGCCAATAAAAAGTGGCCCAGTTAAAGGGTACATCTTGCAATATTTTACGACTTGAAGGAACTGCTCAAGTATCCGAAGTAAATCTTCAAAAAAAAAAAAAAAATCCAAAGTAAATGAACTAATTTATAATTACAGAAAATCAGGAGCCATAGATTATTTTTTGGTCCATCGCATAGTGCAGACTAATTCATCGTAGCCGGACAACCAACCGGGCCAATTAGGCCACGAGATATAAATAAATTCATATATTAATAATAGATTAAACTGCAATAATGAAAAATGGAGAGGGCATAAGTTCTTATAAATTTCATGTTTGTGCATTTAAAATCCTTCGTTGGTCATGCTTCACAGAATAGAAATGCTGATTAGCTGCTGCTCTGGTCATGCTTCATAGAATAGAAATGCTGATTAGCTGCTGCTCTAATGGAGTCTAGGAATTTAAAGTGTGTTCGGTAAGTGATAAAGTTTTTAATGAAAAATTTTATATAAAAGTTTTTGAATTTGTAAAAAATAATGTGATATGATATGAGTAATAATGAACAATAAGAGAATAAAGTTAAAATAGATATGTTAGTTGTATAGGTAGTTGTACAGAAATGATTGAAAATTAAGGTAGTTATAGAAAAAGATGTGAAAAATAATTAAAAATAGGATAATTGTAAAAAGTGAAAAATATGCGAGCTAATATAGAATTATGCAAAAACCTGCGGGGTGCATTTTGCAAATATACCTCCTCTCTCTCCTTCTGGTACGTAAAATTCTAAAACCCCTCGGAGTCCTGCGGAATGTTTCGAAGGTAATCTGATTCCTTGCAAAAGCACGAGAAGGGAAAATGGAAGAGGAGGAAGCGAAGAAGAAAAGCAACGTTCCAGTATTGCCATGGATGAGAAGCCCTGTCGACGTCAGTCTCTTCAAAGACTGCCCTCTTTCTCTGGTCCCCTGCCTCGATACCAGGTTCTCTTTCTCATTCTCCTGCTCTTATATTTGTTTTTATTTATTTTTAAACATTCTTTTTCCTGATTCAGTTTTATTTTAAGTACTTATATTCTCATGCCATTTGTTTGAAATGTTGTGGATTTGGATGTTAGTATTTACTATATATCAATCTGGCCATCACTCTCAGAAGAAGGGAAAAAGTTATACGATTTGAGTTTTTTATTGACCCATTCGCTGAAGTTACTGAAAATATCTTCGTCAAAATTTCGAGTTTTCCATCGGTGAAAGCGAATACCAGATTACTACACTTAGGAGCAGTTTCCGATGTTCGATGATGCTTTTCAAAAAATAAAAATAAAAATAAAAACTTCGGCAAGACATCCCTTTTTATGTGTGCTTTCTCTTCTTAATAATGCATGTTGGGGCTAAATGTATTAAATCCACATTAAAAGCTCTAATATCCTTGACTTCAGGATTTGTAATGCATCGTCTTTCTTTGTTTTGCAATGTTAGGTCTGTTACACGGATGGATAATTATCATTGTTCTCATCGTCACATACTCGTCTTTTCTATTGGAGTGATTCCATGGTCAATGTGCGATGAAGTGAAATCTTTCCACTACATGCCTGGAATATATGGTAGATGGGCGCTGGCTACAATGCTAGTGGACTGGAGATCTGATGATTTGAGTGTTTAATTGTTGCTTGCATAGGATCTTTGATATTTGGATACTTCACGACTTGCTACACCAATAATCTGGACCAACTATGTTTTTTCAAATCTACAGTTTCAGGCTCAAGGATAATAACTTCATCAAAGGTCAAATGCTTACGGTTCCTTGATCCTGTCTTGTTTCTTATTGACACTGAATTATCCTACACCTGTTGGCTGTGGTTAAGAGTCTTGCTTTTGTTTCTCTATGTTGTTAACTTTGATTATTGTCCTACATTGGCTATTTTTGTAAATTCTTACTGGGAATCATATCTTGTGCTTTCAATATGCATCAAAGGTTCTTGTCTTACACAATGGCAGAGCCAGGACCTTTGGGGGAGGGAAACTCAGATGAAGGGGTCCCACAGCTACACCTACATGTGGCTCCACCTATGATCTTACCGTGATTTCTGTATGTGCAAAATATTATGGATCAGATCAGACTTCAGATCCTCTCATTTATTATCAATTAAGTAATGCAAAATAATAGAATAATTACAATATTAGAACATTTCAGATCCTGTGAACCTGGCCATGGGCCAGTGGTTTCACATCCAGGCATGGATGCCTGTGAACTGGGGTTCAAAAAGAACATTTCAGATCTTGTGATGAATTTAAAAAAGGTAACAGCTTTAAAAAATAGTAACTGTTCATACTCCATTAAATAAGTTCTATTTATCAACATATAATAATAAGCTAGAAATCATTTTTGACCTTTAACTGGCAAGCAAATACTTTATGTTATTTTGCATTATGAATGTGTCGTGCATAACTCGAACTTACAGTTTCCCTGGGTTCTGTACAGGCTGGAGGAAGCTTTAAGAAATCTCTCTATTAGTTCCCTATTTCCTGTGCAAGTTGCAGTATGGCAAGAGACAATTGGACCTGGGGCTTTTGAGAGAGACCTTTGTATAAATTCACCAACAGGAAGTGGAAAGACTTTGGCTTATGCATTGCCTATAGTGCAGAGACTTTCTACTTGCAACTTAAGATGCTTGCGTGCTCTGGTGGTGTTGCCTACTCGTGATCTAGCATTGCAGGTTTGCAGTCAATCCTTGCCACATGAATGTATGGAACACAATCCAATATGCTTATTAGCATTGTAGTCAGCCTATAAGTTTTGTGCTGTGTGCATTTTTTCTTTCTTTCTTTTGTCTTAGGAAATAAAATGTTGACAATATCACACTCATGCTTTTCGTATTTGACAGCTAGCAATTTCAGGAATGCGAAGATTTGAGTTCTTGATGATTAGTTTCAAAAAAAGCATATATGGCATGGGGGAGGGAAATGTTAGTTTGATAAATATCCATTTTTTAATTACATAACCCCAATACCAGACTCAAATCAACATTCAAATTGCTTCTCATGTATAGATGTGTTTCTTCTAATATTTGTTTGTAAATTTTGTGAGTCAAAGTATTACTGTTCGTTATTGGCTTTGTATGTGTACTTAGCATATCCTCAAATAAATGAAATAGATCATGTCTCTTATCTGTAACAATATGTGGTTTTGCTGCTCATATAAAAATTATCATTTTTTTTTATCAAAAAATTTTTCATTCAGTTGTTTCCATTAAATCAGGTTAAGGAAGTATTTGATGCCATTGCACCAGCAGTGGGCTTACGTGTAGGTTCTGCAGTTGGTCAATCTTCAATAGCAGATGAGATTTCAGAACTGATCAAGAGGCCTAAACTCAACAAGGGCCTTTCTTATGATCCAGAAGGCTCACACATGGAGTTCCAGAGTGCTGTTGATATACTTGTGGCAACACCCGGAAGACTAATGGATCATATAAACACAACAATGGGTTTCACTTTGAAGCACCTCCTTTACCTGGTGAGCTGGAAATTAGGTTTATTTTTGGTACTTGATACCTGACAGAAGCATTTGTAGGTCGATCAATATTGGGTTGGGGGATTTAACAGGCCTCAATTTGAAGATATACACCTTTTAATTTAGTTTCCAGTTAGCCTCACGGACTTAACAGTTAATGAAACATGAACAGGAAATTTCCTTAGCCGTTTACTAAATGACTTTTCCATGGCTCTAAATAGATGGTTAAGGTGGAATGCAAGGATGGTTCGCATTCAACTGTAAGGTTTGTAAAAAGTTGTACAGCTCCTTCATACTGGGAGGTTGGACATCCATTGAAGGAAAAATCCAATAGCAGAAATTAAATCATAATTCCTACTTCTGGTGATCTCAAGTATTAAGATCCTTTTTTGTTTTTGTAAGTTAGTGAAGCCCTTATTAATGTTACTAGAATCTAAACTTCCTAAATTCTAATGATAAACCAAGATCCCATATGTGATTTGTTACAATCACTTTCTGACAAGCATTTTGATGCAATTATTTTCATGGACCAAAAACATATTAACAGATACAATCATGTTCCCATGTCCCACAAGCATATGTATCTAATTACTGAATCAGAATTAATATTACCTATTTCAGGATTGCCGTTGTCACTGATTCCTTGAAGTCTTGTCTCATTGTTCTATGTTCCAAGCTGTTGAATTGAAGATGTCACCACAAATTTTATGTGTTGGCAGGTGGTTGATGAAACAGACAGGCTACTTCGAGAGGCATACCAGTCTTGGCTGCCCACAGTGCTTCAACTGACATATTTCAGTGAGCGAGGATCTTTCATGCAAAAGGGAGATTTAACATTTTCTAAGCTTGGTTCTTTGAATACCATTCGGAGATGGTAAGTTTCAGTCTTTTTTGTTTAGCTTGGTAGCTAATGTGTCTATTAAATATTAACGAGCTTTGAAACTTGTTTCTGTTGTTGCTCTCTTTCTTATGTTTCATTTGCCCTGTCGAAATTTGCAGTGGTGTTGAAAGGGGGTTCAAGGACAAGGCTCATCCACGACTTGTGAAGATGATCCTATCTGCAACATTAACTCAAGATCCTAGCAAACTTTCTCAGCTTGATCTGCACCATCCTCTCCTCTTGACAGCAGGTGTTAGACGTTACCAGCTACCTGAAAAACTTAAGTCATACAAACTGGTATGTCTACTGATTTGAGCATACTGTTCTCAAAGCA
The DNA here is from genome assembly GCA_030490835.1 of Annona cherimola. Classification (NCBI taxonomy): domain Eukaryota; kingdom Viridiplantae; phylum Streptophyta; class Magnoliopsida; order Magnoliales; family Annonaceae; genus Annona; species Annona cherimola. Next base: position 8,967,301 of record CM059975.1, on the reverse strand, counting down.
ATTTTTCAAAATATGGATCTGACTAGCCTCCCTGAAGTCCAAACTGGGTCAACCACAGCCATTGCTAGAGTCTGGACCCAACAAAAATTTTTTTTTTTTTTTTTTTTTGAATGGACAATTGTGTTATTGTGCAAAAAGAGTATCATTTAAGCATCATTTAAGCATATAAGTGAATGGTTGGATTGGCAACAGATGTGTTATTTGATTTTTCAAGAAATAAAAAAATAAAACCACTTACAGAGTGTTGCAAGCACTATTCAGTTTATATAATACTGAGCTAAACACTTAAATTTTTGGAACTCGAAAAGGTTCTGTGCTCAAAGGGTCAAACAACTAGCCACAGAATCATTGAGCATCTTATCTGTTATAAGGTGTACTGAGGATTATAGAGTGTTAGATGCAAAGAAATTTCTTTTCCTGGAAGCATCACCTCTCTTCTATTAATTTGCTTTCTATGTTTAATTGTTGCCTTTAATCTGCTTGATAGAATGGTTTCTATGTAAAAAATCACTAGTTTCGAACAGCGGTAGCCACACAATAGGATGGTGTTGTTTGTCTCATTGAGTTTCCTTGAATGCATTATGAATTTTTATTTTTATTCAGTGCTCCTAATAATGTGAGTGCTTTACCTTTTGGTTACCATTCAGGTATGTGAATCAAAGCTCAAACCCATGTATTTGGTTGCCCTATTGCAAAATTTGGGAGGAGAGAAGTGTATAGTATTCACATCTTCTGTAGAATCAACGCACAGGCTCAGCACTTTGTTGAATTGTTTTGGTGGGTTACCGTTCAAGATTTGTGAATATTCCGGTCTTCAGCGTCAGTCAATTAGAAGGTATGCAAATGGGAATTTCGACTGGATCCAAGCCAATCATAGTGTTTGTCTTCGTAGATATTGTTTGATTATTTCTGAATATCCATCATTTATGGATACCTGCAATTTTCTCACTTTGAAACTGATACTGCAGCAAGACATTGAAGTCCTTCCGCAAGGGGGAGATACAGGTTCTTATTTCTTCAGATGCTATGACCCGTGGGATGGATGTTGAGGGAGTGAGAAATGTCATTAACTATGATATGCCTCCTTATATCAAGACTTACATTCATCGAGCGGGTCGTACTGCAAGGGCAGGCAGAGCTGGACGATGTTTTACATTGCTGCGGAAGGATGAGGTAGTGAAATAGTGAATATTTTTTACCATGCTGAACCTGATGTGGGAAGGGCACCCTCCAGTACTCCTGGGGTTTAACGGATTCTAATCCAGTGCTCCCGAGAGCATTGAGCTTCAATGCTCCCAGGCGCATACACCTAATTTTTGTATTTTTTTTGAAATTTTTTTCATAAACTTGTTAATCTAAGTGTATTTAACATGTTTATCAATTTTTACCATTTTTGGAGATTTATTTCGGATTTTTAAAAATCAGTGGCATTTTAGTAATTTAAATAAAATGCCACTGATTTTTAAAAATCCGAAATAAATATCTAAAAATCTCCAAAATTGGTAAAAATTGATACACATGTTAAATGTACTTAGATTAACATTTGTGTAAAAAAAATTTCAAAAAAAAAATAGGCATATGCGCATGGGAGCATTGAGGCTCAATGCTTCCAGGAGCACTGGATCAGAATCCGGGTTTAACCAGATTGGGTTGGAGTCTAACATTGATCCTAACCCATTTATAAAACATCAAATCTAATTCATCTATAACCTATTTTTCAAAACCTCAATCCTAATCCGTTTATAACCCATTTATTGTACTAGGTTGCAGGTTTTAATTGGGTTGAAAACCAGCTGTCAATTATATGAAATAAAAACAAATAATAAACCTGTAAAAATACAGAAAAATCAGCAAGAGATTAATAAAAATCCAACTACAACTAACAGTTATTACAATATATGGAACAGAAATAGTTGATTGTGGCATTTCACCCAAAAAATCAAGCAAATAGAAAAATCAGAAGTGAATCCCCAATTTTTAGATAAAAATATTGATGAAATCATCATTAAAGAAGAAGGTAAGAAAGAGAAAACAAATTGTACTGGCAGGTTGTTTGGGCAGGTTAAACAGATCATGTACAGGGTTGACAGGTTGAAAATCCTCAGCCTGTGATGCCCATTTAGTTATCCAGGTTGATGGGTTCAAACCCTTCTATCTATTTCACCCAATCCTATTTTTTGAATTAGCAGGTTCCCACATCAACCCATGGCCAGTTACACCCCTACATTATGCACTGTTCCTCCATCTTTTAATCTCTTTCATCCTTGCCTAATCTTCCTCAGGCAGATATGGAACTCACAACATTTCAATATTCTTTTTTTTTTATGACTGCTGCTACAAATTAATTTAACTTTTTTATGTAATACAATTTAATTTTAACTTTGGCAGGCCAGTTTTACTTTCTTTAAACCTTGATCTATTTAGTTTTTAACTCATGTCGTCTTGTAGTATTAAAATGTGTCTACACCTGAACTTCATTCTTAGGTTAAATGTTTCAAGAAGCTGCTGCAAAAGGCTGATTGCAATCGATGTAGTGTGTATCCATTACCTGTTGATTCAGTTGAATCTCTCCGTCCTGTCTATAATTCTGGTAATACGATATCCTGCCTCTCAAACCCTGGTGTTTCCACTAGCTTTTCTTCTGATTTTGCACTAATTTTTACAGCATTGGGGAAATTGAAAGAATGTGTGGAATCAGAAGCATCCAGGCTACGTAATCCAGGTCGTAAGTTGTCAACAGAAAGAAGAAAGAAAGAGAAACCCCGATAATGGTTGCATTTCAGCATTTCTGAAGGTCCAACTGGATGCAGTTGTTAAAGAATCTCATATGGTGAGTTGAAAAGCTTGTAAACTGTGTGTACAACGTGCTTTCATGGCTCTGGGCTTTGAACCGTTCAAATGTCTGTAGCGATAGTGACAGGCAAGTGGGTGTAGGTTTCAGCGCTTAGTAAGCCTTGGTTTTACCTTTCTTAGTCAATGCTTTACATGATTCAGATTGCTTTTCTCAGGACTGGCAACTGAATTGGAAATTATTTCAATCTGGATTGGGCCTAATGCATCTGTCCCTGTCAGCTCCAGGGAACTAGTAACTGGATCAAATTTGATAACTCTATGAATATCAATGCTCATTTTGTGTCCACTTTGATCGCTAGTTCGCTAGAAATATTCAAATTTTTCTAGGATCTGCATTAGTTCGTATCATTTGTGTGTTTCTCGCATTTCTTTTAGCTTTCATGCATTTCTAGTTTAATTCAGTTGTAATTCATCTCATTTTAATTTATTAGTTCATTTAGGAATGCATTTACTTAATTTTTGCTTTGCTTTGTAGGAAAAGAAGGGATTTGCTAGTAAATTCAATGCTAAAAGTGGATGAATTGATAAGAGAAGCTTGTTATGGTGAAGATTTAAGTTTTCTAGTTAGCAACTTTAGGGTCGACCCTAGCCACTGCTATACAGGAAAAATCTATGCAACAGAGCAGACAGCGAGGCGCCAGCCCTAGTTGTGTCAAATTCTCATACATGCAAAGCTCTAATGGAGAGGGTATAAATACCATCTTTAGGGTTTGAAGAGCAAAACATTAGGAGGGCACGGAATAGAGCTCGAAAGAGGAGAAGAGAGGAATATCAAGCAAAGAGAGAAGATTAGGTGAAGATCAAGACTTATTGCTGAAAATCACTGAGTTTCATCTTCTCTTATCTTATTTTTCTCATTCTCTTTATTTGGGATGTACTTAAACATGATTTTGAGGGGTCTCTGTCATGTTCTTGCGCTAAACACTTGTGGTAGGATGTTGTGATGAACTTGAGCTCACAAACTATGTTTAAATGGTTTCTTGTACTTGAATGAATTTACGCATTTGTTATTATATGTGTTGTGTGAGATTTTGCTTTATATATTGTTTTTAATGCTTCTACAAGCTTAGCTACATTGAAGATTGATTTAATATCTAGATCTATGCTTGAAAAAGTGAAATTTAGATGAGATCTATATGTAAAATACAGGTTTTAAATAGCTTGTAGTGATTGAATGTTTATGTAGATAGAGATATACCAATTAACCCTCTGTGATCTTGCTTAGGTTATGCGCTAATCAAGTTTGCTTTACTCGGTTGCATGGAAACATAACAATAGGTTAAAGCAAAGTTAGGTTTATACGTATTGGAAAGCATTTTATACGTGTTGGAAAGCATGTACGAATATAAATGAACTTAGATTAGTAGTTCTCTATACAACCAATTAAAGAGGAATCACTTTGGTATAGTTTTGAGTTATAAGATTCATAACTCTCGTCTATCTAATTATCCTTTTGAGAATCTCCATTAGTTGAAATCATATCACTAGTCACTTTAGTTGCTTTTGGTTGTTAAATTTTGAACTATTTACTTTTGATAAAAATTCTATTCAAATTGACAATTTGTAAAAGATAATTGAAATTTGTCATTGTAGTATGTTTAGTTCTCCCTTCTCGTGGGGTCGACACTCAACTTGTTCTTTATTATTTGATCGACACGTATACGTGCGTTTAAAGCAGACAATTTTATTAGATATATACGCAGTTCATCAAAATGCCAGCAAATTCCATCTAAATCAGTATGTACACTCATTGTGGTACAGTGGGTGATAACCCTAGATCTGGATATTACATATTTATCACTTTTGACATATGGTGGATGAAATGATTCCTTCCTGTTATTTTTCCTAGTTTCATCGGCTCAGTGGTTATATAGGCTTCCCTTGTTTGTGGGGAAACTGATGCATCCACTTACGGGTTATGACCTGCTCTATTGGTTTCCATTGGATTGGCATCTTCGGAGAATCTGTTTTGAAATTCTATCTTGGTTGGCAAACGGAGCTTATCCGTAGGTACCAAATGCCGAGATTTCTAGCAAACTCTGAACCTTTGCGTCATACCTCGCAATCTTTGTGGGGCAACCAACGTTATTTGTTTGGATGAATTTTTTTGCACCGCTCACTGACAGTTGATGGTGAATGTGTAGGGCAGTGCCAGGAAGTGTTCACTCTGAGAAATGTGGAAATTTCAGGCACTTCTCGCGTCGCTGTCTGGTGGTCCGTCCCTTAGGCCTTATCTCGATCGTGAAGCTTCTGAAAAGTATGAAAGAAAAATTACTTCTCCTTTTGTCCGGATGTTCGAGAGCATATGAAGGATGAAATGGGATGCTAATAGGATAAGGAGATTGAATGAGGGGTTGTTATAGACAAGGTATTTATATTAAGAATGAGAAAAATAGTTTTGAAAATGGAATAAGTAAAATAGTTATGTCTTGAAAATGAAAATTTGCATTGAAAATGAGAAATTCGTCCATTCATTCGTGGTGTGACTATTGAATGTCTTCACTTTCTGCAGAACTCTTATCAAATTGGAAGGTGAAACCGTTCATGTTGGTTTAGGTTCTTTACATGTTCTTGACTGCGTTTTGAATTTGGCATTGACGTTTGAACTTTGAAGTTCACCTTGTCCACATTATAATTAGGTTTCAAACACTGAGCTGATGGAAGAACGAATAAAATGTTTTCCCAATTTTGGAGTACGACGAGAATGGAGTGCTGATGAATGGCCAAAACTCAAAAAATTCGCTCACCGAATTTCACATTTAAAAGGAAACATCAAATAAAAAAACAGAGAAAAGGTCCTTTCATCATCACTGGGCGCATTCCCAGCATCTTCCACAGGCCGAGAAGGATCTGTGGACCTCTTTCAGAAGGTCAGAGGAATCCTTGGAAGACGCTGACTCCGATTCATTTCCTCTCTCTTCCTCCATGATTGTATCCAAGTTATTAGATATTCTCCGTCTGGTGACTCTTATGATTTTTGCTGGGGCCACCTCTGTGACGAAGGTGTACTTGGGAATGCAGGTCTTGGCCATTCCTTTTTTCTTCACCCGAATAGAAACTGGCAAGAGCAGGATCCCAGGACTTATAAAACTAGAAAACCCCCTCAGAAAGCTGAAAATGGAAGACAAGAATAGAATCCCTGAGAGGAGAAGGTTGAGGGAGAAACGAGAAATAGACAAGCAAGTCCACTGAAGTGCATGGGATTTATAGGAGGACAGCTTCTCTTACGGCTGTCCTTCCTAATGAAGGACTTCAAAAGACTTCGACTGCACTCGAGCCCTTGCTTTTCGTATTGAATGCTGGAAATGGGGCATTTTAAAAGCTGAGAACGTGAGCAGTGGGCGTGGTGGATCGTCATAGGGCTACGTGGCTGCCTTAACTTCCGTGGACTGCATATCTTCTGAGATGGGGTTGGTGGCTGTCAATTCTGTTTTTGTCTCCCCTCCGGTACAACCTGGCTAACAATTGCATCCACATATTAACGTGGAAAGAAATAGCATGGTCGTTTTCATTTCCTTGGGATAAGATAACCAAGTTTTTAAGGTTTCGGGAAGTTGATGGGAATGATTTAATGTACAGAGGATAACTATTAGAAACAGAAGGGGCAAAAAAAAAAAAAAGCTTTTAAAAGTAACTGTTTGAATAGATGCAAATGGTGAGAACGGAATAAATATGATGATAGTAAAGTTATAGAAACTAAAAAGATAAAATAAAATGATCCAAATATGTAGGTAAAAATAAAAAGTAATAATTAAGTAAATAGTATTTTTTGACTTTTCTATTATCCCTTACTTCATTCTACTTGCAGAATAATGAAGGTAAGTATAAATAATAATAAGGAACCTAAAAGTGTTAAGGATTTAAAATAAAAATTTCCATCCGTCTCCTCATTCCCAAAAAATTCCATCAACTTTGATACGCAGGAATGCAAAATTGTTTGTGTACGCCTCGTGTGCATTATTCTGAGTAATTTCTTTAAGTTGAACGTGTCGAGGGCTTGTTTAGAATCATCTTATCGAAGGAATGAGTTAAGATTTTTCATCCTCAAAAATTTTATTTTAATTCTTAATATTTCTTTTTTGATTCCCTATGTTATTATCTTTTTGATAACACTATATTATTCTTATCCTCATATAATCTCTCATTTTTTAGCATATAACAATTTTTCTTTTTCTATCTCTATTACTATTTTTCTTCTACAGTACAATGTGTCAATATACAATAACTTTTCATCATCTAATTTTTTCATTTAAAACCAATTTTATTGAATTAATTCTGTGGCTATAGACCTAGTTATAAAGTACTTTCATATCATCTTTTAAATTTTTTCCTAAACACTTATGCCCAAAAATATTAATTAAATATTGTATAACTTAAAAATATTGTGGGATCTCTGTCATCATTTAGATGCTCACATGGCTAAGACGAGCGTATGTATATGTAGAGTAATGTAAGTTAGAAATTCAGAATTTAAATGTTAGGAGGAGTACACCTTCCTCAAATGCCTGGTTGTCCAAGATTGATGATGCAATTAAAAAAATTACGCATTGAAGCTTGATACGTAGTAATAGGAAAGCAATATCAATAGGCCCCTACACATGCGGCTACTTAAGAGCCGAGCTGACCAGTAGAGCTATAAAATACTTGGATACGTATCATATGCCATGTCAGAGCTACACATGTGGTCCATTTTTTAAATGGATTCCTCCACGTGTATGAGCACTAACCTTGAAGCATTTTCTTGAGCTTTGCCACACGTGCATGCACGCAACTCAATCTTAGGGATAATATTTCTTTTCTTTTCGTGTACTTGTCCAATTCTCATCCAACCCATTGTCACTTATTGCCACAGGCCCACATTACAGCTGTTGTATTCGATTTTCATATAGAAATGACTTGGGGTCTAACCATGGATCGAATCAAGAAGTTTGCCCCATTGATTTATGCTTGTTGCAACTTTCAAGAGGAATATAATTGTAACTTAGGAATTATGCTGGTTGTGGGGAAAAGGATAATGGTAAAAGGAAGGGATAATAAGAAAGTTCTTCTTGTACTCTTTTTTTTTTTTTTTTCTTTTGGTACATGTTATCTTCTCATTGTATGGATAGTTGCATGTAATTAATTAAAAAGTAAGATAGTTTTATAAAAAAAATTAAAAAATAGAATAGTTGTGGACAATGAAAAGTTTTAAATTAAAAAAATTTAGTTTGAATTTTTTTTATTTAAACCAACATACCCCATATATATATATATATATGGGAGCTGTTCCGATGCAGCGTCACTGCACCGGAACAGCCGTGCAGTGGCCCCAAAACGGAGCCCACATGATCATGAAATCATGATTTACTCCACCCATTGTATTTAGAATAATGTATTCTATTATCATACCAATTTTCATCCCAATCAGATATGTATATGGGCCCCATCTGAAAATGGTACAAATCCAATGTAATAAAATAGTTTAATGTAAATAACAACTTTAAAGTATCTGATTGGGATGAAAATTGGTATGGTTTTAGAATACATTATTCTAAATACAATGGGTGGAGTAGATCATGATTTCATGATCATGTGGGTCCCGTTTTGGGGCCACTGCACGGCTGTTCCGGTGCAGTGACGCTGCACGGGAACAGATCCCTATATATATATATATATAGACACACACACGGGCTCCATTTAAAACATGTGTATGTACATTTGCCACACGTGCATGTGGGTTTCCGCATTACATTTACATATATGTAATTGTTACAATTTAAAATAAGCTTTTTATTTTTAAAATTTTAAAAATATAATATAAAATCAAAAATAACAAATTGCATAAATAAAATGTTTATGCTTGGAAACAAAAAAGTCTGTGCGACCGTGTCTACACTGAAGCTCACCACACGCGGGGCGCAGTGGATCGGTGCTCATCATTTATTGATTCCTCTATATACGACACAGCGAATCCTCCTCTGCCAATTGAAGTGGCATATTCCTTCTTGCCTTTGAGAATAATCTGTAGATATATGCTTGCCTTTTCCCAAAGGACGACTTGCTTGTATTTTTTTAATATCTGCCTTGAGCTCGATGCATTTACCTCCACATCTTTATACAAATTTTTGAGTTTGGAAAATCATCTTGACTTATGATCGAACTTGGTTAATGCGCAAGGATCTCTGTTTCGCTTTTAAGTCTTATCAAGGTCGTTGCAGCTGGGCTGCTCTCATTTAATTCGTTCTTCCTTCATGTATTCAGCTGATATTCGTAAGAAACGGGTTTCTACCGGTTTCTCCTAATCAGCCATTTTGAGAAATGTTCGATCATCAAAATCAGAAAAAAACTCATATTTGGATGACCCAGTAACTAACATAAGTGGGTATAAAGCATTAAGGTTGGAAGGTCTGGCTTCAAAGTTGGTAGAGACCTCATTATCACTACCTTGAAATATACTTCCATCAAGTATGTGATCATTTAAGGTCAGTAACTAACAAAAAAACCCAGCGCAAGAGAAAACGTCCAGCCTTTTATTATTTCTTAAGAAAACTTCCTTTTTAATTACAAAAATAAGGACCATTTGTCATTCATATGGATTATATCTATAAATTTTCCAAAGACTTAATCAACATGTACATTTAACTTATTATGAGTATTTTTTAAGCTATAATTTTTTTTAATCTAAAATTTTTCGCTGTCTATAGTTATATTATTTTTTAATTATTTCTTCGTATTTGCCTGTACAAACGAATATACTTTTTAATTATTTTCACACCACTAACATATCTATTTTATTTTTATTCTTTTTATTCATCATCATTATCTCTATTATATCATATAATTTTTTTTATTTTGAAAACTTTTACACCAATTTTTTTTTATCACTTCCTGAACACACCTTATGAATCTTTTGGAAGATTAATCATCGATTTTAGTTGATAAATAATAACAACTTAATTCAAATAGAATAAAGAAACTAGTACAGCACCTTTGTGATAGCATCCCATGGAACCAACGAGCATTGGACTCCCACATAATGCGGGCTTGTTATTTGCTATTTTATGTGATGTAGAGATTTTGTAAATTTTCCCTCCAAAGTAGGATCATTTACTGAAAAATTCTTAGTTGTGAAAAGTGTTAGATTATACCATCAATTGCCGCGGTGCATAACATCAATCACGAATATAATAAAAATATTTTAATTAATATAACTGAAACAGATGATTAATTTATTAACGTTAATTGCATGCGGTCTCGATCAGCATCGTACAATTATCCCAATTCAAATTAAATGGCTAAAATCAAATTAAAGGCTCATTCCAGCAGCACTACTTTTTTTTTTTTGATGAAAAGGACACCCTATCCCCTCTCCTCTACATTGAAAGGGGAGGATGGGATAGGAGAGTCCAAGCAATTCAATGCCAAAAAATTATCTGTACACGGTTTTTCCAAAAGAATCTGGGGTGGATTATTCCACCACACGTGAGAATCCACACCCGATAAAGAAACAAAATCAGCTAAGGCATGGGCAACACCGTTCCCATGTCTTAACACATGAAGAAGAGAGAAAAATGGGGAGGAAGAGAGTAAAGCTTTGATATCTGCGATGATTGCCCCAACCGACGAACGGATAGGCACATCCTGCAAGACATAGTGGACCAGAAGTAGAGAGTCTGTTTCGAACTGCACTTTCCCCAACTTTAAAAGAACCGCCCATTTTATACCCAAAAGAAGCGCAGTTGCTTCCCTGTAAAGGGGTCTGAAATTGCCGCTACGCCTCCAACCTTTAGCTCCAACAAAGCTTCCATTGGAATCCCGAAGAATGGCAGCACACCCCATAGCTTGCGTGTCATCATGCTTCCTTGCATCTACATTTAATTTGAAATATCCCCCGGGAGGTTTTGTCCATCTAACCACAAGGGGTCTATCCATTAGCCCGTCCAAAATGAGAGATGATACCCTTTTGCATTGCTCAAGATAGTCGTTGCACCATTCGATGATACTGCTGTATGTTGGCTGAACCCCCTCCGCCCTTAGCTTGTTACGCATGAACCACACTCGCCAGCAGAAGGTAATAAAGAGAGCAAGTTTGCCCCGTCCATTAGAAGAGCATAATCCACAAAACGCTTCCTGTAGCAACACCCACAGCCGCCTCAATCCGCTCCCTAATCCACGTGTGCTCTGCTTCATTGATAAAGTGGCTGACCTTGACATCATCCGGAATGCCACGCGGGAGGGGTCCCACAATGGTCAGCCTGTCCTCTAACCATGCATCCTTAAAGAAATGGACCCGCTGACCATTACCAATGCTCCACCTACACCCATCCCGAATCATCTCCATAGCCTTCATAATGCTTTTCCAAGTAAAGGAATCAGAAGCTCTTGTTTGAGAATTCCAAATGTCACCATAGGGAAAGTATTTTGATTTAAGGACCCTGTAGCATAGAGAATGTGTTTGAGTAGTGAGGCGCCATACCTGCTTCCCAAGAAGCGCAATATTGAAGAAATGCAATTCCCTGAACCCCATACCACCCGATAGCTTGGATGTACACATATCCTTACAGGCTACCCAGCTCATTTTCCGTTTGTTCTCCTTCTCCCCCCACCAAAACATACTAATCATCCTGTTGATTTCATTGCAAAAAGATTCCGGAAGCATAAATATGTTCATCGAGTAAGTCGGAATTGCTTGGGCAACTGCTTTAATAAGAACCTCCTTCCCACCCCAGGATAGAAGTCTACCCTTCCATCCTTGAATTTTGTTCCAGATACGTTGTTTAAGGCCCTGAAACATTTGGTTTTTTGCCCGACCGAGCCAGGCCGGAAGCCCCAAATAGTAATCCAAGTTCTGACCCATAGTTCCAATCAGCTGGGTAATTTCGCTCCGCACCATGCTTCGAACATTTGGACTAAAAAATACGGCAATCTTGTCAACATTAACCACTTGTCCCGAAGCCTCCGCATAGAGTTGGAGAGTTTCCAGAAGATTCTGGACCTCCCTCCTCTCTGCCCTAGTAAATACAATGGCATCATCCGCAAAGAGCAAATGAGTGACAGGCGGTCCCCTTGGATTAAGTTTGATACCATTAATTTTCCCTCCCGTGGCCGCTCTAGAAATGAGGGCAGACAGCCCCTCAACACATAATATGAAGAGATAAGGGGATAACGGATCACCTTGTCGTAACCCCCGCTGAAGTTTAAAGTATCTAGACTTGAAACCATTCACTTTAACTCTGTATTTGACCGTTGAGATGCAGCCCATAATCCATCTAATCCACACCGGATCAAAGTTCATAGCTTCCATAATCTGCTGTAAGAAGGCCCACTCTACCCGGTCGTACGCCTTGGACATATCAAGTTTGATGGTCATCCCATGCTTTGCTCCTTTTTTGCGCCTCCGCAAAGAATGGATGACTTCGTATGCTACCAACATGTTATCCGAAATTCCAGCAGCACTACTTATGTAGTGCATGGGTAGAAAATATCTCCTCCGGATATTTGATCAGAAATTTACGTGTCTTAAATATTATCACATTTTTCAAAAATTAAATATTTATTAAATCCTTATCTGCTCTTGCGAACTGTTCTCGGCCGCGGAACTCTTTTTTTTTTTTTTTTTTTTCCTGATCCGTCATCTTCTGGCACGACTGACATTTCTAGTCCTGTCAAAAAGATGAGGTTGGCAAAGCCTGGATCATGTCATTTCTCCATCCCAAATTTATAATTCATATACGAAAGGGTCCCTCCATATCAGATGATCTAGACCGTTGATACGGTTCCGTCCAATTACCATCTCTCTTCTCGCTTTGGAGGAATGGATAATTCCAGGGCTGTTTGTATCCCTTTTCTTTCATTCATTCAACGGTCTGGATTAACCCATTTTCATGCGAAGGTCGTGGATTGGTCATGCGGCCACGTGAAAATGGAGTTACACTCGCCGTGCATGGTACAATCCCGCGAACCGACATATCCCGGATGGGCCCCACTTGCGTACGTTCACATCATCTTAGCTTCTTATCCATGGCACAGACAGACACAAACACGCGCTCCTTTTCAAAAGTCTGCTTTTGTCGAGCTCCGGCTTTCTTCACATCCGCCAACCACCGCACGAAAATGTTCTAACATTTTTGCCGGCCTCTAAATCCAGACCGTCCAACTATTTTCGTTAGGTAACTGTTGTGTGCATCCGGATTAATACTGAGATTTTCCACATATATCGCCCCATAGAAATATTTTCAAAGGTCTGGATTTTAAAAATAGGAATTTTTGCATATGTGCTTCTAGGGTTTATCTAACATTGCATCTCAGAATTTGAATTTACCTAAATTGCAAATATGTTTATATAATTTATATAAAATTATAAGCATGTCTCTTATAATTAAGAGAGTATGACTCGGGTCGGTTCGATTTAGATAGCGATCGACCATACTTAATGTCTACCATACTATACTCACTATTCCAATTTATAATATTTTCTAATATTATAAACATATTTTCTATTTCATTATTTTATAAATATTTATATATTATTATTATTTTAGACTTTTCAATTATGGTTATAACATTTGCAAGAATTGCAAGTGTATTCTTAGCTTATACAACATTATCATCATATAGTATAAAATTCTAACGACATTTTAATAGAAAAGACAAGCTTGCAATTTTATGCAAACTTTATAAGTATATTTAAAATTTTTGTAAATTTAAAAACTCAAATGCTATATTCATGAAATTTTGTAATCGTATTTAAAAAGTATTAGTGCAGCAGTCGCCGATTAGTATTAGTACAGCAAGAAATGGGTCGGCGGATTAAATTTTCGGATTTGTCACTAGGATAATACCACAAGTTGCACCCGGCTACTCACTTTTTTTTTATTTTACAGTACGCATAAATCTGTTAAAACTTTTGGTGTCATTTGCAGATACACGTGGAAAGTTTGCTTGATATTACATTTGTATCCTTCAATTTGCAACTCGCTCAAACTTTTATATCAAATTTAATAGAAATATATTTAAAATAATTTTATTTACAATGCAAAAAAAAATTCGAATAAGATAAATTTTATAAAATTACGTTGGTAAATCCTAAACAAAACATTTCAATTTTTACGAAGAGCAGGAAATATTTCTAATGAATCGCTACCCTTATATTTAGCTTAAGTATATGTAATATTATTATTACTACCTTGGTTTGAAAATTATAAGTTAGTAGTATTTAATCTAAATTGAAAAATTACTACAATAGATATTAACAAATGTAACCATCTTTTGGAAACATATAAATAAAAATTGGTTGCACATATATTAATTTAGATGCAAATACCTATTTAGCTAAAAATACCATGCGCACGTAGTAAATTTAATACAACCAATTATTATATTACTTATAACCAAATATAATATTGCTTGTAGTCAATTATATTTGGCTATAAATAACTATGCTTATTTAACCATAAATAATATTAAATTTCGCTGGTTATAGTTGAACGAAAGTAAACTTGAAATTTGGCAGAAAAAGGTGACTCATTTAATTGAATTCTGATTAAAGGTATGTTTTGTGAAATGATAAAATTTTTGAAATGGAAGAAAATAATATAATATAATAGGAGTAATAACGAAAAGTAAAAAGAATAAAGTTAAAATAGATAGGTTAGTTGTATGGATATAAATGTGTAGAAATGATTAAAAAGTAGGATGATTGTATAAGAAAATGTGAATAAATAATTAAAAAATAACATAATTATGGAAAGTAAAAAAAATTTAATTGAAAAACTTTGGTTTGAAATGTTTTAGCCTTTGTCAATCTCCATTCAATAAGAAACCAATCTACTCACCAACCCGACAGTAATCCTGCCAATCCAACATTTTAAAATATTTCTTCAACTAATTTTTAATTAGTATTTATATAATGTATTTAACTAATATTATAATCAAATGCATTAATAACCCTCACATCATGAAGGAAATTTTTTGTAAAACACCCTTACTCTAGGAGAAAATCTATAAATATCCCCGCTTTAGAGGAGAATTGTAAAAATCTTCATACCAAGGGAAATTATAAAGTACCTATCCATCAGTGGGCTGTCTGCTAGCCACCCAGGTTATTACACGGGAAAATGCCCCACCCCCATGGCATTGCTTTAACTATTTGAATTGTACTGTGTACGCTGCTAATGTACCGTTGGTTTTTTGTTGCTGTTGTTGTTTTTCTTTGGTATATATATAAGAATGCACGCAGGCACCTTTATGATGTTGTAAAAACACAGACTTGGATACCGCATGCTCAATTTCAGATCTGCACCTGAAAAATGGCATCCTAACAAACAATAATTTTTGACAGGACTGTAAAAGGTTTCGCTTGTGCTTAAATGAAATGCATCACGAAGAGTAAATCTCTAAAATAAGCCTATCATACAAATAACCTCCTGAACTTGGAAATATGAGAACATACAAAAAAAAATTGTTTCTGGTGTATTATAAATTAGGTGAACGGATTTATGCGTTCGATGTGGTGTGAATTGTTGCAGATATATGTATAGCAAGGAAGATGGCTTTGGCATTCACCCTTTCGCAAGAGAAATGAGTCACTTGGCGTAAAGGACGTCATGCTGGGGTAAAAAAAGAAAAGAACAAGGGGAAAAATCCATCCACAAAGTGCCAACCCGAGCATTTAATGCAAAAGGGTGGCAGAATGGCACATGGACCAGCTAGATCGGCCTTGTCCACAATTTCCACAATCGCTTTTTTTTTTTTTTTTTTTTTGATGGAAAACAACGACTTTATATAATGATATAACAAAGCACGAAAATGCCACCACAGTAGCTGCAGGTCTTGAATTCCCACATGAACTATTGCTTGTGTCATGGCCCATGGGAGGGGACGACTGGGGATTGGAAGCTGAAGTTCATGCGTGTAGCAGTTAATTCACCTACAAGTATACTTTTGCAAATGTAAGGAAGTACAAAAATGCATGTCCTCAGCGTCCGTGATTGAGAATACTTCATTAATGGTCGCGCAAGTGATCTGACCGTATCATTTTCTTTGATTTTCATTGACGTACGATTCTATGAAATTCAATCCGACCAATGGTTTTATATAACATTCTCTACATTAATGTCTGTTTAACAAGATAGTAAAAAATTAACATAAAAAACTAGATACTAAAAATCATTATGACTATCAAACGAGCGGCGCAGAACAAAGCTTTCGTTCCCACTGCTGCGTGTTCGAATCCCCAGTTGGGGATTTTGAACCAAATTTTCAGTGGGGGCATGTGGTCCTCCTTATTTGGTTGGGAGCCGGTGGTCTCCCTTGTTAATATTTGAGAGCTTGTTGTCTTCTTTTAGAAACATTGTTAAAATTGTCTTAGAGTTTTGAATGTGATACGGATTGAGATATGTTGTAAATATACTTCAATCAAAAAAAGTCATTATGACTATGCCAGTGCGCCCGTGGCGTGCTGATAACAGCATCTGCTGGCCAGTGAGAGGGAGTGGAATCGAATCTCACGAGATGCTGTTTTGGGAGCAATCTGTTTCCCAATTTAGATGAGAGCAATGTTGTCTTCCTTATAAACTGTAAGATGATTTAAATGTAATAGAAATTAAGATGCTTGTAAATACCAACAAATCAATAGAAGAAATTGGGATGTCTGTAAATACCTATAAATAAAAAAAAATCATTATGAACATAGCCTAATTGTTCACATCCTAGTATGCTGTATGTGATTGAAGGTTCTAACCATGAAAGTAGCGTGGTATCCATGTATTGTAATTTAAAGAAAAAATGCTCAAAATCATTTTCATTGAGGGTTCTCTATGATTATAAGGAGTATTATTTTCAGCAACAAATTTTGCGACAAATTTCGTTACTATTGCTCTGTTGCACGTGCGTTAGGCCAACAGGGTCACAACAAATTCGTTGTGGAAGCATACAACATAAAGGCATAGCAGTAATAATTTTAGAATTTTGTTTCTGAAGCTTAAATGCAACGGCACAACAGTAATGAAAGTAGCGACTATTTTTTTCGTAACGTTATATGGGATTTTGCGTCGGTACTTACAATTTTAGGCGAAAATGAATGCAAGTTAAGACTTTTGTAAATTTTGCGTTTGCATTTACAAGGTTTGTTTAAAATTACAAATGTACCTACAAACACTAAATCTTTTTTGAAAATAATAAAAATATCCTCATAAACAATAAAATGAAAAAATAGTAAAAATATTAATGTGAGGAATATTTGTAAAAAAAAATTATATTTTAAAATATTGTAAAAATACAAAAAATGCCTTTAAATGTTTAAAAGTTTTTTTTACAAATATTCCTCATTTCCAAATATATATTTAATTTCATAAATATTTTTAAAAATAAAAATTTTACTATTTTAATGGAATTGTCTTATTTTTATTTTATTATTTATAAGTTAATTTTTCATCATTTTTAAAGGGTTTAGGATTTGTAGATATGCTTACATTTTTAGACAAATTTCATAGATATTATGCAAAATTTTGCAGTAACAGTGACATACCTGCAATTTCACTCAAACCTTGCACGTATAAATGATTCGTTTAATCTTTTGATTTGAGCTCATTATGAAAATTAGATTATCCGTTATTATCCATTAATATTTTGATACATATCACTCAAACTAAGTTTCATCTAATACTCATTGTTATCCATTAAAGTTAATATCAATGTATTAAAATTATTTAATTATTATGTGAATTTTAAGTTTTCAAAGAGATATATCTCGCCACTGGGCATTTGCCCCGGTGGTCGGGAATGAGACAATTGTGCCATCCGTCTCCGCTTTGAAACCTACAAAGTGTAGGTATATAGTATGTCTTCCTAGTAATTAGGGTATTTATACAGTTGCCTACCTACAGTGGGGTTATTTACAGATTTCTTTACAAGTGTGACAGTTGTAAAAAGGTCTTATTTTTGGGCGCATATACCTATTTTTTTATTTTTTTTGAAATTTTTTTCATGAACTTGTTAAATGCCACTGATTTTAAAAAATTCAAAATAAATATCTAAAAATCTCCAAAAACGGTAAAAATTTATACACATATTAAATACACTTACATTAACATTCTGTACAAAAAAATTCAAAAAAAAATTAAAAAAAGGTAAAATACACCCATAAGCATTAAGGCTCGCTCCCGAGTGCATTGAACCAGAACTCCTTATTTATAATATCATATATTACAATTCTTATAATACCCAATCAAAAAAAAAGGGGATATATATCCTGTTCAATATTACAGTGCAATTAAATTTTTAAAGGGTGACCTGCTAATGAGGGCATCTCAACGTCACCATTTGTAATTTTCTTGCAACCCAAAGGCTACCGCCATAACACCAAGTCTATATAAATCCCAGGCGTGTGGCCGGCGTCTCCCCGTGCATGCTCTTTCTCTCCTTAGTTAGCCCTTCCATGAAACTAGCTGATTATCAGCTCATCTGGGGCTCCAGCCTGCAATAATGGCGGGATTTCGAGTAGCCATCGTCCTGATGCCAGCTGCGCCACCTCCTCCGGCAAGCTCGAGCTGCAGCAACATCAGCATCAGGACTAGGACGTCTTACAAGACTCCTTACAGCGCGACGGCACCGCCCAGATTTGTATGCGTTGCAAGGCGCAGCATCATAATCACCTTGGCAACCATCTACGAAGAAGACGCTGCTAGCGTGGAATCGCTAGAAAATCCTTCCCCACCAATCCCACCTTCCCCACCATCTTCACCGTTGGATTCTAAGAGAATTTCACTCATGCAACATGGTCATGAGCAGGAGTGCATGGGCCGTACGTTAGGTACTGCTACGTGCGTCCTTCGTACGAAAAGCTAGGTGTAAAATCGTCCATGCAGTTTTTTTTCCTGGGCCATGGTCATACCCTGCCGTAGTTATTATTACTAGTCTCAGCTCTTCCAAATTTTAACTTGGCGTGCACATCATGCATGCAGATGCAGTTGTCTTCTTTGAATCATGTGCTTCAAACGTGTACTCGTGGTTTTTCGTTGTTTCTTGTTTTGTTATGTAATTGTCACATGCTGCAGCTATTTATATCTTATTATATAGCAAGTAGTAGCGAATGTTTTGGAGTCTTTGATCCAAGGCGAAGAATTCTTCTTAATTGCTGTTTCAGAATAAGAGCTTGAGTATTCTTGAGTTGTTTTCTGAATCTATAATTTGGAGGAGATGTTCTATCCTAAAGAGGAACTTTGCTAAATCCGCTAGAAGGATAGTAGGAATCTATCCTCTAGTTGCTGACTCTGCCTGTATTAGAAACCCAATAAATATTTTGAGAATTACATCCAAGAAAAATGATGAAAAACTAGGATATATGGTTTGTAGGTGATTTGTAGAATACTAAAGATAATGTTTTATGGAAGACATGATTTGTACACATAAGACGGCTATCATGGACATCTAAACATGCACACAAGATTAACTAGACCAGCAAGCGTGCCCCATGGATTAGGAGAAGAAGAACAGTTTGCTCGCGCGAATAAGTCACAACTATCCGCACAAGTTACATATTCGTGCGCGTTAGCTGACCGAGTAACCATCGTTGCTCCCACCAATTGCCCACTGGAATTGCATGTCTCTTGCCCGTCGAAGCTGCATCCAAAGCTAATACCAGCGCAGCTTTCACGATTAAGCTAAGGTAGCTCACGTGGATATGGCATGTTTATCCACATCAACTACACTTACTCCAGTGAGTTGCACTGAGGCCTATAAATAGAGAAGTTGGGATAGGCAAACAACCCATCCTACCATCAAGCTTTTTTTCTCCCTGCTCTTGCCTTACCACTCTTTTTCTTCATTTCATATTCTCTCTCTCTCTCTCTCTCTCTCTCTCTCTCTCTCTCTCTCTCTCTCTCTCTCTCTCTCTCACCTTTCCATCATTCTTAAGTCATTTCATCACCTATCCATGTCATTATACGGTCGAAATTGCCAAACTCATCTAGTTTCCATGATTTGAGAAAGCAGATCATGATAAATCCTAGTCTTTACTTTGACAAGAGTTTTCGTGATTAAATTCATACTCACACTTCACCTTATTGACTGAGGTGTACATAATAAGTGGAACCCCACTAGTTGACGGTGACAAAAGAACGGGCATAGTTTTTTTTTTTTTTTTTTTCTGTTTGATAAAGAACGGGCATAGTTTGGCAAAGATAAACTGTATAACATCAGGTTTGTTATAAGAAACTCTCTCCAAGATGAGATTAAGATCCTACCAGATCCGTCTTAATCTGTGAACTTGGGATCTGAAACACCTCAATCTTAAGCGATCTTGCACTTTGAAAAGATCTGAGGATATATATTAGGGAATTGGATGCTCCATTCCCCGTAAGTCATATAGTTACTTCACCCATCTTATCTCATACATAACTTCTACCACCAACAAGGAAACTTCTTCTTCAAGCCACTACTATTACTTTATCTCTTAGAGTCATGCAATATTCACAATACATCTTGCACCCTTTATCATCTACGACAAGGATACAACAACCTCTGCCTTTGCAAGTCCTTCACTATCTCCCTGACCTCTCTCCTCGGGTTAGTACTTAGTATAAGTTGATGAATCTTCATTGCCTATGGTACAACCTTCAAAGGTTGATCATAAGTGGTGCTTGACCAACGGGTTGGGTAGCCTTAGAATTCTTATAAGTTGTATCTCTTAGTTAAGAGATCCTTTTGTAAGCCATATCTTTTTTTTTTTTTTTTTTTGAGAATTTGTAAGCCATATCTCTTAGTTACACAACCTCTCTGTCAGTCATCTACAAGAAATTTGATTTTTATGCAATTGTTACAAAAGGTTAAATTTTGGCTTCTAACGCTGAAAGGATTTTATTCTTCGCAACGGGATTAGAATTCAAAAAATTGGTCAATATGATTATTGATATCCCTTATCAACGGAACATCAGTACCTATATATATTGGTTGTTGATGTTGCTGTTGTTGAAAATAAAAAATGTTGTAATTTAAAAACTTTTTAAAAATATTTGGCTGCAAATGTTTGTAGATTGCATGCTTAGGCAATTCAAAACAGTAATTTGGTTGCAAATTCTTCCTAGCCAACGTGGCTCACATCATAAAAATGAAATCGATTTTTTCTAATCTATCTTTATCAATGTCGCACGTGCACATTTCCATTGTTGGTCGTGTTCAGGTCGCTCATCTCGTTGTTGAAAATAAAAGCCGTTGCAATTTAATGGTTGCAAATGTTTTGCTTTGTAGATAATAGAGGAATGTTCCAATGCATTGAAATTTCAATTTATTAGGCTGAAAAACTTATTTTTAAATTTTTTTTTTATAAGACTGTTAATATAGGTATATTTATTTTATAAATCAAGTTTCACTGTTTTCAGAGATACATATATATATTTTGTTGATTTTTTAAAATAGTGTTGTTTTAGTCATTTTTAAATTACTAAAATATCCTTATTCTTAAAAAATTAAAAATACATATACATCTCCAAAAATAATAAAACCTAATACGTAATTTAAGTACACCTAAATTAATAGTTTTAAAAAAAATTTAAAAATGAATTTTATACCCTGATGCACCGAAAAGTTTGTCAAATGAAAACACAAATAAAAGCGGTAATTTAGGGGGTGTTTGGCAATGACAAAAACTTTTCACCTAAAACTTTTCAATCTAAAACTTGTCATTCTCTACAACTTTTCTATTTTTTAATTATTTTTTTACATCTTCCAACACAAACCACCCTACTTTTCAATCATTTCTACACAATTACCTATACAACTAACCTATCTATTTTAACTTTATCCTCTTTACTCCTCATCATTACCCCTATCATATCACATCATTTGACAATTTTTATTCTTCAAAACTTTTCACCAAAAGTTTTATTCATTCCCAAACACACCCTTAGTTGCAAATTCTCAAGATGTGGTGTGTGATGGGAAAGTGATGGGATGGGATGGGATGGGAATATATCCAAAAAAAAATGTTTACATTTCTAATACGTGACAATCTAAAATTTTTTTTGTTTTTGATACTACTTTTTTATTTCCAATATAATTTCTCACATCCCATTGCACAACAATATCTTCTTTCTCAATATCATCATCCCATCCTACCGTACTAAAATATGCACCAGATTTTTTTTTTTTTTATCAAGGTCGCATGTGCACATTGCCATCGTTGTTGGTCTGTAGCTGTGATACAGTACTGTTTGCATTTATGGTGAAGGCGAACCAACAAACAAAGAACAGATCGGTGCTCGTATTGAGTCTGGTGACTTACTGTTACCGCAAATATGGACCAGTATTGGTGTTGCCATCATCCATATTGGAAAATCGGTTGCTGTTCCTCGCATATAGAATAATTAATTGCCACCGTACTCATATCACACTTGGACCAAATGCTTGTAGGACGCTGGCTCCCCCATCTCCATCTCTCTGTACGGGTACCAGGACGGTGGGCAGATGCCGGCATCTCATTTCTCTGGTCGAGTTCCTTACCACCTCTTCTCTCTCTCTTTTTTTTTTTTTTTCTTTTTTTTTTTTTTTATCAAAATGGTGGCATCGCACGTCGCACCTGACCATTTTATTTATCGCCTCCAAATACTTTGCTTTTAGCACTACATGTCCTCCCAATATCAGCCACAGGTTTACTAGTTGTCAGCACCAAAAAGAGGAGAGGCATCTGCTGCTGCATTTTGAATTATGCAAATTAACTACATTTACTGTTAGAGGAGAGCAGCCCATGTACGAGCACTTCTATAGCCTCATATACATGGCCGTCTGCTCCAACCGAATTGACAGGTCCGATGTATTTGTCTAAAAGTTAATATAGGAGTCCTTGAAGGTAGATGTAAAAGTGAGGATGTATTTGTCTAAAAATTAATATAGGAGTCCATGATGGCAGATGTAAAAGTGAGAATGAAAAAAAAAAAAAAAAAAAAAAAAAAAAAAGCCTTGTTTTATTATGTTTATTTTGGACGTTATGTGGATGGAGTTATGCACTGAAATAATAAACAAAGCATGTATTTCAAAAGTGAGGAAATTTTTGAATGAAATATTTTAGAAATAGAAACAAATGATGTAATATGATAGAGGTAATGATAAAGAGTAAATAAAATAAAGTTTTTTATTAGTAAAGAAAATAAAATTAAAATAAATCGATTAATTATATGAGCAGTTGCGTAGAGATAATTGAATAGTAAAATATAAAGAAATAATTTTTAAGGTAGTCGTGGAGAATCAAAAAATTTTATTTAAAAATTTTTTAATGTTGCCAAATATGATATTGATTATAATAGATGAGATAAATTTTCATTAAAGCATTAAAATATTAAAAATAGATAATGTTACATTAGAAAAGGTTTTTTTAAATATTTAAAAAGTGAAAAATAATATAATATAATATAATAAGAATAATAATTATGATAAAGAAAATAAATTAAAGTAGATAGATTAATTATATAAAAGCCAACGAGGCAACTATAACTCCTATTTCCGCCAACGTTGAGAACAAGAGTTCAAAAGTTGCTATAGGCATTTCATTGAGTTTTAGTAGGAGCGTCTGATGTGTACACCATAGGTTTCTACTAATATGGATATATACAGTTGTCCTTTCTCAGTGTTGAGTATTTATATGATGTCTTTCTAAGTATAAGAGTTGTGAATACGCTTGATTTATAATATCAAATGTCACATTGTGTATGATACTAAATAAAAAAGGTACATAAAAATTGCAAGAATATAAAAATAATGATAAAGTAGTTAATCAATAAAATGTCAAATCATACCAAAACAAATGTGAGTGGGAATTTTTTTTACTATACATGTTCCTAAATGGACCCTAACTAATTTTTTAAAAAATCAAACTATCCAGAATTTATCACTAATAAATACAGATTAATATCGAGTCAATAGTCCATGCTCATAAAAATTTATAAAGCACTTGATAAGACAAAACCAGACTAGTTGTAAACTTCTAATCACTGTTGTCAGAAATGGACCGTAATCAAACCGGTTCCATGCGTTCAATCAGTTGCATTAATAAAAATCTAACAGTCATCTTGCGGCCCTGGATAACGGAACGATTCCACTTCTGTTTGCTATTTTTGTACCACAAAATGTTCCTAGTTGTCTGTTGCCTGGCAAGTTTATAAAGACTTTTATTCTTTCCATCTGTGTAAAATCTTAGGTCACCACGTCATTAAAAAATAAAATTGAGTGAGTAAGAATCTGAATAGTCATTGTTTGAATTTTAAATGTCGCTACATATCCACCAAGCCCAGCCAACCTTATGTTTTAGACATACCCAACGACATAACGTAAATAATGAGCCATACTTCTTTCGTTTTTATTTTAATATTTATCTTCCACAAAAGACATAAGTTTTTTCTACTTATATTTTTTAAGATAATTAGTTATAAAAGTTATAAATACACTTTATTTATATATAAGCTAAAACAAAATGGATATAGGAGAATTACCCATGAATATTTATTAATATGTACTTAAATAAAAACAGTTATATATTTTTAGCATCATAAACATGTAATCTCAACATCATCAGTTGAAACCAATTTGCTAAACTAGTTAAACCAATTCGCATTAGACCAATCCCTTTGCCAATTCCATCACCGGTTCAGTTATAGCAAACATTAGAGGAAAGCAACACAACCATCCTACTCAATCATGCAACTGGAATTTGGAACAGCGCATTGCATTTACTTGAATAACAGAGTTTTTCAAGTCATTTTTTAAAGTCTATACTATAAAATGTAATGACACTGACAAGTGAGTATTTATCTGCCACTGCCTTCAGCGATGAAATTTTCAGGCAGCGAGAGCTAATAACTCACTAAATTATTGTAGTTCTAATAAAACAAGAGAACATCATGCTAAGATCTTCTCTTCCATAGATTAGTTTAAAAGGCATATCACACAGGAGAATACACAAGCCGACTGCCACCCAAAAAATCCAAGGAAATCCAGGACAATTGGCATGACAAAAAAGAATGTGTAACGCTACACCTGTGTTTAGCCTACAGACAAGCTGATACGAATCACATGCGGGAGATGAGAAGGGGCACAGACACATTGGCATACTCTTCTCCCATTACAGGGTGGAATAGGTCAAGCTCACCATACCGCTCCAATACACGCATCCTGCAGTCTTCAGCAGCCATTAGACCTGTCGAGAAGGCACCATGCACAGTTCCTGGATAGGTCACACTTGTAGCCTCCCCAGCAAAGAAGAGATTATCAACAGGGATCCTCAGCTTTTCATACAGATCATGGGGCTTGCCAACAGAATCATAGCTGTAGGAGCCGCGTGAATCCACATCTGATCCCCAGTGAGATACAACAAATTGAATCTGTAAAGAAAAACAGATTAGCTGAGATTGATGGTGTAAGTGAAACTACGGCCGCCCAAAAAACTAAAGATCCCCGGATCACAGTTCCCCCTCAACACCAAACAACCAAACAACCAAAAAAACAACTAAAGATGATTGGGCCAATGCAAATGAACCATAGCCAACCTCGTATTAATACCCCACACCAGAAGGACATGTAGAAACATTTTCAAAGCTTCAAAGAAGATGGTGTGCATACAAAACATAAAATAAAACAAAACTAACCACCCAAGATGAGAATGATCATCTACTAAGACAAAAACTTGGAAAACAATCTGGGGAACTTATCACAGCTTGGACAGCAGAGTAGCTGGTGTTAATCTACATCAGTGAAGGGTTCAGGATTTATAGTTGCATGGACCCCAATGCATGTGATGAACTAGGAATAGTCCTGCAATAGTCCAGCCACCAAATTCTTACCATTGTTTTGCATAACAAAAGCCTCAAAGAAATAGCATAGCTGTAAACAAAGTTTCCCCCCACCCTGCCCCCCGGTTTTTTTTTTTAGTCCTAAGAAACACCCCAGAAAACAAATGCATTTAAATGGTGGAAAATAGCATTGCTTGAAGCATACAATTGTTAAAACCACAGAAATGTACAAGCAAAGGATAAGCAGTTTACCGGTTCAGAAGCTTCAGGTAGCATACGCTTTAGTTGCAAAAATGCAAATTTGGCAGCAGCCTCATCAGACATCTTCTCGATGTCATGAGCAAGACGTCCTGCAGGCATGTAAACAAGGACGGGGTTGCCAGTTGCCTTGTGAAGGTTTAGGAAATAGCTACAGTCATAAGTTGTAGGAGCAACTATTCCTAGGAATTCAACATTAGGCCAGAAGACCTTGTCAAAGTGCAGTGCTATCTTGTTCTCTGTTCCAACACCAAGGTCTTGAATGGCTGCTTCCTTCCACTCAGGGAGTTTTGGCTCAAACGTTATAGCATTGGACTTCAGAACACCAAGGGGAACTGCTATCACAGCAGCATCTGCTGTGAATGTCATGCCATTCTCAACAGTTACCTTAACTCCATTATGGCGGCGAACTATTTTTGTAACCCTGACAGCATTGACCAGGATAAGAGAAATATTCAAATATCATATTGGTAACGAGGGGCAAACAATCTAATCAGAAAAAAAAAAAAAAAAAAAAAAGAGGGGGGCAAACAATATGGCTGTAGTAATTGATTGACAGATCTTTACCTGTGACCTAGACGGATGTCAAGTCCCTTGGCCAGAGTATTGATAACAGGGCGGTAACCCCGGACCATTAAACCATGACCACCGGAAAGTAGTTCTTCCTGCATTCCACATAACAAACTGAGAGTTTCAGAATACTATGAGGACAATATTCATCTGATAACCCAGGTCGAAATTTTAAAAAAAAAAAAAAAAATGCACTGAAGAGACCATTGGACAAAGCAACCTAGCTAGATAAGCTTAATTATTTGTTTGGAGCCATGTCCTGTTAAACTAGAAACGCTCTCCGGCATGTAGAATGTAGATCAGACAGAATTCAGTTGAAATAACTTTAATGATATAAGAAATCCATTCCCAAATATGATTTAGCGGTTGACCAGATTTTGTATTAACTCAAATGAAACCCTTTCAAGCCAAAGGATATACACTTCCTTCTGCCCAGTATGAATCATTTGGAAATAACTGCCATTTTGACTCAGGCCAAGGTATAAACATTAAGGCTGGTGCTACTCATTTCTGGAACAATGAAAATGATAATTTTACATTTTCCTAGCAACAACCATTAGGTTTTTGCTCCTAGATAAGCAGGAGACACATGCCTGGTCCCAACATCTGAGGGAGATCATTTCAGCATCTGTAGCAAACCAGCCTTCCATTCTACATAAATACCACTGGAGTACCTTGCGGGCAAGCCCTTCCTGCCTGTAAACAAAACTTTTTCTGAATTAGATTACTTTCACTGCTCAAAATAAAACAACAACATAGAATACAAAGTACATTCATTAAGTACCAACACTACAAGAAATTTAATTTTGTCACCAACGTTGTTGCAAAAATTTAAAATTTGTTACTATAAATGTCATTTTGTTACAAATAACTGGCAGCATATGCTCACTTGCAAAGAAATTATTTGCTTGGTTGCAAGTACTTTGTAGCTTATGTGCATTAACAACAAGAATTCCCTTACAAATGACCATTTGATGCAAACAATAAAATTTGTTGCTTACAATCATTGTATGCAATAAAATGTTCATTGAATTTAATAAAGATACTTTTTTGTTGCTAATGGTAATGGTTCGCTGCAAATAATTGGTGGCTGAAATTTAGTTTTATGTAGTGCATACCTTAGATCTGGACGCCTCTCCAGAACAATCGAGATCGCTTTACTTATAGACATGTCATCATCATGTTCCTCCCTTACTTTATTCGTCTGGAATCATCAAGTTGAACATGATTTAGCATACCATCAAAGCAAAATTAGAAATTCAGGATGCATAGTATATCTAGAATGAAAGCTGAGAAAAAACATGCCTCTTGGAGAATATTCTCGAATGCCTGACCAATCTTTTGTACCAGCTCTTGTGGGACTTGCTGCCCATCTGTATCAAAGAGTGCATAGCTGAAAACAAAATAATCAAAATTGGAAAAAAAAAATGTACGGTTGAGTTCATCATTTCCTTCAAGAAACAAGTTTATTGAATCAACATGCTATAGCAAGATCCATTAAAATTAAAGGAGATGACTGTTACAAAGACATCTTTGCTTAAACAAAACAAACAAATGAGATGAAATCCGCATTACAATGATCGTTTCTTCTTCAAACAGTACAAGACAACATAACACATAGCATGCGATGGAGCCTATGAAATGAACAGGAAAGAAGATGGCTCTTTTGTTTATGCAAGTTGATGTGCCAATGAATGATCCAACATTTTTGGGAATAAAGGATCAAAGTCCAAAGATATTATGTACAAAAGGTGATATTATTTCCTAAAACCAGCACAATTTCATACGAACATGCTGCAGCATAAAGGGCCAACCAGGTGCAGTGCTCCCACAAACAAACCATCAAGACATCAAGTGCACTACCCTGCAAATTTTGGAGGTTTTGGCTGGTTCCATGAAACTCCTAATGTGTGATACACCCATTTAGGAATGTCCATTAAATGTCAGTAGCATGAAGCAAGATGTCTATCTCCATGATGCGTAAGCTTCTAGATTTTTAGTTAAGACTCCATTAAGCCATATGAGATATGATAAAATTCCTCAATATTCCATAGGAACTTAGAAAAATGACAACTTAAATATCTTGTAACTTCATGTTAATCATAATTAAACTAAATTAATTGGAAAAATTAGCAAAATAATAAGCATATATAATGCGAAGAGAGCAAACTAGAAAGCTGTAAGTGTTTTTTTTTTTTTCGAAAAAAAAAAAAGAAGTATCCCTGACATGTGCTTACGTTTCATTGAAGTTGATGAAACAACAAGAGATTGTTAGTACAAAACTACAAACGAAAAAAAATATGAACTGCAACATCTGATAATATCATGAAAAAATAAATCAGTGAAAACAGCACATCATGCAGAGTGAGTACTGGATACGAAAAATTAGAGAAATACCTTTCTAAATCATGATCATACAACACAGAATTATCGCCGCTGGTACGGTAGAGTGGCAGTCCAAGTCTTCCAATCAGTGGTGCCAAAGGGTTCTCCTTACAGACCCCATGCAACCTGAAGCATCATTAATGTACAACCAAAAAGTAGCTTCCACAATAAATTATAATGAAATAGTATGGTTATTCCGTAATTGCATTATTCAACAGAAAGTAAGTAGCAAAACAATGACCATAAGCATGTACCATGATGCCCCCATGTCAACAGGAAAGCCAAATGAGTAATCAGTATACACACGGCCACCAATCCTATCTCTTGATTCAAGCAGGACTACCTGCGAGTGAAGTTTACTATCAGACAAAGATTTGGCATGGACAGAACAATAATAGATTTTGGAAAAGTAGAAGGAAATGTTTCAAAAAAGGATGCAGTGTTACCTGAAACGAGGCATCATGGAGAGCACGAGCAGCTGCAATGCCAGCAAAACCAGCACCAATGACGATGACAGAAGGAGAGAGGGATCGCCTTCTCTCAACTTCTGAAAAGCAAGAAGCTACAGAACATGCAATCATTGTTCAGTTCCTTCAGTAAGCATCAGTTTCAGGTACATCAACAAAAGACTAATGTAGATATTGTCTTAAATAAAGCTAAAATATTTACTCGAGCATTACATCAGGAGGTGAATCAAACTACTTGATGCCAAAGCTCTGGCAAGTAACAATACCAATCTCTCTACATGATCTTCTCTGACTACCTCAGAAAGAAAATCTCACAAGGCATAGAATCCACTAACATCCATTATTTATTTAAGTCGCAGAATCACCTTCCAAAATATAAAAGGTACCGTAATTGGACTATCAGTCTATCTTAAGAAATCTTAGAATAGTTTTCCAGTAATAAGTATACATGCACATGTTATTCATGACATATCTTTCAAAAAAATCCCAAAAAGGATGAAAATGAAAGATCACATGGCATTAATCTACAATGCTCCGCATGCCTCCACAATGACCAATTGACTCCCATGCATTTTCACATTTGATTTAATGTCGTACAGTGAACCATTCTCACACGTTACTACAAGACCATCTTCAAACATGTATCTACATCAAGGGTAATGGTATGAGAGGAAGTTGCAAGCTGAAAAGGAGGCATGCCAGAGATTGCAGGCAGATGCATAGGGTGAGAGCTGGGACCAGATCAAACACCTGGCAGGGTTGGAGGTTGAGCCGGCAGTTCAGTTGCAGCAGCCACCTGCTGTAACTGAATCATTTAGAAATTGAGAACTAAATGCGGTCGAGCACTGCAGCAATTATGTATTAAGCACATAGTAATAGGGAGAATTGCGAAATTCCAAATTTTCCTAATTCCTTTTCTTCCTCTCTTCCTTCTCATGTTTGCTTCCCTCCGTGTTCAGCAGAGCGAAGGGTGCGTCCTCGCATCAATTAGCAAGTTCATACCAGATAATTAACAGCCTACAAGTTTCAGCATGACTTCCGACTCTTGTATAAATTCTCATACTTGACTTCGTAAGTTCATCCTTATGCAGGCATGAACAGGCACACAGATGACGGAATCATATTTGCTACAGACCCAGTCCGCGACCACTACAACTAGATTTCTCCAACAACATATTGTCACCCAAAAGTGCAATTCCCCCATTACAAATCGAGACCCTCGAACCACCTATGTCACGATGTTGAGCAACAACGACGATGAAATGGAACCCCCAGGGACCCAGACGCAAGTCTCAACGAGTCTGTCTCTGGAAACGCCGAGCTCCGACTCAGCAGTAAAATGTAAGCAGTCGGTTCCGTCGCAAGTACGGCACCAGATGCCAGAGCAAGCCAGCCATGCGCAGCAGGTCAACACAGAGAAGGGGTCAGTGACTCAGAATCATGGGAGTCTAATCCAGCAAACCCGATTCATGACTCAGCAACAGCAAGCATGACTCTGTCAGAATCGAACCTGACTCGGTAGTATATATGAATCTTGAATCTTATACGAAAAAATGCAACGTCAGAGCACGCGTGCATATATGTATAAACGTGCATTAGCACGCAACTACCAGAGTCATCAAACCAACTTTCCAATCGACAATATTAAAGTGCATGCATGTGAAGTAATGCCCCCCACCATCAATTTCTGGAAAATTCCCAAAAAAAATGCTCTATGTATATGGAAAACGACAAAATCGATGATACACAACAGGGGGGAAAGCATAAATTTTAATTAAAATTAGCGCAATGAGCAAAAGAAAGAAAATCGAAAATTAGAAAGAAAGATGTGAATAGCAACCATTTTCATTGGCTGAAATTATAAAGCTTTCGACGGATTCAAACAAAATTTGGAGAGAAAAAAATCAAGTTTTGGGCCAAAAGGAAGGAAATTTCGCGCACCTGTCTTTAACTGACGGTCGATTGAGTTGCGAGACTCCATGCTGGCGACGTGGAACGATCCTTAACGTTGAGATCTTCTCGAAATTAAAAAGGGAGGGTGGTAGTTGAGGGGAGTAATGAAGGACAAAGATCAAGAGGCAGGTAATGAAATGGTTCGAATTCGAAGAAGAAAATCCTAGTTTGACGAAACAGCTCATGCGTATAAGCACAGCAGACGGATGGGGAGATTGAGATCGGGGGGAAATCTCACGGGCAATTGGCCGGAAACACGTCGACTCACCGTGAAGGAGCGAGCTTTCCCATAAAATTGGGGAAGCGCGGGTTTTTCCGCAACAGGGTTTTGGGATTTCAAGGTTCGCTGCTGCGTCTTTGGAAATCCAAAAGCTTGGCGAAGGCGAGAACACAGCGATCTGCTGCAAGAAGCTGGAATCGGTTCTTACTCTGTTCGCGAAGCCTTTGGGGCCCTCTTTATAGCAGTGGTGAATGGTGATGGTATTTTAGCAATTGCGTCGTGTTGCCGATCCACTTTCCTTTTTTGCCCTTACGACGTCGCCCGTGGCTTTTCCCCCGCAATATTCAGCCGGGGTTTCGATATTTTATTTATGTTGGGTTTGGAATTTAATAAAAATTTTAAAGAAAAAGATTTTTATGGAAAAAATTTTAAATGGGAGAAAATGATGTGATAATAATAGGGGTAATGATAAGAAGTAAATAAAATAAAATTAAAATAAATAGGTTAGTTGTATGGATAGTTGTATAAAAATGATTGAAATTTATGGTAATTATATAAGAATATGTAAAAAAATTTAAAAATATGGTAATTGTATAAAGGAAAAAGTTTTAGATTGAAAATTTTCATGTTAAAAAATTTTCGGGAAAAACAAACACCAAAATATTTTAAATTAAAATTTTTCAATTAAAAACTTTTAACTCTTTATAATTATTTTATTTTTAATTATTTTCTATTTCTTTTCATACAACTATTATGTTTTTCAATTGTTTTTACATAACTATTAATACAACTAATCTATCTATTTCAACTTTATTCTTTTTACTTCTTATCATTGTCTTTATCATCTCATATCATTTTCTCTCATTTAAAAAAAAATTACATTAAAATTTTTTCATTAAAAGTTTGATTACTTTCCAAACACTTCCTTGTATTTAAAATATATAAAATTTTCATTGTATGTATTGAAAATCATTCAGTCATGTTAATGTGTGTGGAAAGGGAGCTAGCAAGCAGAAAACAAAATCTATGAAAATATTGTAATATAATTGGGGTAAAGTAAGCAAAAAATATGTAGTCTTTAAAAAATAATTGAAATATAAAGGTAAAAATAAAAAATAAAATAATTAAGCAGTTGAGAAGTCAAATTATTTTTAGAAATTTGAAGGGGAGAGTTTCTTGCCTATTATTGTTTATAAACAGTGTCTCTTGAATAAATTTCTGATTTGTTTCTACGTAACCCCCTCTATTTTCAATATCTTAGTAATTTATGAAAAATCGACTCCATTTATTATATTTATCATTTTTTAGTGTCTTGAAAATCATTTCATTTGTCTAATGTCACTATGTTTAGGCTCCATCTACAAATATGTAAAATCAACATAATAAAATAGTTTAATGTTAAATATCAATTGCAAGGTTGTATTTTTTTAACAACTAAACCGTTTAAAATATTATTTTTATATAGATAAATAATTTTATAAATTATTATTACATTATAGTACATTAAATGAATCTAAGTATTTTTCATAATTTATACATTAATATGTATATATATTTTAACAAATATGACCCATGCGCATGCTTGATTTAAATAAAACTTAGTCAATTAGCTAGACAAATAATAGTAATATAATGAATAGATTGAATTTTTTTATTAATGGTCAAAATTTTAGATTGGAAAAGAGGCTATATAACTCTGGTTTTATGTAACTTCATTATATAGAAGTGAAACTCAATAAGTATATTTAAACAAAAAATTCGAAGAACTTAGATTTTTAAAAAAACTCAAAAAAGCAACAACTAATACGTAGTGTACTGTGTACAATCGATTGCATATTATTAGAGGACAAAAATTAAAGGATAATTACAATTTTGTAACTTTTATCTATCATTATTAATTTCGTATAAAATTTAAAATTTATGGTCTGTGGAAGCGTGTGCATGCATAAGAGGTATACATTGTACGTAAGCATGTGCACGTGCAAAAGTTGTAGAGTTCAAAATTCGATAAAAACATTAGCCTCCATCTTGAATGAAAACATTCGAAAATAACTAAATGAAGTAGGGAAAATAAATCGCCCTTTTCATGCGCCCGCATATGTAAAAAGATCCTTTTTATTTTCGAATTTTAAAATTATTAAATAAATTTAAAATATAATTTTGCGTATATGAACTCTTGATTTGAGCTAAAAATTTATATTTTTAAATTTTTAAATTAAGAAATAAAGTCCATCCACCCATGGGTTGTAAATAAGTACCCATTCCAAATTCTTGCACGCTTTGGCAGGTCGTGCATCGAGCACATGAACCATTGAAAACAAGAAAAAATAGCCAGAAGCATCTGTCGCCGATTTCACGTGCCTCCGACTCTCCGGTGGGAAGTCATGAAATCAGCAAATACTTACAGCAAAAATAGGGGAAATTTTCGTATGTTAATTAGTTGCTGATGGGCAGGTGGTATGTCATTTAAGGCTAAATAATTCATTAATATGAATAAGCTTGATCAACATCAAACTGCTGAACAGCACTTGGATTTGGAAATTAGCTTGTTTTTAAAATGATAGTAAATGGATTTTACTATAGTAGAAATTTTCACTGGGTGTGTTTGGTTGGAGATAAAAATTTTTAATGAAAAATTTTCAGGATGAAAATTGTCAAGTTGATAAAAAACGATATGATATGACAGGGATAATGACAATGTGTAAATAACATAAAGTTAAAATAGATAAATTAATTGTATAAGTAGTTATGTGAAAATGATTGAAAAGTATGGTTGTTTGTATAGGAAAATGTAAAATAAAAAAAAAATTAAAAAATATGATAGTTATAAAAAGTAAAAAATTTTATATTCAAAAATTTTAGTAGACAATTTTCGTATCCAATCAAATACATCCATCATTTGTTGAGGAATATATGGGCCTATTTATTACCATACCATCATATAGAAACAATCGAATTAGATTAAAATTTTAATTTTCAAATTACTTTTTTAGTTTAAAACATCTCATATGTTAATATATAATAATTATATTTTTGATATTCTCATTACTACTTTTCTCTCTCCTAACATGCTTTTTCATCTCTTAGTCCACGACAATATCTCTTATCTAATTTATTCGTCCAATGGAATGAGATTTAAATAAAGAATAATCATCAAGTATTCAAAAATAAAAAATGTATTAAGAACGAAGAAGATAATATTAAGAAGAAAAAGTATAATAGATAAATAGCATAAAGTTAAAATAGATAAATTAATTGTATAAGTAGTTATGTGAAAATGATTGAAAAGTATGGTTGTTTGTATAGAAAAATGTAAAATAAAAAAAAATAAAAAAATATGATAGTTATAAAAAGTAAAAAGTTTTATATTCAAAAATTTTAGTAGACAATTTTCGTATCCAATCAAACACATCCATAATTTGTTGAGGAATATATGGGCCTATTTATTATCATATCATCATATAGAAATAATCGAATTAGATTAAAATTTTAATTTTCAAATTACTTTTTTAGTTTAAAACATCTCATATGTTAATATATAATAATTATATTTTTGATATTCTCATTACTACTTTTTTCCTAACATGCTTTTTCATCTCTTAGTCTACCACAATATCTCTTATCTAATTTATTCGTCCAATGGAATGAGATTTATATGAAGAATAATCATCAAGTATTCAAAAATAAAAAATGCATGAAGAACGAAGAAAATAATATTAAGAAGAAAAAGTATAATAGATAAATAGCATAAAGTTAAAATAGATAAATTAATTGTATAAGTAGGTATGTGAAAATGATTGAAAAGTATGGTTGTTTGTATAGAAAAATGTAAAAAAATAAAAAATAAAAAATATGATAGTTATAAAATGTAAAAAGTTTTATATTCAAAAATTTTAGTAGACAATTTTCGTATCCAATCAAACACATTCATCATTTGTTGAGGAATATATGGGCCTATTTATTACCATACCATCACATAGAAATAATCGAATTAGATTAAATTTTTAATTTTCAAATTACTTTTTTAGTTTAAAACATCTCATATGTTAATATATAATAATTATATTTTTGATATTCTCATTACTACTTTTCTCTCTCCTAACATGCTTTTTCATCTCTTAGTCCACGACAATATCTCTTGTCTAATTTATTCGTCCAATGGAATGAGATTTATATGAAGAATAATCATCAAGTATTCAAAAATAAAAAATGCATGAAGAACGAAGAAGATAATATTAAGAAGAAAAAGTATAATAGATAAATAGTATAAAGTTAAAATAGATAAATTAATTGTATAAGTAGGTATCTGAAAATGATTGAAAAGTATGGTTGTTTGTATAGGAAAATGTAAAATAAAAAAAAAATTAAAAATATGATAGTTATAAAATGTAAAAAGTTTTATATTCAAAAATTTTAATAGACAATTTTCGTATCCAATCAAACACATTCATCATTTGTTGAGGAATATATGGGCCTATTTATTACCATACCATCAGATAGAAATAGTAGAATTAGATTAAAATTTTAATTTTCAAGTTACTTTTTTAGTTTAAAACATCTCATATGTTAATATATAATAATTATATTTTTGATATTCTCATTACTACTTTTCTCTCTCCTAACATGCTTTTCATCTCTTAGTCCACGACAATATCTCTTATCTAATTTATTCGTCCAATATAATGAGATTTATATGAAGAATAATCATCAAGTATTCAAAAATAAAAAATGCATGAAGAACGAAGAAGATAATATTAAGAAGAAAAAGTATAATAGATAAATAACATAAAGTTAAAATAGATAAATTAATTGTATAAGTAGTTATGTGAAAATGATTGAAAAGTATGGTTGTTTGTATAGAAAAATGTAAAATAAAATAAAAATTAAAAAATATGATAGTTATAAAAAGTAAAAAGTTTTATATTCAAAAATTTTAGTAGACAATTTTCGTATCCAATCAAACACATCCATCATTTGTTGAGGAATATATGGGCCTATTTATTACCATACCATCATATAGAAATAATAGAATTAGATTAAAATTTTAATTTTCAAATTACTTTTTTAGTTTAAAACATCTCATATGTTAATATATAATAATTATATTTTTGATATTCTCATTACTACTTTTCTCTCTCCTAACATGCTTTTTCATCTCTTAGTCCACGACAATATCTCTTATCTAATTTATTCGTCCAATGGAATGAGATTTATATGAAGAATAATCATCATGTATTCAAAAATAAAAAATGCATTAAGAACGAAGAAGATAATATTAAGAAGAAAAAGTATAATCATTTTATATTAAAAAAAATATTTCACACATTCAATCTAATTGAATGATGCCTTAAGATTCATTTGGTAATAGACAGAAGAAAAAAATTTCACCATTTTCTTAATTTCTTTACGTAACATGAAATCTTAACCACTTAATATTCTTTTGAATTATTATCTCTATTTTTAGACATTATTTCATAATTTTTATACAAATAATATATCTATTATTGTTGTTATTTTTACAATCTAAAATTTTCCACTTTTCATAATTATTTTTTAAAATTATTGTTTAACATTTTCATATACAACTATTATAAATTTCAGTCATCTTTATATAACTACTTGTACAATTAATTTATCTATCTTAACTTTATTTTATTTACTATTCATTATTACATTTATCATGTCACATCATTCATTCAAATTCAAAAACTTTTACATAAATAACTTTTATCTAAAAGTTATATCACTTTCCAAGCATACCTTAAAACTTATTACAGTTTGTAACTATCTAATTTTTCAAATTTTTTTATTATCCTCCTATGTAATTTCTTTATTTTTTAATTATTTTAAAACAACTACTCATACAATTAACATATATATTTTAGCTTTATTTTTTTTACTCCTTATCATTACCTCTATCATATAACATTATTTTTTCTGATTTTAAAAACTGTCAAATTAAAAAATTTTCTTCGAAAGTTATATCAATTCTCAAGCACATATTAAAAGAGTGTTTGTTTACCCCATAAATTTTCAAACATAAAATTATTCATTTTTCACGGCTACTATATTTTTAATTATTTTTTCATTTATTTTATTCAACTATCTTATTTTGCAATCCTTCTACACAACTACACATACATCTAACCTATCTATTTTAATTTTTATCATGTTATATCATTTTAACTTATTTCAAAAACTTTTATACTATAAATTTGTTATCAAAATTTTTTCATTTTCTAAACACACATTGAAAAGTTTTTGTAATTAACAAATATACCATGAAAATTTGTAATGGTTACCTGACACGCCATTAATAGTATTCATATCACATCACGTGACCATCATTTTTAAAAAAAATTATCCTTTCATTCTTTCCCCATTTTTCCTTGTCACTGAACAAACAAATTCTAAATATCTAGTAACTCTATTCTTTTCATGTCGTATATCAAAGTTACCGTACTTTATTGTTTTTTCATAGACTGTATTCCTCGTCTTTTCTAAGATTTACTATCTTCTTTTACGTGTGTTTTGTAATGACTAAAAAAGGTAAAATTAGAAAAAAAATTGGAAAAAATTTACAGGGTGATGAGATGAGAGCAATAATTAAAATGCAAAAAAAAAAAAAATTCCAAGATTAAAATGCAACTTTTATGTTCAAAATTCAAATAGATGTTAAAATATAAATATAAAATTGGTATGCAATTAGATCTAGATAAAGCTAAAAACAGCAACCTTGTTTTCTAAAACCGATCGGAAAATATATTTTTTAAAAGTATCTGTACGTGCATGCCTCGGGTCTTCCACCGTGCCAAAATTTGATAATTTTTTAGTTTACTTTATAGGGGTATGGATGGATGCGCAGGGGACACGTATTTATACACGGAATTTTTTAAAAAAAAAATAAAATAAAATATCATATATCTTGTCTTCCTAACATATGAATTCGTGGTTTTTTGTATTTTAGTCCTTCCAATTATATATATTTGCTTTTCAATGCACGAGTTTCACGCATTTGCTTTTTAAGCCTCGTAAGTTTTCCCTCTTTGTATTTTAGTTCTTGCCATTAATACAGATTAGAAATCATGGTATAAAAGGTATATACGTGAAACTCGTAAAATAAAAGGAAAATACGCATAGTTAAAAGGACTAAGATGCAAAAACCCCGAATCCAGTTAGAAGTCTGAAAGGGTATTCTCGTCATTGCAGCACACGTCGAAGCGGACGTCGTGCTCGCGGCTCAACAGCAAAACGCCACGGTCAAAAAGTACATCGCAGTTGTTGGTCAGTATTTATTATGACCGATTGCAATAATACTGCAAAAAGAAGGCCCTTCAGCAACGTAATCAAACGTCATGACAGGATTTTTAAATACTTGTACGGCCTGCATCGCAGCAGCTAGCCAGGTATGCTGTTGGCGGTCCACTTATATAATTATATGCAGATGACAGATCCCAAATGCTTGCTTAATCAAATAAATAGGGGGATCATTGGAAAATGAAGCAGACTTTTAACGCAACTAGAATTTGAAATTTTATAAAAATACGCACGCTTGGAGACGAACGATGCAACCAGGAATGAGACTCTCACCCTCTAGTGACGCAACCCCTCCTGTTCGTGCCCGCGGTCACAATCACACGATCGCAACCTCCCCCGGGCCCCAACGTATGGCGCCGGAACACAACTACAAGTCGCCTATAAACCTCCTGGACCGCGGAATTTGTTACATTTTAGATACTACGTCTATTTGGTAGGAGAAAAAAAAAATCACTAAACATTTACCTTCTTTTTAAACACTTTTCGATATTTTAAATATTTAGTATCATGCCTTCTTACTATTAGTTTTATATTTCAATTAGTTTTCGCATATTTTTGTGCATCTCATTTGTTTTATTATCATTATTATTTTTTATTCTGATCAGTACTCATATAGTCATATGACATGATATTGCCCTTTCACTTGTTTTAAAATTTTCACAAAACTTTTCCCACTTTTTAACCTAACAGCAAAGAGACGGTTGTGAGTTTGTGAATTTTCTTTTCAAACCTGAAGTTTTCATAATATTTGAAATCTTAAAAGTTTGATCTTTGTTGCACTTGGGGAATAAAATGCAATAAAAATCAAAATTATAGGATTTAAAACGTAAAGATCAAAACCTAAAAACAAAATCATAAAATAAAGGGGGTTTGGAATTGAAAAAAATTCAAAAAAAATCTCTGCCCCTCCAAAAAGATGAAAACGATTGAGTTGGAAAGAACAACAACCTGAATCACATTGAAATCACGCAGCGTCACACAACTTTCGTCTTCCACTCACCAATACGACGTTAAATTTCCATGTTCAAATGGATATTATTGTGCAGACAACTGCGGATTGGAGCATGAGTGCGTACATGTGCATCGATGCCAACATTAATTATGCGTATTTATACCCACAGAGTTGAGCTCGAGTGGGCGAGCACTTGCTTTAGTGCATACATGGATTTTCCAATGCCCAGAATACCATGCCAGGACTTGCGAAATGCAAACATTCCTCGAAAGCTAGTGCAACAAAAAAAATAAAAATAAAATTGTCCACTATGCGCGCCACATATCATCCCACCGTGATTTGTTTGGCCTGGACGTGGCACACATATAGCCATTAAAATAAGCAATATCATCAGCAATTAGCCGCTGGGATTGAAGCAGCAGATATAGTGGTCAGCATCAGCTGTCAAGGTTAAATCATGGACGACCTTGTCTTGAATATTATGATGCAGGATAGTGATTCTTTGCGTCCGGGCTAAGTCCCGCTGACTTCGTCCGCTGCCCGCACGCCGCACGCACGCCGCGCGAACGCCGTTGGATTGAGCGGGACGAACGACAGCCGCGCGATGGAAATTTTACTGCGAGGCCCCCGCGAAAAAGTCTTGCAGAATAATTCAAACAGGTCCCGCTCGATCTCCTCTGCGACCCATCTGCCAGCCTGTGAGGACGCTCGACCCATCTCCCAATCTCTCTCTCTCTCTCCCCTTGCAGTCGATCGCCGGCCCTCTCTCTCTCTCTCCCCCTGCAGTGGACGGCAGCTTCACCGGCCCTCTCTCTCTCTCCCCTTGCAGTCGACCTAAGCTTTGTCGGCCCTCTCTCTCTCCCCCTGCAGTGGACGGGAGCTCCGCCGGCCCTCTCTCTCCTCCCCCTTCCGTCAACAGCAGCTCCGCCGGCCCTCTCTCTCTCCCCCTGCCGTCGACAGCAGCTCCGCCGGCCCTCTCTCTCCTCCCCCTTCCGTCAACAGCAGCTCCGCCGGCCCTCTCTCTCTCCCCCTGCCGTCGACAGCAGCTCCGCCTGCCCTCGCTCTCTCCCCCTGCCGTTGACACCACCTCTGCCGGCCCCCTCTCTCTCCCTCTCCCCATTGTCGCCTCTCTCCTCTACGGCCTCTTTGCGCAGGCAATCGGCGGACCTCCCCCCTTCCAGGTTCTGGTCTTCGTTGCCTCTCTCCTCTCAGGCCTCTCCGCACCGGCAATCGGCGGAACTCCCTTCCAGGTTCAGCCAGATTCAGGTGAGATCTCTTCTCTCTCGATTTCTCCCTCCAAAATGCAAATGTCGTTGATGAAATGACCACTTGTGTACAACCATTTGGAATTTTGGAATTTTGGAATTGCATCTCCTCTTCCCAAAACCGCACTTCTTGATTCCATTCACTCCAGCCCCGAATCTCCAAGTGGTCCAAAATGCATTTGAAATTCCCGGCTAGTCCATGATAAGATTCTTAAGCCATATTTGGACTTCAAGATCCCCCACATTAGAATTAGCAGTTCCAGTTCTTTGTCTCGCAGAAACTGGATTTTAATATCTTGGCAATAAATGACTACGACAAACGAACTTCCATGACGTGCATTATAGTTTCTAAAATTGCAGTCCCAGCGAAAAAATGTATTTATGTTTTCTGATCAGCGAATTCAAAAAATAATGACAACAATAGCCAAAAAAAGAAAAAAACGGAGCCTTTTGTTAACTGTAAAAAAAAATAAGTCTTCCAAGTTATAATGATAATCAACAGTTGTACCAGTCATGCTTTTCTGATAGTTTTTTTTCTCTTTTTTCAACGGTATGACTTTGAATGCTTTATTTTTCATGTATTGTAGTTTGATTATATCATTGAAACCTTCTATTTCATTTGGAATTGTTGTTGTTACCAGAGTATTTGTCTTTATTAGTTATGGAAGAATACATGAGAACAGATGAAAATAACCAAGGTTTGATACAAAATGATTTCCGCACAATGATACCTGATCCAATGAATGCGGAAGTAGAAGCTTTTATTGGTGTCACATCAGTAGCTCATGTACCCGAAGATGAGGTAGCCTTTGAAGGGGGTTCAGTGAATGTGTCGGATGGGGAGGAAGCATCTACTGAAGAAGTCAACGTAGGTGGTATTCAGAATACAGACGGGTTGTTTATGGTTGAAGTTGCAAGGGAATTGAAACCAAAAGTTGGCATGGAGTTTCTGTCCCTAGAAGAAACTCTTAATTTTTATAACACTTATGCTTGGCATTGTGGGTTTAGTGTTAGAAAGGACAGCACTCGTAAGTTAAAGTCTGGGGCAATTGGTAGGCGTGTTTTAAGATGTTCTAAGGCTGGTTGGAATGAAAAAAAGGCAAGAAATCAAGATCCAAGCAAACAGAAGATTGCATTTATCAGCCGTTGCTCATGCCCTGCTAAGCTATATGTGAATTTAAATGTGGAAAAAAATTTATATTATGTGTCTCAATTTGTAGAGACACATAATCATGCACTTTGTACCCCTACAAAGACTCGTAAATTGCGATCATATAAGAAATTGACGGAGGGTGACCTAAGTATAATCTCGTCTTTAAAAACATCTGGAGTTGGAGTTGCGAGATCGATTGATTTTATGATGAAAGAAGCAGGCGGATCTTCTCACCTCCAATATTCAGCAAGGGACGCTAGGAATGCTCTGCGAAGAAAGCGTCAAATTATGTACGGGAATGACGCAAATACTCTACTGCACATGTTTCAAATAAAGAGCCGTGATGATAATCATTTCTCCTATGAAATCCAAGTTGATGAGGATATGAGATTCACCTCATGTTTTTGGATCGATGGAAAATCAAAAGAAGACTATATGGTATTCGGTGATGTTGTCTGTTTCGACACTACATACAAAACGAATGAGTATGATATGCCATTTGGTCCATTTGTTGGCGTCAATCACCACAAACAGACATGCTTATTTGGCGCAGGCTTACTTTTTGGGGAAACAATTGAAGATTTCAAGTGGTTATTTCAAACTTGGTTAGATGCAGTGGGTGGAGTTCATCCAAAAACAATTATTACAGATCAAGATGCAGCAATAGGAGCAGCAATAGCAACAGTATTTCCAAATACTAATCATTTATTATGTTTGTGGCATATTCATAAGAAATTGCCAGAGAAGCTTTCTCATATCATTCACCAACATCCTACATTTAAGACAAAATGGAACTACTGTTTGTTTGGTACCAACAGCGAGGAAGAATTTGAGAGCACTTGGCATGCAATGATAGAAGAGTTCGAATTGCACGAGAATTCGTGGTTGCGACATATGTATGAGATTCGCCAAATGTGGATTCCTACTTACACAAGAAAAGTATTCTCAGCTGGCATGAGAACCACACAACGAAGTGAGAGTATTAATGCTTTCTTTGATGGGTTTGTGTCGCGGAATTCAAATTTAATTGATTTTTCAAATGGCTATGACAGAGCACTTGAACGGAGGCGTGAGGCAGAGGCAGATGCTGAATTCAAGACTTTCTATGGCAATCCTGAGTTAAGAACTAAATTTAGCATTGAAAGTCATATGGCAAAGGTGTATACCCGTAATGTCTTCCTAGAATTCCAGCGAGAAATTGTTGAATGTGTGTATTATATTGCAGAGCAGGTCGAAGGTGAAGGGTCACTTCAACAGTGGCAAGTGTTCTTGCTAGAGGGGGAAGATGAGAGCAAGCGGAAGATCTTAACATGGAATGCAGAAGAAATGGTTGCCTCATGTCCATGCTTGAAATTTGAGTCGACTGGTATTGTCTGTCGGCATATTATCACATTGTTACGTTTCTTAAAGATGAAAATCATCCCTCCATATCATATATTACCACGGTGGACGCAAGATGCTAAATCTCAATTCAAACGACCATCCACAACCATGGACAAGAGAGGAACGCAGTCTCTTGCTGTTCGTAGTCACACATTATCCAAGTGGTGGTCTTACATAAGAAATGAAGCCTTGCATAACCTAGATGCATATGAAGTTATTAAAGAAACTATGGAGAAGATGATTGCTGCGCTTTCTGCAATGCCTAAGCCACCATGTCCAGAGATTGTTAGTAGGGATGAAACTGTAGACGGAAGGTGTCCAATCGTGGTATCAAGTGATAACTTTAACCTTATGACCCAGGTTGAAACTGCAAATTTTGCTAATGAAGCACATGGTGCTTATGGCACAATAGCTTCACAGAGTTCTCAGGCGTGCGAGATCTTGCCTGCACATGTTTCACTCACAAAAGGGAGATCTTCTAAACGCATAAAAGGACATTTAGAAGTCTCACGGGGCTCACGGGGTGGAACAAAATTTTGTCGAGGATGTAAAAAATTTGTTGTGGGTCATGACAAAAGGAATTGCCCCGCTTTCAAGGTTCCAAGTTTAACTGATGTGTCCACTTCGGTTGGTAATGATTCCATCACCTCTATTGGCCGAGGCCAAGGCCGAGGCCATGGTATATTTTCGTTCTCCA
The DNA here is from genome assembly GCA_030490835.1 of Annona cherimola. NCBI lineage: Eukaryota > Viridiplantae > Streptophyta > Magnoliopsida > Magnoliales > Annonaceae > Annona > Annona cherimola. The sequence goes on along the minus strand of CM059975.1, from coordinate 8,923,074 downwards.
CCTTTCATTATAGTTTTTCTCTTCGTTTGCATGTTACCTCTAATTGATAAGTTCAAGTATATATTGTATTGAATATTTTCTGCTTTTTGAAATGATAGGTGGGCATATGTGAAATGGCATCTTCGGGTATAAGAACTAGATCACGTGGAGGTAGGACTTGTGTTTGTTCTTGTGGTTTACCAGTTGTAGTGCTGACCTCCCATACCGTAAAAAATCCGGGTCGGCGATTTCTTCGATGCCCACAATATCGTGTAAGTCAAATATTTTCATTCTGTGTAGATTTCACTCTCGCATATATATAAGAACTGATTTTGCTAGTGTTTTTGTTTTGTAGGATGCTTCCCATGCTTGTAAGTTTTTTAGATGGGTTGATGACGATTTCCCACCAATAACTGAGATTGTTTCAAAGGATGATGTTTCGCTTAATGTCCAATCCCAAGACGAAGTCTCGGTGTTCAATCAAGAGCAGCTAGTGTTGGATATGGGAGACTTGATACGTTGTGTTGATGATATTAGGGAGCGTCATATGATGGAAATGCGTCAATTGAAACAGACTATAGAAACGAGAACCTTGGAGATGAGAGAAGCAAATGAAAGGAGGGACAAGAGAGAGATGGAGCTGGTTAAGAGCATCAAGAAAAATGAAGTCTTACTTGTTATGCTGTGTGGTCTTGTTCTTGTAATCGTTGTTTATTTATCAATGTGAAAAGGTCTCAAACTATTTCAATGAAGTTTTCTGTAATGAAATATATTAGTTGTTGAACTTGTTTTAATGAAATGGAAGTAGTCTTTTGCTACTTGATGCTTGAGATCAATGCAATGGAATCAAATCCGAAAGCTAACTGAAAGATTATAACAAAAAAAATTAATGGCATATATTAGTTGTTGAACTTGTTTTAATGAAATGAAAGTAGTCTTTTGCTACTTGTTGCTTGAGATCATGAAATCACCTCATGAAAGTTAACTGAAAGATTATAACAAAAAAAAAACACTATTGTCTTCTATTTTATTTGAAAGATAATTGAAAGATTATAAAAAAAAAAAGAAACAAGAAAATAGATCTACATTTCAAATTTATGATTCATGAACAATACAATTTTATTCATCATCTCAAAATTAGTGTTGTTGATGTAAACAATACAAATTTATTCAACAATACAAACAACCTTCTTATACATTGTTTTTTCTCTATTGTTACACATCTAAACATAATGGCAAAGGGACCATTCTTTGAATAACTCTCGGCCTCCGTCTATAAGCCTTACATGAGCAGTAGCTGCTAGTCCATGCACAACATAAGCTTTGATCATTGAGTTCATTGAGTTCCAAGACATTGTATCGTAGTCCTCCATGTCGTTGAAAATTTGCTCTGCAATACTGCCTATCATGCCCGAATCCCATCCTCATGATCAATGAATGGATAGCTGATCTTGCGCAAGTGTTGACAACGATTCACAAAGTGTACCAATCAAGACTACAATCATAGAAGAGAGGCAGACTGCCTACATTTTAGTACGTATATTTCTGCAAGGAAGCCAGACTGCAATCATAGAAGAGAGTGCAACTGCTGCAAATGTTTAAAACTTGCACCTACATAAAGAAAAATACCATCATTATCATCTGAAAATTGTAAACAGCTATAGAGGGCAACACATTTTGCAACTTAGAACAAACTACAGATCATATACTTTACATAAAATCGAGTCTACAAAAATGTGACATGAAATGACAACTTTCTCTCATATCTACTTCCAATTCAGAAATTAAATTTGAACTATCAAGAAGGACACTTCCAAGAAGGACACTTCGTTGCCAGCTTTGTCTTACCTCCACTCTTCTCCTAATGAAACTGGACAGCATGTACATTTCCCCTTTGGATAGACCCAATAAAATCTTCACCATAATTGCATGTTGATGAAATCCACTCCCTATTAGATTCGGACTGGAAACAACAAATAGTTTTTTTTATGAGAAAACAACAACAAATTGTTAGGTAGATACTACTGTACAAAATGATGCATGGTCGTCAAAATAAGTAATGATTTCTGTGTACTGGTAAGCATACAGGAATGGCACGGTATGAATGAACAAATTAGACATGCTTCCACTGAGGTCATCTAAAATTCCTGCATCTTTTTTTTATCTGAATAGCATTCCGCCCAATATGCAGCACTATGAAACCATTAGATGAGTCAAAATGTCTGACCACACCAGGCATTAGGCCAAGACCATTTACTGCAAAATCAAACAGAACTGTCAATGGGCATGCGAGAATCCCCCCAAAAACACAAAAAATTTGAAGGACAAGAGATGAGTTTTCTCTGCGACATTTCAGCGAACGGTTTCTCTGCGGCATTTGGTCGAACAGTTTCTGTGAGCATGTAATCATGCAGGTGCGATTCGACACTACGCTTTGGAGTAGTCTGACCAGAACCTGGAAGGGGGGAGGTCCGCCGATTGCCTGCGCAAAGAGGCCGTAGAGGAGAGAGGCGACAATGGGGAGAGGGAGAGAGAGGGGGCCGGCAGAGGTAGTGTCGACGGCAGGGGGGAGAGAGCGAGGGCAGGCGGAGCTGCTGTCGACGGCAGGGGGAGAGAGAGAGGGCCGGCGGAGCTGCTGTTGACGGAAGGGGGAGGAGAGAGAGGGCCGGCGGAGCTCCCGTCCACTGCAGGGGGAGAGAGAGAGGGCCGGCAAAGCTTCGGTCGACTGCAAGGGGAGAGAGAGAGAGGGCCGGTGAAGCTGCCGTCCACTGCAGGGGGAGAGAGAGAGAGGGCCGGCGATCGACTGCAAGGGGAGAGAGAGAGAGAGAGAGATTAGGAGATGGGTCGAGCGTCCTCACAGGCTGGCAGATGGGTCGCAGAGGAGATCGAGCGGGACCTGTTTGAATTATTCTGCGGGACTTTTTCGCGGGGGCCTCGCAGTAAAATTTCCATCGCGCGGCTGTCGTTCGTCCCGCTCAATCCAACGGCGTTCGCGGCGGCGTGCGTGCGGCGTGCGGGCAGCGGACGAAGTCAGCGGGACTTAGCCCGGACGCAGAGAATCACTATCCTATGATGCATGAGGTTCAATTTGGTGGCCACGGCCAAGTGGGTCGAAACCATTGTAATATTTTCCTATAATAATTTCATATTTCACGACTTGTGAATAAACATTCCAGTACTCCTGGACAAATGGACCGGTTAAAGACAGTTTGCACTTTGCACGGTCGCTGAGGCAAGCATGTCGCCCAACCGATCAACAATCCAGCTATGCCCGTTGCCGTCAAAATTTAATTAGACCTGATGGGAGTGGGATACAAAAATATCTTATTTTCCACTCGTTTCAAATACACAGCAAACCCCCTGTGTCCCATCTCCCGTCCTATCATCTTATCCCAATCACTGGAATCATTATACGTACGGATTCTGCTAGTGCTGGGAAAAAACATGGATCTCTCAATGTAGGAAATAATACTCGCGATCACTCGCAATAATACCCTGGTATGCTAGTGCAAATTTTATTTTTCCGATGGTAGGTATACTAGTGTAATTTGGATGCTATAATTTGTTACCTTCGTATCATGATGGATGGGGATGACAGCGCATGGGTGGGGCGAACGTGTGGATCGGTGGGGCAATTGCAGTTAGGTTGCTGACTGGGCATGAAAGGCTGGCATCGGTAGACACGGATTGATTGTCATAATATTGTAGATTGGAGGAGGTATCGTAGAGAATTAACATCCTTTTCCTAGTTTAGATTTTAGATAAGATGAAAATAGTATGAGAATTTTGGACGAAATTGTATTAAAAATGTGTAAAAGTGTATTGAGATTGAATAGAAGTGTACTTAGATTGGATAAATATTCATTGAGAAATGACAGATCACATCGCAGGATCATGACTCTTGTCCCCATCTTAAGATGATTCTAGCTGCGAATGTTTTATTAATAGTGTACACATGATATGAAATTTCTCATTCATAAAATAAATTTTAAAATTTTTAATACAATTTTTTTATTAAACATTATTACATTTTCATCCATTTCGGCGGCTTGAGTCCTTCGGATCGATGTCAGGGGATTGGATTGGTGCTGTTCTCTGTAGAGTGAATGGTTCGACGAATGGTTTTGGGCGGGAGAGAAGAGAAAGCTGTGCAAGTAAGGGCTGATATATCGGTCATCTACCATATCAACTATTCATCTGAGCGAAAATAAAAATAAGAGCTACCGAATATGGTTGCTGCTCGGAGACTGTACCACGGGGTCCACCGCACCGACTCTCCCTGGCTCCACCAGTCAAAACGCTTTTTTCGTGCGAAAAGAATGCTCCAGAAAGGCGTACGGCTTTTCATTTACCATCCACGTGTAACCGTTTTACTCGCTTCTCTTCCTTTATCTGACAAAAGTCAGACGTTCACGTCAAGCTATATAGCTGAATTCTGTCCTCGTTAACCGTACACGTGGCATGCTAAGAGTGATCCAAACCGTTAACATTGTGAGGCCTAACATACTGGAGCACTGAAGAAAATGACGGGAAAAAATCGATTCAGAAGACAGAATTGCAGAACAATTTCAGCATATTTTCCGACATAAATTGATAATTGGAATATCTCTTTCCTCAGATAATAATAGGGTTCCACCTATGTAGGATCATATCAGTGGAAATGGTACAATTTGCCATATTTTGGCATCTGATGCGCCATTTCAACTTTAGATTAGATGCGCGACGGTGCATGGCTTTTACAAAACAAGGCCAATGTTTGGTAATCCACCACATGGGGTGGGACGGGTGCCGCTTGTCGTTGGATCAATTTCTTGGGTGAGAACTGCTGTCTTCCATGGAACGATTTTTGGGCTTGGTTTGGAAAGAGATAAAAATTTTGTACGGTTAAAATTGTTAAATTAATAAAAAATAATAAGATATGACATAAATAATGATAATGTTTAGAGAGAATAAAGTTAAAATATATAGATTAATTGTATGGATAACTATATATAAATAATTAAAAAATAAAATAGTTATATAGAAAAATTTAAATAAATAATTTGACGTGGAGTAGTTACGGAGAAAGAAAAATTTTGAATTTGAATTTTTTTATTAAAAATAAACATGCTCTTAATATGCAATATTCTGATTTAGTAAATGTTTCTAATCTATTAATATGGACAGTTCAGATTTTATATAAACTTTGATAAATTGCGTTTTACGGGTAAGTTACGTAAGTACGCTTGTTCCTTTGTTTATCGCTTTCGTACCAAACGAGTCTGCGCCTGCGCTGTCGATGAGTAGTCGGCGGAAAAGCGTCGCCGCGTGCAGAACGCGTGACCGCGTGAGAGCCATCGTATATGAAAAGTCAGGCATTTGGAAATTGGGACGTCTCCGATTGCCCAGCGGTCGAGTTCTCGTGAGAATCGGAGGCATTGCTGCATCTGGTCGGATTGATTTGTTAAAGACGAATAGATGAGTTCATAGCATCCGCAGCATAATAATATTCTAACCTCTCTGGCATACAAACCTTGAAAATATTCTAACAATATTCTACGAATGGTCATTTGGAATAATAACTTCATCTGACAATTTTAAAGTTATTTTCTGGGAGACAGATTTTATTATTTTATTATTTTTAAAATTTCTTATATCATAATTTAGGGTGTGTTTGGTTGGAGGTAAAACTTTTGATGAAAAATTTTGGGATAGAAGTTGATAAATGGATATAAAATAATAAGATATAATATGAGTAATGATGAGAAGTAAAGAGAATAAAGTTAAAATAGATAGGTTAGTTGTAGAGATAGTTGTGTAGAAATGATTGAAAAGTATAGTAGTTTGTATAAAAAAATGTGAAAAAATAATTAAAAAATAAAATAGTCATGGAGAGTGAAAAGTTTTAGTTGACATATTTTGACTCCAAACAAACACACCCTTAGTCTAAATCGAGTATATATTTTTATAAATTCTCACTTAAAAGGTAAGCTCCTTTAATCCGGACTCCAAGTCCGGACCTCCTACACACATGACGAGGATTTTGTTAGATACTTTTATATTTGAATGTTAAGATTATTTAAAATTAAATAGATAATTTGAAGATGGTTAAATCAGGTTTCCGTCATCATTCAGATGGTCGCAAACAAAATGGTACCATTAATTCATTTTGTTGGTATTTGCATTGATGCACGGTAGAATAGATGATGTTAAGTAGGAGATCTGTACAAACGCATATTTCTTATTTTATATAAGATTTTTCACTTACATATTTGAAAATTTTATATAATGTATATTTAATTTTAAATTTTAGTAGTTTCGTATTTACCCTTAAATAATGTTAAATACTTATAACACATGAATTTCCAATCAAAGTGATTTTTGAAAATATAATTATATAAATATAGATTTATATTTTAAATGGTTTAAACGAAAAATTTTCTTGAATTTAATTCATTCTCAGCGGAACAAAATTGTCTCAGTTGCCTAACAAAAGCCAACAGAGCATAACACAGTTGGCACAAGCTGTGGGAGCTATCCTTGGCTCTCAACTGCTCTGAATTTTTTTTTTTTTGATATTTTATATATATATCATTACATCCTTATATTACAATAAAGGACCTTCACACACAATTTTTTCTAAACCCTCGTCACAAAGCAGAAATTATAAACCTCCACGATGGGAGGAAATTTTAACGAGTCTTGATCCAGTGCATCCAAGTGCAAAAATTTATTTTTAATATATTTTTAAAATTTTTTATAAAACTTTTAATCTATGTATATTTAATATGTATATTAATTTCTATAATTTTGGAGACTTTTAGATATATTTTTTGATTTTTTTAAAAATATGTGGCATTTTTACAATTTACGAATTACGAAAAATGCAATTGATTTTTAAAAATGTTAAAAATTTAAAAATCTTCACCAATAGTAAAAATTGATACACATGCAATCCGTGCATAAAATCCAAAATTGCAGTTTCAACGAGAGAGTCATATAGCAAAAAACGAATGACAGCCACACGCGCAAGGAGCCACCTACGACTTTGGGCCGTGGTACTCATGAAAAAAGCCAACCTCATATCCCAACGACTGGGCTTGGCTTTTACCTTTACGAATTTGTCAGCTGCGCATCTTGTTAATTTGCTATTGCCTGGTTCCCCGAGCGATTCGTTACCGAACGGTACTGTAAGAATTGAACATCCCTCCTGTAATAGTACAAGCTCCCATAGCAATGATATATTATACACAGGAGTAATGTTTCAATAGTGCAAAAACCTGTTTTTTAATCTATTTTATTGAATTTTTTTATAAGACTGTCAACCTAAGTGTAATCTACTAACCAAATTTTATAATTTTCGGAGATGTGTATATACATTTTTATTTTTTAAAATAGAGGAGGTTTAGTCATTTTTAAAGGACTAAAATACTCTTATTTTTAAAAAAATTTAAAATATATTTATACATTTTCAAAAATAGTAAAGCTTAATACATAAGTTAAATACACCTAAATTAACAGTTTTATAAAAATATTTTCAAAAAAATTATATTAAAAAAATAGGATTTTGCACATCAGAATGCATTCAACATTACTCGAAATATAGATGTCGTGTTGTCTCCGCAAATAGTTCTCTAAGTTTGCATATTAATATTTTTAACATGTGCTTTTGATATTTGTGAATATAACTTTCAAGGTTTTCTGGTTGCGCAAGAATCACCTTAGGTACAAACAGCGTCAAAAAAAAAAAAAAAAACCTGCTTGTATTTAAAATACCCCATGTGATTAACTAAAATGTGAAGTAACCAGTGTTCCAGATTTTTTTTTATTTAGTAATTGTTCAATGAAAACCTTTTCCTATATAACTTTTTTCATTTTTAATCTATTGATGATTAACGAAAAATTCACTCAATCTATTGTATCTAAGATCAATTTATATTATCATAGAAACCTTTTTATTTGCTTAGCATTATTATGGATGACCCTTACCTATAAATGTATAAAATCAATGAAATAAAATAGTTTAATACTAAATATCAATTTTAAAGTTGAATATTTATACCATCAAAATCAAATAAAATGATTTAATGCTAAATATCAATTTTAAAATGGTATTTTGATTATCCTAACCATATAAAATATTGTTGCTACATGAATAAAATGGTTTTGTAAAATACTATTATATTATAATATATATGTAAATGAATTTAAGAATTTTTCTTAATTTATACATGAATATATATATATATATTTGAGCAAATATGGTCATGTACATATTTTGATTTAGATTTTCTAACTTAACAAATAATGTCAAATGAAATAAATGTATCAAAATTTGCGACAATTATCAAGATCTAAAAAACGATGGGCTTATATAGAATTTTTTTTCTTTTTTTAATCAAGGGCTAATATAGAAGTTTACTTCTTTATTATGCTTGCATTAGGCGTAAGCTCTAGAATCACATCATACTAATTTCTCATCCGAACATTCATCTAAATTAATTTAATTCTTTTGGGGTTTGGTTTAAGAAGCTTTGAAATAACTTTCCTGACTAATGGACGGTAATTTGGGTACGGAGAGCTCCATCCCTTGTGTCCCGGCATAGCTCTTTCTAGAGAAGATGTAATTAACTGACCTTCTTAAAGAAGTCCGCATATGCACTAACATTTTGCACCACTAGAGCACCAAAGCATATACATCTTCCCCCCACATAAATGAGTGAGCGTGCTAACCCCTTTGTTTAACCGGTTTATAAATGGATTCTAACCTAGTAACCTAATTATCCGTTTAAGCTAAATAAACTAAATAGGGACCTGACAAGTTGTATAATGATTTATTTGGCCTGCATAACCCGACATATAAACTTTGTGTTCCAGCTTTAAATTTTTTTTTTTATTGGTCAAGCTTTGAAAATTGATGCAATAGAAGTTATTGTCATTTGTTAGTTTTTTTATTGAAATATTAAGATTTGTACAAAAATATACTGCTACTTACAGTTAGTGTGGATATATATAAGCAATTAATATTTTTCTATCATCCAGGTTTCTAGTTTTGATTTATTTCATGTAGTTTCAATAAATTAATTTGTTCAGATAACTTGTTAACAACCTATTTATAGAATTCGCTATTAATTTTTTTTTTTGATTGGTCAAGCTTTTAAAATTGATGCAATAGAAATTATTGTTATTTGTTAGTTTTTTTAATTGAAATATTAAGATTTGCACCAATAATATACTGCTACTTACAATTATCGTCTATATGTATATATACTTACAGTTATCGTCTATATGTATATATAGGGTGCGTTTGGCAATTAACAAAAAAATGTCAAGTCAATTTAAAACTTTTCACTCTCTACAACTATCATATTTTTTAATTATTTTTTCACATTTTCCTATACTACCACCATACTTTTCAATAATTTCTACACAACTATCCACACAACTAACCTATCTATTTTAACTTTATTCTCTTTACTACTCATCATTATCTTTATCATATCACATCATTTAACAACTTTTATTCTCCAAAACTTTTCATCAAAAGTTTTATTCATTACCAAACACACCCATAAGCAATTAACATTTTTCTATTAAGATGTTGGATTTTCTTACCACTTTGACATTTCCCCTCGCTTCTTGGGCTAGATTTGTGTCATTTTATGTACTTTCAAGGTGTGTAATTAATATTGAAAATAGGTCAATTCTATCTCAAAACGACTAGCGAAATTAAAAAGTCTATTTCCATATATACATATAAACCCGGACTTCTTCAACCTCTTAAAGACGTGAGATTTTCTCACCACTTTAACAACCGTACCTTCATTCGGAATCCGCCAACTGACAATTGCTGCCAATTTTCCTCAAGATATCTACAAAATTCGTTAGGCATCACTTCATCTTCCTCGAATTCGATGAAAACTCCGCAAATCCAGCATTGAATGGCCACTATTAGCAAAACCCTCCACCTGCTACTGAAAAATAGCAAAAACTCGCACAAGATCTGCTGCCGCGCGAGCCACTATTGCTGAAGAAGAAGAATCCACCAGTAACAAGCCTCTTTCAAAACACTGTCTTTTAATCCAATGTCAGTCTTCATCAATTGACAACGTCTCTCTTGACTGGTATAACCCACTATCGTCGTCTATTTTTTCATGCGTGATCCCTCTGTTAAGCTCCATCAAATTTAGCAAAAATCATTTCACACCGTGGTTGCCAATAACTCTAATTTCAATTCTGGGCATTTTTGCCTAGTGAAATATAAGGTCCGTTTGTTTGATAAAAAAAAAAAGGTCTTTTTGGTAATTGAAAGTAAGAAAATGGAATTTTTTTTAATTTTTTTTAAAGTAATATAATATAACAGAAGTAAAAAATAAAAAATAAAAACTAGCATCGATTGAGTGAGAAAATAATTGAAACATAGAGGAAAAATTAAAAAAAATAGAGTATTTAAAGTAGTTAAAGAGGTTAAATCACACGAAAGAAAGAATATGTGCTGATTTTTTAATTTCCACTTTACATTGCCAAACGTTTTCATAAACTCCACGTTTTTAACAAGCTTTATGCCGAAATTCATTTTTTGCATAACCTAAAATCTTTAAGAGTTATAAAATTCAAATCAAAGGTCAAAAGTTCAATTCGACAAACTTAAAGATTTAGTGTGTGTTTGGAAAATAATAAAATTTTTGATGCAAATTTTTTGTATGAAAGTTTTAGAAATAATATAAAAAATACGACATAATAAGGGTAATGATGAGGAGTAAAGAGAATAAATTTGAAATGGATAGATTAGTTGTATTGGTAGCTGTGGAAAAATGATTAAAAAGTAGTTAGTTATATGAAAAAGTGAATAAATAATTAGAAATAAAGTAAAATTGAAGAGTGAAAACTTATATGGTTATACAAGCACACCTTTAATTTTTAAAATAAGCCGCACATGGCCATGAAACAGACGAGAGTAGAAATTAACAAGAGGGCTTTTCCAAAATTTGAATTGGATTTGGGTTGAACTCGGACAAATGATTGGAGTTGAGAGTTTTAATTATGGAAATTTTTTTGTTTTGAATAAACATATATTTAATTTATATCTACCATAATAAAAACATGTAATAGATTTGTTTTCAACATTTGAAAAGGAAAAGAAATGAAACATGTAAGTTGGAAGATAAGGAATAAAGTAAATACATAAAGAAAATTATTAAATGGTTCTTATACAAATCTAGATAACATTCATGGGCGGCAAGTTAGAATTAGGGATGCAACTTGACTAGGGTATCACCGACTCGATCCTAAATTGGGTAGAATAAGGTAGAAAATTTTACCCATGAGTGTATGTAAGGTAGAAATTATTAACTAACCCCTTAAATAGGATAAGGGTAGAGTACACATGCTGGGTACTCAGAACCAATCTAAACGGGTACTTACATAGGTACCATAATAGGTAAATAACTATAAATATATATATATATATATAAATATATAATAGTTTCTGTCTCTCATTCACTAATAAATTATTATTGGTTTGGTTTTATTTTTTATTTTTTTTATAAATTGTATAGGGTTTGTATTTGTAATGACAGATGATCATAGCATAAATGTGAATAATGATATTAATGTGATTATTAATATGGATAACAAGGCTACAAAGAATGTGAAAATAGATGTAAAAAATAAGAAAATAAAATTATTTATAAATTGTAAAGTCTAAAATATAAATAAGTATTGCTTTATATTATTTAAAAAACATAAAAAATATTTTTTTCACTTCTCATCATTAACTATTGTAGAAACTAATTTAGAACCAGAACCAACCTTCTAGGTAATGTATATGATAAAGTATAATAGAAAAGTAAGATAAACTTTTTGAAAATAAAGTATTCGGACCCAACCAACACCCCAGGCAGAACCCACAAATGAGCTAGAGTACCGGACTAGATCCCGAACGTGTTCGTGCCAGATCGGTTATAAAAGCACACTAACTGGAATAAAATTTGTCATATGCAATTTTACTTGCGGAAAAAAAGTACATTTGACTGAAAATAGTAGTAAATGTAACTAAAGCAAGCACGTTTGCAGCCTAACCCTTAATGGTATTCTCAGGCAAACAAAATCCTTGCATATAATGTTATATGCAGCCAAAATATGTAATAATTTGTTTAAAAAATGGCTACATTTGTTCAAATGCAATGGCCTATGTATAATCAAATATGCAACTAATTTGTTTATTGTATTTTTATTTATGTTAAAATGACATCAAACTTATATTATATGTAGTTAAAGTGATCATAGCGTTTTAAATTAAATTCGTTATCGTGGTGTCCGTGAGATCAGAAAGCAAGCGAATGTGATTAATGTGTGGTGGAGGGCAGAAATTCTGTTCTTAAATTCCGGAGCTCTGACGCCCACTTGGAGAGTATGAACCTCTCAAATTTTAAATCAGATGTAAGCAAACCGGCACTTAATGCTAAATATTAATTTTAAAATTATATTTTCAATAATAAAATAGTCTAAAACATCATTACTATGTAGATAAATAATTTTATAAGATATTAATACATTCTAATATATATGTGAATAAATCTAAGTATTTTTTATAATTTCTACGTGAATGTACATATTTATTTAGTCATATAGAAGCTAAACTCATCCAAATATAAGGGTAGGCCTTTTTTTTTTTATCAAGAATGCAAGAGTAAACTTAGTTCTACGTTATGGATATAAGATTTTTTTCCATAAAACCTCACCTATTTTAATCCAAATTCTTCAAATAGGGGATAGAGAAAGAACATTGAAGAAACAATGAAACTAAGTGTGCAACTTGGTACTAGGTCTGTTTGAACCTGCCCGATCCGGTTTTAAAACTAATTTTGTATTTTTTTTTAAAGATCTTTTCAAATTAAACCTTGTTTCAATCTGAATTTACATCAACCCTTACCAAAATCCAACCTGATCTAAACTCGATATTTCTCCTCATTTATTAAAATAATTATATTAATTTGTGCATTAAATATTTTAGCTATAATTACAATAACATTTCTTTCATGTAATTATAAACTAATTAAACTATAAATTTTTTATTCCAAAATCTAAATATCATCGACATCTATCCATAAAAGTTGAATCTGTTGCATTCTCATCACTTTATTTGAAAATAATTACAAATATACCAACTCTTTCAAATCATTACATGAGATATATAAGCCTCACTTTTATTAAACTTTAAATATGATTTCATATAATCCTATTTAGGGTGCGTTTGGCATTGCCAAAAACACTTGTGACAGATTTTCATCCCTAAAACATGTCGCATCATACTACGGCACCCATGGTTTTTAAATGTTGCCGCTGCCCCGCAAATCCGTCGCAACAAAATAATGCGCAGTAACCCTTCTCGTACATGCTGGCGGCGAAAAATGTTCAGCCGTAGGACGCTGGGGATGACAGAGCACGGCAGACGACGATGTAGTTGCTGAAGTGACGGGTTTTTCCGACGGCTCCCTGGTCAATGAAAACTTTTACACGATTTTACAAGTTTTTGGCAATGCCAAACACACCCTTATTTTTCTTACCTTGATTGTCAATGGTAAATTTATTACATTCATTGTACTTATAATTTTTTAATTAGAAGAACAACTTCATTAAAACTAAAGATACCATAAGTCATAAAAATATATTCATATGCAAATCATAAATAAATAAGTTACCATAATCAAAAAATACTTTTAGAATCAGTGCAAATATAATAATGTTAAAAAATTATTATTATATTGATAAGTTTTAACTTTTATTGATTTGAGAGTAACCTGAATTTTATCCTGAAATTAAGACGGAAAACAATATCATCTCGGTCCGAATCTAGATTTAAATATTTAGATTTGGGTTCACCTAAACACTATAGGCTTATATGGTTGAAAATGACGTCTTAACTTTTTTGACGGGGAAAGATGGAGTCTTGACTCTTCAGACGCTGGTTTAATGCACCCAGCAGCGCCTGACTCTTCACCCCAATTAATAAAAGCACCGCACGGTTGCAATATCGTGGCGGTGAAAACGGGAAGCAGGTAAATGTAGATTTCTTTTTCTTTTCTTTTTTTCTTTTTTCTTTTCAATGTTAGCAGGTGAATGCAGTTAATTCATATGGTTGAGGACTGAGATTCTGTCGTTCGATTGTGGAGCCTGATGGCGCCCAATCGGAGGATGGACCACTGAAAAGAAATTTTTGATATTTGCTCCTAAAAGGACTATACATAGACATTTTATCTTCTCGCAATAGCTCTTTCTCAAATTGAAGGAGGGTGGGTATAGAATAGACCCGTTATCAAAAAAAAATAATAAAAAATAAAAGAAAATAGCGAATTGGGGCCTACGTGCATTTTTTTTTATGATTGAGGCCCTACGTGCATTTTAACTTATTATATACATAACCTTTAAGCATCTTTGAACATTAACGACTTTTTTATAAGTTTGTTTGTTATCATTATTATTCCTATTTTAAATTTTTTTCTTAGTTTTATTGAAATTTAATAATATATACTTTCAATATCATCTAGAGTAACTACATCCAAATTGATAGACCTAGGGCATGAATCTTGAATCCTTGTACCCGTTGATTTTAAAGGCGAGTTCATATAATCCAACTTAATTGAAAATGATGAAGCCTATATGAAAACGAGTAATGGATTAGCTTATTTATGAAAAGAATATTGCAACTGCACTCGCCGAGTAAAACACGCATCTGATCAGTTCATGAATCATGAGAATCAATGCCCTTAAAGGTGTTCAACATGAACCATGAAATTTATTAGTATCACAGACCATGAAACGTATGCACAATTAGGAAGAAAATTTGACCATCCAGCCGTCAAGCTCGTCCATACCTACCACTCTCAAATGTAAGAGATAATAACAATCTACTACAGAAAATTACACAATCCACAAAACAGAAAAACGTCAAATCCACTATTTTCATGCCTTCCATTTTATCGAAAAGATACATGAATCATATGCATGCATGCTCCCTAGTCTATATAGCTCGACGCCATGGATGCATGTACAATGAATGTGATAAACCTGGTTATCACTTGAACTTTCACACACATACAGCACACTTAAAGATTTCAATCCAAATTATTTATTAAAAAAAAAAAAAAAAAGATTTCGATCCAAATCAAAACCTTAAAACCGTAAGCTGCAATTAGGACAGAGAACAGCAGACCACCATCAGTACCATTTTACGGATTTTCATTTGCGTAAAGCTCAAGCTTAGACATGGCTTCTTTTGGCGATCTTGACCATCAATCCATCCTTCATGTGGAGAACCACGGACGCCTTGGGCGAGACGGGGTGCCCATCAAGCACGTGAACGTGGAAGTTGTAGAGAACGGCTGCAGCCAGCACCTTGACTTGAGCGAACGCGACTTCCTTGCCCAAGCAGTTCCTGGGGCCAGCGATGAACGCCGTGAACTTGTATGATGGCTCGAATTTCAGAGTCCCACGTTCGGTGATCCATCTCTCGGGCTTGAACTCCAAGCAATCTTTTCCCCATATTGTTTCCATCCTCCCCATCGAATACAAAGGGAACATGATCTTCGAGTCTGCTTTCACTGCGTCGCCGCTGGGGAGAATATCGACCTGGAACACGCCTTTGTGCTCGAACGGAACGGGCGGGTACAACCGCAGCG
Organism: Annona cherimola; assembly: GCA_030490835.1. NCBI lineage: Eukaryota > Viridiplantae > Streptophyta > Magnoliopsida > Magnoliales > Annonaceae > Annona > Annona cherimola. The sequence continues at coordinate 8,907,436 of CM059975.1, read as the reverse complement.
TTTCGCACAGGGCTGCATGCAGATACACCAACCCATTCAGGTCTTCTGCTCTGAAGACGACCGTTGCCTTGTGATCATCTTCTCCTCCTTTTCTGGATGCCATAATCGAACGTAGCTCTTCCAAGATCTTGTTTTCGGCTCTTGGGTGCTTGGATATCGCCCACAAGAACCAGGTGATGGCAGCAGCCCCGGTATCTTTGCCTGCAAAAAGAAAGTTGAGTGTGGTGTCGCGTAGGAACTTGTCCGAAATATCATTCGAGCTGCCTTGTGCTTCTTCCATGTAAGAAGCCAGCAGATCTCCTGAATGCTTCAAAATTCCCTCTTGCCTTCTCTTCCGGATATGCTTGTACATGAAGTTGTCGATGATCTCCCAAGCTTCGCGCAGCTTCCTCTCCGGCCCCACATCCAGCCACCTCTCCAGCTTCCACCACGTGAACGGCACAACGTGGCGCCACAGCACCGATTCGGCAGCATCGTCCATGGCCTTCACGATGGGCATGTCCGGGAAGTCCAGGGAGAGACAGCCCGGGTCGTCCCCGAGCACCAAGGAGCAAGTGCTGTCGAAGGTGAACCTTTGGAAGACGTCTTGTATGTCGAAGTGCTGGCCTCGGCTCTCGAGGTGGCGGAGGATGGGGAGGAGAGCATTCTCCACCTTGTCCTTGAGAGCCGCTGACATGAAGCAGCGGAAGCGGGCGCATTTGAGGTGGGCGTTGGCCATCTTCCGCTGGTGGCGCCAGGAATCGGAGTCGGAGTTGAAGATGCCGTCACCGAGAATGTCGAACATCTGGAAGAAGTCGGGGCCTTTGGGGAAGTTGGCGAAGTTTGTGCTCATGACGTGGTTCACGTTGGCGGGGGTCGCATGTCAAGGTGGTCTCCATGCGGGCGAACCAAGGGCCGCGGAAGGTGAGGGTCATGCCACTAGCGGCCATGATCTCGGTGGTCCAATCATGGAGGCGATGGACGTTGAGGAGAAGGGAAGGGAGCATGCCGACGAGCGGCCAGTCGATGACGGCACGGCTCTTACGGATTCCCAGGAGGACGTTGACGAGGAGGAAGCAAGCCAAGGCTAGCAAGATTTCAGGGTAGCTCAAGATCATCGAGATATTCCACCAGTACTGCCCAAATGCAGCCATTTTTCTCGCTAACTTGCAGTGAACTCGATCTTTTGCAACATTTGGTTTTATAGAGAGGACTGGGCTAGAGTGCAACTTGTTCAGTACATCTTTTTTCTTGCATTAGTGATTAGATATTGCTTACGATGACAATGATGATGAAGGGCCTATTAATTAACTACTTGTTCAAATTTTTATCCTTTACTTGTCTAGGTACAAATAGATTCTTACGATCCTAATACCGGCATTACCTAGCTGGTCCCACTGCGAAGAAATATAAGTTACATTTAGCATATTCTAAAATTTTTCTAACTTTTCATCAAAAAAAATTTTAATAAAAATTTTTCATTTTAAAATTTTTCATTCTCTACAATTATCCTATTTTTAATTATTTTTTCATATTTCCTATACAACTACATACTTTTAAATCGTTTTTTGCACGACTACCTATATAATCAACATATCTATTTTAACTTTATTTTTTTTACTCCTCATCATTGCCATAATCATATCATATTATTTTCTACCAATTTAAAAACTTTTACACCAAAAATTTTATCACTTCTCAAACACATATAGTATATGCAACAATTTTAGTGCAGCTCAATAAATTTTTGTTGCATATAAATTCAAGAGTAGCATTTATTTGCTATATAAAATATTATATGTTGCATGATATTTTTGCTGCTTATAAATGATAGGTCAACTATTAGTAATTTTTGTTGCATGACAAACTTTTTATGGTTCTAGATGCATGTTGATATCCTAGTTTGGTTTAGAACCTCCAGCCTCTTACTTATATTGGTGTCAACCACTTGTTGGTATATCCTTTGTTGCATGTACACACATGCCACAACACAAATGTAATAGCTTGGTTATAAAGTATTAGTTAGATGCTAAGTGGGGAGCAAAACTCACATCGTTAAGAGGCTTTAAGGGTTCTTAATTTATATCTACAGAAATGGATTTCTAAACTTAACTAGTCATTTTGGGATAGAACTAGGGGAGAGTGCTAAGTGGTAAGAAAAGCTCATTTTCAACACAAGACGTATGCATATATAGCAAATTTTCATGTTGCACCTTAGTTAGGGTGCATCACCATGAAACCAGGCATACCCTCATAATAGAATCAAGGTTTATTCCACTCATTATATTTAGAATTGTTCGTTTAATAAATATAACATGTCTCTTCCAATCTAAAAATGTGCATTGATTGATCAACATAACACATTTATTTAATCTATATATCAATTTTGAAGAGGTTAATTAACATCTAAACCATATAAATGACTCCGTAAAGTAATATGGTATTTTAACATATCTATAAATGTATGCGAGTGTTTTTCTAATTTTCACATGGTTATTTGAAACCAACGTGGACCACCAAAGATTCTGAATAAGCAAATTCTTGGTATCATGATAAAAAAAAAATGAGGTAAACATATGGTTATCTCCCCGCGGCCATCATTGGATACATTCCAGACTTCCAGTTCTTTCTCCAGGTAATTATGACACAATGTTCTTCAACTGAATGCAGGTAGCCATTAATGGGGCATGAAGCCATGAACTGCTGACAGCTAATTAATTGCACCCATTTGCATGGTCACTTTATGTGGTGGTGGATATGGCAATCCGTTCCATTTATGCCACAGAAAGAACAAGGCCTGCGCGTCAAAGCTACTCCGTGCAAGAAAAAATATTGCTTTTGCAAATAAAATATTTGATGTACATAGTAACATTACAAAAAATTTAATTTTGACAACTAAAATTTTCTGGTCAAAAGTTGAAACTTAGTTGTTAACATGTGACATATGTCAATTAGCGATCACTGCGAAAAATTTAGTTACTAATAATTTATCGTTTGTTTGTTTAAACAACTAAATTTTAATTTAGTTACCAAAACATCATCATAAGTAATGAATTATCTCTTGTCTATAGAAACATTACTATAAACAAATTTTTCAAGACTCATAATAGTATAAGCATAAGTAAGAAACTTTTTTCTTACAAATATATTTTCTTTACTAATAAAGAATTTTTTATTACTAATAAAGGTTGCAAAAAATGTTATTCCTTATAATGCAAAAAATTCATAAAATATTTTTAAATCTTTTTATAAAACTATTAATCTAAGTTTATTTAACATATATATTAAGTTTTACAATCTTTAGAGATTTGTATATATTTTTTATTTTTGAAAACATAGGTATTTTAGACATTTTAAAATACTAAAATATCTATATTTTAGAAAAATAAAAAAAATGTACAAATCTCTAAAAATGGGAAAACTATATACATATGTTAAATACAGTTAGATTAATAAATTTATAAAAAAATTAAAAAATATAAAAAAATGAATTTTTGCACAATGATGCACAAAAGCTTAATACACCTGAGTGCATTGAATCAAATGCTATATTGCCGCTACTAACCTGCTGTATATTCGTTCTGACATGTAGCTAATTGCACCAAAAATATCAGAAGAATTTGCGATTTCTCATTTGTCACATTATAATGCTCATATGTAACGAACTATTAATATCGATAATATTGTATACAGCAAATAACATTTTTTTGAAAGCCTATATAGCAAATAACATTTTGATGCATAAGAATCCTTGCAAAAATCAACTATTCTGTAGTGACTGCACTCTATCAATATGGGCCAGTCAAATGCAAGTGTGCCCAAATAGATTTTTCAGTTTGCACACTTGCACTTTATTGAATCGGAGTCTCAAATATGTGTATGTAAGTCCCCCCAGTTTAATGGTTCATAGTCCAAAAGTACGGTGGAAAAATATTGTAACAGATGAAATAAATATCTAATTCAATCACTTGCATTCACGTATTAGTGCAATCAGTTGCTTTTTCTATTTAAAATTATTATTCGACACCTAAACATTCATATCAGGAGAATATTTCAATGCATCAGGGTGCAAAATCCTATTTTTAATATATTTTTTAAAATTTTTTTTTATAAGATTATTAATCTAGATATATTTAATATGTAATCTGAATTTTACAATTTTCGGTATGTGTATATATTTTTTTTGATTTTTCAAAAAACAATGGTGCTTTAGCCATTTTCAAGTGACTAAAATATCCTTGTTTTTAAAAATTCAAAAATATATATTTATATATCTGTGAAAATGGTAGAACTTAATACATAAGTTAAATACATCCGGGTTAACAATATTATAAAAAAAATTCAAAATAATATATTACGAAATGAGATTTGTACTATGATGCATTGAAATTTCAATACGTTAGGCTTCATTAAAACATTACTCTTTATATTATTCATTCCATATGTAGTTAATGTTATAAATGGTCAATTCTTATTTGTTTACTATTGGAAACCCGGTTTGTTTGAGATGAGAGGGATGTAAAATAAAGATCTAAATATATTGAAAACAAGAGATGCTATTTGTCAACAATCGTTGCCCAAAATAACATTATTATGTTGAAACCAGGTAAATAATGATAAGAAAAATATACAAGAACATGTACAGTTAAATACCTTGTAACAAGAGAGATAATTCGCTCTTCTTTTATACCAAAATAGGGTTTTTGCCACATATATTAAATTATATTTTAAATCAAACCAAGTAGACCTTAAAAGGTAATGCTGCGGTTCTGGTGATAGAACAACAGTCAAATAATTATGTAATGGAGTGTTGATACGGGTTCTATTTAAAAAAAGAAAAAAAAAATTTGATATTCAAATTATAGGGACGGGGAGTGCATGTCACGCAGTCATGCCCCCATGTATATGACGCCCTGGTTCTCGGTACCTCACTCGCAAAAATACGTGGCTTATAGTTGTGCTCGTTGCCAGCCACATTTAAAGCACGATAAAGTCTAAAAAACCTTCCTTAAACAATCACATTATTATATAATAATATTAAGAGTTAATATTTATCTACATATTATGAATTTATTGAACTAATTAATTTTATAAACTATATTTTTAGGATTATAATACGTTATAAAATGGATTGATACTCAACCAAACCTCACGTATTTTATATTTAAATATATTTTCCGTTTTTCACTTTTATGTTAGCATAAGTACATTTAGTCCGGCCCTGATCCTATGCTCCTTGGAGCATTGTGCTCCTGGGCGCATATATCTTTTTTTATTTTTTTTTGAAATTTCTTTCACGAACTTATTAACTTAAGTTTATTTAACATATATATCAATTTTTACTATTTTTGAGGTATTTTAGATATTTATCTTTTATTTTTGAAAATTAGTGGTATTTTAGTAATTTAAAATTACCTAAAATGCCACTGATTTTCAAAAATAAAAAATAAATATCTAAAATATCCTAAAAATGGTAAAAATTTATACTCATATTAAATACATATATATTAATATTATTGTAAAAAAAATTTCAAAAAAAAAAAAATAGATGATGCGCCCGGGAGCATTGGATCAGGGACCATTTAGTCCGTACCACTGAGGCGCCGTCGGTGGACGCTTTTTCTGGCAGCGACACTACGAAGCTCTGCAAGCTTCGATTTGGCACTTCGGCATAGTTCTGGTGGCGTCTTTATCTCCCCGGTTGAAATGTTGGCAGAATTTGGTAGGAAATTATGAGAATGTTGTAATATCAGTTAAAATGATGTCATATATAATACCATAAAAAAGTACATTTAGTTTATATATCAAAAATTAACATATTTATTTATATATATATTTTTATAAAATTTTAAAAATAAAGATTTTTTACTTGTCTAACACTCACGCACATAAGAAATGATCAAGTTTTATTTTTAAAAATTTGAAATATATATACACAAAATTTTAAAAATAATAATTTTTTATATTTTAATTAAATTCACGTGAGCTCAAATAAAAGTGAAGAGAAAATAGAATATACCCATCGTAAAACATTATAATCCATTTTTTATATAACGAATATGCCATATTTGATATATTTAAATATTTTACAATATTAAAATATAAAGCTTCACCGGTGATCCCAATTGCGTAAATAAAATAGGTAAAATTTATGTTTTGTAGAATTTTGAAAAAATGGAAAAAAATTTGAAGGATATTAGTAATTTTAATTAGATATTTAACCTTTAAAAAATACGTAAATTAAAGTTTATCTATTTTCAGTAGATTGAATATTTTAAAATCCTAATTTTGAATTGTTAAAATATAAATTAAGCTTTCGAAATCTTTATTTATAAATATTTGACTCTTTTAACATAAAATAATAGTTAGACAATAAACATCTAATCATAAAAAATCATTGCAAAGATTAATATTTCAAGGATATTAATAGATATGTAAAATATAAAAATTATATAAAGAGACATATAAATTTTTTTATGGGAAAAGAACATATAATTGATATTTAATAAATATATGCACGTATTTAAATCCATTTTTTAAAAGATCTCTAAAATACAAATATGCTTTTAAAATAACTTTAATCATTGAGAAAAGGGATAATTTCTTTTATACCCATAACAAATGCACATAATTCCTTTTGTACCCACAATATTTCGTAAATTCTTTTTATATCCATAACATTTGGCCCCAAATTTCTCTTATACCCATACTGTTAAAACCACCGTTATCTACCTCATTGAAAAGACAATTTTGCCCATTTAAAATTTTTTAATTGAGATAATGTAACCTTAACATGACTCAATTGATGGTAGTAAATCATTAATACAAGATATTAAATAACTTCAATATTGAGGTTGATTTATTTTAATTAGAAAAAATTTAAAAGGGCAAAATAGTCTTTTCAGTGAGATAGATAACAGTGGTTTTAACGGCGTGGGTATGAGAGGAATTTAAGGTGAAATTTTATATGTATAAAAGGAATTTACGAAATGTTATGGGTATAAGAGGAATTATGTGCATTTGTTATAGGTATAAAAGGAATTATCCCTTCAGAAAATTTTATACTTTAACATGTAGAGATACTGGATTGCACATGTTTATTATGTAAAATCATCATTATCATCATAATTATAAGCCTTTTCTTACTTAATTGGGGCTAGTTGTATAGATTTTGTTGTACCATTTTTGACAATTAAACTACGTTTTCAATACTTTTTAATATTTTTATATCCTATTTAATTTTTTTGACAATTAAAATTATGTTTTCAGTACTCTTTACTATTTTTATATCCTATTTAATTATTTTTTTGTTTTTCTTCTCATTCTCTTGTTTTCTTTTATTTGAATAAATCTAAGGTACGTTTGATAACATTAAATTTTTTTAAGTCTTCATCAGGTGCATCTGGGTGCAAAAAATCATTTTTTTGAATTTTTTTTATACAACTATTAATCTAGATATGTTTAATACGTAAATTAAAGTTTAGCTATTTTCAGTAGATTGAACATTTTAAAATCCTAATTTTGAATTGTTAAAATATAAATTGAGCTTTTGAAATCATTATTTATAAATATTTGACTCTTTTAACATAAAATAATAGTTAGACGATAAACATGTAATCATAAAAAATCATTGCAAAGATCAATATTTCAAGGATATTAATAGATATATAAAATATAAAAATTATATAAAGAGACATATAAATTTTTTTATGGGAAAAGAACATATAATTGATATTTAATAAATATATGCACTTATTTAAATCCATTTTTTAAAAGATCTCTAAAATACAAATATGCTTTTAAAATAACTTTAATCATTGAGAAAAGGGATAATTTCTTTTATACCCATAACAAATGCACATAATTCCTTTTATACCTACAATATTTCGTAAATTCTTTTTATATCCATAACATTTCACCCCAAATTTCTCTTATACCCATACCGTTAAAACCATCATTATCTACCCTATTGAAAAGACGATTTTTCCCATTTTAAATTTTTTAATTGAGATAATGTAACCTTAACATGACTCAATTGATGATAGTAAATCATTAATACAATATATTAAATAACTTAAAAGTCATATTAAGGTTGATTTACTTTCATTAGAAAAAATTTAAAATGGCAAAATAGTCTTTTCAATGAGATAGATAACGGTGGTTTTAACGGCGTAGGTATAAGATGAATTTAGGGTGAAATTTTATATATATAAAAGGAATTTACGAAATGTTATGGGCATAAGAGGAATTATGTGTATTTGTTAAAAGGAATTATCCCTTGAGAAAATTTTATACTTTAACATATAGAGATATTGGATTGCACATGTTTATTATGTAAAATCATCATTATCATCATAATTATAAGCCTTTTCTTACTTAATTGAGGTTAGTTGTATAGATTTTGTTGTACCATTTTTGACAATTAAACTACGTTTTCAATACGTTTTAATATTTTTATATCTTATTTAATTTTTTTGACAATTAAAATTATGTTTTTAGTACTCTTTACTATTTTTATATCCTATTTAATTATTTTTTTTGTTTTCTTCTCATTCTCTTGTTTCTTTTATTTGAATAAATCTAAGGTACGTTTGATAACGTAAAAAATTTTTAAGTCCTCATCAGGTGCACTCGGGTGCAAAAATTCATTTTTTTGAATTTTTTTTATACAACTATTAATCTAGATATGTTTAACATGTGTATCAATTTTTACTATTTTTTGAGACATTTAAATATTTTTATTTTAAAATCAGTTATATTTTATAATTTGTGAATTACGAAAATGTCACTGATTTTAAAAAATTTTAAAAATATTTAAAAGTCTCAAAAAATGGTAAAAACTGATAAACATGTTAAATATACCTATATTAACAATTGTGTAAAAAAAATTTCAAAAAAATTAAAAATAGGTGAAATGTACCTGGGTACATTTCGCTGATGTGAAAAACTTTTCAATCTAAAACTTTTTATTCTCCTTAACTATCATTTTTTAATTATTTCTTCACATCTTCTTATATAACTATCTTACTTTTCAATTATTTTTACATAACTACTTATAAATCTGACCTATCTCTTTACTCATCATTATTATTCATATTATGTTGCATCGTTTTTTTTCCATGGTAAAAAACTTGTACATTAAAAACTTTTTATCTAAAATTTTTATTATTTTTCAAACACACCTTTAATGAGCTCTCCCAACCGATGTTGTTTAAGGTCTCATTAAATATGACCTACTACTTTGGTTTATTTTTATTATTTTATCACTTATTGGCTTCGCTTTTAGAATATTTTGAGTTATTTTATTTTTAATTTTATCTTTCTTGTTTTAACAATTAGTAGTCCAAATTAACATTTTCATTTATTATGTAAAATATAAAAATATATTATTTGAACATATAACTTGTAGAGTTATTTTAATAAATATGTAATTAAATAAGCAATAGAACTTTTATTTTAAACCACAAATTTTGGAGCTCGCATGACCTTTCATCTTGAAGTAGCAACCATATGAATTACCTACGTAATGCACTCTTATAGGACAAAGAGCCATTTAATTCCATGCGGTATTGTATGGGTAGTGACTACTAGCGTGACATGCGTGGTCATGAAAACAGAGGTACATGTAAGGGTGTTAATAGTCAGGGTTAACTCATTAACCCACATGTCCAACCGATTTATAAATAAATTTGGGATGAAATTTTTGAATAAATAATTTATAATCTGCAAACCCATTAACCATTTGATTAAAAAACAAATTTTACAACTCATCAACTTATTTAGTAAGTCATTTAACCTATTTAGCCCCGCGACTTATTTACAGCCCATTAATAAAGGGTATATATATTTCATAAACTATAAACTATTTTTTCTATTTCTATTTTTTATTTTCCTTCCTACATTGTATGGCATCTTCATTGCTTTCACGTCATAATATGCCGCGTGCTAGTGTTGCTTATAAGATTCTTCTTCACTCTTTACTTTCCTTCATCTTTGTCTTTGATCATCTCTTTCTTATTTTCATCTTTCTCTCTCCTTCCCACTTCCACTCTTTCTCCATCTCTGATTATTCTTCTCTTCATTTCTACTTAGGGGTACTAATAAATCGAATTGAAAGGATTAGAGTCTAATCCTAATCTTAACTTATCTAAAATATCTCAACCATAATCTATCTATTAACTCATTTTAAAAACTTTACCCTAACGTATTTACAACTCATTTAATAAACATGTTAGCGGATCATTAAAGGATTGTATAACAGTTGACCTGAAAGCCTATTCTTTGACAGAGGATCATCTCGCTAGGAGAGGCAAGAGGATTTTAGCGCGGGGGAAATGAAAAATAAAATTAGGGCAGCGATAGAAAAATAAAAATTAATTAGCGAGAGGAAGACTTAGTTAAAAAAATAACCTAAGAGTTTATATTTATATATATGATTTTACTGAGTTTAACAAGTTGAACGAATTAAATGACTAAAACATAGTGATGGATCCAAGATCTCTAACCAATGGGGACAAAGTTTATTTTAGTTTTAAAATTTTTATATGTTCAAGAATAATTTTTTATTATATAAAAATTTTGAAATATATTTTTTAAACATCATTCTTAATCTAGAATTAGGTAAATGAAATTATTCTCTTCACTTCTCATTATTATTCCTATCACATTACATTATTTTCTACTAATTCAAAAACTTTTCATCTAAAAATTTTATCATTTTCCAAACATATCCAAAATTAACAATTATCACTGATGGGTTCTCAATTCATTGTTAACAATATCAAATATATCTTTTTCAATGTAAGTAATTAAATAGTCATTCATCCAACTATCTATCGTTTGATTATGCAATCGATTGTTCGCAATCTTTATTGCGGAAAATATTTTTCGATTCCTAGGATAAGTATTTTTTAAGTAGGTGCATCATCTAAAACTTTTATAAAATGGTTTCTATATCATTCTAAATCATTTGATTTAAAAATATAAGTATATTATATTTTAATTTAATCAACAAGACTTGCTGAAATGAGGTAGAACAAAAACATCGAAGACTTCATTCAATGGTATGGGTTGCAAAGTATTTCCTTATATTAAAAATATTAGATATTTATGGAATACACTTTCTAAGTTTCAATAAATTATAAAATGGATGTTCCTGTTAATAATTATAAATCATCAAAGAATTAATTATTAATTTTCAAATGAAAGATAACAAAGATTAGTAAGTTTCAAAATAAAACTCAAAACTCCTATTTTTTTATTTCAATCCGAGTGAGCAATTCCTTAAGGTGCTCATGTATCATGTAAAGTATCAATACAACACTCTTTTTTCAAATATAATTATGGCTAATAGTTGTCAGACATATATATTATATTATGACATTAATAAATACAATTTTTAATAACTATTTTTCTAAATATGAATAAATTGTATTAATGTATTTTTAGGCCAATAGTTTGATTTCTATATATATTCTATTTATTTTTGCGTACTTCACTTATACAATTTTAATTATTATTGATGCATATTTAAAGCATATGATAGTCTTACAAGATAGGGTTAATATTACATGTTATCAATTTATATATCATTTTAACCATTTTAAATTTAAAAGAGAGAAAAATAATGTACCTTTTCAATTCCAATATGCCAAAAGTTTATTTTTAAATTATTGAAGAATGAAAGAAAAATTAAGAAGAGGAAGAAATCTAACTTGAGGAGGGAAGTTAAGATGATAATTATTCATCCCAAAGCACTATTAAATAATGCAAGTTATAGTAATTAATTATAAGAATTAAAAACATGCACCTTGTAAATAAAATATTATTGGAATCAATGAAAAATTAAATGTAAAAAGAATCTTGTTAGAAAAAATGTCAAAATGATAAAAAAAAAAGTTATCACAATAAATTCATATGCCTAACTCTTGGTAGAACCAATATAAAAAAAGTAAGGAAAATAATTATAAAATAAATATGTACAACTACATTAAATTATAAGTTTATAATAAAAGTGATGGTAATAAATTCCTACCAATGGGACCAATATGTTTTAACTAATGGGGGCATCCTAAGAAAAATAATGTATTCTATAACATATATATTAATATTTTTAAAAAATCGCCGCCACAAGACTATATGCGAATCTGTACTTGTTTAAACATGTTACTAAACGCGTTAAAGGGTTATAAAATTTCAATCTTAATCAATTTATTTAATTAAATGGTTGAACAAGTCGGCAGATTATAACTCATTTATTCAAAAATCCCAAATGGGTTTGACGAGCCGGTAGATTCAGACTATTAACAAGCCAATTTCTATTACTATTTTCTTCTTTCTATCATCTCTTTTTGTCTCATTATGTTGCCGTTCTTCTTTGTATTGGGTGGTTGAATATATACACGTCTCTTAATGAAGGTCTAGTCATGCCATATATCTCATTAATATAGATCAATTTGCAACGTAATTATAAACAACACACAATCAACTTTAAATTAGCTTTATTTTGAATTGTTTATACTAAATATGCACAATTGGTTAACAACCCACAAAACCTGTCTATTAAATGGGTTAGAAATGAATTAAGGCTGTAGTTTTAAAATGAATTAATAAATAAATTAACGTTGGGAATTTTAAAATAAGTTAAAATTATAATATGCTTTAAGTCATCCATCCAACACCAAACGTTACCACCCTATAGATGTAAACCGCGTCCACCGTGGATTATTCATCTGCAATTCTCCGTATATCCATTATCCAGGGAGCGTTTCTGCAATTAAAGCCGGTTGGAAGCAAGGGCAGCAGCGTCAATTCAGATATCCGTACATATAAAGTCATAGCCTCGTCTTTTTTGCAATTAGGTACGTGGTCCACCAATAAAAATAAAAGCTCGCATCTGCCAATTAATTGCCTTTTGGAAGGAACCGGGTCCGGTGTGGAACTTTTTAGTTTTTGCAACTACTTTGATGACTTTTTAAAATGACCCACCAAAGTGCCAAATCAAGTTGATTTTTTCGTTGATTAACTTGGTAAATGTAGTTGGTAAAGTGAAATGGGGGCCACCCTAGCCCATTGAGTGGCCATTGACATTGTGACTTAGGTTCATTAAAAACATCATGGGTTGACTTATTAAAAGCAGCATGGCTGAAAAAAAGCCAAGAGGTCCCTACTCCCTACTAGGAACCGGTTCTCATGGTCTGTGCTCTGTAATGCTTTTTCATTTAATAACTTATCCACAATTCCGCATGCTGCACCAAAGATTACCTTGTGGAGGGTGCTGGATGCTCTCCAAAATAAAGCAAAAAGCCACTTGAATCTTTGCAACTATAAACCTATAAACCACGCATTTACTAGTTGATGAAATGGGGATCAGCTCAATTCCTTCACCTATTCTAGAATGGGACGCAAATTGCTCCAAAATACTTTTCCCCTCCTATCAAAATAATAATTTACAATATGCTTTTTTTCATTTCTCGTATCATTTTTTTTAATTCCAGTCCAACTTTTTTTTATTCTTAACTCACAATACTTTTTTTTTTTTATAATCCCATTACACATCTCATCCATTTCCTAAACAAGCATATGAGTATATGACTTAAATATCCATCGGTTACGCTCCCATCAACGTGCGCAGGCAGCATAGCCAGGCTTTGAATTAATGCCCAGTGGTATGCCGTCTACTTACATGGGAATGTCGTCAAAGACAGGCTGGCCTGGAGCTGCATGCCAACAAGAGAGTAGGTATGTTAACTGATCGTGCTATACGAGTTTGGAGCGAGGGGGAGAGAGAGAAGGACAGAGAGAGGGGAAAGGAGGGAGGAGAGAAGTCATAACTTACTAAGAGCGTGTAAGGAGGAGATCGGGGCAGATGGAAGTTAAATCAACCGGACGAATGGAGAGAGCTGATGGAGAGGGATGAATCGATGGTAGGATGGGAGACATAAGATGGAGGAGATGATGAGACGGGGATGGCATGATATGGATTGGGGAAAATGTGAGAAGCTCAGGCGGAGGAGGAACTACGGCAGGAAAGAAAGAGGAAGGAGTGCGTAACCACGCAGAGTGCATCTTGATAATTGGCACAGTAGAAGGAGACGAACTATGATAGGAGACGAAGAAATTGAAGACGTGGCTGGTTGCGACTAAGAGAGAGGAAGGGTTTTGTAGGTATAGACAACAGTTGCTTGAGTAGAGGATGGAGAATAAAGGGCGAAGAAGAATGCAGATAGTGCAGCTAGAATGTGCAGGGCGGAAGGGAGACGGGAGGCACTGAGAATCAATTGTTGTGGCGAATGAGGCATTATCATAAAGAGGGAATGGGTTAGGGCATAAGTCGCACAAAAGAGATGGAATATGGGAAGAGTCTAGAGCGAGAGGAAATTAAGCGCTTCAAGGTCACAAGCAGGCTCTAGGAGAGGGAATGGGAAGGGATGAAAAATTAGAGAGAAATATATATTATATATATTATACCATGTAAACGGGTTATACGAGTTAATGAATTATATAAACGGGTTGATGGGTTGTGAAACCTCAACCATCCGTTTATTTAATTAAATAGTTGAATAGATTGGCGGATCATAAACCATTTATTTAAAATTTTCAACTCAAACTCATTTACAAACGAGTTGGACGGATGGGTTAAGAAGTTGACCATTGTCATTAACACTCCTACAAGAGACCATAGTTAGTGATCCCAAGGAACATCGGAACCCCATGACCTTATATAATAATTAATGAATTTATAAATTTTAAATTATAAATTAGGCTTAGAAATATTAGTTTATGTAAAAATGCTATTAACACCTTTTGATGGGTTCCCTGAATTCGATGGCCTAAAAGTAAACATTTTAAATTGTTTATTTTAGGAACGATTTGGCGGCCAACCAAAGATTTTATAGAAGAGATAAGTACATCCTAATTAGCAAAATCAATGATTTCGAACACGGTGGGTTGATTGGAATTTCTCGAACTCTTTTATTATGGCAGAAAACCCAGCAGCGGGAACAGATTAACTTAGATGGGTGCCCAGAGTTCATATGCTAGCTCGGAAGGTTGGCTTCAATTGATTTTGCAGATGACGCGGGCCACCCATTGACTTTCAATGTTCACCAAGTACAGTAATGGGAACCTGGGGTGAGGGCCACATTAAATTTATAGTAATGGGAGCCTGGGGTGAGGGCCACATTAAATTTATAGTAATGGGAGCCTGGGGTGAGGACCACATTAAGAGTGCGTTCGGCGATTGTTAAAACTTTTCAATTTAAAATTTTTCATTCTCCACAACTATCATATTTTTTAATCGTTTTTTCACATTTTCCTATACAACTACTCTACTTTTCAATCATTTCTACATAATTATCCACACAGCTAACCTATCTATTTTAATTTTATATCATTTATTACCCATCATCACCTCTATCATATCACATCGCTTGACAACTTTTACTTTCTAAAACTTTTCATCAAAAGTTTTATTCATTACCAAACACACCCTAATTTTATAGTAATGGGAACCGGGGCTAGGGGCCACATTAATTTCGGGATTCCTGGGGTCGTTTGGTAAAATAAAGAAAGTGCTAACTATCTTCTCCCTTCTATATGTAATTATACAACGATTACTTTTTGGCAATGAAAAGTTTCTAAAAGGATGATTTATTGATATACCTATTTACCTTAACAATAATTGCTAATATAAGTGTATTGCTTTATAAATTGCATATTACTTTTATAAAATTTTACCAAAATTACTTACATATCTATGTTAACTATTGACATTTAATGACTGTTAAATTAAAAAATATAATTTTTTGATATACCTACTTAGCTTAATGTTAATTGTTAATATATCCACATTGTTTCACGAATTACATATTAATCCCACAAAGTTTTACTGAAATTACTTACATACATATATTAATTGCTAAAATATTACCCCCCCAGGTGTACCCCTTTCCACCTATACAACTGGGTGTTTTATAGATCATGAGATTTTAATATAACTTTAAATAGAGTTATTTACGTCATTATTTAAAATTTTCATGCATTGTATTGACAATTTCAAATAACAAAGAGACATCATGGGTGGTACGCAAGCAATTTTGATGAAACTCTTTGATGGTAATATGTAATTTGTAAAAGATATGGGTATATCAGCAATTAACATCAAACTAAATGAGTATATTTGCAAATTATCTTTTTTTATTTCACAACACATATACTTCTTTTAAATGTCAGCCGTTAACATGAACATACAGGTAATTTTGCTGAAACTTTACAATAATAATATGTAATTTAAATGGGCATATCAGCAATTAGTGTCAAATTAAGTGGGTATATCAGCAAATCACCTTTTTACCTTTTTTTGAAATGAGATAAAATGATGTGATATGATTAGGATAATGAAGAGAAATAAATAAAATAAAGTTAAAATAGATAGATTAATCACACATATGATTGTGTAGAAATAATTGAAAAGTATGGTAATTGTATAGAAAAATTTGAAAAAATAATTTCAAAAATAAAGTAGTTGTGACTTGTGAATAATTAAAATTTTCAGATTAGGTAAAAATAAAAGTACCTTATATTTCTAAATTTTGTAAGTGGAGTCCACGAGGAGAATGAAAACTGAGAATTAGCAATAAACAAAAATAGATAGGATGGTTATATAGAAAGGTGTGAAAATGGAAATGGAAAACTAGAAGAAAACAATTAGAATATAATATTAAAAATAAATAATAGAATAATTGGGTGTCTAGAGTCGCATCTCCCGTTCCGCAATTTCCATCCTTATATGAACGACTTATTTTTATATGGAAATTGCGGCAATGAATTTCAGAGGTCTCCATTAAAGATTGCTTTGTGGTAATTTTTCTGGCCGAAACAAATCTCAACACAGTCTTTGTATTCCCGAGTTGCTGAAATCCAAGCATTTCAATGTCGATTCCAAACAGCAGAAGGGTGTTTTCACCTCGGGTGCATTTGTATCGACAGGTGAGGCCCATCGATTGGAATACGGAATACTCTTTTTCAATCCCGTGGTCGGGCTGCGCCGCTTCATCTCAGATCTGTCAGCCTTGCTGCTCACCCTTTCGTCTGTGTTTGCGATCTTCCCAACCGCTGCTTGCTTCATCAGGCAGTTTCCCTTTCGGATCTAGGTCCACTGGTCAGAATTCATTGCACTTGCATTCAAGCTTATCTTCTTCGTTTGTCGTCAAGTTTTATTCGATTGGTCCAACTATTATTATTCATTGGTTGCTACGGCAACTATGCTTACGGATTGAGTGTAGTTGGCATCGGTTGCAAGCCGACGATCCTTTACGGCCCAAATATTTTTTTAAAAAAATATATATATACTTTCAGTTTTTTTATAAGACTGTTTTCCCATACAATTCATACATAGAGGTTTACCATTTATGAGGTGGGTAATTATATTTTTTAAATTTCAAAATTAGAAGCATTTTAAGCATTTTCGATAGCAGATTATACTGTTCATTATAGCAACAAATTTTGTTATTTGCATGAAACAGCTAATTGTAAGAGAATTTTTTATACTAAAGTACATTAGTCAGAAATAAACAAAGCGAAAATTTTTCTTATAATTGACTGTATGACACAAAGTATTTTCGATAAAATGACATCTATACCAATAAAATTTAACTTTTTACAGTAACAAATTATTACCAAAAAATAAGTTTCTTATTGTGATGTAAGGTAAAATTGTAAATGTATTAAAAATCAAGGTCATCTAAGAGAAATATACTTAGGGGTATTAACAGTCATGGTTAACCTGTCAATCTATTTGCCCAACCTGTTTCTAAAGGAGTTTGAGTTGAAGTTTTTGAATAAATAGGTTATAATCCGCTAACCCGTTCAATCGGTTAATTAAATAAACAGACTAGGGTTGAGGTTTTATAACCCATCAACCGGTTTAATAATTCATTTAACCTATTTAACTCGTTCAATCTATTTAACATGTTTAACTTGTTCTACCCATTTAACTTATTAAGGTTGTATGTGGTTAAAGGTAAAAAAATTTAATGAAAAATTTTTGGAGTAAAACTTGTTAAATTGATAAAAAAAATTATATGACATGATAATGGTAATGATGATATGTAAAAAAATTAAAATAGATAAGTTAGTTATATGGAAATGATTGAAAAGTATGGTAGTTTGTATAGAAAAATGTAAAAAATAATTAAAAAATAATACGAAAAGTGAAAAAAAATTTATTAAAAAGTTTTTGTTGACTTTTTTTAGCCCAACCAAACACACTCTAAAGTTATATATATTATGGAGTGTGTTTGGCAATGAGCATAAAATGTCAAGTTAAAAATTTTCAATCTAAAACTTTTCACTCTTCATAAATGCTATATTTTTGTTTAATCATTTTTTCACATTTTTCTATACAACTACCCTATTTTTCAATCATTTCTACACAATTACCTATACAACTTACTTATCTATTTCAACTTTATCCTATTTACTTATCATCATTACCCTTATTATATTACATCATTTGACAACTTTTACTTTCTCATTCTCAAACACACCTAAATGTAAATCTTTTGGTTTTTTTTCCCAATTAAGTCTTTCTCCTGTCACCTAATTTTCATTTGTTCACTGCAATTCTAATTTTATTTTTTCGTTACTGTCCTATTCTCATTTCTCCCGCACTCATAACACCCTTTCATGTCTCTCTGTGAGATCATCGTCTATTAGAGTCTAGACATTCATGTCGTTTGCTATATAACCCGTTAATAACCCACCAACTCATTTATTAACTGAGTTATAAATTGGTCAGAGTTGAGGTTTTTTAAATAAGTTAATAAACAAATTATGATTAAAATATTTTAAATAGGTTAAGATTATGATTAGACTCTAACTTGATACTTTAACACTTCTAACTATACGTCCACCAAAAGTCCCAGACGGATTAACTACTGAGTAGTTTTTTATGGTAAGTACAGTCATTTAAATTGAAATTTAAACTTTAAACTAACGCTGTATATTATTTTTTAAAAAAAAATTGTAATTCCATCAATCAAGCGAATTCAGGTAGGTTTATGCCGCGCTTCTCGCCAGCACCAACGCGCAACGCGATATTTTCGAGCATTAAATTTACCAACTTTTCAGCTAGCAACTTTTTTTTTTGGCAGTTAAACTTTTTTTATTCATCAAAAAAAGAGAGGAAAAATTTGCACACTCAAATGGGGCCTTAGTTTCTTTTCAAGTTGAGTAATAATTCAGTATTTATTTAAGCATGCAAGTCTTTCTTACTATTTGTTGTTAATTTTTTAATATTTTAAAAATTAAACTATTTATCATTTTTATCATCGTGTATTTGTTTGAGGGTTAATTTCAAATACAAGAACAACTTATACCAATATTTATCTATATAACGACATATTTATAAAAATGGCATAGGTATTCATACATTTTATACATAAATTCTAAACATGACAACGTGGTTAGCAAATACCTCATAATCGAACACAACGTTGCTAGCGTCTATTACATAATATGGTAAAAAATTTTAAATGAGCAAATACCTCTTAATTTTACTTTTAAAATGGATAATTTGTGTTCAATGGAGTGTTTGAACCTGCTTTTACTTTGTGTTTTTATATCATTTTGTTAATTTTTTCTAATATCTTATTAGAATAGTTTCTTTTTACTTTTATCATGGGTAATATTATAACTTTGTATCATTTTTAATGTTAATTTTAACGGTGTTATTATATCTAAAATCAAGGGTAGAAAATGTGATAATCTATTTCATTTTTTGTAAATGTACCATTGAATGTATAAATATGGATATAAGTTTTGGCCATACATAGAAGCCACCATTTATTTACATTCCAAATACATGTATGTTAAAATATTGAAATGCTATGAGTATATTCGAAATCATAGACAAAAATTAAGATTACAAAAGAAATTTTTCCTTGCATTTTTTAAAAAATTACAGTGGTAATCTATGTTTCGACGGGTGGAAAATCCATTTTTTAATTCTTTTTTTCGAATTTTTTTATATGATTATTACTCTATGGGTATGTTTGGCAATGGTTAAAAAGTGTCAAGTTAAAACTTTTCAATCTAAAACTTTTCACTCTCCACAACTATCATATTTTTTAATTATTTTTTCACATTTTCCTATGCAACTACCCTATTTTTTAATCATTTCTACACAACTACCCGCACAACTAACCTATCTATTTTAACTTTATCATCCTTACTATTCATCATTACCCCTATTATATCACATCATTTGACAACTTTTACTCTCCAAAACTATTCATCAAAAGTTTTATCCATTCCCAAACACACCCTATGTGTATTTAACTTATAAATTAAGTTTTACCATTTTTAGAGATGTGTGTATATATTTTTATTTTTTAAAATAAAGGTATGTATACACAAGTTTTGACTTTTGAATGATTAAAATATTTATATTTTTTAAAATAATATATATATGTGCACATCTTAAAAATAGTGAAACTTTATATATAAGTTAAATGCTTCTATGCAACAGGGTTATATAAAATTGGTTACATACTGGTTATTTAGAAGCGAAGTCATGCAACCTTCTTCAAATTTAAGATTTTGGACAATCCAATCCATTCACTGTATTTGACATCATTTATTTAGGACATGTTCCAAACCATACAAGATTCTCGGATTAAATCTGTATTTAGGATGAGAATGTAATAATTTGTATCGTGAATTACTAAAGTTGTATTGAAAATTAAAGAAGCTATCTTGGAAATTGAAAAACTGTCTTGGAAATGGTAATGCAGATTCTAGGATACCAAGTTTCATCGTACAAGTTTCATCTCAAACAAATGTGTTTATGGGTCATATTTGTTTAAAATATATATATTTATACGTAAATTGTGAAAAATGCTTAGATATATTTACATATGTATTAGAATGCAGAATGCAGAAGTACTTTATAAAATCATTTACTCACATAGAAATAATATTTTAGATGGTTTAGATGTCAAAAATCCTATTTAAAATTGATATTTTAGTAATTTTCAAAATTTACACATGAATACACATATTTTTCACCAAATGTGGTTCATAAATGTATTTGATTATGATGAAACATGATCTCTTAGATAAACAAATAAAGCTAAATACAATGAATAGATTGAATTTTTTTATCATGATCAAAATCTTAATTTTGAAGGAGTTATATGACTTCATTTCCACTTTTATGTAACCTGATTATATAGATATACATATTTTTCACCAAATGTGGTTCATAAATATATTTGATTATGATAAAACATGATCTCCTAAATAAACAAATAATGCTAAATACAATGAATAGATTGAATTTTCTATCAATAATCAAAATCTTAATTTTGAAGGAATTATATGACTCCATTTCCACTTTTATGTAACCTGCGTCTATAGATTATATAATCAGAACCTTAAGGTTTTTTTTTTTTGATATGGAGCCTTAAGTTAAATACACCTCTATGATAGTTTTATAAAAATTCTTAAAAAATTAAAAAAAATGAATATTGCATCCAGTTACACTAAATTTTAAATGCAACGGGGATTCACTGTTAAAATATACTATTTTTTTAATAAGATGCAATTTTTATATGAAATTTATTTTTAGTGGGATGGTGAAAATGCATTAAATATCGTAAATTGTTTATATTTAAAAATTCAAAAAAATCAAAGATAAGCATGGAAATTTTCATGCTCACGTAGTGTTGAATCATTATCCTTTAACTATTTTGGCAAGGTAGTTTAAAAAAAAGTTGGTGCATTTAGTCTCAACGCACCTGAGTGCATTTAACTCATTTTAATTTTTTTTTATACAACTGTTAATCTTAGTGTATTTAACATGTGTATTGAGTTTTACTATTTTTTGAGATTTTTAAATTTTTAAATTTTTTTAAAATCAACGGCATTAATTTTAATATCACTGATTTTCAAAAGTAAAGATATCAAAATATCAAAAAATGGTAAACCTTGATACACATGTTAAATACACTTAGATTAATAATTGTATAAAAATTTTTCAAAAAAATAAAAAATAGGTTAAAACACTCAAATGCATCGAAGTTAAGTGCACCCAAGTGCACTGTATCTCGGCCCTTTAAGAAATTAATCTGAAATACATATTGAGATTAGTGCAATTTAAGTGATAGAAATGAACTATGGGGACATTTGTTACCCTTAATTTTGGTAGGATTTTGGGATGGAAAATAAGAAAAGAAATATTTTGTGATTGATATGATTTATATAAAATAATAAGAGTAAAGTTCAACAAATAGAATCTTTAGGTTATTAAGTAGGTAGTGAAAAATGTAGAGTTAATTCATTCTCGTAGAATCCTATAGAATTTTAGGTACATGCATTACCACGCTGCTCCTATACCATAAATAACAACAATAAGAAAAATAAGTGTAGATGTAGATAATAGTTAAAAAAGCGCCGCTAAAAATATTAAATTTCCTCGTTGACATAATTACACAATAGAGATTGGAAATAATTGTATAGTAAAATTTTTTTAGAAAGTTAAATTTTAAATCTATGGGTGTGTTTGGGAATAAGCAAAAAATCAAATTAAAACTTTTTAATATAAAACTTTTCGTTTTTCATAATTATTGTATATTTTAATAATTTATTTAAATCTTCTTATACAACTATCATACTTTTTAATTATTTCTATATAACTACCTAGATAACTAATATATTTTTTTAATTTTATTTTTTTACTCGTCATTATTATCCTATTATACCTCATTAATTTTTTGGGTACATGTTAAATGCAACCAGATGCACAAACCTATTTTTATTTTTGAATTTTTTAATGAAACTGTTAATCTAAGTATATTTAATTTATAAATAATCTTTTGCTATTTTTGAAGACTTGTAGATATTTTTTGATTTTTCAAAAAGGGGCATTTTAGTTGTATTCATATAAATAAAATATCCATATTTTTGAAAAATAAAAATATCTATAAGCTTCAAAAAACGGTAAAACTTAATACATATATTAAATATATTTTTTAGGGTTATGTTAAAAATACTTAGATTAACAGTTTTATAAAAAAAATTAAAAAAAAATAAATTTTTACACACTAAAGCTAAGTGCACCTAAGTACATAATATCCGAACCTTTTTTTTTTCTATTCAAAAACTTTTATATTAGGAACTTTTCAATTTAAGAGTGTATTTAAGAAGTGATAAAATTTTTGGTGTAAAAATTTTTCAAATAAAAAAATAATGTGATATGATAAGAGTAATGATGCTGAGTAAAAAGAATAAGGTTAAAATAGATATGTTAGTTGTAAGAGTGTATGTGAAGAAATGATTGAAAAGTAGAGTAGTTAATAATTATATAGGAATATGTGAATAAATAATTTAAAAACAAGATAACGGTGGAAAATGAAAATTTTAACCTTCCCCAAATATGCCCTAAAAGTTTTATCATTTTCCACTATGGTAATCAGTGGGCTAATGTTTTTTTTATTAATGTTACATACGCTGCGGCATTCTGATATTGCAAATTAGGCACATTCACAATTGTTAGAATAAAGATACGTCTTATGAATGCCTCCATCCTCATGAACAATTATACAAGACTCGGAAAATTACAAAAATGTCTCTATATTTAAAAATTTAAAAATTATTTAAAAACATTAAAAATGATAAAAATTGATTTTGAATACACCTAGTTCTATATATTTATAAAAAATTTAAAACTTTAAAAAATGAGTTTTGGCTAGATGCATAGGGGCAGCCATGCATCCAAATTCCAACCTAGGATAAGTACAACAAACCTGCATTTGACGAGTGTTGAACTCAAGGCTAGGGGTGGGAATCGAGGCGGGTTGACCCGTACCCGACTCGTTTTTGGCTGGGTAAAACCAATATATTTTTTACTGGTAAAGAGATAGGTCAGAAATTTTGCCTCAAATTTAGAAATAGAATCAGGTTGGGTTGACCATGTCCCGACCCGAAAGTCTGACCCGCATCGTATATATTAATTTATTAAAAATTATAAGCCTGTGTTTAAATATTATTATTATTATTATTATTATTTTCTTTCAAAATTCTTACTTTTTTATATTCAACTCTATCAACAATAGAAGAATTAATTTATCAGAAAGCAATATAAGAATCAATAAAAATAATTTGTACACATATAACCCGTATGTATAATTGTATATTAATCTATTTTAATAAATTTATATTATATTTTCAAATATTTTGTTTTTTAATTATGTGTTTTTTAATAATTAGTGAAATAGTGAAGTATATAATATTGAAATATAGTATAGATGTATACTATATTCGATAAGTATATAAATTCTTAAAATTATCTTATTTAATATATATTTTTGACCCGATCTGTCATTCCGAAACCAGTCCGACACTAATTCGAAATTTATCTTGGAACTTATTAATAAAAAATGAGGGTCAAACTGATATTGTCCTGACCAGATATAAATAAGAAGTTCAAAGTAGGATCAGAGTTGTACCGACCTTAATGCACCGATTCCCATGGTCTCTGATCCTATGCTCCCGAGAGCATTGAGCCTCAATGTTCCCGGGCGCATATACCTATTTAAAAAAAAAAAAAATTCAAAATTTTTTCATGAACTTGTTAACCTAAGTAGATTTAATATATGTATAAATTTTTACAATTTTTGGAGATTTTTAGATATTTATTTCGGATTTTTAAAAATCAGTACCTAAAATGTCACTGATTTTCGAAAATAAAAAATAAATATCTAAAATGTTCAAAAAATGATAAAAATTTATACACATATTAAATATATATAGATTAATACTATTGTAAAAAAAATTTTAAAAAATAAAAAATAGGCGTATGCGCCGATAGCATACAACAAGGCATGCTCCCGGTAGCATTGGATTGGGACCGATTCCCACCCTACGCGGCCGCCTCTGGCGTCTTGACCAACCGGGCCACATACCTCCAAGTGTGTTCCATCTGGGCTTCGTTCATTTCGCAGGCCGCGGACAAAACTCCCATTTCCGTCCGCTGCGCTGCGGCGTTGCCATCACTAGGCCGGCTCGCCCTCTCCATCCACCCCGCCAGTCGCAGCAACGCGCGCGTGGAACAGGCGAATGGCTGAGACGGATACTCCGCCTTCTCTTCCTCAGACACCGTCGCCACCTCCTTCTACCGACCAGGGCCAGCAGCCGTTGACGACCGCAGAAGCTCCTCCTCCTCGCTTCGATCCCAGCAGAAGTAATCTCTCTTTCACCCGATCAGAAACTGTTTCTTTATGTCCTGGCTCTAGTATTTTCTACCTTCTTCGCCTCCGCTTTCGTCAATGCGGAAATACCTATCTTGATTACTGATAACCTGCGGAGACCTTTTGCGGTTGTTTTAAATCCTGGTAAAGACAGCCAGCCATCTGAATCGAGCTGTTGTACATGTAATCGACGTTAATTTGCTTGCTTTTTGGGTGCGGTTCCTCATTTCATTGTGCATTGTGGGGCTTGTCTAAAGAATGCTTGTTCCTCGCATTCATCTTCTCTGCATTTACATGGTCTGGCAGGACCACACAATAAATAGCTGAATCCTCACGGATATGCATCTGTTTATGTCTCTTGGTTGTTAGTTTCGGTGATGTTGGGGCCTAATTGCGGAGTTTATGGCAGCGGTGCTGAGACCTAATATCCAGTCTGGCACTAGATGGAAAGAACCACCCAGACAGACGCGTTTGTAGTTTGTACTTGTTTCTACTCATGAGGAATTAAATAGCTACTTCATTTTTTGCGTTGGAATCCTTTTTGGATGGACCAAAAAAAAGAAA
This sequence comes from Annona cherimola, assembly GCA_030490835.1. Lineage (NCBI taxonomy): Eukaryota > Viridiplantae > Streptophyta > Magnoliopsida > Magnoliales > Annonaceae > Annona > Annona cherimola. The sequence continues at coordinate 8,881,643 of CM059975.1, read as the reverse complement.
AAAATCGAAATTTGTAACTTTTTAAAAATGATCTGCAGTGTCACTTCTTCTTCTTCTTCTTCTTCTTTTTCTAAAAACCTTTCGTTTGCCAAAGATTATGATTTGGATTATGACACATGCATTTACATTGTAAAATTTTGTACTTCTGTAGCTTGGATAAATTTTCTTTTTTCGTATTTTAAAAAGTCATTCTTCATTTCTTTGACACAGTATGGATACAAAGAGGCTGTTCTAGAACAGAAAAGTTACAGAGGGGCAATAGATGGGAAGAACTACCCAGACAGACATGTTTGTAATGAGGAATTGAATAGTTATTTTATTATATTGGTACTGATTTATTGTTATTATTATTTTTATAACCTGTTAATTGTTGTTTGCAAAAGATATGGCTTGGGGTATGACACGTGCATTATGGTATAAAATTTTGTTCGGTGGATTGGATATTTTTATTTTTCTTATTTTTGAAAGCAATTCTTCAATTCTTTACCAGAGGATGGATACAGAGATGCTGTTCCAGAACAGAAAATTACAGAGGAGCATCTGCATTACCAATTTAAGAAAGTTTTCTTAAGGGGTTCACTGCATGAAAAATATTTGCCTTAATTTTCATTCTTCCTATTTGAATCTCCACCGTTCAGCATCTGTCTTGATGCAAAACCTTGAACGCCACTAGGTCTACACTTATCAAACACATTCGCTTGTTGAATTTACTCCTTGAAGGGAAGTCCTTGATTTTTCCTTTCTTCCTTTTGTCTTCTATGCAATGACTCCTTCGAAAGAAAGAGGGGTGTGATGGAAGGGGATTTGTACTTGACATAATGAAGATCTAAAAAAGACGTTAGGCCCACTTAAATACCATTTGAAGTTGAATGACCAAAGTAGCTCTTATTGGGCGTGTTTGGTAATTGATAGAAAATGTCAAGTTAAAACTTTTCACTTTCCACAGCTATCATATTTTTTAATCATTTTTTCACGCTACTTTTCAATCATTTTTCACAACTATCCACGTAACTAACCTATCTATTTTAACTTTATCCTCTTTACTACTCATCATTATCCCTATCATATCACATCATTTGACAACTTTTACTCTTCAAAACTTTTCATCAAAAGTTTTATTCATTACCAAACACACCCATTATGTGCAATGCTTGACTGAGTTTATAGTTTTCAATGATCTCTTACCAAATAGTTTTACCAACCAAACCTGTCAGCTGAAAAACTTGATGTTATTGTGATGTCTCTGCTGGTGCTACCTCTTATCCCATAATTTTAGAGACCAAACTCCTCCTGTATCTAATCGATTGTTATATGGTGCTCATTTTAAAATAAAAATCCCCATTATGCATATGAGTTGTAATACCAAAAAAAAGTTGATGTTAGTGACACTGTTAAAATACAATTTTATCAATTTGCACCTAAACACAATCATTGGAAAAATCTGTGCCTCCAAATTGGTCCATCAATTTCACTTGGTGTTTCTATACAAATTTATTGTTAATTCATATCTTGTTGATGAATTTCCTGTCTGTTTGGATTTACTATACACTTGAGTATTAGAGTGTGATGGAACTAACCACCCTTCAAGACACTACACTCACCACTCCGACCAAGCAATGTCTTGCCCAATGCACACAACATCTATTTCAGGTGGTATGGCAGAAAAGTTTTAGATGAGCCGATTACCTGGATTCATGGCGTAAGTATCATGACATATCATTGAAAACCATTTTGTGTGGCGTGCCTGTTGTATTATTACTGGGCTTAGTCAGCTCATTTCTACGAGGTCAAAAAATTGACTATTAAAGTTGGAATTGGAAACATTGATACTCATTTACGATATCTGCTGAGCAATCTTGGAAATCAGAAGACTGGACTAAGAATCAAGCTTGAGCTTTCAATTATAGTAGTCCTTCCAGATTCAACTGGCTTTTCACCTTAGTGTCTAAGTCCCTAAAACATTTTTTATTTTTCAAATGTCCATAAGTATTGGATCTTTTATATACAAATGCATTGAGCAACAGTTTATTATTCTGCTAGAAATGTTGCATCATCAAATACAGCAAGACGTTGTTGCTTTCGTGACCAAAATTTAGGGGGCCCTAAATTTACGCTTGTTTTACCTTTCAGTGGTTGGCATTATCAAGAGGAAGGCCCTGATTAAAGACTTGGCCACTACATATCATTCTGAATGTCTCAAGTATTGCAGAGAACTTCTGGAACTCCAAAGAAAGTGGGAAGAGGTTAGCATTTATCCTTTTACTATTATGAATTTGATTTCTTATTTTTAAAATTTAAGAGCCATGTTTAATTTGACCAAACAGTAGTTCTCTTTTATTTTTTCCATTTTTTTTTCAGAAAAGAGGGAAAAAAATTGAGTCTTGAAATCATTCATCTGCTTTGGTTTCCAATGACGGAGGTATGGATGGGGACTAGGAGGAATTGATCATGGTTGTCATGTCATCTTCTTAAATTGTATTGCTTTTATTAGAAGCTGAGCTCTTTGATTTTTTTTTTTTTTTTGGTTTGAAAACAAATGATGGAACCACCACGACTCTGATGGAAAGGGTCCGAACTATTTCGTTCTAAGACATACCCACGAAGATAGCATATGCAATTTAAATAGCAGTAAAAGCGTTAGTAGAAAAAAATGGCTTTTGGTGCATCCTTTGTCTACATTATTTTGGTACATTATTTTTACCAAACAGGCCTTTTTATATAACATGATTTGCATGCAAGGGTTCAGTTGTAATCCCTGCTCTTGTGAAAAGAACTATTGAATGGATTTAGCAGACAGTGTATTGATATGGATAGCGGAATAGGCAAAACAATTTGCAACAAATTTGAACGGATGATGTATTTCCTCACAAGGTTTTATTCCATAGGGAATGAAACTCAAATGGTGGGTCAGAAATTCATATATGTATATATATAGGGATTTGTTCTGGTGCATGCGACTGCACCGTGCAGTCCATGCATCGTGGGCCCCACATGATCATAAATGGGAAATCCTCCCCACCCATTGTATTTAGACTTGTCCACTTTATTAGCGTACCCATTTTCATCTAAATCCAATATGTGTGTGATCCTCATCTTAAAATGGTGCAAAATCAACGTAATAAAATAGTTTAATGTAAATATTAAGTTTAAAGTGGTATTTTCAACATCTAAACCATCTAAAGTATATTTTTATATGGATAAATGATTGTATAAAGTTTTATTGCGATCTAATATGTGTGGGGCCCATTTTACAGCGGACTGCACTGGATCATATCCCATATATATATATATATTTGGATATCCAGAAATTCATATTTTTAACATTTGTAACATTTGTCTTGATCCTGCAGAGGTGGTCTGTTGCACCACCTTCCTCTGCAAGTGCTTTTGCCACTTGAAAGATGTCTTAGGATAATCAATTGTTGTAGAAGTTTTGTGTGTGTTATGTAATCCTTATAGCTGCTTTTGTGTGTGATTGTGCATGGGGTGATGGTGACTGCTTTATTGCAGCAGCCACTACAGAAAGCAATAGAGGGCTCCCTGGCATTTTTATGAGAGGTTACCTTCGTTATTACAGAACCTGTATGGGATCCTTTGTCCCAGCGTTCACGACTGCAGATATGAACTCTTACCTGATACCCTTAGGTTGCTAATGCAGTATAACCACCAATGGACCATGTTGTAAAAACTTCAGGTAAACTGAAAGCATTTATGGCGGTACGTTTTTCAGCCAAATGCTAATGATTTCTCTATTTACCTTTTGGCTGTGTAAAGTTGCAGAGGTCTTAGACTGTAGAAGAGTTTGTGGTACTGTTGATTCATGGAGAGCCAATGTCAATTGGAGTTTAAATGCCTCAGTCTATGGTCTTTTACACCATTTAACACCAGGATATTATTTGAACTCCTGAGTGTCACAAATTTTGAAGCATGCCTGAACTTGGAAGTGAGTCACACAAATATCCTTGAATTTCACAAAAACCTTTTGGCCTCAAAATCCAGGGAGAAACTCCAGCATGATGTTGAGCATGTTGAAAAGAAATTGTCCTTTGGACCATATATAGTTTGGTTAGCATGAGTAGCTATTTTTATTTCCCAATTTGGGAGCATCTGTGGCTTTGTTGAATTCCTCATTTTGGGAGGCATCAGTAGCTGCGTTGAATTCTCCAGCACATTTGGTGTCATGTGTACATTCTATGCTTCTTATATTTATTATCCAAAAACATCAAACGTGAAAGGAGTTGACTTCATACTAACGGGACATCAAACCTGACAGGAGTTGACTGCATACTAATGGGTTGGCTTCTGACCATGCAATTATGCAAATGAAACTTGCAGAACTTGCAATGCATCCAAATGTGGTCAATTTAGCAGGACACAAAATGCCTTCCCAAAAACAAAACAAAGAAAGAAAAAAGAAAACCCTTCCTTCCTGGTTGGTGCCCAGAAACTTTTTTTTTTTTTGATGGGATGGTGCCCAGCATTTAAGCTACTGGCAAATGGTGACTGTTGATTAATCAGTCTAATTGGGCAATGTTCCTACACACATCTGGGTTGAACTGATGATTTTTTATGCACTTTTGAGTATCTATCATCTCCGTAGTCTGTAATGTTCATCTTGAACCTCATCGCATTTGCAAGTTTGACCATTAGATATGCATGACTGCTGATGCTGCTTGTAAGAATTCAGCAATGTATGCTGCAATTTGGGATATGATGTATCATTAATGCTTATTTTCTATCAAGACTTAGGATGTATTTGGTATTGAAGGAAAAATTTTTGAGGGAAATAAATGTAGGGAAAGGTTTTAGAAAAGTGAAAGAATGATGTGATATATTAGGGGCAATGTGATTAATAATAAAGAGGATTAAAGATAGAATAGATAGGGTATTTGCATGAAAAGATGTGAAAGGATGATTGAATTGTAGAGTTATTAATAGAAAAGGTAGAACAAATTAGGTAATTAAGACATCGCATCAAATTCAAAATTAAAAAGGAGTAGAGAGTGGGGTGAATTTTTTATTTCTTTATTTTTCCCTTTTCCTTGTTATCAAATGGACCCTTAGTTGGAAACTGCTCTTGGATGCATGCCTCCCTATCAGCATTGTTGGGTGCATTGCAGTGGGATTAGACAGCATGAAATGACAGCTTTGTTTCACCTGTGTTGATTAGAATTTTCTTTTGGCAGCCATATGCTGATGTCAGAACACCTGAGGACCCAAGAAAGGAGATAATGAGACAACCTAAGCGTTCAAAGAAGACTCGCTGAGGTTTTATGACTAGCCGGTATTAGATTGCCTACAATGGTTTTCTGGATGCGGCGGTGAAAACACTAGTTAACAAATGTGAATACCAAATTTGTAATTTTCCAATTATCGTTGTTCATATGCATTGACATCATTGTGTAGATTGATGGTAACACAGAAGAGACAATTCGCATTTCTCTACTGACTGTCCAGATGTTTGATAACGCCAGGGAAGTGAGACTTGCTTTGGATGTACATGCAAATACTTTTTTAGATTGTAATGTCGAAATTTGATTTGGAATATCTACCTCATATAAAGTAGAAAACAGTCATATGGATGGACATGGCTGGTTTTTACCTCAGATTGTTCCTGTTGTAATTGTTTTAATAAAGGAATTGGTGGACAGCATGAGGTTGGAAAGAGCAATGCGAGTTTGTAAATGGTTGTCTCTATGGCCAATTTATTGCGGTGTAGGCAGTTCAGTTCGGAAGCTGTATACGCTTGTAGCATGTTTGGGAGTTAACAGGTGAAAAAAATAGAAAATCATGTAAAATGGATAAAAGGTATGAAAATGATGTAATAGGACTCGGTGTAATTGTTGAAAATGAAGTTCGTAAGATAGGGTTTTAATTCTATGGAATTGATTCTATGGAACCTTTCTATTTGAGGGCCGTCTGAATGAAATATTAAAGTCCAACTGGTTATATTATTTACCGAAAATCATTTTTGTTGGTTGCTTAAAAAATCGTTTTTGTTGGAATTTAAAGTGGGCTGTACCTGCTTAAAAATATAATCATGTGTAAATTATAAAAAAATACTAAGATCTATTTATGGATGCATTGGAATGTTATAATAATGTACAAAAATCATTTATCTGGATGGGAAGAATAGTTTAGACGGTTTAAATCTTAAATTGTCAGCTTTGAAAACGGTATAACATTAAATAAATTTATTACTTTGATTTTATACTTCACTCAAATGGGGCTTATGTAGTGGTTCGATTTGTATGAAATTTATTTTTTTAGTTAAACAAACAAGGAGCATGATTGTATACACCAAAATGTATTTTAAGTGAAAATATAATATTTATTTATTTTTACAGTTGTTTTTGTTTTTTGATTTTTTAAATAAACATGTTTTCCAAAGTGTATTCAATCTATATAATCAAGTTTTGCCATTTTAGAATATTTTTACATATTTATTTTTTATCTTTAAAAAATATCAATTTTAGGGCATTAAGTCATTTTTTGTTCCTTAAAAACTTAATTTTTAAAAATAAAAAATAAAAATGTAAAATATTGTAAAATGACAAAAAATTATATATAAATTGCATACACTAAGGAAAGCATGTTTGTAAAGAAAAATTAAAAAACATAATTAATTGTAAAAATAAATATATCTTATTTTTGAGGGATTATCCTATTAGCCTAGGCTAAACAAATGCCCTATTTAGTCAATCTCAAAAAATCCATTTAAAAATAATTTTTTTGCTTTTTTCTTTATACACTTGTTATATATCCAAAAATAATTAAACTTGGTTTGTATATTAAATATACTTAGATAACTAAGTTTGTAGAAAAAAAGCAAAAAAAATTTTAAATAGATTTTTTAAAGTGGGGCTAAGCGGGACATTTGCTTAGCCCGGGCTAACAAGATCACTTCTCATTATTTTTAAATCTAAAATATATTTTGATGTATAATCAGGCTCCAACAAATAATTCTAAATACAATGATAGAGCGATCTCATATATCATCATGGAGGACTCCAAATGGAATTTCCATTAATCTTCCTTCATGGAATTGATTCCATTAAGATATTAGCTACGCTTTCAAACGAAAAGGCAAGAAATATAATGGAAATATTCGGCTAAATAAATGCCGTATGTGGAAGCGGAAAGTGGGATTTTCAATCCCTTACCGGTTTTCCTGTTACGAAACAGATCCGTGTATTTGCTAATATTTGTTTCGTGCAAATTCCGCACACGTCAAAAGATAACTATAACATTGTTAGGAATTGTTGAAGTTTTTATTCCTTCCCTGTCAAGGTCTATTTTAGAATCGAGTAAAAAAGGAGGGAAAACGAATCTTAGAATGTAAAGAAAAAATAAAAATAATAGAGAGTAAGAGACAAGTGTGGCTACATAGCGTGTTTAGTTTAACATATAAAAATTCATTAAAATTTACACAAAACAATTAATAACGAGATCATTAGATAAACATAAGATTATTACATTTCCTATCTATCTTCTCAATTAATGTCACAAGTACGTGCTCTGCGTTATTTAATTTAAATATAATCAATCACTTCCATTGAATACTAGCATACAAACGCATACTCGCACTCGCAATTCTAATCGGGGTTACTCGATGCAAAACCCATATTACGTGCGCACTAGCGGTGACCATATAACATCAACACATATTCTAATAAGTTGATAATTCTCTTTTAGTAAGAGTGAAAAAAAAAAAAAAAACTACTCCAAACTCCAAAGCACGAATGCACGTGAACCCCTCAAATGTGGTGTCATGCCCATACTCCATAGCCCACAGAAGTAGAACGCAGCCGCATACCGTGATTTAGATTTCAGTATTTGAAGCAGGCACTGACCTCTTTCCAACGCTGCTCCATTTTTTCCTCATCTGTTATGATTCCTTTTATTCAATCCAAACCATTTATTATCTTTTAAATCACTGAGTTAATTAATTGGTTCCACAAGGTTCTCGTCCACCGTACATTCCCCGATCAAGCGGCTGAGCTGACATCTCGCTTAGCTGAGCAGCTTCTTTGATCACACGCACTCACAAAGGTCAGAGGGCTTGCTCGAAAGCACCGAACATACACTGAAAAATAATAGATTGTACACAAAATTAGAGAAGTAATATTAAAAATAAAAATAAGATTATTATAGGTATGTTTGAAAAGTGATAAAATTTTGATGCAAAGTTTATAGAGTAAAAAATTTTAAAATATAAGAAAATAATGTGATATAATTGAGTTAATAATGAGAAATAAAAAGAATAAAGTTAAAATAGATAAGTTATATAAATGGGTAGTCGTGTAGAAATAATTGAAAAGTAAGGTAATTATATAAGAAAAAATGAATAAATAATTAAAAAATATAATTGTTATAAATATATAAAAAAAATTAATTTGAAGAATTTTACATGTTACTAAGTACCTTCGATACATGCTACTAAAGTACTTACTGCGGTGGTAACTCATATCAACAAAGCGTTGTCTAATATGAATTTAAGTTTTCTTCACTTACATAGAGTGAAATAAATTTAAGTTTTCTTTAGAGTGAAAGTTCTTAATTTTCTTCCTTTATGTATGTAAAGATGTTGGTAAGTTTTTTTTGGTGAAGAGAGTTATAAAGAAACCTTTTTCATTATATGAGAATTATGATTATGCTTTATTGTAATATAAATGACATTGTCGTGATGTGTAAATATCCATAAAAAAAATCTCTTATATGTTAAAAATATAAAATTATGAAAAATTTAAAAAAGTATTTTTTGATGAAATTAAAAAAATATTATTAACAATAAGAAAAGCTGGGAAGAGGTGCCGGCGCACTATGGTCGCTGCGGGTACACTAATGGCATTCTCGTCATATTGTGGAAAAGGAGGGCATATTGATGTTGGCGCCAGCGTCAGCAGATATTTCTAACGGGGTTTAAGAGAGTAGGGTTTTGGGGAGGGGAGGAGGGAGAAGATATAAAGCGCACGGGAGAAACCATCTTCGGCTTCTGATAGCGGATGTGGCTCTCCTCATCCTTTCATTGCCATCTCTAAAAATCTACAAAATCTAAAACCCTAACTATCGCTCTCGATGCTGCTAACTCCTCCAGTCCAGTTGCATTTCCAGGTACGGACTTTCTCTGCAAATTCAACTGTCCTTCTCTCGGCCACTTCTATGTCAATTTTGCTTAATTTCTTATCTTTTTTTCCGAGAATTCAATCGAGTGTTCGTTTTGAAGTGGAGCTGCTCCACTTGCGTGCTGCTTCGCTATGGTTTCAGCATTCTGGTGCTTGTTCTGGAGTCGGAAGTTGAATTTCTTTTTCCTCCAGTTGATTCGTTTTATTTTTTCTTTGGGTTTATGCGCTTGTGCTTTATAGGAATGTGACGTTTTCTGCAATACTTGAGATGATTTTATTTATCATATCGGATTGGATGTTTTGGTGGAATGGCACTCCAGTGGCTTGGTTGCAGTTTATTTCTTGACCTTTTTGTTCGGGATATTGTTCTTTTTCTCTCCTTAGGAAGCAGCTGACCGCTGCTGTGTCTTGTCGGACAGGTTGGAGCATTGATGGGATGTAGAAATTCGACAGCATCTTTATAATTCATATGATGGGTAAGTTCTACTTCAGTTAGTTGATTGGCTATTGGAACTTCCGTAAGAGGTTGGGATCGGCAACACCATCTAACTTCTGGCTGAAAACGAGATTGCATTTGAACTTGCTCTCTCTTTCTCTCTCTTTAATAATTAACTACCTTTGATGTGGCTGCTGAAACATTGTTATACATATGGCATTTCTGCAGCTAAATTGAGCTGCTTAGCAACTACATGGATGGACCTTATACAAAATTGTATCACTTAGTTTTGGAGAGCTGGGAGGCAGTAAGAAGAGACTTGAGACGTTCATCTAACTTTTACCCGAAATATCCAATGTATGTAAATCTCTGTTTGAGAGGGCTTGAATCTGCGGTTTGGTTTTGTTCGGTTACTGTACATTTCACCTTGGTGGTTTGGGGGTTGTTGGAGAACTTGATAAGGTTGTCATGCATAGAATTCAAGTTGGGTGAGAGATGGTGGTTTGTTTTGGCAAATTTATGCAACTGCCTGGAGCCAGCTAAATTTACAGCTACCGCCGCCACCCCACACACACACATACCCAACCCCAAAATACAGGCACACACACACAACCCAACAACAAAAAAAAAGTATGGGAATTGTAAGACTTGCTATGGTTGATGGACTGGAATGTTGTACACAGAACGACCTCTGCATGAGAGAAATGCGGCTGAAATGAAGATATGGAGGTGGTTATGTTGTCCAATGAGAAAGTATAAGCTTAGATTTTACTTATAATTTAAAATCAGTAGGAAGATTTGCTTATGGGTCACAAAGATTAGAACCTGCAACATTTACAACTAATTAATTATTCAAGTAGAAAGTCATGAGAAAACCCAAAAAAATGACAAGGACTTGATTAGATATCATTAGAAAAAATATATGAAAGTGCATGGGTCTACTAGAACATAACTCAAAAATAGAGAGGAACGGCACATAATTCATGTAGTGACCCTACTTAAGTTGGAAACAAACTGATGATGATGGTGATGACCATAGCTTGTTTGGGCAAATCAATGAGTCCAAAATAGTTGTTATCTTTGTTGAGAGCTTTGCATACGAGATGAAAATAGCCATTTAGTGAACACACATCACCAAAATAGATGATGATCGTAGCTTCTTTGTACTGTTCTTGTTCTCATTGCTTACCCTTGTATCATGTAATGTGTTCAACAGAAGCATCTTGGCTTATGGGCAGCGAGGTTGTTGCAGTAGATCAAACAAATGGATCAAAGCGAAAGACTCAGATTCAAATTGAATCTCTTGAAAATTTCTACAAGGGTGCGTTCATCTTCCCATCATATTCAAAAAATTAATGGATTTGGTATTATTTTGTGCTCATTTTATTTCCCTTCTTTACTAATGCGGTTATGTGTCTTGGAAACTCCGACATCTTATTGTGGCAAGTTTCATAAGGATAGGTTTCTATTTTTCAGTTTTCACTGTTTACTTTTCATTTTCAGCCAGCGTCTGAGTCTTGGATAATGGATGCACTCACATGCATGACTACCAAATAAATTTTCTTATCTTCATATGGTACCTGGGTGTGTCTTTAAGTTTGCTGTTTAATGCATGATACATATTTTTCTCCTGTGTCACAGTTGTTCTCACGTTCTTCCATTGTATTGACTACAAAACCCTATTCTACTCAATTTCCTAACTCAAATAATACAGCCTATTAGTTTCTTAACAAATTGTTGGCTAAATGATCAGGACTCACTTTTCTTAACACATACTGCCACTTCCTGCTATCTCTGATCTCTGGCTCTTCTAGAACATTTCAACCAAATCAGCCGTGCAGTTCTGTTCTATTACTTAGCTATACCACATCATTGTAGGAATTAATTGTTAATCCTGTTGTTTCTTGTCTTACCACTTATCTATCCATCTAACATCTTCATTTTAGCTGTGCTCATCTGTTAGCCGTTACTTTTGAAGTTGTTGGTCATTCTTATTGCTAGCAATAGATTTTCCACTCCCATTAAACTGTTGCAGTTATTAATCATGTTTATCTCACAAGCGCAGATGATAAGTGCCCCTCCCAGAAAGCCATGGAGAAGTATGCTTCTTCCCTGAAGTTGACATATAAGCAGGTTCGTCGATGGTTTAGTGAAAGGAGGAGAAAGGAGAAGAGGGAGAAAGAGGTGCTTTGCACAAGAAACGCTTCAAGCATTTATGAGGGTCTGCCACCTGCATGTCTCTCTTCTAGAACTTCTGAAAGGAAGATGCCTGGACAACATAATGCTCAGCTTGTTGGGCATAGGAATGAACGAAGAGTTTCCGGACAGCCTATTAATTCTTCCATGGCAGGAATCAAGAATATTAAGAGGAAGAGGCGCCAACTATTGCTTCAGGACTTGCTAAGTTCTGATTATATTTTGGAAAAAATATTTCGCAAGGATGGCCCTCCTCTTGGGGTGGAGTTTGATTCCCTTCCTGCAGCAGCATTTGGAAATAATTCAGGTATTATCTGCTTCGTCATTTCCCTGTCACATATTTCATTAAAAATTTATAATATAACCTATTTCTGCTGTTTTTCACTATGGATCTCTTAATTGTTGAATTTGTTGTTCTGATATATTTGTCAGGTGCAAATCCTTTGCGCTTAGATTGTCAAAAAGGGCTCAAAAGAAGAAAGGTAGCCTGAACATTGGAGTCTTTATGAATTCCTTATCATCTGAATTTTCATCTATCTTTGGCTTGCTATGAATTTTTTTTTTCCTCTCTTCATTTCTCTCCTGAACAGCAGATTTTTCATGCCCATTTTTTTTTCCCCTTCAGTTGTTGGGGATGATGTTCTGCTGAAAAGTCTTTATTTGGTAAGGAGTTGATTTATTGTGCGGCAATTAAGTAATTAATGCCGTCTATCCTGCTAATCATTGCGGATTAGTATAATGAGACCTACACCAGCATTGCTTCAATCTATTTCTTGGTTTACTTTTAATTTTTTCTAAAAAAATTCAGATGAAGTTTGTTACAAGTCTAAAATATTGCATGAGATGCTAACTATTTCTTGCTTCCTGGAGTAATTTTAGAAAATTTTCACTTGTTGTTTGACTATTTCTTACCTCCTGGATTGATGTTAGAATATTTTCACTTTTTGTACATATCACATGGCAATGGTGATACATTTTTTGCTATTTGCTACAGGTCTTGAATCCACCCACCCTGGACTGTCACTTAAAAATCCCACAGGTCTTGGAATGTCGGCCTAGAAATTCAGGCATTCTAGAGACCCTTGGACGAGAGCAAAAGACTGCATCAGTGAAGTATTATGGTATCGGGAAAGGTTTGATGACTGTTTGGCGTGCAACGAATCCTGATGGCGAAAGATTCTGTAGTGTCAATTTTCTTAACAGAGAAGTGGCTAATGCATGCCTGGAGTCAACTCTTTCTATCCCTCGGAAACTTTTACGTAAAGAAACACAGAATTCTGAATATCGAAGGATTGCTGCGGTAATCACTTAGTATATTTACTAACTTATGTTGCCTAGAACAAAGTGCTGGGCAATGCTTGTTTGGATATTTTAAGTTTACAACTAGATTTGATGTTCTGTTTGATGACCTTTTTTTTTTTTAAAAAAATAAAAATTCTGACTTATCTTATGTGATTCAATTTTATTGCAGAAGCAAAGAACACTAGGGAAGAAATTGACTGAAAAGAACAAACCCTCAATGAAAAAACCAAAGGTAACTTTGACAACTTTTTTGCATATTTTATATTCTAGCTACCATTTATTTTCTACTTACAGTTTACCTAAATAATCAGGCAACATGTAAGAAAAATGAAAACCGGAAAGTGCTGCACAAAGCAGAGTGCATACTTGCACTTGATGGACTAGGAGCTGAAGCACAATCAGATATATCAACAGAATTAATAGATGATGAAGAACTAGAACTAAGAGAGCTACAAGCTGGACCGAATCCCCTTACATGCTCAGCACATTTAACTACAAAAGGACAACATGGTTGTTCACTATGCAAAGGTCTTGCCAATTCCTTTCTTTCTTGGAAGTACAACAACACTTTCTGTGTACATTGTGTTAAGACTTAAGAATTAAGGTCTGGTTTCTTGTTTATATATTTTGATTATGAATGCTGTTCTGTGTAGATTTGCTTGCTAGGTTTCCCCCTCAATCTGTAAAGAAGAAGCAGCCTCTATCAGCAAGGCCTTGGAATTCTTCACCTGAAGTTGTCAAGAAATTGTTTAAGGTCCGTTTTATCTCTTAGTTCATTAGGAACTTTGCAAAGCTAACAGTTCTAGAAAAAAGGCTGCATATCTTGTGGTATTTCTGCCTTCAAATTTTGTTTTTGGACACCAAAATGCCACACGGAATTTTATGCTGCTTCGTTACTACCATCAGATTCCCACTTGTACATGTGAATTATGCATGAATACATCTTCTGCTTAAGGTTACTTCACTGTAGGAAGTGCCATCTTCATATCACGTTCCTAATTTTCTTTGATTGTATTGCTCTAATGGTAGCCTTTGTCGTGGCAATATGTTTTGTAAACATTCTTTAACATATTATGAAGGTTCTTTTCAGGAAGTTCTTACTTCTCTACATTTATCAGGTCTTCCGTTTCTTGTATACTCATTCCACTGTGATCAATTTGTGCCCATTTACCTTCGACGAGTTTGCTCAGGCATTTCATGACAAGGTTAGGATGAGTTTGATCAAAATTGTATTATTGGTTTTAACTAGTTTGTCTAGGATTTCAGAAAAGCCTATTGTTTAACAAATATGATTCTTGCTAATGCCTTATTTCTTGCCTATAATATGGTTTCAGGATTCCTTGTTACTTGGGAAAATTCATGTGGCTCTTCTCAAACTTATCTTGTTAGACGTTGATCGGGAGCTTCATGGTGACTTTCTTTCTTGGCCTGCTAAAGATCGGAGATTTCTTGGCTTTCTTCACTTTGTAAGTTTGATTCCTTTTTGCTCTTCTCCAATCATGATTCGGTTCTTCATGTTACCATGTATTTAGTATATTCTGGTCTGTTCCTTGATTATGCTTTCAAATTGGACAGTTAGCAACTTTGCTTGTCTACTTAGTGGTAGCATGCCAATCATGATGTCACTAGTTTCTACTTTCAAAAGGCATGTTTCCATTTGATGTCAAAGTTTGCTATGCATACTGATTATGATTAGTAGCTATAGAGGTGGCACTCCAGGGAGCCACTCTCTCTCTCTCTCTCTCTAAAGGTCAAGGAAGGAGTCGGAAAGAGAAATTTGATCTGTCATAGCATGCTTGTTGACTGAAAATTGTTGGTGAAACTTAGCACATCTTTGTTTACTTGCTATGTCCTTGTGACATTGTTGTCATTCTCTCCTCTCAATTTTGATACATCAAGAAATTCCGTTCATTTTTCAGGTAAGGCAGCAAGAATTTGATATGAAGTTCTGGAGTAGAGCTTTGAATCCTTTAACATGGGCTGAGATATTGCGGCTAGTATTGATTGCTGCAGGCTTTGGCTCAAAACAGAATGCAATGCGAAGAGAGATTCTTGGCAAGGTTTGCAAACATCGTCTGCTTTGATGTGTTCTATTTTACAATCGTCTGCTTTGCAATTTGTCATGTGCTTTAGAACAGCATTGTGTTGCATGTTCTATTCTGTTTGAGACCTTGAATCATGTTTAAAATTGGTTTTCTTCTTTTCCTTTTTCTATTTTCAATTTCTTTTATTTGAATCTTTTACAACAAAACACTTGATATTTCTAACAGGAAAGTCAAGGCATATACCGTGTTTTGTTTTCTTTACCTTTGCTAGTTAGGTGATGAACAGAACCTCCAAGGCATCAGATGGGAGATTTCAAACATCTGCTAAAAGTGCTGAGAGTATTCTGCGACTAATTCTTGGAGTTCAGTATTCAGAGCTTATGCGTCTGTGTGTGTTTATTTGCAACTGCATTCACCATTGATATGTTTGAAATGTGCAGTGATGCAAATCATAGCTAAAATCATTGGAAAAATCACCTTTTGGATGATTATTTGCGGGGTTCAATTTTCTTAAAATTTGTACCTTGTTAATTTTAGTCATCAGTGGAATATCTCCGACTTTGTGGATTTTGTGCTATTTGCATGTGTTTGATATTTTGTGTCATTGTGTAGGAAGGGAGTCGCATGGCAAAATATGGTTTACGTCCTGGTACTCTGAAAGGTGAATTGTTCAGCATTTTGTATGGACAAGGAAGTAATGGCTTGAAAGTCTCTGAGTTGGCAAAATCTTTTAAGGTAAACTCCACTATAGAATAGTGAAATGTTTTATGTGAAATAGCAGTAATGGCTTTCAAGTAACACAATCTTCTGTATTCTTAATTGGGAGATTGTTGAGTTGAATCTCCCCAACACAGTGTGTGAACTGGAAAACATGATCTGCTCAACTCTTGCTAGTGACATTACTCTGTTTGAGAAGATATCGCCTTCTACGTACCGTCTTCGTGTTAATCCTCAAATTTTGAGGGAGAAGAGGAATGCCAGCTCGGACACTGAAGATTCAGGAAGCGTGGATGATGACTCTAGTGATTCAAGCAGTGATGGTAGTGATAGTGATTCTGAGAATTCCTCTGGGTTGGAGGTAGCACCATTTGAACAGAGACTTGTGAGGTACAGGGGGCATCGTAAACAGAAAAATAACAAGTTAACTGTTTATACTGAAATTGATGAGAGCAATTCAGGAGAAGCATGGGTGCTTGGCTTAATGGAAGGTGAATACTCAGATTTAAGCATTGAAGAGAAACTGAATGCTCTTGTGGCTGTTGTTGATCTTGCTGCTGCTGGGTACAGTATAAGAATGGAGGTAAATAAGTTTTGTTCCCAGTCCTTCCTATTTTTGCCTGGTACCTCTCTTGTTTTGCACCTGAGAATTTATTGTGTACTTGTAACTTTTAATCTTGTGAGAATTTAGCCATCACAGAGCATGACAGTAATGTGGGTGGTTGAGAATTACATACATGCCACTGTTCACTTAATAAAATCACCAAATTGTCTTGACATCCTTTACGCAATTTTGTTATTTTAGATGGTCATATGTAAAAGGTTCCAACTTTTTCAGGATTTCTGAATGGCAAAAGAACACTTTTATCTTCATCTTTTTATCTTTTTTCTTTTTTTAAAAAAAAAGAATTCTTGTTTATAATATTCTTTAAAGCAATTAACCAAGCTGTTTCAAATATTTGTGTAGAATCCGGTTCACACCATCTCAGAGGTCACATCAAATATTGGGCATCGTGGATCAGGAGCGAAGCTAAAGAGATCATCTCTAAACCATCATATAATGGGAAGGCCGTTCCAGGGTTGCGTGGGGCATATCCATCCTAGGAAACAAGCACACACTTCAGAAGAGCTGCTTTTAGTCGACACTTATAATTCAAATGATGGACAATCCAGAGAGAAATCAGTGTCAACTTTACATCCAATGAAATCAGTATACCTCGGATCTGATCGTAGATACAACAGTTATTGGCTTTTCCTGGGCCCTTGTGATGAAAAAGACCCTGGCCACAGGATTGTTTATTTTGAGTCTTCTGAAGATGGTCACTGGGAGGTGATTGATACAGAAGCGGTATGTTGTTTGTTTTGACAATAGCCCTGCATTTACATCCACTCTGGTTCTTTAATATGCCCCTTTCTTCTGTCTGAAGTCTTTTTACTGTTCCATTGGACTCGTTCACAATGTTAACCTCAGAAGAATATCTTATGAATTCTCTCTCTTTTGACATTGTTTAATTGCAGGCATTTTTCTCATTACTATCAGTTCTAGATGGCAGAGGTGTGCGGGAAGCCCACCTTCTTTCATCATTGGGGAGACGTGAAACTGTTCTATGTAAGGCAATGGCCAAGAACATGGCTGTTGTAAATAAAATGAGACAGCCAGTCCGGTCTGATCAATCTGATGCTGATACTAACAGTGGAGATGGCTCTTCCCCAATTTCAGATGTGGATAACAACCTAGCTTCAAATGAGATTTTAAATGATTGTATGGCTTCTTCTGGTGCCATAGTTCTTGAAAATGGGAAGATTGGGGAGGTAAAAAGACAGAGATGGGATCGCCTTCAAGCACTTGATGCATGGATCTGGAATTGTTTCTACGCAAATCTTAATTCTGTGAAATACTCTAAAAGGTCTTATATGGAATCACTTGCACGCTGTGAACATTGCCATGACTTGTATTGGAGAGATGAAAAGCATTGCAAAAAATGTCACATTACTTTCGAGCTGCACTTTGATATGGAAGAAAGGTATGCCATCCACACGGCTACATGTAGAGAAAAGGAGGATGGAGACTTGTATCCAAGCCACAAAGTCTTACCATCACAGTTGCAATGTCTCAAAGCTGCAGTACATGCAATTGAGGTAGGCTGTTTATCTCAATTTTCTTTGCTTTCAACTGAAGATTTCTCATGCATATTTGGTCATCAAAAGTTCTTTTCATTTATCAAAGAAAGTAATCCTTCATTTGGTCTGAGCGACATCTATCGGAAGTGTTGTATTCTTATGAATATACACTTGATCATTTTTTATGGTACAAAGAGGGAAACAAACAAAAAAATTTCTATTCATTAATAAATCTACAATCAAGCATAGGTATAATCACATGCATCTCTTATTCTCTTGCATAAATTTTATGAGCTTGTTCTGCAAATTCTACACTCTTTGGTGGTCATCTTCACCATTCCTGGTCTCGCTTTTACATTATAAAACACGTTGTATTTAATCATTGACTGTTAATTCAATTTGTGACCAATCAATCCTGGAAAATCCTTTTAATGAAACAGCCCTGAGCATCCACATCATTGCCTGCAAAATGCTTGGCGAAAACTCTAGTATATAAATTTCATATAATTCTTTCTGCAGGTCTTTTTTCAATAAATAAGACGTCATTATATGCTTTTATCTTAAGGGGTTTCATTTGGTCGACGATTCTATCTGATCTTCCTTATATCTTTCTATTTTCTTCCCTTGGTTAATTCCAATTATGGCCATATATTTTATCCCTATTTCCAAATACAACCACATGTTTACACTATTTCCAAATATGACATCATCCTTAGTTTTTTGCCTATGTGTTTTAACCAAAATAGCCCAAGCTAAAACCTAAATTCATCTTCCCTTTCTGACAAAAAGAATGATTTTTATAGCATGTCGTGATAGTTTGTATTTTGATAACCATGTACATGAAGGATTAATGTTTCCAACTTCAGGTTTTAGTGTCGATAAAAAGCATATGGGCAAAAACTGAAGGTGTTGACATATTTGGAAACTATGTGGCCATACCTGAAAATAGGGGTAAAATTCATGGTCGTATTTTAAACTAGCCCTCGTCTTCCCTTTTGATATCATGTTTTACGTTATCATATTCTTGCTACCAAGTGTCTATGGGAAAATTTGTTGTTTCTCGCTCACCGTGGATGCTTTCTTTCTAATATAACTCTTAGTGCTAGCATATAGTGGATTGCATTTCTTTTGCTGGGAGGGTATAGTATTTTCTTGCATGGACGCGACATTTAATGTATTAGTTATCTGTTTAGCCAAATGGAAAAGAAGGGAAAAGAAGAGGAAAGGTGCATCCATCTATTAGCATGGATGTCTATATCAATTTGATGTGAGAAAATGGGGAGAGTGAATAAATGAGTATTCTCAGTTAGTGCCCTTATTGTGCTTTTTTTGGGGGCAGACACTGGTTCATCTGCCTGCCTTTTTGGTAGCTTCATATTGTTATTATGACAATGTTTTCATTCTTCTTCAAATTTACCTGCAGGCAGCTATGCCTGAAGATGCTTTGCTGGGTTCTTGGAGAAGGTCAGCTCATAAGCTTTGGATCAAACGGCTTAGGCGCACATCGTCATTGCCTGAGCTTTTGCAGGTAAAAAACCAACCTATTATTAGGGTTTAACGTCCTGGTCTCGGCACATGTATGCAAGTTTACCAGTGTTTTTATTGGTTTTCATTTAACAAAGTTTAAATGGTCTCTCTGGACTCCTGCGCAGGTTCTCAATGATTTTGTTGGTGCCATCAGTGAGGAGTGGCTGTGTAATTGCAATGTTTCCTTGGGTCCTAACTCAGCCCTTGAAGAGATTCTGATATTCTTTCCAACTCTTCCCCAAACAACATGTGCTGTTGCATTCTGGCTGGTGAAATTAGATGCTGTGATTGCTCCATATATGAAAAATATTCAATCCGAACAGGCAGCTGCGTACAAAATTCCTAGGTTAAGAGGTGTGTGTTGCCCTTACTCCAATTTGTTTTTACGTGCAGTGAATTTTGGACTCATTGGTATCAATGCCTCTCTTTCCCATGGAAGAAAGATCATTTTAAGCAACCCAGCTACCCAGCTACCCATTCTCCTGAAAAACCCATCCTTCTCTAAGCTGAAGTGAGGCTGTTGCAGTTGGCTTGGGACCTTGGGTTTTGTGTTATCTGCCGCTTGGGAGTCTGCTTCTTGGTTTACCGATGAACAAGGCTCCCATGGTGACAGACCATTGTTGCTCAACATTTTGTATATGATGTTGACTGTGCTGTATTGGAAGCTTGGAACATCTAACCCAAATGTTCATGCCAAAAGAAGTTGAGATGACGATTGTGAGAGTACTTTCTCTACCATATGTTTAAAATTTCCTTTAATAACTAAATTCCTTCATTGGGACTTTAGTTTCATTTACTTGTGGTTCCAAAACCATAGACTAGCAACAGATTGAATATAGTGTATACGGTTAACCTCCAGACAAACATGAGGAAAGGGATGCAAAATTTTTCTTCCCTTTTCTGCTATAAAAGTTCTGTTAATGCTTTGTTTAGCTATGGTTCTTCTACATGTTTGGGTTGCAATATACAGCATTGTTTTCATGAAGGCAAAGAGTAGTTGGGCGTTTGTGTTAACTCTTTCAGCTAGATTCATCAGGATATGAGCTTAGTTGTACTAACATTTGTAATGTTTGGCACATTGCAGGGAAGAAACGCTCATAATCAATAATCATCTGGAGATATTGGATTCTTTTCCTTCACTGTACAGCTGCAGCAAGTGATGAAACTATATACATGCCATTCGTCAATCACTTTATTGAAAACTAAATTTCATTGGTTTTCTTGAATTTGGCCTCTGATTAAATGGCACCTTGTGTCTTATTGCCAGTGGCTCCTCCTCTGTGGCTTTTCAGGCCAATGGTTTCTTGAGCTCTTGAATTTTGAAGATGATAGAAACATTATTGGTGGCATCCCAATTTTGATACCTGCTGCCCCCCAAATGTTTGTAGGCGGACATCACACTGCAAAGGGGTATGAAGAGAGTATTCGTATGTATCCAGTCAACCTGGCGACCATTCTACGGTGTCTTTTCAAATGCTTCCTTCACTGGATTCTATTGAGGCTTTTAGATACACATGAATAATCTCTTGATTGTCTATACCCGTGGTTCATGTGAAACTTGAACCTTTTCTTTGTTTGTTTTAACCCATAATAACTTCCATGTTGTTTTTGCACCTGTATAAACTGAAACAACGTTGTAATGTAGTTTACAGTCAATATAGTCCTTCAGGAGGGGAAATGTTTCTGCAAGTGTGGCTTCAACTTCTGTTGGTTTGCTTTTGGAATGTATTACTAGTATGTTTACTCTGGATTCATTGTCTGCCTTTGGATGATGGCCAGGAATTTTGCTTTCCTGGGGCAATCTCATTTCAAGGTTTGTTTTCATCATGGATGGTCCATTTAAGTAGCAATCATTCGTGTACCTCAGTTCTACCATTTTATGTTTGATTCTCGCCTTGGATGAACTCTTTTAGGGTTATAGCTTTGGAATAAGAAGATTTTTATTATTATTATTTTCGCGGAAGGATAGATTTTCACCTGTGCCTGTTCTAAGTTCATGTTAAATTTGCAAATATGCATGTCCTTACTCATCATTCCACAGCATGAATCTTTTCTTGGCGGGTATCAACATAAATCTGAGCCTACAAATCTGGGAGAAAAAATCTCTTTGGGAAGTCAAATCGGATAGTGTCTCTCCTGCATTGCGAAATTCCCTCAGTGGAGCTGCATGAATTAATGAGCTACATTGAATCAGAATAACACTATGTAAGCCTCTTTCTTGCTTTATGGGATACTTTCAAATTTTAAAAAATGTCAACAGCTTGCAAAGGCCTGTCATCTGAAGAAAGGCAACATCTGAACAAAAAGTTCGGTAAATTTGAATACATCCCTTGATATACCGGAAATATACAGAGCATGCCGCATCGATCAACATAATGGCGTGCCACAGGAGGGAGCTTCAAACAAAAATGGTAGGTAGATTTGAAAAACATCCCTTGATATCAACGCTATCCTATTACTGCAAAGGGGAAATACACAAAAAGCATTCTGCATCCATCCAACAAAGGATTCTGATTTAGTACAGCACCTGGATACAAAAACTCATCTTTTGTTTTTTTCAATTTTTTTTATACACTTGTTAATATAAATATATTTAACATACGTATCAAGTTTTACCAGTTTGTTAAGTGCACCCAGGTGTACTAAATTAGAATCCGACAACCACAGGACACCTCAGCATAATGGAGTGCCACGATCGGGTTGAGGTTGTTTCATTCCTAATTCAAACAGGAAAATGTCCGCCCACACCAAACCGTAATTCATATTCTAAAACCCAAAAATCCAAACCAAATCTATGAAATTCAGATTAAAATTCAGGTTAAACGGATTAAATGTTTCACTTGATAATTAGGGTTAATGCCTTGAATTTTCAATTTTTTTATAGATCTTTTAGGGTATTTTAGATAAAATTTGTCCAATAAATTTATTACATTAGTAGATAACTATGAAGTCACAAAAATTGTTAAAAGTGTTGTTCAACGTCGTTAATCATTGAATATGATTTAAAATAAGATTTTTCAAATAAATTTCTTATATCAGCAAATAACTGTGAAGTTTCAAAAAATGTTGTGAGTACTATACAACAATCGTTAATAATTGAAATATTATTTAACATCATTAGTAGTAATTTAATATATTGAGTTGCTATTTAAGTAAAAACATGGGAAAAGACAATACAATTAAAAAATTATTTCAAATAAGATCGAAGTTTACATTCCATTAAAAATATACTCAATTGAGTTATACGTTTAACAGTCCCGTTGTAACATAAAGCAGTCTCATATAAACCCATGTATTTTCGACATCTAAATGTTTTAGGACTTTCATTTTATTTATATATTTAATATTATTTATTTAGCTAGAAGACCAAAATTTATCCAAATTAAAGAGATCTTTTTTTTATTGGAATATATTTACATACATCTCAACATATATTATACTGAAAGCTCTGAGATATTCTTACAAATCTGGAGATACTACTCCACCAAATAATCAGGAAGACACAGCTTCCAACAACCAAATGGGAGACCACTGCTCCCACAACAACCGGACGGGAGACACAGCTCCAACTAATAATATTTACTCATTTTTTCATTCGTGATCGAAATCCCATAACCAGATTCGAACTCACGATGCACCCAGCGCTGCCAGACGTGACATCCGCGCTGACCAACCCGGCAAGGCTCGGTTGGTAAATTAAAGAGATCTAATCCAGTGCGACTTATGCCGCTGGAAATTTTACAAGTTAGGCCTATTGATTTGACGTTTTTTCAGAAAAGAAGAAGAAGAAGAAAGAAGTCATATCACCGCAAGAAACGATCTGTCTTTCACTATGTAAGAGAAAAACCAGAAAAGTAGAGATCATTGTCGCTTGTATCTCATGGCGAATCGATGTCCGACGTCGACGTAACACTCAACGTTGAGTTCTCCTCCCTCTCGCCTCCTCCCATCACCAGATTCTTACATATTTTTTGGATTTCAGAAATCCTCAGATTCCTCCTCCTCCATTTATGAGCACTTAGTTGCTCGTACCCAAAACGCACGGCTAAGCATTTAAAAAACAGATTATCCCAAACTTGACTGAGGCTCTTCAGTTTTCCTACAATCTGCCTAAATCTCTCTTAACCTGAACCCACAAAAACCAAACGAAAAATGATACAGAACTCCTTAAAAACAATTTCATTAAGTCTACTCCAGACTCCACATCTCAGAATGCATTGCACCAAACCCACAAAAAAACAACTTAAAACGGGACAAAAAATTCCATCTTTCCAAAACCAGTCATCCGCATACTCGATTCAAGAAACAATCATACTAACTACACAATCATACCGACACTCAACGCTCTTACCTTTTAATTTCAGACTTTGCTACCGGCATATAGCAATAAACCGTTCATTCATCACGCAACCCACCTCTGGATAGCCCACAAATCCGATCGCAGAATGCTTAGACAACCTGCTTAATAAAAGATAGTTAATGTTTTCATGCTAAATAGTCAACTTTTGAAAATCATCTTCCATTTTAGAGACTACCTCCATTCACACTACACAGGCCTTTAGCACAATGGATTTCTACAACCGACATTCCAAAGGAAGATAGTTTTGTTGAGGATTTCGTTGAACAGTTGTCTTGCAGATTTCTGCAAAAGCAATGAAGCTGTGAAACATCAACAATGGACATAGGCGACATGTGATCTACCAGTGGGGCCGTCGATTTCGCGGAAGTCCGAATCTTATGCTTGGGCTTCATGAGAATGGTCTAGAAGGGTCGAGAGGGTGGGAGAAGGGCGTGAGAGAGCGAGAGAGACGGGTGACGAGAGAGGGATGGAGAGAGCGAGCGGAGGAAGGGACAGGCGGGGGTGAGAGAGAGAGGGCACGACGAGGCGGCGTGGGCAACCAGAGCTTCGCACGCTGTCCAAGTCGGACGCTGATCCTATGCGCCCGGAGCACTGAGCTGTCAATGCTCCCGCGCGCATACACTCTTCTTTTTTTTTTTTTACAAGATTGTTAATTTATATGTATTTAATATGTGTATAAATTTTTATAATTTTTAGAATATTTTAGATATATATTTTTTAATTTTTAAAAATCATTAGGTAATTTAAAATTATTAAAATGTCACCGATTTTCAAAAATAAAAAATAAATATCTAAAATACTCTAAAAATAATAAAAATTAATATATATGTTAAATACACTTAAATTTATAGTTTAAAAAAAATATTTTAAAAAATATATATATATATGCGTCCAAAAGCATTAAGCTATCAATGCTCCCAGCGCATAGGATCAGCGTTCATGGATGACTGCCCAAGTTCACTCGTTCTTTTTTTTTTCCCCCAAATTTACCAACCACACATGGGTTCTCCAAAATATTTTTTTAAGAGGACGTCCACGATTAGAGGCGCTGTATTCGACGGTTTACGACATGCGGACGAGGAGCTGGCTAAGTGCAAGCGCTTAGCTTGGGCGCACGGGATCAGATCCCAAATTAAGTATGCAAATGAGCTACAATTGCTTAAAAATATTTGTAGATTATGAAAAATGTTTAAATCTATTTATACATATATTAGAACATAATAAATACTTATGTAGAAAAACTTTATTGCATCCAAGTGAAAAATCCATTTGTAAATTTTTAAAATATTTTTAAATAAAACTATTAGTTTGTGTGTATTTAATTTATAAGTCAAGTTTTACCAATTTTGGATATATATATTTTTTAAAAGAAAGCAAAATTATTTGTCATTTAAAAATAACTGACCTCTTATTTTTTTAAAAAAAAATCAAAATATATATATACACACAACTCCAAAAATGATAAAATTTAATACATATTAAATACACAAATAAACAATTTTATAAAAATCCTGAATTAAAAATTAAAAAATGAATTTAGCATCTTGGTTTACAAAGTTTCAATACTTGGGTACATTGAATCACTTCCTCAAATATTTTATAAAATCACTTAGTCACATATTATTAATATTTCAAATAGTTTATATTTAAAAAAATTTTAAAATTAAAATTCAGTATTAAATCATTTTATTACATTTGTTTAACATATTTGTAGATGGAACCAATGCCCAGTAATACTAGACAATAAAAGTGTGTAAAATAATATGAATGATACTAAATATAATTGACAGAAAATTTTCCATCAAATATCAAAATCTTAAAAATAAAAAATATTACATAAAGAGAAGTTTTATACAAGCATTCCCATATATTTAAAGTCAATATAACATACAAGATTTTAACGAAATGTATTGAAATCAATCAAGTTAAATCTAAATTCTTGGAATTGAAATTTTGAATATTTTAGATAATATAATTCAGCACGGGTTCCGAATTACTCGATCGGGAATTGAACCACCATCATCTAGTAATTAATTATCTCAACTCTAATTCGTTTATTAACTTCGAGTTATTTAATTTTACAGACTTTATCGAACATTTTTAGCATTAAAATTAGTAATAAACACAACCCGTTAACCTATTTATTAAATTGGTTGTAAATGGGTTAGGGTTGAAGTTTTTTAAATGGATTAATAAACGAATTAGAGTTGAGATATATTAAATGGGTTAGGATTAAGATTAGTCTTCAACCCGTTCAACCCGATCCGTTAACACCCGTACACATGTCTCCTGGTCCAATCATGAATCCAGGGATCATAAGTTATTGGTGACACTTACTAACAGGTACTTGGAGCGTTACCATGCAGATTTTTTATATTAAAACGATATCTTTTTATGCTAAGTCCTGTATTTGAAGCAAGTACTAGTGGATTGTATCAATATCTTTAAGATTTTTATTTTCTAATTTTCTCATATTAAATATATTAATTTAGGGTGTGTTTGGTAATGAATAAAACTTTTGATGAAAAGTTTTAGAGAGTAAAAGTTGTCAAATGATATGATATGATAGGGGTAATGATGAGTAGTAAAGAGGATAAAGTTAAAATAGATAGGTTAGTTTTGTGGATAGTTGTGTAGAAATGATTGAAAAGTAAGGTAGTTGTATAGGAAAATGTGAAAAAATGATTCAAAAATATGATAATTGTGAAGAGTGAAAAGTTTTCGATTGAAAAGTTTTAACTTGACATTTTTTGCCAATTGTCAAACACACCCTTAATTATGTAATATAATTTTTTATTTAACACATTACATTACTATGTAATAATTTTTATTTTGTATAGTTATATTATTTTATATTTAAAAGAAGTCATTGGAGTATGCTAATTATATAGAGTCAACTCTCTAAGGGAGCATTTAACAATTGTTAAATGGAGGATAACAACATTGACATCGATTCAAAATATTTTAAAATTGCTATAATTGCAAAGAATAAATGTAGTTATCATATATGCAATTATTTTCTTTTGAATTAACATGGATGCAAATAACTATTTAATAGTAAACATTTTCTTTTGAATTTTAACCAGTATTTAAAATTTACTGGTTTGAAGCGAACTCTGGGGCGTAAGGGATTTCCGGGTCGTGATCTTCTACGTCAAAAATACAAATTTTCAGATTTTTTTTATACTTTTTTATAAAACTGTTATGCTAGACGTATATAATCACAAGCAAAGTACTTTAGTCATTTTTAACCTTTAAAATGACTAAAATATTACTGTTTTAAATTTACAATAGAAATATATATTAAAAAATGGTAAATTTTAGTTTATGAATTATATATATTTGCGATAATAATTTTATAAAAAAAAATACTACTTTAGACCGGTAAGAAATGATAAGGGGCCTTGGATCTAGGGTTTTATTCAATTCACCCAAGTGTATTTAATTTATTTTTTAATATTTTTTAAAGTTTTTTATAAAACTGATATTTTAAGTGCAGTTGAAAGGTACGTTACTTTTTACTACTTCGGAGGTTTTTAGATTTTTTTTGAATTTTTAAAAATCAGTAGCATCCATTGATTTTTAAAAATCCAAAAAAATCTAAAAACCTCCAAAATTAGTAAAAATTAATACACATCAGTTGTGTAAAAAAAGTTTTTTTAAAAAAATATATATTTATAGTCAAAGTGCACCAAAGTTAAGTGCAATGTGATGCACAGGATCGTGGCCTATGGATCTGTGGAAGACTTTGCCTGACGCAGTCAATGCGGGTCTGATGTAACTTATAAGCGAAGTAGAGAACAGGTTTCAATTCTGTACGATAAAAGCAGCAACTGGGCCGTGGATGCGGCGTTAGCCTTGGAGTCAACGAAAGAGGAAATACTCATGGCCTGATTTGTCATCCAAATGCATGTAATGGGATGAAATTTTTATTCAAGAAAAAACTTTTTTATTTCGATTATAAATTTCTCATTTCTAAAATTTTATTTTTTCCATTTCAAATATTACTAATGTATTTAGAAAGTGATAAAATTATCAAACGAAAAATTTTTGGTGTAAAAATTGTTGAGATGAGAGAAAATAATGTGATATGAGATGACAGGACTAATAATGAGAATTAAAAATAATAAAATTAAAAATAAGTAGATTATTTGTATTAATAGTTGCATAGAAATAATTAAAAAGTAAGGCAATCATCAGAGAATATACGAAGAAACAATTAAAAAATAAAGTAATCATAAATAGTAAAATAAATTTAATGAAAATTTTTAATTTCACAACTTTTTAGTGTAAACAAACACACCCCATAAATGAAGAACCTACCCTTCTGGATTTTGCAATTTTTTTCCTGGGATATTGTTGTAAGAAAGCCCTATTTCAGAACTTTATCGTAAGAAAGTCCCTTATCATCAAGTTTAGTCGGATCTAATGACACACTTAGACAATATTAAAGTTGTATAACGGTACAGTAGTGTTGCAAAAGGGAATATATAGTGAAGCTATAAAAGAATAGATGCTGATGTGATAATATTCGAACAACATTGTCACTTTGAATATTGTGATCTTGGGCATAAAGTATATAAATACAAAACCAGTAAGCTTTTGAAAAATAAATATAAATGGCATAAAAAAGTAAAGACGTACAACCATAAATAAAATAGAAGTGATCCTGGTAGCAAGCAAATTCTCCTTTAGCCAATCTCAAAAAATTCATTTATAACATTTTTTCTTTTTTTTAAATCTCAAAAATATATATACATATATTTAAAAATGGTAAAACTTGTTTTATATGTTAAATACACTTGAATAAATAAGTGCATGAAGAAAAAAAAAAAACAAAAAAATGAGTTTTTGGGTGGGCTAAGCGAGAAATTTACTTAGCTTGGACTAACAGGATTACTCCTCTAAATAAAATTGGTGGAAATGTTTAATAAATATCAGAAGGTTAGTGTTTACTATTAAATAGTTATTTGCATCCATGTTAATTCAAAAGAAAATAATTGCATATATGATAACTACATTGATTCTTTGCAATTATAGCAATTTTAAAATATTTTGAATCGATGTCAATGTTGTTATCTTCCATTTAACAATTGTTAAATGCTCCCTTAGAGAGTTGACTCTATATAATTAGCATACTCCAATGACTTCTTTTAAATATTAAATAATATAACTATACAAAATAAAAATTATTACATAGTAATGTAACATGTTAAATAAAAAATTATATTACATAATTAAATTAATATATTTAATATGAGAAAATTAAAAAATAAAAATCTTAAAGATATTGACACAATCCACTAGTACTTGCTTCAAATACAGGACTTAGCATAAAAAGATAACGTTTTAATATAAAAAATCTACATGGTAATGCTCCAAGTACCTGTTAGTAAGTGTCACCAATATCTTATGATACCTCGATTCATGATTGGACCAGGAGACATGTGCACGGATGTTAACAGATCGGGTTGAACGGGTTGAAGACTAATCTTAATCTTAACCCATTTAATATATCTCAACTCTAATTCGTTAATTAACCCATTTACAACCAATTTAATAAACAGGTTAACGGGTTGTATTTATTACTAATTTTAATGCTAAAAACGTTCAATAAAGTCTGTAAAATTAAATAACTCGAAGTTAATAAAAGAATTAACCAAAAGATCATGAAACCCTTGCATTCCTAGTTTTTTGAGTTCTGAAGCCCTTGTATTCCTAGTAACTGGAACAATCATATGGCACCCAGAATATCCAATTTGCAGTAAATTGAGGCATCAGGCGCCTCCGACAATATGCCTAATGGACTTCACGCAAGAGGAGTGCCAAGCATCAATCCAAATTCTTCCTTTGAAATATGTAGGGAGAAAACTTGGTACCATTCCTGATATATTTTCTTTCACAATCCAAGTGTAAAAAAAAAAAAAAAAAATGACAAACAACCATGGCATCAGCCAACACAAGATACCAACATCTCAGCCACCAATTCAAATTTCCTATTTACCTGATCCTATTATATACTGACGCTGTTTACATGATACATACAGCTGCTTTCAGCTCAACAAGCAACATGAAATTCACGTCATGCAACTCGTATAGAAAGGAACTCAAAAACTTAAAAAGAGCCCAAAGGCAATGCGACCAATTTACATCAAGCTTTGAATTTCTAGAAGGAACGAACAAAATCATTCCTCATTTTCAAAATTTACTAAGAGCAATGGGAACACTGTTACTAATTTATCATCTGCTATTGTTTTTAGCACACTGAAGATTAGCACAAAGTTTCGGAAGCTATTGTTTCTACGTATATGTAGAGATGAAGAACAAGACAAACGACAGCAAAAGCCATGGAAAAAATAATATGAAGTCCCATAGTGTGGGACAAACTGCAGAATAGCAAAGGACTATGGCCCTCATTCAAGTGAAGATTAGCACAAGATTACAGATTATTGTTCTCAAAAATTTTCTGAAGTGACAGGTACAAGCTACTGGGAAATGCCATTGATCCCATGGTGCGGGACAAACTGCAAAATGGCTTCTTCTTGTTTTTTTTTTTTTTCAAAAAAAGAATTTTCATTTGAGCTCAAGATATCAAACGAAATGACAGCGCAAAATGGTCATTACAAGGCGCATCCACTGAAGTGTAATAGGGGTCACATAATTTTTAAAGAAGATTCATATAGACAAGGCTGGCATGAGCAACTGTAAGCTACACAAGCAACAAAATTTGTCATCTATTTAATGGAAATGATGAGCCAAACTGAATCGGTACACTGGGTAAATAAAGGCGAAGTGTGTAAAAATAGACGGTAAAAATTGAATCATAAGACTACCAGCATGTTTCAAAGATCAAGATATTGAACTTCAATGAACTAGAAAAAATAACTCGAAAAGGAACACTTGAGTTTCTGGTTTTAATTTCAGAAACTATAGCCTCCCATTTCTGATGCAAAAAAAAGGTGCTGCAGAATGGCAGGTTGTGAATGAGGCAACACTTTTCAGAGGATCCATAGGAGTTAGTGCTAGATGACAGAGCTAAAAAAGGAATAGAAGACCGAAACAGGATTATTTTTTGGCAACTTGCTCTTTAAGGATTTTATTTTTTGAACCCCTCTGTGGCAAAGAAAAGGAATTAAAAGGTTAACTAGTTAAGACATCTGTAATAGATGCAAGACGGAGCACCAGAAAGAGGACAAGAAGTGCATAATAGCAAGAACCTTGGTTTCATTTTAATTCCGGAAAGCAGGGTTCATTCCCCCCCAATTTGGCAAAACTGTGTAACTAAATATGGGCAGCCAAGCTACTAATTTGGTCTGCATTCGTGTAACGGTGAATGGATGACATCAATGGACATGAGGAATAAGGATTACACTCAGAAAAATGATTCACATATAAAATATGAGCTGTGGTAAGCAACCATGGATACAAAGAGTATATTTCAGTGAGATCATTCGAGAGAAAAAGGAGCAGCCAAAAGTTGGGGTGGCACCTATCACCAAACAGAGATTTCGTAAGACAACAAAGAAAGATCCTATTAAGTTCTAAGGTAGCAGGAGAAGAACATTTATGAAAGTAGAAAGAGTAACTCCTAAAAATATGCCAATTTCAAATCCTCCATAAAATTCAAATGGACTAGGAGGAATAAGACGGCGCAAACAGATTTATTGGATGTTGTTCATCCTTCTCCGGAAGCATGATCCCTGAGTAAGACTTATAGGTCATTGTCCACCCTACCGGAAGCAGGACCTAACAGAACTACTGGTGAGGACAGATCTCTGAGATTTGGAAGCGCTGAAGTAAAAAAAAAAACTAGGGATCATATTCCCATATGGAAAAACATCAAGAAAGCTTAGGTGGCCATGATGAAGGCCTGGATTAGGCTCTCAGCCGTACGCTTCTGCTCAGGGGTCCCTGAGACCTGGGCAATGCGCTCTGATCGGGATGTTTTTGAGTCAAGAACTTCTATAATAGCTCCAGATATCTGCATAAGCAGCATGTAAGGTATAAAATTTAATTAACTTGAAATATGGAGTACCAAAACATTCATGAAAAATGCAAGCATTCCTGTTAAAATTTCTTTTCCAAGTACAATCTAGCACTCTCTACAGGCCCTATTACATATCAAACTGTAGAATATAGTAATAATAGCAGCAGCAGCAGCAACAATGAAGTGGGGGAAACAGCAGCCCAGAACAAATAATGCTGAATGCTGGTTATAGACGTTGAACATAAATCAATGCACCAAAGACTCAGGATGCTCTCGAAAACAGTGACCACATAAAAAACAGGAAAAATGAAAAAACATACATCCTGAACAACTAATGCTGAAATGTGGGTTAATAGAATGGAGCCCGGTTTAATGCACCTGGGTGCATTTCACCCTTTTTTTTTTTTTTGGAACTTTTTTCATAGAACTGTTAATCTAAGTGTGTTTAACATGTATATTAATTTTTACCATTTTTGGAGATTTATAAATTTTTTTCGGATTTTTAAAATCAGTGACATTTTAGTCATTTTAGTTGTGTAAAATAAATAAATAAAAGGGTGTATGCACCCAACTGCAGCCCTAATAGAATACAGACATCAAACATAAATCACCATACCAGAGGCCCAAAACACTTCAGGAAATAGTGTAACTGCTTAAAAGGTTCATGGTTTGTCTTTTAAAACCAAAATTAGCACATGTGAAAATTTTGTTTTAATGGAACAGATTCAATAAATTTTCCAGATATTGTAATTCTGAAGAAAGAAATAATCAGGAAGAAACAAACCTTCCTAATGTTTGCCAAGTTTGCTCCACCTTTCCCAATCACTTTACCCACTGCATTTGCAGGGATTACAATTTCAAGTGTTGTAGGGAACCTGCAGATCATATCATAAGAGTTTAAAAAAAGAATAGAACATGAAAGAAACAAACAAACAAAACATAGCAGGTCCTCACCCTGCATAAGGCTTAGATGAATAGGATGGTATGGATCCATATCCGTTCTCCGCACCCTTTAGACAAATCAATCAAAGGGGAAAAAAAATTAAGCACATCAATCGGTAAGAAAACATACATTGACACTGCATTATGTTCACTAAAAAATTCAGATAAAAGCACCCACGGTTCCATTCATTCAAGTGAATTTATGCAATTCCCATCTCCCTCCCTCTCAAAGAAAAGAAAATCTTTCATTCCAAAAATAAATATGAATTGCCAAATTTTCAAATATAAGCCAAGAAAAGAAAAAGATTTTTCTTCTTTGCAAAACCATTCACTAGAAATGTTTTCATGGAGATTTCCATGAAAAATTTCCATGAAAATGAGTCATTTGGAATCCAAAATGATGTTTAGGTTAAATCTGATCAACTAATCATGCTTGAATCAACTTACTTAGCAAAATTCTAAAAAATATTTAGCAAAGATTTTAAAAAATATCACAACTGTAAATTTAGGACAAAGCTTCACCTTTTTTGAGAGTGAATGAATTGTGCACATCAAAATTGTCGTCTTTGTTACTCACATAAGTGCTCCACTGAGACCTTTCGGATCTTAGTTAAGAATGTGGTGACAAAGATAAACGAATTGAATTTAACCAAAAGCTATTGTGGTTCACAATCCAAACAATTTGTTTGCCTATAAAATTCCACCAAAATTTTTTTGTAGAGAATAATCTTAGAATTTGAATTTTTGAATTTGGTGCCTTAGACAACTGCGGTGGGATGGTTATGTTTTTCCCCTCCTGTTGGAAGGACATGGTGATTTACTGGTTTCTTTCTTATGACTACAATTTGTCAAAAGGCTGTTTAAATCACCTGAAAAGACCCATAATCAGATCCATATCCATACAAGCTGCTAGTGGAAAGCATTCCCAAGCTGTTTCCACTATTGAGTCTGTGATCATAACCCAATGAAGCAACAGGAGGAATGCTGGGAAGAACTGATGACGAAGAAATACTGCTTGAAAAGAGAGAATCAGTAGCTGCAGAAGCATTCCGGAAACCTTCCTTGTCTTTCAAAACATAATCTCTAAGCCTTAGAACAATCTGAACAAGTGCATCTCTCAAACGACCAATCTCACCAAGCACCTGAGTGGGTAGGGTAGAAAGCAAATTCAGTAATGACTCTTAGCACTCTCTTGTCAGTCTTATGTTTTACATGGCACTGATTCTATGTGCATTGATTCTTACAATATTTGATCCCAGGTGCCAGCTCAGTGGGACTAAGCGGGCACTTTATTCTCTGAGTCCACAAAGACCACTTGTACCTATACCTAGTTTCCAGTAAACATCTGCTTACATGTGCACTGGTCCTAACTCCTATGCGTCCATTGTTTATTACAATGTTTGATCTCTGCTCAGTGGAACCAAAGGGTCATTTGTGTTTCACAGACTGCTTTATTCTCTGAGTCCCAAACACCACTTGTAACCACTGATTATTTTGTCATGAAGAACTACTCAAAAAGAAATACTTTTAGAAACACATGCAAGCATGCTTGCAAGTTCATGTTCTTTTGAAAGACAACAGAAATGAAAAATATTATCACAGAAACAGACCTCCACCAGTTCATCGTCCTCCGCAGCACATCTTGGCTTTTCATGTTTTGAGATATGTATATCAGCTTTTGTGCTCTTGCGCATCTCATTAATAATAGCACCACTCTTGCCAATTAGGCAGCCAATAACCCTAGATGGAACGAGCATGCGAATGTTGGCTGAGTCATCGTCATCATTGTCACTGATCTTTCCCTGCAGTAGTAGGACAGCTTCAACTGCAGCAGACTTCAGATCATCTGTGGACTATCAACGGCCAGCAGACAGCATCCGTAAACACCATTTGCACAGTTAAAAAAAAAAAAAGAGGATGATGATGATATAACTACGAAGACCAATTAGTAAAAGTTAACAGCCAAACCTCTGTGGATGTAACCGTTATGATGCACTCGTCACAGTCACCCTTTGGATCATCAACCTCAACACGAGCCCCACTGGCCTGCCTCACACTTTTAATGGAACTACCTCCCTTGCCAATGACACGGCCAATCTTGTCAGATGGGCACAGCACTCGTACTATCAACTCTTCGGAACGAGATGGACCACCTGTCCCAGAAAGGACAGGAAGGGAAGATGAATAAACGGGCCATGCACTCCCACCATCAGCATACGCCTGAAGTTCTGGTACATGAGGTGTAGATAAAACTGGTGGTACAGACCTAGGGGGTGGCACAATAGCATCTGTCGCAGGATAAAAGCCACCTGTTGGGTAAATTGGGACATCTGCAGGAATGATTATGCTTGGGGCAATTTCAGACATGGCATTGTCAAGAGGAATTTCTTCCTTTGGAGAGAACTTGTACATTATTGCAGATACTGCAAATAGTGCCTGCTTCACTGCTCCGGGTTCACCAGTTATCTATCCATTTTTAAAAATAAAAAGGGAAAAAAATTAAAACACATTATTAGCAAAATGCAGAAACTCAACCTGACACAGAAATTCAAAAGAAATTGCAAGCATGAAAAAATATGCAAAGACTCAAATTAGCTATTGAATTCAGAGGATACATTCTTTAGTAGTTCTTATCTAGTAAGCTGGGTATCAAATTTTGGAAAAAAATCCTAATCTTAAAAAAATTATGATAAAACATGCCAATGGAAAACATCTGTGCAAATAAAGGAATACAAGAAGTTTGGCCTACTGTTTCTGCCTCAACCTTGAAATTCAACCAATACTGAACAAATGAAATCCAACTTGCCAAAATCATTGTATGATTTTTGTCGTCTTAATAAGAGGAATAAAACAAAAGGCCATGATCTTTACTAATGCATTCTTTACAAGAGATTTCCTCATCTTTGCTCCTAGCCTTAATGCAACTCAAAATCATAGAAAGAGCTACACGCTGCAAATCATGCTTCGGGGTGCAGTTTTGATAAGACCCTCTTTTTAACTAACCATATAGCCCAATGTTAGTGTTACCTGTACAAAATTGTCAAAGCTCAATGCGCATGAATGAGTAGGGTTGTTGACATCCTTGGGGGTCACTCTGATATTTGTCTTTGTTTTGGATCTTAACTTCTTGATGGTGCTCCCTGATTTACCAATCACATTTGCCACTTGGCTACTTGGGATCAGAACACGGGCCTCCTCTCTGTGTTTCTTGTCAGAATCCCCAACAGTAGCCACTGCATTGGCTATAGCAGCATGTACTCTGAGAAGACCATCTTGAGATGCACAAAGTGGCTTCATATCATCCTCATCAACCTCCTTATCCTCTTTTTCCTTGACGTAGCAATATATCAAAATAACTCTCTCATCTGATCCTGGAAAAGGATCAAGAACCTTAATCTTTGAACGGGTCTCTTGCCTCAGGGAATTTATCACCTTGCCACTCTTGCCAATAACACTCCCAATAACTCCATTTGGGCAAAGTATGCGATAGACAATGAGTTCTCCATCCCCAGAGCTTTCTTTGTTGTTGAATCTTCTCTTCATGTGCTTCTCATCATTGTCATTATCACGCCGAGACCTCTTGCCAGTCTCACCCATGCTTTCAAACTTTGCACACCGATAACTTCCTGGAAGTGATAAACAAATCTCATAACCAAGTGTGAAAGAGGTAATGTGAATGCATCATAACCACAAAATCCAATGACATGCTTGAAAATGCTACCACCCAACCATGATACATGTACTTGATGGAATCCTAAAGGACACTAGGACATCCCTTGACGATGGGCAATATATATATATATACAACACAACTTTTGAGGATTATCATCTGCCCTCAGGTAATGCAATTGCCCCCATCCAAAGAAACAAAAAAAACTATAAATAGATCACTTTTGAGGTGATGTTTATCCCGTTGTTTATTCCATAAGATAAAAACTTTTCACAGTGCTCGGTACATGAGGTTCCCCACCAAATGGAAAATATAATTGCCACCCGCCTTTGACATCTTCACTATGCTAACAAGTGCACACCATATAATTCTTCTTACAGGTGCACTGCCATAAACATCAACGAGAACTTGTGATAGAAAGTGCTGGTAACAGGCTGAATGCATAGACGCAAAGTCGAATCTTATAGAAGTTTACACATTCCATAATTCGAGAAGAAACAACACAAACTTGGCCTTTTAACAGGCTGGATGACACCATGGAGTACAGAGAATGGACAAGTCCCCCGTGGGTGGCTGCTGATGAACTCGACCAATCATACCCCATCTGAACCTCACCCGCATATATAAATTCCACAAACTTCTCCCCAAGGAAACAATTTTCACCAAAGAAATCAACCGAAAAGGAAAAAAATCAAAATCTGAGAAAAGTAAGCAAAATTTTTACAAGAGAATTGAGGGGGGAAACACACTCATATTCTCATCAGTCCATTCGAGGGTTGAAACGGTGCTATTAGTCCGCCAAGTTAATTCTCTGACTTCACAGCGGGTGCATGGAAACAACGATCAGAAAAGGTGTAATACCAATAACAGAAACTATAGAAACAGCCACAGCGTGCATGAAGGAGGGAATTGTAATACTAAAACCCTAACCGTAGAGAACACCGAAACGGGAGCGAAAAAAGAGAAGAAGTGGAAAGGGGTAGAGAAGCGATGCCCAACCCTAACCCTAGAAGACACCAAAATGGGGAAGGAGAAAGAAGAAGAAGTAAAACAGCGCAGAGATACAAGCCCGCAGGCATAAAGCATACCTTGTTCAAAAAAGAAATAGAAACCCTGTCGAGCGATCGAGGGCTTGTACTTGCGGACCGGGCAGAGGAGACGACTGCCAACTTTTTAAGTCTCAAGTCGCAGAGGCGGAGCTCTCCGGCGAGGATTCGGGCCCTTCACTTTCTTTATTTTCTTTTGCCTTCTCTTTTTCTTTACGGGATTATTGTCAAATATACACACATATTTGATCGTAATTGTAAATATACCTATAGTTTGTGACTATTTGCAATTACACCCATAACATTAAATTTTATTTCAAAAAATTAAGATTCTGAGGTTGCTCCTATTTTTTCAAAGAAAGGTTTCAATTTACTACAAATCATAAATATTTGAAGCACATATATTATGTCATATTGGAAATTCATTAAAATAAATGGCTCGATAAATTATCCTTTCCATCAAATTCACTAAAATACATGGTTTAAAAAATGCCATCAATGATTTCGTTTTAAAGGGCAAAAATTGAATTTTAAGTAAGTTAGATGATTTGAATTTTATAATATTTGAAAATTAAAAATAGCTTAAGCGAAGAAAATTATTGAAACATTTTACGGAGGAAGATGCAAGCAATTTTAAAATTTAAGAATTTTTTTTTTTTTATTCAAGTTACATATATACAAAGGACCCCGTATAACATATTAAACTTATATTAAAGCTCATAGTTGAGTTGAGGAAAGCGCAAAACCCACACAGTGTAAAGACGTAGTTTTGCCTACAAATATGGAGAGGTCACTCATCCGTAGATAACTGGGATCGAATCCAGAATGATCATCTTATAGGGCATCGCCTCTACCATTTGCACAAACAGCATTATTATTGGTAATTTCCTTTACAAAATACAGTGCCATAGATTAGCAAGTTATTCTTTGCTTTTTAAACTACAAGGATATATTTATAATTATGAGCAAAATGTGCTGTTATCTTTGTGAATCATTTTTCATTTTCATTGGTTTTTTTAATTTACTCATGTAGCTGTGAAAGCATTATGACCTCACCGCTCATAGCATAATAGCCTACAGTTCTACGATGGGATTCAAATATGTGAAAACATATATGATAGCTGCCAAACTTCATTTGAATTATTTGATGTATCCCCTTGAAATTACTAGAAATAATAATTCTTCTCAATGAATTTCCAATTCATCTAATAAAAATAATAATTTTGTATTTAATCCATGAAATTAAGCAATTTATTAACCAAACCTTAACGATCTCTCAAAACATAACGCAAAGGCATTAATTAGACTCTTGGAACCATAGACACCTAAATTTAAAGCCTTCTATGAAATCTAAGGAACAAAATAGGCTATAAAATTAATTTTCCTACTAAAGCTCCATTTCTATTCAAATGACCGGAATTGCTTCTCTACTAAGGGCGTGCAACGCTGGCTTCTTCGTCCATGCGAATAAAACTATGTTAAAATCAGAACCTTTCCAACGGCGGAGAAGTTATAAAGACGTGAAGGTTGAGAAATGAAGGATTGAAACAGCATAACAAACATTCTGAGCAGTATTTTTTTTTATCATCACACACTACCATTTTTAACATTAGAACAGTAGTTTTTTAATTTTACTTGTAACAAGGAAGCGGAAAACACTCTGGAAGCACAGCCACAAAAAGCAAAAGCATGACTTGCTGATCACTTATTACGGTCTCTCTCTGCCGAGTCCCGATAGAACACTCCGGGAGATCATCCGAGGAAACCTTTTCTATCTTTATTTGTCTCCCACTACAGAGATAATTCTACTGCTTCTCGATCTGCTTCCTTCTCGACTCGACCATCTCATACACTTTCTGGGGGTGTGGAAGATGCTTTGACACGCTCTCCCTCCCCACGCACCTCTTCACCCACTCCAGCAACTTCGGGCATTCCACCTCCACGTCGCAGTACCCAGCGGTCTTGTACACCTGGAACCAGGAAGAGAAAGGAATGAGGGCAACGTCCACGAACCCAAAGGTGTCTCCTCCGAAGTACGCCTTGTTTTTGAGCTCCCCTTCCAACACTTTCAAGCACTCCAGAAATTCCTTCTTCGCTTCTTCCACAGCCTCCCTCTTGCACTTCAGCAGTTCAACCCCGCTTGGGTATATCTAAAATAAACAAAGAAAGGCCCATCGGAAAAAAAAAAAAAAAAAAAAGCAAGGCGGGAGAAATATCACTCAACAATAAACCTACAGTATATTATCTGAACAGAGACAAGGAGAAAACAGGGATGCATGGGTCAGCATGACACTTGCCTTCTTGTCGATGTAGTCCGCCCAAAACCTGGCATTGGCTCTTTCAAGAGGATCTTTGGGCAACAGAGGGGATTTATTGGACCACACTTCGTCGATATACTGGACGATGATGAGCGATTCGCAGATGGGCTTTCCGTTGTGGATGAGAACAGGGATTTTCCCGTGGACAGGGTTGGATTGCAGGAGGAGAGGGCTCTTGTCTGCAAGGTTCTCTTCCTTGTATTCGAATTCCACGCCCTTTTCGTCCAGCGCGATTCGGACCCTTATCCCGAAAACGCTAGCCCAAAAGTCCAAAAGAACGACGCTACCAGCCATCGACGGTAGGAGCTGCTGTGACTGTGAGTTGCAGAGCTGGGGACGTTTGGGAGTGTGGGG
This sequence comes from Annona cherimola, assembly GCA_030490835.1. Classification (NCBI taxonomy): domain Eukaryota; kingdom Viridiplantae; phylum Streptophyta; class Magnoliopsida; order Magnoliales; family Annonaceae; genus Annona; species Annona cherimola. The sequence goes on along the minus strand of CM059975.1, from coordinate 8,841,497 downwards.
AATGCCTTAAAGGCTTTTGGCGGGGGAAAAAAGACCTTTATTGACTTTTTATTTTCTTTTTTTAATTTTACTGGGAGACTTTTTTTTGATGGGTACATTTTTACATTCATCTCAACACATATTACACTGAAGTTCAGAGACATTCTTACAAATCTGGAGACACACAGTTCCTCCAAAGAAATCCGAAGACATAGCTCCGCCGAATAATAAGAAAGATATAACTTCCAACAATCAAACAGGAGACGACAGCTCCTGCTGGGAGACTTGGACTTGCGAGCGGCAATTAACTAATTTAAGCAATGTACACCCGCATTATATTGGTGGATGGTAACATTTTGCATGCAATATCTTCCATGTCCGTGCCCACATTCGATTTGTCTGGAATATCAAGACCGTTTGAACAGTGGGAAATTATTAGATATGAAGAATCGAAAATGATTGAATCAATATGGTTTCATATATATCATGCATCTTGAATTCTTGATCAGCTTCAGCTTGTTAATCATACAATGGTCGCATTTTTGGCATAGAACGAACCTACTTCATCTTTAATTTTCTGATGTTGTCCAATTTTTAAGGGTATTGTTATGTTATATTATATTATTAATTTTTCGAGGCCGTGGAGTTACGCAATATACGTGCGATTTACACCGGCAGGCGTAGCATCCTACAGTTTGCTTGACTCGACTTTCATCAGCTGACAGACCTGTACGTCATTGCTTGCGTCACTTGAAACATCCCATTTGTCACTGCGATGCCTAGTGCCAGCACGCTTATCCGTTCCTACGACACGATCAATTGAATTATTTGTTGAATAAGATATACTTTTTGCTATTTTTAGAGGAAAATACAGTTCAAAAGTGCTTAATATAAAAGTTTTAAAATATAGCTTCTAGTAAAAATATTCATCTATTTTATCTTAAGCAAGTGAAACAGCCAAGGCAATCCTAAATAGAGCCCTCTGTTCTTTCCAAAGTGCATGGGAAGCGATTGGGATGCAAAGTCAGGTGCATTTGGTTTGGAATCAATCCAATTTTTATTTTTGTTCTCAAAGATTCCACTTTTTTAATATTCGGGCAGTTTTGATTTGAGTTTCAAATCGATTTTTTAAAATAATATTTATATTATATTTAAAAATTATAATTTTATTATGAATGTTATTTGAAAACATATAATCAAGATAATAATAATATAATTTTTGAAACATATTTATTAAATCTATTAAACAATAGATAAATTAAATAAATTTTTATCTATTTAAATAATATATTTATGTCTTTCAATATACAATATATTTCATAAAATCTATATTAAAAGTACATTAGTAATTCGCATTAGTTCGAAGTATCCAGTGCTTGGAACATAGCTTATCCAAATATATTTGCACTGATTAGAACTAGACATGATTTGAATTTCTCAAAAAACAGTTGGGGCAAAGCCAGAATCATCCCACAAATGTCGTCACTGCATATGCATGCGCAATCAATTAATCTATCGAATGGAGTGAAATATACAAATATAGGGTGTGTTTGATAATGAATAAAATTTTTGATGAAAAGTTTTAGAGAGTAAAAGTTGTCAATTGATGTGATGTGATAGGAATATTGATGAGTAGTAAAGAGGATAAAGTTAAAATAGATAGGTTAGTTATGTGGATAGTTGTGTATAAATGATTGAAAAGTAGGGTAATTGTATAGGAAAGTGTGAAAAAAATGATTAAAAAATATGATGATTGTAGAAAGTGAAAATTTTTAGATTGAAAAGTTTTAACTTAACAGTTTTTATCAATTGTCAAACACGCCCATAATGCAAGAAATTCTGCATTCAATTAAACATAGAAAGTACAAAACACTCTCTGACACTTTTCCTCTTTCTTTCTTACTGTATTCGAAACATCTGCTTTATGGATCACACAAATTCATAAATCTTAATTATGCGGGTCAGGATGGGCCTTGAACACACTCTCCCTTCCCATCCACCTTTTCACGCACTCCTTCAGCTTGGGCATTCCGTCTCCATGCTGAAATTTCCATCAGTCTTATACGTGTAGAACCAACAAGATTATGAAATCAGGGCCGGGTCCAAAAACCCAAGTGTATCCCGTCTGAAATGTGGCCCTTCTTCTTCCAGCAGTTTCAGGCATTCTTTAAACTCCTTTGCATCAGTCTGTTTAGCCTCTCCTGCAGTCTGACACTGTCTCTATCCACAGTCGTGCAGCTGACAAGCAAAAAATAAAACCTGTTTACATATATTAGCATTAGATAATGGAAGGGAATGATTGCAAAAACATGAGTTATTGATTTCTCACCTTCTTGTCAATGCAGTCGGCCCAAAACATAGCGTTTGACCTTTGGTACGTACCTTTAGACATCAGAGCGAGCCATCCTTCCAAAGCTCATCAATGTATTGGATAACGAGGAGTGATTCCGAGATGGGCTTCCCATTATCAATAAGAACAAGGACCTTCTTGATGACAGGATTGGATTGTAGAAGGAGAGAGCTCTTCTCTAGCAGATTCTCTTCCTTGCACATGTATTCCACCAACTTCTCAGCCAACGACCGGAGTCCAGACCCTGTTCCCAAAAGCACTAGGCCAAAAGCCCAACAGAACGACACTTTCGGCCATGTTGTTAAGTGATGAAACTCGGAGTTAGGTCAATCTTTATGGAGTGACTGGGAGATCGAGCCTGAAATTCAATGGAGCATGGCAGTCGGCCATTGCTTTCTTCCATATCAAAAATAAAGAATTTTTGTCGCCCAAGGTATAACCAAGTGCGATTGATATTGTCTACGCATGAATGTGATCTCCGCTTTCGTAAGGAAGCAACAGTCTTCGTCTAATTTTTTCAAAAAAGTCCTTAAGTTGCCTGCATTTTTTAACAGTTGTACCTGGGCATGGACGAGGATTGCATGCGGAAAACGTAGCAGGGTCACCTCAAAAATATAATTTGGTTGAAACAGGAAAATTAATGGATGGATCATGCTCGAAAATTTGTAACAAAAGATTTTATTTTTTTTTTCCTTGGATGGGGGCCATATTTTAATTAGTTTCGAGTGGATGGAAGGTGTTTATGACTGGGTCCATGTTTTTTAAAAAAAAATTTAAAAACATGTTCTAACGAAATCCAAAGTTGATAAAAATAATATTTATCCATCCATATATATAATATATTTATTGGCTAGTGATTTCATGCTTTCGTCTAATAGGCCTTTTAGCGGCCTCTTAATCTTTGGTTTGGCAGGGACTAAACTTCTAGCTTTATTGAGCTGGATTTTCTGTGATGCGTAATATCAAAAGATTTATCGGCTTATGCGGAAGATTTTCTGTTAAATATCATTTAGTGGGTGAGATAACAGTGCAGGTCCTGAAACAGATCCTGACAAATGACAAGAACTTCTTAAAGCTCGATCCACTCGTCCTGCAATACTACATAGAAACTGCCAATCACTACAAAAGCAACTGGGTGTTTATTGAGCATGAGTACAGTAGCATCCAACAAAGCCAACAGCAAACCACAAAAGAATTGTTGGCCCCTACTTCACATCACTTTTCTTGAAGGGCGTTGAAAAAGTCATAAACCATGTGTGGGTCTGGAAGGGCTTCCGACGCAGTTTTCCTCTCCGTGCACCTCTTAACCCACTCTGTCAGCTTCGGGCATTCAACCTGTATATTGAAATCTCCAAGCTTCTCGTATGTGTAAAACCAGAAGGAGTAGGCAATGAACGCAATGTCAAGGAACCCAAAAGCATTGCCCCCAAAATATGGTTTATCTCCCAGCTCCCCTTCCAACGCTTTCAAGCTCTCCACCAGTTCTTTCTTAGCTGCTTCCTTCGCCTCCCCCTTGTTCTTCCACATCCTTAAACCACTGTCCGCGACCTAGACCACATGAGACAAGCAATCAATCAAAAACCATGTTTGAATTTTAAAGAAATGACGACTCCCACGTATATATTTACATTGCGCGGCAGGATTTATACAGAGCTCACCTTTTTGTCTATGAAGTCAGCCCAAAACCTGGCATTGGCCCTTTGGTAAGGATCTTTGGGCAACAACGGTAATCCCTCTTTCCAAACTTCGTCAATGTATTCGAGGATGACGAGGGATTCGCAAACAGGCTTTCCATTGTGGATGAGGACAGGGATTTTCTTATGAACAGGATTGGATTGAAGGAGCAGAGGGCTCTTGTTTCCTAAGAGATCCTCCTCTTCTTTCCTCTCGAACTCGACGCCCTTCTCAGCTAATGCGATTCGGACCCTGATAGCGTAAGAACTGCACCAATAGTCCAAGAGAAGTACACTCTCAGCCATTTGATCTGAAGAATCCAGATACTTTGCTAATTTACTTGTCAATTGCATTCTTTATGCTTGTTTTTATAGATTTTCTCAGCTTGGTTTTATTGGTTTTTCTTCGTTGACTCCTAATGAAAATAATTAATTCTGCCGTGATGGCCAAGAAACCAATCCTTGCAGTCTGTGGGCCCCGCCGTGATGGCAGTCTCTCCGTGTATACACAGAAATATTTCAATGCAAGCACATGCACTTTAAGTTAAGGTAAAGTTGCCTTAAAATGGGCCCCACGTGATTATAAAATTATAATTAAGTTCACCAGTTATATTTAGAATGATGTATTTTATTATCATACCAATTTTCATATAACTGGATATGTGTATATATCCCATCCGAAAATAGTACAAATTCAATGTAATAAAATAATTTGATGTAAATAATAATTTTAACTTTATTTCTTCCACATGTCAACTATCTCTTACATAATCTATCTATTTATAAATGATTATATAAAGTGTCGATATATTTAAGTATATGTGAAGCCCATTTTAAGCCAAATGCACCATAAAATATGGTGCAGGCAACTGTATTGTAATATATCTCATATGTACAAGAATTTATTCAAATGTATTCGGACCACAATTACGGTGCAATCCATGCATGGTGGGGCCCACTTGATCATGAATAAAAAATCTATTTCCCCTATTGCATTTAGAATTATTCACTTTGTTAGCATACTAATTTTCATCAAAATCTAACATCTGTATATGCTTTATCTTAAAATGATATAAAATCGATAAAATAATTTAATGTAAATATTAAATTTTAAGTGATATTTTCAACATTTAAACAATCTAAAACCTAATTCTTATATGGATAAAGTGATTATATAAAGTATTATTACATTTTAATATATGTGGGGCCCATCTTATAGTTGATTGTGCTGTCATTATGGTGCAGTCCGTGTACACATGATGAGTTTTCATATATGTATATATATTAGTGGTGCCTCATTTTTAATCTTTTTTAAATATTTGCAATGTCTCCTTTTTAATTCAACTTAAGAATGAGCAAAGATAAAATTGAATTTGATCTAAATCCACCCAAGTGCTCTTATGAAACCCCCCCCCCCCCCCCTCATTTTTAATATTTAGATGGTTGATATAAAATCTACTTTGTTTGTTATATTTAACATCATTTACATTATCATAGAAACTCTTTTATTTGTCTAGTATTAGTGCGCATGGACTTTATTTAGAAACGTGTAAAATCAATGTAATAAGATGATTTAATGTCAAATATTAATTTTAAAGTAATATTTTCAACATCTAAATTATCTAAAGTATCACGAATATATGGATAAATAATTTATAAAGTATTACTATATTATAGTTATGGTTTAAGCGTTTTTTCTAATTTACATATAAATGTACCTATTTTTGAGCAAATATGATTGATACACATATTGAATTTGGATAAAACTTAGTTTCCTAGCTAAACAAATGATGTTAAACTCAATGAACGAATTAAATTTTACATCAATCATTAAAATTCTTCATCATCATATTTTGTTGTGAGGTGGATAAGAGTTTAATTTCTAGCCTTTGGAGCTTTGCAAATGGATAATGGTTTAATTTATAGCCTTTGGAGCTTTGCATCATTCTTCATTGTGAAGGCCTGTTAATGTGTGTCATGCCTCCTTAAGCATTTTACCATCCTTGATTCTTTGTAGTAACTTGATCTCAGTGGTTACTGCTGACACGTAAATTGTCTTGCCAGCTTTCACTTTTATTTTTTTTTAAATTCTTCAACATCTTTTGCTGGTATAGTATTTCTGCTACCAACGATATTTCAAAGATCTTAGCCAATTAGATAGAACTACATATATAAACACCAGTTATTATAGTCATTGTTATTGATTTTTTTGATGTTGCTCATCCAAGTAGATATATTTGTCATTGTGACTTGGTGTATTTTGCGCTCTTCCAAGCTTCTAGCTAGTGAAATCTCCACAAACCTGAATACCTAATTTTTGGCTATGATCCCAAATTATTGATAACTTGTATGATATTGCTCCTACAAGAACTTTATACCAAAGACAATATAAAGACCCCACTTTACAACTTAATTTATACTTCTTACAAGCTCACACATTCATACTTATTACACCTATTAAGCCTAAAACATTCTAGCAAGAGTAAGCAATTGAAGGATGTGTATTATTAAATGCACTCGGGTGCACTTAGCTTTAGTGTACTCCGGTGTCTTTAATATATTTTTTATTTTTTGAATTTTTTATAATACCGTTAATCTAAGTATATCGAACTTGTATAAAAAAATTTTTACTATTTTTGAAGATTTTAGATTTTTTTAAAAATTTAAAAAAATATTTGACATTTTTTGTAATTTAAAATTACTAAAATGACACTTATTTTTAAAAATAAAAATTTAAAAATTTTCAAAAATAGTAAAAATTAATACAAATGTTAAATACACTTAGATTACTAGTTGTGTGAAAAATTTTCAAAAAATAAAAAAATGAGCATTTGTGTCCGTTTGCACTAGATCCGAGCACATCAAAGAAATGTCGAGAAATTCAAAGGAATTACCTACAGGAAAAAGAGCTCGGCACTTTCAATGGCTCAATTAATTCCTTCTCACTACCACTGCTCCGGCCTTTCCTTTCTCCGATGAGATCTTATAACTGTTCTCATATACCTTAATTGATACACAATTAATAGAAGAAAGAATCAAATATAATTAAATAGTCGTAGAAGCATGTATTAATTTTTAATTTGTTAAGGAGCTTACTCTGTTACTCTCGCCTTCTGACCTATGAAGTCAGCCCAAAACCTTCGGGTAGTCATTTGATGGGGATCTTTGGGTATGAGATGAGGTGACGTTTCCACCCAAGCCATATAGATACAGGGTGTCAACAGATTAGGTTCGACAGAGCCAAATTCTAATATTAATCTATTTAAAATATCCAAATCTTAATTCATTTATTAATCAATTTAAAAAATCTCAATCCAAACCTATTTACAACCCATTTAATAAATAGGATGACGAATTGTTAACAGGTTATATAATAAACGACTTCAAAACTTGACTTTGGAAAAAGATGATCTTACAGGGAAAGATAAGAGGGTGTTTTCGAGGAAAACGAAATGAAAATAGAGTAGTAATAGGAATATGAAATTAAGACAATAAGTGTAAAAATGAAAATTAGGTGGTGAGATGAAGACTTAGCGGGGAAAAGTAACCAAAAAGTTTATATTTATATATATAATTATAATGTGTTAAATGAGTTAAATGAGTTAAACGGATTAAATGGATTGACTGATTATAAAATCTCAATTTTAATCCGTTTATTTAATTAAATGATTGAATATATTAGCGGATCATAATTTATTTATTTAAAAACTCAATCCAAACCCATTTATAAAAAGTTCATTAACACTCCGGCGAGGATCTGGCTAAAGATGATAAGCATTTCGGGGACGGGGCCCGTTGTGAATCAGGAATGCCTCGTGTAAGCGGCTGTCCAGGCGCCCACCATCGTTGAATACACGAGGCTGTCCAGGCGCCCACCATCGTTGAATTTTATGCAGCAGCTGGTCACCAAGCATTTTTTTTTTTTCAAAACAATAAATAAACAAAGTCTATCTTCATATTTTTCGAAGTCGCTGTACCACGATGAAGTAATGAACATTACGTCGATTATACAATTTGCGACTGCTGGGCCCCTTTTAAAATGAGTTCCGAAGGTTGAGTGGTCCCATATAACCCCCATCATTTTTAATACATTAATAACTAGTGTAATCAATTCATTATATTTAAATTATGTGTTTAGCTAGAAAACTAAAATTTAATATGTTCTAAACTAGGAAAAATATTTAGATTCATTTACATATATATTAAAGTATAATAATGCATTATAGAATTATTTATCCACAACGCAATGATATTTTAGACGTTGAAAATTAATATTTAATATTAAACAATTTTATTATGTTAATTTTTTGTATTTATAGATAAAGCCCATGCATAATAATATTAGACAAATAAAATAGTTATGCGATACTATAACTAACATTACACACAATAGATGAAGTAATTTTTATTAATCATAAAGATGTTAAAAATGAGGAAGGTTTCATCAAAGCATTTCAGTTGTTATTTTTGAATTTTAATTGAGATTAAATTTCATTATTTCATTCCACATCAGGCAATTGCAAGAAATGAAAGAAGCTAATGAATATACTCAACGAATTGAGTTTTAAAATTTCCTATAATTTTCTTAAAATATCACAAAAATAAAAAGTAAAGACTTCGTATTGAATGAGATGGGCTTTGCTAAATCTTTTATGAAGCTCATATGAAAACTAATTCAGTTGTTGAGGGCCTGGGCCTGATCAGGGTTTCAATGGTGCTTCTGGAAAAAAATTCCTAACCATCATTGATAACAAAGTGTCTTGAAGAAAAAGAGAGATTTCATAGATCTTCACTCACCGCATGACTAGTATTGTTCTACTAAAACCGCCATCTTCTCTTTTACACTAGTTTACTTTCAGGGATACCACAGTTCAAACTAATCTCTCCTGTAACTAATTTTTCTGCACGTCAAAGTTCTTTTTAAAGACCAACACAAAGTCATAAACCTTGTGCGGGTCCGGAAGTTCTTCCGACACGCTTCTCCTTTGCATGCATCTCTTCACCCACTCGTGCAGCTTCGGGAATTCCTCCTTGAGATCCAAACCGGTTTCCTTCTCGAATGAGTAAAATCGACAGGTGTAGGGAATCAATGCAATATCAAGAAATCCAAAAGCATCGCCACCAAAATTCTGTTTGTCCCCCAATTCCCCTTCCAACAGCTTCAGGCATTCGATCAGCTCTTTCTTAGCTGCTTCTTTATTCTCTCCCTCCGTCTTCCAGATCCTTGAACCGACATCATACATCTAGACAACAGGAAAGAAAGAAATCATTGAAAGACTAAAAGTAAACACCCATGTTTAAATTTTAAAAAAAAATTAATTAAGGTGACTCCCATCTGTTCATATATCGCCCATTCCGCATTTGGTTCAGTACACTCGTGGGAAAAGCAAGGCATCTATAGAGATACCACAAGAGTGTTTATACGCCAGTCTAGATGTCATAGCAATAGCATGCATTTTTAATCAAGGGATTTTTTCATTTAGCTCCTCATATTTTTGCAAATTTCTTCAAGAGTCTCTTTGGTATGAGGTAAAAAAAAAGAGAAAATTTTGTAAGAATTTTTTTGAAAAAGTGATAAATTGATGTGATATGTAGGAATATTGATTAACAATAAAGACAATAAAAAAATAGATAGAATGATTCAATAAAAAATATATAAAAATGATTAGAATGTAAAAGCAATAATAAAAAATTAAAATAATTATGTAGTTAGTATATAAAACTATATCAAAAAAATGTAAAAAGCAGTGGTATTTTTTTTTTACTTAATAGCAGACTCACACTAAAATTTTTATTTTACAAACCATTCGTATGTGTATATATATTGTATCGGAACAACAGTATATTTGATCAAAAGTAGGCCCTAAATATATTAGAATGCAATGAAACTTTATACAATCATTTATCCACATATAAATTTTATAGCAAATGGTTTACATGTTGAAAAATCACTTTAAAGTTGTTATTTACATCAAACTATTTTATTACTTTGAATTTGTACCATTTTCAGATGAGACTCATATACATATCTCATTGGGATGAAAATTGGTATGGTAATAAAATATATTATTCTATATATAATGGGTGGAGTGGATTATGATTTGATGATCATGTGAGGCTCATTTCATGCTGCGCCTGAAGATTTCTGTGTGTGTGTGTGTGTATATATATATATATATATCAAGACGGAAAGTCAACACTTGGGGTGTGTTTGGTAATGTATAAAACTTTTAGGGTATGTTTGGCAATGGTTAAAAAATGTCAGGTTAAAACTTTTCAATCTAAAACTTTTTACTCTCTACGACTATCATATTTTTAAATTATTTTTTCATATTTTCCTATACAATAACCCTATTTTTCAATCATTTCTATACAACTACCTACACAACTAACCTATCTATTTTAACTTTATCATCTTTACTATTCATCATTACCCCTATCATATCACTTTATTTGACAAATTTTATTCTTCAAAACTTTTCATCAAAAGTTTTACCCATTCCCAAACACACCCTTAATGAAAAGTTTTGGAGAGTAAAAGTTGTCAAATGATGTGATATAATAGGGACAATGATGAATAGTAAAGAGAATAAAGTTAAAATAGATATGTTAGTTGTATTGATAGTTGTATAAAATGATTGAAAAGTAGGGTAGTTGTATAAGAAAATGTGAAAAAATAATTAAAAAATATGATAGTTGTAGAGAGTGAAAAGTTTTAGATTGAAAAGTTTTAACTTGACATTTTTTGTCAATTGCCAAACACACCATTGATAAGAATATTTCATGGTACACCTTGCTATGATAAGGGAGATATTGGCCAAAGCTAACCAGCTAAGAGATTAATTTGTTAAGTAAATTGGAAATTGCTAAAACCTTCTTATCTATGAAGTCGGCCCAAAACCTGGCATTGGCGCGTTGGTAGGGATCTTGGGGCAAGAGCGGGGGACCCTCTGTCCAAACTTCATCAATGTATTGGACAATGATGAGAGATTCGCAGATGGGATTACCATTGTGGAAGAGGACAGGTATTTTCTTATGAATGGGGTTGGATTGGAGGAGCAGAGGGCTCTTGTTTCCCAAGAGATCCTCTTCCTTCCTCTCGAATTCCACGCCCTTCTCAGCTAAGGCAACTCGGACCCTGACAGCAAAAGTGCTGCACCAGAAATCCAAGAGAAGAACATTGTTAGTCTCGGCCATTTGTCTGATCTAAAAAACTGAGAATTTATGTGGGTGTTGAAAAAACTGATGAGTTTGTTGATGAATGGAATGCGGTACTTGTTTATGGTAGTCATCTTGTATTTATATTTATTTTTATAGAACTTCCCGCAGTTGGTTTGGAAGTTGGAACTCGATGTTGGCCTTTGCTGTGCTTTTCTCTCGTTATCTCTTGCGTCATCTTCGGCCGCCGCCGCAGTCAAGAAAGCCAATGACTTATGCAAAGAGCTGTACATGCATGTCGTCACTGCATGCGTCATTATCATTAATGTTCTGGCCTGAACTGCAGGCCTTCTTTGCTAGACCACTCACCAATTTGCCTGAGGGGTAAGTCATTGAAAAATTACCGCAAAATGCGATAATTTTCTCGGTGCCATTCATCGTTTTCATCAAATTTCATATGGGCCCGGATCCAGCTCCCATTTTTTAATTTTTTTTAATTTTACATGTTAGCCCAAGCAGAGTGTTTTCATAGATTTATTTTTTACATTTTTTGATACATATGAGAAATATTTAAAAACATCAAAAAGTATTAAAAACTACGTTTATGAAAATATCATGTTTGGGCCTGTGTCCAAGTGCAAAAAAATAAAAAAAAAAAATAATTAAGAAAATGTGGCAATACAGAGTACACTAGATCGCGCTCCGTTACATAATAATAACAATAATTTATTTTTATTTTTAATATATTTTGATTGTTCTCAATTTCGTGAGAAAATGCGGTCAATGCTAAGTACTGTTGAAATTATTGGGAACAAACGCAAATGTTACCCGAAAACTGTAAATTTTAGAATTCTGACGACGCTATGGTGGGACCATAACTACCAGAAAATTGCCTCTAGCTATGATGGGCTTTTTTTTTTAAAAAAAAAATCATAGATTTACATATTGATACCTCAAAATTTACAAAAATTTCTAATTTTTTTTTTACTTATGAGTTTTATAGCCGCCTCAAATGACTCTAGCCCATCGACAATTGGGAGGGAATATTGAATAAGATAAAAAAAATATTATTGTGTACTAGAAATTAAAAAATAAAAAATTAATTGTTATTTTTTTATTTTTTGAGAAATGAAAATTTTTATCTCATCCGCATTCTATTCTAAGAATGTGCAACTTTAGTTTTTCTAAGTCACTCTAGTCGAGTGAATTCTTAACATGATCAGGTTTTCACTATGAAATGACCCAATTGCCCCACTAATCTCCAAAATAAATATTTTTTAATAATCTAGATAAATGTTGAAATAATTGTTTCAAGAGTGTTCGTAAGTATGTGAAGGCATGAAATTGGAGCATGAGAGATTATTATGTATTAGGAAGTAAGAAAGTATATTAGAATTGCAAAAAATAGTATTGACAATGAAAAAAGTAAAGTTATTATGTTGTGGAAAATGAAGTATTATATTGAAATTAGGGAAATTTTAATAAGGGACAATTCTTCTTATACTCATAACAATTGCATATAATTTCTAATATACCCACATCATTTCATAAATTTCTTTTATACCCATAACATTTCACCGTAAATTCCTCTTATACATACGTCATTAAAATCACCGTTATTTATCCCATTGAAAAGACAATTTTTCCATTTTAATTTTTTTTCTAATTAAAATAAATTAATCTTAATATGACTTTCAAGTTATTTAATATCTTGTATTAATGATTTACTATCATCAATTAAGTCATGTTAAAGTTAAATTATTTCAATTAAAAAAATTTAAATGGGCAAAATCGTCTTTTCAATAGGGTAGATAATGATGATTTTAATAGCACGGGAATGAGAAGAATTTAGGGTGAAATGTTGTGGGTATAAAAGAAATTTACAAAATATTGTGGGTGTATTATGAATTATGTGCAATTGTTATGAGTATAAGAGGAATTATCCCATTTAATAATGAAATTTTTTATCTTATTTCACATATTATTCAAATTTCAAGCCCTTAGTTTATTTCAAATTAGTGGTCCACAGAAAAGTTTAAAGAAGAAGTTCAATTCACTTAAGATTTGTAATTTTACATTAAAAAGTTGACACTGTTAAAACCTAATTTAACTAAAAGATTATAATTTAACATTTTCGAAATTTAAAGTCATGTATTAAAAACATCAAATGTAATGCCCAAAAAGTGCACAAGTCCTCGAACTTTGGGACGTATGTGCAAATCCCCCCTTTAAGCTTGCTTGTATTGGCCATTAGGCCTTCATTAGGTGCAGGTAGGAGGCTAGCAACATGATCTCAAAAATGCTTTAGAAGCACAGAATTTTATACATCAAATAGCTTTCAAAAGTGCTCTTGACGAAAAGAAATAAAAATTGCTTGTCAGCAAAAGTACTCCTCCGTTAGTTAGGTATATGCAAAGTTAAAGGAAAATGAAGGAGTCATTTAAGAGAATGAATTTTGGAGTAGATTTTCGATTAGTATAAAAAATGGTCAAGAAAATATTTTAAAAGTTGTGTGAATAATATAAAATAATAGAAATAAAGTTGAAATAAATAAAGGTAGTTATAAGAAGAAATAATAGGAGTAAAGTGGTAAAATTGAAATAATAGGATTGTTGAACAAGAAACTTTTTTATGGGATGCCATGCAGGAAATAGAAACATATGAAAAATCATAGCAAGAGATTATCAAATGTCCCTTGATTAACATGCAGGGGAAATGACATAAGTATCTGTGAAAAACAAAATGCACACAAGAATAACCTATTACATGTGTCATTATTCACCTAATTATGGCCGACATAATCATTTTTACACTTTCTTTGATTTATCTAGCTTGGACTTATTTCTTTTTTTTAGCAATTTAGCTAGATTTTCAAATTAAATAATATCACAAACTTATAAGATCACTTGAAGTTAAGACATGAATTAATAAGCTTATATAGAAGTTTGTTAGGCTCAAAATCTCAACCTAATCATTCGATAATCTCCAAACCACGTAAGTGACCATACCAAATGCAATTAACTGCGCGTCCATTAACTAATACGAGTATATATGATAATATAACCCTGCTTTGTCCCAAACTTGGTAATTACTTATCTTTACATGTTTTAAGGTGCACGTCTTGCATTTTGCAAGTTTTATTAGTTCTATGCATGCGTGTGAGCTGAGCGAATTAAGCAAGTCCGTCGCTCTGAAAAGGGGAATTTGTTAATCAGGCACATCTATAGTGGTTCCGTAATCATGTCCAAATCTCTACTTAACTCTGTGATTATTATTCATGACAGTCCCATTTAGTCATTTATTTATTTTAGGAGCTACATCATCGCATCCCCATGAAATGCACCTTCCCTTCTACGTACTCACTTCTCATACGTGCATATATATCTCAATTTATTGCTTCCACATCTCTCACATCAAGCCGAGGTAGCACACACCATAACAAGGCTTAAAATCTGCATTCCTACTCCAAACCGAAGCGCTTCTTCAACCCCAACATGAAGTCATAAACCTTGTGCGGGTCTGGAAGGGCTTCCGACACAGTTTTCCTTTCCTTGCACCTCTCCACCCACTCTTTCAGCTTCGGGCATTCCTCCTCCAGCTCGAAATTCCCCTCCTTCTCGTATGGATAAAACCAGCAGGAGCAGGCAATCAACGTAATATCAAGGAAACCAAAAGCGTCGCCCCCAAAATACGGCTTCTCTCCCAGCTCCCTTTCCAGCAGTTTGAAGCACTCCACCAGCTCTTTCTTTGCTGCTTCCTTACTCTCCCCCTTGTTCTTCCATGTTCTGGAACCACTGTCAACGACCTACGCCACAAGAGGAATCTGAAGCAATTGTTCAAGATAAATTTCAATATATGTTTTGAATTAAGAGACAGTCATCACCTTTTTGTCAATGAAATCAGCCCAAAACCTGGCATTGGCCCTTTGGTAAGGATCTTTGGGCAACAGCGGCAATCCCTCTGTCCAAACTTCGTCAATGTACTGGAGGATGATAAGCGATTCGCAGACGGGCTTGCCGTTGTGGATGAGGACAGGGATTTTCTTATGGACAGGGTTGGCTTGGAGGAGAAGAGGACTCTTGTTCCCGAATAGATCCTCTTCCTGGCTCTCGAAAGCAACGCCCTTCTCCGCTAATGCGATTCGGACCCTGATAGCATAAGAACTGCACCAGAAGTCCAAGAGAAGTAGATTGTCAGCCATTTGATCTGAAAAAACTGAATTATGTGGGTAATTGAAAAATCGAGTGTTTTGATTAGCTTCGGGATGCAGTTGTGAATGGATAGTGGGCCTCTATTTATAGTGGTGATTCTGAATATGGCTGCGAATGCGATGATTTCCATTATTATATTTTTCCTTGGTTGACTGGTTCTCTTTATGTAATTTTTTGGTCTCAGACCGAAGTTATTTTCTAGTATATCTTTTGCTTGTTAGGCAAGAAAATGAAATTCGCGTAATCGAATGCGTCAGCTCGACTGCTGCAGGGGTATGCTGGGGTCTACCAACGCTAGTTAATTAACATGCTGGACAAAACGACCACGTTTGTTTGGGTAAAGAATAATTTCAATAAAAATAAGGTTTTTTAACAAAAGCGAAAAAGAGATAATTGAAAATATAATCAAAATATCATCCTTCTTTTAAAAAAAATGTAAAATGAAAGAGCAGTAAACCCTCCGTAATTCTATTACATGCCCCCATTTAAAGATTCTGGAAATTCAAAGCCAGACCTTGTAAAATACTGTTTTCCACCGAGTTCGCATTCCAGCATTTTCAAATGGAGAAATGTACTAATACTAGGATCAATGAATAACAATTAATAGGAAACAGGGGTTGCTGGTGACTGCAGCAAGCAGCCATCTTTGAATGCCAAGCACCACTGCACCTCCTGTTTGTCCTATTCTCTCATAAAGGAAGCCTTTTTTAATCTGGGCCATCATCAGGCTGGACTGCGAGCACAAGTTTCCACCGCTGCACTTTTTTTAAAAATAAAAATAAAAATTGAGAGTTTACTGTTGGGCTATTAGTCAGCAATTCAGACTGGTTTTATGTGGAGTTAGGTAATTGCATGGCACGAGCTAAGATATGACCAGTGGTCTTATATGTATTATAATTGAAAAGAAGGCTGGGGCAAAAATAATGAATTGAGCTCCAAGACATTGTAGGGTCTGAAGAGGTAAATATGAATGAATAGGAAAGAGATGAAATGAGGATGTAATTGAATTTTCCCCTTCTAAAAGGCTTATTTTTATTCTTACAAATCATTTCTCATTTGCAATACATAACGACTTTATTTTTTGAATTTACAATGATGCTTTTTACATTCCCAATATTTCACATGTCTTAATACCATAATATTTTTTTAATCTAATTTTCTTAATTCATCTCCATCCCATTCCATCATCCTGAACTGGCCAGTGCGCATTGGACCTTTGCCCTTTGGTATGGCAATCCACCACCAGTCCATACTTATCAGATTTCTTGAAGGATGATGAGCGAGATTCGCGCATGGGCTTGCCATTGTGGATGGGGACTGATGGGTTGTATCGCTGGAGGAGAGGTTCTCTCATCCTCGTAACCAAATGCTGCAGCCCATTTACGTACTCACTTCTCGTATGCATATATAGATTTTCAAATTAAATAATGCACAAACTTATAAGATCAGTTGAAGTTAAGACATGAATTAATAGGATCCCGATCCTGTAAACCCGAGTGCACTTAAGCTTTAGTGCACCCGGGTACATTAACCCATTTTTTTATTTTTAATTTTTTTTATAAAGCTGTTAATGTTAGTGTATTTAACATGTGTATTACTTTTTACCATTTTTGGAGTATTTTAGATATTTATTTTTGATTTTTCAAAATCAGTGGCATTTTAGTAATTTTAAATTACCTAATACCTAAACTGCCACTGATTTTCAAAAATAAAAAATAAATACATAAAATAAGCTAAAAATGATAAAAACTAATACACATATTAAATACACTTAGATTAACAATTGTATAAATTTTTTTTAAAAAAAATAAGTTAAAATGAGTTTAATGCACCCAGGTGCGCTGAAGCTAAGTACACGCACAGAATTGGGTTCCAAATTAATAGACTTATATAGAAGTTTGTTAGGCTCAAAATCTCGACCTAATCATTCGACAATCTCCAAACCAAGTAAGTGACCATACCAAATGCAATTAACTGCGCGTCCATTAACCAATACGAGTATATATGAATATATAACCCTGCTTTGTCCCAAACTTGATAATTACTTTCCTTTACATGTTTTAAGGTGCACGTCTTTCATTTTGCAAGTTTTATTAGTTCTATGCATGCGTGTGAGCTGAGCGAATTAAGCAAGTTCGTCGCTGTGAAAAGGGGAATTTGTTAATCAGGCACATCTATAGTGGATCCGTAATCATGTCCAAATCTCTACTTAACTCTGTGATTATTATTCATAACAGTCCCTTTTCCAGGATAAAATCATCTTTAATCATTTATTTATTTTACGAGCTACATCATCGCATCCCCATGAAATGCATCTTCCCTGATACGTACTCACTTCTCATACGTGCATATATATCTCAATTTATTGCTTCCACATCTCTCACATCAAGCCGAGGTAGCACACACCATAACAAGGCTTAAAATCTGCATTCCTACTCCAAACCGAAGCGCTTCTTCAACCCCAACATGAAGTCATAAACCTTGTGCGGGTCTGGAAGGGCTTCCGACACAGTTTTCCTTTCCTTGCACCTCTCCACCCACTCTTTCAGCTTCGGGCATTCCTCCTCCAGCTCGAAATTCCCCTCCTTCTCGTATGGATAAAACCAGCAGGAGCAGGCAATCAACGTAATATCAAGGAAACCAAAAGCGTCGCCCCCAAAATACGGCTTCTCTCCCAGCTCCCTTTCCAGCAGTTTGAAGCACTCCACCAGCTCTTTCTTTGCTGCTTCCTTACTCTCCCCCTTGTTCTTCCATGTTCTGGAACCACTGTCAACGACCTACGCCACGAGAGGAATCTGAAGCAATTATTCAAGATAAATTTCAATATATGTTTTGAATTAAGAGACAGTCATCACCTTTTTGTCAATGAAATCAGCCCAAAACCTGGCATTGGCCCTTTGGTAAGGATCTTTGGGCAACAGCGGCAATCCCTCTGTCCAAACTTCGTCAATGTACTGGAGGATGATAAGCGATTCGCAGACGGGCTTGCCGTTGTGGATGAGGACAGGGATTTTCTTATGGACAGGGTTGGCTTGGAGGAGAAGAGGACTCTTGTTCCCGAATAGATCCTCTTCCTGGCTCTCGAAAGCAACGCCCTTCTCGGCTAATGCGATTCGGACCCGGATAGCATAAGGACTGCACCAGAAGTCCAAGAGAAGTAGATTGTCAGCCATTTGATCTTAAAAAACTGAATTATGTGGGTAATTGAAAAATCGAGTGTTGTGATTAGCCTCGGGATGCAGTTGTGAATGGATAGTGGGCCTGTATTTATAGTGGTGATTCTGAACTTGGCTGCGAATGCGATGATTTCCATTATTATATTTTTTCTTTGGTTGACTCGTTCTCTTTATGTAATCTATGTTTCTCGGACCGAAGTTATTTTCTAGTATATCTTTTGCCTTCTTAGCCAAGAAAATGAAATTCGCGTAATCGAATGCGTCATCTCAACTGCTGCAGTGTTAATCGAATGTTAATATAGGTGTATTAAATATGTGTATAAATTTTTACCATTTTTGGAGTATTTTAGATATTTATTTTTAATTTTTGAAAATCAGTGGCATTTTTAAATTATCTAAAATGCCACTGATTTTCAAAAATTAAAAATAAATATCTAAAATACTCCAAAAATGGTAAAAATTTATACATATGTTCAATACACTTGGGCTAACAAGTTTATGAATTTTTTTTTTTAAAAAATAAAAATAAATAGGTGTATGCACTCGGGAGCAGGCAACGCTGCCTGCTCCCGGGTGCAGGAGATCGCATCCCGGACAAAACGTCCACGGTTGTTTGGGTAAAGACTAGTTTTAATTAGATAAGTTTTTTAACTAAAAGCGAAAAAGAGAGAATTGAAAATATAATCAAAATATCATACTTAAAAAAAAAAGTATAATGAAAGACCATTAAACATTCTGTAATTCTATTAAACATTTTAGAGTGCTGTTCTCCACCGAGTTCGCCATCCAGCATTTTCAAATGGAGAAAGGCATTAATACTAGGATCAATGAATAGCAACTAATAAGAAACAGGTCTTGCTGGTGACCTCAGCAAGCAGCCATTTTTTGAGAAAAAAAAAAATTCGAGAGTTTACTGGTGGGCTATTAGCCAGCAATTGAGACTACGTGGGGTTAGGTAATTGCAAGGCACGAGCTAAGATATGATCAGTGGTCTTATATTTATTAGAACTGAAAAGAAGGCCAGGGCAAAAATAATGAACTGAGCTCCAAGACATTGTAGGGTCTGAGGAGATAAAGATGAGTGAACGGGAAAGAAATTAAATGAGGATGAAATTGAATTTTCCATTTCTAAAATACTGATTTTTATTGTTACAAATCTTTATCATTTGCAATGCATAACAACTTTATTTTTTGAATTTATAATGATACTTTTTACATTCCCAATATAAATTCATATAGGGGTGCAACTCAGGTCGAGTTGTACCGGAGTTGGGTGAACCCAAACTCTAAACCTACTGAGTTGAGGTGAACCCAAACTCTAAACCTACTGAGTTGAGGTGAACCCAAACTTTAATATTAGAATTCGCGTTCAGATCAGGTTGGCATTGATTTCGGTCTTGGTTTTGAGTTGGAATTCGGGTTACTCTTGAATCAATAGAAGTTAAAATTACCAATAAAGATAATAATTTTTTTAAAACATTTTTGCATTCACAAATGAATAATTTACATGTGAATATATAAATGTGACTTATAATATTTTTAGTTTTGATGAAAGTTAGTCTTTTAATTAAAAGATAATTCTAAATACAATGAACCTAATAAATTTACACATAATAATTGAGGTAAAAAGAATAAATGAGATTAAATAAAATTACTTTCTAAAGTTTAATAAAAGTAAAACTTATATACCTTGTAGATAATTTGTATATATGTAATAATTTTAAAGAGTTGGTATATTTATAATTATTTGCAAATAACGTTGATGTAAATGTAATATATTCAACTTTAAGGACAAATGTATAAAACATTTAAGTTTTAGAATAAATATTTTATAATTTAATTAAATTATGATTATAAGGAATAACTTTTATCACAATTATAATTGAAATACTTAATACATAAACAAATATAATTATTTAATAAATTGGAGAGAATATCAGGTTAGTACAGGGTTGATACAAATCCGGTATTGGTTTTGGGGTTTTCTTGGGTGGGGTTGAAATCGGGTCTAATTTTAAAAAAATTTTAAAAATAAAACCAAACTTAGTTTTGAAATTGGATTGGGTACAGACCCACCAGTACCAAATTGCACCTCTAATTTCTCACGTCTTAATACAATAATACTTTTTTTAAAATCTAATTTTCTTAATTCATCTCCATCCTATTCCATCATCCCGAGCTGCCCTAAGTAGTACACATTGGACCTTTGCCCTTTGGTAAGGCAATCCACCACTTGTCCATACTTCTTGTCAGATTTGTTGGAGGACGATGAGCACTATTCACACATGGGCTAGACATTGTGGATGGGCTCTGATGGGTTGTGTTCCGGGAGGGAAGGAGCTCTCATCCTCGTAACGACATGCTGCGGCCCATTTTTTAACCTCGACAATAAATTGGCTCGACCCACAATTCAAGAGGACTGAACTCCAAGCCACTTTTCGTGCATATGGAATTTCTTCAAATGGAATTATTCCTTGCGAATTGCGATCATGCCTAAACCCTCTTATCTATTTTATCCCTTGCTATCCATTTCTAGTTTTCTCTACTCTTTCTCAAATGCATTAAATTTTCCTTCATCTCTATTCCCAATTTCCAATCAAAGGCTAACTGAAAAAGGAGGGATAAGAACAAAATCTTGCAAAGGTGTTATGCATGTCTGCAGTCAATGGAAACATGGCAAACAGCTAATTGGGATTTGGGGACATGTGGCAGAATCAGAGCGACCCAATTCATGTATGCAGATAGGACGAGGCTGAGAACTGAAATAATGTTGGAATGCTGGAATGTGATTGATTTGGCTTGAATTATGAAATATTGCCTCAACAAGTTGGGCCACACTCACCTTTTCCCCTTTTCCCCCCCCCCCAACTCTACGTCTGCTGAGTACTAATGGACAAAGGAGAGAAGGGAGACATACCTTGATCATTGATCTAGCGTGTTGGTGTTAGGTGCTGTGCCCCCTTCCCTTATGCAAATTGCCCATACCTGAAATCTCTAGAACCGTATCCCTCCTTAATTCCCATTTGTCCCTGAGCAGCCTCGAGAGGAACCAGATATGGAGAGATCAGATGAATGCAAGAGAATCTCATTACACGTGTCCGGATCTGCATCAGACAGAACATATATGCAGGTTCTTTTTTGGAACAATAATCATCATCATCATCATCATTCTGATTCCTACTCCACAGCTACACTACTTGTGCAGGTGGGATTAAAGAGAGCGACTGTACTGTGAGATATTCACATCGGGAACTCGTAGCAACCACCCGTCTTGAATGTGGTGGAGGCCACGCAGGAGAAGTCCTAGTTCTGGAGCTTAGGCCTTCTGGCGTTAGGCCGAGGTAATTTGAGAAATCCTACATTTCTTTTCTGCTGTTGACACGGAAAGAGATGCAACGTACGTCTAGTAATGTTTTTTTTTTTTTTTTGGTCATTTTGGGGGGTGTTCGAAAGGGAACCGAAAGCAATAAATAATATAAGGTTATTTCCATCAATAGACATAGGAAAATGAGGCGAGTGATAATATTTCGTGTCGGTGCAAGACTGCACAACTCAAAGTGGAAAATATTAGGCATGACTGATTTGAAAATAAAATAAAATAAACTAATGCCAATAATTCAGAAGGTGATATCATGGGAAACAATGCACCCGGCGGGTTTGCTTCACCCATTTTTAAAATTTTTTTTGAAACCTTTTTCGTGAAACTGTTAATCTAAATATATTTAACATGTGTATAAATTTTTATCATTTTTGAAGATTTTTAGATTTTTTTCGGATTTTTAAAAATTAGTGGCATTTTTAGTAATTTTAACATATGTATAATTTTTTACCACTTTTGAAATTTTTTAGTAATTTTTCAAAATTTTAAATTACTAAAAATGTCACTAATTTTTAGAAATCTGAAAAAAATTTAAAAAAGATAAAAATTTATACACATGTTAAATATACTTAGATTTACAGTTGTGTAAAAAAAATTTCAAAAAAATAGGTGAAATACACCGGGGTGCATTAAACTGGGATATGATATCATGAACAAATAAAAAGTATTAATAAAAATGTAAGAAAAATTAGGAAAAATGAGGTTATTATGTTAGTTACGTGTTAAATCAGTTTTGAAAAATAAATTCCTTTATAACTGTTTTCTAATGAATTCATATATTCGATGGACATGCATTATGAATTCGTGATACAGAGATTTCGAGAAAAGAAAGACTTTATATTATAACTAAAAGGTAACTTAAATACAAAAAGATAGAGTTCAATATATATCGATGAATATCTTTAAGACAAACATGCGAATTTAAAAGTTGTATTTGGAATACAAACCGATGTCAATAAAATTAAAAAGGAAAAATAGAAAAGAATCATTAGAAGTATAGACAATAACAACATTTTGGGCAGTGAAAATACTAAAGAGTATGGCATCACATATAAATTTGAAAAAAGGATGCATTTAAAATATGCCCCTCGTCCAAAGTCCAAACACGAGATATAAGAGCCTTTGCTTAATTTTACAAAATAAAAAATGTATAATATATAAATAAAGTTTTGTATATTAAATGGTATTTATTTTGGTTCAGTTAAACGCAATTTCTTCTGCGTAAACTTGGATGGCATGCAGCCTTTGTTTTCTCCATGTCCATAACACTAGTTACCAGCCTGTCACACACTAATATAATCCAACTGCAACGCCCCACCGGCCATACCCTCCTCCGATCAGTGATTGTTACTTAAAATCTGCCGAGAATGGTCAAGTCCAGGAAAAATACAAGAACCGTTTACATTACAGTGAAAACAATACTAAATTAATAATTATATTTAATAATTACATATCTCTGATAATAATAAAAATTTACATCAAATTGTCCAACGTCCATTAAAAGACTTTTCTAATCTAATTACATAAATATTATAAATTCAAACTGTTAAAATATAAATATTTAACTGTATATGAATAATTAAATCTAAATAAATATTGAATTCAACTTTTATATCCTGGTGAGTATCCTGTCCTATTTACTTTTTCAGATAACTAAAAAATAAGAAATCCAAATCCAAATGAGTTTAGGCAAACTTAGTAAGTAGAAAAGCAAATGAAATCTGCTAAATACAATCAGCTCAAAGCAACCAATTGAAATATTAAAATTTTTATAAACATTTAAACATGTCAATGTTCGTGCTCATATTAAAATGTAATTACTCATGCTCATGCACTTAATCACTTAACTTTATTTTCTTTTTAACTTAGTGGTCCACAGACAAGAATCGCTCTAATCATATACATGCAAGCCCTTAACCATAATATAAACTTTAAGTTATTTTTTTAATATCATGCTCATGTATTCAAATATTATACTCATGACATGCTAAATCATGCTTTTTCAAATACAAATCAAGAGCATAAAGTGAAATTTCTATGCAAATAATTCAAACATGATAAATACAGAATCTGCCGAAACTAAAATGCATCAAATTTATATCAAAATGCTTCTGCACAACCTCTAACATGCACAAGAAAGAATAGAAAATCTTAAAAGTTAATTATCGATAAAAAAATTAATTAAAAAATCTCACTTACCTTATATCAGCAACCAAACCTGTCTTTCTTAAGTTCTAACATTTATGCGTAGATTTGGCAACCTTAATAATAAAACATATATGATAATTTATTGATAAATTTTCTATAACTAAGAATTATAATCTTTCATTCCAAATTTTGAACAACATCAATAAATCACAACCCTTTTTCTTAATTTCGCAATGACAATTAATGAATTAAAATTTCTCATTCTCATTTTTTTATTCTTCCACGCATCCTCTAATTATCCCTTGTTATAATATAAAATAATGTATATAGAAACCATTCATGAAGATGTATTCTATCTTATATTATCCTATGCACACTGTACCCTTTTTCCACATATTTATTCATCTGAATTCAGTATAGTGCAAAAGAAACTCTTCAAATCATCCATTCACAACCTATTTTTATACTTTCCAATTAGCTTTCAGTAGTAGTTCAACATCTCCAGTACTGTTACTTCCTTTTGAATGTTAAAAACCCGGAATAAAGTATTAATTAAAATTATACATTTTGCAATTAGATGAATGAATAAAATTAAAGTTATAATTTTTTAGACGAAATATTCCTCTACATCCACTGCATTATAACATTATTTTGCTTATGCAGAAATTAGTCTAATCGTACCCTTTGAATATCCATCAATAAATAACTATGTTGAAAAAAATTCTTGATACTCATTGTAAAATCGTATGGGTAATTCGATCTAATATATAAATATTTTATTTATAGACATCAACATGAATCCCCAACGAATCAATAAAACATAAGAATTTTATTTTTACCAGTAAAATAAAATCACAACACGTCACTTCAATGGTAAGCTCATGATAATATCATCTACTGGTAAACTTGAATTCCATGCATCTAAACTATATAAATTTATCAAACGGCGAATTTATGGATAAATGAAAACTCACCTCTAAACCCATCCAAGCAACATCATCTACCATTTGCATATATTATAGGGTGCAACTTAGGTAGGGTATCCATGGTTACCCACCGACCCGACTCTAATTTAGGTAGGGTATGATAGAAAATATTACCCATAGCTATGGGTAGGATACAAATTATTACTCGCCTCCTCAAATAGGGTACGGGTAGGGTAGATACATTGGATATCCAGAACCGACCCGCATAGGTACTCATATGGGTAATTAATTAGGTGCATAATTATATACGTATAATATATATTATATATTATGTATTATGCTTTGTCTTTGACATCTTATGTGCACACATATTTTAACAAAATTCAAATTTAAATGAATTTTGTACCTTATGAAGTATAAATTTAAATGAATTTATATATACACTATATACACCATCTTTGGGTCATGATGGTCTATACTTCATATTTTGATATAATAATATAAACAATAATATATGTACTTATGATTTTAAAACGTAAATGAGTATTATTTTACATTATTTATAATAACATAGAAATTTTTTTAAAAATATTTTATTTGAGGATTAAAGAAACCGATTTAGAACCGAAACCGAAACCAACCCTATGGGTAATGGGTAGGGTAGGGTATACTAGGAACCAAACAGACAAATAGGTAGGGTAGGCTAGGCATTTTACAAATAGGGTATGGGTGTGGTAGACCACTACCCGTACTGAACCGACCCGAGTTGCACCCCTAATATATTCTATGTCTAACCATTACCTCTAAATCCATCCAAGCAACATCATCGACCATTTCCATATATTCCAGGTCTGGCCGTCCATCCCTTTGCCCGTCACTCTCCATTAGTTTACATCCTAGGTATTCCACTCTTAATATAAGAGGTTGTTGATGGCTCGTCCAATTTGGTGGTCTTCCTAAAATCTCATGCATGCCTTAGATTAGAATTTCCACCTTCAATACATGCCAGTAAGGATTCCCATTAAATGAAAATTTATCTCTAAAATTAAGTGCGCACTTATCTCCTTGTGGGCCCCACTGTTTTATTATTTCACATAAACTAGCATATATCATATATATTCAATTCATATGCGTCTCAATTGATTTTTTTTACTTGGCCAAGTATTTTCTTAATACAAATATTAGCACAAAAATAATATATTATATTTTTGAAATTAATCTCTCCCTATCTAGGGACTTCTAATTTCAGTTCAAGATTATCTATTTGTGGGATCCACACATTAAGTTTAAGCCAAAAGAAATTATACAATATACTAAATTATATATATTTGAACTCCGAACCTCTTAATCTATAACTGAAACTTTTAACCATCTAAGCAAGCACAACTTTTATATTTAAATCGGATTAATATAACACTTAAGTCCATCTTATATTATACCCCGTTAGAGCTCCATCTAATGTGATAAAACTTAGGCGTATTAAGCTTATTAATAATTTAAGTCCATAGAATAAATAACATAGTCAATATAACTCTTCTATTGGCATGGAATTTTCACGTTATTCCATCAAAAATTGCACTTTTATATAAATGTCAAAATCATCCCTAATTCTTTGATATATTAAAAAATCAATTCATCATTACTAACTTATGAACATAATATCATCAAAATTTATACAATTGTCGACTCTTGATTCATCTTTTCATATGACAATAAAGTTTTAAAAATTATTTAATTTGTGGTTTTACTCCAACCCTAGCATAATCAAGGTGTATTTGGGAAGTGATAAAATATTTAAATAAAAGTCTTCAGTGTATACCTTTTTGAAATAAGAGAAAATAATGTAATATGATATGAATAATGATAAAGAGTAAAGAGAATAAACTTAAAATAGATAGGTTAGGGGCATGAGTGTTGTATAAAAATGATTAAAAAATAAGATAGTTGTACAAGAATGCGTGAAATAATAATTAAAAATAGGATAATTATGAAGGACAACGAGTTTATTAAAAAATTTAAGATATGTTTGGCAATGGATAAAAGTTTTCAAACAAAAAAATTTTAATAATTTTTTTTTTACATTTTGTAACGATCCTGTTTTAAATTATTTTTTCATATCTTTTTATAAAACTATCTTACTTTTAAACTATGTACTCATATAATTAACCTATTTATTTTAAACTTATTCTCTTTATTCCTGATTATTACCTTTATCATATAACGCATTTTATTTCATTCAAAAATTTTTGTATAGAAAACTTTTCATTCGAAAGTTTTATTAATCTCCAAACCACGTACGTAGCCATACCAAATGCAATTAACTACGCGTCCATTAACCAGTACGAGTATATATAATAATATAGCACTGCTTTGCCCCAAACTCGGCAATTGTTTTCGTTTACATGTTTTAAGGTGCATGTCTTGCATTTTGCAAGTTTTATTAGTTCTATGCATGAGTGAGCTGAGCGAATTAAGCAAGTCCGTCGCTCTGAAAAGGGGAATTTGCTAATCAGGCACATCTATAGTGGATCCGTAATCATGTCCAAATCTCTACTTAACTCTGTGATTATTATTCATAAGTCATAACAGTCCCTTTTCTAGGATAAAATCGTCTTTAATCATTTATTTATTTTACGAGCTACATCATCGCATCCCCATGAAATGCATCTTCCCTGATACGCACTCACTTCTCATACGTGCATATATATCTCAATTTATTGCTTCCACATCTCTCACATCAAGCCGAGCTAGCACAAACCTTAACAAAGCTTAAAATCTGCATTCCTACTCCAAACCAAAGCGCTTCTTCAACCCCAACATGAAGTCATAAACCTCGTGCGGGTCTGGAAGGGCTTCCGACACCGTTTTCCTTTCCTTGCACCTCTCCACCCACTCTTTCAGCTTCGGGCATTCCTCCTTCAGCTCGAAATTCCCCTCCTTCTCGTAAGGATAAAACCAGCAGGAGCAGGCAATCAACGTAATATCAAGGAACCCAAAAGCATCGCCCCCAAAATACGGCTTCTCTCCCAGCTCCCTTTCCAGCAGTTTGAAGCACTCCACCAGCTCTTTCTTTGCTGCGTCCTTACTCTCCCCCTTGTTCCTCCATGTTCTTGAACCACTGTCAACGACCTACGCCACAAGAGGAATCTGAAGCAATTGTTCAAGATAAATTTCAATATATGTTTTGAATTAAGAGACAGTCATCACCTTTTTGTCAATGAAATCAGCCCAAAACCTGGCATTGGCCCTTCGGTAAGGATCTTTGGGCAACAGCGGCAATCCCTCTGTCCAAACTTCGTCAATGTACTGGAGGATGATGCGCGATTCGCAGACGGGCTTGCCGTTGTGGATGAGGACAGGGATTTTCTTATGGACAGGATTGGATTGGAGGAGCAGAGGACTCTTGTTCCCGAATATATCCTCTTCCTGGTGCTCGAAAGCGACGCCTTTCTCAGCTAATGCAATTCGGACCCTGATGGCATAAGAACTGCACCAGAAGTCCAAGAGAAGTACATTGTCAGCCATTTGATCTTAGAAAACTGAATTATGTGGGTAATCGAAAAATCGAGTGTTTTGATTAGCTTCCGGATGCAGTTGCGTATGGATACTGGGCCTGTATTTATAGTGATTCTGAACTTGGCTGCGACTGCAATGATTTCCACTATTGTAATTTTTCTTCGTTGATTCGTTCTCTTTACGTAATCTATGGGTCTCAGACCGAAGTTGTTCTCTAGTATATCTTCTGCCCTTTTAGCCAAGAAAATGAAATTCGCGTAATCAAATGCGTCAGCTCGACTGCTGCAGGGGTATGCTGGGGTCTACCAAGGCTAGTTAATTAACATGCTGGACAAAACGACCACGTTTGTTTGGGTAAAGAATAATTTCAACAAAAATAAGGTTTTTTAACAAAAGAAAAAAAGAGATAATTGAAAATATAATCAAAATATCATCCTTTTTTTAAAAAAAAAAATGTAAAATGAAAGAGCCGTAATTCTATTACATGCCCCCATTTAAAGATTCTGGAAATTCAAAGCCAACCGTTGTAAAATACTGTTTTCCACCGAGTTCGCCATCCAGCACTTTCAAACGGAGAAATGTAGTATTACTAGGATCAATGAATAGCAACTAATAAGAAACAGGAGTTGCTGGTGACTGCAGCAAGCAGCCATCTTTGACTGCCAAGCACCACTGCACCACCTGTTTGTCCTATTCTCTCATAAAGTAAGCCTTTTTTTTTCTGGGCCATCATCAGGCTGGACTGGGAGCACGAGTTTCCACCGCTGCTCTATTTTGAAAAAAATAAAAAAAATTGAGAGTTTACTGTTGGGCTATTAGTCAGCAATTCAGACTAGTTTTATGTGGAGTTAGGTAATTGCATGGGACGAGCTAAGATATGACCAGTGGTCTTATATGTATTATAATTGAAAAGAAGGCTGGGGCAAAAATAACGAATTGAGCTCCAAGACATTGTAGGGTCTGAAGAGGTAAAAAAGAATGAATAGGAAAGAGATGAAATGAGGATGAAATTGAATTTTCCATTTCTAAAAGACTTATTTTTATTCTTACAAATCATTTCTCATTTGCAATACGTAACAACTTTATTTTTTGAATTTACAATGATGCTTTTTACGTTCCCAATATTTCGCACGTCTTAATACAATAATACTTTTTTTTTAATCTAATTTTCTTAATTCATCTCCATCCCATTCCATCATCCTGAATGGCCTGTGTTCATTGGACCTTTGCCCTTTGGTATGGCAATCCACCACCTGTCCATACTTACCAGATTTCTTGGAGGATGATGAGCGAGATTCACGCATGGGCTTGCCATTGTGGATGGGGACTGATGGGTTGTATTGCAGGAGGAGATTCTCTCATCCTCGTAACCAAATGCTGCAGCCCATTTTTTATGCTACATAAATCCATGACAACCTCGAGAATAAATAGGCTCGGCCCAGAAATCAAGAGAACTAGACTCCTAGCCATTTTTCATGTACATGGAATTCCTTCAAATGGAATTATTCCTTGCGATCATGCCCAAACCCTCTATCTATTTTATCTCTAGCTATCTATTTCTAGTTTTCTCTACTCTTTCTCAAATGCTTTAAATTTTCCTTCATCTCTATTCCCAATTTCCAATCAAAGGCTAGCTGAAAAAAGGTGGGATAGAACAAAATCTTGCAAAGGTGTGCATGCACAGATATACGTATCTGCAGTCAACGGAAACATGACAAACAGTTAATTAGGATTTGGGACATATGGCAGGATCGGAGCAACCCAATTCATGTATGCAGATAGGACGAGGCTGAGGACTGAAATAATGTTGGAATATGATTGATTGGGCTTCAATTATGAAATATTGCCTCAACAAGTTGGGTCATACACCTTTTCCCATATGGTCTTTTTTCCTTATCTCTCCTCCTCCTGGGCATTAATGGACAATGGAGAGAAGGGAGACACACCATGATCAGGCGTGTTGTTGTTAGGTTCTGAAGCCCTTCCCTTATGCAAATTGCCCATACCTGAAATCTCTAGAACTGTATCCCTCCTTAATTCCCATTTGTCCCCAGGCAGCCTCGAGAGGCACAAGATACGGAGAGATCAGATGAACGCAAAAGAATCTGTCAGTGTTTTAAAAACCGGACCGGTCCGACCGTGAACCGTTCGTTTAACGGTTCGGTTCAGCTACGGTTCTTCAGTTTTGACGAAAACCGTTCGAACCGTGTGAACCGGGCGGTTGGACCGTAAAAACCGGTCTGACCGCGGCTCGGTTCGCACCTTTTTTTTTAAAAAAAAATTAATAAATAAAAAATAAATAAAATGTCGCATATTTATTCTGTTCGCGACTTCGCGCCCGTGGAACCCAAACCCCCTTCTCGGCTCCTCAGTCCTCCCATCGTCTTCCTTTCTTGCCGAGCTAGGGTTCACCCACCATCGCCGTCGGCCACCTGCTGCAGCGGATCCAGGTCGTAGTCTGCCGGAATCGACGTCCGGCAACAGTCGCAGTGCCTGGTCGTCCTCATCGGTTCCGGCAGCATCTACTGGCGCAAGATTCGGCGACTATCTTCGGAGCAAGCTTCGGAACAGCATATATGTATATCTTCGATCCTTTAAAAAAAAAATGACCCGCACGTGAACTGTATCCCTTATGACGACCAACAAGTGATTGCACCAGCCTTTGTAAAATAAATATTTGAATTATGAGAGAAGTTCTCGACTTCGATCGTGTTTGCCGTGGATTTTTTCTTTGATGGAGTGTTTACCGCGGATATGACTACATATACAAGTAGCATTACTGTTAGTTACAATTAACTTCAATATTATTTGCAGTTAAACAAAACCTATACATTAATTAGAGATTATATGAAACAAAATTTGGGCTACTAACAACATATGCGCAATCAATTGAAAGGCATGACTGCATTTTATCATATGTATAGTAAGACTCTTAAATAGCCAAGTGAGCAGGAACAACTATGGCTGCATATGAATATGAATCGAAATCTTTTACGATCAGGCATAAACGCTCTGTATTTTCGATCACACATGCATGCTGTTCAATCTAGCGGAGAGGATCTCAATCATTGGAATTAAAAATTCAAAATCAACTACTGTTAGACCATTCTAAATATCTTATATTTTTCCATTCATATTTGAAATTTCATTGCAAATATTCTGATCAACCATATAGGAACAAAAAAGAGCTATTTCAGGTTAGCGCACTCTTTTTTTTATTTGCATAATAATTTTAATTTGATGTACTTGAATGTATTGTTGATGACAAGTGTAATTTTTATATTACATAAAATTTATATATTTAATTTAATTTTAAAATAATTAAAATAAATTAAATATAATTATTACATCATAATTATGTCATGCTGACGTCACGGTTCATAACGGTTCGAACCACGGTTGAACCGGTTGGACCTGAACCGGACATAAAATCAGTTCAGTTTCCGGTTCGGTTTTTAAAACATTGAAATCTGCACATTACACGTGTCCCGATCGGCATCAGACAGAGAACATACATGCAGGTTCTTTTTTGGGAAAAAAAAAATCAACATCATCATCATTATTATTATGATTTCTACACAGGTATACTACTTGGGATTAAAGAGAGCAACTGTACTGTGAGATATTGACGTCGGGAACGCGTAGCAACCACCCGTTTTGAATGTGGCGGAGGCCAGCCAGAGAAGTTCTAGTTTCTGGAGCTAGGCCCTTCGGCCTTAAGGTAATCTGATGCACCCCACATTTCTTTTTTCTGTTGACACGGAAAGAGATGCAACGTACGTCTGGTAATGTTTTTTTTTTTTTTCCATTTTGGGGGGTGTAAAAGGAAAAATAAAGCAATAAAATGTAAGATAATTTTCCATCAATAGATATAGGAAAATTAGACGAGTAACAATATTTCATGACGATGCAAGACTACACAACTCGAAGTGGAAAATGTTGGGCATGAGTGATTTGAAAAGAAAAGAAACTAAAGCTAATAATTCAGAAGGTGATATCATGAACAAATAAAAATTATTAATAAAAATGTAAGAGAAAAAATTAAGGAAAATGAGGTTATTATCTTAGTTATGTGTTAAATCAGTTTTGAAAAATAAATTCCTTGGTAACTGTTTTTAACGAATTCATATTATCGATGTACAAGTATTAATCATTAGGAATGCATGATATAAAGACTGCAAGAGACAACAAACTTTATATTATGGGTGTGTTTGTGAAGTTATACAATTTTTGATGAAAAACTTTTTGGTGTAAAAGTTTTTGAAATTGGTGAAAATAGTATGATGTGGTAAGGTTAATAATGAGAAGTAAAAAGAATAAAATTAAAATAAATATGTTAAATGTATTGGTAATTTTGTAGAAATGATTGAAAAATAGTGTAATTGTATAAAAAATAGTGAAGAAATAATTAAAAAATATAACAACTGTGAAAAGTAAAAAAAAAATTGATTGAAAAGTGTTAAGAAACGTGATTCATAATGAAATGGATCACAATAGAAGTACACAATCAAATATAATAAAAAACAATAGCAATATCACACGTTAAAGATATCAATATTTAAGTAAAAAATTCTTGAAATCAAGAACGGAAAAACTATGGAAGAGTTAACAATTCTCTATAATAAATGGCAGAGATGATATAAGAATGATTCATACATATTTTCTAAATGCCTCAAACACATTCCTAATGGGATATCTATCATGGTTTTACTAAATTCCTAATTAACACAGTTATATATAGGATTCGGATGGATACTTCCATAAAATTATATGCAAGTCCAAATTCATACAACTAAAATACATATAATATAAGACAACCATAACAAAAAGTTTTAATTTGAAATTCTTTTGGTAAACAAACACCTCAAGTAACTAAAAGGTTGATACAAAAATGTAGAGATCAATATATATTAACGAATTCATATTATCGATGGACATGTATTAATCATTAGGAATACATGATATAGAGACTGCAAGAGAAAGCAAACTTTATATTATGGGTGTGTTTGTGAACTTATATAGTTTTTTATGAAAAGCTTTTTGGTGCAAAAGTTTTTGCAATTGGTGACAACAATATGATGTGGTAAGGTTAATAATGAGAGTGAAAAGAATAAAGTTAAAATAAATATCTTAAATATATTGGTAATTCTGTAGAAATAATTGAAAAGTGGAGTAATTGTATAAAAAACAGTGAAGAAGTAATTTAAAAATATAAAACTGTGAAAAGTAAAAAAATTAGATTGAAAAGTGTTAAGAAACATGATTCAGAATGAAATGTATCACGACAGAAGTACATAATTAGATATAGGGTATGTTTGATAATGTATAAAACTTTTGATGAAAAGTTTTGGAGAGTAAAAGTTGTCAAATGATGTGATATGATAGGGGTAATGATGAGTAATAAATAGGATAAAGTTAAAATAGATAGGTTAGTTGTGTGAATAGTTATTTAGAAATGATTGAAAAGTAGGGTAATTGTATAGGAAAATGTGAAAAAATGATTAAAAAATATGATAGTTGTAGATAGTGAAAAGTTTTAGATTAAAAAGTTTTAACTTGACATTTTTTGTCAATTGCCAAACACACTCATAATAAAAAACAATAGCAACATCACACGTTAAATATACCAATATTTAAGTAGAAAATTCTTCAAACCAAAAACGGAAAAACTATGGAAGAGTTAACAATTCTCTATAATAAATGGATTACAGAGATTATATAAGAATGTCTCATACATATTCTCTAGATGACTCAAACACATCCCTAGTGAGATATCTATCATGGTTTCACTAAATTCCTAATTAACACAGTTATATATAGGATTTGGATGGATACTTCCATAACATTATACGCAAGTCTAAATTCATACAACTAAAAAACATATAATATAAGACAACCGTAACAAAAAGTTTTAATTTGAATTTTTTTTGGTAAACAAACACCTCATGTAACTAAAAGGTTGATAAAAAAAATGTAGAGATCAATATATATTCACGAATATCTTCAGTATAAACTTGCGAATTTAAAAGTTGCATTTGGAATACAGACCGATGTCAATAAAATTAAAACAGAGAAACAGAAAAGAATTATTAGAAATATGGACAATAACAACATTTTGGGCAGTCAAGAATACTTAGAATATGGCTGTCACGTAAAAATTTGAAAAAGAAGGCATTTAAAATATGCTCCTTGTCCAGAGTCCAAACATGGGATATGAGAGCTTTTCTTAGTTTTACAAAATAAAAATATATAATATATAATTTGAGTTTTGTGTATTAAATGGCTGTTTATTTTGGTTCAGCGTCCTTGTTTTCTCCATGTCCCTAACGCTTGTTACCCGCTTGTCACGCACCAATATAAATAAAAGGATAGTCCAATAAAAGGATAGTCCAACGCTATCAAAATAAATATGCATGCCTCCTTATCCATCTTTGTTTCTGATGAGTCACATTTTCGCACCACCGGGCTGCAATTATGATTTCGTTGACAACTCGATGTGGCCTTGATCTTGGCGATCCACGCGCATGTCACTGATGAAACCTCTTAAGTAAACGTTTTTTGCATTCTTAGTTCAAATATTAAATAAAAAGACACACATAACTTTAGTGTAGTGGGTCATTAAGCTTAAATCAAATTACCAAAATATCGAAGTTAACCAGAAGAACTCTGTTTGATTGAGTTTTTTTTTTTTTTTTTTTTTTTTTTTTTTCCTGATGGGTTCATAGCTACCTGTTGCCGCAATTTCATTATTTGCAGTCAAACAGCTATCATTAATTGCAGAAAAATATAAACGGCCAGAAATAATTTGAAATTTGATTCTAAATAATATAAAAATTGGTTGATTTCACCGCATACTATTACCCTTTAGTAGGCAAGGTATCCGTAGCTAAATAAGGGGAATTTGGAAATTAATAAAATTTTAAGAAGAAAAGTTTTTTGTGTAAAAATGTTTAAAAAGTAAAAAATTAATGTGATATGATAGAATAAAAAAATAAAGTTAATAAATTAGTTGTGTAGAAATAATTTAAAAATATAATAGTTGTACAAAAATATGTGAAGATAATTGAAAAATAAGATAATTATAAGAAAAGAAAAGTTCAAAAATTTTGGTTTAAAAGTTTTATAGTCAAACAAATACACAGTCAAAATTTTTTTATTAGTTGCCAAAAAGATTACTACCTCCATGGACATTTGTTGTCGCGAGATTGAACGGTCCACAGACAAAGCACTAGACTTCCATTTGCTACAAAATTAAGGGCCCATTAATCGACGATTATCAGGTTTATCTAATTGGTTGGGTTAAAATTCCAGGCCAGCGTTATAGCAGCTCAAGAGTGACAGTTAAACAAG
Organism: Annona cherimola; assembly: GCA_030490835.1. NCBI lineage: Eukaryota > Viridiplantae > Streptophyta > Magnoliopsida > Magnoliales > Annonaceae > Annona > Annona cherimola. The sequence continues at coordinate 8,805,631 of CM059975.1, read as the reverse complement.
AGTATCAGTCAAATATGGATACAGTAGCTTCCAAGTCTTAACCAAATCAAATGATGTTAGGGCTTGTTATCCCCTGGATATACCTGAACTTTCATTTTAATTAATTTTCCTTCTTAATTATCATGGCCTAATCATTGGGGGCTCTGCATTTATATAACAGATCACATAGGAATAATTCTATATAAGCTTCTCTATTTTTGTTATATTGATGATTGATTCCATCTATTATTTTATTTGACATTATTTGTTCAGCGAAAAATCAAGTTTTATGTAAATTAAATATGTGCGAGGTCGCATATGCTTAAAAATAAATATATTCATGTATAAATTAGGAAAAATATTTAAATACATTCATATATTTATTAAAATTTAATTATATTTTATAAAATTATTTATCTACATAGTAATGATATTTTAGGTGGTTAAGATGTTAAAAATATTACTTTAAAATTAATATTTATTAGTAAGTTATTTTACTATGTTAATTTTACACATTTACAAATAAGATTATACACAGTAATACGAGATAAATGAAAGAATTTCTATGACAATATAAATAATTCTAAATATGACAAATGAAATAAATTTTCTATCAATTATTAAAAATATTAAAAATAAAAATTAGATATAAAAAAAATTCATAGAAACAAAGCCCAACAACGTTCGCATATCAAAAATTTTCAAATATGGATACGTGCAGTAGCTTTCCGAGTATCAACCAAATCAAATTAACCGATCGACCTTTCCAGCGCATCTGGGGAGCTGTTGTCTTGTCCTTTGCAGATGCCTGCAGTTTCGATTAATTAATTGCCCTCTTAATTATCACGGTCTAATCATCGGTCGGCATATCATTTTTTTTGTGGACTGGCTTATGCCACTTGGCATTCTACAATTTTTTTTTTTTTTTTTATTGGTGGCATTCTACAATTGAGTTTATGGCGTTGTCGGCGGAAGGCCCACTTGCATGCATGGCTAAAATAACAGGCCCAAGCTTCCGCTCAATCAAACAATCCTAACCGCTAGATTTTCAAAGGCACGCCAAATTGCTTGAAACGGAACCAATGAATACTGTAAAATGTTTTATTTGTGGCAAAATATAAATTTGCTGCAAGTAATGGTCGGATCCAACATAAAACAGGGACGGCTAATCCTTGATTTTATTTGCAGCCAAACAGAACTTGCTGCATATGATGTAATATGCAGCCAAATTTGTAAAAAAAATTTGGCTCTTTTGGTTATATGTAATGGCCCATATGTTATGTAGCTGAATGTGTAACTAGTTTATTTGTTCCATATAGGGGCAAAAGATATCGTTTATATTATATATAACTACATTAGTTAAAAAAATGTAACGAACAATTAAGATGATCATGGTCTGGGTAAATGAAGTTAGAATAAATGCAAATATGATGAAAGTAAATATAGCACAAAAAATATTGTTGAATCAACCCAAAATGGATTTCTTATTATGAAATTAAAATCAGATTCCCATGGAAAGTGTATTTGAAAATTAAATGACCTTCAAAAGAAATGATTTAACTTGAAAATTTTCTTATTATAGATAGATTAACAAAATTGAGACTTCCAACCATGTTAGGGTGCAGAAGGCAGAAGGTTGGATCATGATCCCGTGTACTTAGGCGCTCTTAGCTTCAATGCATCGGACAGAAATACCCATTTTTTATTTTTTGAAAATTTTTACATAACTATTAATCTAAGTGTATTTAACATGTATATCAAATTTTTACTATTTTTTGAAGATTTATAGATATTTTTTAAATTTTTAAAAATCAGTAGCTTTTTAGTAATTTAAAATAACGCCACTAGATTTAAAAAATTCAAAAAGAACTATAAATTTCTAAAAATAATAAAAATTGATACACATATTAAATACATTTAGATTAATAATTTTCTAAAAAAATTTCAAAAAATAAAAATAAATTAAGCACGCCCTAGTGCACTAGGCCTAAGTGGAGTGCACTCGTGTGCTTTTAGGCATGTCCCTATAAGGTTTAGGTTCTGAGTCTCAACTTGCTCTCACCTGCTTGGAAATTTTATCTTTTATTTTTAAAAAAATAATATTTAGATACGTACTTTTTATTAGTATTTATACAATATGACAACAAAAATTATAAATCAAGTATATTCACAAGCTTTAAATTATGGGAGGACATTTCTATAAAAACTCCCCAAACATGGGAGAAAATTTTGTAACACCCGCACCCGGACTGAACACAAATTATTTTTATCCGCACCCAGGCAGGACGCACTATTTAAAGCTAGGAATGCCCATTGCGGGTCATCCAGCTTACCACGACGCCAGACGCGTCGCATCTAAATATGTACTTTAGTTGAGCTGGAAATGCAAAAATCAAAAAACGAAATTTGAGAGAGAGGAGAGTCATCGTGAAAGTTCGAGTGATATTGCGTAATTGATTAAAAGCACATGAAAATGCTTGTACTACAAACTATATACATGATCTGAGTTTTTTTTATAAAAAAAAAAAAAAGTACAAAATATTTTTTACTTCGCTTTTTCTTCACTTCCTTTACTCTCTTGAAGTAAAATTTCCCTGTTGAATTTCCCAATGAACTCTTCAATTCTCCTGTTGAGCTCTTCATCCGACATGTTCGACAAAGGATCAGCAGCAGCATCGTCATCAAGTTGATCAGATCGTTCGCCGTCATTGGCCGTCGTAGCAGATCGAAGCAGCAGCATCTTCTGATCGCACCCAACAGCATCCTCCGACTTGCTCCGACGGTGAAACTTGAGCGATACTGGAGGAGTACTTGTTATGTTGTTTTCTTCACCAACTGCAAGTGGGGGTTCTGATTTGTCTTCGGAATTATCTTGGGAGCCTTCGGTGTGATCCGTAGAGGTCGGGGTGTTGGTGTTTTGAGTGGCGGTCAGGTATTCATCGTAGTAGTCACGGGGGCTGGAGGGGTTGGAGTCGGCTGCGGCAATGAAGAAGATGATGGAGTTGGAGAGTAAGAACCAGAAGGTGGGGTTTCGGAAGGAGAGGGAGAGGAGGGAGATGGAGAGGAGAGAGAAGGAGATGAGGAAGAAGATGAGAGAGGAAGTGGGGAGATAGATGCGGATGGGGGTTGTGAGTGTTTCATACAGCTTTGTGGTGGTCGACATGGGTGTGGCCTTCCACTCATTTTCTTGAGATACAAGTTCCGCCATTTTCAGGGTAAGTCTTCTCTTGAGCGTATGGAGAGAGAGAGAGAGAGAGAGAGAGAGAGAGAGAGAGAGAGAGAGAGCTTGAAGGGCAGAGGTGTGGCAGATGAGAGCGAGCGAGAAGGGCAGAAGGGGTGGCAGATGAGAGCTTCTTTGTTGAGTGTGTTTGAAAGGTGGGGGAGAAGGCGGAAAGTGGAGGGAGCTTTTATAGGAGTAGGATATAAGATGCTCGGCCAACTACTCTTCTCCATGCACTTCCTCATTCATCTAGATCTACGTTGATACTGCATGGCTTGGGCCCCAACCACCGCCCAATTAGAATCCGCTGTTCTGATCATCCGGACCGGTAGATGCCATGTTCGGATAATCCACGTATGTATTTGATAGGACAAGAAAACAAAAACAAAAAAAAAAATCCTATATTCGAGATTTTCCCACAATAGAATGTCTTGTCGAAGACAGTTTAATTTAATTCATCATGTTCTACCATCACTATTAAAAATAATTAAGTAGATAAACTTCAAGTGGTCAAAGTGCATAAAAAAAATCCTTTAGAAAGCATCATATGCAATGGAATTTGGATGGGGAAGAGTTGCTCTCTATTCGAAAATGAAAATTTTTTATCGAGAATAGAAAATTAATACTGTAAATAGAAAAGTATCCTCCTTGTGTATTGAAAAATAAAAATGGAAAAGTTGATTCAATTCTCATCCGATTTGGAGCACCTACCGTAGGGCAGTTGATAGCTCGTGTGGGCAATCATTCCCAGCCACCGGGTTTTGAATCCCCCTCTCATCAGTTGTGAGCAGTGGCTCCAACTCAATCAAAAAAATTCTCATCCGATTTCATTCAATAAGAGACTACCCATGGATGCCGTTAAAAAATAAGAATTTGTGTTTTGATTGCTTATATGAAAAGGAAAAATTTTTAACTTTTTTTAGTGTTTTCATAATGCATATCATCACTAGGGAAAACAAGCTATAAGTAAATATTTATAAATAATTTATCAAGGATAACTGTATTCGTCTAGATTTTATGAATATAATAGTAAAAAATCTTATTTATTTGGATGTATACAGAACTAAATTTTATTTATAAAAATAAAAGCAGCATGTGAATTCAAGTCATTTGGTTATTTGTCATCCAAAAAAAAGTTATTTGTTTATTGGGGCAAGGCAAAGCCGTGCATCAAAAGGTGTCCTTGGGGTGTATTTAATAAATTTAATTTGTTTTCTATTTTCCCAAATTAATTCTAATGAGTCAGCCTTGGTAAAGACAAAAGACGAGAACAAAAGCACCCTACCTTGCACAAAAATCTGGCCGACCCAAAGATCCTGGTCACCAATGTTTCCACTTTGCTTTTCAACCGAATGACAACGCCTATTCCTTTAACGACCATTTGAAAAGAGGTTGTGCAAAAAGAGGTGGGGGCAAAAACTCCGTCCTCGACAATGGTGGGCTACATAAAATTCCATAAAAGCGCAGACCTTTATTCAAATAGATTCCAAAATTTGAATTATGAAGGGCGATTTGAGCTCATTATCTCAGCATTTTAACAAAGGTTTTAACACAACAATTTTAAGATTCATTTGTTCCTATGTAAAAGAAAAATAATGTAATTTTTTTATTTTTTTCTTATTCATCTTTTTTCTATATGATCTGAATTGCCCAACGATCCTAACTCTTCTTAGTTTAGGGTTCTTACTACCTCATCTATTTTAATTTTAGAATAAATTATACATATACCACGAATTTTACATTTAATTTTACTTATATCTATAAATTTTCAAAATTTTCAAAATATACTTACGTCTTTTGCCTAAAATTCTATTTATACTCAAGACTTCTGTTCTATTAATTCTCTCCCGATTGGTTACATCATAGGTGCAATGCTTTACTTCATCGATAAGGTCTTTGGTTCAAGTCCACGATGACCCAGTTGGTCCAAGGAAAAGAATCGAAGGATCTGACTTCTTCATGCATGCTCCACTTGGCAATTAAGTCATTGTGATTACGGGTTGAATGTCTAATTATCCAAGTGGTAATGATAGTATCTTGTACCAGAAACTAATAGCTCACTTTTTCTAAATAATGGAAAAGAGGACCGAAACATGCCATCGAAAGACTCTACTGAGACAAATATGGTTTGTCAAAAACGTAGAGGAAGTAGGGCGAGCAATTAGTCAGATCTAGTATGGATCGTACATGAACGATAGTTGGAGTTGGCAGCTCTCCTAGGGCTCTATGGGGAAGAGGATCAAGTTGGCCCTTGCGAACAACTTGATGCACTATCTCCGTTCAACCCTTTGAGCGAAATGTGACAAAAGGAAGGAAAATCTATGGACTGATCCCATCGTCTCCACCCAGTAGGAACTAAGAAATCACTCGAAGGATGCCTTCGGCAATCCAGGGGTCACAGACTAACTATAGATCTTGTTTAATAAATGAAGCACGTTAGTTGTCTGCTCTTCAATTGGGCAATAAGGGTTGGAGAGGGGCAATCACTCCCGATTAGCAATAGCCAAAGACGTGAGGCATCTGTTAAAGGGACTAATGCTCCTTGTTAGATAGCAAATATGCCTAAGTTCTAATATAACGTAAAATTAACTTGCTCAACGTTAAAAATTTTCACATTCAAATAAAAAAATGACTCTATAATTGTAAAAATACTAAAAATTCATTAAAATGTGAAATTTTGATTATATACTTATAATTATGACTTGGGCATATAGTAATTTCAAAAAAAGGTAACAACCATTTAATATATAAATCTCCAACAGTGTGGGTATAAATAAAATTTTATACAAAATACATAAGTATATTTTGAATTTTTAAAAATTCATGAGTACAAGCATATATAATTATGAATAAAATTCATAAGTATTTATGGAATCTGTTTTCATTACTCTTAATCATTAAAACAACGGTTATTCCTATATCATATTGTTATCCCACTTTAAAAAAAAAATTCATTCTTACTTTCTCAGTTTTACTTTTGTTTATTTATTTATTTATTTGTATATTTGAACTTCGAGTGCTAATGATGAGCTTCGGCTAATTAATTACAAGGCATCAATTATTAGCAAGCATCAGGCCAATCAAGCAAACGCTGTAGCCGTTAGAAGATAAATCTAAGTGGACGTTGGACCCACCATTCCAACGGCTGCTCCTCTAGCTATCGTCTTGATAAACAACAAGGATTAGGATCAGTTCTTCCCTCTCATGCTTTCCTTCCTAATTAAGAATCATTTCAACTTCCTTAATTAACTAGCCTTTACCGCTTTCGACAGAGATACTCTTCTCTATGGCTGCCGCACGTTGCTATTACCACATTCCACTCCTTCCACATGCACGCACCCTTCAACATCTCAGCCGTTCAAGTGCTGCCCAGATTGATTTCAATTCTCTGGTGGGCCATAAGAATATGACTGGGGTAACCACATTTGTAGGATCATTTTTGCTGTCAATCAGTTTCTGTGGTGAAAATGGCCTGAATTTAAGGCTAAGGAGATTTAGCTTGTAGGCACTTGATGAAAACAGCAGATACTCCGCACGTGCTCCCCAACGCTCGTGCCGACTGCGTTCATGGACTGGCACGTCACACGCGCGTGCGAGCTGAGGAGGAACGTGCAACACTTATGTGGCAGAGGTGCCTTTGCACCTCGGAAGCTGGTGACTCGTCTTCGCATTCGCATCTACTATTATTCTAATTATCGTCTGTCGATTGGAAAAAGCGAGATGAGATTGATGGGATATTAAATAGGATTGAGAGATTGACATAGAATTGATGGGAGATAAGAGGTTAAATGGGGAAAAAGTGGCTTGCAAACACATCAATTTAGTGATCTACGTAGTTTTAGAAATAGCAAATAGATCCTATATAATTTAACTATATTTGCAAATATACTTACGTCATTATGACGTTGTTATCACATTATCACAACATGAATATATTTATAATTATAGTTAGATTATGTAGGAATTACTTGCGTTTTCTAAAAATAAAAAATGTATTTGCAATTATTGTCAAACAAAATAAGTATATTTGTAAATTAATTTATAAAAATTTATCATGAAGTTGAAAAAATATCCTCAAGTTTTGGTAGATCAAAGTAGGGGTCTGTGAATTGGATTAAACTCAACCTTGATTGTTGATTGGATTGGGTTATCCTTTACAAAGGTGTGTAATTCAACTGACCACCTTTAGGGTTTGTTTGGGAAGATTAAAATTTGAAAAATCAGAAGGTGAGGTATAACAAGAATAATGAATAAACATAAAGAGAATAAAATTAAAACATGTGAGAAATTGAAAGATGTGAAAAATAATTAAAATGTAAAAGTAATAAAAGAAAATTATAACAATTAATTAGCTAAGATGCCAAATTATATTAAAAAATATGTAATAAAGAACGGGAATTTTTTAAAAAAAAACTTTTACACGTTATTGAACATACTTTGTGGCCTGTAATAAAATTTTAAAATCATTTTTTTTTTCTTTTGCACACGTTACCTTGCTTCTTTCTACATATCGCTCTTCACTATTATTTCTTTGAACAGAGAATGGGTTTGATTCGATATTTACAAATTGGCATGGGCATCGAGATGTTTATTCTTATCAACAACTTTTCTCGCAAGAAATGGAGCTTAGGTGTAGAAACCCAGTCAAAACTGCCTTCTGCTGCAGGGAACCGATTGATGTGCTCATCCAGATGTTTATTCGTGTGAAGACCCATTTTTGGTCCTCTACGTTAGGGAATCGATTGATTTGCTTTCCAGTATCTTCGACTGCACTGAAAATTCTAGAACATGGACGGAAACAAGGTGGGTGGTGCGAATCTTGTTCCCAAACATAAGAAAAACGATCATTTTAAAATAAAACTGCCATGGGTATTTTTTCTGTGAGAGTTGTCTGTGACCTGCTTCCTCTAGAAGCATCACCAGTTTTAGATAGCCATTCATCAATGCGCATGTGAACAAGTCATTGTTAATTTGTTATCATCTTTGTATGTGGGAAACGTCTGGGAATGAATGCAAGTGATCAATGCGAGTGGGGTTTGAGTGGGGTGCTGCTGCAGAAATTCGAAAGGCTGAAAATTTATTACAATCCACCGGTTCGACGGAAGTAAAGTCCTTTTTTCCATTTGTTAGTGGGCTTGCTTGTCGATTTACTACCATTCGCCAGCCATTAGACCCTTTGAATAATGAATACAGAATATATATCCGCATACACATACTGTCCAACACAGACCTCAATTTACATGGATATACAAAACGAGCTTATTCACCTGTGGCAGCAATGATTAACATCAACTATAATTAGCCAAAGGGTTTATCCCAAATATACCTAAACTGTATTCCCAATAGACTCAGTATCGAAAATACCAAATACATCCATTAAGCATTGACAAAATAACAGATATTCTCATTCTGTCACAAATCGTCAGTTATTTCATCGCCATAGCTAAAATTTTAATGTCGTTCCATATTTATAAAACCTAAAACTATTCTTTTGTAAACAGAAAAAGGAGACAAGGAAAAAGATCGTTGGGGATCTAGCCTTCCTGCCGCGTCTATTGATCATTCATGATCAACGAATCATAAGAATAAGATGGTTTTTGGCTATCATTTAGGAAGATCGGTTTTTGCGTGAAGATCATCAGCATGATTTTTTGGCATGGCCAAAACGGATCAACAAATCACAAGAATAGAATTGTTTTCTACTGTAAGTTAGAAAGATCAAGTTTTGTCGTTAGTTGGAAAAATTGGCAACATGCAACAGTCAGCTTACAAAGATATTTGCAGTATGAGGATATTTTCGTCATATGAAATATTCCTACCTTTCTTAAATCTGCAACAAAATGAGCATAAGTGGTATTCTGTCAAGACTTCGTGAATATATAGATATAGACACAAACGGCAACGTTTCTACCAAACCCTTCTTCTATATAACTCCTTTCATTTTAAATATTTTATTAATTGTTGAAAAACCTACTCCATCCATGTGTTTGGAAGTTTATAAAACTTTTAGTTAATTCGGTAAAAAAAATTAAAAAAATACAATAATGATGTAATATAATAAGGATAATGATGAGGAGTAAAGAGAATAAAATTAAAACAAATTAGTTGCATGAATAGTTGAATAGAAATAATTAAAAAATAAAATAGTTATATAAAAATATGTAAAGAAATAATTAAAAAAAGTTAATTTCAAATATACTCATAACCTTTACCCTTAATTTCAAATAAACCTACTAAATATGAAATATCTCACTCATACCTAATAATTTTTTTATTAATTTCAAATATACCCAATCTATTAGCTTCCGTCAGTTAAATAGGAAACAGTGATATTTTTTATGGGTAAATTTTTTTCAAATGACTAGTTTGCCCTTCAATTACAAAAATAGACGACGAAGAGATGGAGAAGTAGAACTTCGCATCTCCCACTTGGGCTTGCCCTTGTACATCATCATTGACATCTTCTCCGGCTATATGATTGATATCACCTAAAAGCTCGATATATTTCACATCGTCTTCATCACTTGCGGTGGTCCACGATTTCGAACTGCTTGGACATTTTTAACAAATCCAATTCGGAAGAAGAAAAGGTAAAAGATGAGAAGGTAGAAATTGTCCAAGCAGTTCAAAAGATGGGAAGGCTGTGATTGAGATTTGTTGCTATGGCTACCTACAATTTTCTACTATTCGGATGTTGAATCTTTGCTAAAGATGATGAGGAATAGCTGGCATGCGTTGATGATCTTCGTGGAAAGATATGACTACCATTAATCAAAGTTCGGATTAGGCAGTTCTTGCAGTCAGTGATGTTGGCGTTGCTGCTGTTGATGGAGGCACATCACCTATTATTGGATTGATGGGCGATGATGGCTATTTGGTCGTTACAGAGGAGTTTAAGGGTCGCTGCAATCTCAACCAATCATTGCTTTGGATGATTATGGGCAAGCGAGGATTTTTTGACAACCGATCTTTCTAGCCTTAATTGTAAGCTACTGCGATCATATGGACTTTGCCACTGCAAAAGATGGGTGTTCTACTGGCGTGAATTCGTAGTTTGGCAACCATAGCCAAATGTGGAAAAGGGAGTTCGTCGACTGTGGTGGCAAGTAGTTCCTGTGGTAATCGCTAACCATGGATTCTGACCAGATCTAGAAGCAGATAATAAGAGAAGATAATGGCAGCTTCAAAACTGTCAACTTCAATGGAGAAATAGAGATGGGTGGTTGAACAAGGATGGTAGGTATGGCCTAAAATGATGAAGATCGAGGTCATAAACACGGATTTGGTGCGGTCCTTGCTTCCCAAATCAATCAAAAGGAGTAGATTGAATATCCAATGATTTCCGTGGCTGGATCTGGAAAGAGCAGTTAAGGAAGATTGCAATTTGATTCTACCTGCCTTCATGTAAAACAATCGCAACCTCCATGAATGTTGTTGAAGATTAACCTATTACGACAGTTTCGCACATTGAGGGTAAAATTTCAGTTCCGATTGATGGGTTTCCAGCTTCCCATCTTTTTGGAGTGGACCATGACTTTAGTTAGAAAGGAGGAAGCGACTCCAATGGGCTAAGATTTGGAAGACGAAAAAGCATTGGATCATTTTGGCATTCACGAAATTTCAAGAGTAATTTGGACCGAACTGACTCTGTTTCCTATTACCATCATTTTTGGAGTATATTTGATATTTATGATATACTTAATGGGCATATGTGAGATATTTCATACTTAGTGGGTATATTTAAAATTGAGGGTAAATGTTGTGAGTATATTTGAAATTAACCCTAAAACAAATATAATTATGAGAAGTAAAAAGTTTAAGATTAAAAACTTTTAACTTGAAAATTTTTGTAGTTAAAAAAAAAATACACTTAGCATCCCTTATAGCATTTTAAAAACCCTTTCACTAGTCTATTATCGGTGTCCTTAAATTCTATCTACAGATATATAAAATTAATATAATAAAATAATTTAATATTAAATATTAATTTAAAGTCGTGTTTTCAACGTCTAAACTACCTAACATAAAATTTCTCTGTGCATAAATGATTCTATAAAGTATTACGTTCTAATACATATTTAAATAGATCTAAGCATTTTTTCCCAATTTACATATGAATATATTTATACTTCAAGTAAATTTATCATAAATTATGATACATATAAATGTACATGATCAAAACTCTCTCTCTCTATAAAGTATTTCTGCTACTGAGCTGATATACATGAAAAATAAGTCAAAACACAACCGCTATCTGAAATAAACCCTTGGGCAAAAGAGTAATTATCGAGATAACCTCCCACAAGAAGCATGCACAGAGGCCAATCTCTTATCATAGTTAATAACATTCCTCAAAGATGGGAAAAAAAGGATGGTAAAATGAAAAAGACCACATAAATACGCTCTGGTTCTGTACATATATAGAGATCGCATGCGCAATGTTATTTTGCCTCCGTAGCAGAAATAATTGACGGAAAAGAAACGTAAACCGTCGATGTGCTAATATTTTGTCGTGCCAGGGCAGAAACGAAGCACAAGGGCCTGCAAAGTGCAAACTGGGAAATGAAGAAGCGAAAAACACAAACGTTGTGGCATTCAACTGAACACTTGCAGACCACTACTGACAGAAATTTGCAGTTCCGTGGTTCAGTATGACAAGTCACATTGTCAAACAAGGAAAATAGCTGTAATTTAAGGTTTCCTATACGAGCTCTTCTACCTTCAAATTTTCAAACTAACAATGACAATGATGAAATAAGCCTGAAAAGAAAGAGGAATAAACATTTAGGCATCATGAACCTGAAAAGAGGTGTGACAGAAAAGGTGTTATGACCATAATCAAATTCAATTCCGAGAAGAACTACATCTACATGTTGACAGGCATGTATGCAGTTTTCCACTACTTTCAATATCTGTTAAAATTGAAACCTTGCAGATCATTAGATTGCAGAACTCAATGATGGAACAAATCTTTACAATGCTATTATGTAGCCACATACGATGGAAAATTGAAAGCCCCCCAAATGACTGAGGTTCTCAGTTCTGATTTTGCAGACATCGAAAAAAGGATATCATACACAAGAATGTTACTCATGTCCAGCCCAGAGTAGGCTGCTGCCTCAAGGATGGAAAAATTTTTGCCGAGGTGTTGGACCCCCTAGATGACATGGCCATATTGCATCTCCACCTAGTCTGTCCTTACGAAATTGAACTCTCACATGAACCTGAACGAATGAAAAGAGAGCATTGTCAGCAATGGTTCCTGATAGCCAAATCTAGACAAATGGCAGATTAGAGATTTCGCAGCTATATCACATACCCATTGTGATTGTTTCCACGCAAAGAAGATGGATAATGAAACTTGGGTACATCAGCAATACAGATTATACATCAGCTCAGGTCACAAAACAAGTTAAGATACTGCAAAACCAGGTGCATACACTCGCAGGTCAGTATAATTTATGTAGTCCAGTGCATTAGCCAAAGTCTTGAATAAAAAGATCTATACGTTGATTGGAATACCATCATCAGTGGTTCACGTATCCATTAGTTCTCCAATGCTTAATGATCTGGACAAGATGCGCCTTTAATGACTCCGGAACTTGAGAAATGAACTGCTTCCTAGCATCTGCAACTAGCAACTTTCTGCAAATTATGAAAATAGGGAACAAAATCATATAAAGCTTGAATAAAAGATCCATTTCATCTTATATATATTTCTAAAATACAAAGAGTAAAAACTAGATCCAGAAGAAGGCTTAATGGAAAAAGCAGAACAAGAGAGCTCAAAACAAAAAGCAGATAAGCATGTTGAATACTAGTAAATAGGGTGATATTCACCCATCATAGCATGAATGTGCAAATCAGCACATGACAATGTGACAGGGTCAATGGCTCATCCTTTCTCAAAAGCATTTCTTGCAAGGGCCTCCACAGAGAAAGCTTGTGTAGTAGATGGCTTGTCTAGTGGATGGCTCCAAGCAAAGAATACCATAAGGAAACGGCAGATCATCTGCCATGCTATGAACGTTTCCATAGAATTATTGTGATTATCATCAGAAATGTTACTAGGAGTGCAATGGCTTCGTCTGATGGAAGTACCTCCCATGGAGGTTAGCAACACTTACAAATATATATAAAAAGTAAAAATAAACTTCAATGACCATTTTGGTTGGTGGTGCAAATGTGTCTTCTAGTCACTTCCGCATCTTCCACTTTCCTCAATTTGCCATGCCTTTTAACTGCATCCTAATAAATTTAAACTCATCCACAAAAGAACTAAAAAAAACTTTTTTCAGTTGCACTAGTTTTGCAGTATTCATAGAAAACAATAAACCACAAACCCATTTCTCTTATCCACCTATGCAACATCCTAACTCCAAACACCTGCACAATATCAAGAATGTCCATTTTAGGTACCTCTGAGCAAACCTTCGATAATGAATGTGGCAGCCTCTGTCGATAGAATATCTTTCTCTACTCTCATTTTGCCTTTGTTAAAATCCCATGTACCTCTCAATCCGCTCACTAGTAAAAATTCAAAAACATGCTGTGTAGAAAGAATAAATCACCAGATTCCACCAATTACCATTTCAGGCCATCCATAACTAACATAAAAGGGGCTTTGTGCCGTCCTACTTATCAATTAGGGAGAAACTTTCCAAACAGAAGAATCAAAATCAAATGACTTCTATCCAAACAAATTTCTCTGGATATACAAATCACTGTGTATGTTAAAGCATTGTGCCAACAAGATTTAAAAGAAACAATACAAACATGAATTTCTAACAGACAAAAAAGGAAGCTCCGAAAAGAATGACAAACTTACTTCAACTTATCATCACCAGGCAAGAGTCCTGCTGAATCTGCACACAATCTCTTTCTATCTTTCATTTGACCATACACTTTATCAGCCCAGCCACATGATCGCAAACAAGAATTTGCATCCTTCACAAGCCTGAAAATTTTGGTACGTTATGAAATTAGTAAATCACAAGTACGAGGTGCAACTAGAACTCATGAAACTCAGGTTTGCCTCAACTCTTAACTCTATTTCTAAAACCCCAACCCTAACCCTAACCCTAACCCTATTTATAAACCTAAACCCTAACCTTATTTTTGAAATTTGGGCTCGAGTTGAGTTTCGGGCTACAATTCGGGTTGAAATTATTCTATATATTTGTTATCTATCTTATACTTATTCAACTTTAAATCTACCATTAAAAAAATCAAAAATGATAATTTTCTATTTTCAAGCAAAAATTCAATAGTGTTTAAGAATGTAAAGAAGAAAAACCCCATTTTAACACTCTTTATATTAAGTAGATAGTGGCCATTTCTCAAAAAAAAAAAAAAAAAAAAAAAAAAAAGTAGACTAGTAGCCTGTTTTGGAAGATGAAAAGATACATTATTTTCCTATTATACAATTCAATATTAGTATCATAACCATATACATAAACATTAATATCTAATTATAAGAAAAACCTTATAATGTCAATCATAAAAAAATATTCAAAAATCATAGTATTAAGTCAAATAAGATTACAACAAATTCATTTCAAGTAGAATAAACATCTAACCACTAATATCATATTGAAACAACCAAATGATAACATCCTACATAAATAGTTAAGTTCCGACACCGAATAAAATATCTTAAGTTCTAAAAATAGTTTTCATTCTTTTTGTCTTGAAATTACCACTAAACCAAACTCTTTTTACCCAAAAAAAATATTAAAATATTATATTATGTAATTGAACTTAAGGAGGAATAATGTTTATATATGGTATAAAATAAATATAACATATAGGAGGGGATTGAGACTGGATTTATCTGGAGAATAAAATAAATATAAAATATATGTTTTATATATAATTCGGGTTCGGGTTGAACTAGGAAAATCGGGCTCGGGTTCAACACTAGGCAGTTTTAACACTGCTTCAAATTGGGTTCGGCAGGCCGGGTTGAGCCTAGGCCGGGTTGCACCCCTAATCACAAGCAAATAATCATACTAGCTAAGAAAATCTTGCCCACAGTTTGGAATAAATTAGCATTTCATCTGATTGAATCAAGTGAAGAAATCAAATCAAATATTTAAGAAAGGTAGTTTCTCCACAAACTTCAGTTTTATCCAAAATTGTCATAATGACATCTGTTGAAGATTTTTACTTAATTTTACTCTCCCTTTGTTTTATTCTTAATGCATCATTATCGCCAGCAATTTTTGTAATAACAAGGCATGATACCCGATAGTAGACAATAGCAGCATCACTTACAGTTCTTTCAACTCCACGAACTCAGACGTATCAGCTAGTAGCTGCAAATTGCTTCTATCAGTAGCAAGACGATTCTCAGACTTTACAGTGCCTGGGGACTTTCTCTTCAATCTTGGACTGCCAGGGTACTTACTACTACCATTTTGCAGGGTATGATCAAGACCAGATTCTCCTCCAGCTCTCCCCACACTTCTTGTAATAAAATCCTCAGCAACTTCAGTGGCTTTTGAATCATCAATGGTGCAGTTCTCCCTCTTCCCATTGGATAGGGAGGATGCCAGCTTGCTTTCAGAACCAGACAGCTTAGCAAATTTATCACCCTCATCATGCTTGCCATTACTTGTAACTGGCTTATCAAGCTTTTCTCCTGCTGCTGATACTGTGGTTGACTTGGATGTCAATATATTCACTTTTTTGAGATCCACTTTTTCTTCAAATTGCTTATCCTTTCCTACTCCATTGTGAGCACGAGCAACTTCTAGGTTCCCAGATCCATTTGCATTGAATCTTTTGGATGCAGAAGCCTTAATGTTAAATTTTATCTGTGGGCTTGAAGGCGCTTTAGCAACCTTTGACACAGTTGGATTAGCCTTTTCAACATGATTTGTGCTGTGCAGTCTTGTGAGTGATTTTTTCAATGGGGCAGTTGCCTTCTGATTAACCAATACATTTTGTCCACTGTAGTCAGAAGACTTCTTTTCAGTGAAAGCAGAAGCAGTCTTGCTGGGCCTTGGTCTTTGATTACTTCGGGAGAAAAATAGAATGTAAACTTTCTCTGACAAAACTTCCTGAAGGGTGGAGAGTGAAACTTGATGATCATTGCAACGATACCAGCGACCTGTTGCATCCTGCATGCATGTGGAAGAATTGAAGTCAAAGAAAACATCCAACATCAGGTACTGTTATAACAAAAAGAAAGAAATCATTTTAAGGGTCCATTTGTTTTAAAGTAAAAGTTGGCCAAAGTGTTGTGGGTGGTTAGGGGTGGGGGGTGGTGTGTGGAAGGGAATTCCCCACTCCTTCCTACACAACTTCCATAGTTGACATCTCAACAAGCTAACTACCTTACTTCTCAATCATTACTTGCAAATTCTAATCATTTTTCACATCCATGCATACCTAACTACCCTATATTTCAATCACTACCCCTATAATATCATCTCTCTATCACTTTTCAAAATTTGCCCCACGAATTTTTTCCCAACTTTTATGTCATACCAAATGCACCCTTTTGACAAAGTGAGGGGGGAAAACATGATATATATACATATTCTCAGGAAAAACCTTGATGTATGCATAATAGTGTCCAGAATCCACCGAGAAGCCCGAGTGCACGATGCTGCCAAAGAGGTTGTACTCTGGTTGTGGATCCTGTATCACCACAGAACCGTGAAAACAACGCACAACATGGTACACAAAGGTACCTTCAATGTCTTAATATGCCAAAGGAATAATCATAATCATCAAATGAAATGGATCAAATCATAATCATCAAGTGAAATGAATCAACTGGCAAATATAAAAATCAAATGCAAATAATTCAATATGAAAATCCAGTAAATGAGTACATTTAGTTCAATATGAAGAAAAATAAGCATATCAACTTCAATTACACAGAAGTGCTTCTCAACAAAACTTGTCAACTTCCAAGAATAGTTGTATAAATTTTATTGAACAGAAAACTATAAAATGCGTTAGAAATTTGTATAAAATTAGAATATTGAATTGTTGATGCACCCCCAACTTTTTAATAAAACAAAGACCAAGTGAACAAAAATTCTCCAGATTTGGGTATGAAACTCACCTGGCTTGCACTGCACATATAACTTGAAAGTGTTAAAACTTCCTCAAAGTTAATGGCACGATCAATCTTTAGACCAGGAATACCTTCAAATCTCTGAGTGACCAATAACGATGTAGATGAATCCAAATAACAAAAGAAAATGTACAATTGAAACAAATATGAGTATTAATAATAGAAAGCAGCATACCTTGAGCTGGATGACAAGGACGTTAGGCGCGTGCAGAATTGACATTTGTTTCTTGGCTGAGGATAACTTCTTACACCTGAAACCACAGAAAAAAAATTCATGAAAATATAAACCTCCCACTGTTCTCCTCATTCTGCACACTGTCAAACTCCATTTTGTTATGATTTTCAAGATTTCAATTGAGACAACTTCAGGCAGTCTAGAGTGGATGCCTCCCTGAATAGAAATTAACAGCAAGATACTCATTCAAAGATTTTTATCACTTATTCCACCCATTCTCTTGAAAAGGTCAAGTATAGCAACGTCATGCACATGCACACACTTAGTAGTGAGTAACAATTACAAGCTATGGCTGGAAATGTCATTTTAGCTCCCTCCCAAAAACACAAAGGAAATGGCTAAAGGACTGGAAACACACATCCCTTGGCCAACAATAACACTAGGATAAAGTACATCTTTGGGCCTGCAAGTTGGCAAGACAAGAAGGTGATTGATAGAGCAGAAAGTTTTTCTTTCGCCTCAAGGACTATTTGGATTAGTAAAAAGTCATCTTCGTTTCAATAGCTAGATCAAAAACTTAGAAATCATTGTCTTACCTTTTCCCAACACATCTTGGCAAACCTCCAATCATTCTCTCAAACAGCGAAAATATGTCCACATACGAATCCTAAGTGTCATTTTTTTTTCCTTGGATGGTAGTCGGTCGACCACAATGTGCAAGTGGATAAGAGAGTTGTATTTACATCAAACCATATTGTGGACTTTTTCACAAAATAGACCCTATAACCTAGCCTAATTGCAAATTAGAACCTGTAGCTTGGATATTTGCAAAATAGGCACTCCGAGTTCAAAATGTTGTAAAATAAACATTGATGCTCATATGCAAGATCTGATACACATTAGCATCAAAGTCTATTTTGCAACAGTTGAAACTTAGTCCAGCTGTTTTAGTGATAGGTACACTTCAAGAGTCAAGAGGATTATTTTGCAAATATCCAAACCACAGAATTTAATTTGCAATTGGGAAAGTTACAAGGTTTATTTTGCAAACCACCCTTGCTGCACTTAAAGCCTCCATTATAGGGATTCAAATTACAGTTTTTCACCAGTTTCAATTATCATGATTTTAAAAAATATATATAAATGACAATAGAACAAGGCAATGCAAATTATGGTCCATGAGAACCAGCTGCTAAAATATATTGAAAATTTTTGAGAAGGAAATTCTAAAGATCATTGAGATCTTGAATAAACCCACATTATCTAGTTTTTGTATCTAACAAATACTCTGATTATCAACTGAATCCCTGAATTACTGATCTGAGCAGAAATGAGAGTTTTCAGATGATCAAGAACAGCTACATTCAAACAAAATTATAAAATCCAACATATGATAAGATGAGACCAGCAATCTTTGAGGATGAACATAGCACTTGCTATTTCGTAAATGTATGCAATGGGACTATCATTCCACTTGTTCATTCCCATCTGATCAATTTGCTTAGTAGTTAAAAATGAACCGTATAAATAAATTTCTGGTTGGGTCCTGCTGTTTCTTAAATGTACGTGATGGGACTATGGTTCCACTTATTCATTCCCATCCAATGCTTACTAGTAAAAAATGAACCATATAGATAATTTTCTGGTTGGATTGATTTGGGCTGGGATTTAACTCAATCCTAGCCTTATACGTGGAAACCTAAACCCTTGTGAAATCATATGCCAACCCTAATTCAAGTTGAGCTTCAGTTTCACATTTCAAAATAGATTTGCACATTGAATGGATTTCGGGGTAAAGATTTCCACAGACAGGAAGTCAGATTTGTGTTGGATCCTGGAGTTCACTTCTAGTACATGGTAACTGAAATCAGTTGCCAACTCTACCATAATGCTTTGCATAGCCCAACAGGTGTGTTTCTAGAACAATGCATGATCCAACTTGAGTTCAAAATTTTTCCTTCACTACAGCCTCTCAATGGATTAGAATCACTGGAAACCATATGTGTGGTTACATTTTCCACAATGAAAGTCTCTCCAAAACCATGATGTGTCACCCACTTAGTTCCAGCAAATTATTTCTCAACCAAATCACTTTTTTACTTGCCAGAAAAAAATCCTCCATCACCACAAGAGGAATTTCATCGAAGCCCTGAAAACAACTCCAATCTCCATGATATATTGATATCCTTCAAATGATAATAATCGCTATGGAAAAAAATCCCCTTGTTCTCTCTCCTCCTTCAATACGCCAAAAACCAAATTTGTAGAGACCTATTCAGCCATCAGACATCGCGAGATCATTGCGGTGATTTAGTAAACTTGGGTATTCAGAGAATGGACTCTAACATTTGCACAAGGCACCTACGAAACCACATGGATCTACGGGGAGAAAATGGAAGGGGAAAAAAAACAGTTAAGTTCGAGAATCACATACTTCTCGCATTTGTATTTGTTGCTTCCATCCAGGACCTCTGGCTGGAAGAAGCGATACAGCACCTCCTTCAGCGTGTTGTACTGGAACAAGTCGAGGCTGATATCCATCATCTCATCTGTCTTGCTGGACTCGCCGCCACAGGAGAGACACTTGACAACGCTCTGCAGCGCGCCACCGAAGATCTCCCTCATGACCGTGCCGTGGCGGTAGACCGCCTTCCTGCCCTTGAGAATTTTGAGGCAGGTGTTGTGGCAGGCGTCGATGACGTACCGGAGGAACTCGTGGGCGTCCTCCTGCTGCCCGAAGCGGAAGTGCTCCGCGAAGATCCTGAGCGAGTTGCTGATCTTTGACGGCGCGTCCTGAGCAACGTCGATGCTGAGAGATCTCACGATCCGGCGCTCCAGGATGCAGAAGGGGCAATCCCCGGTGCCCGAAGACGAACTACCTGAAAAACCTCAAAATTTTCGACATTCACTGTGCGGATTGCGACTAGGTTGAAACGGATAGGGGAAAAAAAGGAGGAGGAGGAGAAGCAGGAGAAGGAGGAGAATTACAGAGAGTGGAGTGCTGGTTCTTGAGGCAGAAATTAGCGAGAGGAGGCGTGTAGGTCAAGCACTGGAGGACGCTGTTGAGGTAGCAGGTGTTTCCAAGATTCTTCAAACCAAGAGGCGGGCCCGATTTCCGACGATGGAGATTTGGCTGCCACGACATTTGCAGGGCCATCAACGATCGGCATCGGAGGAGGAGCGTAAGAACGATCGCATGGCTTCTCTCGTTGCTTCTACCTCCCTTTTATCTCACTCGCTGAAACCCATCTCTCCGATCTTGTTCGAAGGCGGAGAATTCGTTAGTAGTTTGGAGATTTAGAAAGCCGAGTGTGAGAGAGAGTGTCTACCTCCCTCTCTCTGCGTGCTGAACAGATGTGCCTAACCTAGAAGAGAGGGAGGGAGAGCGGGAGGGAGACGGAGAAATGCGCCGTGGCCGGGGCCGTGGCTCGGTAACCCTCCCGGGCCTTTGCCACTTCAACAGTCGAGTCGAGACAGAGCCGAAGGCATCAGTGCGAGCGGGGCGCTGCGATATAACGTTTTACGTCGGCTGACGATGGTACGGCATGACTCCAACATCCTAGCCGTTCCTTTTCCAATTGATGGCCCAGATTCAAGATTGAATCTGTGTCTGAAATTAGATCCTGGCGTCCAGTAGAAATGGGCCAGTGGTCTGATATCCATGAACTTACTCAACATGGCTATAAATTTCATCCTTGGTGGCCCACCGACGTATCCAGGCTGTGAGAAGTAATGATGGACAATCTCGTTCATGGAAAATACATGAGCCGAAGGAGATATAAAATTGCGCCAGTATGTTCATAAAAAAAAAAAAAAAAAAATTGCGCTAGTGTGATTGTTTTTTTATTGATCAAACACTTCTAAATCAGTCTCTTTCAAATCAATTTTAAAAATATATAAATGTTAAGGATTTCTTGATTTTCAAACATAACAATGAATTTTTCTCTGCCTCTCTTCGTAAAAATTTTTTATTTAATTTTATTTGTTTATCTTTGTCGTATCATATTATTATTATTATCTTATTTATTAAAAATGGGTAAATTTTAAATATACTCACTACATTTACCCTTAATTACAAATATATCCACTAAGTTTGAAAACTTTCACATATACCTACTAAGTATGAGTGAAATTTCAAATATACTCATTATGACGGTTATAAACGTTTAATGATTTTAAATTTTCAAAATACCTCTGATTAATCTAACATTTATTATGATTTGTGCAATATCCAAACCGTTAAAACTCATTCTGTTTAGCTTTTTTCCTATATTAAATGTGTTTTTATTATATTATTCAACTTCTATCGAGTTGAATAACTATTATTATTAAATAATAAGGGACATTTTAGACATTTCATATAATGAATAACGGTGATTTTTAATCATGCTTGACGAAATGGGTATTTTTGAAATTTCATTTATGATTAGTGGGTATATGTGAAAGTTTTCAAACTTAGCGGATATATTTGTAATTAAGGACAAATACAATGTGTTTAGTCAACCGGTCTTTACTAAGTTAGTAGCATCATCGTCCCCAAAAGTAGAAGTCAGTGGTTTGATTGGTGCTACGACATTTTGTTCCCCAATTTATTTAGAAAGTTGCGCCTTTCTGCTTTATTTGGTGAAGCTATATCTTCAAGTTTCTTTAATGAAATTGTATCTCTAAATTTCTAGATTTGAGCAACTTGTCCTCTATAATTTATAAGAATGTCTAAGCAAGATGTTGTTTATATGTCTCCACTCTCTACTGCCTTTTTTTAGGTGTGGGTCTGCTATTAATTTTAAGTATACCTAATATCTTACAAAAACCATTAATTATAATTGAAAATGACCAAAATATCCATTAGATCTATGTTTTATCTTCTCCAACATCCCTAAACATGGAGAATATATTGTCGATGCAATATTTTAAAAAGCTAGATTCATGAAATGCAACGGTTGGTAGCGACTTTGGAGAAGACAAAATTTAAATTTAAGGGGTATTTTGATCATTTCTAAATTAGAGTTAACGGTTTTTGTGAAGAATTGAGTTTGCTTAGAATTGATAGCACAGTAGAAACGGATAGAAGTTTTCAAACTTAATGAATGTGGTTGAAATTAGGGATAAAAGTAGTAGGTATATTCAGAAAAGATTCAATAGAATTAGGGTGTGTTTGGTAACAACACAGAGTTGTTACTTTAAAACTTTTTAATCTAAAACTTTTCACTCTCCACAACTACCCTATTTTTTAATCATTTCTTCACATTTTTCTATACAACTACCGTACTTTTCAATCATTTCTACACAACTACCAACACAACTAACCTATATATTTCAACTTTATCCTATTTATTCATCATCATTATCCCTATCATATTACATCATTTGACAACTTCTCATCTCTACAACTTTTCATCAAAAGTTTTATCCATTTCCAACACACCCCTTAGTAGATTGCATGTTGATTAACTCAAAAGTGCTGAGGGTGAGGCTAAATATTTTGGCAGTGGGACAGCATTGAACTACTGGCCGGTATCTAAAGGCTAAAGCTGTTGATGTTGCTAAATCTCATTAGATAGAGCATGCTACTCTGGTTTTAGGGAGTCACAGATTAACTAGAGAAGAGAAGGATTAAAGAATGACTGGAGAATGATTTGGTGAAGTACATCTGAATCTCTTTCCTGTCGCGGATTTTATCACTATCGTGCCTGTCGCGGATTATCGTTATGCTATCCCTGCCTAGTGCCTGCGGACGTGATGCAAGTCCGCAACGTGATGATACATACTAGAATATTCAACAGACAGAGAACAAAGTGCGTACATGTTCAAATTAAGATACTAGTGCATGCCTTAGTGTGAGAGATTACCAAGATCAAATGAAAGTCAATATCAGATGAATGGCTGGAACTGAATTATTCAAAAGGATTGATTATCAATGTATATTTCAAGAGTTCTATGTAATACAAACATCACCACCCTTTATCCAGACAAATATATATATATATATATATATATATATATTATGTAATGGGATAATGATATGATACATATGGTTGTTGCTTGCGTATTTCATATTTTTTTATAGTTTTTTTGTTTTCTTTCATTCCTGTATGGGTCAAAATATATTTAATTCATATATTAAAATTTATTATTTTTAAATTTTTATATATGCTCGAAATAAAAAATTCTCACATGCAAGAAAATTAGTATATTTTGGAAAATTGTAAAAAATATATATATTTAAACTCAGTAAATTTTGATGTATAAACTGAAAAGGAATAATCTTATTAGCTCAGGTTAAGCAAATGTTTCGTTAACTTATCTCAAAAAATTCATTTATAATAATTTTTTTATTTTTTCTTCATACACTTATTTATCTAAGTGTATTTAATATAACTAAGTTTTACTGCTTTTAGATATGTATATATAATTTTTTGAGATTTTTAAACATATGTGTGTGTGTATATTTAAAATACTTCTATCTTTAAAAATCTTAACATATATACATATCAAAAAATGGAAAAACTTGATTTATATATGAAATATACAAGTGTATGAAGGAAAAAAGCAAAAAAGAAAGTTGTTATAAATATATTTTTTAAGATTGGCTAAGTGGAACATTTGCTTAAACGGGCTAACAAGATCTGTCTTCTAAACTAAATACGCCTAAACCCACAATAAAATGAAATTTTTTTAAAATATGAAATATGGAAGGTTGTTGTCTACTATCGTTAGCTTAGGGAATATTTTGGAAAGTGAAAGTTATGAGAAATGTGGAATTGGGTGAGAGTAGAAAATAAAATATTTTGAAAATTGTGTGATTGATATGAAATAATATAAGTAAAGTTAGAATAAATAAGTTGTTGAAAGGTAGTGATAAGAAAAATGATTGGGATATAATGATAGAAGTTAACAAATATGATAATTGGTTGAGGGATGATGAATTTCCAAAACCGTTCTAGCACCTCATGTTTCCCACGCACATTACCCGTATACGACTATCACTATCTTATATTCTCCGATACTCTATAATAAATATATAATTACATTTTAACATGTATCCTTTGATGTTTTAAATTATAGTTTCTATAACTTTTAAGTTTTTGTAAAATGAATTTTACTTTCATAAAGTGGAGTATGAGCAGTAAGCATAGTCAAATTTATGTGAAGCTGAGGTACATTACTTTGAGTATTATTTTTATAAATATCTAAACCATAAGTTAACAATACAATTATGCAATTTTTTAGGGATATTTTTGCAAATAACCCGTCAAGATGGTTGTTATCGGCAAGTCAAAAATTCTTATTACCGAGAAATATATATATTCAAGAAACGTTTTAGTTATGTAACCGAATGTGAATTAGGACGAAGTGAACAGTCCTAAATGGAACAGTGCTCAGCCCACCCCATGCTATGTATGAACCCCAATTCTAAAATATGAACTGTTTTTAGTTATGGTTTTCATATTAAATTAAATATATTGGATGCGTATATAATTAGTTATAACTTATATTTAGAGAAAAACGTGCCCTTGAGAATGCGGACTGGGGAGAAATTGTGGGATGTGATGAGACTGAGAAAGAGAATATTTTAAAAAATGTATAATTAATATAAATAATATTAGTAAAGCTGAAATAAATATGGTGGTTGTAGGAAAAATGATTGAAATATAGTGGTAAAGTTGAAAAATACTGTAGTTTAATTGTAAAATTAGTTGTTAAAAAACGTGTTTACCATCCTACACTTGTAGATTGTCAAACATCCCCAAAATCTAAATTAATAAATTCATATACATTGCTTTTATGTTTATAATATTGATTACTTATTTTTCAAATCAAATCTATACATTAAATTCCCTTAAAAAAATCCATACATTGTGTGTTGTGAAGTGATGAAAAGTTTTTTTGTGTAAAAATTTTTGAAATGAAAAAAAATAATGTGATATGATAAAGGCAATGATGATGAGTAAAGAGAATAAATTTAAAATATATAAGCTAGATGTATGAGTAATTATGTAAAAATAGTTGAAAAATATGGTAGTTGTATAGGAAAAATTGAAAGTAATTAAAAAATAGAGTAATTGTGAAGAATGAAAAGTTTTATATTGAAAATTTTTTTTGATCATCAAACATGACCAAAGTTCAAAATGATAAAATTTGTTTATAGTAAAAAAATTAGAATAATGTAACATTCATGGAAGTAATTTCAATTTAAAAATAGATATTCAAATGAATTTAATTCTTAAAACTTATATCATCATCATAAGCCATTTCCCACCTAGGTGGGGTTGGCTGAATGGATTCTGTTGCGTCATTCTTGGCGATTTAAGGACTAAATTTCTGTAATTTGTAATATTTTTAAATCTTGTTTAATTATTTCCATATAAGTAACCAAATTTCACACTATGGTATAACATTTCTTTTTTTATTAGCAATGCACATCGTCACATCTAATATTACATACCAAGCACATTCCCTCTAGAGACTACAAGCTCCGTCTATTTAAAAGAAGACAACAAACTTCTATCAATTTATAAGGGAGGCCAACTTCTCCTATTTCATTAAGGGAGACTACAGCTCCTATCTAAATTTTGGTCGGAATCCCAACCTATGGGATTCAAACCACTCACATAACACTGCAACTAACAATTCTTATTACAGTTGCGACGACCAACTGAGCAATGGATTGATAACTCATAAACTTTTCAAATTTTAGAATTAATTATTTTTTGGATATTATAAAAAATTATATACTATGAGGTATTTTATAACTTATAAAACTTTTCATTCTTCACATTACCATATTTTTTAAGTATTTCATCACTTATTTCCCTATAACTATCCTATTTTTTAATCATTTTTACACAACTATCAATACATCTAATCTATCTATTTTAATTATCACTTCAAAACTTGGACCCTGGTTCAATGCACCCGGGTGTACTTTACCCATTTTTTAAAAAAAAATTTAAAACTTTTTTTTATGAAAATGTTAATCTAAGTCTATTTAACATGTGTATAAATTTTTTCCATTTTTAAATATTTTTAGATATTTTTTCGGATTTTTTTAAAATCAGTGGCATTTCACTGATTTTAAAAAATTCAAAACAAATATCTAAAAATCTCCAAAAATTATAAAAATTTATACACATGTTAAATACACTTAGATTAACAGTCATGTAAAAAAATTTTCAAAAAAAAATAAGAAAAAAATGGTGAAGTACACCCGGGTGCATTGAACCAGGGTCCCAAAACTTCCCAGGTTGAACAGAGTCGTGCATTCTCTTTAATTCCCGCTCTGCCACGTATACCTTTTCTCTAGAGGTGCAACTTGGAATCAGGTCGATCCGTACCCACTTGACCTGACCCAATTTCAAAACAAAGTTTGTGTTCTATTCTTGAAATTTTTTCAAATTAGATCCGGTTTCAACCTGGCTCGAGAAAATCCGAAATCAATACTGTGTTTACACTAACCCGATACCAAAACTCAACCCAATCCAAACTCAATATTTTCCCTAATTTACTAAAATAGTTATGTTTATGCATTAAATATTTTAATAATATAATTGTAATAAAAGTTATTCCATATAATCATAACCTAATTAAATTGTAAAACGTTATTCTAAAACCTAAATGTACATTTTTCCATACAAGTTGAATACATTACATTTATATTAATTTTATTTGTAAATAATTATAAATATATCAACTCTTAATTAACTATGACACATAAGTCTCACTTTTATTAAACTTTAGATTGTGATTTCATGTAATCTTATTTACTTTTTTTATCTTGTTTTTTTAATAACATTACCTATTATTATGTGTAAATTCATTACGTTCATTGTACTGTATTTATAACTATCTTTTAATTAAAAGACTAACTTTCATAAAAAACAAAGATATCATAAGTCATATCAATATATTCACACATAAATTATTTATGCGCTAATTTAATAATGTTTAAAAAATTTATGATCTCTATCGATACTTTTGATTTTTATTGGTTTGAAAATAATCCAAATATTAACCTGAAACCAATGTCAACCCAATCTGAACCCGTATTCTAATATTATAGTTAAGGTTTGGGTTCATATAAACCCGATAAACTTAAGTTTGGATTCGCTCAAACCTGATACAACCCGACCCAAGTTGCAACTCTACTTTTCTCTATCCTACCACCTTCTACTTTTCTCTATCCTACCACATTGTATGTTATGCCAAACCCATCCTCATGTTAATAACTCAGTACTCGCAATGCTATCTTAGAATACTGTGAGCACTGTTATAACACGCAAGCTAGTGTCAAGCTAGTAACGTGGAGAATGTGTAGTCAAGGATTGTCTTAAAGGGGCAAACCCAATCAAAGGATCGTTTTAATCCGCTTTGAGGAAGATTCTCTCTTTCTAATAACATTCCTAATGTAAGCCAAATATTCCTCTATTCAACACTAGTACTGACCGCTCCCCATAATCCTCTTCATTTATATAATAAAGTATAAAAATGATTTTCATATTATGGGCAAAGAAAAATTTGTTTCCTCACGACTATTCCTTCATAACCAAATTTAGGTGTGTTTGGCATTTTTATAAACTTCCAAATGAAAATTTTTTCTCTTTCCATAATTATCTTATTTTCTAATTTTTTTTTTACATTTTATTGTACAATTACTCTATATTTCAATCATTTCTCTACGATTATCTATATAATTATTTTATCTATTTTAATTTTTATTTTATTCATCTTCGTCATTATTTTTATTGCATCACATCACTTCTCCCCTTCAAAAGTTTTACACTAAAAATTTTTTATTCAAAAGTTTTAAAAATTATATTAAATATCGAACATACTCTTGAGTTTCTTAAGTACAAAAATATTGAATTATTGATGATTAAATTCTTCTTAATACTTATCGTATAACATATATTACCAATTATTGACAATTTGTCTTTAGCAGCCAAATTAACCATTTGACTAGTGTGACTTTTCATGCCGTTGACCTGGACCACGCGCAATCAGTTGTTCATTAAAGAATGTATTCCGTAAATGTTGTCACGTGAGCTTCCCTGTGTATGTATCTATATAATTGCATCGATGACGTTTCTATGAAACCTATCTTCTATAAAATTTTCTTAATTTTAAAAATATTTATAGTTGATAGGAAATTTATTCTATTTATTGTATTTAGCATCATTTATAGTATTCTGAAAATCTTTTTATTTTTTTAATTTCAATATATATGGGTACCATCTATAAATGTGTAAAACCAACATAATAAAATGGTTTGATATTAAAATCAAATTTAAAGTAGTTTTTTAATATTTAAATATCTAAAATATCAATAATATATAGATAAATGATCCAATAAAGTATTGTTTCATTCTAATACATGTGTGAATGGATCGAAGCTTTTTTTATAATTTATACATGAATGCACTTATTTTTTAACAAATGTGGTATATCCATACATTGAATTGGGATAAAACTTGATCTCCTAACTAAACAAATGATTTTAAATACAATGAATGAATTAGATTTTTCATTAAGGATCAATATTTCAAAAATGAAAAAAGTTTCATGAAATCATTTCTATGAAACCCAGTTTCACGGAAGTATTCTCGTATACCGATATATAATATTAAATATTAATTAGTTTCCTAGTTGGCAGGCATTTCTAACAGGAAACACGTGAATATTTAACAAAGGTATATCATATGACACTTTCCTTGCTAGATTCTTCTATTTTTAATCTACAATCGATGAAATCCCGTTCGTTTGCCATATTGAATGTTCATACAACAGGCCACGATCCATTGCCACTCAAAGCACATGGCATGGGTTCCATTCGCAGCTCCACCTTATGTGTGGTGAATTTTCACTAGAGGTGGGAATTGGAGCGGGTCGACCCGTGACCCCGGCTTTGACCTCACCCATTTTTTGCTGGGTAAAACTAATATATTTTTGATCCGGTATAGGGATGGGTCAAAAATTTTGACCCGAATTCAAAAATAGAGTGGAGGCAGGTCGATCATGTCTCAACTTGAAGAGTCCGACCCGCCTCACATATATTAATTTATTAAAAATTATAAGCATATGTTTAAATATTATTATTATTTTCTTTCAAAATTCTTACTTTTTATAATCAACTTTATCAACAATAGAAAAATTAATTTATTCATAAAGCAATATACGAATCAATAAAAAAAATTTGTACATATATAACTCTTATGTGTAATTGTATATTAACCTATTTTAATAAATTTACACTATATTTTCAAATGTTTTATTTTCTTAATTATATGTTTTTAATACTTAGCGAAATATTGAAGCATATAATATTTAAATTTAGTATAGATGTATAATTGTGTTTGATAGGTATATAAATTCTTAAAATTATCTTATTTGACCTGTATTTTTTACCCGACCCACTATCCCGAAACTGATTCGATGCTAACTCGAAATTTGTCCCGGAACCTATTAAAAAAAAGTAAAGGTCAAACCGACTTTGTCCAGACCCGGTATAAAAAGAGGGTCAAACTCAATTTTTAAAAAGTAGGGTCAGAGATGGACAAACCTTGACCCTGTAGGCCCGGCCAGATTTCCACACCCTAATTTTCACACCCCCTCTCGAGTCACCATGGGTTTTTCCAATTCCTTTAATGTAAGAATTTTATACAAATTCTTCTCCTGTAGATGAGTTTACAAGAAAATTTCTTTCATATTGCGAGAGTTATAAATATATTTAATTGTAATACAAGTTGTCATGCTATATAAATCTCAATAAAAAATGTTCATACAATAGGCCTGGAGAAAATGCCAACGACATTACCATACGGGCACCGATAC
Source organism: Annona cherimola (assembly GCA_030490835.1). Classification (NCBI taxonomy): domain Eukaryota; kingdom Viridiplantae; phylum Streptophyta; class Magnoliopsida; order Magnoliales; family Annonaceae; genus Annona; species Annona cherimola. The sequence goes on along the minus strand of CM059975.1, from coordinate 8,775,337 downwards.
AATGAAAACATTGCACGATTTTTCTTTTGGCATTAACAGATAAGCTTCCGCGTGGATTTCTTAGATATAAAATTTATGAAAAATAAATTAAAAAAAAAATCTCATTTTTTGAAGTGTTGGTGTCCTTGAAAATAGGATTTTTTTATTTTCAATATTAAATAATACTGAAAAATTATAAAATTTTATATAAAAAAAATATATGCTTAGGCCCACATATGATTGCCAACAAATAAAAAAATTAGATCATAGTAAGATTTGCATTGAAGCGAGATGCAAATGTTGCACTAGATCGGCAGCATGGCTATGTTAGTACATTACTTAAGGATGAAACGATTCATGTGAAGAATATACAATTGCTGGCTTCGAGCAAGAGCACTCTGCCCCTCAAGCAATCAAGCTTGCATACACCTGCATTTCACGGATGCTGATACAGTGCACTCGGGTGCTTAAATCTATTTTTTTATTTTTTTTGAAATTTTTTTTTATATAACTGTTAATATAAATATATTTAACTCGTGTATCAATTTTTACCATTATTGCAGTATTTCAAAAATTAATTTTTAATTTTTGAAAATCAGTGGCATTTTAGGTAATTTTAAATTACAAAATTACCTAAAATGCTACTGATTCAAAAATCAAAAATAAATATCTAAAATACTCTAAATATGTTAAAAATTGGTACACATGTTAAATACATTTAGATTAATAATTATATAAAAAATTCAAAAAAATTTAAAAAATTGATTAAATGCACCCGAGTGCACGGAGGTTAAGTGTGCCCTAGTGCATTTAACTCAACTCATGTTTACTTTTGTTTGTTTCCTTTTTTTATTAAATCTGTGTTCCCCGTTGCTTTTGTTTTTTTTGATAGAATGTGTTCCCCACAGTGGATTCAATGCATAAGTGTGCATTGTGCTTAATTCCCATGCCTTCATGAATCATTTTTTCAAAATGTGTAGCATACGTGCGCCCAAGCACGTAGTTTTTATACATAGAACTTTTCAAGTAATTATTGAATTTAAAAAATTAGAAAAATGCCGGCCCTGGCGCATGAATATGAAAAACGGCATTTTTCTGATTTTGAAAATTCAATAAATGATCTGGATTTTAAAAAAATGAAAATTCTCATATATTAAAAGTATATTCTTTTTCATTGAAATTTATAAAACATGATAAATTGTATTACAATCAAGTTATTCATAATTCTACAGGAACACGGAGAAAATTTTCTATAAACCCCCTATATTAGAAAAAAATTGTATGAAACCCTTACACTAGAGGAAATTGTAAAACCTCTACAAACTCAAGGAGAACGCTTAAAATATCACCCCCACACCAAGGGACAGTCACCGTATGCTCCCGTGATGCATGCTCCGGAGCGCATATACCTTTTTTTTTTTTTTTTTCAAAATGCCACTGATTTTTAAAAATCCGAAATAAATACCTAAAAATCTCCAAAAATGGTAAAAATTTATACATACGTTAAATACATTTGGGCTAATAATTTCATGAAAAAATTTTGAAAAATAAAATAAAAAAAGGTGTATGTGCCCGGGAGCATGCGTGCTGCCGAGAGCATACGATGAAAGTCTCACACCAAGGTGCGGGTGTGTTTCAAACTCATGCGTTGTTACAACAGAGCCATGGATTTACCATGATGTTAGCGTTAAAAGTATCTCCGTGGGCCTATGGATGCATGGTTATGCTCATGCATTGGCCAAAAAACTCATTTTTTATTTTTTAAAATTTTTTTATAAACATGTAGAGCTAGGTGTATTTAACTTATAAGCCAATTTTTATTATTTTTAGATGCTTTTAAGTATTTTATATTTTTAAACACAGTAACATTTTTCTTATTTTCTAGAGTTAGAAATACAAAAAATGTCACTGTGTTTAAAAATAAAAAATACTTAAAAACGTCCAAAAATGGTAAAAAATAGTTTATAAGTTAAATACACATAACTTTACATGTTTATAAAAAAAAATTAAATTTTTTTTAAAAAAGGTCCCACGATCGGTTGCATGGGATTGCATCTCATATATGTATGCCAAATTTTTTAAAAAAATTAAGAAACGTGCATTGAAGCATAACTCATATTTCCTCGTCGAAATCAATTTCTCCATTTCACTTAGAAGAGTGCTCTGCTCTTCGTATTTAAATTTTTATTTATTTATGTTTAAATTTTTTTGCTACTAAAGTCTAATAAATAATAATTTCTTGCTGTTAAGGAAGACTATTCCCACTTGAGTGACTAAAAACTAATTTAGTTGTATAACTCGAGCTTGTGAAACTCGGATTCACTTAAATCGTATTCGTAACTCAAATTTATAACTTTAATCTTAATTTTATTTGTAAACATAAATCATAATCTTATTTCTAAATTTAAATTTTAATCCTATTTGTGAAATCTGTACTTGAATTGAGTTTCTAATTGGAATTTGGCTTAATATTTTCTTAACAACATATATTTATTGTTCATTCTATATTTATTCAACTTCAAATTTATCATCAAATAAAAAGTTTAAGTTGATACTTTTCTATCTTAAAGCAAAAAAAGTGAAAGAATGCTTAAGAATTGTCTCAATTTAAATTTTCTCTTTTCATCATGTTGGTTTCTACAGTTCAAGTACATTTTTTCTATTCTATAGTTCAAGTATTGCATTTGTTATATAAGGAGCATGATTCAACGAAAGTATTAATGAGTTTAAACAAGTGATTTTAATAATTATAACATTATAATATTATAAAATCAAAACATGAAGCTCTCAATAAATATATATTAATCATTACCCTTATAATTTTGCAGTCTTTTGCTTTTTTTTTGATTCATTAACTTTAACTTCTTTCCTTCTTCATCTTTTCTCAATCACCGAAATTACAGTATCCAGGAAAAACAAAAAAAATTAAATGAAAAATATTTGGTGAAAAATAAGGAAAAGGAAAATTCCCTTTTTACAAATATACCTACAATATGTATTGAATCATTACCCTTATAATTTACTGCATTTACTATTTCATTTACTGTTTCTTGATTCATAGGGTGTGTTTAGTTGGGGGTAAAAATTTTGATAAAAAATTTTTGGAGTAGAATTTGTCAAATTAATAGAAAATAATGTAATATAATAAGAGTAATGATGAAGAGTAAAGCGAATAAAGGTAAAATAGATATGTTAATTGTATAAATAGTTATGTAGAAATGATTGACATGTGCGGTAGTTTGTATAGAAAAATGTTAAAAAATAATTAAAAAATAGAGTAATTATGGAGATTGAAAAGTTTGAAATTGAAAGATTTTGATTGATATTTTTCAAACCCACCCATTACCGCCTCACTTTTTTACTTCCCCGTGTCTTCTCAAGCCGCAGCCCGAAAATTTGCTTTTGCTTTTGCTTTATTCATAACCTTCCTACCGTAATTAAGCAAATGTATATGAATAAATATGATAAATAGTTTAGAATGAAAAATATAAAAAGGGGGTTTTATGATCATCTCCATGCAACCGGTTTGATTGAATATCATTGCCTCCTGATATTATCCGTTTATATTAAAAGATATCTGTGTTAGAAAAAATGGTACCGCATGATCATATGGTTGTGGTAGAGGGGACTTCTGCTGGACAGAAAACTTCTTTTAATTTTTTTCTATTGAATTTTTTTTTTGGAACTTGTCAGTCTAGTTATATTTTATCTAGTCATTTTAATCTTGAAAATAACTACAGTACCTAGCGTCTAAAATTTTTTAAAAAATTATAGATGTACAAAAATGATAAAATTTGGAATATGAATAATATATTCCTAGATTAACAAGTTTGTAAAAATTTTAAACTTTTTATTAAAATGAAGTTTTATGGCCGATGAAAGTCCCTTTATTTCAACCAACCATACATATGATTATATCTCATATATGTTGGGAAGGCTAATTAGGATTAAGAGAAAAAGTTGTAACATTATAAAGGTAATAATGAATATTAAAGAAAATAAAGGTAATAATGAATATTAAAGAAACTAAAGTCAAAATAGATAACTTAGTTGTATAAAAATAAGTGAAATGTCAGATAGTTATATACGAAAATATGAAAAAATGTGAAAAAATAATTTAAAAATAGAATAATTATGGAAAGTAAAAAATCGAAAATATTTTTGGTTAAATAAATGCACTTGGTAACCTAAAGCGAAAGCTTTAAACTTTTAACATAAGTCTGTGTGTTTTTATTTCTAAAAAATTAACCTTAACTCTAACCTAAATAAGTTGTGATTAGGTTAACTTCGGGTCGAATTCAGGTTGAATTTGCCGACCCAAATCGGATTCGTTTCAGTTAAAATTATTATTATTATATTTCATACAAAAAACATAAAATGTTTCATTCTACAGCTTTATATGGCTATAAAATGTAATTTTATCGTAGTCAAGTTCCTACGAGTGAAACAATATATTTTTGTAAAGGAATTAGAAGTGTAATTAAGTTTAATGAATTAACTATTTCATTCTTCAAGTAGATTAGAAATAATAAAATCCATGACGTATGCGAGAGCGACCTATGGAGCCACTAATAGGGAAGAAAGAATAACCAAATCAGCGGCGGCAGCCCATGACGAGCGGGGAACTCAAGTGACAAGTCTAGCATGTGACGCACAGCTGTGAAAAGACGCGGATGAACGTGACATGAAATTCTTTGACTAGTTTTAATTTCAAAAAATAAAAATTTATTTTTCTTATTTTTATATAACTTCTTTCAATTCTCAGAGGGAACTGGTTTTATTCTAAATAATATAGAAAAAATTTCATCTCATCCAATTCTTAAAAGCGTATCTGATTAAGTAAACCCGGTGGATTACAACATTTTTTATTGTTTTAAACTTATTCAATTTCTTATGTGGACATGCGCATGGTGTTCCATAGATGTAATTTTTACATTTTTATTGATGTTTTACAAAGAATTTTACAATAAAGTGTATGTTTGGAGAGGATAGAAACTTTTTACACAAAATTTTTAATCTAAGGGTGTGTTTGGCAAGGAAGAAAAAATGTCAACTTAAAACTTTTCAATCTAAAACTTTTCATAATCTACAATTATAATATTTTTTAATCATTTTTTTATATTTTCCCATACAACTACCCTACTTTTCAATCATTTCTATACAACTACCCACACAATTAATCTATCTATTTTAACTTTATCATATTTACTCTTCATCATTATCCCTATCATATCACATCATTTGACAACTTTTACTCACTAAAACTTTTCATCAAAAGTTTTATCCATTCCCAAACTCTTCACTCACCACAGCTACTCTATTTTTTTAATTTTTTCTTTCGTAAACTTATTAATCTAGATATATTTAATGTATAGATCAAGTATTGCTATTTTTGGATATATGTATGCATATTATAAAAAATTTGAACATAGGGTATTTATCCATTTTAATGGTTTAAAATTACTAAAATAATTCTACATTTAAAAATCTAAAAAAATATGTACATATCTTTAAAAAGGATAAAATTTGATTTATATATTAAATATACTTCAATTAAAAAGTTTATAAAAAAGCAACAAAATTTTCAAATAATTTTTTTTTATTGGGCTAAGTAAGTTATCTTGTAGCTTGGGCTAATAAAATCATGTCTCAAGAAGAATTAGTCTAATACATATCAATTGCTTTTTTTAAATCCTTGCTTACTTAACATACGAATGTACCAACTAAGTTTGAAAACTTTCATATATGCCTACTAAGTATCTCAGTAATTTCATACATGTGTACATATATGACAGTTAAGAATGTTTGATAATTTTAAAATATCAGAATATTCTTGATTAAGTCAACCTTTATTGCCATTATTGTCATATACAGATTGTCAAGACCTATTACACCTAACTTCTCTCTTAAGTTGCATGAATATCCATTACGCCACTAAATCTTTGTTATAGCTGAAACGCTAACATTATTAAATTATAAAAATATTTAAATATTTCTTATGATAAATAACGACAATTTAGAGTTATGATTGATGGAATGGGTATGGATGAAATTTCATCCCCACTCAATGCATATATTTAAAACTTATGAAATTTAAGATGTGTTTAAGAAGTGATAAAATTTTCAAATGAAAAATTTTTGATACAAATTTTTTTGAATTAAAAGAAAACGATGTGATATAATAGAGATAATGATGATGAGTAAACAGAATAAAGTTAAAATGAATAAATTAATTGTATGGATACTTATGTAGAAATGATTGAAAAGCAGGATAATATATAGAAAAATATGAAAAAATGATAAAAATAAGATAATTATGAAGAGTAAAAAGTTTAAATTAGAAAGTTTTATGTTGACATTTTTTTGCGATGGCCAAACACACTCTTAATTGTTATAATTATAATTAAAGGTAAAAGTAGTGAACCCTAATGTTATATTTAAAGACACCCTCTTAGTTGTTATATTTATAATTAACGGTAAAAGTAGTGAATATATTTAAAAGTAACCCTAATGTTATATTTGAAGGAAATTAAGTAATAATTAGCAGAAAGAGTAAATTTGGGGGAAAAATAAATTTTTAAAAGCGAGGATAACACCAAGGTTGATTAATAATGTAAAGCTTGCTGAGTCGAGCGGTTCGAGAGCCCAACAAACTCATCGTCGTGAGTTCGGCTGATCCCTCTTCCGTCTCTGTCACATGTCACCAGCTGAAACCGTATCCAACGAATAGCAACGAGGAAGATAAGGCTTTCACCACCTCATCGTCCGTCCCCAACGTACATCCAAGCGCCACATTAAAAGTAAATAAAAATGAAAATTTATTTTTATAAATGGGAGAAATCCTTCCATTTTATGAAGCCATGGAAATAGAATTTTTTTTTTCTTCTTCTTCTGTTTTTTGTGAACGAGAGATTTCGATAATTGAAGGAAGATTTCCAAACGCATGTAGACGTTTGTGGATGAGAAGCTGAGCTCCAGCCATTTCCATACGTCCACCTTATAAAACCAATCCATTGTCATTCCACATCCCTCCTCCATCCCCACTTCCTTTGTCTTCTTCTTCTTCTCTCTCCGAACTTACTTATTTTTCTTTCTGTTGGCTGTTTGTTTTCTTCTGGACTCTATTTCTTCCCAATCATATCATTATCTATACAATACCCCCCCTTTCCGCACACCCATTTTCTTTCATCCTCTCTCTTTCTCTCAGCATCCAGGTTCTCTCTCTCTCTCTCTCTCTCCCATCTGGGTTGAAGCAGAGACTGTTTCACTCCTTTGACATCTGTTCTCACTGAATACCAGTTAGAAGTGCTTTCTTAGCACGAGAGTGTAATTTCTGCAGGTTCTTGCTGTTGTGTTCAAGTTTCTGAATCCGAATATGGTCTCAAGTTGAAACTTTTGGCTTGGGTCCTACCGGATTTTGCAGAGGAAGCTTCGCTTTTTTATTCTGTTCTCGTGGATTTGACTGGTAGTGCGGAATGATGCCAGAACTTTTTAAAGATTCTATATATAAAAGTTCCTATGAAATTTTAGTTTTGTCGGAAGAATAGATGATGGTTGGATTTGTTTTATCTCCAAAATTTGTGGGAGAATGCTCTTGGCACTGGGATGTTTTGTTTAGTTTCGCTCTTGAACACTCTCGTGGATTTTGTCTCCGTACACGTGGGCACTGTTCTGATCCCTGATGCTGATCAATTTGCGTGGTTTGAATCAATTTTCAATGTCAGACGGTCTTTAATGGGTGTTTCAGCTTAATATCATCGGAAGTCGGCTTTTTGACGCTATCGATTGGATCATCGGACTTTCTTAGTCTGATTATCGCACTTTTGCATTCGTGTCGTAGTAAACTGGGAGTTGTTTGTTGTGTGCTTTGTTTCTCTGATTTCAGTCTGTTTCTAGTTCTTTTTTTCGTCTGTTGCTGGATTTTTGTTTCTGTGATGTGCTTAGAGGATTTACTCCTGAGTTTTTCTGCGGACTAATTAGATTTGTTCTGTTTAATGAAATTATTTGTTGAAGATTTTGGGGAGCTAGCAGCCAACTGCCAGGATGGTTGAGATCACCAACGTTTCCCAGTACCAGCCCCTTGCCAAGGAAAGGCTGCCTAAGATGGTCTATGACTACTATGCATCTGGTGCAGAAGACCAATGGACTCTTCAGGAGAATGAGCTTGCATTCCGAAGGATTTTGTAAGCTTCATTTCCTTCATTCATTCTTTTGGTTATATTTTTCATTCTCTACATGAAGATTATTTACCCTCTAGACTTCTAGCTTGTCAGTTTGGGAAGTGATTGTCTTTGGGAAGAATTAGTAGGGCTGTCTTGTGCATTTTTCCTTGTCTGTGAAGTGATTTTGTACTTATGAATATGAAAATTTCAATCTCAATTTTCCTGAAAAATTCTGCAAAACGTGGGGTGGGGTGGTGGTGGTTGCGGGTGGGCGATAAGACTTGATAAGTAGTTACGCTGCACACATGATTCATCTTTTGTGGTCCTCCTTGGCTGCTATTGCTAGAAGCATGGCTGGGGCCATGCGATGTTGACATGAATCACAAAATTCCTTCCCATCCTGTTCCCAAATCTCCATTATAAACTTCAAAGAAGCTCGGATCTTCTTGCTTTTGATCTATGATCACTAGAGGAAGTTTTGATTAGTTTTGTATTTAAAGCTAAAAGGAGTAGAAGTTTATCAGCTTTTAGCTCCCAGTACTGTTAGCTGGCCGTATGCAGAATATGATGTTCATGCAAATACCATTTTCATAATTTTGGTGTTAGTACACTTCAAACCTGAGTTTTCAATGTTCTTTGAAGGTGAAAATCATACGATCAAAATGCTTTTGGTTTTGCTTATCGCTATGGAAGTTGAACTACAGCAGCTCCTTTTGATATTCTTTTGCACCGGATTGACTGTAGCCCCTTTACTGAACATGATTATTACACTGTGAAATAGGTTCCGTCCTCGCATTCTCATAGATGTGACCAGGATAGACATGACTACCACTGTCTTGGGTTACAAGATTTCAATGCCCATCATGGTTGCACCTACAGCTATGCAGAAGATGGCTCACCCTGAAGGTGTTTCTTGCTACTTTTTCTGAACCAGTCTTCACAAAGAATACTTGATTGAGTGATTCTATATTCTGTTGCAACAAATCTGAGCTTCTACCATAATTTTTAACAAATCCTTGATCAAGAGAAATGAATTGTGTATCTAATCCGTGGTCAAATACTAAATTACAGGAGAGTATGCTACAGCAAGAGCAGCATCAGCAGCTGGAACAATTATGGTCTGCCATTTAAGCCTTTGTTTTAAGTTGACAATAGAATTTCCTCTTAAGTATGCTGATAAAAATTTTCGTCTCTAATGTTGTATTTGATTTGATAGTCTGCAATCTGGTCATGCTTTTCTATATTTTAATAATATTCTATTTCTCTTTTTGCATTTGCACATATTATTAGATATCATTTCTGCCATTATCAGATTTTTCTTTCTTGTCACTATACATGCTCCCTTGCAATGATGCAATGCTTCAAACTGTTAAGCTTCAGTTGACTTAATCTACGTAATTCTATTTTGAAGCTGTTAAAATGTTAGCCATGTCTGACTTGAAATTTCAGCATTGCATGATTACTCTTGGATTTCTTTTGGTCGAAGTTGATGAGACAGTTGATCTGTTGATTTGGTCAAATGAAATGGTTGTGCCTGTGCCTCATGGTTAACTATGGACAAAAAATGATCCCCTAACTATTATATATTGAAATTTGAATCTACTTTTGGGTGAATTCAATGGCTTGTGATGAATGCCCATATGAAGAAAGTAGTTGTCATAGTGAATGGCAATTTGTGGCTATATTAATTTAATAGAGATGGAATGAAAGAAACCATTAGCGCTTGTTTTCTGAATTATGACATACTCCATCATTGCACTTTCTGCAGACATTGTCATCTTGGGCGACCTCCAGTGTTGAAGAGGTTGCCTCAACAGGACCTGGCATTCGGTTTTTCCAGCTTTATGTAAGTGCTTCAGTTTCCATTTCTAGAACTTAGTGTCTGCTATATATGTGCATCATATTCCCTCTGTCCCAATATTTGTTTACCAAAGATTGTTTTCCTTTCCAGGTGTACAAGGACAGGAATGTTGTTGCGCAGCTTGTTAGAAGGGCTGAAAGGGCTGGTTTCAAGGCAATTGCCCTCACAGTCGACACTCCACGACTCGGACGTAGGGAAGCAGATATCAGGAACAGGTAGATTCTGGTGATTCTTCATGATTTTGAAAGAACTCAAATTTGACTTGTATGGGGACTTTGGTTGAGTTGATTCATGAGGCATCAATTTCATGTTGTTTGGAAAGGGTGTGTTTGGTATTTGATAGAACTTTTAAAATTTTTGAATGAAGAAGTTTTTGGTGTAAAAAATTTTGAAATGGAAGAAGTGCTGTGATATGGTAGGGTTAATGATGAAGAGTAAAGAGAATAAAGTTAAAATAGATAGGAAAGTTGTATGGGTAGTTATGGAGAGTGAAAAGTTTTCAATTAACGAGTTTATGGGAATGCCAAACACACCCAAGATATTAAAGTATTAAACTTATATGATTCTAAACTCTTAACTGATTCTTCATTTGTGCTCTCCAGGTTTACTTTGCCTCCCCATTTGACATTGAAGAACTTCGAGGGGCTGGATCTTGGAAAAATGGACAAGGTGAATGAAAGCTATAATTTAATTACGAATTAAATACATTTGAAAGTTTTCATGTTTGTTTTTTTAGTTACGAAGTTGTTAATTGTCTGTGGATGATGCAGTCAAATGACTCTGGACTGGCCTCATATGTTGCTGGTCAAATTGATCAATCTCTAAGCTGGAAGGTATGTATGGCTGAAAATCAGTTTGTCTTGTGAGTAGAAGTATTTGTACTTTCTGATTTGTGCTTAATGATAATAAGAAACTAGCAAACTTTGTTCTCTCTGATTTAAATCTGATTTATTTTTGATAAACATTGAGTTGCTAATTTTACAAGTCCGATCTCCCATTAGCTCAGGGACTTCTCTTTGAACTTGTTGTTTAGGTTTGCTAGGTTCATTTGATGCAAATGAAATTTGAATCTGTCATACCCTTATGAATGAGATTGATTCCTTGCACTTGATAAATGATTTCTCATTTGGGAGTTAAATCCAAAAGAGAGTTGCTGCCTTTGCAAAGAGTTAGAGGTTCAAGTGAGGAAAACAGCCTCTTTGTAAAAACTAGCTAGGCTAAGGAGGGGTACATGAATGTCCCTCCCCCTGCTATGTGCAGGAGCTCTGTGCATGGGATCAGCCCTAATTTAAAAGAAAATGAATTATTCTTATTCAGCATGATCAAGGGAAGGCAAAAGTTTGGGAGAAGTGCAATGTGGAAAATGAGATAAAATGCAATGAGTCAAAACCATCTGGAAAGTGGAAAAATAGGGTTGATGATTGGGAGAAAAAAATTTACTGATTACTCGAACTGCCGGTAATGATAAGGAAAAAATAACGTTATAAAGGGTGGATAGGATTTAAATGTTAATAAATTATGCCAAAGGAAAGGGCAAATGGAGGGAGAAAACTTTATCTGACATTTCCAAGTACCAAACACACCTGAGTATAACCATCAGATGAGAGTTGAGGAAAGCACACTGAAGACCGATTTGGGTTTCATGGATGCATATCATGCCTTACATGTCCGTTCCAACAGCTACTGAAAAGGGACTCGGGTGAATGTTATTTACAATTTTATGGCTGTTATATCTGATGACTGAGGTGACTCCAGTTTTGCAGTTAATAAAACCAAGAAGGCAGGTGACTTCTTCTGTTGTTGACCAATTCATACTTGTTACTGCCGCTATTCTGTAATAGATCATTAGTGGTACTGGTCAGAGTTAATTCTCTGGGTTGGCCCTTCTTGTCGGTACCAGCAACTTGAGTTTCCTGTTGAATGCTTCTCATAGAGAATCCTGTTACTGCTCATCTGTGTAATCAGTTTCACATAGATGATAGAGCAAATGTTTCTATTGCTGAGGAACAATGGCAATTATAACAAAATTTAATGTGGATGTGGCACAGGATGTGAAGTGGCTGCAGTCAATTACGTCAATGCCAATTTTGGTGAAGGGTGTTCTCACTGCTGAGGACAGTAAGCATTACAAAACCCATGCTTCCTCATTACCTTAATATGTTTTTAACTTAGGAGACTGCTGAAGCTGTGTTCTTAAAGACAACCCTTTGCTCTCCTGAAATGCAGCAAGGATTGCCATACAAACTGGAGCAGCCGGTATCATAGTGTCAAATCATGGAGCTCGTCAGCTTGATTACTCTCCGGCAACTGTCAGTGCTCTAGAAGAGGTAACATTCCTCATTAAATTCCAAAGGAAGTCTCCTCTTCCATCAATATGCCTTACATTACAGTGACATTCTCCTTTTTCCGTCAATATGCTCAAATTTCCAAATTACACTTCTGTGCGACTCCTCTTCCATCAACATGTTTCAAAGTATTCCCATGTCAACTTTTTGGTTGAACTTGTCAATAAAGGCTTTTGATAGTGTCTTTCAAAATTTCCAGTGAATTTTTCCATGAACATGAAATCTCAAGGTTTATTCATTTTAACATGGACAATTGGACATACTTGCTTTCTAAGGCCTGTCAAACAGAAGTTCATCTATATCGTCACATGAATACCATGCACTTGCTTGAATGAACACTAAAACTATTGAAGTCAGTTGCTTCCAAAAAGTTATGCTTTTGTACAGTCTATTTATCCAAGTAAATCACCATATTGGTTACAAACAAATGGAAATTTCAGGTGGTGAGAGCTGCACAAGGGCGTCTGCCTGTGTTTCTGGATGGTGGTATCCGTCGTGGAACTGATGTCTTCAAAGCATTGGCCTTGGGAGCTTCTGGAATTTTTGTGAGTTCTTCATATGATGTCTTACTCAAAAGTGAATTTAGTCCATGTACTTTTACCTACTTGTAGCATAACTTCCCTTTCACTGTTTTTCTTAAGTGAGAAATTTCTAGGTGAGAGAGCCTTAGTGGTGATTTTCTACAGCTAATGAAATTCTGCTATTATTTGATCTCAGATTGGAAGGCCTGTGGTATTTTCTTTGGCTGTTGACGGTGAGGCGGGAGTGAGGAAAGTACTTCAGATGCTTCGTGATGAATTCGAGCTGACCATGGCCTTGAGTGGATGCACTTCCTTAAAGGAAATAACCCGCAACCACATAGTGACTGAGACTGACCTCCTTCGCCCTACACCTCGATTATAGACAGTAATTGGCTCACCATCCCCGCCGCGTTAATGGAAATTGGAACGTATCTTCTGTTTCCAGTAAGGATAGGGAATATGTTTACATGTTCAGGAGAGAACTGTGTATCCCATTCTGCATACTTAGAAAGTACTTGGAAACAATTTCAGGCTTTTGTAATAACAAAGCTTGGTATCTTTCATAATCAGCCAAAATTTCACCTGTATAGTTCTTCTCTTTATCACAACATGCTTATCTGAAACAACTGGATGTTCCAACAGCATGTCTTAATAAGTGTAACTGCAGCTCATTTGGGACTAAGAGTTAGATATCCATGTTATGGGAACATGGTTACCTGATCAGGCATCCCCGTATCAGGGAAATGTTTATATACTCTTATATTCTTCCTTTTCTTGCATTCCGTTTGCGAGCATTTAGCGTCAGTGGCTCTTCACTGAAAGCAAGCTGCCAGCAGTAGGATCTGTATGAAATAATGTCCATTGAAAGAGCTGGGTCTTGTGGAAGGAAGTTCGCTGATGGCATAAGGAGGAGGTTATTAGTCATTTTTATGGAAGTCACCAATCCTTCTTTATAAATTCCCTTAATGAAAATTTGCAAATGCTTTGACCAATGTGCAAGATGCCCTAAGACCACAATGGACAATTGGAATCATGGGTACAAGAATGCTGCACATGCAACTTGGGTTCATGAAACTTGAGTTTACCTTGATCTTAATCGTAATGTTATTTATAAAATATTAATCCTAACTTTATTTGTGAAACTTAATTCCTAATCCTATTTTTGAAAATTAGGTTTGGGTTAAGTTTCGAGTTGAAATTTACGTTGATGAATTTATATTTTATTTAAGAGTAATAAGTTTAGAATTTCATATAAATATATAATAATAACATATCATGTAAGTGAATATAATAATTTATAGCGAAACTACAGGTTTTTAAAAAAAATAGTAATATAAAGAATATTTCTAGAAAAATTTAACATAAAAATAAGATAAAGGAATAAAATTAATGGATGTAAAAGTAAATAATAGAAATAAAAATAAAAATAAATATAAATAATAGATTTTATTATAATATAATCACAATATGTCAAATATGTATTCAAATATAAATATAACTAACATAAATATGCAAAATATAAAGAAATATTGTTTATATATTATTCATTTAATATATTTTATGATAAACACAATGGGAAAATCGGGCTTGGATTTACTTGAACTCTAGGCCCATCATATTTATAAATCGGGTTCATCTCAGGGTTGAGGAAAAGCAAGTTTAATCACGGTTGGAAATTGGGTTTGCGGGCCCGGCCCGGCCAAAGTTGCACCCGTACTGCACATTGATATCCGAGGGGGCTTGCTTTAATGCTTCGTGAGGGATCTCTCGGATGGAATGCCCTTTACAACTCTTGGTAACTCTTTTATCCCTTTGTACCCCTTTCAGTCTCTGGCAGCCTTCTCCTCTCCATCACAATGAACTGTTACTCATAACAGCTTTCCACATTACCACGCTGTCTCCTTAATTTCATAGCCCAAGGAAAAGATTTCATAACTATTGCTCAATCACTAATTCCGGATGTTTAGAAACCCATGTCCTTCAGTGCTCGTATCTTCGCTGACACTAAGATTGATGCGCGTGGAATCAAGCACTCGTTCTGGGTGCTTTGGGAATTTCAAGCATGGTACCAAAATGATCTCATATTCGCCATAAGACGCATGTTATCTTTGTTTCAATAATCATGATTCACGACTACTGTGCGCAATTTGACAACTATAATTTATTTGATAAACCTATGATTTTATAAACCGGCCAAACGTGATGATGATGATGAATCTATAAAAACGACTTTAGTAGATATGTAATGACATTTGGAAAAATATCTTTACCCATGCACTTATTAGCGATCATGCACGCAGATTGTAAGGCACTTTCACATGTTAATTAATTAGCTTGGACATGGATGTGTAAAAGCAAACTAGCTGATGATGGGAACTATTTTTCCCCCCTTGACTTAATGTGGGAATGTTTGTAAAAAGAAAAAAGAGTTAAAAAATCGTTTCCAATAATTTAAAACGGAAATTTAGATAAACTTACTGTTTTAGTTATTAGAGCCCACCGCACGAACGAGGTAGATACATACCATGGATTCAAATATCGGCCGATACGACTCCCGTATCCGTATTAGCCATGTCCAATGTAGGATAAGGTGGAGTTTCAGCTAAGGATTTAAAAAATTGAGTGTATTGGCCGATACAGGGGTGTATTGGTTGTATCAGTGGCATATTAGTTGTGATGTATTGGCTAGATGAATGATATTATAAAAAAAAATTCTACTTTTTCACTCTTTTGCACGTGTTTTCTATTCCAAAATTCTTATCTTCCTCTACACTCATTTTTATACTAACATTCATTGTTTTCCTTGCAAATGGATAAATTTTTATATAATTATATATATATATTCTTAATTCTCAGAAATATAAAAATTTTAAAATTTATTCTAAAAACAAAAAAAAAACACTTTCTATCGGTTACACAAATTTGTTTAGTTAATATAATTGATTTTTTCTTTCAATTTAAGTAAAATTTGAGGTTTTTTATTTATAAAAGTTTTTAAAATCTAAAAGTGAACTTGAAAATCTCATAAATAAAAAGTTATCAACTTTTTATGGGTTTTTATCTTGTGTTTATGCAAATATATTTTATTTGTGAATTGTAAATAATTAATTTACGATTTATTTTATATTGTTTAGTTTAGTTATATTTGATTTTTCTACGTATCATGTATGTTGAATTGTTAATGAGTTTACATGTCTTGTCTATGAATTCTTTTTTCATCTAAAATTCATATTCCCAGTTCTTAAGGATGAACATACTTTTTCATCGGAAGGAGCGTACGGACTAAAGCATGTTTTACAATAGACAAATATTTATAAGAGAAAATAGAATGATACACCATCTTATATGTAAGAAAAATGTCAAATAATCATATATTCTTGCATTTTTCAAAATTTGGATTTTTCCACATATTTTCCATATTTTTTATGGTAAAAATAAATTACGTCTGATGCAATCCAATGCAGTCCAATATCGATACGATACAACCGTATCGTATCTTTTTAGAGACGACCGATACGCTATCCGATACTGATATTCCAAACCATGATATATACAGATAAAACGTTTTCCTAATTTTTATATGTAGTTACACCAACGCGTATATGACTTTATGTGATGTGATACTTGGGGAGATGCAAAATAGTAATTTTATAACTATAGTTATTTAAGAAGTGGCCACAAAAATTTATAAAATTGGAAAAACTCCAATGGCTTATCAACAGTTGAAGATTTCAAATTGTTACCCCCATTTTAGACAAAGCGAACGATGACATGTTTAAAATCCTAATTGTGATACCAAATATCATTGCAATCAAGATTTTAAGTGTGTTGCATCTACTTGTCAAGTGTAAATTAGAAAAAAACTTATATCCTTCCCATAGATGCATTAAACTCTATTAATATTTTATAAAATCATTTATCTATTTCGAAATCATGTTTTAAATAGTTTAGATGTTAAATATACTGTTTTGGAATTGATTTATAAATCAAATAATTTTATTAAATAGATTTTATAACATATTTCAAATGGAAGCCATGCACCTATTTGATTAGATGAAATTTGATTTACTAGTTACATAAATTATTCTAGACAAATTGGGTGGGTTGAATTTTACTTCATAATCAAGGTGACCTCAAAATAAAATTTTAGGTGGTGTGGGCACCATTGAAGCACGTATATCCCTTATAAAATTATCACGTGCAGAAGTACAACGAAAATAAAAATACGAGAAAATGGACAGACAGATGTTACTACCAATCCAGTTAGGGACCAAACCGGTGTCTCGATCGTACTTTGTTTGAGTTGTATACCCTTTTCATTTTGGAATTTGTACATGTGAAAAATCAGAGAGAGGAAATGAAGGGGCCAGGCGGATGCAAGCCTACCACAATTGGAATTAAAGCCTCGAAGAAGAAACAAGGACGGATGGATGCGACGACCAATATAATAATGATGTTCAAGGCGCCATTAATTGTATCTCATGTAGGCATTGTAAGTGGATCGTTCGCGACGGCAAACGGACAAAACCATGTGTATGTAGAACATCAGGATGGCCATGGCGTCGGTACGACTGTTACGTCTTGGGTGTTGATGCAACTTGTTTGGACATGGCGCGATTGGTGTTGGTCATCATTTTCCCACCTGGCCAAATCCTAGATATGGGAACTTTTCCCTACTAAAATACTCAATTATAAGGATGAGCTTGTGCTAATTAAATTAGAGTAATGTTTGAATACGTTCTATGTATCAGGGTGTAAAATTCTATTTTTTAAAATTTTTTTGGTACAATTATTAACCTAGGTATTTTTAATTTCTTTATTAAGTTCAATCATTTTTAGAGATATATATTTTTTGATTTTTTTAAAAACAGAAGCATTTTTTTCATTTTTCATTTATAAATTAAATACAACTTGATAAATAGTTTTATAAAAAAATTTCAAAAAAAATATTAAAAAATACAATTTTACACACTGATGCATTGGAATATCACTCATTAAATTAAGGGACCAATAATTCATGGGAAAAATTTTTCTTCCCTATTTTTTCCTACAAATTTTTGTTGTGATATTATATGTTAACTACATGACTAGTCTTTTTTTAATTATTACTTCTGTATTTCAATTATTTTCATCTATTTTCCTGCAACCAATTTATCTATTCTCACTTCACCCTATCATATCACTCTCCTAATTTTTAAAATTCATCCTTTCATTATCAAATGGAAATTGGAGAAACAAAATTGAATTGAATCTCGTTAATTAGGAAGGCATTTGAATTGTGTGGATTAGGAAAACTGCTGGTAACCTAATTGCCATCGTATACTCTAGCAATGTTATGATATTATTAATCATTGATGTTGTCAATCATCCTTTTATTAAATTCTATTCCTACCCCATTCATTTTACCCATTACCATAGCTCTCAGAGCCATCTCAGTTGTCTTACTTGACAAACAACCATTGAAATGATGAAGGGAGTATCCAACATTTTAATTATGAGCATGTCTGATGAACACAGGAACTTTTCTAATCAAAATATTTTAATCTAAAAACTTTTTAATATATTTTTAATAATTTTTACATAATTATTCGTACAAATAACCTATTTATTTTAATTTTATTCTTTTTATTTCTCATCGTATATCATATCATTTTTTATTAATTTAAAAATTTTTACACTAAATTTTTTTTATTCAAAAGTTATATTATTTTCCAAACACTCCTTTATATTTTACAAAAAATCAATTCAAGGTGTTAATTGGATCACATGCAAATGAAGAATGGACAAAATTTTAGAAAATGAAGAACCAAAGCAGGGTTAGGTTGTCCCTAACCCGTCCTGTATTGATTAATTAATGATCGATCATCACTAAGCAAACAAATTAAGAGTACAAGTGTCTGCAAATAGATCGGACTAAACACATTTTAAATTCTTCCCATTCCATCAAAAGCTGCAACTTGGTTGCATTGGCAAGACATGATCATGCATGCATGAAGTTTGCAGCAGCAGCATACGAGATGTGATCATATGCGGCTAGCTATTGACCGTATGGTGCAGTCTCCTGGATCCTGCTCTTCCTCTTTTGAAGGAACCGTTGGAGAGATTTTTTCATGGAAAGAGCTGGTGCTCGAAACTGAAGCGGTTGCTGCTGCCATATGTCCGAAGAACCTTTTGCCAGCCGTTGATCCATTTCTCGCTTCGCAAGGCATAAGATAGCTCTAACCTACCATTTCCACACCCAAGACATATAATCTTCAATTAATTTTGCATTGATATATATATATATATATATGTGGCGGTAATCAATTTAAGAATTCACGGGTTTGGGGTTTATACACATGCTTAATTGGATTCTCATTATATACAATTAAGTGGGAAGGCATTAATTCTCCAGGTTTTTTCTATTATTAGACTTTCATTTAGTTAGTATTCCAAGAGGACCATCTAATTAATCCTAAAGAAAACTGAAGAGGGGCCCACCTGAATCTCGGTTAAGTCACACACGCAAACGCGTCCGCTGTAAAAAATCGTCAGGTGCTGAGAACTTTCTGTTGATTCTCCTTCGCTCCTGCAATCGCAAAAACGGGTTATGGTTCGAAAGGCAGTGACTCCGCTTCCCTCGAATTAACATATTCAAATACGAGACATTCCTCGGAATGGATTGCCTTCTTTCACTATGTTAACGGTATGTGTAAGAAGGAATGTCATCGAACGTGAGACTTGGAAGTTGGAACCTCTACAAATCCCACGAATGCATGCAGACGTTACCCATCAGAAAAGAAAACAAATAATCCTTCAAGAACAAGGAAGAGATTCAAAAAACAAGCTAAGGTCGGATAACAGTGTATGCCAACTAGTTTATACGCACGCACGCACGCACGCACGCCGTTGAATGAAAACAACTACAGGAATTCATTGCTTCATTGCCCCAGCCAACATGCATGCATTTCTGCAGTTTCAAAAATGATAATAGCGCATTTGCCACATGAGATCACCATTCGCTAAATTCCCATGCATGCAGAGGCGATGGTGAAACTTGGAGATCGAGGAAGCAAGCAATTGGGTGGATAAATACAATGAGAGAAAGGGATGACCAACTTCAATATATAAATCTATGATGACGAATGACAATGCTGCCCATGTTACTTGACAAAATGCATGCAATATCGAACTTGCAAATGCAAATATTAAAATAAACAAACATATAGAGAGAGATGGGGAGAGAGGTCAGAAAGAGAAAATGGATAACTGAATAACGCCGAAGATTTACCCAGAGGAAGAGGAATTTGGAGGGTGGGCAACAACGCCGGCGGCGTTGGTTGTGGGGACGAGGCGGAGCTCGAGGTTGCAAATTCCGCCCATGGATGGGGGCAAAATGGTCTTTTGGATGACGGCGAGAAGAGATGGAAGAGGAGTGGGGTGGACAGTTTGAGGGAGCTTAAATAGAGGCCGGACGGAGATTTGCTGAGGAGAAGATCGAGCCGTTGATTGGGATCGGACGGCGGAGAAGGGCGGTTGAAAGTGCCCTCATCAGAGGGAAAGGGAGAAAAAGAAAAGGAAAGTCACGTTGTAACGCTTTTCCTGTCGGGAACGCCGCACGAAGCGGATTCGGCGCCTGAACATCGGCGCACGTGGAAAATGCATTACCCACGTGCCCAAATTTCTTCCTCCCCTTCGCTCCTTTGCCATTTTTTCCCACCTTCCCTTCTAACCTTTTTCAGAATTCTTTAAGTAGATTAAAAACGAGGAATTTGTGTTGGGATTGGGAGATTATTCGGCGCTTAGATGATGCCGCTTTGATTACTTTATCTGATATTTTATGTTGCTTATCTACGCCGAAATTGAAACATTGACAAAAACAAAAATGCATAATAATAATAATAATAATAATAATAATAATAATAATCACTAAACGGTTGGTGGCTAATTTTCGGTAGAAAAAAAATTAGAGGATGAATACTAGTTATTTTCTATGCAACATGATTTTTGAAGTAATTTTTCAATTTCATTAATATGATGAAAAGAGAAAAGCCAGTTAGTTAAAAGTTTATTAGGATTGTAGTTTGTTTACGTCAAAAAGTTTTAAAGATATTATATTTAATAAATTAATGTCATTTTATAAGGTTTTTGGGCAAGTGGGATGCTTACTATTTGATTTTCCAGCGTTTTGAAACACAGTTGATGCAAATAAAAAAGCATTTTGCCCGTGCCGTTCGTTGGAAGAAATGATTGTTCTTTGAGAAATTCAAACTAATTAAGGAATTTCTTACATTTATCCACGGCATAAAGATCTTATACATTTCTAATCAACTCTGTCAAAAAAAATTTGCCAAAAAGATTACCTATCTACTAACGACTACAGTCTCTAGGGGAAAATATTCAAGAAAGCTTTCGTACGCATGTCGTCTTCATCATAAGTGGCCCAGCCCAATCCGTTGCCGATTGTGGGAGTGATCGGTTCCGAATACGTACTTTTTGAGGGACACGTGCTTGGCACAGCAATTGAAACTTTTGCCATTTAGGACCTCCATACATATTAAAATGCAAGTAAACTTTATATAATTATTTATCTATATATAAATTTTATAGCGAATAGTTTACGTATTCAACAAATTACTTTAAAGTTTTTATTTACAATAAACTATTTTACTATGTTGATTTTGCCCCATTTTCAGATGGGGTCCATACATATATCCGATTGGAATAAAAATTGATATGGTAATAAAATACATTATTCTAAATATAATGAGTGGAGTAGATTTTAATTTAATCATCATGTAGAGCCCATTTCAGCGTTCTGCGGTGTAATTTACGGTGTAGTGATGTTGCACCTGAATACTCCTACATACATAGGGCTTCGCTTCTATGTAACTGGATTATATAAAACTGGACCCATGTAACTATTTCAAAATTTAAGATTTTAATCTTTGATAGAAAATCTAATCCATTCATTGTATTTAACATTATTTATTTATCTAGAGGATCAAGTTTCCTCCCTATCAAGTATGTTTATGAGTCATATTTGTTAGAATATATATATATATATTCATGTGTAAATTATGAAAAATGTTAAAATATCAATTTTAAAGTAGTATTTTCGACATTTAACCGTCTAAAATATCATTTTTATGTGGATAAGTGATTCTATAAAGTATTATTACATTCTAATACATGTGTAAATAGATTTGAGCATTTTTCATAATTTACACACGAATATATATGTTCTTAAACAAACGTGGCCTATAAACATACTTGATTAGGATTAAACTTGATCTTCTAAACAAACAAATGATGTTAAATACAATGAATGAATTAGATTTTTCACTAATAATTAAAATCTTAGATTTTAAAAGGGTTACATGGGTCGGCTTTTATGTAACCTGGTTATATAGAAGTGGGACAAATATATATATATATATATAAATCCGATCATGTGCAGATGGACTGCAAATTACAGTGCAGTCCACAGTAAAATGGGTCTCACACATATTAGATTGCAATGTAACTTTATACAATCATTTATCCACATAAAAATCAACTTTAGATGGTTTAGATGTTGAAAATATCACTTTAAACTTGATATTTATGTTACACTATTTTATTACGTTGATTTTGCACCATTTTAAAATGGGGCTTATATACATGTTGGATTTGAATGAAAATTGATATGTTAATAAAGTAAACAATTCTAAATACAATGGGTATCATAGATTTTCCATTAATGATCAAGTGGGGCCCATAGTGCATGCGACTGCATGCACTGGAATATTATATATATATATATTCAAGTGCAGCTTCACTATACCACACTTACCGTGCAGTTACTTCAAAATGGGTCACATATGATCATAAATTATAATCTACTCCACCAATTGTATTTAGAATTATGTATTCTATTACTATACCAATTTTCATCCCAGTTGGATATGGGTATGGACATCATCTAAAAATAGTATAAATTCTACGTAATAAAATAATTTGATGTAAATAACAACTTTAAAGTTGTTTTTTCAACATATAATAATTCGCTATAAAATTTATATATGGATAAATTAATGTATAAAATATCAATGCATTTAAGTACGTGTAGGCTCCATTTTGAGTCAAATGCATAGTTAATTATGGTGCTGCTTCACTGCACAGGAATATGAGAGAGAAAATCTTTCCTGTGCAGTAAAGCTGCACCATAATTGACGGTGCACTTGGCCAATGCGTCCCATATATACTTAAATGTATTGATACTTTATACAATCATTTATTCATATATAAATTTTATAGCAATGATTTACATATTGAAAAAATAACTTTAAAGTTATTATTTACATCAAATTATTTTATAACGTTGAATTTGTACTATTTTCAGATGAGGTCCATACACATATCTAATTAGAATGACAATCGGTATGGTAATACAATACATAATTCTAAATACAATGGGTAGATTAGATTATAATTTTATAGTCATGTGGGACCCATTTGAGATAGTTGCACCGTAATTATTGTGCAATAAAGCTGCACTTTAATATTTCTCATATATATACAGAGAGAGTTGTTCCGATGCAACGCTACTACATCGGAATAGCGGTACATTTGCTCATTTTTGGGCCCCACACATATTAGAATGCAATAAAATTTTAACAATCATTTATCCATATATAAAGTTTATAGCAAATGACCTATATGTTGAAAAACCACTTTAAAGTTGTCATTTACATCAAACTATTTTACTATGTTGAGTTTGTACCATTTTCAGATGAGGTCCATACACATATCCGATTGGAATGAAAATTGAGATGATAATAGAATACATTATTCTACATACAATGGGTGAGTAGATTATAATTTAATTATAATGTGGGGCCTATTTCAGCGCTACTGCACCGTAGTTACGGTACAGTGACGTTGCACTTGAATACTCCTTATATATATATATATCTCAATGGAATTTATTCAATTGCATTTGGGCTACACTATAATTATGGTGTAGTCCATGTACTGTGATGCCCGCTTGATTATGAATAAAAAATTTATTCTATCAAATTTTTATTTAAATCCAACATGTGTATATGTCACGTCTTCAATTGATATAAAATCAATATAATAAAATACTTTAATGTAAATATCAAGTTTAAAGTAATATTTTTAACATCTAAACCATCTAAAGTATAATTTTTATATAGATAAATATTTATATAAAGTATTATTACATTTCAATATGTGTGGGGCCAATTTTGTAGCGGATTGCACTGTAATTATTGTGCAGTCCGTCTATACAAGATGAGTTATATATATATATATATTTAGGATGTATTTGATATTTGATAAACTTTTTAGAAGAAAATTTTTGATTAAAATTTTTTTTAAAATAAAAAATAATGTGATATAATGGGAGTACTAATGAAAAATAAAAAGAATAAAATTAAAATAGATAAGATAATTGTATGGGTAGTTGTGGATAAATGATTGAAAAATGATATAATTATGTATGAAGACATGAAAAATAATTAAAAAATATAGTAATTGTAGATAGCGAAAAATTTTAGAGTGATAACTTTTAATAATTTCCAAATACACTCAAAATGAAAACTGATTTTTAGCTACTTGCAAGAGAGAATTTTGAGCCAGTTGCAATTGCAAGAGAGAATTCTGAGCTTATTTATTATAAAAAAAATAGCTGTTTAGGTGAAAGGAACTCGAGAAGCATGAATGAGATAGAAAAATAAGATGGGGGTATAAAAATATGTATTAGAAATAATAAAAGTTATATTGTAAATAGAAAATGTTGTGTTGGAATGAGAAAATCCATCTTGAGAATAGAAATACATATTCTATTAAAAAATCTTGGATACTT
Source organism: Annona cherimola (assembly GCA_030490835.1). Taxonomy (NCBI): domain Eukaryota; kingdom Viridiplantae; phylum Streptophyta; class Magnoliopsida; order Magnoliales; family Annonaceae; genus Annona; species Annona cherimola. The sequence continues at coordinate 8,750,618 of CM059975.1, read as the reverse complement.
TAATACCCCCTAAACTATATGTGAAACCAATTTTTCCATTTGGACTATTTAATTATTCTACTTAAAAAAATTCATCTATATATTTTAATCATTTTTTGCATAACTATCATATTTCTTGTCATTTTATTTTATTTTATCATATCATTTTTACATTTTTCAAAAATATTTTTTCTTCACTTTGTTTCTTACCAAGGGTGGATAAAAGTCCTTTAATAAGGGAAGGCAATTTACATTGAGGCATATAATGTCTTTTAAGTGATGGCAATTATGTACAAGTAAACTATATTTTTTAAAATTTTCAACAAGGATTTTTAATCCTCATCAGCTGTTGCTATTTCTCCGCTTCCCTGCTGCCTCCGTTACCCCGTGACGAAATTGACTGGCTGGATGCCAGTGGCCCACCCATGTCCAAATTCGAATATTCGAATTGGCGGTCTGCGACTGGGCAGCGTTTGAAGCGCGACGGTCGGGCAGAGCAGCGGAGCGAGAATCCGCTGATGTTTCAGATAGAATTAGATGGGGAGGCACGTGAGAGATGTTGGCGGAGGTGGATTTCTATTAAATCGGTGGCCTACTTGGCTTGCTCCTGGATGGGAAAAGCCATTTCATGCACGAGATCTTTGCCTTATCCCCCACGTGATGCCAGCCTCAGTCTCGAAACGTGCGGAAAATGCTCTTCTGCCTGGGTGGGGCACACGCCAACTTACCAGCCACCCGAATCGAAACACGTGTCCTGCCAGTTTTCCACATGCTGTTGCCTGGTGTAACCATTCCCAGCCACATAACTTCTCTCAACCACCACAATGCACACATCTCGTGGGTCGACTCTCATAAAATCCATCCCATTAATACACTGATGTGACGAAATTTTCTCCTGACGGAGAATGACGAGATGTGTTAGAGGGACAGTCCAGATTAGACGTTTTCTGTGGGGAATTGCAGAGGAGGATTTGTGACGCATGGGATGCTATGGGAAAGGATGGACAGAAGACTAGGATTTGTGTGGCGGACAGTGCAATACTCCACATGCAGTGATGGCGAAATACACGTGAGATGTATCTCGTCGCGGAGATGGGTGCTCAAAGAAATGGCTTTTTTTTTTTTAATATTATTTTCTATATATATATATATATTTTAAATATCACGTGATGGGATACAACGAAATAGCATGACAAGTTGCCGCGTGCCGATTTTCTTCTGCATCTGTGGCAGATTCACGAGGCAATGCTACTCTCCGAAACGTTTCGACTTCCGACTTTCGCGTCGATGTAGCCTTTTACGGTAAAGAAACGAGAAGCAGGTGGTGTTTTATGAGAAAAGCCTGCGCTTTTCTTACTTCTTCCCGCTCGCTTGATGATCTGCCTTCAACTCTGCCATAATGAATTTCTAAAACCTCCGCAGCTTCGACTGAAAGGATTCGCAACTTGGCATTTAAAGAAAAGGACTCAGGGACAAATTCACGGAATTTCATAATATGGGATTTCTCAACCATATCAAATATTCATTAGATTTTTTTTTATTTTATTATGCATGTATAAGTCATTTAATATTACAAATCAGTACATACAAACTACTCACAATACAAAGGAATCAAATAATATTCACAATACAAAAGAATCAAATAATATTCTTACAATTGGAGGGAAGAAAAACACCCTGGCTACCAAAGAGAGGAAAAAACTAGCTAAAAATGTTGATACTAACTGTCGAAGTCGAGGAAATATAAGTTATCACGAGACAATGCCTCGATGGCAATATTCATTTGATGTTAAACCTACGTACTTACTGCTAATAGTTTTATTTTTCTTATTTAAACTTGGGAGGCATGTCTATAGAATTATTGTTAATAAAATGGGATTAATTTCTTAGCGTTCTAATTAATAAAGGAAGTGGCAAGCAGCTAATTACCTTCCTTTCTACTATGAAGCTGGATCTAAGTACTTACTTTCTACCTTCAGAGCTTAGACAATTTAAAGCATGTAAATGGCCACGTCTCTTAAAACCTGGCCAGCTGCATACATGGCTTCTGCGGATGTAAAAAGCATGCTTCAAATTTAGGATTTGCAGCATCAGGTCATGCATTATGTCTGGGGAGCTTCATTATATATATTATAATGTATTTTAATCTAAAATACATTACAATTAATTATATTTTTTAATTTTTTCTTCGTAAATATATTTTCTAAGTATATTTAGGGTGCATTTGGCAATTAATAAAACATGTCAGGTTAAAACTTTTCATTCTCTACAACTATCATATTTTTTAATCATTTTTTCACATTTTCCTATACAACTACCCTACTTTTCAATCATTTCTACACAATTATCCACACAACTAACCTATCTATTTTAACTTTATCCTCTTTACTACTCATCATTACACCTATCATATCACATCATTTGACAACTTTTACTTTCCAAAACTTTTCACCAAAAGTTTTATTCATTACCAAACACACCCTTAATCTACACCAAATTTTACAATACTTTTATATATTTATTTTTTTAAATCAAGTTTTTTAGAGAGTGAAAAATAACTTAAATACCCCCCAAACTGATATTTTTTAAAAATTTAAAAAAATTCCCCTTACTTATTGCGTTTAGAATTATTTGTTTTTTTCAATCAAAAAAGAATTATTTGTTTTTTTGAGATTTCAAATTAAAGATGTACACGACCCCTTCCAAAAAATGTGGAAAATGAATACAATGAAATTATATGATTTATATATTAATTTCAAAGTTGCATTTCAATATTTAAAGTATCTAAAACATCAGTCCTATGTGAATATATGATTTTGATAAAAATATTATTCAACTAATGCATTTGTGAATGAATATAAGCATTTTCATATTCTTCAAATGAATATATATTTTAAGCAAATATGATCCACTCAAACCTCATATCAAATGATTTTTGGTCTTTTAACAAACTAATGATCGTGAACAGTGCGAATGGTTGACCTTTGATTCTATCATCAAAATGAGCCCCATCCACAACCACAAGGTTATAGTAGAAACTTAAATATAAACTGGGTATATTGACGCAGAAGCCATGAAGTAAGAGCAAGAGCTCTTTTCAATAACATCATAAACAGATGAATATCCAATTACAGAGGGAGGCAATGGGTGACCATTTGTTTTTGGGTCGCACATTCATGATAATGGGCACGATGTGGGTGGCACCCGACTTGTTGCTGAAAAAATCCACACTTCCACTAGTGGGGAGCTGCAAGCCTGCAATGAATGCATAAACAAATGTGACATTAAAAAAAAAAAATCAAAATTTTACCTTTAGTAGTTTTAGCAAACCTATTTGGTTTAAATAGACAAGTTCCCACCAATTAGGCAGAAAATTAAAAATGATGAGCAAAAGCCAAAATGAAATTCGGAATGAATACAATAATTCTTCAGGGATACACATGTTCCACATGGAAATACCTCAAATAACATACTAAAGATAAAACGGAAATTGAATAAATAATGTCAATAGAGACTAGCTGATGAGTATCTTACGGTGACGATGATGGCCACTGAGCGTCTCTCCATACACACCAGCGCCTTCCACTGTTTCCATCATTCACATGGGTCTGAGGGATGTCACTAGAATTATCATGCATGCTTCCTCCCTCTTTGACAGTTCCGGGGCATTGGAGTTTCCAGTCACGTATTAAAGCATCTTCTCTGTATGCTGGGTTAGCATACTTGGGATGACTTAGGAAGGAAACATTCTTCCACCAAAGCTTGAAGGCCTAGATAAACATAAAAGCATAACAATATGAACATTTTTCCAAGAACTTGTTGAGGCCTGGAACAGGCGTGTTATGTTTTAGGTTGGCAGGCTGACTCCTCAAATGAATCTTGATTCATGAGTCCTAGCATTGTGGTAGGGTCTTTGCATTTTTCTTTTATGCAACGTTGGAACAGAATTCTTCCATGGACAACTGCTGAGAAAGCCTTTGATCGACTTGGCATTTAGTTTGCCAACTATGTTGGCATATCAATATATAAGAAAGCATACCAAATGGACCCGGCTCAAGACATCAAAACAAACCTAGTGACTGATTTGATGTCTTTTTAATTTATTTCTCAAAGGTAGAAAGCAATTTAGACATTAGTTTTCAGATTAGCTGCCATCAAAATTCAACTCATTTCCCAGCCCATAGGAGCCTGCTTCATCAGAATCCATTACACCCTTCTAGACTAGTCAGCTATAATCACCTTGAATGCCAGATTGAAAGAATTCATGAGAATGACTTCTGGTGGAAGTCCATGAGTATATCGCAGAAGCAAACCAATGCAATCCTCATCAGCTGGAAATTGACAAGCATGGGGATTGCAAAAATGCCCATGGCAGAACCTTCAAATATTTCACTTGACCAGAAAATGTGATAAAAATCATGATGCCATGTATTAGGAAACAGGTCAGTCAGTCCAACTCCATCAATTTTCATAGTTTTCTAATGGAAACAGTGTTTTGCACTTTCACCCCAGGAAATACACAAGCCTAATTATGAATGACGCAATGATTTTTTAGCAGTGGAAAAATCTAAACAAATTCTCAGGCACATATGAATATGAAAAGGAAGGTGAATGAAGGTAAGTTACAAATAATATAAGGAGTCAACACTGGTACTACACACCTGCCAGTAAATCCACAATGCCACCTTCTGAGGCATCAACCAGAAAAAGAATGCTGGACTAACTGACCATGATGGTTTCACCCTTTCTGCTTTTAGTGTAGCTGCAAAATAGCTCCCAAGCTGAGGGTGTTGAACTAGAATTTCAACAGAGAGATTCTCCCCTGGTGCACTTGCTCGCATTCTCCAGTTACCAAACATATCCTGCATTTTCACATTATGGATAAATGGACTGATCCTGAACACAGAATAAGCATCATATACATGTAACCATCATAGGCTTGTCCGAGCAAAAATGATGAAAAAAAAAGAAAAGAAAATATGAATGAAAAAAGCAAAGAGCATACCATGAATGGACTGACGTGTAAGGTCTTTGCCACTATATCTGAATCTGGCTTAAAAACAAATGAAACTCTTTCACCCCAAGGAGTATTTGTTACCTAACCAGAAATTCCCATCAACGAATATCCTTCCAAAGAGAAAGAACTGGTAAAACTCATTTTGCATCATCTGTGCAACTGTATGCGTGTGAACACTTGTGCGGGGAGGGATGGTGGATTTATGCATGCATATATAATAACTGAGCACAAAATAATGCTAGAAAATTAAAATACATTAAATATTTCAAAACGGCTTAACAAATCAAAGTAAGCACATGGAGTTGGGCATGTTTGGGAATGACACGACATTCCCAAAATAACACTCACTCATTCAATTATGCACTGAGTATCACACATTCATCAGCTATTCTTTAAATTCCTTTACAACTGACATGACCTTAATGTAATTGAAATGAACTAAAATGAGATCACTTGGTTGTAAGTGCATTAAGAGATGTGCTTGGGACTCTCAAAAAAGAAAAAAAGAAAAAAAAGATGTGCTTGGGTTTTCTAATTACTACCAAAATGAAATGAGGATGAAAATCAGAGCAAATCAGCAAAGAAAGGAAAAGAAATAATCATACAACTACTCTAGCATATCATCATGCCATTGAAGGTTGAAATAGACAATCATCTACTTTCAAGGATTATGCTGATTGAGGATAAACAGTTCCTCTGATTTAGGAAATTTTTATTTTTTGCGATGTGTAAAGTCTGAGAGGGCGATGTAAGTGATCATCACATGTGCCAGCAACACCAAAAGGACAGGTGAACAAATATACGGTTGTCACTGAGAAAGGGGGAGCAGAATTGGAATGAATGGGGAATAGAACAGTGCGCCCACTGTTCCACATATGCCACCTGCCTCTCCTCACAGGCTCACACCACCACCTTCCTTGAATTTGAGCCCATCCCACCCATGTGGCATAAAAAAGGACGGGGACAGTGGGCAGAATGTCCTGATCCATTTCCAATTGGAACCACTTTTTGTCTGCTTTCACTTATTTCTTTCTTTCTAGTTTAGCTTCTCTTTGTTCATTATGTACTCAATCAGACAAAGGCAGTCCTCCTCAGTTGGGGGAGGAGGAATTGCAATTGAGAGAAATAGAGGTACTGCTATCTGTAGTTAGCAACAATCTGATGCAACATAGATGATCCCCTAAGAAGAGCTCATGTCCTAATGTCTTGCAATTGGATATGGATCAGATTCACACCAAATGATGCTACCAATTATATATCTTGAAAATTTAAACACGGCCAAGAAATAACAAACAAATGGTGCTTTCTCGTTTGCTACTCAAAAGTGAATGGAATTCATAAATTTTAGACAACCAACCTCAGCAATGCATTTCTTTAGGGAAGTTGTAGACCCCTGAATATCATAGCAGTAATAAACACTCAATGGGTTTTGCTCATAGCCAACGCTAGGAGGTATGGTCAGAAGGTACCTGAACCAAGAATGCGACACAGTGTTTAATAAGAATTTCTCTTTTAAATTTTGTTATATGGTGTCATCTGATACCATTGCCAATATGATAAAAAAAATATGATAATGCAACCAAGGCCTGCTTGATTTGGCCTGGCGGCGGAGCTAATGAGTCGATGTTCAATATGAAACTGAAGACAAGCAAGCACGACTGCTTGATATAGCTGAAATAAAAAAAATAAAAAAAAACAGAAACTATCTCCATACTATTCAAGTGGCATAAACGGTTAGGCTTCGTTCACAGAGCTCAAGCTGAAATGTTGAAATAATGAGACTAATTACCCTCATAAGCCTCAGGCAAAATCCATAGCGTTGTTTAAGACAAATAATCAAAATATTTGGATAAATTGAAAATAACAATTGTCAGCAAATGTTAATTTAACAAATAAAAAATCATCATCATCATCATCATCATAAGCCATTTCCCACCTAGGTGGGGTCGGCTGCATGGATTTTGTTACGCCATTCTTGGCGATTTAAGATTAAATTTTCTGTAATTTGTAATATTTTTAAATCTTGTTTAATTACTTTCATCCATGTTTTTTTGGATCTTTCTCTCATTCTCCTACCACATTCTATTTGGATAGACTCTGTTTTCCTAACCGGTGCTACTTCAGGTCTCCTTTTAACATGACCAAAACATCTTAATCTATTTTCTTTCATTTCATCACAAATTGGTCTCACTTTTAAGTTTTCTCGAATTATTTCATTCCTAATTTTATCTTTTCTTGTTTTACCACTCATCCACTTTAACATTCTTATTTCTGCTACGCTCATTTTTTGTATATGTTGTTCTTTAACTGCCCAACATTCTGCCCCATAAAGCATAGCCGGTCTAATCGCAGTCTTATAAAATTTTTCCTTTTAGTTTGATTGGAACTTGATGGTCACATAAAATTCCTGACGTACTTCTCCATTTCATCTATCCTGCTTGAATTCTATGTATTATATCTTTCTCGATTTCCCCGTTCTCTTGAACTATTGATCCTAAGTACCGAAAGTGATTAGTTCTTGTTATTACTTGATCTAAAATCTTAATTGGTTTCTCCTCCGGGTTCTCACTATTATTAAAATTGTATTTCATATATTCAGTTTTTGTACGACTAATTCTAAAACCATTAGATTCTAAAGTATCTACCCACCTATTCAATTTTAAATTTAGTTATTCTTTAGTTTCATCTATTAAAACAATGTCATCTACAAATAACATACACCAAGGTACTTCTTCTTGGAGATGTCTAGTAATTTCATCTATCACTAAGGTAAAAAGGTAAGGACTCAAGGCTGAACCTTGATGTAGGCCTATTTTAACTGGGAAGACATTAGTATCTCCATTAATGGTCTTCACATTCATAACAGCCCCCCTCGTACATATCTTTAATAATATCAATATATCTATTATTAATTCCTTTCTTTCTTATCACTTGCCACATTAACTTTCTTGGTACTCGATCATAAGTTTTTTCTAAATCAATAAAAATCATGTATAAGTTCTTTTTCTCCTTCTTATATTTTTCAAATAGTCGTCTAAGTAAGAAAATAGCTTCAGTGGTTGATCTTACTGACATAAAACCAAATTGATTTTTAGATACATTAGTTTCTCGTCTTAGTCTGTGTTCAATTACTCTTTTCCATAATTTCATAGTATGACTCATTAATTTTATTCCACGATAATTTGCATAATTTTGAATATCTCCCTTAACAAATGAAAAATAAATATGCAAAAATCAATGAAGTTGAAATTAGTAAAAAACAACTAAAATCTTTACAAAGTAAACAAAAAGACTAAATTATCCTCATAAGTCTTAGGAATTGGATCAAAGATTGATGGTAGAATGATTTTCTGTATTGTTTATTTTGGGTATTTTGGGCTGATAAGCCCCTTCCATAGATTTCTCGAAAAGCAGTTACGCCTTATAATAAGCCAAATCGAACAAGGGCTAACGTTAACAGGTTGCAGGAGAAGTGTGTGCTTGACTCATATCAATGGATTTGGAGTCCCTAATAAAGTAGAAATTTCATCCCAGTTGCAGATTGGGGGGAAGACATTCACCGAAGAAGGTAAGAGAATTACACGGGGCCTGTGGCGCCAGTGATGCGGCGAGCTTCTTGGGCGGAGAGATGGGCGGAGAGATGGGCGGAGAAGTCAAATAATGCGGGGGAGCGGTCGAGGTCGAGGAGGGCGTAGCGGACGTCGTACTGGAAAGAGTGGACGACGGGTCGCCGGCGGACGTGGCGGACGTGGCCTTGATAGAAGGAGATCGCATTGGGGTGCGGAGGAGAAGAAGAGAGGAAGAGGCAGCTGAAGAGAGCACGAAGAGGGAGGAGCAGAGAGAGAAAGAGTGAGGTTGCGGTGGTGGATGCGATTGAGCAGAGCAGATACAGCCCTTCCATTCTGCTACCTTCTTCTTCCGCTCCGCCTTTCACTGCAAATGTTCCAAGAGGCTCAACCAATCCATTGCCAGGTCAGGATTATCTGAAAGCAGTGCTCGTAAAGAGACAATGGTCAAGGGGGAGGCTTAACTGTCCACATCAATGCCGCCCGAATCAACAGTGATCGGCAAGTATTCAGAGACTAAAAATTTTCCAATTTTTTGAATAATTAAAAAAATAATATAAAGTATGGCTGTTTTTTAAGAGAACCAAAAAAACTTACATTAGTTATGTATCAACTCGATCTTAAAAGTAGATTTTTTATTTGAATTTTTTCCTTCCTTTTCCATCTCTCAGGGCCCATTCGTTGGATTAAAAACGGAAAAAATAAAATATTAATAGCAATAAATAAAGACAATTACGTATAAATTTTATTTGGATCTTTTTATGCTATAAAAAATTGTATTTGAAGTCGTTGTTGGGCAACTCCTGCAGCGCCAGCCCCCACGACAAACGAATGACCACTGCATGCCTTCGATTTCGGGGTTTTTATGAATTTGACCCTCTAGTTTACGAAATGGTGCATTAGAACTTGTGATTTCAAATATTAGCAACTATAACCCTTGAACTTTCAGTACTCTGCCATTCTAACCTTGGGGATGACGGTGCTAATTCGAGCAATGGAACGGTGGGAAAAAGTTGTCTTATTTGCGTTCTTATCCCTGCGTCTTCGTTGTGGGCGCCGGTGAGGCAGTGTTCATTGGCCAAGGTTGTTGCCGCCGCCGCCAAATTAGCTAGCTTATATGAAGCATCTCTTGCATGACTGCGAAAAATGGGCAGTGTTCCAGTAATCTTGCATCTTTCTATACGTTGCGGACTGTTTGGATGTTGAGAAGCATGTCTGCAGGCTCTTCCAAAACCCAGACAGTTTATAAGCCACACAAATAGCTCTGCTTCCTCAAGATGGCAAGGAGACCGCTGTTGCCAATGGAAGTCTACTGAATGCGATGCATCAACTTCTCGCATCATTCGCATTGAGATTTTCAATGCCAGAATGTTTTCAATGCCAGAATGATGCACTGGGCACATGGTTTTCCGACCTTACACTGTCTTCGGAATTTTAGGAATTGAAAGAACTTGATTTGAGTCATGACTTGATTGGAATAAAGAATGTACTTGGAAGTATACTTCTTTTGTATGCTAGATTCACCTCCTCTTCCAAGTAGATAACAGACTGAATTCTACTTTTTTGCATTTATTTTGCAACTTGAAGCACTTGGAGAGCTTGGATTAGTCTTTCAACTCAATTGGAAAAAGCATTCATCCATATCTTGATCTCTCTTCCAATCAATTAAGTGGGTGAATTCCTTCAACTCGAGAGACTCTGACAGTGATCGAGCAGTTTGACATCTCTAGCAAAAAGTTTGATGGGCAATTTTTCATGTTAGACAATCTCACAAAGCTTACCTTCTTTGGAGCTTCCAAAAACCGTCCTTTACCATTGAGACTGAGTCACCCACTTGGATCCTTACGTTCCAACTACACACCCCTCCCATTTGCAAGCTGCAATCCTAACTCGAAGAGACCGGACGATCCGTTCTTGTTGCAGAATGTTGGAATTCAAAGTGCCATTATCCATTGCAAATATCCCTCTTTGCCAGAGACAGGCAGAGATTGCCAGAGAGAGCTCACCATTACTGACGCCATAACGGCAGTCGTTGATCGTTGTTTACAACTTGCATTCAACTCGGATAGGCAGCAGCGTATTGGGAGGGGAATTAATTTCGTTTTTATTTTCTGAGAGAGACAAATTCGTCAGTTCACCCGAATAAACAGCTCCATTTAACGGCGTCTGTCTCCCAGGGTTAGAATTGCAAAGCTTTGAAATTTTGAAGGTTATATTTGTTAATATTTAAACCTCTGGATTTAATCCGCTATTCGCAAACTTAGAGTTAAGGGGGTTAGATATGAAACAAGCCCTTAGATTTCATTCATCTGGTCCATTTCATGCTGTTGAATTTTTATAATTCTTTTATTATTCGTGTGTTCTTTATTTTTAACCATGGATTATGATTCAAAACAAACTTAATTATTTTTTATAATTATAATATTCTGATATAATCTCCTTTTCACGTCTATCATGAGAAGTTGAATGAAATTGAAAAATGTTGTTGTGTGTTGGAATCCCCAAAGTTGCATGAGAAACAAAATAATTTGTACGAGAAATGTGAACAATATATTCTCTTTTTCTAGAATGAAAAACTATTTTTTAGGAATGAAAAATTTAATTTCCATTTTTATCTCGTTCCTATGTTCTACCATAGTAAACGAATCCAAACTACTTATTATGAACTTGCTTGAGAAGTGATAAAATTTTAGGATGAAAAATTTTTAATATAAAAGAAAACAATATGATATGATAAAATAATGATGATAAGTAAAAAGAATAAAGTTAAAATAGATACATTAATTATATAAGTAATTATATATAAATAATCGAAAAGTAGGATAGTTATATAAGAATATATTAAGAAATAATTAAAAATATGAGAATTGTAAATAATGAAAATTTTTAATTTAAAAGTTTTATATATAAACAGACACACCTTTCTATGATTTCAATAAGAATCTAAAATTTACTTTGATTAGTATCTTGGGTGAGCTGAAAACAACACTATATTGTCGTAAATATGTCAACATTCAATTTTTTTTAATAATTATGAAAATTTGTCATTTTTTATTTTTAAAAATCACAACTTATTTAGATAATTCAAAAAATTTACGGAAATAATCTAACTACAATTGTACAAAAAAGTTCATGCTTAGAAGGATTTAAGAGGCTTAAATGGGGTAAAGAAATAAGACAAGAATATAACGATCTGTATTGAAAAATTAAAAAATTGTATCGAAAATATAAAATATAATATTAAAAATTAAAAAAGTCACCTTCGGAATTGAAAAAATTATCTGCAAAATAATGATAAGATCCTTCCAACAGCTCCCAAAAAATGTACATATTATATGAGACGCTCTATGAGGAGTCAGTGCGCAAAAATATTGGTGAATTGCACAACTAAACCCAACTGGGTTGATCCAACTCGCTGTCTCTGGACCACCTGTGACCCTTTCAATTTTGTGGCCCATGGGCTATAGCCGACACAAAAAGAGGGGTCTGAGTCGTTCATTATCCGTCTGAGCAGAAAATGAGATGGGCCCTTCTGATGATGGACGGTTGAGATCCTGCCAGCCAAAACCCTGGCAGCAACCATTGGACGATTGGGCCGAAAACGGGAGTGGGGGGTCGCGGGGCGCGAATCGGCGATGCAACCGATAGGAAGGCGACTGTGGAAGCGCCGTTGCTACGGGAAATGACCCGCGAATAAAGAAGAAAACTAAGCTTTCCTTCGTTTTCTCCGCATTTTTTTCCCATTTTCTCCCCATTATAAAAGATCTAACTATTCGACGCTCTTTCTTCCTCTCATTACGTGCCTCGCCTCTTCCTCGTTCTTCTCGTCGTCTCCGCATCTACTTCCTTGCGGAAATGGCAGCACTCTTGCAAGGTTTTGCTGCAGCGGGAGGGTTAGCCTCGTTGGATTCTTTCAATTCTAAGAAATTGAAGATCGGTTCTTTCAAGTCCCGTCTTCAAGGTTTTTCTGCAGTCCTTCTCTACGTCTTTCTCTCTCGCATCAAATTGCCGGCGTTTAATTCCAGTCTTGTGTTGATTTCTCTTTTTTTGCCACTTCGCAGAGAGGAGCGTTGGTGTGCTTCTGGTCAGATCTGCCGCGAGCTTCTCCGCTTCCTCTTCTTCGAGCAGGAGGGCCAGTAGCAGGAAGTTGGTCGCCGATGCTGTTGCAGTGAGTGTCCCCCTATCTCGTTTTCTTCGCTTTTGTCTTCTGATTCGTGTTTTCACTTCGGCTTGGACTCGTGTTTTTCTCATTTTGATTCGTATTTTTTATTTGGTAGGCTGAGGCACCTTCTGTAGCCTCTGGTACGGGGTAAGCGCGCTTTCTCATGCCTTGTTTATTTTTCGCGCTTCGGTTCATGTTGTGGTCTGATTTGTTGTTTGTAATGTGATATGCTGTTTTGCAAGATTGGATTTTAATTTCGCTGCGATGGTTTTCACGCTGATACGTTGATTTCTAAACGACAGTGAGTTTGATGTGCACCAGTGTTTGAGTTGCTAATCTGCAAAGATGTTTAATTTGAGTTCGTACATGGGTCTTCATGTAGTGATTGGAATCGTTAATTGGTTCCTTGAAAAGGAACTGACATCATCAGTCTTTGGGATATCTCTGTCTCATACACCGGTCAGCATTTCGGTATGTGCTTGTTACTTGTTGTGATGATGTTGGGCTGAGTCTGTATTAAAAGGTGTCAAGGGAATTGTTTCCATAAAACAAATGGATACAGGCATGCAATTTTCTCTGGACTAATTACAGTAGATGCAGGATTGGAACATTTCTGATAATTAACTGTGAATACCTTACTAGAGGAGAATAATACGATTGCTGGCACCTGGCATGGACTTGATTGCTATATGATACAATTTGCGAGCTTATCTTTTGGCTAGATAGGACTGTGCATGAATGCTGCTTAATTTATCCCATGATTTTATATGGAAGGATTTATGTTTAGAATGGATTTCGATTCAACTGAGGAAAACGCAAGTTGGATGAAATCCCAGTTCGATGTGAGAAATGGTAACTGGAAATGCCAGTTGCATGAAATACATGTTTGATGTGAGTAATAGTAACTTGTCTTTGGAGTGCTTTGAGAATTGGCCTGCCACCAAATTGAAGGCTTGTAGTGTAGAATGACCTGCAATGCTTTCTGGTTCAATATTGTGGAAGTTTGGTGGTATAGTAGATGATCATGGGATGTACTTTCTTGAAGCAAGGCAATTGAGATGCATATATTTCAAGATGAGGTAAGATAAAATTAGCAACGGCTATATGTTGAGCAATTGGGGGCTAAGACCAACACATTTTAAGTTGCGGGAGGAAACTGACTTGATGATTTGGCAATTTGCAATACAGGCTAACTGCACATGCTATCAATGAGTTGGTGGAACTCATATTTTCTGAAAGAAATTGGAGGATTCAAAAGGACATAGGCAGTAATTCTTACTAATCACCCTGGATTTGTTATTGCTTCATTAGACACATCCCTAATATCGTCACATATATTTATTGGATAATAACCTTGTTAGCATGGATAAAGAGGAACTCATGTTAGCCCAGTGTAATTTATACATATTTATTTTTTTCATGAAAATGTGAGCCTGAATGTATTTAATTCACATACCAAAATTTACAATTATATATATATATATATATATATTTTGAATTTAAAAAAAATTGTTGGGAGGCTAATAGGAGCTCCTGTTAGCCTGGGTAACAAGATCATTACCCATATTTATTAGCTATTTTCATTTTGAACACCTTTTATATAAATATTCTATGGGTGGTGTCATGTTCTTTTTCTAGATTGATAAAAGTCATACCGGGGATTCTTTGTCTTTGTATTTTGCTTCATAAATCGCTTAGCTAGTAAAATAAGTTCAATATTTGATTGTTTTGGCATGACAATGATTTTCCTAGTTATTTAGTTCATGTGTTAAGTCGTTAACCTAGGTCAAATACTCTTTTCTAAAGGTCCATAGCGCGATTTTAACTTTTATTCCATGTAATTAACACAAAATTGAAAATTTCTTTTATTCTTATATGTTGCTATAATATTATTTTTCCTCCATACATTCGATATTCTTTCAGTCTAATGATCTTATTGAATAAATTTTTCAATCATCTTAAACTGTCTCTTGTGCATTTGCGTACATTAATTGCTATATTGTTTGGTCCTAGAGGTTGTCCTATACTTCTTTCTTTCCTGTTTGGATATTTTAATTCTACGAAAATAAGTACCATTTTTAAAATTCTGATATTCTTTTTGTGTATCTAATGTGGTACATTTGATTGGTCACTGACTTACCTTAATGTCTAAGAAAAATCATTTCTACTATCTAATCTTGCCTATTATTAAATAGGGTGCTAATGGCATTTTCATTACATTTATTTTTATAGAAGCCTATTAATATAATCAGTAATTTTTCTTCTTACAATTATTTTCCAAAATCTAAACCATTTATTTTATCATGTTACCAAAAATCACATTCATTGGAAACTTCTATTTTGTGAAAACTTAGCGTCTTTGGAGAGTGAAAATATTAGTTTTATTTTTTTTAAAATGTAGTGTATATATGGTATATAAAAGTTTTCAATAAATGCGAATTTTGGAATTATAAATAAATGCACATGGATAAATATGATAAATGGTTTAGATTTGGGAAAAAAAACATTTTAACATTAAAAAAAAAGGGACTCCATGCAGCCCAACTGGAGTGAATCATTGCTCTAATATAATTAGCATAAAACTTTGAGTAAATGGTGTAGATTTGGGAAAAAACATTTTAACATTAAAAAAAGGACTCCATGCAGCCCAACTGGATTGAATCATTGCTCTAATATAATTAGCATTCAACTTTGAGTTGTTTTATATCATTATGCTTATTCAATTACTTTTCTCATATTTCCTCATGTACTGTAATTTATATCCATTAGTATTTGTAACCATTACCCTCTTCGTTTTGCTTATTTGTCTCATATTATTCACTAATTCCATGGCTTTTCTGAAAAATAGAAAAATTCCTACATTCCAACAAGGAAAGGGTGCCTTATTTGTGCTTTCTCTACTGGTGCATGCCCATGATGATGTGTGGAGCTCTTGTTTATTTTTTATTACACTTGGGAGCAGTCACATCACTTTTACAGAGACAACTTCACTATCTTTTCCTGTTTCTTACTACATTTGTGCTTTGATGCTATGTGCTGCTTACAGGGAATGTCCTATCATTACTTCAAATCCAACTGTCTTCTATCTGGGCTTGACAAAGTTGAAAATTTCACCTCATTAGATAAATTGATTCTATGAATTTTAATGTTTGGGCGAATGAATCTAAGTGATATTTATATTATACACATGTTTTTAAGATTTTGAAAATGGTCTGACTGGTGAGACAAGGCTGATTAAATAAATTTTGATTATTGTAAAACATAAATATGACCATCGTATTGGATAATCATTAAAACGAGCCAAGCAGAGGTTCCATGAAAGCATTTGGTGGAACTGGTTCCATTGGATTGGGACCCATAAATATTCCTATTTCTCACACGTGCCTGACCTGTTCATAGCTTAGAGATAAGGAAATGTCCTTGATCACTCAGAAACATTTTTCTGTAAGTTGGGAAAGACAAATATATATATTGGCTTTGGGATAAAAAGATGAGTTGGCATATGGCCTTCTAGATCCTTGATTGCCTAATTGTTCCTAATTGTTAATGTTTGCAAAGGTGCTTTGGCATCAGTCCCCCTAGCGGAAAGTCTCTAAAAAAAGGTATATTCCTGTATGCAACATGAGACAGAATGCTCATCTTTGGCTTTGGGCAAGAAGGCAAATATGGTTGAATACAAATCTCAACTTCAGTTGTTTTCAATAATGCCTGTAGTGAAGTTCCACATCAAATCTTCTCTCTGGAGCATTTCTACCCTTCGGGCATGTTTGTTAACGTGCAAGTGTGGAAAACCATGAGATTTGATTTCCCAAGGCCAATCACTGCTCTGTCAATCACACTATTTTTCCCACTTTTACCCCTACATTCTAATCATTTTCTCTACCAACTACATACAACAAACCTATTTATTCCACCTATACCCTCTATCATTTCCTATCAATCACACATTTATCAAAATATTCTCTTTTCCATTTTCCACCATTTCCTACAATTCCACAATTTTACACATTACCAAATGTCCCCTTAGTAACAAGGCCGGAATCTTCTACCATTGAGCAAGCCTGTGCCTGCCTTCCAGGTTCTCGCTGAGCAAAATTCCATTACCCCTTTCATTTTTCATATTGTGATTATCCAGACTCGTGGCTCACATTTCTGGGCCTTTGAGACACTGAAAGTAAAGCTACCCTCAAATTCACACGATAAACAGTGAAGTTTCTAATTCAAAGGATCTTTCTCAAAGAGGATTAAATCTCAGTTGCCTTACAGGGTTCTACCATGCTATTTTATTTCTACTACCATGTTTTTATGACTAGTATTGAGCTGTTAGTTGTCAAATTGGCACAGCATGTGGAATCTTGTTTAATTACAGCTGACTGTGTAAGAGATGATTTTGGTGGTTCACAAAGTTACTTTCTCCTTTTCTATCATTCTTGCACTAGTATTCTGTCTGTGCTGCCCACTGGTCAGCCATAGAGAAATGATGGATGAAAAGTGCTTGCGATGTTGAACATTTTCCTCAACTTGTCTCTGCCTCTTCTTCCTTTTTATGAATGTTTTCTCATTCTCTTCTCCTCCTGATTTTTATTTCTTGTTCCTTTTACGCCTTTTCATCTTCTACATATTTCTACCTATTTGGTCCTCATTAACACATTGAAACAAGGTTTTTACCGAACGTACAGAGGAAATTGGTTGTCTCACACTGATTTCTTGGGCAAAGAACTACCCATGTTGAAGAATGCGATATGTGGTTGGCCTGACTTGGCAGAAGCTACAGTGTATGCATTTGATTAACTGTGTCATTTATTGCTCAAGAAGTTTATTCAGACCGCAAGTACACGATGTCTTGTATCTATCCGAAGTCTGTTAATATCATAATACCTTTTACCATGTTACTGTCACAATCATTACTATCGTCAAAAACTGTTTCAGACCTAAATGGGTTACCCGAATTCTGTTGTGATTCTTCTTGGTGTTGAGTTTTGTCCTCATTAAGTTCAAGAATTTTAATGTCTTTCCTAGTGACCTACAAACAAGCTTTTTTGGTCTTTCTGTAGTTCTCTTATAGCATTCTATTGTGATAAATTCATTCTTCTGATTTTAGTATCTTTTAGCAGTGTTCAGTTACTGTTGATTCTCATGTATGGAGATTCATTATTACTTGTGAAGATGGGTGCTAAGTGGGTATTCAGTTCTTGAAAGATGTGGAGCTGAGTCCTTACTGGAAATTTATTCTTAGACTTTCAAAAAGAGCTTTTGACTCTATGAACATTAGACCTCGATTAGATAAAACACATTTAGTTGAATGTTTTCCATGGAAATTATTTTAGCTGGGTTTATGGAGTCTTTTCCACACTGGGGATTGTGGATGTTTGTTTAGTGCAAACATAGAACAAACCATTATATTTCAACATTTATCCTTTTTTTCAAGTTGCAAATTTCAGATGGGGTAATTTCTAAAATAACCATTAGAAAAAGAAATGTGGATGATATGTTCTTTGGATTTGTGCTTACAGGCATGAGCTCCTGTTATTCGAAGCACTGCGAGAGGGTCTGGAAGAAGAGATGGAAAGGGATCCCCGAGTGTGTGTCATGGGGGAAGATGTTGGCCATTATGGTGGTTCATACAAGGTAACCAAAGACTTGGCCGAAAAATATGGTGACTTAAGGGTGTTGGACACTCCAATTGCTGAGAACTCTTTCACAGGCATGGGCGTAGGAGCTGCAATGACTGGCCTTAGGCCTATTGTTGAAGGCATGAACATGGGTTTCCTCTTATTGGCCTATAATCAGATCTCCAACAACTGTGGCATGCTTCATTATACTTCTGGTGGTCAGTTCACCATCCCAATTGTCATCCGAGGTCCAGGTGGTGTTGGGCGCCAGCTAGGGGCTGAGCATTCTCAACGGTTGGAATCTTACTTTCAGTCAGTCCCTGGTCTCCAGATGGTTGCTTGTTCCACTCCTTACAATGCTAAGGGCCTGATGAAGGCAGCTATCAGGAGTGAGAACCCAGTGATTTTGTTCGAGCATGTGCTGCTATATAATCTGAAGGAGAAAATTCCAGACGAGGAGTATGTCCTCTCATTGGAAGAGGCAGAGATGGTGCGGCCTGGAGAGCATGTTACAATCCTCACATACTCACGCATGAGGTACCATGTCATGCAGGCGGCAAAGACATTGGTGAACAAGGGGTATGATCCCGAGGTCATTGACATCAGGTCCCTAAAGCCGTTTGATTTGCACACAATCGGGAACTCAATCAAGAAGACCCACAGGGTGCTTATTGTGGAAGAATGCATGCGGACTGGTGGTATTGGTGCCAGTCTTAGGTCGGCCATCATTGATAACTTCTGGGACTACTTGGATGCACCGGTCATGTGCCTATCATCACAGGACGTGCCCACACCTTATGCCGGGACTTTGGAAGAGTGGACTGTGGTTCAGCCAGCTCAAATCGTAGCTGCAGTGGAGCAGATCTGCCAGCATTAAGCGCATGTGGTTCCTCTGCATTTTTGTGCTTGCTTTTCTTACATGATTGTTGTTGTTTTTAGAATTGGGACTCCCTCATTAAAGAACCGAGGCCATTTTTAGGTAGTTATTAACTACTATCACATATCATTTGTTTTAGTTTCACGTGGAATCAATCCTTAATATCAGAGCCTGTTATTTGCGAGGGAAGTCTCCTCAATACACTTTATCTAGATTGACAGGCATTGGAAAACTTGAATGGTTCATATGTTCGCAATGAATGTTTCCATCAAATTTCGGCTTGGTTAAATGATTTTGATAGCTTGTTCTATCTAATGCATGAGCATCTTCGTCTGTAGAGATGGCAAGCTAGTTGAATAGGGTTCTTACCAAAATCTGCTAGTACCGATCTAGCTGAGATGCTAGGTCTATGGCAGGGTCAAATCCACGAAAAGCTATTGGAATAAATGGCCATTGCATGACTAATACATATTCACCATTTCGAAAGATAAACTGAGCAAGTGATGGGCTCCAAAATGTTGGCTGCCACAAATGTGCAGTCGGTGATGCCTGTAAGTGTGCCACGATAAAGTGCAAGTGGTCAGATCCCATTGGAGAAATGGCAGGGACAGAGTCTGGCAGTCTGTCACAGGCTGAAGCAGCAACATTTGTTCCTCGTGCATATCTGTCTCCGGTCGCCAGTAAAGTTGACCACATGGACAGGTATGTGCATGTGGACTGTCGGCAACTTCAGAGCATTCACCAGATGCATGTGAAGGTATGGCACTCTTGTGCAAGAGAAACTGCTCCTGGTGGTGGTAGACATGGGCCTGCCTGCCTGCCCTGGTTGCGCACCCACCTAATCTCATCATGCAAGGTGGTGGGTTCTACTCCGTCTGCAACCATGTGGATGGCTGTTGAAATTAATTGGAGTGATTGCATTCCATTCCTAACATCACCTCCATCTACCCCTACCCGTCGATGCTCACAAATTTTGGGAACCGAATCATTCCTGACAGGAAACAAGCGTGGTCTCTCCTTCCCTTGCGTGGTTCATGTTCTTTGAATTATCATGCTTTCCCTTGTCCGCCCACCACCTATTTCTCTAATGCTCAAGATTACTACTGCCAGGAGACACTATCTAAAAAACTGTCAGGTGGGCCAAAATGCATTATTCTAACTGGTTTTTTTTTTTTTTTTTTCCGGCTGATAGAATATAGAAATAATGCACGTCGAAGCTAATGTGGGCGTGACTCATACAGTGGGTGAGGCATGCAATGAGGTCATCTTCAGCCTCAGTGCCGGATAAAGGAAGATGATGTGGGTGGTGGGGCAAATGGGGAGAACCGGTAGGTGGCCTTCTCTTCCAAGGGAGGGAATTGGGGGGACCAGAAAAAGCATCTCCGATCCTTGGTCTGAAAAGGGGACCAGGTAGTCCTCCTTGCACGACGTATAAGCTAGCGCCTGTGGTATGATTCATGACTTCCAATGGGCAGAACGTTGTCGGGTTAGATTTCCCCGGTAGCGTGCATGGTGTTTGTTTTATCAGGCCAGAATAATTGGAAGGTCCTTTCCTTGCGATTTCATTGGAGTGTTGCCTTTCTTTGCTTCGTGCTGGTGGGGGCACCTTTCGAACCATCAGCAGGCTCGGACAATCAAAACCAGGCAGTTCCAGTAAAGGCAATCACAAGCTTTTTACAGCAGCGTCTCATCAATAAGCTGTTTTTTTGGCTTACTTGTCCCATATTTCCTTTTTTTATTTTATAAATTACAGAGACACTGTTTTATAAATTACTTCAGTTTTTGCCTTGACAATGCTGAGCCCATTGGGCTCTCCTTTCTTTTACGCTACTCTTCAGATGGATTCCATAGCCAGCTCTCGCTGCTCATTTCCATGACCAAGAATCCCACTTTGCAACCAAACCTTATTCCAAAAAGAAAAAGGAAAACAAAAAAAATTGCCCACATGGAAATTACCACTCGCATTCATTTTATATTGGGAGCACAAACCCCAACACGAGTCGCCCAAAATTTTTAAATCCACATTAATTAGACTGCTAGCTTCTACCGTGATATATGGTAAAAGTCCCCAATAAACAAATCTTATGGAACATGCAATCTGGGTGCTTAATCCATGTCTTTTACCAAATCCCTAGTTGACATACTTTCTAAGTGGGCCATGATTGAAGCCTTTGTCTTGTTCATTAATATAAAATACCTGCATCTTGGCACTAAACCATCATAGATGTATGTATTTGAAGACGAATATGGATGTCGGTGTGCCTAAGTATTGGAGGAGTGGAGAGTAATGCCTAGGTATTGGAGAATGAGTAGTTTAATGCGAAGTTACTAGTGGCAAAATATATTAGTATTTGACCGACCACACGCAAAGCAGAAAGCAGCATTTCTTTATAGGGCCTGCTCTGTCTCATCCAATTCTCATGGAATGAAATTAGATTTGGAGAGGAGACAAGATGAATCGGGGTGGTTGTGTTGAAAATTATATTAGAATGAAAAAAAAATAGCTGTTATGTACTTAAAAATGAGAGATTATATTGAAAAGGAGAAAAGTTTTCTGAGAATGAAAAATTTCATTGCATTACCATATTCCATTTCATTCAAGTGGATGATCTGGGTGTTCTAATTGCGTGGCGTTCTGTCAATTCCTGCCCACTTAAGTTGGATTGAAAACGAGATTTTGTTTTGGGGGGGCGTTTCTTTTGTTTCTTTTTTCCGCCTGTATTCAAAGGCAAGAGGCATCATTGGGTCCTCATGCCATCCAATGAAGTGGAGTAATAAATAGTGGCCACTCTCTCTCTCTCTCTCTCTCTCTGAAGTAAGCATTCAGGAACAAACACAAGTATAAAAAATTCAGCGACATTTGAGGGCCACTAAATGAGGGAGTTGAATATTCAAGTGCTACCATGAAAGGTGAATTTTTTATTGGTATTATTCTAATTAATTGACGTTAATTAAATTTATAGATAAGTATCCAAGTGAAAAAATAATTATTAAAAAAAAAGAAAAAACTCAAAACACTTCCAATATAAAATGCTCCTCCTGAGTCCAGACAATATGCGCAATATTTATTTCCACTTATAAATGATGTGAACTGACATGAAAATCCAATATGCTGCCTGTTGAAATGCGGCTCAATATTATTGTAGAAGATGAACCATGGAGGTCCATCCCTGGCTTAGGTAGTCTTCTGCAATAAATTAGTCCATATACATCGAATGAAAATGCAGAATTTGTGTATTTGATATAATTAGTTATAGGTTACAATAAAATTTTCTAGACAAATTATTACGATATATTCAGTAATGGATGTTATAATTAACTTAGACTTGTATAGATAACATGGGCATTAACTTCCCACAAAAAATTAAATCATTTTCATTTATGATAATGATTTAAAAAGTTTCCATTCATGACAACATTTTTCTAAATCAATCTCATTCATGTTAAGATGGAAGTTTTTTTTGTTAGATTTACAAGTTAAATGTGGTGTAAATGTACAAAAATGTTCTAAGATTGCTAGGATTGACCATACCTACGTCTTTGGAGGCATTTTTTTTTTTTCAATTCACAAGCTATTTATACTTCAAAATCTAACCACTATTGGCATAAATAAAATTAATTTTGATAAGGTGTTGATATAGATAAAAAGTTTCAAAATTGTTGGCACGAATAAAAATAATTTTTCTTTTTATTGGAATACATATTAATGCCCCTAAATAATATAGATAGTTGTTGGATATCTTTCAATATGAAAAATCTAATCAATACGTAGAAACATCTGTTGCTTGTATTTAGTGGTTCAATATAACTCTTTTTATTTTTAATATTTTAATATTTGATAAAAATGAACTCTATTCATTGTATTTAATATAATTTGTTTAGCTAGTTAAAAGGTCAAGTTTCATTCAAATTAAATGTGCGCATGAATCACATTTACTGAAAATTATAAAAAAAAGCTCTATTTAATATGTATTGGAACATAATAATATTTTATAAAATCATTTATCGATATAATAATAATATTTTAAATAATTTAGATGTTGAAAATACAATTTTAAAATTAATATATTGTATTGAACCATTTTATTGAATTGGTTCTACACATTTATAGACAGGACCATAGTAATACTTGGCAAATGAAAGAATTTTTACTATAATATAAATGATATTATTACAATAGATGAAGTGAATTTTTCTCATTAAACATGGAGATATAAAAAAAATGAAAAGAGTTTATGATAAAAAATGAAAAAATTACGTAAAAGAGAATTTCATAGAATTAAGGAAAGACCCATGCAAAATGCCCACTTGCTAACTGAGTGTAGCCCGGGTTATAGCAGCACTCAGTTCGGATGTTGTTGGTCGTGAGATCCACTCTCGCAATGGGAGTTTCCTATGTTGTGGTAGGAGTTACTGTCTTCAGTGTGGGGAGCGTTTTGTTGGATTTTTGAGCTTGATTTGTAACATGAGTTAGAGATGAGATGTAATGCTGTAACACTGATTTTTTATTTTTTCAGTTTTTTTTTATGAACATGTAAAGCTAGGTGTATTTAATTTATAATCCAAATTTTATCATTTTTCGATGCTTTTAAGTATTTTTAAACATAATGACATTTTCGTAAATTTCATAAATTTCTGTTTCAGAAATTTACGAAAATGCAACTGTATTTAAAAATCTAAAAAAATATTTAAAAGTATCCAAAAATAGTAAAACTTAGTTATAGGTTAAATACACTTAGCTCTACTTGTCTGTGAAAAAAAAAGAAATATGTATTACGGTTGGCCATATAAAATCACAGCTCATTTATAATATAATGATCAACTAATAATAATTTCATTAGTTAATCTTAAAACAAATAAGATAAGATGCATAATGTATATTATTTCATATAAAAAAGTAAATTTTTATTTTCATATTTATATTAATCAAATGAACAAATTTTTTATGTCTAGTAGCTATCACTTTTTGCAATGAGATAGATTTCATTGCAGTTTATTACTCTAATTGGAACAAAATACTATTTCATTGCAATTATGTCAATCAATTGCAATGAAAAATTTTCATTGCAATTTATCGTTGCTATTTTGTTCATCAATTGCAATCAAAATTTTCTTTCATTGCAATTGTATATAATAGCAACCAGTTTTTACAATGAGATAGATTTCTTTGCAACTTGAAGATAAGATTACACCAATGGCAACGAAGATTGTATTTCGTTGCAATAATCATATTAATTGCAACAAAATAAGCCTTCATTGAAATTTTGTTGTTGTAGTGACACCTCATTCTTCTGCAATTGACAGTGTAGTTATTGCTCCGGAGCAGGGAACACCTGCCATTAGATGGCAGCAATTAATCCCTCAGCAAAGAAATGCAATCGCCAGCGGCCCAGTGCTATCATCCAACGCTGCTGACCTCCCACACCTCCGACATTCCAGGGCTGCTTCCATGCCTAGTTAGTACGTACGTACATCAGCAACTCACAGAAATGAGGAGATGAATGTCTCTTCTGCAATCACTAATCAGAATGGGCATATATTTCGTAGATTGTCCTAAATGCATGAATACTCACGTCACCCATGTTGCATTGATCAGGAGCCCTTTACGTATGCTCTGATCACCCGCCCTATTTTCCTATCTTTTCTACTATCTTCATACACCGAAATGCATGATCTTATGCTAATTCACTACCCCCAAATTTGCTTAATCATCCATTTCTCTTAACAAGCTCAAAACACTATAAGAAAGTTCATGTTGATAACCATTATTAGCAATCGAGAAATCTTTATTAGCAACGAAAAATATACTTCGAGTACATGCAACTAACTAGTTATTTGTTGGTGGAGTTGTAAAAATCTCTTCCTACGTAATGAATTTTGCAAGTTTGCGAAAAATATTTTCTTTCCAACAAGTTTGGTAGGATTTTCACGTGGGGAGGAGTAAATGCATTTATTGTGCCTTACTAAACTTGCGGGACTCGCATGTGCAGATGAACTGCATTGTATTTGTAAAATGAATCTACACATATTAGATTGCAATGAAATTTTATACAATAATTTATTTATATAAAATCATACTTTAGATAGTTTAAATGTTAAAAATACCACTTTAAACTTGATATTTATATTAAACTATTTTATTACGTTGATTTTGCACCATTTTAAGATAATGACCACACACATTATAGATTTAGATGAAAATTTATATGCTAATAAAGTAAATAATTCTAAATATAATAGGAGTGATGGATTTACTATTTATGATCATGTGGGGCTCACAGTGCATGAACTATATAGTACAGTAACACGCACGGTAACATTTTCCTATATATACATATACATGATTAATGACGCGTTTTTTCTACGTGTTCAGGCACAGAGCTAGAAGGCAGGAGATTTTGATGCTCTGGCGATTAGCGCAGCGCTTACCCATGCACACAGTTCCATTTCAGCTGACGGTCATGATTAGCATGCAAGAAGCAAAATGTTGAAGCGCAAATATTATTGAATCCAAACGCAACAAGAAACAAGTTATATGTAATTCTTTCATTTGTCTAATATTAATGTGCATTATTCATCTATAAGTATATAAAATCAATATAATAAAATGTTTTATTGCTAAATATATCTAATCATTTTCTCGTACAACTATTTTATTTATCTTATTTTACTCCTACTACATCATGTCACTCTCATAATTTTCAATTTTTTTTCCTACTTTTCTACTTCCCTCTACTTCCCAAAAAGTACCGTAAAATATATGCAGACAAATTTAAACATTTTCTTTAATCTATTTTGAAGTAAATATAACTTGCATATATATTTGATTTGAATGAAACTTGGTATTCTAACTAAATAAATAATTTTAAATATAATGAATGATTGCATTTTGTAACAATAATCAATATATTAAAAATGGAGAGGGTTAAATGAAAACTTACATAGAAGCAGAACTATATATTTATAGGGTTGCAATCTTATAAATTATTGGCAACAAGGAATTTTTTTTTAAAAATGTTTGAACTTTGCTTAGAATTTCTATGTTATAAAATTTAGCATTTTGAATTTATTGGATTTTTTATTTTTAAAGATAAGGAATAAAACCAATGTATTTTTTGATTTTTAAAATAAAAATAAAATACTAAATAAATTTTAAAATTATTACATTTTATAGGATTGGCAACATAGGCAAATCTATGTACACTTCAATGGGGGGCAATTACTCCTACCGAAGTTTCAAAAATTATATAATTTCTATAGTAATTTGAAAAATATTTCGAAACTCTATAATTTTAACATGACTGCCCTCACTCAAATAATAATATAATCTTTTCATGTTAAATTGCCTCCAATAGCGAAAGGTCTTATATCTGCAACTAGTCAAAGATTAAGTGAGGCTTACGCAGCTAAAAAAATTCTTAAAAAAATAAAAGATATTGTTCTGACTATTCATAAATTTTATAATTTACAGGCAATTATATATATGAGATATGATGCTATACAGATGGATTGCACCATAATTATGGTGCAATTCGCTGCAAAATGAGTCTTATTATGTTAGAATATAATAATAATACGTTATACACTTATTTATCCATATAAAAAACATACTTTGAAAAGTTTAGACTTGAAAATACCATTCTAAACTTGATATTTATTTTAAAAATTTTATTATGTTGATTTTATATCATTTTAAGATGGGATCTATACACAAGTTTGATTTGAATGACAATTTTTTTTATTGGTATTGGAATGACAAATAGTATGCTAATAAAGGTGAATACTTTCAAATATAATAGGTAAGATGAATTTTCCATTTATGATCAAGTGGACCTCATAGTGTACAAAGGGTATGATGCTTTTGCATATTGGATCATAATCTTATATATAGAGACCCATTCTGGTGCAGGTACCTGCGCCGGAAGTTACAGTGCAGGTACCTCGAACATGGGCCCCATATATACTTAAATGTATTGATACTTTATATAATTATTTATTCATATATAAATTATATTTAATATAGTTTACATGTTGAAAAATAATTTTAAAGTTGTTATTTACATCAAACTATTTTATTACGTTAAATTTCTACCATTTTCAGATGGGTCCATATACATATCCAATTTAGATGAAAATTGATATGATAATATAATATATAATTTTAAATACAATTGTTTTATGATCATGTGGAGCCCATTTTGAGGTAGCTACACCTAAATATTTCCCCTCTACATACATACATGACGGGATAGATATATTGTCCATCAATCAATACGTGCATGCTTAGAACAACTTGATTTTTGCGGACATGGTTGCCGACCATGAGCGAAATTCGAAAGATTTTCATTAATTTATACGTGTCACGTGTGCAAAATTGGGGTATGAAAATATGTACCTGGAAAATGTCAATAGAATGATAAACGGGGAAGGGAGATGGGGTGAGCTTTTTATTTATTTGGGCCGGGGTTTTAATTATAGTCCTGGTCCCCACCAATAGCCAAAGGTTGTTCCAATAATGCATTGAAAGTTGGTTGCAGTTTCTGGATGTTGTGCCCTCACATGTGACTACGTGGCATGTATCCGATACGAGGCCTAAAGAAGTTGGTGGGTGATCATGCGACCCAAATGAAATATGCTAGGATAGGCGATCATTCCACTGACACATATATCAGACAGGCCATCGGCATCCTAATTAATTAAGAGGGCTGATTCCTGTGAAAAATTACTATATATATAATTATATATATGACACCTGTGTTTAAAACAAAAATTATATAAATATATTACAAATGATAAAACTTGATTTATGGATTAAATACACCTAAATCAGAAAACTTTAAAAAATATGATTTGTTATCAGCCTAAGTTGATCGCTGGTCATTAATTAATTATAGAATGTATCTCTGGATATTTATTTGATTATAAAACTCGAGAGCAACTTATAACCAAATAGGCTTTCCATTTTTAATATATTTTTTAGATACAATCGATGGTTTTTTCTAAACTATTGTTTAGCTTAAACATAAAAAATCAACTTAATTGAAATCTTTTATAATTTATAATATTAAAAATTTAATTACAAATAATCTCATGCATTTTCACTTATATTAAGTTATATACAAATTTATTTAAAATGATATTTTATATCACATAAATATTTATGGGGAGAATATGATGGATGACGATTTAATTAAAATGATATATTATATCATTTAAATATTTATGGAGAGAATATGATGGATGACTTAGATTTGAAAAAAAAAAAAAAAAAAAAATGAAGAAGGTATAATATTTGGTAGAAGCAGTTTTATATAACCTCATCAAAATTTTTTGCAATTAATGATTGATTAGAAATTCACTCTATCAATTATATTTAACATCTTTTGTTTAGTTAATAGATCAAATTTTCTTACAAATCAAAGATGTGCATAGGTCAATCTGTTATAAGAGAACGAATTTTAAAATTAAAATGTAAAAGCATGTCAAAATTTAGATGGTATAAAGATGTTTTTCTAACAGATCTGTTAATGCTGGATGATGGAAGACAACCGATCTATATTGAAAAATTCTTACAAGGTCTACCCTCTATATTTGAAACAAAAATAAAAACTCTCATAAAAATGGAAAATGATGGTAAATTAAAATATGAAAATTACACATGGGGAACTTTAATTAATAAAGTTAAACAAGTAGGCATAGAACTATGTCAACAAAAACATTTAGACGAAACAAAGTTTTTAAAATCTCAAGATTTGTCTATATTCTGTTCTAATTATGGTATAGAACAAACTCCTATCCAAAGGATCATGAAAAAATCAAAATATTTAAAAGCTAAATCCTACTATCAAAAGTCCTCTAAGAGACCATCCAAAACATTTAAAGAAAAAACTCCAAAGCATTATTATTCAAAAAAGAAGCATAAAAAACAAAAACAAAAGTATTCTCCAAAAAAGAATGTTAAAGAAATAAAATGTTTTAAATGTGGAAAGTTTGGTCATTATGCTTCCAAATGCTATAAAAATCAAGTTAGAGAATTATTAGCCAACAAAAATCTTAGTGTAGAAGAACTATCTAAAAGGATAAATGAATTAACAGTCACTTCAGAAGAAGAATCGGAATCTGAAGAATCTTCTTCGAGTGAAAGCGAATTTGAATTAAATGAACTCCATTATAAAAGTTCAGATGACCATCAATGTCAATGTTCATATTCTAAAGGTTATGAATCTTCATCTGATTCAGACTATCGTTCACTAAATATGTTAAACAACTCAAACCAAGTATTATTAGATTTAATAAATCAGGTTGAAGATCTGTGAGGACCAGGTATTTTTATTCTATTTTTATTATAACTTTTCTCTATTTATAAGGTAACTTATGAACATGCTAGTAAGAATTTTACGATATTAATGGATACATAACATACATGGACACGACATTTAGGAGATGTATAGTGCATATGTGCATGTATGATTAGCGTTCCATTGATGGGCACTACGACTATTGTTTCCTTCGCAGAGTAGGTACGGGGTTCGACTACGATGGCCCGAATTTCTGGAAAGATTTCTTGCCCACTATGTGCCTGATAGTGAGAAAACACGTCGAGCATCAGAATTCATGCACTTAGTACAGGGGAAAATGACCGTGGAAGAGTATGATGCTAAATTTCGGTCGCTTTCTAGATTTGTTCCGTGGATAAGGACCAATCCACAAGAAAGGGCACGTAAATTTCAAGAGGGACTGAAATTCTCTATTCGAAGGGGCTTAGCACCCTTCATGTTACGTGATTATGGAGAAATGCTTGATCGAGCCCGCATGATAGAACGGGAAGAAGAAGAGCAAGAGAGGATTAAGGAAAAGAGAAAAGGGCCAAGAGGAGAAGTACAAGGACACAAGAAGCAGAGGACTATTGAGGGTGAAACTTTTACATTTAAGTCAGCCTGTTTCCAATGTGGTCAATTGGGTCATAAAAAAACATCATGCCTGCAATTGGTAGGTCAAGGGGAAGAGCAAACCAGGGGACAAGCACAAGCCCATGTTAGGGAGCAACAACCACAACAGCCACAGGTTCAAAGACAGAGGACAGGACGACATATTGTTTGCTTCTACTGTCGTCAACAAGGGCACATTAGGAGGGATTGCCCTATACTCTTAGGTGGAGGAGCAGTAGGGGCAGCTCGGATACAACAACAATTACCAGTTCATAATATTCCTCCTGGTGGGATGCAGGTTGGGAGAGGACCCTATCCTCAGCAGGTTCGCCCTCAGGTCGATAGAAGACCACAAGTGATGGCAGTGGTTCAAGCTGCAAATGCACAAGAGGCACAATCCGCAGAGAATGTGGTTACAGGTAACCTTCTTGTTAGTGGATGCATGGCCTTTGTATTGTTTGATCCTGGTGCATCACGATCGTTTGTGTCAATAGCTTTTGTGAAGAAAGCCAAGTTGATTAAACATCCCATGCATGAGCTAATGAGGGTGTCCACCCCCTTGAGAGCAGTTAGTATAGCAACTGAGATGTGTAGATGTGTTCCTGTGATGATTGAGGGTAGACAGTTCCTAGCAGATTTGATAGTATTGGAGATGGAGGGATTGGATATTATCTTGGGCATGGATTGGTTAGCTAAGTATGATGCTAATGTAGGTTGTCGATCAAAGCAAGTTATCCTTAAGGTACATAATGATGTGGAATTCATATTCAGAGGATTACCAACAGGTGGGTTACCCAAATTGGTGTCAGCCTTAGGAGCAATGAGTTTGATTCGAAAAGGTTGTCTTGCTTATCTTGCCTCAGTAGTAGATATCAACTTAGTGGACAAACAGTTGGATGAGATCCTTGTAGTACGTGAGTTCGCTGATGTATTTCCTGCAGATTTGCCAAGTTTGCCACCCGAACGGGAAGTGGAATTTAGAATAGATTTGCAGCCTGGAGTGGAGCCAATTTCAAGAGCTCCTTATCGCATGGCACCAGTAGAGATGGCTGAATTGAAGACTCAGTTGCAGGATCTATTAGATAAAGGATTTATTCGGCCCAGTGTGTCACCATGGGGAGCCCCAGTTTTGTTTGTGAAAAAGAAAGATGGGAGTTTGAGGTTATGCATTGACTATCGCGAACTCAATAAAGTGACTATTAAGAATAAGTATCCATTGCCTCGTATTGATGATTTGTTAGACCAGCTGCAAGGAGCAAGTAAGTTTTCAAAGATTGACTTACAATCTGGGTATCATCAAATGAGAGTTAAAGAGTCAGATATACAGAAAACAGCATTTAGGACTCGGTATGGACATTATGAGTTCCTAGTCATGCCTTTTGGTTTAACAAATGCCCCTGCAGCATTCATGGACTTAATGAATAGGGTATTTCGGCCATATTTGGATCAAATTGTGGTTGTGTTTATCGATGACATTTTGGTATATTCCAAGAGCAGTGAAGAGCATGAAGGACACTTGAGATTGATTTTACAAAGGCTAAGGGAAGAAAAGCTTTATGGAAAGCTTAAGAAGTGTGATTTTTGGATGAACAGTGTGGGCTTTTTGGGTCATGTTGTTTCTAAAGATGGAATATCTGTGGACCCGCATAAGATAGAGGCCGTGGTAAACTGGCCTAGGCCATCCAGTGTTACTGAGGTGAGAAGCTTTTTGGGTTTAGCAGGGTACTATAGGCGATTTGTGGAAGGATTCTCTACCATTGCCACTCCGATGACGAAGCTCACACACAAAGGGGTAAAGTTCGAATGGACAGACAAGTGTGAAGAAGCATTTCAAGAGTTGAAGAGACGGTTAGTAGAAGCACCTGTGTTAACTGTACCTTCAGGAAATGGTGGATTTGTGATATATAGTGATGCATCAAAGAAGGGATTGGGATGTGTCCTTATGCAACATGGTAGGGTGATAGCCTATGCATCAAGACAATTGAGACCACATGAGGTGAATTATCCAACTCATGACTTGGAGTTAGCTGCAGTGATTTTTGCACTGAAAATATGGAGGCACTACTTATATGGCGGACGATGTGAAGTATATACTGATCACAAAAGTTTGAAGTACATCTTTACTCAAAAGGAGTTAAATATGCGGCAACGAAGGTGGCTAGAGTTAATAAAAGATTATGACCTGAGTATTCATTATCATCCAGGTAAAGCAAATGTTGTTGCAGATGCACTGAGTAGGAAATCTGGGAGTAGCATGGCTAGTTTACTTACTGGTCAAGAAAAATTATTTGAAGAAATAAGAAGAATGGACTTGCATGTGTGTGTTGATGGGGTAGCAGCACAAATTAGCCAATTAAAGATTCAACCTACTCTTAGAGATGAAATTAGACAAGCACAAGAGGAAAGCCAAGATGAATCCTTTCAAAAGGTGAGAGAGAGAGCATTGAAAGGAGAATTGCAAGATTTTATAATTGGGGCCAATGGTATTATGAGATTCAGGGGTCGTATGGCCATTCCCAGGAGAGCTCAAATTTTACAAAAGATACTCGAAGAGGCACATTACTCACCTTACATGATTCACCCTGGGAGTACAAAGATGTATCAGGATTTAAAGATGCACTATTGGTGGGATGGAATGAAGGGTGATGTGGCTAAGTATGTGGCCAAGTGTTTAACATGCCAGCAAGTCAAGGCCGAACACCAGAGACCTGGAGGAGCATTGCAACCCATTGAAATTCCAAAGTGGAAGTGGGAAGGTATAGCGATGGACTTCATTGTTGGACTACCACGCACAGTGGCAGGATATGATAGTATTTGGGTTATTGTGGATAGATTGACTAAGGTGGCACATTTTATTGCTGTTAAAACCACTTTTACAGCTGAAAAGCTAGCATGGATATATCATAAGGAGATCGTGAGACTCCATGGGGTGCCAATGTCTATCATCTCAGATCGGGGATCAGTGTTCACATCAAGGTTCTGGAAGGCTTTACATAGAGCAATGGGCACTCAATTGGATTTTAGCACTTCCTTCCATCCGCAGTCTGATGGCCAAACAGAACGAGTGAACCAACAGTTAGAAGATATGTTGAGAGCTTGTGTCTTGGAATGGGGTAGCACTTGGAGTGACCATCTGGCTTTGGCAGAATTTGCATACAACAATACTTATCATTCCAGCATTCAAATGGCTCCTTTTGAGGCATTGTATGGACGAAAATGTAGATCGCCACTTTGTTGGGATGAAGTGGGGGAGAGTACTATAGTTGGCCCTCAAATGATAGCAGACACAGTGGAGAAGGTATCACGAATTCGGGAACAGATCCGCATTGCCCAATCTCGTCAAAAGAGCTATGCAGATACTAGGAGGCGAGAGCTAGAGTTCCAAGTGGGAGATAAGGTATTTTTAAAGGTATCCCCAATGAAGGGTGTGGTTCGGTTTGGTACAAAAGGAAAATTAAGTCCAAGATATATTGGTCCCTACGAAATCTTGGAACGAGTTGGAAAGGTAGCATATCGCATTGCTTTGCCACCTTTCTTAGTCGGGGTGCATGATGTATTCCATGTCTCATCATTAAGGAAATATGAGCCAGACCCGTCACATGTGCTCAAGCCTGAGGAAATACGAGTAGAAAAGAATTTGCAATATGTAGAGAGGCCAGTTCGAGTCTTAGATAGTAAGGAGAAACAATTGAGAAACAAGACTATCAAGCTGCTTAAAATCCAGTGGAGTAACCATACAGAAGATGAGGCTACTTGGGAGTTGGAGGAGATAATGAGGGAGAAATATCCTTATTTATGGGAATGATTGCAAGTTTCGAGGACAAAACTTTTCTAACGAGGGTAGTCTGTGAGGACCAGGTATTTTTATTCTATTTTTATTATAACTTTTCTCTATTTATAAGGTAACTTATGAACATGCTAGTAAGAATTTTACGATATTAATGGATACATAACATACATGGACACGACATTTAGGAGATGTATAGTGCATATGTGCATGTATGATTAGCGTTCCATTGATGGGCACTACGACTATTGTTTCCTTCGCAGAGTAGGTACGGGGTTCGACCTGCCCGGTCAGGTCGCGGGGGTCAAGGGGGAGACGCCCCTTGCGGGGGTGCAGGGGGCAGCGCCCCTGAAGAAAATTTTAATTATTTAAGTCGTAGGAGTGGAAGAGTAAATTACCAAATGCGATTAGACCCGACTCATGCTCCGACCCGTCCTGGACCCGATCCCGACCCGATGGGGGTTCGATATGAAGCGAAGCCCGCGCGTTAGACTCCATTTTCTCACCTCACGCCCGACTGTTTTTCTTCTTCTTCTCTTCCCGATCTCTGCGTCTTCTCTTCTTTCTCTTCTACTCAGTACGATCTAGCAATAGATCTCTTCGAGAAAACCCTACTGACTGCCTCGAAGGTGATCGATTTGAATCAAGGAAGCTCCAAATCTCTGCAAGCTAAGCCTAGGGTCGCTGTTTTGGGGAAAATCACGATCGAGGTAAGTAGATGTCGCCCTTTCTCGATTTAGTGATGAAATTTTATGTTGAACACGACATGAGGCTAGAGGAAATATGTAGAGCTTGACGACTCTATGGTATTAGGAAATGGGTTCGTAACAGTTAGGGTTTATGGGAAATTTACTTTGAATGTGCGATTTTTATGATGTGAAAGATTTCCTAGAAGTTCTTATATTGTTGAAATGTGACGTGAATTGATTTGCCCCAAAAGAGAATACGAATCGAAGGTTATTTCATTTCGCGCCTATCATGTGTTTGATAAAATGCTTGTGTGACAGATCTATGTGTTGTATCTGAATTGTGTTGATGTTGTATGTGTGGTTTGCGATGTGTTTCATTGTCTGTTATGTATGATGCGTTATCTCAAATAGTTGGTTGTAAGGGTTGTTCATGGCCCCTGATTGACATGAGGAGAGGGTTGTTCATGGCCCTTGATGGACATGAGTAGATGATTGGTTGTGTTGGTCAATTTGTGTGTATGGTTATATGTATACGATCTTGGGAGTGGGTATTGGACCCATGTGTATTAGCTTCATCACCGTATGAGTATCCATCATTATGCTTATTTGCACTTTGTGCTAACCACTATCTACTTACTGGGTCTATTTAGACTCATATCATTGTTATTGTGGTTTTAGATCGCAGGCCAGAAGGAGAACTTAAGGATGGGACAAGTTGAAGATCAAACATGAGAGACTCTAGCACAATATGTTGATTCCAGTTCTTTTAGACTTGTGCTCTTTTGATAATCATATATGTAGACAATTACTTAGGCGGATTCGTTTTGACAACTTTAATGTATTTGGTATTTCAGATTGGAATATAATCCTTGTTGATGCACATATGCATGACTATTATATCTGTTTGTTGTGTAAGGAAAATATGTAATGATTTCCTTCTATATGAATGTTCTTATTATATGAAGATGCAAGTATATAAATAGGGTTGAATGTTACAAATGGAAATGTAATGAATATCAGGTCATGTATTCCATATTACCCCCTGTATGTTATGGGGAGATGCTGCCGAATTTTTCTATGAATGTGTAGCGCCGTTGATTAGTTATTGAGTATTTTTATTAATGGGGCGTTACAAGATCCAAATCAAAAGGTGGATCTATTAAACAAATATCTAAAGATGAATAATTCTTCAGCCCCTCTAATAATACCAGAATCAAATTCAATGATGAACATCATTAAAAACCAAAGACGATATATTCAAGAAATACCAAAACCAACAACAAATCATGAATTATCTCAAGAAATAAAAGAGATGAAAAAAGAGATCATTGAGTTAAAAAGAAGAATTCAAATTCTTGAATTAAAAGAATTATCAATAAATGACAATCAAGAAGAACATTTTGAGGAAGAATTTGAACAACATTTCAATGAAATCCTAAGAGAAAATAAAGCAGAATCCTCTCAGCTAAAAATATTAGAACAAGAAAATGTTATAACAGAACTCTGTAATGAAGCAACAAAAGTAATATCGCAAAAATGGTATATAAAAATAACTTTAAAAATAAAAGATTTTCCTGAAGATTTTACTATAACTACTACTGCTCTTGTAGATTCAGGAGCCGATTTAAACTGTATAAATGAAGGTATAATTCCACCAAAATATTTTGAGTCCACTAACTCATCTATAGCCACTGCTGATGGCACGGACATGATTGTTAAATATAAATTATCTTCTGCTCACATTTGCAATAAAAAATTATGCCTGCAAACCTCCTTCATTCTAATAAAAAATATGCAACAAAAAATTATTTTAGGAACTCCCTTCCTGCAGTTAATAAAACCATTTTTTGTAACAGACGAAGGCATACAAACAAATGAAACATTATTCGCCTTCATAAAACCACCTGAAGCCTCCCTTTTATCAGAACTAAAAGACACTTTAAATTATAAAAAGAATTTTCTATGCTATTTGCAAGATCAAAATACTATAAGATATATAGAAAAGGAAATTAATGGTCCACTAAAACCCCACATTGAAGAATTCAAAAATAAACTAATAAAAGAAGTATGTTCAGAAATTCCAAATGCTTTTTGGAAAAGAAAACAACATATCCCAATTAAAGAAATTTACAAAATTGGTAGCTTTGATTTTAAAACAGAGTTTAGAATCAAAACAGTAGAAACAGTTCTAGAATTTGGAGCTGGATCACATCAGATTCCCTTATTGGAAAAAATTGCGTTAAAAGAATTATGTGAAAAACAGTTTAAATTCTTACATTTTGGATTAATCCAAATCGCTATACAACCTCTAGTAAGAACTGGACTTCAAGCATCTGTTCTTGCTTGTCTAAAAGACAATCGTCATAAAAATTTTTCTGATTCTATATTGGGAATTGTTCAAACCTCTCTACATGCTGGCCCAATATATTTCAACAGCTTTCCAAATTTCTCTATAAGCCTTACCGATCCACATGCTCTAGAAGTTTTATCCTTACTTGTTCAAACTCAAGGGTTTGACATGAAGATAGGATCAAAACCTCTATGTGTTCAATACAGAATATACTATAAAGCCATGAAAACTTTAGCACCAAAATCATTGGTACAACAAGAAAGGGGTGCTACTCCATATTTCATCACAAATCCCGCTCTTAAAAAGATTGAACCAAAGAAAATCCAAAGATTGAAAACTCGTCCCGCTCATAAACTTCTTCTGTTTGAGAAGTTGATGGAATTAAAGGGTTTTGATCTTCAATATTTAACATGTTTACTGAGTTTTTTACCGAAGTATCATACCAATCAAAGAAGTGGATATTTTCTTTTACCGTTTTACAATAGGACACCCAATCTCTGAATAATCCTTTTATTTCTTCATCATTATATCTTTCATTTATCCATGATCTTTTTTCTTTATAGGCTGGGTTTTCAAATTCTTTTAATAATTCTTTATAATTTGGTTTGAATTGCAGAACATTTAACTGGAAATCTGACTCAGTCGGAGTCAAGTCGGGCTTAGCTATATGATCTTCAAAATGAAGAGGAAACCTAGCCGAAGCTGATGAAGACAGAGGTTTTTGAGATTCTATCATAATAGGTTTAGCAGTTATAGGTCTAGATAGACATATCATTGAACAATTAAATTTCTCTAATCATAAATTAATAAAAATTGACCAATTATTAAAAGGAAAAACAGCCAAAAGCCTCTCCTTCTACAAAAAACCTTTAACAACTCAGTTTGGTCAATTATCTTTAGATGATAAACCAGAAACTGAGCAGTTTACTAAAATGGCAAAACAAAAGACAACTTCCATGGATGAATTAAAACAAAAAATCGCTGACTTAAAAAATCAACATTTTCTCCAAACTATAACTGAAAACACTCAACCAGAATTAAACAGAGTATTTAAAAATTATTATCATCGTCCTTCTCCGATTGATCAACAATTCGAAGAAGAAAAATCTGGAGTACAAAACAGTTTTAATATAAATGCTCTCTATGAGTGGAGTATTGATGGTCGTTCCGAATACCAAATCTGGAACGTCACTCATAGTATGTTAATGTATGCAACTATGTTAGAAGCCATTAAAAAACTCTCTAAAATCGATGCAGCCCATATGATTGCTTGGGGCTTCACAGGTCAGCTAAAAGCGTGGTGGGATATTCAGGTCCCTCAAACTACTCAAATAAAAATCTTGAATGGAGATGATCCTGTTAATACCCTAGTAAGTACTATTATATATCAATTTATAGGAACTATAGAAGATTATCAATCTGTTATAAGAGAACGAATTTTAAAATTAAAATGTAAAAGCATGTCAAAATTTAGATGGTATAAAGATGTTTTTCTAACAGACCTGTTAATGCTGGATGATGGAAGACAACCGATCTATATTGAAAAATTCCTACAAGGTCTACCCTCTATATTCGAAACAAAAATAAAAACTCTTATAAAAATGGAAAATGATGGAAAATTAAAATATGAAAATTACACATGGGGAACTCTAATTAACAAAGTTAAACAAGTAGGAATAGAACTATGTCAACAAAAACATTTAGACGAAACAAAGTTTTTAAAATCTCAAGATTTGTCTATCTTCTGTTCTAATTATGGTATAGAACAAACTCCTATCCAAAGGATAATGAAAAAATCAAAATATTTAAAAGCTAAATCATACTATCAAAAGTCCCCTAAGAAACCATCCAAAACATTCAAAGAAAAAACTCCAAAGCATTATTATTCAAAAAAGAAGCATAAAAAACAAAAACAAAAGTATTCTCCAAAAAAGAATGTTAAAGAAATAAAATGTTTTAAATGTGGAAAGTTTGGTCATTATGCTTCCAAATGCTATAAAAATCAAGTTAGAGAATTATTAGCCAACAAAAATCTTAGTGTAGAAGAACTATCTAAAAGGATAAATGAATTAACAGTCACTTCAGAAGAAGAATCGGAATCTGAAGAATCTTCTTCGAGTGAAAGCGAATTTGAATTAAATGAACTCCATTATAGAAGTTCAGATGACCATCAATGTCAATGTTCATATTCTAAAGGATATGAATCTTCATCTGATTCAGACTATCGTTCACTAAATATGTTAAACAACTCAAACCAAGTATTATTAGATTTAATAAATCAGGTTGAAGATCCAAATCAAAAGGTGGATCTATTAAACAAATATCTTAAGATAAATAATTCTTCAGCCCCTCTAATAATACCAGAATCAAATTCAATGATGAACATCATTAAAAACCAAAGACGATATATTCAAGAAATACCAAAACCAACAACAAATCATGAATTATCTCAAGAAATAAAAGAGATGAAAAAAGAGATCATTGAGTTAAAAAGAAGAATTCAAATTCTTGAATTAAAAGAATTATCAATAAATGACAATCAAGAAGAACATTTTGAGGAAGAATTTGAACAACATTTCAATGAAATCCTAAGAGAAAATAAAGCAGAATCCTCTCAGCTAAAAATATTAGAACCAGAAAATGTTATAACAGAACTCTGTAATGAAGCAACAAAAGTAATATCGCAAAAATGGTATATAAAAATAACTTTAAAAATAAAAGATTTTCCTGAAGATTTTACTATAACTACTACTGCTCTTGTAGATTCAGGAGCCGATTTAAACTGTATAAATGAAGGTATAATTCCACCAAAATATTTTGAGTCCACTAACTCATCTATAGCCACTGCTGATGGCACGGACATGATTGTTAAATATAAATTATCTTCTGCTCACATTTGCAATAGAAAATTATGCCTGCAAACCTCCTTCATTCTAATAAAAAATATGCAACAAAAAATTATTTTAGGAACTCCCTTCCTGCAGTTAATAAAACCATTTTTTGTAACAGACGAAGGCATACAAACAAATGAAACATTATTCGCCTTCATAAAACCACCTGAAGCCTCCCTTTTATCAGAACTAAAAGACACTTTAAATTATAAAAGGAATTTTCTATGCTATTTGCAAGATCAAAATACTATAAGATATATAGAAAAGGAAATTAATGGTCCACTAAAACCCCACATTGAAGAATTCAAAAATAAACTAATAAAAGAAGTATGTTCAGAAATTCCAAATGCTTTTTGGAAAAGAAAACAACATACAGTAAAATTGCCTTATATAAAAGAATTTAAAGAAGAAAAAATTCCAACTAAAGCTCGGCCAATTCAAATGAATAAAGACCTTCTGGATTATTGTAAAAAAGAAATAAAGGGTCTCCTAGACAAAAATTTAATAAAACCAAGTAAATCTCCTTGGAGTTGTTCTGCTTTCTATGTTAATAACGCAGCTGAATTAGAAAGAGGAGCTCCCAGACTAGTAATAAATTATAAACCTTTAAATAAAGTTTTAGAATGGATAAGATATCCTTTGCCTAATAAAAAAGATTTATTAAACAGAATTATAAAAGCTAAATTATTCTCAAAGTTCGATTTAAAATCTGGATATTGGCAAATTCAAATATCTGAAGAAGATAAATATAAAACAGCATTTAATGTCCCTTTTGGACAGTTTGAATGGAATGTTATGCCTTTCGGATTAAAAAATGCCCCATCAGAATTCCAAAAAATTATGAATGATATATTTTATAATTATAGTGATTTTATAATTGTGTATATTGATGATGTTTTAGTGTTCTCTGATTCCCTTCAGCAACACTGGAAACATTTGAAAACTTTTAAAAATATAATCTTTCAAAATGGATTAGTTTTATCTGAAAGAAAAATAAAATTGTTTCAGATAGAAATAACCTTTTTGGGATTCCAAATTAAAAATAAAACCATTCAACCAGTTAATCGAGCAATAGCCTTTGCTGATAAATTCCCTGATGTTATAAAAGACAAAAAACAATTACAAAGATTTTTAGGGTGTCTGAACTATGTTTCTGAGTTCTATAAGAAAATTGCTTTTGATAGGGCAGTTCTTCTTAAAAGACTTAGAAAGAACCCTCCGCCTTGGACAGACGAATGTACTAAGGCAGTCCAAAACATAAAAGCTAAAGTAAAATATCTTCCATGTCTGCACCTTGCGGATC
Organism: Annona cherimola; assembly: GCA_030490835.1. Taxonomy (NCBI): domain Eukaryota; kingdom Viridiplantae; phylum Streptophyta; class Magnoliopsida; order Magnoliales; family Annonaceae; genus Annona; species Annona cherimola. Next base: position 8,709,457 of record CM059975.1, on the reverse strand, counting down.
CTAACCTCTTTAAAATAGTTGAAACAGATGCTTCAGACAGAGGATATGGAGGAATTTGTTTAGTTAATAGATCAAATTTTCTTACAAATCAAAGATGTGCATAGGTCACTGTTTAAAAATATATATTCATGTAAATTACAAAAAATACTTAAAGGACTCTGCTTCTAAAAAAAATGGAAAATCCACTATATCTATTGTATTTATCATCATTTGTCTTGTCATAAAAATTCTTTCATTTGTTTCGTGTCACTATATATGAGCCTCATTTATAAACATGCAAAATTAATATTAATAAAATAATTTAATACTAAATATCAATTTTAAAGTAGTATTTTTAATATCTAAAACATCTAAAATATCATTATTATGTGGATAAATGATTCTCTAAAGTATTATTATATTCAAATATACATCTGAATGGATCAAAGTATTTTCCCTAATATACACATGAATATATATATATATATATATATATATATATATTGAGTGAATGTGGCCTTTGCGCAATTTGATTTGGATATCTTTTAACTATATATTTTTTAGTGAATGTGACCTTTGCGCAATTTGATTTGAATATCTTTTAGCTAAATAAATAATTTTATATACAATAAATAAATTAAATTTTGCATCAACTATCAAAATTTTAAAATAGAAGAAGTTACTTGAAATCACTTTTATGTAACCTAGTTACGTAAAAGCAAAGCCCGTACTTAAATATATTTATGTATACCTTAGAATGTAATACATTTTATAAAATCATTTATCCACATAATAGTAATATTTTAGATAGTTTAAATATTAAAAAAATTAAAGTTAATATTTAATATTAAATTATTTTATTATGTTGATTTTATATATTTGTAGATGAGCCTTGTGTTCAATAATACTAGACAAATGATAGAATTTTTATAACAATATTAGTGATACTACATACAATGAATTGAGTAAATTTCTATCAATTGTCCATCAACGTGTGAAAATGAATAGGATTACATAGAAGCGAAGTTCAAAGAAGCAAAACTTGAAATTACACAAAGTTGAGTCAAATTTTAAAATGATTTGACTTTTTATTTTAAATAAAAAATTTTCTTTTCAAAGAAATAATATATAATTTTAGAATTAGGAGATCACATCAGCTAGCTATTTACACGGATAGGAATGTCAAATATCCGTTCATGGTGTGCATTGACAATACCGCGGAAATATTCAATGCCTTACCTGTATGCCATCCATTCCCACTTCGAAATTACGAAAAAGAAATATTATTTTATAAAAAGTTTGTATGTCATCCATTCCCACTTCGAAATTAACAAACAGAAATATTTTTTACAAAATAATAGAAAAACTAATCAAATGCTATTAATTAATTAGCTATGGCAATTTCAAACCTTCCCACTTTGAGATTTGGGTATTTGACTTTAAATATCTTTTATTAAAAAAAGCAATTGTTATTCAACTCTGCGTTACCACTACAAACGTTCTTGAGTTTTAGCTGATTTTTTTATCGCTCGTAACATAATTGCAGCTGCATTTACATCGATTTCACTGGAAATGATTTTTGGCAGTACATAGCGGGCTTTTAACAAATGCACTAACGTGTACTTAGTCTCAGCGCACCCGAGTGTTTTTAATTTTTTTTAATTTTTTTATACAACTATTAATCTACGTGTATTTAACATATATATGAGATTTAATCATGTACATTCCGTCTGCACAGAAACTACTATGCAGACGGCTACGGCTCATCCGGACGTCTATTTCGGCGGGGTAAATCCAGTCCGTCTATTCGTTTCTGCGTGTTGCGAAGGAGGCGAAAACTACACGTACACGCGGATGGGTGCATTTTCCCGCTGGCAGCAAAAAAGGAAAAAAGAAATCCCTCCCGCGCCTCCTTCGGCGGTGGACGAGATCATCTTCCCAGGTGCCAGCCTGTCCTCCTTCCCAAACGCCAGCCCGTCCTCCTTCCCAGGCGCCAGCCCGTACTCCCATCCGCGCGGATCGTCTTCTCCAAAAATCCGCATGCGGATTATAACTACACAGCAAAAGTACTCTCATCCGCATTTCTCTGACGCGAAAATCCGCATGCGGATTCTGAATCCGCAGCAAACGTACCTCCCATCAGTGTTGTTTTCCACATGCGGATTTTCGCGTCAAAGAGATGCGGATGAGAGTACTTTTGCTGCGCAGTTATAATCCGCATGCGGATTTTTGGAGAAGACGACCTGTTCTGTCGACGCAAAACTTCAAAATCGACGGAGAACTTCGAAATCTCGACGGAGATCTTCAAAATCTCGACGGAGAAGGAGAAATCGATGGAGAAGGAGATTCGAGAGCAGCGACGGCAGCAGTAGCTCGACGGAGAAGAAGATTTGAGAGCAGCGGCGGCAGCAGCGTCGTCGTCTCCATTTTCGAAATGGGACGGATGAGCGGGAAAATGCATTCTCCGAAGTTTTGAGCGCGTGTATGCGCAGTCTCACTCGGCTCGCCGTCTCCCTCTACACGTACACACACGATGGAAGAAGCGGCGTAGATTTCGCCCGCTGAAATGGACGGCCGGATGGGGCGTCTGCAGGGGAATTCGGGTGCAGTCCGAATGCACCTGAATAAATCCCTATATATATATATATCAAGTTTTATCATTTTTGGAAATATTTAGATATTTAATTTGAATTTTTTAAAATTATTGTCATTTTCATAATTAACAAATAGTAAGACTTGATACACGTGTTAAATATACATAGATTAACAGTTGTATAAAATTTTTTTAAAAAAATAAAAAGAGGTTTTTGCACCAAAGTGCACTGTATCGGGCTTTGTAAATAACACTTCACTAAAAGAAAGTTTACTTTTAGCTACCCTTATTAGTAGCTAAAAAGTCCTTATTAGTAAGGAAAATATATCTGTAAAAAATAATTCTATTACTTAGAATGATATTTTTATAAACAAAGAAAAGTTTTCTTATTTATAATGATGCTTTTATAGACAAAGAAACTTTCCTTGCTTATGATAATATTTTACCAACCAAAACAAAATTAGGTCGCATAAGTGTAAAAATTATGAATTATTGGTAACCAAATTTCTTTTAAGTTGTTGTTATATATGACATATATTGCCAACTATTGACAATAATAATTTTCTTTAGCAACTAAAATTTCTCTTTTTCAAGAAATTTTGAGTTGCCAAAAACTAAAATTTTTGTAGTGTTTGTTGTTTTTGAGCAGTGAAAATTTGGCTCAAATCAATCAATTTTTACATTAAGGGTGTCCTTGAGAAGTAATAAAAAATTTGGATGAAAAATTTGTGGTGTAAAAATTTCTAAAATGTGAGAAAAGAATGTGATATGGTAGAAGTAATGATGATGAATAAAAATAATAAAATTAAAATAGATAAGTTAGTCATGTGGGTAATTATGTAGAAATGATTGAAAAATAGCGTAGCTATGTAGGAATGTGTGAATAAATAATTAAAAAATAAGGTAATTGTAGAGAGTGAAAAGTTTTTAATGTAGCCAAACATGCCCCAAGGGAGAGCGAAAAGTTTTTTATGTAGCCAAACATGCCCGAAGGGTAGCCAAAAAGGAGGATGTTAGATGTTGCTATTTAGATAACTATTTGAATATTTTTTTAAAAAGGCAAATTAGCAATAAAAGAGATGAAATGTTTTCAGGAAGCGTGTGAGAGAGAAGGAAAACTCGGAAATAAATTTGGGATGAGAACACGGACATTTTGGTCATCTTTAGTTACATGCTAAAAGTGTTTAAGTCTGTAGGTAAGCCAGAGAACTTAAATTTTATGAGTCAATTCAAAATATATCTTCTATTTTTACTTCTAATTTCGGCTATACCTACTAAGTAAGTTATCAATTCCAAGTACACCCAATTCATTATAAAAATTGTTAACTGTGATTAAAAAGGATCAAAGTACCTATTAAGTCTAGGTTTTATTTCATCCAAAGTTGCTTAACAAGGAGAAGATATTTCTTGTGCAAATTTTTGATAGTTGTATTTGCGAGATGCAGATAGTGGCAACTACTTTGGAGAAGACAAAACCTAGATCCAATAAGTATTTTGGTTATTTTTAATCATAATTAATGATTTTTGTTACGAATTGAATATGATTGAATTGATGGTGTACTTATTTGAAATTGACCCAATTATATATTCTCTCAACTTGTAGCCATTTGCTATAAAAGGAAACTTAAAAAGGTACTCATTAAGACAAACTTGAGGGAGCAGTATGCAAATCCCATTGATCTTATATCTGTGTTTTCAGGCTGCCTGGCTAGCTGACATGATTGCATCACATCCCTTCCTCCCTCCCTCCAGGAGAGAAGGACGGAGCAGCGTATGTAATATGTATGGTGTTAGGTTGGCTATTTGCGAAACTGAAAGGCCGCTGACCAAAATGACATAATCGTAGCATCGCATATATCCATCCAAAGTTTTCTAAAAACATCCTACGGCTGAGATTGGTGATCGCTGATTTTGAGGAGGGCCAAAACCCGTTTAGCTCAGGAACCGCATGTGATGTGATGACACGCACCATGACCATGCATGGGGGCGACGCCGACGGGCAGCAACTAGCAAGGCGAGTATGCGACAAGAAGCTAGCTGGAATGCAGATTTCGGGTGCAATTTATCTGCTGTTATATTCTTTTTCACATTATTGATAGACTAGTTAATAAAATATTTATCTGCTTCAGAAATTTATAATAACTTATCTTTTTTTATTATTAATCAATTATCGACTTTCGTGTTTTCTTTATTTTATTAATTGTAATTTTAAGCTGATCCCAATGCAAACAAAAAATATCTTAAATTTATTTTTAATTATTAATTTTCTCTGCATGTAATTTAGTATCTTTTATTTTTTATTTATTTTATAGCTAGTTACTTCTATTCGAGTACTATTGCTTACATTTTAATAAGATATGGGCAAATATAACAACGTCTTTTAAGATTTTTTCTCATTTTTATTGTTCAAGTATAGAAATTCTAAATTATTCTTAGTTTCTAGGACCATTAGTTTGTATATTTATTACTCTATTCTACACTGCTCATTAATTGAAGAAATTTTTGTGGGTTTTTTTTTTAAAACATTTCTATTTGAGAATCCTTTAAAGTTTTAACTATATGATTTTGGAAAAAAACTAAAATGTAAAAGAGAATAAAAATAAATACAATTACAACTATGATAAACAAAATTAAAAAGGTAAGAGAATTTTTTTTTTTAAAATTACTACATGAAAAATTTGTTATGCAACCCTACCAGTGAGGCTACAATACCGATTTTAAGGGTTTGATGTTCCTATTATGTATTCCTTATTCAACTAAGGCTCAGTTATATAGAATTGAAGTCATATAATCCCTTCAAAATATAAGATTTTGATCTTTGATGGAAAATCTAATTAATTCATTGTATTTAACATTATTTGTATTTATCTAAGGGATCAAGTTTCATCTCAATAAAGTATATTTATGGGCTATATTTGTTAGAAAAATATATATTTATGTGTAAATTATGAAAAATGTTAAAATATCAATTTAAAATAGTATTTTCAACATCTAAACCGTCCAAATATTATTTCTATGTGAATAAATAATTTTATAAAGTAGTATTATATTATAATACATGTGTAAATAGATCTAAGCATTTTTCATAATTTATATATAAATATACATATTTTTAAACAAATATAGCCGATAAACATACTCGATTGAGATAAAACTTGATCACCTAGATAAATAAATGATAAATAAATGATGTTAAATATAATGAATAGATTGAATTTTTTATTAAGAATCAAAATCTTATATTTTAAAGGGGTTATATGCATTCGCTTATATATATATATAACTATTTTACTTAGTTGGACCGATTCCACTGATTCCGTGGTTCTCACCTTGAGGACGTGAAGAATTTCACTTACACAAGTCAATCCATGCATTTTAGTCTCTCTTTGACTTCTATAAGGATGATTTTGATTAAATCCAAAATATTTTTCAGTCGGAATATATATGGAACATGTGAAAGGTGGGAATATTAATGGGCTCATATATCTTCGAATAATTTTTTTATAGTCTGATTTGTTTTTTTATTATGACAGTTTTTGATATTACTTCTCATTATTTAAATTTCTTAAATCAATAACAAATTAGAAATAAAAATTAATTTAAAATTTTCATAAATTGAATAATGGAAGAAAATCACAAAAACAGATTTCGCTTTGTAACCAACTTTTTAGCATATAATATATATTTGATTGCACTAGATGTGATTTAGCTGCAAATACTTGACTGTATTTGTTGAAAGAAGCATTTAATGTAGATTTTAAAATTTTACTGTACAGAGCCGTCGTGGCAAAACCCATTGCCTCATTTCGCGCTGGCATGTGTTCGAAAACTGCTACTCGGAATTTGTGTGTGTAGTTTTAACAGTCCCCCGAGTTAGTGGGAGTTTTACAATTCTCTTCGATGCTGGGTTTCATATTTCTCCAATGAAGTCTATAAAAAAAAAAAATCATGTTGCGTGAATTCCAATCAAATTTTTTTTTTTTTTTTTTACTGCAAATAATAATAAAAGGTTGGTTTGCAATAGATGTAGGACTTTGCCTCATTTCTCCATGGATTGACCTCGCTCAGGCTCAGCCAATGAAAGAGGTTGACAGAAGTGTCCAATGGGGGAGTGAAACTTCCAAGGTCACAGTCTCTACCTAACTTCCACAAACTGAACCAAAACCGTTGTGGGTATTTTTGTAATTTCAGGCCATCCGAGGTTCCTTCTCAATGGGCAAAACTTCACCAGTTCTCTTGTGATTGTGGCGCTCCAATCAACCAAATTCTTTAGCAGAAATGGCGTTGGCTGTGTAGGCTGCTGCACATCTTCAATTCTAAACAGTGTGCATTAAATCTGTGGTCGGCTTAACTTGGATTTCTATCTTCTCCCGTCCGCCTGAGATGACGCAGACCAGTTGTTTAACCAGCCTTGTCATTGGACTGACATGGCTTGATTCCCCATCTTGCCTGCAAGTAAGGATTGTACTGCAACTACAGGCTGTCATACAAGAGATTATTGGGATGTTGGAAATAATCTAAGTCTAGAAAGAGAAGAACTGCAGCAGCAGTCATGAGAGAGAGAGAGAGAGAGAGAGAGAGCGAATTCGTTTTTTTATTATTCACACAAGCAGGAGGAAAAACATGTCTGAAGGCCATCTCTCCCCACGGGAACACATAATCCTTGCATACACTTATATTTACCATCCATTCACATAAGGAAAAAAGAATAACTGAAAAACCAGCTGAGCTCCAAGTCCACAAGCTACGAGCTGGTCTTGTCTCATAACAGTACTGAAAACTATAAAACCCATCTGACCCCATCTGAGGGTCTCTTTGCTTCTGTATATTATCATCATCCAGGAGAAAATCCGGGGATGTACAGAGAATCATCCCACTGGCATAATCTCCGCCCGCTGACCAAAATTTCAAAGGCCCAAGAAGAATGAAAGAAGAAGATGATTCTGTCTGTCTCACTGGGCCCATTTTGAAATCCTAGGCCTGATTGGCCAAGTTCTTGGAGCTGATGAAAGTCCCGTGAAAACCATATGGGACTCTCGACGGCAACTTCACAGATGCCTCCAGCTTCAAGTTCATGGCATTCACAACCAGCAGCTCGGACCTCGAAGTCTTCTCGTTGTGCATGAATGTCAGGACATACCCATCATCCTCCCTGCCTGAAGCAGGGTCCCTGGCCACGAAATACGGCTCCCCGCCGTAGCATTCGTCGCCGTAGATGAACTTGCGGACTTCCCCCGTGGAGAGGTCGACCTTGGCAAAGCCCGAAACCTTGGGCCACGGCTCGGCAATGGCCAGGTACGCGAATTGGGTCTTCCTACCCAGCCTGTTGCGGTTCACCATTCCTGCCTCGAGGTTCAATTGCTGCGATGGGTGGATGATTGGGCGCCGCGTCGACTTGCCGGTTCGGAGGTTGAGCCGGATTTCGGAGAGGACGCTCTTCAGGCTCTCTTCGCATTCGTTGAAAATGGAGTCCGCCGGCGTCATGCAAGAGCCAATGACGACCACCTCGTCGATGTCTGGCTCCTCCCATGCGTTCCATAGGTGGAAGCAGAAGCAGTCGGGGACGTCGACCCACTGGATGCCGGAGGCGTCCGCCGCATTCTTGGGGAGAATTCCGAAGCGGGACGTCTTGTTCTTGTCGTAGATTACAGGGGAGCCACCTCGGATCATCTCCTGCAGCTTGAACACCACCTGCTGGTCGGGGATCACGACGAAGTTCTCGGTGATTGCAAAGTCATGCATCATGGTCGGCTGCTCGACCGGAATCTCGACGTCTGGAGACTTGGTGCCGTCTGGAGCGAAGCGGAAGTACTTGAGGTACGGCTTCTGGACGACGTCGTAGCTGAGCGCGAAGAGCTCGCCGGAGATGGGGTCGATCTTGGGGTGGGCGATCATAGCGGAATTGAGCTGTCCGTTGAAGTCGTGGCGGCCGACTGTCTCGAGATCGCCGGATGCGGTGATGCGAACTTGGTACGGTAGATCATCCTCGGACATGGCGAGGAGACGGCCGTTGAAGTACACGAGGCCGGCGTTGGCGACACCGGTCCCGCGGCTACTGTCCACCAGGCCGAAGGCGCCGCGGGCTAAGAAGAGGAGGAGGCGAGCAATGCCGGAGTGGCCGTGGAGCTCGCCGATTGCCTTGGGGAAAATGGGCCGGCCCAGCTGACGTTCTTGAGCGAGGCGGCTTGTCTCCGTAAACCGGCAGGCATAGCTGGCGGAGCCATTCCGGAGACGGACGCAGTGCACCATGCCATCCCCGTCGAAGAGGTGGTGGCCGGCGGACGGCTCGAACAGGGGATTGGCGCCGTTGCGCACGTAGACGCCGCTGAGGCAGCGGGGTATAAGCCCCACAACAGGGAGGTCGTGTCCGACGGGGTGTTCGTCGACGGGGGCGAAGTTGCCGGATATTTGGACGGTCGGATCGGCGGTCTTAGGGAGGGGGTGCTGGCGCTCCAGGACGCCGGAGATGATGGACTCCTCAACGGAGTCAAGCGCCACGGCGGCGGAGCGCTGGAGGAAGTTCCACTTGGGCCGGCTACTCTGCTCCCGCTGGTGGTTCCGCCGCAAGGCCTCTCTGCTCTGCTCTGCCGGTGGGGTCGTCTTTCTCTTGGGCTTTGCGGAAGGTGGTGGGAAGCAGAGCGGCTCTTCTATTAAGATGGATTGCTTGAAGGGCTTTGGCAAGCTCAAAATTTGAGGGGTGTGCAAGGAGCTGTTGACTGATGCACAAGTGGGATCGAGCTTGATTATGGGCTTTTTGGGACGGCCGAGATTGAAAGGCGACTTGTAACCAAGAACCGTGTGACTCGTGCTGGTGGAAATAGTAGCCATGGAGTTCGGATTCTTCTCTACAAAAGATAGAAAAATCAGAGCTGAACAAGTATATTGTGGGGAGATGAGCAATTCAGAGTGTGAAATTTGATTGGAATTTGCAGCTGAAAGAAAAGAAGAAGGAAAGATGGATGGAGCGAGTTGGGAAGGTGATGGAGGATTTGGCTGTATTTATAGGAGAGGGAATAGTCGGACTGGTAAAGAGGTGTTTGTGGAGGTCCACCTCAACATCTAAGAGTAGAACACGTGGTGGTCTTTGGGAAGGCAGTGTACATCGAGGGTGGGGAGGTGCTTGGTCAGGTGACACGATTCCCACCCTTGCAAATTCCCGAGAGAGGGAGAGAGAGAGAAAGATAGGGAGAAATAGATCCGAGGGGGCTTTGGGACATGGTATTATCCCACGTTCGCCGCTCGAGTGACTTTCCGTCCCTTGCCCTACATTTCCTCCGTCGCTGTGCCATCCATGTGCTTACCACTCCATGTGGACTTTCATCCACCGTCCCCTTTCACATCAAACCCCTTTTTTCACCCTCAATCGCTCTCCCTTGGCCAAAGTTCTCCGCCCCTGAACATGTATAGTGTGGTTCGAAGATGGGACCCCGATTCAACCGTTTTTCACCGTTGATTTAAAGTCTCCCCTCGTTTGTTGGGGAATTTTGTTTCATCTCTACGTGGATGTTGGTGGTCCACACCAACATTAGAAAAGATATGATGCCCTGATTTTAATATGGGTTTGGCTTTCTTTATTACAGTGGGCCCCCTGTATTTGGTGAAAGCACCACGCCCACCTCCGATTTATGTTTTGCACATGTCCTGCTCCGCATGTGCGTGGTCCACTCTATTTTCTGAGGTAGCAGGTAATATGATCAGGAATTAATACTTCTCCGGCGGCAGAGATTCACACGCAGCACACAGCTTTTATCAAAATACCAGGTGGAGATCTAATATTCAAAAGGATGCTCCCTTACATCAATACAACCTTGGAAATTGATGTAGGTCGATTTATACGGCTGCGGCTTGCCTGTGCGACCATTGTAGATGCACATCAAAACCAATGCTGTGCGTAGGAGCTTTGAGGCAAGGGCTGCAACGGAATGTAACATTAACGAAAACGTGCTTGTTTTTCAAGCAGCTAGAAATCAAACTTCCGCTTTGGGTGCTCTCCGTTTTCTAGCTGCTAAAGGTTCAGCTGGTTATCAGGAGAAGTGATTCTTGTGTCTCTGCTGGTTGTTTCCTTTGCCTCCGGATCCAACCTCAGGTGTTTGTTCCGTGCCTATGTGAACACTACTTCACAAAATGATCTTCGGCTGAGCATTTGTCAGCTGCTGATCAAATGGCAATTCTCTTCTAATTGCTAAAGCGATTTCTTCGGGCGAATGGTATTCGATGTCTATGTTCTTGCCTCAAAGTGAGTTCTGACTCTGAACAAGATCACTGTTTCTGCTGGGCATTTCTCTATGGTAAGGATGATCTCTTGAAATTCATTCATGATGCCCAGAAATGAATCAATCTAGATTGACAATAAGATAATTCTCTTTCTGCCATAACTGACCGGGGTCATGCATTCCGTGGACGGCTATTAACATGTGCCAGAACTTATTGGCGGCTTAGATTCATAATAATACTTAATTCCTTCTCCTCAAATGATCCATACTTTTTAAAAAAAAAAAAAAAAAAAACATTTTGTTGAAACATTTTTTTTATCAAAACATTTGAAGCAGAGCGGCTCTTCTATCAAAAAAAAAAAAAAAAGAAAGAAAGAAAGGAAAAAGATCCATACTTTTTCACACCTAAAGAATCTAAAAAATACCAACAATGAAAATTTTATCGTTTGAAAAGAATATCTATTTTATATATTTTTTTAGCTGTCTAACTACATCACCCCTTTCATTCTATCGAAGACATCATCTTTTTCTTCAATTTTTTTTTTTTCACACTTTACATTATATTATATGATGTCTCACCAAACACGCCTATAATTTTAATAAATAAAAAAAAAAAAAGCGGACATGCATAGACGACAGTCAATGAATGTCCCCCTGACTTCCAGATTATTCATCACATGCGTGCAATGTGCACAGCCAGCACAGTTTCTAAAGGCTGACGACGTCCGAGGCCATAGCGCTCCACACAGGAGGATTTGCACGCAAGAAAAAGACACTAGCACTGCGCTACCTTGTCCTTCTCACCGCCCCGAAGTCATCGGCTGGAAATTCGTCCCGGCCAAACACAGCCCAAAACATGGCACTGCTCCATTGCACCCTTGGTCGCTATCTTCTTTTTCTTTTCTCCATTGGTGGGCATTTTCTCGAATGTGTGCCAAATCGAAACCTCAGGCCTGATTGGTTGCTCGATCCAGGCTGCATCCCATGCCAAGGCCATGATAACAGACTGATATGATGATGCTTGGAACGGCCCGAAGAAGAAATATTTTGACTGTTACTGACATATGTGCATGACAATTGAAGACGACTCTTCGTTCCAACTCCTTTCTCAGTCAATTCCTGCCAATAGTTTAATATTTGATTAAGAAAATTCCAAAAGAATGTTTGAACGAGGGTGTGGTGTGGCTAGATTAATCGTAACTTTTATTGGGCTCTATCCACCGCCCTTAGCAAGATTGGGTGCATACATCAGATAATTATCACTCACCCTTCCATTGTGGGTTTGCTACGCGGAAACGCGTGGGCACATCTTTTCTTTAATATTAAGGAAAATCTCTCTTATATCCCTAATGTTTGCTCTTAATTCCTAATATATCTTCAATGTTTTAAATATTAAAATTATATCCATAATATTCTATCATAAATTTTTAATGTACGTCAAAACAACCGTTAACTTCTCATTCAAAAGATGATTGTGCCTTTTTATAATTTGTTAATTAAAACAATTCGATTTTAGCATAACTTAATCAATATTGCAAATCATTAATGTGTGAAATCAAATTATTCAAATAACATATTAGGGCTGAATCATTTTAATTAGGAAAATTTTAAAGGGGCAAAATCATCATTTTAATGGGGTAATTAATCATGATTTTGACAACATGGGTATGCTAGAAATTTGGGATGAATTATTATAAATATAAAAAAATTTAAAGAATTATGGGTTTATTAAGAATTTAGGGAAAATGTTAAGAATATAAGTCAATATTATTTTTAAAGAATTGTTGAATGCTAGGTATCGTGGAATTATGAGGTTTGCGTAATATCATCTTTTTGTTTTAAAATAGCAAAAAAGAAGTGAGAAAGAATTGATAAGTGTAGGAAAAAAATGTTATAGCAAAAATAGGGTATAATGGTTGGGAAAATGTAAATATAAGTTAGAAACAAAAAATAAAAGTAATTAAGATTGTTAATTATGATAAGTGGGTAAATATTTGGAGAAAGAAAAAGCAGTTCAAACATAGCCCTAGTTAAACACTGCATTTCTTTTATTTAAACATTTTGTTGTGAAATAAAATTCAAAAATTTTTGGACCTTGATTATATATATTATCATTTTCACGGAATTTGCTATTACAACAGTCAGTTTAATTAATGGTCATGTAAATTTCTCGCAATCATTTTCCACTAGGAAACAAATTTCTTTTTTACATTTTACCACAGCACAAACAAACAAATAAAAATGTCAAATCAAATTATCCAGATAAATAAATCCAATTAAATGGCATGCCCCTTTTGAATTTATATGGACAAACTGACAGGTTTCAGTAGCAACAACAAAACAACCTGTGAATGCCACGCTTCCAGCCTCATTGGATCATAATCCATTTGCCGTCACATAAATATTAAAAAAATAATAATAAAGAATGTGAAAGAGAGAAAGAGCTCGATAAGAGCATTAACGAAATCGGGGGTTTTCCAACTACCAATCACAAACTAACAAACACATCCCCCTCTTCCTTTTTTTTTTTATTCGGAAGGATCATGTGGGTCATTGTGTCACGGATGACATGCACTGTCTAACCCTGATTTTAGGGCCTTTTAATACTAAGCAATGGAGTGATGCTGACGATTACAGGAGAGCCTTTTCATCTGTGGCCGTTGGATGCCGTCAAAACACCAGTTCAACGGTGGCACTCTCCAATTCGCCCACTTGTTAAGGTTAATTAAACAAATACAATACATAAAATAATTGTGAGTCAGTTGTTCGGTGGTAGGCTATGCCCAGCTTATAAGCTGCATGGGGATATGTTAGGTGCTTCCGGCAGCACCCTAAACAGCTTAACATAAGTCCTTACACATTGGATACATTGTTTAAAATTATTTATTTTATCATTTCTTCAAAAATCATTCTTAAGTGAGTCATACCTGCTTATAAATATATGTAATTACTAAAATTAATAATAATCTATGTATAGAATCATTTATCTATTGGGTCTGGTATTTTCAATGCTTTGGATGTTAAAAGTATATTTTTAAAGCTGATATTCAAATCAAATAATTTTATTATATTAATTTTAAGCTTTTTTTAAATGGACCTCACACAAATGTGTATCCAATTTTGAATACAATTTAGTGTTCTATTTAAATAAATACTTATAAATACAATGAATTGATGAAATTTTAACTCAAACACGAAATAGGGCCAATTTGAAGCCGTCAACACTCAATTTCATTTGAAGTTGGCAGCGCCCTGAAAACTAGGATATCCAATGTATCAGGACGGAATATTTGTAGCTTCATAGACCCACCCATTGTCACATAATTAATGCTCCGATGGCTGCAGGTTCCTCTGCCTTTTTTGTCCCATGAAAGGTGGCTTATATCTAGATGGGTCCTCCATTTTTGGATTAAAATTCCCATTGTGTGCAACTTCTAAAGGAAAAGGCACAAAAGTGGAAAAGGAATAAATTTTAAAAAGAGACAAACGGCTAAAAAGAAAAACAAAAAAAAAAAAAAACCTTATCCTCAATTGAACTTAAATTTTAGACATTAATTAATAAAGTGCTCTTGGCATGTTCATATATATGCTCTTACTTTTTTAATTATTCTTGCTCATAGACCGTGACCCTAGTCAGCCTTTTTTAGTGAGATATCTATCATGATGAATGCCACGCTATTTCTTCATAACCAAGCATGTAGATTACAAGGGAAGGTTCATGCTCAGGGGAAGGGAGTCTTTTCCTTAAAAAGAAAAGCATGTAGGTCACATGTGGTCACTAATCTGTTTACTTTTACATAATAACATCCAAATCCACTAAACACATCACCAAATTTTACTTAATCCTAATCATAATGTGGTTGATCCTTCAAGGCATGGTAACATTAATGCAATGGAGAAAATGATATAACAATGCAACGTGGCATTAGTATTTCTTTCTCAAGATAAGCTCATCCATTAGGTCTAGTTTAGGATTACGGAAGTAGATATCTACGAGGCATGATACTCTCACCCGGGTGTAAAGATCTACTTAAATTTTTTGAAAATTTTTTATACAACCGTTGATCTAATTATATTTAATATGTGTATTAAGTTTTACTATTTTTAAAGATTCATAGATATTTTTTGGATTTTTAAAAATAGTCCAAAAAATATTTACAAATATCGAAAAATGGTAAAACTTGATATTGTTATTAAATATACTTAGATTAACAAATTTTATAAAAAAAAATTTAAAAATAAAAATTAATTAAATACACTTATATACATAGATAAGTGCACCTGGTACATTTAACACTCCAACGATATCTATAGCTTTGTCATCGTCACAGAAAACTCTATGGCAGGGCACGCAATAAGGCATATATGTTGGTTACATGGCACACAATAGGGGTGCAACTCGGATTTACCTCAACGCTAATCCTAACCCTATGTATAAAATATCAACCCTAACTATAACCCAACCCTATTTTAACCCTATAGAAATCGGTTCAGTTCGGGTTAGAAATCGGGTTACTAAATATATAACATTTAAATATATTTTACTTAATTAAATCTACTTTAAAATATAAATTTATGTGAAAGAATAAAATTAATCTTTTTTGAATGAATACTTTCTCATTTATGACTTTTACAATAAAATAATTGCTAAATAATCTTATTTTAAAGCTATAATGTCTAGTTAATTCCTATGTATTATGTGTTAATATATGATTATTTTTAACAATCCATTATATTTTATAATAATATATAAAATCGGGTTGTGTCAGGTTACATATTATCTAACTCAAACAACCCACTATTTGGAATCGGGTTGATTTAATTTGGGTTATATAACTTATTTTTTTCAAAATACTCAACCCGACCCTATTATAAATTGGGTTGGGTTGGTCAAGTTTGGGTTGAAACAACCCTAATTACACCCTCAGCTCAACCAATGATGTTTTTGATAATCATTTTATCCTTAAGGGTGAATTTGGATTATTAAAAATATTCAAGTAGATAAAAAGTAAAAATATTACTAGAATCAAAGCTTTCATACATGCAATTAATATGTTTATGCAGCCAAATGTAAATTTTGATGCCCATAATACATTAAACGCGTGCTAAATATCACCTAAAAAATTTTGCTTTTGGGATTTGTAAGTTTCTTTCTCCGGAGGTTAAAAATTAGTTTGTTAATTAAAATTTTGGTCCCAAATGCTGGGTGGATTGTGCTTTGTGGGCTTGTGGCAACCAAAATTTTCTTGGAAAAAAAATTAACAATTGATTGTTAGAGAAAAATTAATTTTGTTGTCAATGGTGTGGCATATAGCAAATTAGCAACCATTATGAAGAAAGTTGATTGTCAAAAGCCAATGATTTTTAAAATTAGACAACCAAATTATTTTGTTTGGGCATCACCATAATTAAGAAAAACTTTCATTACTTATAGAAGTATCATTGTAAGCAAGAGAACTTTTATTGGTGGGTGTGTGTGTATATATATATTTTCCTGGCTAATAATGCTAAAAAAGAATTTTATTGTCGTGATTGCATATCGGTTAATTGTAGCGAATTAAATTTATATACAACTTCAAATTTTATTATTATTACTGTTTTTGCAATGCCAAAAAGTTATGGTAGCGGTGTGCACTGTGCAGCTAAAATAATAGCAGCATTTAAGTACATGGCAGTGGATGTAATTCAGATGCTAAGAGATGATGTATGTGTTAAAAAAAGATGAACTAGAAAATATCTTTTACATATATTACATATATAACTACATAGTTTGGGCAAAATTACGAGTGTATCCCCTTAATTTATAAAATTGCAAAATACATTGCAATTGTGCATGAAATTACAGTGTATTCCTTCTATTAGGATTTCACAAATGATAGTTAAATTTTTAATGAAATTACCAAAATGCCCTAAATAATAATTAATTAATTATAAATTTATCATTTTTATTACTAGAAATAAATAATGGTCGCAAATAGCAAAATTTATTTTACCATATATTAATAGAGCCGTTTTGTCATTTTATCAAAAATTTAACTGCAAGCAACGAAATCCTAATGGAAGGAGTATGCTTAAAATTTCATGTTTGCAGGTTTTTTTAATAATTTTTAAAATTAAGGGACGTGCTTGTAATTTTGCTCAGATTATGTAGATAATGTGTTTTACAATGTATAAAAAATGTCTAGTTAAAAAATTTCACTCTTCATACTTATTCTATTTTTAAAATCATTTATTCACTTTTTTCTATACAAATACTCTATTTTTCAATCATTTCTACACAACTACCTACACAATTAACCTATCTATTTTAATTTTATCATCTTTACTACTCACCATTATTCCTGTCATGTCATATCATTTTATAACTTTTATTCTTCAAAACTTTTTGTCAAAAGTTCTATCAATTCCCAAACATACCCACAGAAGCAAAAGTTCATAGATAATAAATGAAAAATCGTATTATTATCCATTTATTATTTGCATGGAAAGTTTTCATAAAACGAACTTAAATTACCAGCATCTCAAAGGGAGATGTTTCATCTCCCGAAGTCACATGATGATAGGGCCATTGATTTTTAACATAATTAAGAAGCAGAAATCATTCGTCATCTTGCAGGAGGGCGGGAGACGAATCACATGTTTAGGTCTGAAAAGCTGTTGCAATAAACACGGGGAACTACTCATGTTTCAGAGTATTAAGCAAGCTTTTTGTTCGGTAACGTGGGCACATGACATTAACAATAACCTACAGAAATCCCACGCTATGTAACATGCATCTAAAGTTTGATTAAGCTTAATCAAATGGATAACCTAGATTCGAATTTTCATTTTCAAATCTGGGGAAGATCTGCTATGGTTTGGAGGCAGAATTCATGAGTATGGGGAACATGAAAGAACTTGATTATATATAAAAGCATCTGAGATATTATATCACTTTCAATCAAGTGTGTCCCATAATAAACGCTTGATCCTCGGAGCCAAATTATCCAGTAGGCATGTATGAATGGACAACAACTAACATATATTGAAAGATATTTATAATGTAGATACCTAAAGAATTAGATGATTGACACTAGTATATATGAATGTATGCGTGTGTAAGAGATTCAGGATTTGAAATTGGATGAGGTATTAGCTTCCATCTAGAGAAAAAACTATTTATGCTAAATATTAATCCTGCTGCATTTGTTGTCATTATACTAAATCAATTGGAAAGGGCTTTAAAACCAATTTTTAGCAACAATAATTATTTATATCACTAAATAATTTCTTGTATGACAAAAAATGCTAACTGTTTCTAAAAATATGTTGCGAAATGTTTGCTTTCAACTTGCAAAATTAGAAACGCTTAGTGGGTCATTACAAAAATCTCTATATGCTTTGATGTGACATGTTTTTAGCCATATGATGAGGCCAAATTTAAAGGGGTGGTCCATTTATGTCCTTAAGTGTATGCATTCTTTCTTTATTGCATATTCCTTTGAGTGAGTATATATTGAGAAAAAGAAATGAAGACCAACAAATACAAGACAAGAAAATGGTCTACTTGGAAAACCGCTTCAAGTTCTCACATTCTCAGCCAGTACTCCTTTCAAAATCTAATTTTTTGATTTTTTTAAGAATCTAAACACACACGTTATTTAAAATATGATTTTCATCATTTATAAAGAAAATAATTCAAATATAATGGTGATAATTAAAAAATTGTGCTATAAGGATATTAATAGTGCATATATTTTTAGATTATAAATAATATACAAAATAAGATTTGTATGATCTGAAACTTTATATACATATATTTGGTTTATATGAGTCTAAAAAAGTCTTTTTTATTTTGCTAAAATATTGTATACTAATTTTTATTTGATAAATATGTAAATTTTATGATTTTTATATATTTAAGGTCGCAATGACATCTGGTTTTTTAAATTTTCATTATGAGCGGTGAAAATCATGTTTTAAATAATACGTGTGGTTAGATTTTTGAAACAAAATCAAAGAATTAGTTTTTAGAAGAAGTTACCGTTGAGATGGTTCGTTCTCGTCTACTTGGGGGAGGTGGGAGTGGGACTGTGACTGATAAAGAGAACCAATTCAATCAAACCACTGCTACCCATGTGTTACACGTGCATGGGGACCACATGCAATATCCTCTGGTGTTTTGTCTCTCGTCCACTCACGTGTGCACATGGTGTCACATGTGCGCACCCGCTGCTCATATATTTTGGTTGACAATCCTCCATTCAAGCCATTATATATGTGATATGTTACATTTTCTTAAGGCAATTTGCTTGGAAGGAAGGATTGGGAGTATCTACAAGCGTTGCAGGCAGGCCTGTGGGGATGGATGCACGTCATGTGGTCCAAATCCAATACCTCATCCGTCCCCACAAACAATATTGCCACTGACAACACGCAACCACCACAAGATAACTATTTCAAGCGGAAATCTAAGCCGTTCATTCGGTAAATCCCCTAACCTGATCAAATGGGCCGTATTTATGTCATATCATAAAAAAATATTCTTAGCTGTTGGAATTTTCTCCAGTAAAGAGAGACTTGAAATACACGAATCAAACTTTCTCCGTGTAATATAAGCTTTGCACCCAGTGAGATGAACGGATCAGATCATCTAGTTGTCCTGTGTTGGATGAAACTCCGATTGGCATTTGCAGGGAAGCTTCATAGGACCTCATTTCAAATAATCGACCACCTTTTCCTGTGATAATAGCAATCCCATACATGTGCAGAGGGAAAAACATAATTGGGGAATGGCCCCGTCATCATGTGCAAACGTTTGCAACAATGAGGGGGCTCTCCAGCTGACCTATCTCACCGGAAAAAACGACCAACTGTCGAGCCCCACCAAACCATATGATTAACCATACCCATTTTAATTAGGGCCACGTGGTGCAAGAAATGGTCTCTTAATTCGAGCTTTTTGTTCTCTCTACCCGATGATAATGAATTTTTTTTTTGATATATATATATATATAAAGGTTATTGTGATGGAAAAAGGAGTAGGAACGCGACAACATTCACTTTTTTTTTTTTTTTTTTTATCGGATCATCCACTTACCTGATAGAGATGAACTCCAGAGAAAGGGTAACGAGTTTACTGCCATTATCTAACTTTGAACCTAAACCTCTATACCTTAATATTTTATATATACTCATGTCAACTATTTAATCATGTAGGTGATTACAATTCATTAATGATTTCGGAATTTTTATGTGTGGATAAATTAGCAAAATTCTTTCATATATTATTGGGTATGTCAAAAAAAGTGTCTTCATTTTTTCCCTTTCTTTTGGTCTCAAACAATGGACAAGAAATCAACTAATTTTTTTTTATCGTTTTATTTTCTTGTTATAAAAAAGGAGTGGGAATGTAACAAGTTTCATGAACGGTTGCGTATTCTATATACATTATTTCTTATGCGTGCAGAATTGAGAAATGAAAGTGGATCAAAAAGAGCGAGCAGACTAGTGCATAGAAGAATGAAAAACAAGGAATGGTAGGCTCCTCATATCAGTGGGGAGTGCCACTAACATCGAGAGTGGAGACTATATCCTCTGCAGTGGATCCCATCTCTCCTTACACATCGTGTTTAGGCACATGGTGTGTAAGCCATTTCTCTTGCTCAGAATTTATGGCGGGGTTCTCTACCGGCCATGAGAAGTGGGAACCAGCTGTGTCTAAATAAAAGCTAATCTATGGAAGAGTTCGGATCCCATGGTGATTTTATGAAATTAACTCCATTTTTTGTATTTCAAATTATTTATTTAACTAGGGGACCAAAGTTTATCTCAATCAAAGAAGTGCATAACCCTATCTAATAAAAATGTAAAATCAATGTAATAAAAGTCTTACTATAAAAAATGTAATAAATTTTTTTTGTTTACATATCGATTTCAAATATGTTAACTAAATATTTAAATTAGCAAAAAAATCTTCATATATGTTAAATAATTTTGTAAATTATTATAACATTTCAATATATTTATCAATAAATCTAAATATTTTCATAATTTATGAAGGATGACATCTATTTCAACTAGTTATATTGTTCAACATCATGTAGTTTATCGGAATACTAGTTACGTTGTTCAACGTCATTTAGTTTATCAAGGTTTTAGGTGTGTTGTACTTGCTTAAAGTACATATAATCATGCATAAATTATGAAAATTACTTATATCCATTAATAGATGCATTGGAACATATTTTTATAGACACAGGATTGTTATTACAAACGACATTATTTAGTGATATAACTAATTATTATCACTAAAAATTAACTTTTAATAACAATAACGTAATAGATGCTACAAAAAGTAACTTCTTAGTAATAAAACTTGTCTCTAAAAGTAATACTTTTAGTGCTGATTGCAAAAAAAAGATATATTGCTAAAGCCTTTTTCAACTATTGTGATACAAACGTGTGATTTAACATATTATAGGTTATTTTTCATCTAAGTGGGATATACTTCAATAAACACAATGAAAAATTTTAGCATTACTAAAAGTTTATTTTCTCATTACAAAGAAAGATTGAAAATTTTATGTCAATTATTGAAAGTATACGTAAAATTAATCCTTGGAAATTAAAATTTTTCTAGGAAATTTATCCCATTCTGTATTGCCAACACGGTTCACTTAAGTGAGTTTTTGTATTTTAGATATATAATAATATATATTTGAAATGATCTAAACCATATTAAAGGTAAGTATCTAACCGGATACAGCAGGTATCTACTGTTTTCTTCGGATGCTATAAAGCATAGTTTGACTCCAGATACAGGTTTGTAGAAATTTCTAGTCCATATATATTATGCAATGCACGGGAAAAGAGAAGGTAGGCAAGTTCGATCTACGGTTCAAAAAGCATTGAAAATGGAAGGTGAAAATGCAGACATATATTTTCCATTGATTTTTCATTGGTGGTTTAGGTAGGATAGAGAGCAGAATCAGAATTATTATTTGGTCCTCCATCTTCCTTCCTTCTCGATGGATCGTGGTAGGGGCCATGTACACGTGAGAGCTATAATCACGCATTCTAAGCGAGAGTTTTGCACGCTACGCTAAGCAAGTGTATGCTAGTTTTCCAATTCTGGTTAGACCTAGCTCTCTACCATTTCTAATTACATTATATTTATCTATTTATATATATCTCTTTCTATTCCTACTTTCCAACCTTTGACTTGTATAAAGCAAGTTACCTAACTTCAATAGGGTTTTGGAAATTTAATTCAGCTTTTAAGACTGGAATCTGATGGTTCACACAATATCTATTGTGCTTGAAATTGAAATCAGGTGGATACTCAAGGGCTTTTCTTCTTTTAGTCAAATTTGGATAAAAATCCAACTCCGTTTGTTGATTTTTTTGGCAGCCATATTTACCAAACATATAATGATATGTAAGGTACAATGGATTCGTATTCATTACCTGTTTGGCCTTGACAAGTTTCCCAGAGTACGCAAGTGTTTTTCAGTTTTGATTACAATTGATAAGGATAAATTATAGGTAATTGTTAGTATAAACATTTAAGAAAATAATGATTAATAATAATAATAATAAGAATAATAATAATAATAATAATAATAATAAAACAGAATTATTAGGTGGCTAACATACCAAATTGCATTAACAAGATTAGAATCAAACAAACTAAAATTTTTTATCCTCAATATATCCACTACATGTAATAAATAAATAAATAAAAACTCGAATATATCCACTTGCTTTCAAGAATGCCAATTATAACTCCAATGTTCGATAAGGCTGAAATGCTTCCCTGGTCCCAAAAGTTTCAAATGGACCCTTTCAAAGTATTCAAGGGGTCCCTTGAATGGATCGAAAATTCATATGAGAATGCAATGATGTGTATTAAAAATAACAAAATTATTATTAAAAATGTAACAATTTTACATTTAAAAATAAAAAATTATATTAACTTCGTTAAGTTGACATTCCATTCGTGCCTCCTGAATATTTTGGGATAATACAGCACTGATGCTCATATATGCATGTCATGTGCATCATGATAGGTAGATTAACTAATTTAGATGAACTACCAGTATATAATTTCAATATTTCACTTTTTTACTTCATTTCACGAGCATAAAAGAATTTGTTATTTTCATATCAATAAAGTGATGAACAAGATGTACAAATGCATGTGATTAATTAGACTACGTAGGCTTAGATATTCAGCATGACTTTAGAGTGGAAATGTAACGCCCCGGGCCTAACAGTAAGGTATTGTCCGCTTTGGGCCTTAGCCCGCACGGTTTTGCCCCTCTGGGTTCACGCGCATCCCGTCCTTCCCCAAAACGCCTTTTGGGGAAGGACGGGATGCGCGTGAACCCAGAGGGGCAAAACCGTGCGGGCTAAGGCCCAAAGCGGACAATACCTTACTGTTAGACCTGGGGCGTTACAGGAAATTAAAAGAGGACAAGCATGCCCAATCGACGGATTGGAGCACCTCATTCGTTCTGGCTGATCTGCGTTGAGTCACGTGAGCTGGCCTTGCATACGTACACGTATACTAAAGTCTATCACTCTATCTAATGCTTTGGATATCGATATGCATCGGTAGGTTCCTTCCGACTAAATTGAAGGAGCGTGCTCTCCTGTTCAGGGCCCATGTCCTGGCAAGTGGCAACTCTCATTTTCTGCCTGAGAAAAAAAGCAGGAGAACAGTTGTCTCTCATCCACCATCGTACACTTGGCATGCAGAATTGTGGGGTAGGCTCTTTACATAATGACATCTGATGAATTGGACTAGGCGCGGAACGACTTTGACTATCTTTTTTCTCTTTTGTTTTTTTTATATGACAATCTCTCTCACACGCATATGTTCCTCCGCATTTGCTTACACGGTTACTTCCGGAGCATTTGGCCCAAAAGAAGCTTTACGCATACTTAAATATATTTATACTTTATATAATTATTTATCTATATATAAATTATATAAGAAATAGTTTACATGCTGAAAAAATAACTTTAAAATTGTTATTTGTATTAAACTATTTTATTACGTTGAATTTTTACTATTTTCAGATGGGTCCATACACATATCCAATTGGGATAAAAATTGGTATGATAATAAAATACATAATTTTAAATACAATGAGTAGAGTGGATTATAATTTTGTAATCATGTGAGACTCATTTTGAGGCAACTGTACCATAACTTATTGTGCAGATGTGCAGTTGCCTATATAGGAATATTATATACATATATATATCAATTTTTCTAAATGTATATAAAAAGACAACATCATTCATTTTAGATTAAGTTGACCCAATTATAAATATTAAATATTTATGTTGTCTATTTAGTGAAAATGTTTTCGTAATTTTAGCTGGGGCTCAATTTAGTGGAGTTAGAACCTTTGATGAGGCACAATTTAGCATCACAGAGATATAATTTATATTTTTTAGAGGTCATAATCATGTAAAATTAAATTATATTTTTCAATTTGTCAGCCTAGATTCAGTCAAATTTTATCTAAATTAAGGTTAGGTTAACTCTTGAGGGGAATTTGCTCCCTTAATTTTTCCATGTACTCTATAGGCTTCGCAACAAGGGCCAATGTTGGGGTTTGGATTGGTAAAGCTTTTCTTCTAATTCGTGAGATTCCCAAATATTGAAATGTGAGTAGGTTGCATGGTCGACAACAAAAATTATAATCATTTTATTTTTAGAAGGGAAATGCAAAGAACCAACCGGGTTGTACCTAGTTAATCGTAGACATGGCCGGTTGGCTTGGTCACACGGTTTTAACTTCCATGTGAGGTAAAAAAATTTATGGTGAAAGCTTGATCTTGTATAAGAATAAAGTGAAAGCTCGTTTTCTCTTATATGGATGGACATGAGTTTAGTATCTCCCATATGAATGAGCCTTATTGTAATATTGAATGTCATATTGTACAAATACTAATAAAAAATAAAAAGAACCTCAAAGAACTAAGAAAT
This sequence comes from Annona cherimola, assembly GCA_030490835.1. NCBI lineage: Eukaryota > Viridiplantae > Streptophyta > Magnoliopsida > Magnoliales > Annonaceae > Annona > Annona cherimola. Next base: position 8,684,688 of record CM059975.1, on the reverse strand, counting down.
ATGATTATATGCAATAGCGTGCAAGTTAGCGAATTTATGTTCTAATGATGTAGGCCTCACATGTATTTTATTTTGAAAATTTTTCTTAGACATCTATGGATCCTACATAGATTGATTTATATAAATATTTTAAAAAAAAATTCGCTCATTTAGACACATATTGATTTTTTAAAATAATTTTTTTTTTAGAAAACTCATATGCCAACAACACACGAGTTTTTATATCAAGCCATCTAAGTAGGGCTCATAGATGTTAAGAAGATGTTCATATCCCAAAAATAATGCCGTTTGATCATTTGCACCATTTGCCATGGGCAAAAAATATATTTTTTATTTTTTTGAATTTTCTATACAACTGTTAATATATGTGTATTTAATACGTTTTCAAAAGTACACATATATTAACAGTTGTATAAAAATTTAAAAAATAAAAAAATAAATTTTTAGTCAGTGGTAATAATTATAACATTTATTTCCGTTTTATTGCTAAAATAAAATTTCTTACAAGAAAAGGAAAGGAAAAGTGAAATTTCTTTGATGACCGACTTTTCGGACCTTCGAAATCGGACAAGAATGATGGGAAGGATAACCCCACTCGGGCCTTTTCTGAGTGGGATGATATGAAATGAAATCAATGAATGCTGTCTGTCGGTCACTTCGACCCCTAATCCCTTAGAAATCGGCTTTTAATAAGGTTTTTGTCGAACACGTGTACTTCGCGGATGAAACCAAATGTATGGCTATTATTACTCTGTGCCAAAACGGTCCACAGCATTCTCATTTTGGACCGATGCTTGTATATATATTATGATATGAGAGTGAATGCACACGCTACCGACGTAAGTAGACCCAGTCCTTAGTCCTTGTTACTTTCTAATCCGGACCATTTGTACAGTTGTTCGTCGCTTTCGTGCCACGCTGCATCGCACCTTGCCGAACCAGTGGAGTGGAGGATACTCACGGCTTTCTTCGTACCAACAACTTAACATATAAAAACCACCGGCTTAAGTACTTTCAAAAAAAGCAAATCACCGGCTTAAGTAATTTCTTTAAAAAAAGATAATATTAATATATTTTCTCATTAAACATGCAATTTAAGTACCATGTGCATTATGTCAAAGAATATGGACTTTATAAACTTGACTTAGGCCTGCTGAAGATTGGGATGGGATGAATATATCATAGATGATGATGGGTTAGAATTATACGTTTTCAAAACTTCTTTTTTCTCATTTATAATACATAACTACCTATTTTTCTCTCATTTCTAATATAAGTCACGTAATCTTTTACATTTCTAGTATATTTTTATATTTTAATATACAAAAATACTATTTCACCGAATCATTTTATTTCATTTTTATCATTTCATCTCAATCTTTGAATATGCTTAACTAAGAATCGTTTCTCCTGCACAGGTAGATCAAAAATATAGAGAAATCCACGCATATTCATAGATTCTAAAAGTGAAAGAAAAGAAAAGTAAATTCAAGCGTGGATTGTTGACTATCGTAAGCTCCATGTTCACGCTTGTTTTACTAACATAATACTGATTTTTAAAAATTCGAAAAAATATTTAAAAATCTCTAAAAATGGTAAAAATTGATTAAACATGTTAAATACACTTAGATTAATAATTTTACAAAAAATTTGAAAAAAATTAAAAGTAGATATATGCACCTGCGAGTATTGAGCCTCAATGCTTCCGAGAGCACCAAATTAAGTTCCAATATATATATATATATGTATATATATGTATATATATATATTGGGGATGATCGAATGCACCCGAGTGCATTTAGCTTCAGTACACCCAGATGCATTTCACCAATTTATTTTTATTTTTTTGAAATTTTTTTTATACAATTGTTAATTTAGGTCGTATATCATTTTTTACTATTTTCGGAGATTTTTAGATATTTTTAGATATTTTTTAGATTTTTTAAAACCAATGGCATTTTTTAATTCATAAATTACAAAAATACCACTAATTTTAAAAAATTAAAAATATCTAAAAGTATCTAAAAATGATAAAAAATTATATATATATTGAATACACCTAGATTATCAATTGCATAAAAAAATTTCTAAAAAAATTTTAAAAAATGGATTTTTGCACCCAGGTGTACCAAGGCTAAGTGCACCCGGATGCACTGTATCACGCTGTATATATATAGGGGCCCTAATTCATTGTAAGCCCTTGTATTGAGAGTAAAATACAAACAAGAGTGTTTTTGTCATTTTTGGATGTGAGTACAATTCTTATAAAATATATATTATATTAGATACTTAGTAAATCTAATACATTTTGTTGAATTAATAGATCATCCAATGTGAATCATCATGATAGATCACCTAATACAAATTTCATGTTTTTTGCTTTTTAAAAGGTAATTTACATCAAGAGTTGTTATCTTGTTAGCTCGAACCTAAACTCAAAAACTTTTTTTTTAACTTTTTTTTTTTAACTTTTTATATAACCTTATTAATCTAGATGTATTTAATACATAGATTAAAATTTATCATTTTTGGAGATATGCATTTTTTTAGATTTTTAACCACATGGTTATTTTAGTCATTTTCAATGGTTAAAATCACTAAAATACCCTTATGTTTAAAAATCTAAAAAATATATATCTCTAAAAATAGTAAAATTTGATTCATACATTACATATATCTAGATTCATATGTTTGTAGAAAAATAAAAAAGTAATTTAAAATAAATTTATTGGCCAGAGCTAATTAATGATCTGGGCCACAAGATCATTCCTCTTACATAAAAACTATCCAATTTGGATGTTAAATTTAAAAATAAACTATTCTAACTTAGTCTAACTAAATCCAACCAAGTTTAATTAGATTTAACTTATCAATTTTGACATGATAATTGTAATCTGATGATTTAATATGCTTTTTTGGCTCTTATAATGTCATCAATATAAAAATATATAATTTAGATGTTAGTTGTAGGGTTTAACTAAGTCTAATGAAATGTAAAGTGTAATCAATGTGTTGAAGGAAGGGAACATGGTGGCTTACCGGTCGGCAAAATTAGCTATTGAAGCTTATGAAAGTAAAGAAACTTGGTGTGATTGTACCCTTAGGAGTGTGGCACATTTGATTTATAAAGATATTGATTTTTTGGTCAGGTCCTCTTTTTATTCTTCAATGGATTGGTAGATGGGAAATATGGAGCTTTAGACCATGTAGTGATGGGGTGATGTAATTCACTTCAGTTCCTCGAAAAACAAAAAGTCTAAGGTTGTGTTTGGTAAATAATAAAAAATGTTAAGCTAAAATTTTTCAATTTAGAACTTTTTACTCTTTATAATTATTTTATTTTTTAATCATTTCTTCACTTTTTCAATACAATTATTCTAGTTTTCAATTATTTTTACACAACTAATTTATCTATTTTAGCTTTATTTCCTTTACTCCCTATCATTACCTTCATTATATCATATCATTTTCTTTTAATTTAACGACTTTTATACTAAAAATTTTTCATTTAAAATTTTTATAACTTTCCAAACACACTCTAAGTCTAACCAAATCTTAACTTTATTCTTTTAGAAATTTTCATAATAAAAAATATTGAAAATTAATTTTCTACTATTATAATAGAAAATTCCTTAAATATAAAATAAAATTTCTTTTAACCATATTTTCTTCAATAGATTAATTTTATAAAAAATTCGATAAAATACAAAAAATATTTTTAAGATATATTTCCAAACACACCCTAAGTCTAATCAAATCTTAACTTTATTCTTTTAGAAATTTTCATAATAAAAAAATTTTGAAAATTAATTTTCTACTATTATAATAGAAAATGCCTTAAATATAAAATAAAATTTCTTTTAATAAAATTTTTCTTAAATAGATTAATTTTATAAAAAATTCGATAAAATACAAAAAAAAAAATTTTAAATATATTTCTCTTATTAAATTTAAATTTTAATATCTAATAATCTTAAAATTTTAATTTAAATAAAAAAGCAGTTAGTTTATAATTATTCATAAATTTATGTAAGTATACCTCAACGGGGCTTGCATATTTATATCATTACAACTGGAATCCATTCCCACAATTTTTCTAAAAGAATTATGCTTTTGTGGTGACACATGATGCATGGGATCACTTCCCCTTTTAAAATATTAATCCTATATGAATGAATGTAGCCACAGACACGTGTGAATTATGGCGGGTGTGCCACTAATTAACAACACTCTGGTTTGATTAATTAATTTTTCTTGCTTGATTAAGCAAAATTTTCTGCTAAAAGAGAAAACGATATAAAAAGAATCTAATTCGATAAGATGCATTCAACTTCCCATTAACCCTAATTTCTTATCAATTCAGTACTAAACATCCATGCTTGCAGCTTAATTGCTTGTGCGCCCAGGAACTTACACAAAATCTAAGCACAGGGATGCAAAACAGCGTAGATTTATAGGCAAGAGTAAGAACCTTATTTTTATTCTAGTATTTACTTCATAGATGTGTGATCCTCACTCAAAATTTTCTTTGATGATTTTTTGAATTTAGTTGATAGATATTAATATAAATTTTTTGTTACATAACTTTTTAATGTCATTTTGAATTCTTGGAATTTTACTCAAAATTTTCTGATTGTAATAATATACCTCAGCCATTACATGCATATAAATGAGAAGTGGACGTCAAGGAATGCATAATTTTTTTTCATTATACAATATTACATCCCATTTGATATTACAGTTAAACTTAAATCCTACAAAAGAGAATGATTCCCAAAAAAAAAAAAAAAAAAAAAATCCTACAAAAGAGAGACTAAATACTTCCAGGGGAACGGGATTCGAATCCCCGTTCACTATGCCAGCTTTGCTTAACATGGGATGGGTGTCATGTTGCGATATCTAGTCTTCTTGATTTTGCAGATTACTAGAAGTTTTGATTTTTAAAATTGCGGAAAATTTGTGAGCCAGTTTTTTGTTTTTTAAAAAAATTATTAGGACAGAATTTCAAAATTATTTGCATGTTCTATATTGGAAAGCCGGGCCTACGAGTGTACAGACTTCTGCACGTCCCTGGAGCACTAGTTTCAGTGCTCCATCATCTGTACCAAGCTCCTTTCATGGCCGCCTTTATGTCGCGATGCCCGGCGAGCAGCAACCTTGGCGCCAGCAGCGGAAAAGCATAGCCTCCTCTTCTTCCGAGCAGACGATCTCACGGCCAGCGCATGCAAAATATGGCGTCCCTTTTCCATCTCAGATCTTGCACCGACAAGCTTTCATTTAGCAATCGGATCCGGTCAATCAATTGGCAGAGCAAAACCTTTATATCTGGCAGCATTAACTTCTCCTGCGGCAGAAAATTTAGGAGCAATGAAACTATTCGTTCTCAAGCAGTTCCGATTGGGCATCACCAATTCCAGCACTTTCCCCATACTGGCGAACATCTCCCTTGGATCCGGCCGTTCACGTCATCCCCATCGTTGGCCAGATTTGTAAAGGCCAAAAATTCCAGCGTGCTGCTCATCTGTCTTCATCATCCCCAATTTCGTCATCAACAGATGCACCCGCCAAGCAAACCAGCTGCAGCAGCGGCCATGAAGTCCGAATTTCAGCAGCATCGCCCATCTCCCACCGGTTTCGGCCCACAGTTGCATAGCTCCAGTGCTTGCAAGTAAGCAAGCCGAAATCGGTGGGCCCCTTCGACATTTTTCCGCCTCCCGAAAATGCTACCATCAATCCAAGCCGTCCGTAAAAAATGTACGGCGTACAACAAGCTTGTTATAAGAATAAGAAAAGCCGTCGAAGGCCTTGTTATAAAGAACGTGGATTAAATAGGGTTGACATTCTCGTGCACGGCAGTATGTAATATTGAATAATATGCTATGCTGATTAAAACACTAAACAATACTTTTTTAGCATGTAAATCGATATAATATGTTATTTATAATGTGTTTGAGAAGTAATTTTTTATGTAAAAACTTTTAAAATAAAAGAAAATGATATCATACGGTAAAGATAACGATAAAGAGTAAAAAAGAATAAAATTAAAATAAATAAATTAGTTGTATAAATAGTTATGTAGAAATGATTGAAAAGAAGAATAATTGTATATAAAATAGTTATATAGAGTGAAAACTTTCAACGGTGTGTTTGTTTATGCCCTAAAACTTTTCAAATACAAATTTTTTCATTCTCCATAACTACTCTAGTTTTAAATTATGTTTCATATTTTTTTTATACAATTATCATACTTTTTAATTATTTTTATACAACTACCTATACAATTAATCTATCTATTTTAACTTTATTCACTTTATCATTCATCATTACTTTTATCATGTAACATTATTGTCTTTCATTTCAAAAACTTTTATATTACAAATTTTTCATCAAATTTTTTATCATTTTTCTAACATAACCTAAATTAAAAAATTCTTATCTAAAAATTTTTAACTGTAAACAAAAACACTCTTAATAAGCGCGACTGTTTCGTGCAAATATGGTCAACACTAGCCCCAAACAGAGGAGTGATCCTGTTAGCTCGGACTAAGTAAATGTTTCACTTAGCCCACTTTAAAAAATCTATTTACAACAAAAAATTTATTTTTTCTTCATGCACTTGTTTATCTAAGTGTATTTAACATATAGACCAAGTTTTACCATTTTTGAATATGTTTATCTATTTTTTTGAGATTTTTAAACATCTATGTATATGTATGTATTTAAAATACCTTTATTTTTAAAAATTTTAAAAAAATATATACATATATCCAAAAATAGTAAAACTTGATTTATATATTAAATAAACTTAGATAAATAAGTATATGAAGAAAAAATAAAAAAAATTATTTAAAATAAAATTTTTAGGGTGAACTAAGTAAGATATTTACTTAGCTCGAACTAATAGAATCATTTTTCTTCCTGGTTTTATCTCTGCCCATTGTGGCGCCTTTATGACGATGAACGCATTTTACGCGTGTCATACGACCGAGTATCACACGCGTCTTATGGATGGATGATACATTTGTAGGTCCAGCAAATTTGACTCTTGGTATAGATTAAATGCATCCACGTGGAGGTATACACCGAATATTCTTCGAAAACGATGAGTTTTGTATCAGAATTTTATCGAAGGCAATAATATTAGAGTTGACGTGGTAAATTATAGATATCAAAAATCTACGTTGAGTCAACCAAACGTGTCTCCCCTCTATGGGTGGAAAGAGCGCGACTCCAGTACAAGTCCAATCCTCAGCATCTGGTCATCTTGGAGTTGCTATCATTAGCTAGGGAAAATCAAAAAGGATTTTGACAATCTATCCATTAGGTGGTAAAATGTGGATGAAGGACCTTAAGTAGTAATTAGATACGTGTAATTTACTTGTTTGAACTACTTAATCTTTCCAATTAGCACTGATGATGTGAACTGTTGTGAACGATCCACCTAGCATGGTGTATTCATTAATAGAATACAGCTGGGATGCATTTCGGGGACTACCCTTTCCACCATGTCTCTGTTAACAAACCTCACCTGAAAATTACACGCGGTACTAAAATGAAATCAAACAAGCAAACACGTGTACACGCTTTGACTATCAATTTCATTAGAAATTAATATAAGTCGGCGGCGTTCCGGGGGAAAAAGAAAACATTCTTCCAAGCAGTCGAACGCCATGACGCCAGATGTCTTGGAGATTTTCTGATGGGGGCGTCAGAGCCGGTGCGCCACCGCCACGTGTAATTCTCGGCGCGACGGAGTCATGCCAGGCACCGACGACCATGGCCCCGCCGGAAAGGATGGCCGGCAACGTCTCGCATGTTCTTCGTTTCCGGCATTTGGTGGGCCCATCCTGCCACCCCCTTGGACTCCGTGTATACTCTAGTCGAATCATTACCTCCCCATTTCGATGGTTTCGCGTCCAAGAAACGGCAACGTCTTAAATTCTTTTTAATGTTATTTTAAGGCTTATTTTATTTTTTTATGGATAATTTACATATTTACACATATATATATATATATCCACGTAGTTTGACATTAATTATAAATATACTCACGTAGTTTCATAAATTGCATATTACCCCACATAGTTTCACAAAAATTGCGTATTACCCCTATGTCGTTCCCTATTGTTAATAACTTGCCCGATTTTTTTAAAAATGATAAAAATGTTCTTGTTGTTAATTTGCATATATACTCACATAGTTTGATGCTATTTACATATATATTCACATAATTTTACGAATTACATATTACCCCTACATAGTTTCATCAAAATTGCATATTGCCCCTATGAAACTATGTGGGGGGTTTCATGAGGTAATACATAATTTTGGTGAAACCATGTGGGGGTGATATGCAACTCGTGAAATTATGTGAGTATATTTGCAAATAGCATTAAACTATGTGAGTAGATATGCAAATTACTGACGAAGACATTTTTGTCATTTTGCAAAATATCAAGCAAGGTATTAACGACAAGTAATGACGTAGGGGTAATATGCAATTTTATGAAACTATATAGGAGTAATATGTAATTCGTGAAACTACGTGGGTATATATTAGGGGTGTTAATGGTCATGGTCAACCCGTTAACCTTCTCGTTCAACCCGTTAATAAATGGGTTTGGGTTAGGATTTTTGAATAAATGGGTTATGATCCGCCAACCCGTTCAACCATTTAATTAAATAAACAAATTAGGGTTGAGGCTTCGCAACCCGTCAACCCGTCCAACCCGTTTATTTAACCCGTTCAACCCGTATAATTCATTTAATATAATATATTATAATATATATATGTAATATTTATAACAGGAATTGGCATTAAAGAGATGACTTGAGATTGGAGCTGATGTTTTCAAACCAAAATAAATTAAATTCAGGTATGTTAGCTTCGAATTATTTAATTTATTTAAATTTACATACTTTATTAAAGATTTTTAGCATGAAAATTAGTAACAAACACAACCCGTTAACAATCCGTTAACCCGTTTATTAAATGGGTTGTAAATGAGTTAGGGTTGAAGTTTTTTAAATGGGTTAATAAACGGATTAGGATTGAGATATATTAAATAGGTTAGGTTTAGGATTATGCTCCAACCCGTTCAACCCGATCCGTTAACACCCCTAGTATATATGCAATTAGCATTAAACTATGTGAGTATACATGTAAATTACTCTTTTTTAGTTGTCATTTTATGCCTTAAAACTAGGAGTCCATTGTATGCACGTAGGTGTATTTCACCTATTTTTTAATTTTTTGAAATTTTTTTCATAAAATTATTAATATAAGTATATTTAACATGTATATCAGTTTTCACTATTTTTGGAAATTTTTAGATAAATTTTAGGTTCTTAAAATTACTAAAAATGCCACTGATTTTTAAAAATAAAAAATATCAAATTCTTCAAAAATGATAAAAATTGATACAAATATTAAATATACTTAGATTAACATTTGTGTAAAAAAATTTAAATTTTAAAAATGGGTGTATGTACCCAGGTGCATGCAATTGCGCTCCCTTAGAACTATAAGAATATTAAACAATCTCTAACTTTATAACTTCGTTTTTCATTTTATTCGATAGTTCATGAACGTCCAAGTATTTGTCGTTGGTCGTGGGCGATTACAATGAAGGGTAGTATGATGTTTTAGTCTATTCTGAATCATACAAGATTTTTGAATGAATCTTAATTATCATTTTCAAGACAATTTTCTAATTTTCAAAATAACTTTTTAAATTATCAATATAACTTTATCCATTTCTAATACAACTTCACTCATTCTCAACATACGTTATTATATTTTTATCATATGTACAGATTCGATCTAAGAATCTTATATCATTCCGCTAATTATAGAGTAGAAAAGATAAATTAAAAAAACTTAAGTAATACATGAAAGTTTTCTAATATTTTTGAATTATTTTTTATTCATTTGTATTTTTCTGACCACCTAAATATTCATTCAAAGTAATCGAATATTTAGATATTTTAATGTTTTGTGATATTAGAAATTACATTGACTGAATATTTAGATGATAAAAAAAATGCTCTGTTCCTATATGCATATAATATTTTTAAATTTTCACGAAATAAATGGAGAGTTCTTTCACATGCCCCCAATATTTCCTTTACTTCTTATTACAAATTATGAGAATATTATATACCCCTCGTTTTTGATAAATTTAGTTTCGTTTTGTCCGTCAGGAAGATCAAACGTTTAGCCTTTGGGGGCAAAATAAAAATAAAATAATTATCGAGTGGGGAAATGTACGATGCTTTGAAAGTTATGAAATATTAAAATGGAAAATGGCAAAAATTATGAGAGGCGCGTTCAAAAAGTCCTTGTTTTTTTTATTGTTTCCTTCTATTTTTCCCGTGTTTTTTAAAAGCCTATATATAGAGATGCGAAGCGAAGCCTAGCCCGCGTTTATCGACGTGTCCTCTTTCAACTTCTAGAACTCTCACCCTGACTCACCCAGTCACCCATGCACGTTCAAAACACCTCCCAGGCAAGCATGGAAAGCTGCGCCCGACCGACCTCGTGCCTGGACCCACGCGGAGGAAGGCCTGATGGGGACCATCATCCACCTCTCACCCACTACCCGAGCACTAACTTGGCAAAACAAGTAGATTAGCTATTGGTTAGAGTTTTCCTTTCCAAATTTCCTTTTTCTGTTTTTTGGTTTATTTGATAATTTTTAAAAATTTTAACTAAAATTTTTCAATCTAAAATTTTTCATTTTTATAGAATTTTTTCCAAATATATTTACCACGTTTAACTCTTAGTTCCAAATACGATTGTGCTTCTATGAAACCCTCTTTTTATGTAAATCCTTACATTTTCAACATATAAATGGTTGATGAAAAATTACTCATCTATTGTGTTTAACATCGCTTATATTATTATAAAAATCTTTTCATTTGTCTAATATCATTGTATATAGACCCCCGTCTACAAATATGAAAAATTACATAATAAAATAATTTAATATTAAATATTAATTTTTAAATAGTATTTCAATATCTAAACCATTTAAAATATCATTACTATATGGATAAATGGTTGCATAAAGTATTACCATATTCCAATAAATATGTGAATAGATCTAAGCATTTTTTCTAATTTATACATAAATGTACCTAATTTTGAGCAAATGTGACCTATACATATATTAAATTTGGATAAACTTGCTCTTATAACTAGACAAATGATATTAAATACAATAAATAGATTGAATTTTCCATCAAGAATCAAAATTTTAAAATTTGAGAGGGTTACATAAGACCACTTCAATATAACCTGGTAACATAGAAGTGAGTCATTCGAAATATGCCCATTATGTTTTCAAAATTTCAAATATACTCACTATATTTACGGTTAATCCAAAAAATACTCATTATATTAAAAATTGTTAGTTAGATTTTTATAAATTTCCAAAATACTCCTATTAAAAAATAATAAAAGATGAAATAAAATAAAATAAAATAAAATTAGAGTTCTCCAAATTCAAAGCTCATGTGAAATTAAGACATTAATGAGTTACGAAATTCAAATTTTCGATTTTGCTCAAAATTTAATAGGCATATCAGTAATTTCACATATTAATTAACAATGTTAACTTACAATTAAGTATTTTTTGGATTAACTGAAAATGTAATTAGGATATTTAGAATTTTGGAAATATAGTGGGTACATTTGATATTAGGGTCGAACATAGTGGGTATATTTTGGGAAAAACCATTCTTTATAACTATCATATTTTTAATTATTTTTCATATTTTTCTATACAATTACCTTACTTTTTGATCATTTCTAAAAAACTACCTATAGAAATAACTTATCTATTTTAACTTTATTATTTTTACTCCTTATTATTGCCAAAATTATATCCATCATTTTTTCTAATTTAAAAATTTTTACAATAAAATTTTTTCTTCAAAGTTTTATCACTTCCCAAATATTCACTTTGTTTTTTCCTTTTCTTCCTTTTCTTTTTGGATAGCTTTGTCTTAAGGCTTCGAATAACGAGGTGTGGGATGATATGGGAAAGTATGGAAACATGTTCTCCAACAAATTATTTAACAACCCAACAACCTTATTTTTTCAATTGTACTCCTATATTCTAATTATTTTTATCAATTACCTGATTTATTTCAATTTTACCTATATCATTTCATATCAATCACACAATTTTTGAAATATTTTATTATTCACCCCACCCAATTCCAAAATTCTACTATCTTTTACACTCTCAAACGTTCTGTTAGACTTTGCTTGGTATCAAGTGGAGCCCTGAACGTGGGTAGTTCATAATTTTTGGTAGTCGAAATATGTCCTTAGCTTAGGGAAGACTTAAGTGCAATACTTATGCTTAATTTATTATTATTGTTGTTGTTGTTGTCATTGTTATTGTTATTATTATTATTATTATATTCTTATTTCCTACATTTGGATTTATATCATTTGACATTGTGAAAAGGTTCATCATCATTAAGCAAGCCTTTTCACATTAAAAAATAGAAATATAGTTACTTGAATCATGTTCTTGTTGCCAGTGATGAAAGGTAAGAAAACCTGGACTGGTAAACCATGTATTTTGGTGTCCTCCTTGCTTTGTCAATCCATGACAATGCCAATATTGAATAATTCATTGAAATGAGATGTAATGATTTGGGCTATCTTAATTACCAGCGACACCAAGGTTGTGATTTCTCCTTTGCATGCACTCTAAAACTAAGACCGACGCCAAATGAGCGCTGCTTGTTTGGTTGCGGGCGATGAAATAGATTTTTCGTCTGCGCACCCAGCAAAGTGTTCGAATCTCATTGTGGGGATTTCGAACCAAACTTTAGGTGAGGGCATTTGGTTTCTCTTAAAAAATATGTTGGGAACTTATTGTCTTCCCTATTGATATTTGAAAGCTTGTGATCTTCTTTTGGAAAAAAAATTATAAGAATTGTCTTATAGTTTTGAATGTAATATGAGTTTTTTTGAAAGAATGTAATATGAGTTGAGATATGATGTAAATATATATGAATAAAAAAAAAAGCTAAGACTGACGTCCTCCCATGCCTCCGCAAATATTGCTACACCATCACATCTAAATGAATTTTGTATTAAAAATGGAAATTACTAGAATTTCGCCCCATCTGTCGCTTTTTTAAAAAAATGAATTGAGTTGTTCCATTCACCTAGCTAGAAATGGGCATCTTGAAAACAATGTGTGCAATGCATTATTTCCTGGGACAAATAATAGTAAAAGATAGCATTAGCATTATTGCCTCCTTGGGGCCCATTACCACCTCCCGCAATCCAATCAGTGATAAGATAATGCACTGAAAGAATTTTTCAGAAGAAAATGATTTGAGGTCATTCTATTTTCAAATACTCAAACCAGATTAGTGTTCGCAGGCTAGAGAGTTGGAAGGTGGTGCCTTCCAAGGAGATGTTTATGGTCTTAACTCAATGCATGCACTGGTCCAGAGACAACCTTTTGCCACGACTTCCTATCCCAGCTGCAGAATATTACAGGTGGCTTGAATCCACAAGAGTACAAAAAATGTTGTACCTGCTCTTCCAGGAAATCAAGCCAACAACATTGCAATTGGACGTCTGAACACTAGCAAATAATGGGCCAAATGACCTGCAGCCGTAGTGTCTTCTATCGAGTTTGTTGAAGACCCAATTACAATGTCACACGACAATATAGTGGAGCCCCACCCTTTCCTTTTGGGTCCAATCACTTGCACACCCACCCATTTACCAATTGGAATGAAAAGATGGAGTTCCTTATACATTTGGTTCACCTCTGTAGATTTTTCCAAATTGGCGCAAGTTGCTAAAAATGTTCTTGTTTTGCAGTCACAATACACCCGCTACACTTACAACCCCTAAATCCAAATTCATGGTGGTGGGTTGGAGGAGTTGTTTAGCATAGGGGTGGTTAGCATATAAGTACTTCGTACTTGCAAAATTTGTACTCTTAACCTTTAGTTTCATACAACCCCATATAGCTTATGGCTTTGTAAATTTGTAAGTGTAGTGGCACTAAACAAAAAACTTTTAGTGATGGCATTAATTTTTATTATAATGCCACTATAAGTTTGTCATAAAAAAGCTTTTGTGATTTTTTTCAAATTTATCACTAAAAATCATACTTTTAGTGATAATTTTTGTTATTAAAAGATTATTATTTGTAACATCTATTATTGTTGTTGCTAAAAGCTAGTTTTTAGCAACACAAATTATTTATGTCACTAAATAAAGTTATCAAAAAACTAGAATTTTTTGTGACAAAAATATTAAGCATTGCAAAAAACATGTTATAGAATGTAGGTTCTTTTGTAGCGTCCCTCCTATTATATAAAGTCTTTTATTATGATACTGTCTAATAAAGTCTTAATGTTATTAACTTGTAACTTGAAGTAATTAAGTGTATATTTTGTAAGGCATAAAAAATGTTAAGCCAAAATTTTTTACTCTCTATAATTACTCTATTTTTAATCATTTGTTTATATGTTTCTATACAACTACCTTACTTTTCAATCATTTTTACATAACTATTTTAGTCTCCATAACTACTCTATTTTTAATTCACATATTTCTATACAACTATCTTATTTTTCAATCATTTCTACACAACTATCCAGATGACTAACCTATCTATTTTAACTTTGTTTTCTTTATTCTTCATCATTACCCTTGTTATATCATATCATTTTCTTTCATTTTGACAACTTTTACACCAAAAACTTTCTATATAAAAGTTTTATTACTTTCCAAACACACCCTAAATTACGCATGTAATAATCTTATCTAAATCCTAAATGGGTAGCGTAGTCTCGTTGTGTTTCTTATAAGAAAATAATATTCTAGACTTTAATTCGGTAAGTTGAGGTACGCATTTAGGATATCAAAAGAGTATTTTAGTCATTTTATGTACTGTAACAAAACTTTTTAATGACAACAAAATTTAGTGTGTTATTTGTTGCTAATAAGTGTTTCTTATGCTGGATATTTTGTTTTGTTTCAGATTGCTGCAATTTGCTGTTTTAATGAAGTTAGAAAACGTAAAATTTTAAATCACGTAAAGCCATTTGATGTAAATATGAACTCGAGGAGCCTATATTCAAAAAATGCAGGTTTTATAAGCTTAAGTACCTGTATTCAACTAGCTCAAAAAAAACAAAAAAGTACCTATATTAAAAAACCCCAAGTTGAAGTAGGAAACATACGAGCCCATGCCAATGGAGGTGCCACCAATCAGAAATGGAGACAGCAGCAGTGGATATATTGACCCACTGCACCCACGTCCGTGTGAGCATGTTGGGCGGTCCAAATTTTCTGCAAGTGCTGTATGCGTAAGAATTTTAGATGGCCCTGTTCATCCACACCGCCGTAAACAGTCCTGCCACGTCCATGCTGCTTTATGGGAATGAATCGAGAACAAGTCTGAGTGGGAGAATGGGAATGCTGCTGGCGGATGGACCCGTTGAATTCAATGGATAAGCTGTACCGGAAATACCCACCTATGATGGAATCTTCGAGTCGTATGTTTGGAAAGCTACGTACTAACAAACCACCAGCCACAACATGCATGGACTGTATTTGGATGTTCTGTGAACTGAACTGGGAATAATATTGCCACAAGAAGCAAGTGACAAGTGATGGACAGCCATGGAAGAAGTGTTCGAAGCCTAACTGGCATTCGATGGCTCGTCGATTTTTTTTTCGGAATGGGATGGCTTGATTTTTGTTTTAGTTGGGCATTGATTGATTGGACATGGATATGCATATGTAGCAGAAATATCTGCCTCACTCCCATCTGAGAAGCTGACAAAAACAGATCGCTGTTGAAAAAATGGAATCCCAACCCGCGTAGGATCCAACACCGGCGGAGTGGTCTGGAGTGGGTGACCGAGCCTTTCGTCTTTCCTCCTCGGCGAGGTGGGTGGGGCTAGCAGCTAGCTATGAGCGCCGCGCGTCTCATCACAGCCACATGGCATATGCAGAAACTGCGTGTGAGGCCACTGGTGTCGGCTAAAGACTGGCCAGATACTAATAATCAGAAAAGCTGAAAAAACGGTTTTGGACGGCTGCTTATTTGGCCTGCCATGTGTCCTGTGCCTAATACAACCAAATGTACAGTAAGGTGGGGGTTGCGGAGCTGGAGTCAAATGGGCATTGGCTCTTTTTTGAGTTTTGTCTCGTGTATGATTTTTTGGGTGGGCCCGTCCAATGAACGCAGTAGACTTAAGAGGGGGCTATCTACTGTCTACTACTACGACTGCTCAAGTCGTCGTCGCTGATATTATCTTTTGCCACGATTATACCTCTCCCTCGTCAATAATAGCAAGGCCAGATTCTAGCTCTCACGTGGCGCCCTGTCATTCGCGGAAATCTTTTTTCTCTTTTCTTGCGGTTGGGACCTATGAACGTGTGCTGACTGATGGTGGTGGTCGTCCAAAGGTTTTAAGAGACTTCCTCGAAAAGTTCTACTACTCCGCTAACATGGCTTTGACACTTGTCATGAGGAATGGGCTCTAGTCCAATGCAAACGTTTCATTGAGCTTCAGTACAGACATTCGCATGACTTTTTATATTTTTTTGGTATTAACATGCGGAGGCCAAGCATACATTTCTTCGATATAAAATTTTATATTGAATATTGTTTAATATTTTTGACCATTTGCATAAAATTTTATTTTTACTAGCCCATATTATTTTCTACCCCTTTTCCTTTTCTTGTTCTTAAACGGAACATTTTTTTATTTGTACAATTTGGCATGTGATATTATAATGAAGCTTATTCATCAACGAGATAACAAGCTTTCGTCTAGTTATAATCAATGTTTTAAAAACCGAACCGGGAAGTGAACCGTTTTTATGTCCGGTTCAGGTCCAACCGGTTCAACCGCGGTTCGAACCGTTTTGAACCGTGACGTCAGCATGACATAATTATGATGTAATAATTATATTTAATTTATTTTAATTATTTTAAAATTAAATTAAATATATAAATATTATGTAATATAAAAATTACACTTGTCATCAACAATACATTCAAGTACATCAAATTAAAATTATTATGCAAATAAAAAAAGAATACACTAACCTGAAATAGCTTTTTTTGTTCCTATATGATTAATCAGATCATTTGCAATGAAATTTCAAATATGAATGGAAAAATATAAGATATTTAGAAAAAATTAAATTTACTTTACTTGAAGAAATTAACCACCTAAAAATAAGAAAAAACATTTAAAATTGTACTGTAATTGAAAATGTTCAAATTGGTCATCAACATCAAATCTATTGGCTTTTCTTATCCTGTCAACATGGTTTAGGTGGTTCAAACAGAAGCATTGAAGTATATAAATGGAAGGGTTGGTAAGACCGTAAGAGAACCTGATTGCAGAAAGGACGTCACTGGTGCCCCATGGAAGAGCATAGAAGTTCCGCACGAATCCAAAGCAGAATTGATTCTAAAATTCCATTCGAACCGACAGGATAGAGAGGAAGTTCTCAAGAAAAAGAGAAAGGAGAGAGAAGGGACTACCGTGAAGGAGTACCAGCAATGGCGATGGAGAGCTCTGGCAGGACAGGAGAGTCGACGGCGACAGCAGGATTTTGGGCGGGAGAGGAGAGGGCGTACGAAATCGATTTTGGAGCCGATGACGCTGCCGGAACCGATGCTGCTGGAACCGATGCTGCCGGAACCGTGAAGGGAGCACTAGCAATGGCAATGACGCTGCCGGAACCGTGAAGGGAGCACCAGCAATGGCAATGACGCTGCCGGAACCGTGAAGGGAGCACCAGCAATGGCAATGACGCTGCCGGAACCGATGCTGCTACGACGCTGCCGGAACCGATGCTGCTAGCCTGCTACGACGCTGCCGGAACCGAGCCTACGACGAAAATGGGCATCTGTGTTTGCTGCCGGAGCCGATGACGAAGACCAGGCACTGCGACGGTTGCCGGACGTCGATTCCGGCAGACTACGACCTGAATCCGCTGCAGCAGGTGGCCGACGGCGATGGTGGGTGAACCCTAGCTCGGCGAGAAAGGAAGAAGAGGGGAGGAGCAGCGGGCGCGAAGTCGCGATTCGCGAACGAAATGAAATGTCAAATGCGACATTTTATTTTATTTTTTTAATTTTTAAATAAAAAAAAAGATGCGAACCGAGCCGCGGTCGGACCGGTTTTTACGGTCCAACCGCCCGGTTCACACGGTTCGAACGGTTTTCGTCAAAACTGAAGAACCGTAGCTGAACCGAACCGTTAAACGACCGGTTCACGGTCGGACCGGACGGTCCGGTCCGGTTTTTAAAACACTGGTTATAATTGCTGATTTTGATTATCCTTTGACTGCATGTAAGGGCCTCGGTAAGAAGTTTTATCGGACGTGTGCATTTAAACTGGAACCGAATATTTTGAGATTGTTTGTTTTTATGCTCAAAAAGAAAAAAAACATCCGACTAGACCACATTAAAGGCTAATAATAAAAATTTTAAAACCGTAGCATCCATCTTTGTTTACGAAAAAAATGATAAAACACAATCTTAGTCGCTTGGAAGACCTACAACACATGATCGATTCCTGTTGGGCTTAATCGGGCCCAGAATTTAATTCGAGCAAGCACTTAAATTTTGGAAACAAATGCCCACAACTAAATCCAAATGGGATGACCAGGCGTGTAACGAAGCTTTCGTTCCCACTGGCGCGTGTTCGAATCCTAGTTGAGGATTTCGAACCAAATTTTCAGTGGGGGCATGTGTGGTCCTCCTTATTTAGTTGGGAGCTGGTAGTCTCTCCCGTTGATATTTGAGAGCTTCTTGTCTCCCTTTGGAAACATTGTTAGAATTGTCTTAGAGCTTTGAATGTGATATGAATTGAGATATGTTGTAAATATACTCCAATAAAAAAAAAAAAATCCAAATGGGATGAAATCAATGGATTCAGATCAGGATGTAACAACGAAATTCTTTTCTGAAGATGGAAATCATGTCTATGAGCTCCAAAGATAATGCATCGCAGTGCAGTTCCAAGGCGTCCACTTCAAAGCAAATCCACCAAATTAGCTTTCTTTGTAAAAGATAACTCAATTCTAGTTCATCTTAATATTAATAATTTTGCATTGGCAACACGCAACGAAAGTTTCCCCATCCAACTACTCGAGGCTCAAAGCTGCCAGCGTTTTCTCGATCAAAAAAATAAAAAATAAAAAAAGCTGCCAGGGGTTCTTCAGTATCTGCTCGACAATTGATCTTGAAGATATTAATAATTTGTAGTTCACCTTGTAAAAAATGATTTCCTGATTCCAATACATAACACCCCACACAGGAGGGAAAATGACAAATACCTCTGCCAAAGGGGAAAAATGTAAAAAATGGGGGAGGAAAGAGTTGGAACTTAGGACCAACCAATAATGAGCCAGCACGAGTTACCACTAAGGTATCTTCTTGGTGCTCGTAAGGTTTTCTTATTAACGGGACAAGAACGAGGTAAACTGGCACATCATGAACCATGGAAATGGATGATGGAATAGATAGACTTCCATTTATGGCATTTCACTCTTTTATTTTTTTTTCAAATTCATAGCTGGACACAGTTTGCATGTGAACCCCAGATATCACCCCCGATGTGTTTCAAATAGAAGATTCAGTAATAAATACTTTCCCACATCACCTAAGTTGCTAATGCTACACAAGTCTACCATTTAAGAAGGAAAAAAGGAGTCATTCCAATGAAATTACTCTTAGGCATGCTTTGATAGTGTCCACACCATTGAAACATTTGTGTTACCCCATTTTTAACCCATTTAATGTTAAATCAAATGCATTCCATCCATTGTATTTGAAATTATTTATTACTAAAAAAATCAAGTTTCATCCATATCAAAGTTGTACATGGTCCTCATCTAATAAAGTGCCAAATCGAAGTAAATAAAATTATTTGATTTACATATTGATTTTAAAATTGATAATTTAACACCCAAATCATCAAAAACGTCATTCTTATATAAATATGATCTATAAGGCATCATGTCATTTTAATGCATATATAAATAGATCTAAGTATTTTTCATAACTTACACATGATTGTGTATATTGTAAGAAGAAATGGCCCACCCAACACTTTGATTAATATGATTTTTGGTATATAAAAAAACAAATAATATTAAACAAACTAATCGGATTGAATTTTAATTTAATCATCAAATGGGTGCAAAATGGGGTGACACCATTAAATCAGCCCTCATTACTCCTTATATAGAGCTACTCCAAGTAGTATTACATAGGTGACACTACCGCATGTTACACACATTTATGAGCCTTCAAAGCTTTCTTTTGTAAAATCCAAACCATGTGATTTCATTCCTTTCTACTTGTTAATGTTCACTTTTGCACCATTACCAAAATCAACTAAAATGACAGTATTTATTCGCAAGCCAAATATTTCTAAGCCATTCAGAACACATGAGGGTAACAAGTCAAAAATAAAACTGGAGTTTATAGGCAAACCATCATTCATAACTCGCTCTAAGGAGGAGAAATAAGGGACCAATAAAATTCTTACCTGTTCATCGCATGAGCCTTCTTTAACGGCTTGTTCATACTCTGTCAGTTGTTTGGACCTACTACCGTTGTTTGGGTCATGTTTGCTATACCAAAGTCTAGGGGTAAAGGACAAGGTGTCATCCAGCGTTAGTTTCAAATTATGTCAGAACATGTTAAGTTTTAGAAGCTTCTACAATACAAAACGTCGCATTTGCTTTGTAAACCTCTTCAATTGCTATTACCAAAACAAAATAGCTATCACCAACCATTTGCAGTAGATGATGCACAGAACCCCTATGATGATCATCAACACAATTTGTAGCTACACCAGCTAATCAGGATCAGTTGCATGAAGTATTTCAGAATTTGGACCATATCTTCAGTTAAACTATAAGCTTTTGCTAGCTGCACATGTCCCAGAGACTTAGAATTGACATAAAATTTGCAGTTCTTCATGCCACAAACGACCAAACTGTAAGGCATACCTTTTCCATGTACCTATTGCTGTCACTTGAGGCACTGTCACTCCTCAAGTTCCCAAAAGTGACAATTCCTCGTCAATAAGGTCATCACTTGGCCTAATAATTCCCCTGCCAGGATTCAAAGAGGTTCTATTTGACACGTAATTGCGCATACACTGCACCATCTTTCACACCTAATTTAGGGAGGTTTCATTCGATGTTGCCGCAAGCATTCACTGGCACCTCAGAAGGCGGAAATGCCTAATTATTGCTTCTTGCACCAAGCACTTGAGTATTTTCTATTTCCGCCTTTCATTCAATAAATGTTTTTAACCTTGAGCAAAACCACTTTCATTTTGAGGATCATAAAGGAGGATTATACCTCTTTCAGACATCAATGGAGGCAAGGACAACTCTCAGGAAAACTGAACAAGGAGAAAGAGAAATGCCAAAATAGCAGCAGTGATGCATAGCAACCAACCAGCTTCAACAAAGGCAGCAATCTTTTCATCCTCTTTGGCTGTATTATTCCCCAGCTCCCTTGTCTTGCCAGGTAAGTGGGGAAGTTCTATCCACAACTCTTCATCTCCTTCCTAGTTGAGATGATATTGGTCTTTGGACCTCCACATTATCCTCACTGTCCTCTCACCATGCCAATTATTTTCTAATCATCCTTACATTTCACCTTCCAGGAAAAACTGAAGATGGACCCTTCATCCCAAGCACCACCATCAGAAGATCCTTCTGCACATCACACACCACCATCAGAAGATCCTTCTCCACATCTGTCATTATCCTCCCATCAGCATCAACAACCATTCGCTGATATTGTCCTCTCTTTGCCTTGCTTTTTTCCATCCTCTAATATTGCCTCCTATACCAGTCAAACAGCAGAGGCAACAGATGAGCTTCAAGGAAACAGGGGGCTTTTCCCCTGCCTCTTCTGTGACAGGAAGTTCTTGAGCTCTCAAGCTCTTGGGGGACACCAGAATGCCCACAAAAAGGAAAGAAGATCGGCAAGAAAGCCCCAGATAACTCAGAAACAATCGTCCCCCTGCACTGCCCTGCATGCCTGCGAAGGTCACCCCACAGATCAATCCTTGACTGCTGATGTTTCTGAGATGAATGTTTTAGATGATGGCACTTTGTGGGACGCCCAAGACCTCACTCTTGGAATGGATGGAAAGGGAACCAACTCCAAAGACTTCACAGTAGGCACTGAGAGATTGGAAAAGAGCCTCCATAACTCTCCATTGGAATCGGAAGTCTACCAAATGGAGGGTTCTTCAATGACGAAGGCAGGGCCATCACAGTTTGACTTTGATCTCAATGAACCTTACAATGTTTCTTCTGCCTCATCGGATGAGGAAGAGGCAGCAGGACTTGATCTTAACCTGCATCTATAATTCAAAGAATCAGGTAGTGCATGGGCAGACATTTTGTTGCACTAAGCCACTCACTATCTCCATTTCCTCTCCTGTTTCCTGATTCTTGCACTTTTGTGTTTTTTCACTCAAGAGGAAAGAAATATGCAGGAAGTATTGTTATTTTACATGTGGTATATTAATAATGTTTGCAACAATAAGGCAGGGAAACATCTATGAGGCTGTTTAGTCTCATTTCCCTCAGTTGTCATACTTAAAAGTATGTTGTTAAAGTTGGAAATTTTTGTGAAAATGACTCCTGCTGACTTTTGCTTTAATGTTCAAAATTGTGCCATCTATATTTATTATCATTGAAAATAGCATATTGAGAAAAATTAAATTAATAAAACCAGTGAAAGTTCACAACCAATTCACATTGTACATGAACCAAAAGTTACCTTTTGTGTTATGCTATAATCTAACGACCGGCTTTGGATATTTTATTAGCTAGTTGAAAAAGAAACACATTCAAGGACTTGCCAGTGGGATAAGAATCTTAGCTAGTATAAATTTGGCATTTTTACATAACAATTTTAAAATCATGCCAATCTGAGGTGTCCAACATTCTGACACCTTAGCAATGCTTCAACATCTCATAAACCTCCCTCACATGCTCTGCATGTGCTGGATCAACTGGTGTCATGCAACTGTCATTTCAGCAGTCCAGGTATTGAAGATTGCAATTTAAAGTGTCGTAACTGACAGTAGGAAGATTTGGTCGCTGCCCTGCAGGTTATTCTGTTAGAAAAATTGTGTGGATAAACCGCTTACATGGGCATTGGATCCTGAATATGAAACTAAGCTTCCGTCTTCAAACTGGAGGCACTGATAGTAATAGCTTCAAATGGAGGTGAAGCATTTTCATCTTGTAGCCAAGAATCAGTAACTAGATAAACTGTTAACCCAACACTATCTGTTTTAGTTCACATCAATGGAGTCATTGAGGAAATCAACACCTGGACGCTGGAATCATCCAAGAAGTATCACACTGAAAAGGAAGGTCACAGAACGGTTTGGGGCCTAAAACATAACTGGAGTTGGGTTGAGTAGTCACACAGGAATCATTATTCTCTCTTTTTCTTCAGTATATCATTTATAGTTCATAGGATTCTGACCCATTAGCAATGCTTCAACATCTCATATACCTCCTTCACATGTTCTGCATGTGCTGGATCGACTGGTGTCATGCAACTGTCACTTCAGCAGTCCAGGTGCATCTAATTGAACATTGCAATTTAAAGTGTTGTAACTGATAGTAGGAAGATTTGGTCGCTGCCCTGCAGGTTATTCTGTTACAAAAATTGTGTGGATAAACTGCTTACAAGGGCATTGGATCCTGAATATGAAACTAAGCTTCCATCTTCAAACTGGAGGCATTGATGGTAATAGCTTCACATGGAGGTGAAGCATTTTCATCTTGTAGCCAAGAATCAGTAACTAGATAAACTGTTAACCCAACACTATCTGTTTTAGTTCACATCAATGGAGTCATTGATGAAATCAACACCCGGAAGCTGGAATCATCCAAGAAGTAACACACTGAAAAGGAAGGTCACAGAACGGTTTGGGGCCAAGAACATAACTGGAGTTGGGTTGAGTAGTCACACAGGAATCACTATTCTCTCTTTTTCTTCAGCATATCATTTATAGTTCATAGGATCTGAACAAAAATGCAAGGAAACTGGTGAGAATACCATCATAGCTTCCCGAAATGGAAAATTGAGAACTACTGGGTATTTTAGATTCAGAAAACTTCATGATGGCTCCTTTGAACTGATAACTGAATTCAGTGATATATTCAATGCTGAAAGACTATGGCTAGTACAGCCTCACATCAATTCAAGTAGGAATGTCCTTTCCATTCGAATACCAATACTGGAGAAGATTAAAAAGAAATCTGAGTGGCAGGTGCAGCCTAGAAGAAAACTGAGAAATCTCTAAGAATTTATGAGGTTCATATAATTGATCAGCTTCTTGTTCAAGAAACGCCTAATGCTTTGAACATCACCATGCATGATAACCCTCCCATTTTCCATGTAGACAGCACCATCTGCATAGTCCAGTTCTTCTAAACGGTGAGTCACCCACAAAGCTGCAACTTCTCTAGGACCAGCCAATGAGTTTTTAACTGCCTCCAATACTCCTCTCTGTAAGGGGGAAACTTTACTAAGATATTCCTCACAAGATCCCAAATATTTTTACAAACATGAAGTTAACATGACAAGGGCATTGGATATATAGGCATCAATATACAGTATAAATGATGAAGTAACTATACAAATATGCACGTGGGGCTCTGCTACATTTGCCAGGCCAAACATTGATTTGCCAGTAGAATACTTTTAATTTTGATGCACGAAGTCATATTTGGTCACCTCAATCATCCACGAATCAATGAACTAGAACATTGAGAATTGGTGTCATCTAGCATTGGCAAAATCATATTCTCAAACAGAAAAAACATCCTACGCTAGGCTTTCATGGAATACACCAAAAATGCATTCAATGATCCAACTGTAATGACCAAGGACATGAAATTATAAAATAATTAGCAGAAACTATGAACAAAACTACTCCTGGTAATGTTCAATGCTGTAGATCATTCAGAAATCTACCTGGTCATTTTCATCCAAAAATGTTGTTAGTTCATCTAATAGTAGTACTTTGCAAGACTCAGCCAAAGCACCTGCAATGGCGACCCTTTGTTTCTGTCCACCGCTGAGAGTTTGAACTGGTCTCTGAAAATGGAAAGGAGGCATTTTCAGTAAGTCTCACATTATCGAAGAAGCAAGAAACATAATCCTTAGATGTATTCCATGTCCATAACCTACACGTAAATATTCCAACATGCCCACAGCCTCCAAAGCATTTTCCACTCTAGTCTGAACTTCATCTGGTGTCAAATTGAACTTGCCAAGGCCAAAAGCAACATCTGCTTCTACTGTAGGCATCACCACCTGCACAACCCCCAAAGGCAATGCCATATTTGTAAGTTTTGAGACAGCATTATTGCAGTGGGACATAAAACAGCCAATAAATAGGTAAGATAGCCAAAAACAAATAGGTCCCCATGGTATGAAAGTTTCTAAAGTACCTAGAAAGAGCATTGAGAGGAAGAAGAAAGAGATATGAAGCACCAAAATGTTAATGCAGCAAAGGCCATCCATGGACTACATAATTTAAATAACAGAGTGGAGACCCAGATGGATACACCAGCATTGATGACTGAGATTTAAGGTCTAACCCCAACCATTTAAATTCGCAAATGCATGTCAATGGTCCAAAGACCATTAAATTCGTTTTGCATGGAAATTTTCCTCTAGCTGCAGCATCTCTTCTTCAAGAAAATTCAGAGCATGTTATACATTATATGGTCTTAGTGTAGGATTTATGTCAATCTTTTAGCCCATCAGAGTATCTAGTAAATAAAGGACCAGAACAGAAATATTTCCATTTGAAAATAGTTAACCTGGTGGTCTGGATTTTGGAAAACGAAGCTCTTTGGCCTCTTGATGTATACGTATCCAGCAGTTGGAATTATCAGCCCTGCCAAGACCTGTCATGTGTGGATATCAGTCCATATGAATGCATAGATCAGAGCTTTCTTCAAACAAGCCATAGACAACAGCTCCACCACAAGCCATAACAACAAATCAAAACACAACTTTAGGATTGTTATCAATATTGAACAATGTGGGATATACCCATCACTGAGAACATCTTAATTCTCTTTCAAAATTAGGAAATTCAAATCCTTGCAGCCAATTGAATGTTGGGGATTGCTACATGGACCGTTTCGACAATTGGGTTACTCCTAAATTACACCTGTAAACGAAGAATTCAAGGGGCTAATGAGAAATCGTGCGAGAGAAACAGAGAAGAGAAGCAACCTTGAGAAGTGTTGACTTTCCACATCCATTGGGGCCGAGAAGCATCCATAATTGCCCACTGGGGATCCGGATAGAACAGTCATTGAGTATGGGAACCAGTTCTTCAGCTTGGCTTGGTCCCCCGCCGTAGCGCCTATTCTTCCTCGTGATAGAGAAATTCAGATTGCGCCCTTCAATTGCAAAGTTGCCATCTTTGCTGCTGCCGCCGCCGCCGCCGCCACCCACGTGGTTGTCACTGAGTTCGCTGGAGAAGTAGCAGCGAGAGGAGGAGGAGAAATTCTTTGTTTGAAGAGGAGAAGGAAAAACAGCAGAGCAATTACTGGGAATCAAGGCTGGTGGTGTTGGAGAAGAAATGAGAGGAAGGCTCCGAACCAGATGGAGAAAAGGAATAGGCATCGAAAACATGGTTGCGAGGCAGCAGCTTTTACTAATCCCGTTCAGATGCTTCCATCCGCAGACAGCACCAGATGAGAAGAACCAGGAAAAAATGCAGCAGCAGCAGCAGCAGCAGCAGCAGGACGAGGAGGCCAATCTTGCTGCCTGCTCACGCCTTCTCGACCCGACCGAGCGGTAGAAAATGATTGTTAAAAATAAGTAAATATATAAAAGATAATTTTAATTTATATTTTATATTTACTTTTTTTTTCCAATGTATTTACTTTATTAAATAGTAAAATTTAATTTATTAAGAGATTAATAGTACAATTTAATTTATATAAGTTAAAGAAACACTGGGTAGGTAAGTTTCACATTAAATAAACGATATTTAGGGTTTTAAATGTGCCTCATTAAACTCAATTTTAGGAGTTAAATATTTCCAAAAAAATAAAAGTTAGTCTTTATTTGATAATAAGGAAAAGGAAAAAAGAAACATTTTCTCGCTTCCATTTAATTACTAGACAATCTTATTTGTTATTATTTTTTTATATTTTAATAATTTTTTCATATCGTTTCAATAAAACTCCTTAGCCATTATATAATTATTCTTTGATAATTTTCCTATCAATAATTTTTTTTCACATTTTCATCTTATTAGGATCCTTACTTTACACGTGCAGAAAATTTTAATATTTAGCTATCCACCAAAAAAATTTAATTTTGATGATTTAGATAGAAAAAAGAACTCGGCGTACCCAATTGACTGTCTCGACAATTTTTGGTATCTTTATGATATTTTTGCTGTGGCTTACCTGTGATGTGAGTGTTTGGATTTTGATTTATCAGTCCCCCAACTCTCGGTGCCATTGAACCGGAACTCATCAGTAAATGCCTCTTGTTTTTGAACTATAAAATGATTAATTAACAGCTGCTATTTTTAATTTAATATTTGAGCTTGTTAGTTGTTCTTCTTTTAGCTTGTTCTGTTGCAGAGTGCAGCAGATTGGAATTCGGATTCTGCTCTGTTGGTGTAGCACTTTCCGTAAGGAGAATGCCTAAATTCCAAGCAAGCGGCATGATGACAGAATTTCAGTTGTGTATGGTTGGGAAAGTCCAAGAGACCAGACAGAAAAGGCAAGAGGGAGAAGGGACAGCAGCAACCGCCATTCCACACGCCACCTACCAATCCAGAGTCGGAGGCGGAGGCAGAGACTGGCTGGTTCGCCTCACCCACCTTCCTTAGCTCTTCCTCTTTCTTCCCTTCTGCTTTCCAAGCATGTCCATTTTTCTCTACCTCCCATCACTCGACTCCCAACAGGCTAGTTTTACATCTCTCCCTCTCTCTCTTTCCTCTCTTGCTACTCTTTTTTCGGCTAATAGAATGGAAGAGCCTTCCAATAGCAACACTTTCCCTCATGCTTCTTCTTCCACTTCTTCCCCATCCTCATCAGCTCCTTCACACGAACACCAAGAGGGGCAGCAGCAGCTGCCCCCGCCGGCGCCCTTGCGCCCCAGCATTTCGTATCGTCTCAACATCTCAGTATCCAATTCAGCTGCTTCGGCAATGAGGGACGAGGCATGGTCCTGCATCGTGGTTCTTCTTACCTTCTGGTTCTTTGGTCTGTCTTCCAATCCTCCCATTTTACCTTTTTTTTTTTTTTTTTTTCTCTGCTACTCTGTTTGCTTACTTTTGGAGGCCTTTCTAGTTTCTCCTTGATTTTTTTTTCCTTTTAAAAAAAATGGGGTTTAATGTGTATTTCCATGTCAGCAGCTTCCATGACTTTGATTCTCGGCTTCTACGGATCCATCAATCTACACCTGGGCCCCAACTGCTCCCGCCTTATTCAGGCTAGCTCCCTATTTGTGCGGGACGTCAAGGTAATTGCCCCTGTTCTCTGTGTCCGAACGTGTATTCATGTATGGAGAAAGGTAGCATTTTCCATGAATCGATGCATATATCTAGAATGGGTGTTGCTGGGTGTGTCCAATCAAGCAATTGTACTTAGCTCTATTTGAAGCTCAATATCCATCTGAATACCAAATACATCTAGGCATCAGAACTTCAGAGATTCTTTTAAAATAAAACCATCATACTGCATCGAAAAAAACAGATAGAAAGAGAGAGAGAGAGAAACTCAAGGATGATAGCCAGCCATCAGATCCCTGGCTGGTAGAAACTGGATTTTTCATTTTTGTAGCATAACATTTCACCTTCAAAAGCTGGGATCATTCATCTTGAATCTTTTTGTCTTTGACCATGGCTTTCCTCCCACATGATGAACTGCATGTTTGCAGATGACTGATTGGCTGTCCTAGTATCATTTGAAAAATAATTATACCATGGAATCTTTTAAATTGCATTAAGCATGATTTCCAGATGGGGCCAGCCTGCGTGCCCAAATTCTTTTTGTGAGTGAATGTGGATGTTTGAATACGTGGCTATGTCTGTAGATGATTTATGGATGCAGTTTTCTTACTCGATTCCATATGCATTGCTTAGAGATGGTTGTTTTCTACAGGTAAGAGCCACTGCTAAGCCAGAGACAGGACCTGTGCTGTATGGATTTACCAACGCTCCTCCTCTTGATGTTGAGACCACTTGGTCTGAGAATCACAGGAACACCATACCTGTCAATTTCCACCAGGCAAGACCCATATGCCTCAAGATTCTTTCTCTAGCAGAGTCCGGATACTCCATTGCTTCCAAGTTATAATGCAATGTTCAAGTTGTGCAACTGGGTGGAATTGGAAAAGCAAAGAGAAACTGTCAAAATTTGCCATTTGTCATAGGGCTTCCATAGTTGTAAATAACACTCAAATTCCAGCAACCTTACTCACCTGTTATGTTTGAAGCAAAATTGATTGGAATACTCAGGATGGAAATATAGTTTGAGCGTCTCCACCTAAATTACCTAATTAAACCCTCTAATCACGTTTTAGCACATTGATGCTTGTAAAAGTATGCTTTTTAGTACAATATGCAACTTGAATCAGAAAAAGAAAAAAAAAACAAGTATGCTTTTTAATGAGAGTCACTTGTGCTTTTCTTTTCTCAG
Source organism: Annona cherimola (assembly GCA_030490835.1). Classification (NCBI taxonomy): domain Eukaryota; kingdom Viridiplantae; phylum Streptophyta; class Magnoliopsida; order Magnoliales; family Annonaceae; genus Annona; species Annona cherimola. The sequence continues at coordinate 8,654,921 of CM059975.1, read as the reverse complement.
CTTTGGTAGATGAGTTGAATGAATTGTCTTTTGTCACAGGAATGGATATATTTTTCTTTTCTCAGCTTTGGTAGATGAGTTGAATGAATTGTCTTTTGTCACAGGAATGGATATATTACTTGAATAAGGGGTCTCATATAACTGTATCTTATAGCATCAAATCAGAGGACTCCTCTCCATTAAGTCTTGTAATATCCCAAGGTACATTTGCGTTGCCTATTAAAATCCTAAGGCTATTGTTCATTAATATTGTTTGCTCAGCCAAATTCTGCGACCTAGCCTTATTCACCTTCTTGAAGCTTCACTCAGTGGAAGAAACTTAGAAATTGATTTTGATCTGTTTTTAAATAAATTCCCTTTGTTTTGCTAATGATTATTTGTTGGTATTATTTTGTTGCTGTCCAATACATTCTTACTGTAGAAATATATACTTGCTCAAAAAGTATAGAGAAGTGTGATCTTGACAGTTTACTTTTCAAACAAGATTATGATGGGTTGACTGCACTGGTCCTGCTCCCCCAGGAATGTGTGCTATGAGAAGTAATAATTCCGTTCTTTGACTATTTTGGACTTAATTTGCACGTGCAGGTAAGGAAGGCCTTATTGAATGGATTGAGGACCCAACATACCCTAATACAACATTATCCTGGAATATTGTTTATGGTAATGATTTTTCAAGAACTACTTTTGTCATCACCGTTTTTGTGGAAGTCCAAGATTAATTTCTTGACAATTCTTTTCCACTTCATTGAAGTTTGTCTGACTTTCAAAGGTAAAAAAACTATCAGGTAGTGGTGTAATCCGACAGGATATCTCCAAGTCATCAGAGTATTATATTGCAGCGGGTAATATTAATCCCATAACAATGGAGGTAATTTGTGATGTTTTTGAAGATACAAGAAGCAAGATTTCCTTTGTTTTTAATACTATCGACCAAGGGAGAGAAACAAGAAGCTTGAAGAGGAAAGAAAAGTTAAAAAAAGAAGACGAGATAAACTTGTTCAATATCGCTTCTCATTTTCATTGAGGATGGAAGTGATTTGCTTCAAGTTCTTGCCTTTTCTCTTTTTGACTATTCCGTTCATGACATTTTGTTATTCGCACTGATGCTATGCTCTTGGAAATCAGGTTGAGTTGAATTTCACAATACATGCGTTTGTTTATAACACAACAGGAGCATACTACAAATGCCCAATGAACCATAAAATATGTAGTTTAAAGCTACTTATTTTTGGGGCAACTGCTGCTGTCCTTGCAACTCCAGGTCCACAGAAGGTACTTTTTACCATTCCTTTGCCAGTTGATGGCATGCATATGATGGCCAGATGAAATAAGATTGTAGAATTAGATTGTTCACTTGGATGCTTTGAATCCAGAATTGTAAGCTTTAGACAACCATCTCTAGATTAGTTGTTGCTAAAAAAAATAATGAAAATGAATCAGTGAACAATTTAAGCTTTTTTGGTGTCTTCAGGGTGGGGAAGATTATGAAAGCTGGTATGTTAAACTGTCATACGGACCCAGGTGGATTACATACTTCATTGGATCAGGTAACTCTCATGCTGTTACCATCTTAAGTGATTATTCTTTCCATGTACATGTCTAATGTCTGCTATTTGTAGGTGGATTGACAATATTAATAATATTAGCATGCAAGATCTATAGCAAATTCCAGAACGGCCGTGGAGATGGATCAGAATTTCATGTAGAAGAGTCAGCAAATGAGAGAACCCCTCTGCTGATACCAAAAGATGATGATACCTCAAGTTGGGGATCATCTTATGATTCAGTTTCAAATGATGAAGAGGATCTGGAAGATTGGTCTGGGGCAGCTCCACACGAGGCAAAGCAGGTGAAAGAAGGTGAAAATGGTACTTCTCGACGCATTTGTGCAGTTTGCTTTGATTCCCCAAGGGACTGCTTCTTCCTGCCATGTGGGCATTGTGCAACATGTTTTGCATGTGGAACAAGGTGAATATTGACAATCTTCCTTCCCTGATTAGTCTGTGTTTGGAAGTGATTCCAGCTATAAAATTCCAGAAATTGACACTTGAGTGGGTCATAAAATTGTGCAGGATTGCAGAAGAGGCCAATACTTGCCCCATCTGCCGCAGGAAGATGAAGAAAGTGAGAAAAATTTTTGCTGTTTAAGAGTATCAATAGAAGAACATACGACACTAGTGGATGAAGATGATTAATTTGCATTTTGAAAGTGGTGGGCCTTTCAACTCCCAAACCATAGGATGGACAGAAATCCTACAGAAGCATGAATGTTTGTAGAGCAATCAATGAAGACGGACCGGTCAAGGTGCTTTGATCATTACTACTGTTCCAAGTTCCATGACTTGCTTCTGGTTCTAGATGATCTTTAAACCTATGTGCATATGCTTTTAAACAATACTCCGGATTAGTGGTATTTGGGTAGCACAGCAAACGCAGCAACAACATAAGCAGAAAGACAGCTAATGGATGGAGGTTGCTAGGAAAGGGAATTGCTTTGAATCTGTGCTGAAGATTGGATGGTTTTTTCCACACTCAATTTCAATCATCGCAAGCCAGATGTCATGTTTCCAGTAGTTTTTATTTGGGAAAATCACTTGTTGCCCGGGCATGGTAGAGCGATTGAGTGAGGTAGTCCAACTAGTTCTATGTTGTCGGCCTTTAAGCTGGTATAGTTGAGATCCAGCTGCGATGTTTGGCAACTCAAAAATTGTTGTGTCGGAGGCAGCAATGCGCAATCCATTGTATGATCCAAGCACAAACCATAACCAGGTTGTAAATTTTCTTCAATCAAAATGCACTGGGTAGCCTCCAATTCAGTGCGTAGTTTCTGCTGGATGGCTAGAATTGTCTATTTCTGTGTTAAAAGGATTCGTCATATGACCTGATAATTTATTGCTTGAGTGCTTAGCCTGAGTTACTATGCTAGTTAACGCCTAATAATGAAGATTCAATTTTACTATCATTGGCGCTGGCAATGATAGTAGTAATGAATATGACTTGATAATAATGATGATTCATTGGCACCAGCAAGAACACAAAGTACAAAATCTCAAGTCACCCTGTCAAGATCAAGAATGATAATAAGCAAATGAACAATTTCATTGAATAGACGAACTCATACATGTTCCTCTAGACAACTTGATCATACATGTTCCTCACAGCCAACAATGGAGAAAAAGTCATCTCATTTCTTCCTTTTTATGGATGTTTATATACATTATGACAACTGATATTACATTCAAGCACATTCATAATCCTCATACAGTCAAGGAAAATTTGCAATAACTTTTCACACAAGAAGAAAACCAGGAAATACTTCCACAAAAAGGAGGAAATAGAAAAACTCTCACACCACTTAAAATGGGGGAGGAGAGTTGAATTCATGATCAGACAATAATGGACCAGCATAAGTCACCGCTAGTGTACACCGATGATAGCGAGTCAATCTCATTTCTAAACAGAGGCGGATAGTTCTCTATGGCTTCTCCCCACGAACAATACAATTATGCCGGTTGCATTTTGATTGGTGTTGGAAGAGACATGTAACGTTCCAGCATTGCAACTGCAGAAAATGGGTGGACTTTCTTTTTCACATTCTTAGACGCACACAGAAGCCCCACATGAATGCACCTTGAAACTTTGGTCATTGAAGTATGTGTTGGTAATTGATGGATCCCATCAGCTTCACAATGTTGCCTTCTTTCCACAATTTCCATGCCTGTAAGAACACAACCACCAACCAGCTTCAAGATTAAAAACCCTGGTCCTGTTTTAGGATGTGGGTGAACCAAAAATACAGAATCTTTTTAACGCTCGCCTATACAGAATCTACAGATGGACCCACATAGTCTAGCAGATTCTTTTTAGTAATCACAATCCCCAGAAGCAAGACATCAAAACTAACGACGTCAGAATTCTCCAAAAATCACCCCTCCATTTGTCAATGCCATATAACCACAGACAATGGGCGTCCATATTACAACTGCATTTCATAATAATGCAATTTATTTAGAGCATGAGTTGCATACGCTGAACAAGATAGCATTGTAACCAAGTCCACGGTCATGGGACATTTGGTATCAATGCAGTAAATGCTGGGACCTTAGGCTATTGAATTTCATGATGCAGTCAAGATTGCTTCATGAAAGATATCTTAGGAGGTGGAACTGACTGATCCCCATATACTTTCTGATTCTTAATGACCCTTTGCAAAAAGGGACAGGAATACTGTCACCCATGAAGTATTGGCAATCATTAGAACAGTTCATTTATTGCAATAAAACTATTATCTATTTCTTCTCTATAAATCAGAAAAAACAATAATAATTGGAAGTAATGGTCTCACGTGCTTTGAGAAGCCACATATAATAGAGAGGAGACCTCTTATGCTAGTACAAGCATCTACATATACATATGCACCGTTTGCATCATTACTTGCTGGTTATTGCTGGGGGCACTATTTTCTTGAGTGCTTGATCAGTTGGAAGATAAAATTTCACAGACCCTTTTGTTATATATTTCCAATGTTGATGCCTACCAAAGTGAGTTATTTAGACAACGAGAAAGAAGGTATTTAGATTTTAGATCACAGAATTTGGACATGGGTTTCTCGCTTCTATGTAACTAGGTTATATAGAAGTGGTCTTATATAATCCCTTCAATTTTTAAGATATTGATGGTTCATGTCAAATCCAATCCATTCATCACATTTAACATCACTTGTTTAGTTGGAAGGCCAAGTTTCATCCAAATCAAGTATGTGCATGGGTCACATTCGTTCAAAAGTATATATATTCATGCGTGAATTATGAAAAACACTTAGATTCATTCACAAATGTATTAAAATATAGTAATATTTTATAAAATTATTTATCTATATAGTAGTGATATTTTATATGGTTTAGATGTTAAAAAAAACTACTTAAAATCAATGTTATTTTATATGGTTTAGATGTTAAAAAAAACTACTTAAAATTATTTATCTATATAGTAGTGATATTTTATATGGTTTAGATGTTAAAAAAACTACTTAAAATTATTTATCTATATAGTAGTGATATTTTATATGGTTTAGTCGCCGTCTCTGCCTCTGCTTGCTCCGATCGCTGTCTCCCTGTCGCCGTCTCTCCGCTCAGCAGTTGAAACTGCAACGCAGCATATTCACATTTCATTATTTCAAATTTTCAATGCTTTAATCTTCATTTAATAAATTTTAACATGTTTAGTAGTCTGTAACTCATTTTATATTTTTTTGTAATGAATTTGAAGTTAATAATTATAAAATGATCAAAAATAAATTGCAAATATTTGTTGAGAGGATAAATGTAAAGTGTTAATCTGAATTTCAACTCAGAATTCAATTTAAGACTGATTTTTACTAAAAGGTTTAGAATTTAGATTTTACAAATAGAATTAGAATTATGGTTTAGCTTTTATAAATAAATTCAGTTAATGTACTTAATTTTTTAAAACTCGCTATTAATTTTTTCATGCATGTTTTGTTCTTATATTGTGGTCCTTAAAATCCAACATATATATTTAGGATTTATAAAAACATAAGTTTATCAATATATTTAGTTAAATTTTAAAAAAATTTAATATTTATGATGTCATAAATATGTCATGCTGACGTTACCAATTCGAACCGGTTTGATTAACCGGTCAAACCGGTTCGAACTAGACCAGTTCCTTTACCGGTTCAATCATCGGTTCGGTTCTGACAACATTGCTTAAAATTGATATTTTAGCATTAAATAATTTTATTATATTAATTTTATAGACTAATAAATAGGACTCATATACAGTGAAACTAAATAAATGAAAATGTTTCCATGATAATATAAACGATTTTAAATATAATAAATTGAGAAATTTTTTTATCAAATATCAAAAATATTAAAAATGAAGGAATTTACATAGAAAAAAGGTCTGATAAAAGCAGGACCGGACACACACCAACTTGCCTTTTATATGCAGGACTCTTCTTTTTTTATCCCTCTTCGATAGCAGCAGGACGGCCTCTTGAATAACGGTAATCTCATCACGGTAGCGAGGACGCAACAGCTTTCGAAAGGATTCCACGGAATCATCGGAATTTTCTAAGGTCCCCGGCAGGCTTCAAAACCTATTTTAGGAATTTTCGCAAATATAAGTTCAAAGATTGACTTTTAACTCTTAGTGATTATCATATTTTTAATTATTTTTTTACTTGCACAACTACTTTATTTTTAATCATTTTTACATAATTACTAATATAATTAACTTATCTCTTTTAACTTTATTTTATTTACTTCTCATCATTATTTTTCTTATATCATATCACTTTTTTCGATTTCAAAAATTTATCATCTAAAAATTTTACCACTTCTTAAATGCACCTTAAATAATTTACATATAATTTTTAAAAATATTGTAAGTATATTTGCAAAAAAAAATTAAATAATATATGTAAATATATATAAATAATAAAATACCAAATATGTCTATAATATCTGCAAAAATTTCAAGTTTATCACATCCTCATTTTACGAAAAATTTTAACAATGCCTTAGCGGAAAAGAAACATTATAATTTCATACAAATCTTATAGACATATTTATAATTTCTATAAATTTAGTGACATGAATGTAATATTAGTCAAATCTTGTAGATATATTTTAAAAAAATTTTAAAAATAGAAAGTGGGGCCCTCCGTAGATTGCTCTTGAGGTAGAATTTTGCTTTTTTATTTTCAATATTTTTTAGCGCATGCCCGTGCCATTTTTGCTTTAAAAATAAAAAGTAGGTTAAAAAATAAAATTTGAAAGATCTTGCATGAATAATCGATGTCTGGTCCTCTTTTTTATAAAAACAAAAAAAAGCAGAAAAATAGGTTTTCCTCGCTTGAATTATGGCTGGTCACACTGGATCAGACCTTTATTTTAAAGAGACGTATCTTTATGGCGATTTCAGATCGGCTCAAAAATATTTTTATATTCAAAAAATATATTTATTTTTTTATTTTTTTCAGATTTTTTCATATACAAGTAAAATTAGGTGTATTAAATCTATAAATTAAGTTTTATCAGTTTTAGATTTTTTTAAGTATTTTTTGAATTTTTAAACATAGTAACATTTGAAAATTGCCGGAGACCGGCCGTAAATGATCAAACAATCAAACAGCTATTTTAGATCTTTTTCTTGCTTATTAGAAATGGCATAACTTAAGAGGTTATGTTGATTCTCTACTTTCAAAACAATGAATCGAATTAAAGTGGTATTAATTAACAAAAGAGGGGCAGTTTAAAGGTCATGCTTATCTATAAACTTCAATTTAATAAAAATCAATAGTAATATATAATACAATTAAAAAATTAAGGGTGCGTCCGAGATCATGTAAACTAAAAATGTGAATGAGAAAAAATAGTGATATGATAAGAAAAGGATAATGATTAAATAGATATGATAATTTTATAGAAATATGTGAAAAATAATTGTGATATACATATAATGGTATGAAGTTAGGTAGTTCACATGTTTTTTTTTTATTGGAATATATTTTACATACATCTCAATACATATTACACTGAAGGTTTGAGACATTCTTACAAATCTGGAGACATTGCTCCACCAAATAATCAGGAAGACACAGCTTCCAACAACTAAACGGGAGACCAAAGCTCCCACTAATAATTTTTCTCATTTCTGGCCGAAATCCCATTCGAACCCGTGACCAGCGCTGCTCGTATTCTTATAACACAGGCGCTGACGGCTCGGTTGGTGGTAGTTCACATGTTAAATTGCACATAAGTTGCCTGGAAAAGTGATTTTTTTAAAAAATTTATACGTTCCCAAAGGAACCCTACCGTGAAGATTTAAAATGAAGTATAAATTAAAATGTTATATTAAAAGTAAATCGTCGTTATTTTTAAAAATACAGAAATATTATTTGGGTTTCAAAATTGTGAAATTTCAAAAATATAGGCCTGTTCGAGATGTATAAATGAGAAGGAATAGGATAAGTATGAGATAAAATTTTCAATTTATAAAAAAAACCCATTTTCAATACATAACAGTCTTATTTCCAATTTGCAATCTTACTTGTTTCATTCCTAATATAGTTTCCAAAGTCTCAAATGCATAATAGCAATTTTTCATTTAATGTTTTCGTTCTATCCTCGTCTCATCTCTATATATCTTAAACGTCTGCCAAGGGGTCATTCATAATAGACTATAGAATCAACAATATCAATAAAAGATTAAAATAAATTAATCTCCACAGCAGGTAAGAAGTGTAAAGTTACAATAGATCAAATATCAAGTGCATCCTTTTAATTAAAGCTCAAGTAACACCTACGATATCACACATTATTCAACATTTTATAATTTCTTATATCATGAGTTAACATACAATGAAGACGAGTGCCCAAAAATGCATTTGTTTGATTATTTTCTCTTCTTTTCATAGACGAGTGCCCTAAATAAGTTAAGGTCTAGCGTAGTCTATTAATTTTTCTGATTAGGCAGTCCAGACTCCAGAGAGATACCACCGATTTCGCCAATGAACATCATCAACATTCAACTAGCCCTACTCTTTCCTCATGAATCCAGTTTTGCCAAGCCCAACCACCGTAAACAGAAGACCCACAATGCGAAAATGGCAGTCGGTGTTGGGTTGTCCACCTTGATTTGGAGAGGCGTTGCCTGAATTTTACAAAACACAAGTATGGCTAAATAAACATAAAAATGTGTTAAAATATATTTTTACAATATCAATAAAACATATATAATTATTTGCCACATTATTTGTCAATTAAATGTTTATCAACCACATTAATTTTCACCATCTTTTCTTAGTTTAGACCTTAAAATTCTGACGAATGGATTGAATCCTTTATATGACTTCTACAGGAGCCATTAACATTATCTTTTCCTATACCAAGTTACCAATCAATCCTTCTTCCGTAAAAGAGAAAAGGATTTAAAGGAATATTTGATTTGTAGACATTTGGGAAAAATAGAATTCGAGGGACTATTAGAGGTTTTTGTAATTAAGGACATGCTTAGCTACATATAAAAGTTTTCAAATCAAAATTTTTCAATTTAAAATTTTTCACTCTCCACGACTACTCTAGTTTTAATTATTTTTCATAATAACTACCATTTTTTCAATTATTTATACACAATTACTCCATGTAACTAACCTATTTATTTTAACTTCATTTTTTTTTACTTCTCATCATTACTCTTATTATCTCATATCATATCATTTCCTCTATTTCAAAATTTTCTATATAAGATTTTTTTTATAGTATCTTTGGGAAGTCATAAAACTTATAGAGGAAAAGTATTTGGTGTAAAAAATTTTAATTTGTAGAAAATAATGTAATATGGTAGAGGTAATAATGAGGAGCAAAAAATAAAGTTAAAATAGATAGTTTAATTGTATGGATAGTTGTATACAAATGATTAAAAAATAACTAGTTGTTTATGAAAATGTGAAAAAATTAGAAAATAAAGTAGTTGCAGAAAGTGAAAAGTTTTATATTTAAATTTTTTTTATAGCCAAATATGCATATATAAAAACTAGAACCAAATCTCACATCAAAAATGAGATAGAGTTCTTGGGAATTCAAAAGTAAGTTTAAGCTTAAACATGGTATGACATGTTTTAAAATTGTGACACTAAATTGTTAGGCTAAAACAAATAATATTATACAATGAGACCCATAATTCATGGGCTCGGGATTGTTTTTTGGATCTAGACTAATAATTATGAGGCAAAAGTTCGGAGTTGAGTTCCGTTGTGGTGCTTGTAATAGTCCAAGCTTCTATGCAAGTAGCGAATGCTTGTTCGAAAAATATAATATTGAATTCACATGACAAACATGTTGTAATCAAGTGTTTCATCTATGGATAGGGCCTTAGGTACGTAGATTTTATTGCACCATTTTGCTTATGCTAGGGTATGCCCTTGTAAAGTCTAAATAATATATCTTCACATTTTAATTCTAAAAAATATATATATATCCTAATCCTTATCATTATCATCAGATCAGTTCTCCACCTAAATCAAACAAATTATCTTAATTTTGTCGTGACATCCTTGTTATTATCTTCACATTTTGTTTTCAAAGAGGAATCATTATTTCGATCATAAGATGTTTCTCACCTAAGTAGTTTAGATCCATTTATGTTATGCCATGTTGTCTTCGCATTAGATCCATTTATGTTATGCCATGTTGTCTTCGCATTAGATCGAAGCATTTTCTTATGTTTTCAAACAGAAAGGAAGAATAAAATTATTTATCACGATCATTACAAGTTTTACCTATTTAATTAGGATCAGCTATGGGTTTGCTGACTACTTGTATGGGTTGAGGATGGTATGGGAATGTGAGATGGAAAAAGTACTATTATAAATGTGAAAAATTTTTAAAAATAAGAAAAAATTATATAGAAAATAAGAAAGATAGATTATTATATTTTGAGAATGAAAAAAATACTTTTAGAAAATGTTTATATTATATTTTCATCTGGTTTTCATCCGATCTAAGTTATGAATAAACATCATTTTTCTTGTAATCTCTAAAAAAGTTTTCTTCAGCCATGGTCCCCTAGTTCTTTTATAATTATTTATTGTGTTCAATTTGTCTTTTTCAATTCATGCAAAGATGCAGATGTTGTAAGACTAAGTGGGGAAAAAAATTCAATACCAAGTAAACGTTACAACCCGTGATAGGAAGGCCATTGCTTTCTTGAATGGATCCGATTTTGAATTTTCGTTTTTTTGTATAAAAAAAGTCAGCATGACTTTTGCGGCAGCGAGCTCGGAATTAGCAAAGATAGATGTCAGAGACTCAGATGGGTTGACTAGTTAAACAGAAAATGAGGGAAGGACGCCATTGGCTGGCTGCTCTGAATCGGACGAGTCAACCCGCTGAGAGAAAGAACGTGTCAGCCGGGGGCCCGGGCTGTAGCAGTCAAGAATAGATGCTACATCCCGATTCACAGCCTTCGTCTCTCTCCTTCGGTGTCTGGATTCTCGGAAAATCTGCATAATTCACAGACCTGGCGACACAAGTCCGGTGACTCAATGTCGGAGCAGACCTGGTTGTTTTACGCGTCTTTGTGACACACGTCCGGTGACTCGAGGTCGGAGCAGACCTGGTTGTTTTATATACCTTTCCAAGTTTCCCCGTCCTGCTGGCAATTAATTGAATTACGTGCAGATAAGCTAAGCTAACTAGCGGTCACGGCTTGCTAGATAGCTCCTGCATGGCTGGAAATGTGGAGGGAAAGAGAAACAAGGGCCTAGTAAATGTAGCGCCAGTCCTGCAAGAAATGACGTGAGCAGAGACTCAACAATATAATTGCTAGAATATTCGATATACATGCATGAGATGGACAAGATACGCGAATATATAACATATATATATAACGGGCTCTACTTCTATGGATGATGGTCAAGATACGTGCGCGCGAGTGTATATATATATATATATATATAGGGAGCTGTTCCGGTGCAGCGTCACTGCACCGGAACAGCCGTGCAGTGGCCCTAAAACGGGGCCCACATGATCATGAAATCATGATCTACTCCACCCATTGTATTTAGAATAATGTATTCTATTATCATACCAATTTTCATCCCAATCAGATATGTATATGGGCCCCATCTGAAAATGGTACAAATCCAACGTAATAAAATAATTTAATGTAAATAACAACTTTAAAGTATCTGATTGAGATGAAAATTGGTATGGTTATAGAATACATTATTCTAAATACAATGGGTGGAGTAGATCATGATTTCATGATCATATGGGCCCCGTTTTGGGGCCACTGCACGGCTGTTTCGGTGCAGTGACATCCCATATATATATATATATATATATATATATATATATATATATATATATATATATACGGAAAGCTATTTATACAACAATTTTATGCAGCGAAATAAAATCCTGTTACATATAATATTAAAAGCATCAATTATGTGTTGCATATGCATGTATTAGGCACCAAACACTTATTTGTTGCATATGAAAACTATATATAACAAGCTCAAGTGTGTCTTGCATTTATTCATAAGCATTAAGTATGTTTAATCATGTCACTACTTGCATAATTAAATGGTTGACGTGAATATGTATAAGTGTATGTAAGTTAGAAGGTTTATGGTTCGAAGCTGGATAGAGTCACTTGCCTCGTTACTTTTCTCATAAAGTTGTCATTCATTAGTTGTCTAATCATTTAAAGATGGGATATAATAAAAAATGAGCTACTTACGTGCACTAGTAACAAAATTTTCATCTTATGCTCCAAATAAGCTTTTGTTTGTTCTTATGTTTGCAAATGCAATGAGCATTTGAGCATGTGATTGATTGAATGACAATGCCGGGCATCACCTATTCGCATTTTCCTCATCATTTCTTTAATCATTTTTCATTTTCCATTTTATAGATATTAATTTCTTTTGCAGAGCTTAATGATTCGATAGTTACCTTAAACACAATGATGATATTGTTAGAGGTCTGGCTCCATTTCGATGGCTGTTGGGTGCCAAAAGTCTGACTTCTGCAAATATATATCATAATAAGAAGCATTTTTGGAAAATCAATTTTTACCCTCTCAAAATATTATTTCTTTTTTGAAAAACAAAAGGATAATTTATCAATTGTGAAATGAATAGTCTTAGGGTGTGTTTGGTTACACACAAAACATGTCAATGAAAACTTTTCAATCAAAAACTTTTCACTCCCCATAATTATCTTATTTTCTAATTATTTTTTCACATTTTCCTATATAAACAACCCTACTTTTCAATCATTTCCACACAAATACCCATACAACTACCCTATCTATTTTAACTTTATTCTCTTTACAACTTATTATTACTCCTATTATATCACATCATTTTCTATCAACTTGACAACTTTTACTCTGAAAAGTTTTCATAAAAAATTTTTACCTCCAACCAAACACACCCTTAGGAAATAACTATAATTGGTCAATTGTCTTGTCAAGATTTTTTTTTATGGTAATTCGCTTCTCAGGGTTAATCATACGAGAATAGTGATTTTTTATGACGTTTTAAAATATTATTCATATTTTTGTTACCATTCAAAGCTCAATTCACCTAATTTGTCTTATAATTTTCCTCTTCTGATAATTACCAACAATAAAAAACTAATGTTCCTCAAACTAGAGACACAGCACTGGCAGTGAGGTTCAAAATCCAGACCACCTGGACGCAAGGCAGAACAAGGATTCTGTGTTTCCTCGTTATATGCCTTTGCCAGCAGAGCAGCGATTTTGTGTTTCCCATCATATGCTTCCTCCCCCTTGATTTCATAGGAAGCTTGTACGCCCGATGACTCAAACGCATCGCAATCACACGAAATGACGAAAAATAATCTAATAATTAAGAGAGATCACATCCATCCACTTGTTATTAACTGTAATTAACGCGTTGAAACAAAGGATTAAGTGTCTGCGGATGAGGGAGACCCGTTCGGACACCCTGTCGCGACGTGATGCGTGCCAAACAGGCGTTCAGATGATCCGGTGGTCCAAGTCATTAATGCGGGTCATGACCCTCGTCTCGTGTCTGGTAACATCGATGCAGTGACCATCAAACATTTCCTACCTTGTAATTATTAAGTGGTCAAGCATCGGCTGCCGAACGGGATTCGGCTAGCAGCCGGCGAACCACATGTGGAATTCTGAACCATATTTGGAGTGGGGCATGTGGTCCCCTTTATACTTAGATGACAGTTAGTGGTCTCCCCACTTAATTTGTGGAAGCTTGTTGTCGTCTTCAATTGTAGATTTGTTAGAATTGTCTCAGAGTTTGAATGTAATATGAAATGAGATATGATGTAAAATATCATCCAATCAAAAAAAAAAAAATTATTAAGTGGTCAAATTTTACAGCAATGAAAATCTAAATGAATTATGAAACCAGCACATTTATTTAAAATTTATAAATATGTAAGTCTCACTCAGATCTTACATTATATGACATTTTATATTTTTAAAATTTATTTTTTCAAAAAAATAAATTAATAAAAACTTCAAAAAATTATCAAATTTAACGGAGTGAAATATCTTAATAAAACTCATATATCTATAAAAAAAAATCTAAATTTTTTACAACCGCCCACATTACGGGCGACTGTATGAAATCGGCCTTATAACTAAAATCTTATCAATTTAGTTTTTAATCTTAGTTATTTTAATAATAGTGCTTAAAATCATTTTAATCAAATTTGAACGAGTCGTACTTACTTAAAAACACGTATAATCATGTATCATTTATCTGAATGGTGGTTTAGGTAATTTAGATGCTTAATGTATGTATATTTTTAAAAGTGATAACCAAATTAAATTATTTTATTATATTAATTTTATATACTATACTGTTATAAGGGGAACTGTGCGCGCCCCTCGTAGTGCCAATTCCCTCCGCCGTGGTCTTGCGTATCTTCCATCCGTACCAAGCGTAGTATTGAATTCGGTGGACTTGATTTTGATAGGCCCCCAAAATGAACATTCTGCTTTCCATACGATGGATCGTGCCTTTGGGTGTCCTTGTTATTCACCAAACGAATATATTTTTCGTGTGGGTTTGGAAAATAATAAAATTTTTGAATGAAAAATTTTTAGTTCAATAGAAAAAAAACGATATAATATAATATGAATAATGATGAAGAGTAAAAAAATAAAAATAAAAATAAATAGATTAGTTGTGTAAAAGTGTTTGAAAAGTAAAGTAATTGTATAAAAAATGTAAAGAAATAATTAAAAAATAGTATAATTATAGAAAATGAAAATTTTAAATTGAAAAATTTTAACTGATATTTTTTCTCATTGCCAAATACACCAACGTAAAAAAAATTTCCCTCTATAATTACTTTAATTTTTACATTTTTTTACATAATTATCTTAATTTTTTTAGTCATTTCTTTTCTTAACAGTTTTTTATACAATCATGTTATCCCTTTCATCATTATTCTTTTATTCATCATCATCTCTATTATATTATATTATATCATTTGTTTCAATTTTAAAAATTAAAAATTTTCTTTTAAAAGTTTTATCCAATACCAAATACACCTCCTTATTACTTTTAGGGAATTGGTGGCTTTTTAATTATTAGGGCTCGAGCATCAACTACTTATGTCAGGCAGGGTAGCTGCTCCTTTCTAGTCCCCGTTGACAAGCCAATCTTTCGCTCAAGAGTCGTCGCTGCTGGTCTTTCTTTTGGCCCCTTTAATAATAAGACCCACCAATTGAAATCCTATGAACTCCAAATTTTCAAATCACATATCACCAACAGTCTAGAAATTCACTTAATCAATCACACAACATCATTTTCTGAAAGAGTTGAAAATGATAGTCGAAATAAAGTTGAATGATGTGTTATACGTGCAGCTGAAGCTTGCCTTCTTTGCTTGCAAAATGGTAACTCAGTTTCGTGGTTTTAGCCAACTTTGTGTGTAGTTGTCGGTAACCTTTTCGGTATTCATCATCATTAGAAAAGCAATTTCATTTCAAGATGACTACAGTAACCCATCACCGTTCTAATTTCGATTTGACTTATGGATCACTTATTTACATACAACTTTTCAACATAAAAATTTTCAAAATGTGTTTAGTTGGGCTAAAAAAAATGTCAACCAAAACTCTTCACTTTGTACAATTATAATATTTTTTAATTATTTTTCACGTTTTCCTATATAAACTATCATACTTTTCAATCATTTCCACACAACTACTCATATAATTAATTTATCTATTTTAACTTTATTCTCTTTACACTTTATCATTACCTCTATCATATCACATTATTTTCTATCAATTCAATAACTTTTATATTAAAAAAATTTTCATCTAAAAGTTTTACCCTCAAACAAACACACACCCTTAATATAAAATTTTTTGCCTTTGACAACTATTCTATTTTTAATTATTTATTCATATCTTTCTATGCAATTTCCTTACTTTTTAATCATTTCTATACAATTATCCATGTAACTAACTTATATATTTTAATTTTGTTCTCTTTATTTTTTTATCATTACTGTTATCATATTATGTCATTTTCTTTCATTTCAAAAACTTTTATACAAAAAATTTTATCGATCCAACCTGTGACTTACATGCATGTTGCCAAGTTCTAACAACATACTTAGCTCATATTAGACACTAGAAAATTTTTAAATACATATATATAAATATTTTTTGCAACCTTTAGTATCGAAAACTAAGTTTTCATGGGAACCCAGCGCGATTGCATCGTGGTGCTCACCACTAACTGAATGTCAATAAATCTGATTCAATCCAGGTTAAGAGCATGGTCTCTTCGTACTAAAAATGAAAGTTTTTCCCTCCAAAGTTATGTGGATGGGAGTATGTTGTTTTAATCATGAAAAATGGTAAGAATGTGTTACCGTTTGATTGTAATATAAATTGAGATAAAAGTAAATATATATTAATAAAAAAAAAAGTTTTCAATAGCAAGTAAAAAAAATATGTAAAATAAAATTTTCTCACTCATGATGACTTTTATAAGTAAGAAATTTTTTTTAATTATCATAATGCTTTTAAAGGAAATTTTTTTCTTACTTACGATAATATTTTTACAGCTAATTGGACTTGATTATATAAGTTTCTTTTCTTATAATTGCTATATGAATTATTAACAACTAAATTTTTATTTTTATTTGCCACATGACATATACTACGTATTATTAATAATAAATTTTTTAGCAATCAAGTTCTAACTTTTTACAAAAAAATTTAATTACCATAAATTAAATTTTTATAGGAAAAGCAATTTCTTTACTAATTTTAATAATAACATTTAGAACATGTCTATAAGAGGGTAAATCTTACAAACGGTCTATTAGAGGGTTGAGTTGGGTGAATAGAACTCTGACAGAGGGTCTAGAAAAAGTCCCCTATAAGTAGAAGGGAGTGACAAAGGGTCTGAATGAATTCCCAAAGGATTCGAATGGATTCTCAGTGAGTTTATGAGATAATCTAGTGAACATTAGATGATCATGAAAATTGAAGACAATACTCGAAGAGGTAAGATGAAACAAAGGGGTACATGAGATGAAACCCCAATGATTCTTAGAGGAGAGATGTTATGAGATTGTGAAGGAAAATAATGATTCAAGAATGAGAAGAAGTCTCGTCTCTTTCATCCCCCTTTTTGGGAGAAGCGATCTCCTATTTAAGGTAATGTTGTGGCTCTGGTTAATGGGAGATCATACGCATTATTTTGTTAATGCTCTTGTTTCGTAGGAGGTATTTTTAGGGTGTTTATTAGTGGTGTATGAATAGGTCTTTGCTACGTGTTAGATCAATGGATGCTTTTATCGCCCAACTGTTTTATGACATGTGTTATGGTACATGCGTAGTGGAGAGTATCCCTGCACTGTCTGACTTTGTTTAAAAATTTTTAAACTAAAACTTTTCGCTCTCCATAACTATTCTATTTTAGATTATTTTTTCACATCTCCTTGTTTACATATCTTACTTTTTAATCATGTCTGCACAGTTACTATACAATTGACTTATCTATTTCCACTTTATTCTCTTTGTTTCTCATAATTACTCTTATCATATCAAATCATTTTATCTCATTTTTAAAAGAATTATACTAAAAATTTTATCACTTTCCAAACATACTCTTAAATCAATAATTTTCCTAGATTTAAAAAATTTTCAATATAGGATTCTTATCATATTCGACTCAATTTCTTTTGAAGGCTCGTATCTCATTTGTTTGAAGTTAGAAAATTCGGAAATACATTACATTTAATAAAGATTTTTAAAGGAACTTTATGTTCAAGGATAAGGCAAATGCAAAATGATATACTTTAGCTTACTAATCGTTATTTTCGAATCATCTTTACAATATTTCAGAATTTCTAAATCATCCAACGTCCAAATTATTCTTGTCATTAATCTTTTATTTTCTTCTTGTATAATTTTTTTGATTACATATATTGAAAACTTTTATATATAATATATATTATACATTTTGAAAAGTTTTAATAATTATATATTCACTCGTAGAAGATGCTAAATTTTTACCAAATATAAGTTTCTAATAAAAGTGATTCTTGGTAACATGAAAAAAACGAATGGTGTTAAACAAACCAAATGATTTCGATTTGAAAAATAGAAGTTTTAAATAATAAAAGAATGCCGCTTGTATTGACTCACTGCCCATAAAATTTTCAGGTCGTTGACTAATCTAGATATTTTAATTATATATTTAAACAGTATTTTAGGTTTTAGCTTAAGATTTATGACTTATGAGTGAAAATAATTCGCTTTTCCAACAATTATCGAAATGTTTGGAATTATTCACTTCAAAAATGTCATTTTTTGTTATGCTATGTTTGTTTTCTTTGCTTTTTCGGTTTTTCTTGGGCTGTTCTCGGCTTCGGTGGAATTAAACAAGCCATTAACGGTAGATTTATATCCATAATTACTGAGATTTGACCGTAGTGTCGATCCCTGTGAGTCGTTGCTACAAGTTCTATTGCTGATTTCAGCAAGACTTCTCGCTGTGCCTACATAGATATCGATATGAATCGTCCGTGACATCATAAATTATCTTCCAAATTGTGTAATATGAAATACATTGCTTGGATTTAATTCAATGAATGGAGATCGTTGGTTTTCTTAAGCGTTACATTTAACCCGTGATTAATTATATTTTCAATAATTGTTTTAATATTTTTTGCTCATAGTTATCTGTTACCATCATTTCGTAGTTTACCTATTTTATCTAGATGTTTAAACACGAATTTCTTCGATTATTTACAACTATACCTCTGTAAATTAGATATATTGCATGTATGTTCGTTAGTTTTATAGACTTATTTTTTAAAAACTATATAAACTATGTTTAAAAAACTATATGAAATTTGACAGAATTTATGAGTATGTGACTCATGTTCGGTTGTCACGATTTATTCTGATCAGTTCGTTAAAAAAGAATAAACATATCTCACTATAAAATTTTTTGTTTTATATAACTAATTTTTTAGTCTCGTATAATATATTTGGTTGAGCTAGATGTACTTTGGTAATAATTAATAATTTTATTATAGTATCTAAAACATTTTCTTTCTATCATAAATGCTATAAAAATTCGAAGGAAAATGCCTCCTTGAACCTGATAGATATTATTAGCATATGGTTAAAAAAAAAAAAAAAGTGGCGGCAGATTTTCTGTAAAAAGTTATTATGAGTGTCATTTGTAATAATAACGAAATAAGAATGATACTTACAATATAAGTAGAGGTATGAAAATATATTTACAAATAATCTCTGTTTCTCAATTCTATCAATCAGATATATTTCATCCAAGCAAAACTATGGTAATAAATAACAAAAATATACTAATAAATAAAATTTGAATACTTGCGAAATACAAAAGTAACAACAATAAAATTAAGTAAGTGATCTTATTAACGTGTGAAAAAATAATGTAAATAACTGATGATAGAAAAGTAATAACTACAACAGAAAATGAAAGAATTGTGTTGATCTTACTATGAAATTTTTTAGAATGCATTCAACAAACTACTTTTTGAAATAAATAAAGAGATTGACTGATGAGAAAACATTTTCACGACATCTTCAGAAGTAAATTTTATGGGGCCCACCAAAGACATTGGATAGTGCACTTGTGCCTATTTTTTCAACTTTGCGAGTCACATGACGCGGAAGATGTTGGACTGCTGTGGGAATTAAACTGCAGTTCGTGAACCTGACTTCGTCTTGGATCCCTTCTAACTTTCTATGGTTTTCTAGAAAAAACGAATGGCAAGCTCAACTCAAAAGTCAAGCCGAAATTCGAGAAGAAACACCTTTCAATTCACGGCTGTAGACAACTATTAACTTGGGCAAAAGCAAACAGGTAAATTGTCCTTTCCCAAGCCAATTATTTCTCCAGCGACTGGAGATATCAGGGTTTTACCCCCATTTTGTCATCCCTGGTGGCGGCTATATTTTTTTTAAAATTTTTCTCGGAACTTTAATTTTCAAATTTTTATCTATATTTTTCCGATCATTATTATTATATTGTTGATAATTACATCAGAAGTGTTATAGTATATCTATATCAGCCTATTTTTTTGGATTTCCTTACCTTCCTTGAAAGGACTGATCAATTGTACTTAAAGCAAAATTAAAGAAAAAATCATAATTAAAATTCTATTTTAATATTTATTCATTTCGGTTAAAGTTCTCTATCTTTCTTTATTTATTTCATTACTGACGTCATTTTTTATATTAGTTCAACCGATTAGACAATGACCATATCTTACTATTTTACTTTTTTACTACATGAAGATGTGATTTTATGCAACAGAATAAATTGTGCAGCATGTGATGTTAATCTTATATGTAGTAGCCAACATTTTCTGCATATAAAAAAGTACCATGCGGTTAAACTAATTAAATTAAGTATAGACGATAAGCTTTAATCGTATGTATTCTGATTTACATATACAAAAATAACTACGTATACCACTTCTTTGCATGCAACCGGTTACACAGAAGTGGGATTAACCAATTAATCACAAGGATAATCTAACGGCCTTGTTATATTTGAAATTAGAAATAATATATATGGTCATTATGCTATTTTTATAAACACGTTGTCATATATATAACTGTGAGTATAAGTTATGGCTATTATTGAAATTAACTCTTTATATTACTATAATATCTTAGTATATTTAAAAATAAATCTAAGCGTTTTCATAATATACATATGAACGTATATAATCTAAAGCAGTTATAGCCCTCCAAGCTTCAATTTTAATATTTTTAACACAGTCATCAACAAATAATTTTAAATTATATAAGCGTTTGGATTTTGATTTCTTTATTAGTAAGTGGTTATGTGACTCAATTTCTACATAACCTATTACATCGAGGCATGGCCTATAACAATTCAATAAAGTTGAGCTGCACGTATCTCCTTATTTTTTTATTTAAAAATTTTCGTTTTCAAAAGATATTAATAAAATATAAGTCTCCAATGAAATTACTTTTAGCAAAACAGGTGATGTTAAATAAAATAAATAATTTGGATTGGAAAAAGTTTAAAATAAAAAGCGTATTGAGTCATTGATGTTAATTATATGCTATATTCATCTGCAATATGAGGCAATTATATTTGCTGCTTATGTTTATATGCCAAGTGACCACCTGCGATTGGCAGTAAAACTTATTTTTTAATTTTTTAAATACTTATATATCACTAAAAATGGTAGAACTTAGTCTTTATATTTTACATTCCTAAATTAATAGGTTTATAAAAATTTAAAAATTTAAAATAAATTTTTAGGCTAGCCTAAAAAGAAGATCATGCCCTTTACAAATTCTTCATTAAATGCTTCAAATGTAAAATTATTTCTTCTTATAAGACAAGGATGCATTTGCATATATGCTACAAATAATTTATTTATGACCTTGTATTACAATGGAGATCATGCTCTTATCGACATTCCAAGCCACACACCAACAATGTTGTTGCTAAATATGGAAAATATGGTTTTGAATATACGAATCAGTTAAGCATTTATTTGCATGTGTGGGGTTAATTATGATGCAAAATTTTACACAATTCTAACCCTTTTATATTTACTTTCAAATGTTGTTACATATAAGTTTTTAGTGAATGTAAGTTTTGGTCATAAATGTATATACATGTTTATTCATAGGTCAATAATTGGGTGGAAACATGTTCACTTTTACAAATATGGAAATGTTCGGTTTGGGCCTGGCCAAACTAATATTTGAATCTAAATTATCCAACATGTTTGATATATAAGGAAATAAAAAATTTAATGCGAATTTACGCAATTATCTCTTTTTGATTGGTTTTGATGATGATAAAAAGATATGATTTTGTAAATTTGCGTTTGCTGCTCATGAACAGGATTTTGAAAAATGTAACATGGTTGTGAAATTATCATTTTAAGTTTATAATACTAATTGTAATAAGATTGAGCTTGAAATTGAAAAAGAGAATATGCTTTTTGGAATACTTGGAATAATCATGGAATATATTTTTTGAAATGTGAGAAGATTAAGCTTGAAATTTGAAAATAAAATATGCTTTTTGGAATGCTTGAAATAATCTTGGAATATGCTGAATTGATAACTTCATTTCGAATGATCATGGAATATACTCTTTGAGATGTGCTTAATCTTAAATTAAGATTGGTTTATTCATTTACGATTATCTTGAGTAGATTAAGATGATTGAAGCAAGACTTTTTCCTCAAATTCGTATTTTGCAAGAAAAGGGGAAAGGTTAACCTTTTGGTTCAGATTTTTTACTATCTCAAGTGGAGCAGCAAAAGATCAACCTTTTTGACAGAAAAAGTTAACCTCTAAATGTGGCAGAAACACAAATTTTGAAAAGTTTGGATTTTCATGGAGACCTCTTGGGCTATCTTCTAGGCCACGTTTCAAGGTTCAAAAAGGCTTTAAAAGGTGGACATGGGGAAACTAGAAACATTGAAGAAAACCTTATCAAGCACCTAAGAGTGAAGAATTCAAATTTGCTCCTTCGTGAAAATACTCTTGAAAAAAATTGTTATGCCTCAAGAGAAGTTGCTGTGGTGATTTAAAGTTTCAAGTTGCTATTCAAATGTTAAATATGTTACTCTTGTACATGTGCTAAACCAGTTTACTTTTCATTTAAAGATTTGTTCTTTGTATTATCGGTATTGATGGTGATCAAACAAAGAGAAAGTGAATTAAAGTGTTGATTACTTTACAAGCCTACCTGGAGGTTAGCACCAATCCAGAAGACAGGTGAACAAACTGTACCACTGTAACTTATGTATCAAAGTTGACTAGTAGAACACAAGTCGTCATGCTTCGAGAGTGGAGTAGGATAGGGAGATCCGAATCACCATATATGTGTTCTTGTCTTTATGAATTGATTTCATTATTGTGGCTTGTATTTTTGCTTGATTCACATTATTTTACTGAAGTTCTTTGAGTAGCCATCATACAGGACCTAGCATTTCACAATATAATCATTATATATCATAATATTGAAATTACTTTATGATATATAAACCTATTGAAAGTTTTACATCAAGTTTGATATGTAATAGATAAATGATCTTATAGATTATCATAACATTTCAATAAATTTGTACACTTATACATGTATATCAAGTGATTTCGATTTTCGTATTTTATATATAATATTTTAAGCAACAATGATCATCTAAAATTTAATGAAAATATTTTTTATATTTTATATTATAGTAAGAAATATTTAAAACAAAAACGAGTGAATTTTGATTTAATCAACCAAAAGGCGGAAATATTTAGAGTAACGCAGAAAATGTAAGTGTTGTGAGCAAATGTTAAGTAAATAAATAAAAGGATCTGACCCCCCCCCCCCCCCCTTAAAAAAATAAAAATAAAAAAGGTTGGCAATGCCTGATTGTTAACGGAAAAGCTAACTGGCAATTACAAGCCAAGACTGACCAAAACACCGGACTTTTGAGCTATCTCATGGGCGGCATATGCTTGAATGAGCGGAATTCCAAGATTTGTGGCACATGGCTTCTAGTTACTTTTGCATCACCGCGCGAAAATAGACACCTGGCCTTCTTCATCTTCAGAAGTCTAGCTCAAACTGTTTCCTACTTTGATGGAGTGTCAAGTTAATATTTAAGACCTAGAAACTGTGGATACCAACAAATTTCTATTGATGACATCGGTAGGTAAACCATGATGAAGTATTCCTAAATCAAAGCCATTATTATATTATTATTTCCAATACCGCGTGCTAGGAACAGTTTCAATCGTTTCATTAATATCTCACTGTATAATTTATATTAGGAATATATATGTGGACTTACAGTTGAGGAATTTAATTCCCAATACAGGAACAAGCTTATGCGACTTAGTCAGCAGTCTTAATTTAAGTCCATCCAATTTGTGTGCATAAATAGACGGCTTCCTGCTACATGCATTGTTCACATTATTAAATAATAAAATTTATAGACAAGTGGAAAAGAAGATAATGTCAATGATAGGTGAATAAAGAAAAATTATATAGATTTGAAATTTTTGCAAATATGCCTATAATATTTGACAATATTGCATCCATATGCTTAAATTTACTAAAATTGCAAATATGTCAACAAAGTTTATATAAAATTGCAAGTGTATCTTTTCCGTTAGGATATTGTTGGAATTTTCATAAAAAAAAAATAATACACTTTTTTTTATTGAAGTATATTTACAACATATGTTAACTCATATCACATTCAAAGTTCTGAGATAATTCTAACAATATTTCCAAAGGAAGACCACCAGCTCCCAAATATCAAATGGGAGACCACCAGCTCCCAACCGAACAAGGAGGACCACACATGCCCCCACGGAAATTTTTTGTTCGAAATCTCATGCGGGATTCGAACACGCAACGCTCGGAACGAAAGTTTTCGTTCCGCGCCCCGTTGACGAAACGAGCGCCGCTCATTTGGCTAATACACTTTAAACCAAAAGATACACTCGCAATTTTTAAAAATATTATAAGCATGTTTGCAAAAAATATATAAATTAATAATAGATGTAAAAGTTAAAAATAGCAAATATGCTAAAATATTTGACATTGTAACTGTATAGCTTAGTGGAAAAGGGCATTTTTGTTATTTTACAGAAAATTCTAATGATTTCCTAAAGAAAGGTATACATTTGCAATTTTGTACAAATCTGGTGAGAATATTTGTAAAAATTTCAATGGGTATTTTAGATAAAAACGACAAAAAATAGAAAAATTCCAACAATAATAAGAAATTGAAGTCCTAGGAAAATAAATTTTACATGACTCAAGAATAACAAAACTCATTCGTTACTAAAATTTAAATTTTTTTCCTTAAAAATCTTGACAACCAAATATTATTTATGTTGCTGGTTTGTTATTAAAGGCTCCAAAAGCTTTAGCAAAGGAAAAGCATAATCATTCCTAATTCACAATTAGCAATGGACAGTTAAGCTTTTATCAATAATTTAAAAAGTCACTGATAAAAGTATGTGCTATTATCAGAAGTTTGCTTATAATTATAAATATACTCATGTAGTTTTAAAAATTATAAAAATTCTATATAATTTAACCGTAATTATAAATACACCTATACCATCACTGCATTGTCACAGTGCCATCACGACATAAGTAAATATAGGCTTTTCTTTAGTTGGAAGGTTGCAATATACAACCCCTCAAGTTTTTTTCAAAAAATTTTTAAAATTCAAATAATCAAGCATATTCTATTCTATGGATATTTGTATGATATCAAAATGATTTTCGTTAGATTTGGATATAAATCGCAGAAGCAATTTTATGATATTATTTATAATTATATTAAAATTCTTATAGATGATTAAAGTATTCAATTAAGTTAATTTAATATTTAAATTAAACGAATATTTTTAAATCTAATGCATAACTTGGATCTAAAAATATAAAAATAATGAAAGTCAAGTGGGTGCATTCTCTACCCAACTCCACTAGAGAAAAGCCTTGCAAACACATATTTTAAATATGAACAAGGGGATATAAGATTATATTTACTTCTGAAAATTTAAATATTTTAAGCATTAATAATTATAATATCAAAGCTTATTAAGTAATCATCAAAAAAGCTAGTAACAATTCAATTAGCTTATATTTTAAAATTTTGCGTGAAATTGCAAGTGTATATCTTATTAGTTTCACAAAATTATAAAACACCTTGCAAATGAATTGCAATATGTCCATTTTGTTAAAATTTCATTAGTAATAGTTAATTTATTTGATGACATGAAGAAAATGCCCCTTAATAATGAATAGATTATCAATTGTATTATTTTTATTATTAAAATATTTATTTATAGGTATTATTATTTTTATGACATATTATTAATGGTTTTTACAATAAGTTCAACAAAAATGGTGATTATAAATAATAAAATTTGTTCAACAAAAATAGCGATTATAAATAATAAAATTTTCTCTAGAATACATAGATAGAGGCATTTTTGGTATTGCATCAAAAATTTAACTGAAGTCTTGAAAACTTCGCGTAATGGATATGCTTACAATTTCATAGAAATGTTAAAAGATATTTTGTATTTTTATCAAACTAAAAAATGTGCCAGTAATTTTGTCCAAATTATATAGGTACGGATGAAAATTAAATTCCTAGATTCCAATGTATTTATTGATAGACACTTGATATTACAAAATGGAATTGGGTGTTCTACAAAATAGACCTTGTAATTTTTCTTGAATATAACTAAATCAGATCTTCTCATTTCCAATGCATGATTTTGTAAAATAGTCTCTTATATACATCGACATTAAGGTTTATCTTACAATATTTTAACACTTAGACCCCCTATTTTGAATTCTTATAAAAGATCCTACCAAATTTAAAAGTTTTGAAAAATGAAGCCTGGTTTTGCATAACAGACCCTTATATACGTCAATATTAAAATTTATTTTATGGAGAAATAATTTAATTCAACAATCCGTGCAGCCGTTTTTTAATTTTAAATAAAAAAATTAATTAACGAATTAAATTATTTATCATATTTATTTACGCATTTAATAATGATTCAGAAATTATATATTCATATGCTTTATATATATACACTATATTTTTTGAAAAAAATAATCGTTACGTATTTACTAGCAAAAGATGCTATTTTTTACAAAATGTAAAATTTCAATGTGAGTATTTTTTTAGTAGCGTCATAAAACAAATGAAAAGAAACAAAACTAATTGCTTAGATTTAGAAAAAAAATTTTAAAAGAAAAAACAAGATGTCCAGTTCATCTGTTGAAGCCTGTTGAACCATGGAGCGCAATTCAGTGCACCCGGGTGCACTCAGCCTCAACGCACCCGGGTGCACTGCACCTAATTTTTTTTATTTTTTTTTGAAAATTTTTGTATACAATGGTTAATCTAGGTTTATTTAACATATGTATCAATTTTTACTATTTTTGGAGACTTTTAGATATTTTTTTTAGATTTTTAAAATCAGTGACATTTTCGGTAATTTAAAATTACGAAAAATGCCACTGATTTTTTAAAATCTAAAAAAAATATCTAAAAATCTCCAAAAATAGTAAAAATTGATACATATGTTAAATAAACCTATATTAACAGCTTCATAAAAAAAATTTCAAAAAAAAATAAAAAAAAATAGGTGCAGTGCACCCGGGTGCGTTGAGGCTGAATGCACCCGGGTGCACTGAATTGCGCTCCGTTGAACCATTGCCCACTAATAAAAATTTAGAGAGTTTTTTTTTTATGAAAAAAATTTAGAGAATTAGTTTTGCAAATATGTAAACTGAAGGTCTAGTTTACAATTATGCAAATTTAGATGGTCTATTTTATCAAATACCTTGTACATTTGGAATGAGTAAGAAGTAAATATACATTGTTTTTAGAAAAGTCCCTTCTTACTTTTGAGGGACACAAGTATATGATCAAAGTATGTATTGTCAGTATTTTATATTTCTAAACACGGATATTTTGTATATCACGGTGGGCCCCAAGATAGAAATATCTTACCGAATTACAAATAGTCTTTCAAAATTATATGAATGAACCAGGAAGGAACGGCAAATTAATAGTGGAATTCATCTCCAAGGGACGTCACGTCAATGTCTATCACCAATCGTGTGGTATTGTCAAACGTGGTAGCCCCCACATGACTTGCACCTGACACCAGATTTGCCTGTGAAAGAAATGAATTTCAAACACCACGAGGATTGATGTGGAAATATATTCTCAGTGCTTCTTGGGGAACTATAACGTGTATTTATGCTTGGGCAGTTTCAAGAGGCCAACATGTAGACAGGCACAGGCGTACTAGGCAATGCCGGCTGGGGCGTCGTGGTCAAAGAAAATATAGGCAGGCTGCTGCTGGTTCAGGGCGGAACGGATTGGAAGAAAACTGGGCAGGATATGGCTTCCCTCATGGAATGAAGTGAATAAATACGAAAAAATGATTGAAAATAGTGGTAATATCGAAACTTTGAATAGATGTTTTGAAGTTTTTTTTTTTTTTTAAAAAAAATCAATTGTCTTGAAAAAAGTATCTAAATTGGGTGATTTTTGATGTTTTAACGAAATAAATATTATTAATCATAATAAACAGTTTATATTCATCAAAGTACCATGATTTTTCAAAACTAAGCTATTAAACATTTGACGTCGAATTCGCTAAAATTAAAGCCTAACATAGATTGTCACCCAAGGCAAATTCAAGTGATTTAACATCTGTGTGCAGGGAGGTGAAGCCTGATTTGGAGTTCAAGTTGAACAGATAATCTCCTTTCATATCAAAAAGAAAACCTGACGTAAATTTGACTGGATATGGATAGACGCATTTGGCTGCAAATACTTATACACAGCAACTACTTTTGCTATGCAAGAGCGATTTATTTCTCTAAATGCTAATTTTTTTGAAATTTTCTGACATATATTATTTTAAATATAATGTTAAAGGAGAATGGCTTCCTATAAAAAAATTAAAAATGGATTCTTTTTTTCATTTTCCATATGATTCTTTAAGGGGTTTTTTTTGCATTTATACATACAAGGTTTGTTTAAAATTGTAAGTGTGCCTCCAAACTTTAAATCATTCTTAAAAATGACTAAAATACCTCTATAAGCAATAAAATGAAAATACAAAAATTTTATTTTTCAAAAATATTTCGCATGTGAAATAGATTTATTGGAAATAAAGAAACATTGGTTAAAATAAAAAAAATTAGTATTTTAAAACTATTTTTATTTTATTGTTTAGAGGAGTATTTTAGTCGTTTTCACGTTAGGGTTTGTAGATTCATTAGTAATTTCATACAAACCTTGTAGGTATAAATATAAATTTTGTAAAAATAATAACAAACCTAGAATTCCATTCCAACCTTGTAGGTATAATATAAAAAATCCTTCTTTAGTATCTAAATTCTTGTAATATCCATTCAATTACATTTAATTGTAATCTCAAAAATCAAATATTTTCAAAAAATTTACATATTGTTTATTTATGTTCAAATTTTAATAGTTTCGTATTCACTGGAAAATGATAATGGTGTCAAATATTTGTGATATATAAGTTTCTAATTGAAGTGAATTTCAACATTATAAATATATGGTAATTTATATTTCACTGAGTTTGGATATGAAGAAAGAATATTAAAATTTTGAAAAAGCAACTATTTACTGTAACAACCCAAAACTAAATTCTACATCAAAAATGGAAGAAAGTTCTAAGGAGTTTGTAAGTGAATTTCAAGTAAAATAATAGTATGGCGTGTTTTAAAATCGTGTGATTAAGCTGCTAAGCCAAAGCGGATAATATTACGTTCTTGGATCCATAACCTACTAGCCTCCCATAGACCCATGATTGTTTTTCTGGGTTGAAACGTTATATTTACATAAATCATTCCATGCAAACCATTATAAGGTCCTAATGTTAAATGCAACTATTTGTTATGAACCATCATGCATTTATAACTTCATGAACAGAAATCAATGGCTATTTTTATTCTTGCGGCCACTTGCACTAAAGGTTCCTCTTAAAAAGGGAATATCTCCTCGCAATAATAGTTGCAATCCTGACTGAAACAAAATACTCCCTATTGCATCGAGCTTCATTCTTCCACCGCAATAGAGCTTGAGTCATGTTGTCGACCTCGCGGGTGATGCAACCTTGATCATGTTCATGATCAGCAATCAAGAAAGTCGACGGATCATCATATTGGTGGCGTCTGGTGCTTCTCTTGGAGCTGCCTCGTCGCTCTTTCTCCTTTACACAATCAAACTTCTTCCACTTCATGAGATCCAATAGGTAGGGGTGTTAACGGATCAAGATTGGACGGGTTGGAGCTTAATCCTAATCTTAACCCACAAAATATCTCAACCATAATCCGTTTATTAACCCATTTAAAAAATCTAAACCCCAACTCATTTACAACCCATTTAATAAACAGGTTGGTGAGTTATTAACGAATTGTATAACAAATAACCTAAAAGCCTATACTCTAGTAGATAATGATCTCGTAAGGAGAGACAAGATGGTATTTTCGGCGCAGAAGAAATGGAAATAGGGTAGTAACAGGAAAATAAAATTAGGGCAGCAGTAGAAAAATGAAAATTATGTGACTGAAGGAAAACTTAGAGAGAAAAAATAACCAAGGGGATTACATGTATATATATATAAAACTTTAATGAGTTAAGCGAGTTAAATGGGTTGAACGAATTAAATGGGTTGAACAGATTGTATGAGTTAAATGGGTTACTAAACGGGTTGACAAGTTATAAAATCTCAAACCGAATCCATTTATTTAATTAAATGGTTAAACGGGTTGGTGGATCATAGCCCATTTATTCAAAAATCTTAATCCAAACCCATTTATAAACGGGTTGGACAAGCGGGTTGACGGGTTGACCATGACCATTAACACCCCTACCAATAGATAGCTCACATCCCTTTCAAGATCCTTCACCTGCTGCTTCTCATCCACTATTCTTTGTTCAAGAACAGTGATCTTGTGATCCTCCTTACATCCCTTGGATCCTCTTGACACCTTTGGTTTTCAAGCTTCCTCTAATCAATGCTTCCTTTTCTGGTGATCGTCGGCCCATGAAGGAGGAACCTAGCTTTAATACCAATTTTTAAGAACCATCTTGCATTTACAACTTCATGAATAGAAAATCAGTGAGTACTTTTATTCTTGTGGCCACTTACAAGCAAGGTTCCTCTCAAGAAGGGAACATCTCCTTGCAATAACAATTGCAATTCTGATTGAAACAGAATACTCCACAGCCCCCTCCAAGACAGACTCCCCTTTTTTAGCCCATTACTCACAACGACCTCTAAGAACCTAACAGACACGTGCACTTGCTTACAGCTAAATAAACCTACGCACCCCTTTAAGGCGTATCACTATTTACGTCTATATTTCATTCAACTGCACGAAGTCTCACTAGAATTTTGGTTGATCTAAGAGTTGATTTGTATAACATTATCTTAAGAATATTATCAGCGTATATGTTTCATTTTAACTATTATTATGTTAAACAAATGCAGTTGCTTGTGTTTTTATACAAGCTTTATCTGCGAAAACAATTACAATAACAAATATATTCATTTTAATAATTCATCTACGAGATTGTAATCAAAATTTTGAGTTTTTTTTTAAAAGATTATTATAGTCAACCCGAAAGACCAAGTGGAGAGTCCCGACGAAATCATAATCAATGTTGGGTGCTGTATTTGACTTTGCTCTTGGTAGTTAATGAATATTAATAGATCAGATAATGGCCAAGGAGGTTCCGTACAAAGCTATAAAAGATATATATTAATCCATAGTTAACTGGAATAGAGGAATAGACACTACAAATGCATGCATGGGAATCTGTAAGCCAAGTAATTTCCTGATGCTGCATACGATCTTTAATTATAAAAGAATGCTAGTTTTAGGGATATGTTGGGGTGCACCATCTTCCACACTAGTCAAGATGTTAAATAAGGCTCACTTTAGTTATGAAATTTCAATTCATTCTATTCATTATATTTAGAACTATTTATTTGAATTTAATAAATCAAATTTCATCTCAGAGGCTTGTAAGTGCCATTTGAAAATATACAAAAATAGAAATAATAAAATTATTTGATTTATATACCGTTACCAAAGCTGCATTCTTTTCATTTGGAACCGTATGCTTTTATAATATATCATTTTTTCATCTAATTTTACAAATCAAGCACATAAATCTTTGTAAACTCTTTAATATTATCTTAGAGGAAGCCAATACTCCTCATACAGAAGAGCAAGTTCCCACACACGAAAATAACAAACCACTCAACCTGGGCTTCGAAACCCCAATGAGAGCTTTTGAGAGTAGTGCTTCTACCAACCTAACTAAGCTCTATTATCAACTTTGTATTTTTAATATCTAAATCATTTGAAATATCATCTCCATGTAGATTAACGAGTTTATAAAGTATTATTACATTATAATTTATATATTAACATATAGGATATTTTTTATAATTTACAAATAGTTATATGCCTTTTTAAGCAAGTGTGGCCAACACCAACCTCTGATTTAAATAATTTCAAGCCATATAATAAAATACAATTTCGAATAATATAACTAATTAAACATTTATTGTATTATTAAAATGAGCTCCATTTTCATCATAGTGCACCCTAACTAGGGTATAATATGAAGCACACTAGATATTTTTAAATTTTTAAATTTACCTATTTTTAGATAATATTATACACTAGATATGTATAATATCATAGTGCACCCAGGTGCAATTCACCTATTTTTAAATTTTTTTTTGAATTTTTAATACAAGTATTAATCTACATATATTTAACATGTGTATTAATTTTTACTATTTTTGGATATTTTTATATATTTATTTTTGATTTTTTAAAATCAGTGGTATTTTCGTAATTCATTAATTATGAAAATGTCATTAATTTTAAAAAATTAAAAATAAATATCTAAAAGTCTCCAAAAATAGTAAAAATTAATACACGTATTAAATACATCTAGATTAATAGTTATATAAAAAAATTTCAAAAAATATAAAAAGATGAATTTTTGCACGCGAGTGCACCTAAGCTTACACAGCTCTAGATCTTTTGCTTAAATGCGGGGAACACGCTATGTACCTTTCCACAGATACATACTTTGCCGCCTGCAAATAAACAAAAGCAGATCATCCTCAGCTGGCAAGATTATGCAAAACACTAGTCAAGGGTGGGACACTATATGAAAATAAAAATGACCAAACTTTTAATAAACAGGACTTGTATATGAAGCTGCGGTCTACGCTCCACGCCAATAACTTGGATTACTGGCGAAGAGAGAGAGAGACAATTCACTACCGCTTACCTATTCAAACATCTAGAACTTTTTGGCCTCATATAATTGAGTCTTGGATCACGACAAAGGAATACAAAAGATTTATGGAACGGTTGGAAATGCATGTGCATCGAAGAGTCATGGGTCGGACTGACTATATATGTAGGTCTAGCGGCTGACTGAATTAAGGAGCTAGCTAGGATGGGTCAACGTTTTATATATACAGTTAAGCTAATTTTCATGGAAGGGACAGTAGTACCATATGACAAGGAAGTAATAATAATAATAAAAATCATATATATCGATCGGCAATCAGTACGTCTGCGAGAACTCTTCTTCCATGCATGGACCCCGCCAATTCCCCAACTTGGGTTTGTCGTGTTCATGGAAATGATCAGCAAGCCATTTAAAATAATAGTCCGCCGTCTAATTCTCTATCATTCCTGATATTCATACGTATACGATATATATATACACCTCATCGTTTTCGTTTTAATTAAAAATCCAGCCGTGAAAAGGAAAAGGTTTGGACTTTGGAGTTCATGCTCTGTACGTGTGGAAGCGGATTGTGGTTATAGAGAATTTCAATGTAATCTTGGGGACAAGGAGAGCCCACAAATCATTGCGTGTTCATCTCAAGACACAGAATGATTTAAATATTATTCAACAGTAAAACGATAGTCAAATTGGGAAATGATGTATATTGACCAATACTGAAGAAAACTACGGAATAAGTTGGTTGGGATACTAAATTCGAGAATTAAAGCCGCGAATAATTAGTTAGGTAATAAATTTTCAAGTTATTCATTCCGCTATACAGGAAATTTTTATTTCACATTAGAAATGAATTTAAGGGCCTTTTTACATTTGGCAAAAAAAATTATTCTTTTAGCTTATACGTACATTTTGATATGATTTGGTATCTCGAGTGTGTTTCAAAAATGATAAAACTTTTACATAAAATGCTTTCTATATAAAAAATTTTGAAATGTAAAAAAATAATATTATATAATATGAGTAATTATGAGTAAAAAAGAATAAGGTAAAATAAATAAGTTAACTATATGAATATTTGCGTAGAAATGGTTCAAAAGAAGGTTAGTTTCATAAAAAGATGTAAAGAATAATTAAAATAATAAAATAATTACAAAGAGTGAAAAATTTTAAATTGAAAAGTTTTGGTTGAAAAGTTATATGAAGCAAACATGCCCTTCCTATCTTAACCATTTTGCTTTTATATTATTATCTTTATGTTTCAACATTTTTTATGTTTTTCATATAATTAACATTTTATTTTATCTTTACTTTCTTTATTTCTAATTAATAACTCTATCACATCTTATCACTCTGTCATCCATGCAAAATTTATCCTCGCAAAATTTACTTTTTTCAAAAAAAATTACCAACCACGACCTTCCGAACAAACATAATTTTATTATGAAAATTTATGTTTTTTTGACGGATGAATACAAACTTGCAACACCCTGTTATGAAAATCTTCTCGGTAAACTATCAAAGTACTTCAATTACAGATCTTTCCATTATAGATTTCAACCACCTTAATCATGTATCAAAATCCAATCCACTTAATCCATTTAGAATCATTTATTCCATTAGGAAAGCGAGTTCCATGCAAATGCGCATGGTCATATTTGAAAAATATATATCAATTTTAAATTTACATATTCAAAATTTAAATGTCTAAAATATCATTTCTAAATGGATAAGTGATTTCATAATTTATTATTACATTCTAATGCATTTATAAATGAATCATGTAAATATTTTTATAATTTAAATATAATTATACACGTTTTAAAGTAGGTGCGGCCTATCGGATACTATTGAAGTTTATCCCTTTATTTTCACATGTATAGTCCTCTGGAATATTTACAAGCTCCATGGAGTTGATCAAGAGAAGAGAAATAGAAATAATGGTCTTTTTAATACTCTTATGGTTTTACAAATGCCAAAGGTATCGAGACATAGTTTAAAGTAAAGTTTTTTTTTTACCAAATACCAAAATATTTTTAAATACCTAGAATATTTGAAAATTTTATGTAGCAAAAAAAAAGTCATCAACAGTCAACCTAATATCTTGCTAAAAATAACCATTAGTGTTGGTACATTTATAAATTAGTTCATCGGCTGATTAAAGGATTTTCACTAGCTGTTCACAATAAATTTTTTACTAGTTTTTCTTGCAAAATCCTAGTACTTTTTTCTTACATATAGCTAAAAAATGTTAAAATCTACTAAATTAATATGAATGTGCTTATCGATAGCAGACCCACGTTTTACATTTTACTGTCACAAAATCTACAATATTTTATTATTTTTTGTAGTGTTGCCTTGGAGCATATACAAGGTCCCACAGCATCCAGAACCAGGGGATGATCGTGGCAAGTAATACCGATATACCCAACATCAAAACCAGGCTCCCAACCACCTAATTCTATTCGTACGTAAAGGCTGGATATATAGATCTCACATGCAGATATAATTAGGGCTAGCCGCAACGTCAGAGGATGCACCTGAATAATTCTTGTATTTTGTCAAACCGGATATATATAGGCTTGAAATTATGCCAGGAAAATTAGTATATATGACTATATGAGTCGACGAGAGAGATAATTTCAAAGTGGAAAGTATATTCAAATTAATTCCACATCCAAATTAAAACAAAAAAAAAACTTAGTCAATGTAACAGACCTTCTCTCGCAAGACTTCTGTGCTATCCGTTTTGGTTTTTCAATCTCCCCAGCGTCACAACCGCACAGCTTGTAAGTTGTAACAACAACGTCCATGTCATTTTTTTCCCCACCCTCCTAAGCTTTCAATGACCCCCAACTAAAAAGACCGTTTTGTACACACGCCAGCAAGTCAAACACCACGACTTGACTCAGTAATAGTCTCCACATTCATGACCGAAGCTGTATTTTCTGGACCATCAATGTAACAATTATGGTGCCTAGCTAAATGCGGATCAGAAGATATATCTCCCAACTGATCCTAGACATGGGTCATCGAAACCGACTCTTCCACAATCGGATATTCTCTTATGCAACCCTTATTTTTAAAATTTTCTATATCTAAGTTATACTTGGTGTTTAAAATTATATTCACCCTAAATATAAAAATCATTTTGAGTAAGAACTTTTATTATTTATAAGATCAAAATAATTACAATTTCTGTAGATTTTATAAAGGTCTAATTGGCATGATTTTTTATATCGTAGAAACATTAATCAAGGAGAATATGACGGATGACTTGGATTTAAAACATCAAAAAGAGAGAGAAGTCTAAGAGCTTGCGTAGGAGAAAATCCAACATACTACGCAAAAAATCCAACATATATCCATCCTATGTATATGGGATTTTCTGGGGTGCAACCGATTTCAATATGAAACCCTCGTTTTTAATATATTTAGATTTAGGTGACACATCAAATTTAAAAGAGTAATTTGTAAATACACTCACTTAATTTGACTTTAATTGTAAATATACTTATACAATTTCAGAAATTACAAGTTACCCTACATAGTTTAATTATAATTGTAAATATATTTATGTCGTGCACGCTTACAGCGTGCATATATTTGCAAAGGTTAGCAAACTACGTGAGTATATTTGTAATTTCAAAAATTAAGTTGATTATACAACCATAAATATTTATAACATTAAAAAAGAGAAATATTAAGGTGCAGCGCAACTGCACTGTAACAGTGGTGCAGTTGTGCCAAAATGGGTCCCACATGTTCATAAAATTATAATCTATTCTACCTATTATATTTAAAATAATATATTCTATAACCATAACAATTTTTATCTCAATCAAATGTGTATACACCCATCTAAAACTGGTATAAATTCAACGTAATAAAATAATTTGATGTAAATAACAATTTTTAAAGTAGCTTTTCAATATATAAACTATTTTCTATAAAATTTATATATTAATAAATAATTATATAAAATTTTATTGCATTATAATATGTGTAGAGCTAAAAAATAAACAACCGCATCAGAACATGTCTAATTAAAACAAATAACCATAAATAACCTGGTGTATTTAACTTGTTGTGGATTATACACGAGAAACGTTAGGATATCGACAACTGTTCCCTCGGACTACAAATGGGCTCCACGTGGATTACAAGATTGAAATCTACTTGGTTAATTATATTTAAAATTGTTTATTTTAATAGGATATTAAATTTCTTCCAAACCAGATACGTGTATGGCCCTATTGGTAAATGAATCCAAGTACTTTTATAATTTATATATATTTTTAAGAAAATATAATTCATCCAAGACTTGTAATGGGATAATTTTTTATATATAATGTAAAACGAGAGCTGCGAAGTTACCCGGCTGTTGTGCTTCTAATTTTATTATTGATATGGGCCCCCCTAATATTTCTCTATACATAGATAAATGATTTTTTTTTTTGGGTTTTTGGTAATTAGCCCGGAACTAAGTCCAATACATCAGCTTGTATCAACATATAATGTCGGGCCCACTTTCACAAATTCAAAGAATTGACTAATAGCAGCCCTCAACGTTGGTTCCTCCTATAAAATTGTGCACTCGGAATGGCCTCTTGAGTTTCTCATACCTCATGGTAATTATTATCTATGTGAGAGAGGGAGAGAAGAGAGGAGAGAGATTGAGAAGATGAGTTGCTCAGACAAGGAAGAAGAAGAATTTCTGCCAGGATTTCGATTCCACCCCACAGATGAAGAGCTGGTCGGGTTCTATCTCAAGCGAAAAGTGGAGAAGAAACCTCTCAGTATTGAGCTCATCAAACAGATAGATATCTATAAGTATGACCCATGGGAACTTCCAAGTAAGTTGTTTGCACTTCATCTTATAGCTAATGGATACTCCTTTAATTTCTTCAGGAATCTTTAATTTTTCGGATTTTTGCAAGCCTAGCTTGCTTGCGAATCATTTATATTCATTCTTGTTTCTTTGATCAAGTTCCACTCACAAGCAAGTGAGCAATCTGCAACCAAGAAAATTAATATGAGGAATTTCTGGGAAATTGCTTGGGTTTTAAGGAAATTTCCGCACGTTTTTTTATTAATTCATTGTCAATATAATCTTTTCCAGCGCATAAGTGCATGAAAGCTAGTTGTTATCATCAAGGTTCCTGAAAGTGAAATGTGGTTGCATCTTTTCTTGCCACCTGCATGCGCCACAATCATCAAGCCTTCCAGTTGTCTTTCTGAAGGCCTTTTGCTTGACTACCTAACTAATATGCATGAAATTCCAAGATAGGTGTGAAATGACCTTGTGGTTGATATGTAGCTCCTTTCCCATCCAAGACAGATTGGCGGTATCTCTAACACTTCATTAGATATATGTTTAAGACTAACGTTGAAATAAATATCTCATTAATTTCTGCCCACCTTCTGAGGATGGCAACAAGTGTGTGTGCAAGTTGGAGTTTCTTTTTTCTTTTTCTTTTTTTTTTTGACGTTATTGACTTCTCTTGTCATATCAGACGACAGTGAAGAGAGAATAAACATATCCTTAACCAAGAAACTTTAGTTATCACCACCTTCATTCCCGCTCAGATTTTGCTCGCACTTATGTTTTTCTTGTGTTCGAGCCTGCACAGTCTTTTGGAATTACCAATCATTGCTTATCAAGGAAAAAAAAGAAGAAGAAGAAGAAGAAAACATTTGATATCATGCATGGCGTTCAAGCAACGAATTTTCATTCATCCATACAATTGTTATTTTGTTGGATGAATGTTCATATATGATCATTCTATTGACACTGAAGCAAATCTTCTTTTCAGCAACAAAATCTACTACAATTTTCGTTAGCAGTTACTCTAATGCTCATCCTTTTGGGCAATGAAATTGCAACAATATCATTCCCAAGGAGATAAGTAGGGAAGCATGACAAAGAATTTTTGAAGTTCTCGTTTTTTAAGCTTAAATGTGACCCACTAACGATGACGAAATTAACAATAAATTTATCTCTAATTTTGTTGCTGAAATATTTTTTTTTGGGTGACTGCTGACATGATGGAGAATTTTAAGATTTTGGGTCAATCCCGTAGATGAAACCTTAAGGACAAAATTTCCTTCTGAATATTGAAATTTTATCTTCTGAATATGATGCAACTATTCAGATTTTGCTACGTGCGCGTTCATCCATGTAACCTTTCATATGAACTCCTCTACATCATTCTCATTAGAAAATAATCCTATAAACAACAAAGTAGTGTAGAAAAATAAAAGAAAGAGAAATGAAATAAATACAAATTTACAGGTAAAACTTTTTAATGTGAAAGGAAAAATTATAGACGAAAGAGTAGAAAATCGACAATTAGAACAAATATTATAATAGATGAAAACTTTCAAAAGGAACATTCTTAACCCAAATACACCCTGTACAAAATTGTCGTGAAGAATCAAATCTTACAAAGAAGTATACAAGAAAGTTTTAGAAAATCATAAGTTCACCAAATCCCATAGCAAACTTTCTATTTATAACATGAGAGAGGTTTTAGATTCATGCAAACCAAATCCATATGGGATTAGACTATGTAATATTGCACAAAAAAATGTGGATATGGGTTGCAAATAGAATTCCAACATAAACGCTACTAATTTTAAAAAATAAAAATAGCTAAAAGTATTTAAAAATGGTAAAAATTAATACATTTATTAGATACACATAGATTAATAGTTCTATAAAAAATTTAAAAAAAATAAAAAAATAATTTTTACATTCGGGTGCATCAAAGCTTGGTGCACTGGGGTTCATTAGATTGAGGCTCAAAGATATAAACTCTCTACATTCTCCAATATAGCTGTTTAAAATTTGAGTCTCAATCAAATTAAGACAATGTCTAAAGTTAGAAACCAAAAGAGACTTGCATAAAACATCAAAGTCTCAACCAAGCTCCAGCAACACCCGAAGTTAGAAACAAAAAGACACTCAAAAATTTTGGAAACTAAAAGAGATTTTAACATACATTAAAAATTTTAGCTGAACTCCAACAACACTAAAACTTGATAATGAAAAAACTAAATTAATGTACCAATAGTCTCAACCATGCAAAGATACTATAACTTGGTAATCGAACAATATTTCATTGGCGTACCAAAAGAATAATTTATAATCGAAAGATACAATTTGTCTGTATGTATAACTCTCTTCTAGATTCTTTCTTAATAAAGCTTTCATCAACACTAGTCTTTAAAACAAATTTGTAATCAAATTTTTGCATCTCGAACTTTGTTGTAGTTATTTTAATGCCTTAGGAAGAACAACAGGTATGTCTTAGATACTAGTTTGTTAGAAAAT
Organism: Annona cherimola; assembly: GCA_030490835.1. Taxonomy (NCBI): domain Eukaryota; kingdom Viridiplantae; phylum Streptophyta; class Magnoliopsida; order Magnoliales; family Annonaceae; genus Annona; species Annona cherimola. The sequence continues at coordinate 8,614,640 of CM059975.1, read as the reverse complement.
AATCCTGCAGGTAACAAAGTAGTGAGTAAAAACGAAACAAAGAGAAATAAAGCATGTGCAAATTTTACATAAAAAATCCTTCAATCTAAAGAAAAATCACGGGTGAAGAAAAAGAAAATTCAATATAATAAAGAGGTTACACTAGATGACAAACTCCCAAAAGAAAAACTTTTTAACCCAATATACCATACAAGAAACTTTTAGAAATACCAGAACTTGCAAAAGAATACACGAGAATTTTAGAAAATCACAAACTCATAAAATCCTAAAGTAAATCCTCCATTTATAACATATAAGGGAGTGTAGGTTTACATAAACCAAATTCACGTGGAACTGGATTGCGTAATGCTGCAAAAGGATGCAGATGTGAGCCGTGAACAGAATTCCAATGCAAATAGGTTTACGTATAATGGTATCTTGAAATTCAAGTCACCGCACAACAATTCTGGTATGTCGTAATAGGTCTTTCCTTGCCAAAATAATGTAACTTACTGAACTGCTAATCGTTTTCTCTAGTAGTTAGGTGTTTCCTGCGATAATACTAAATTAATTACTTCTGTTTCACTTAGGGAAGTTTAATGATCATTGAAGTTCTTGGTGATTCACAATATAAGCATCATATTGTTATAGTCAATGGTACTCTTTTCAATATGCGAGTCTTCAAAAGTTACCTATAATATGAAAAGGGAAAATTACACTAGAACCTTGTTCAGATTAAGCCAGCTCTCACTATTTTTTTAGGTCTTTTTTTGCAACGAATAGTTCATGGGGCTGAAAAAATTTTGGCTGATCAAGTACATACGTCATGAAGTAATTGCACCGTGAACGGTTGCCATAGATCACTTGTATGTAAATCATTTGCAACCAGTTTTTTGCTTTTTCCGCAAAATTAAAACAACAACAAAATTTTAATGCGACTGGAAAATTCTGCGTTTGAACGGATCATAGTTGTTTGAAAAGCTTGGCACACTCCAAATCTGTGACCGAATTTCGTGTTGGACTTTGAAAAATTGAGTGGGGCAAATTCATTGGAGGAGAAGCTATATGTGCATCCGAACATTTTTGTTCAATGCATAGAACTTAATTTTGGACTGGCATGTGAGCAAAAGACACGCCTAGATTCTCGGCCTCTTGTCCAAAAATGACCATGCTGCAAAGGTATGAATAGCATTCCTCGAGTGGTGATTAATCACGCCACACAGCTTTGACCAGCCAAGCCCCATCTGGCTACCTCCGGCCACATTTCAAAATCAAGCATAAAATGCAAACTAATATTAAATTTTCTCCTTCTGGCCAACTTGTTCTTGGATATTGCACATTTCTTTCTTGAATCGATCAAAGCTAATTACTTGTAATATAAAGATAAAACTAGAAATTAAGCATATGGCTGCGGTACTGAACTTTTTTTTATTTTTTAAAATTTTTTACGTTGATCCTCTTTAACTTCATGAAGAAGAGTTCAGCTCTACTGGGGACAAGGAGTGGTACTTCTTTTGCAGAAGAGGGAGAAAATATAAGAACAGCATAAGACCCAACAGAGTCACAGGCTCGGGATTCTGGAAAGCAACAGGTATTGACAAGCCAATCTATGGTATGGGGGAGAAATCCGATGACTGCGTAGGTCTCAAGAAGTCCCTGGTATATTATAGAGGGAGTGCAGGAAAAGGCACCAAAACAGATTGGATGATGCATGAATTTCGCCTTCCAAGTTATGCAAGCAGCAAAACAACCGCCAACCTCCACACAGAAAAGAGCAAACAAGAAGCAGTAAGACATATTCACTTCCCCTTATCATCAGTTTCTTCCCTTCCTTCAATGTATGTCGTGTTTCCAGAACTTGGTGCTAGCTAAATCACAGTCCTTTCAACTTTTATTACATGATTTGACGGGTCATGCACGTTACTTCAACTTAGTTGGATGATTTGTTGGACTTTCAAGAGGAGCTGATTATTGGATTCTCTTTCCGTCTTGAATTGGCAGGAAATTTGGACCATCTGTCGGATTTTCAAGAGAATTGTCACCTACAAAAAGTATTCGCAAAACGGGAGCAATTCATCCGCTAAAAGGACGACACAAACAAATACTTGTTCCAACACAAGCAGCTTTGAGTCGGATGATGCGGATACATATCACTTCTTCGGAACTTCTTCAGCTCCACAACAGAATATTGAGAGGAAGCCTTTGGTTGGCCATACCGAAGGGAACTACCACTTCTTTTCAGGCCAGTTGGGCTCCATTCCCCAATCTGCAGCCTTCTCCAACCTTTATCCAACCATCCCAAATCCATATGCCAATGAATTCTACCACAGGGATGGAAACTGGGATGAGCTTGGAGCTATTGTGGATCAGTTTGCAACTGATCCAGCCCTCGTAGGCGGTTGTAAATACTCTTGAAATATGCTTGACAGTCTTTGAAGGCTAGCTAGCTAGATTTTGCCTAGGAGGATTAAGGTATTTGCTGTTTTCCTTTTAATTGCAAAAGAATCTACAAGTTTTTCACTTTAGCAGCATACCTTTTATTTTTCATCTTGTTTGCAAAAATGTGTGTAAATTGATATGCGAAAAGACGAATGCTCCCCCCACCTTCTTCGCCTAGTTTGTGGTTGGCCCATTTCTCTTTTCGCATGTCTTGATAGCATTTTTGCAAATATGATGAAAATTTCTAGGTTATTTTGCAAAACATAAACCTGTAGACTTTATTGCAATTACTTTAACTTTGAAGAAGGATATGTAATCTCCCTTTTAAATCTTATAGTTATGAGTAGAAGTGCAGAACGGTGACGTCCATGCGTGGAATGCTATATATGGAGATTGAACGTTTTTCTGATGATTTCTTGGAATCTTATCCATATATATTACTATGCATTTACATATACCATAAAGTATAGTGCATTTTACTCAAAATGGACTTTACATGCATTTAAATGTATTAATATTTTATATAATTATTTATACATGTATAAATTATATCTTAGATAGTTTACATATCGAAAAAATAACTTTAAATTTTCGTTCACATCAAACTATTTTATTACATTAATTTTCTACTATTTTTAGACGGAGTCCATACATATATCTAATTAGGATAAAAATTAGTATGTTAATAAAAGAAATAATTTTAAGTACAATGAGTGGAGTAGATATACATTTTATGATTATGTATGGCTCATGTTGGGCTAAATGCACTATAAATTATGGTGTATTTACATGCTTAAAATATTTTCCTGTATATATTGTAGTCATCATTCCTATTAAAAAAAGAATATTATAGTCGTGTGCACCAGCACTCAGTGCCGTGGTAAGCACATTCGGGGTGGTTCGAGTTGCCGTGGAAGCAAAATAATCCACTGTAAACTTGTCATTAAAAAATATATATTGTAGTCATCATTTATTAATTAAGCTAGGAATACAAAAAATGATTTCTATTGAAACTATGTCATCCAAAATTAAACATTAACATTACTTGGGCTGGGAGTTCCTCGATGTCTCCGTCAATATCCACGATGATTGATCTCATAGCTACATTGCTCATGGCCGTGGATGCTGTGAGTAGATGATTGGTTTTAATATCCGATTGTTTTGACCTTTTTCAGCTATCTGTGGGTCACTGCTCCATTTTTTCCTTAAAAGAATGGTTACCGACTTCATTTGCAATGCTATGATTATCTTTTGGATGAGATGGGTCTGGCGTCATCTTGCGCTCAGCGTTTGGTGTGAACAGAGTAGAAATAATTCACGCTTTCTGTGGTTAGACAGCAGAAAAGTATTCGGCACTTGCTGCGTATAAGGTGGGGAGAGAGATATCGTATTGATTTTTGATATTTTAACTTGATATTTTTTAGCTGTTACCAAACACACCCTTTATTTCATACTCTGTTTACATGGATAACTACACTTTTATGCAACCAAGCTGTATCAAAATTTTTTGGATGAGTTTGCTGTTTTTGGCCCATATTGATGGTGATGAAATTCAATGCACCTGTGATGTTTAAAATCTTTACTTAGCCACAAAATCAAGCTTCATTCGGATAAAATGCGAGACACAAGAATTTTTTTCCTAATATGATTGAAGAGCGTTCCTAAAAAATTCGGAAATATTTTGGAGTAAGAAAAGTTAAATTTTAATATATTTATTATTTTATCAGAAAATTAAAAATTTAGCCCAACTTTGAGAAAGTGTAATAATTTATATTTTTGGAGTTATGGGCATGTCTTATGTCTATAGATTCATTTCCAAGTGGAGAATCTAATCCGATAAATGATTTGTTAATCAGAATTTTCTAGAGAAAGATATTAACAAAATAATGAAAATATTTAGCTAGATGGCACTATCGTAATTTTACTATAATCACAAGGACATTCTACTTATTTTATTCCGCTTCTCCCACTTCTACTGTAGCTAAAGAAAAAGCTACAAAAGGGACAGCGAACAGGGGAGAGGAGACTGAATTTAGGAGCAATTTCGAAAAGAGTTTAGCTTAAAAATTTTAAAGCCTTTCAACAACATTATTTAGCATCAATAAGCTCCAACAATCAAAAGAAAGCAAGAATTTAAGCTTGGTTTAAAGAAAGTTAAGAAAAATCAAATTTCAAATAAGTTGCTATTTTAGGATTCAAATGTGTTGTTTAACTTTTTCATATAAGTATTATACATGAGTTGATGTTTAGCATTACTTTCATTAATTCAAGAGTGGTGTAGAGATTGGAATTTGTTGAAAATTAAGAATTTTTAATGGAAATTCATAAAATGAACAATGTGGGAATGCTATTTGTCAGGTATGAAATGTATGGACTTGATTTTGGTTGATTTCATGTAAGGCTTTCATAAACTTAATATAATGCCCATTAAGCATTCGACTAAATGCTTGAAAGAGATTTTGGTCGATTAAATGTTGGAATGATGAAGTCTTAAAAAATGTGCTTGGATATGGGTTAATTGAAATAGACTTGAGGCATGTGTAGTGCATGTCATTTGTTGCATCATGGTATGAGATTAGAATTTGATTAGTGAGATATTGTGTGTGCATGATGTGTTAATATTGGGAGTCGTAAATGGGCTAAGATTTTGCTAAGGGAGGTCGTGAGTTTGTATTCATGTATAAATTTATATAATTAAAAAGATTATGTTGAGTTTAACTTGACAATTAAATAGTAGAGAATTTGAGCAAGAGAATTTCATTGAAGGTAACTAGGTCATTTTTCTTTGAAATAAATAATGTTGTCTTACAAATGAGATATTTAACCTTGTGTATGGGGATCGTGGTTTTATTACTTGGTTTGAATTATAATGGAGGATCAGGGTTATAAGTGAGGGTGTGTTTGAGAATAGATAAAACTTTTGATGAATAGTTTTGGAGAGTAAAAGTTGTCAAATGGTGTGATATAATAGGGGTAATGATGATGAGTAAAAAAGATAAAGTTAAAATAGATAGGTTAGTTATGTGGGTAGTTGTGCAGAAATTATTGAAAAGTAGGATAGTTGTATAGGAAAATGTTAAAAAGTAATTAAAAATTATTGTATTTGTGGAGAGTAAAAAGTTTTAACTTGACATTTTCTTTCAATTGTCAAACACACCCTAAGAGTGAGAATTGGGAAAGGTTGAATCAACTCATTTTTTATCAAATAGAATCAATATTTTTTAAGTTGGCATATAAATGGGTCAAAAATTTAATTGAAAAAAGGTTAAGATGGGTTGACCATGTCTCAACCCAAAGAATTCCAATCTGTCTCACATATACTCAGTTATTAAAAACTATATGCTCAAGTTTAAATTTTATTATCATTTTCTTTAAAAATTCTCATATTTTTATGATTAACTATGTCAATAATATAAGCATCAATTCATCTAAAAAAATAACATATGAAACAATAAGAAGAATTTATGCTATATATAACTCTTATACATAATTGTAGTATTCTCAATATTTTAAAAACACGTGTAGAAGATACTATTACTTTAGAAAAATGTGTTCTTAAAAATGCCAAAATGTATTATAAATGAGATATATTTTATTATTTATTCTAATAAAGTTATGTTATATTCAATTATATTTTGTTTGATTAATGATGTGTTTTTATTAATTACTAAAATATTAAAGCATACAACATTCAAACTTAGCATAGAATTTTGGCGATGTGCATGATTTGTGCATATGCTTTGGAAAATGTAGGATTATGCATTATATAGAATAGGGCTTATAATAGCTTAATGCATAGGAGGTGTATGATTTCAATTTTATGTTTAAGGTTGGTTCCTTGAGATTGTGGTTGGATTGAGTCTGAATTGTGTAACCCTTTATGTGAAGATGGAAATAGAGGTTTGATTAGATGCATTTTGTGAGGCTAATGGGTTGACAATTTATTGACATAGTGTGTATTTGGATGGTTTCTCGATGATTTAGATTTTCAATTTTTTATGCCACATGTTGACTTCAATGATTTGGATCTAGGCCCTTTTAACAATATTTTGGTCATGCGTTAAATTTGATTTTATGCATGGTTTTGACATAAGCATGTAACATGTGATAACGTGATTGATGCATGTGCATCATTTGCATGAATGATTGTCTGAGCGACATTATGATGTTATGAAAGCCAAGTCCTCACCTTGGATGGGGACATGTAAACCCTCCCAAGCCGAGTGCATGGGCAATCCATGAGTGGACGTATACTAGATAGTTGGGTAGGTCATGACATTGCAAATGAGCACTAATTGTGTGCTTGAGGCGTGTTCATTATGTGGGGTGCAATTGAATTGCATTATTGTGGATTGGATATGGTCACATGTGTGCTTATAGCATGACATGACATGATTGTTTAAGGCTAGTGGGAGCTTGATGTCTGCATTATATACAATAACATGACATATGCGATGGATTTAGCATGATTTATCATTATTTTCATTGATTATGCCTACTTATTGAGTCTGCCTAGACTCACGTATTTGTTATTGATGTCGTTTTAGTGGGATTATTGTTGCAAACACCTGGCTTTGAGCTAAGTCATGTTTGATCCCAAACTTAAGAGGATTATGACAAGCATAAATTGTGATGGTTCTGAATTGTAGTCTTTTTGAGATTATTGTGGTTATTAGATGGAAAAATGTTCATGTGTTTGTGGATTATGTTGAGTGGTGGGTTGTATATAATATACCAAGTGTTAGTTTATGAAATTTTATGGTTTGAGAGGTTGTCCATCGGTATTGGTTTTGATGACACTTAGCTTTTATGAATCAGATTCCTAATACTAGTTGTAGGAATCTGATTGTTAGATTTGTGGTTAGAGATTTGATACCTTGTATCCGATTGATCATTAATTGGTATTAGATGCATTAAAATTTCTCTTACGTAATTGGTAGTGTTTGAGACTGATAGTTTTGAACCTTGGATCCCAATATTAGATATGATAGTTTTACATGAATCTATTGTTCAATGATAGTGCAATAACGACAAAAATAATGGCAATGAGTTTATATAGAAGACGAAAAGAATTTTCGATTTTCAACACATGATTGAGAGATTGAAAAATGAAAAGAAGTTATTTATAAAATCCTTTTTGGATAAGTAATCATGGTTGGAGTAATTAGATTAGACAAGATGCCATATAGATGGTTAAGGAACTTAGTGAAAATTTGATATTGATGTCTTTGGACAATTGAATGCACAAGTTTCAAGGATGAAATTTTTAAGAGAGAGTAAACTATGAGACCCAAGGATTTTTTTCTAATATGATTAAAATATATTCCTAAAAATTTTGAAAGGTTTTGAGGTAAGAAAAATTAAATATTAATATATTTATTATTTTGTAAGAAAATTCAAAATTTAGCCCAACTTTGAGAGAGAGAGAAAGAGAGAGAAAGTTATAATTTATATTTTTAGCGTTATGGGTGTGTCATATATCTCTGGATTCATCTCAAAGCGTAGAATCTAACATAATAAACAGTTTGTTAATCAGAATTTTCTAGAGACAAGTATTAAGCAAAAAGTGCAAGTATATTAGCTTCATGGCACTCTTATAATTTTTCCATAAACATAGGGCATTTTATTTATTTTATTCATCTTCTCATTGTATCTACTCATTGTAAAGGAAAACAATGTGCAAAAGGGAGAGGGATAGAAGAGAAGAGAGAATTTGGGAGAAATTTTGAAAAGGGTTTGGTTTGCAATTTTTTAAAACTTTTTAATAACGATTATATATCATCAAGAATCTCCAATAATCACAAATCGAAAAAATTGTCAATCAAAAAAAATCTCCAATAATCAAGAGAGAAGCAAGTGTTCAAGTTGTGTTTTAAACAAATTTGGAAAAAAAATTAAAATTCAAGTATCTCGCTTTTCGTTTAAATAAATCACGTATTTAGGATGCAACTATATTGTTTAATCTTTTCACACAAGTATTGTATATGGGTTGATGTTTAACATTGCCTTCATCGATTCAAGACTAGTGTAGGGATTGGGATTTGTTGAAAATTGAAAGTTATGGTGAAAATTCATGAAAAAACAATGTATTATCATATATGGAATGTATAAAGTTGATTTTGATATAGGATTTTTATGATTTTCGTATAAAGTGTTCATTAAATGTTTAAGAGAGATTGAGTGATTTTAATGTGTGAAAATAAAAGTTTGAAACCTTAATGGTGTTTATAATATATTGGAATGATAAATCCTTAAAGAGTGTCTTGCATATAGGTTAATTAAAATAGACTTGAGGGATATGTAGTGCATTTCTTGTGTTAGGTCATGGCATGGGATTAGATTTTAAACTGTGAAATATTGTGCTTGCATCATGTCTTTAAGGTTTTGATGAGTGAGATCGTGGATTTGTATTCATGTATAGATTTATATAAATTAAAATGCTTATGTTGATTAATTAATGAGGGCATGTTTAACAAAACTAAAAATTATTCATACCAAAACTATTTAATCTAAAACTTTTCATTCATTATGATTATTCTTTTTTAATTATTTATTCACATCTTATTATGCTACTACCCTATCTTTTAATTTTTCTATTTAACGACTCATGCAATTAACTTATCTAACTTATCTATTTTAAATTTTTTTTATTCACTTCTCATCACTATCTCTATCATATTACATTATTTTCTTTTATTTTAAAAACTTCTACAATAAAAATTGTTCATCTAAAATTTTTAACAACTCCTAAACACACCCTTATTTTGAAACTCAAATGCTATGAGGGGCTTAATTTGAGAACTAAATTATAGAGAATTTTGGCAAGAGAACTTCATTAAAGGTAAGGTAAGTAAGTTATTTTTCTTTAAAATAAATCATATATTTGTCTTACAAACAAGATGTGACTAGGGTTGTAGTGAAATATTGAGATTTAGAAGTTTTGTTGAAATCCATGAAATTAGTGATATAGGGATGATTATTTATGATAACGAAATGTATTAGGTTGAATTTGGATAGTTTGGCATAAAATTTATAAGATTTTTAGATATCGCCTATGAGATCTTTGATAAAATACCTAAATAAGGCTTAATTAATGGAAACCATGTATAGATCATCATCATCATCATTATCATCAGTTATTTTCTACTTAAGTGGGGTCGGCTACATGCATTCTGTTACACCATTCTTGGCGATTTAAGACTAAATCTTTAGTAATTTGTAATATTTTTAAATCTTATTTAATTACTTCCATCAATATTTTTTTAGGTCTTCCTTTCATTCTCCTACCACCTTCTACTTGGATAGACTCTGTCTTCCTAACCGGTGCCATTTCGGGTCTTATTTTAACATGACCAAACTATTTTAATCTATTTTCTCTCATTTTATTACAAATTGGTCTCACTTTTAGATTTTCTCGAATTATTTTATTCCTAATTTTATATTTTCTTGTTTTACCACTCATCCACCTCAACATTCTTATTTCCGTTACATTCATTTTTTGTACATGTTTTTTTTAACTACCCAACATTCTGCCTCATAAAGTATAGCAGGCAGGTCTAATTGCAGTTTTATAGAATTTTTCTTTTAATTTGATTGAAACTCGATGGTCATAGAAAATTTCTGACGCACTTCATCATTTCTTTCATCCTGCTTGAATTATATGCATTATATCTTTCTCAATTTCTCCGTTCTCTTAAACTATTAATCCTAGGTACCGGAAGTGATTAGTTCTTGTTACTACTTAATCTAAAATCTTAATTGGTTCATCATCCGGATTCTCACTATTATTAAAATTGTATTTCATATATTCGGTTTTTATCCTACTAATTCTAAAACCATTAGATTCTAAAGTATTTACCCACCTATTCAGTTTTAAATTTAGTCATTCTTTAATTTCACCTATTAGAATAATGTAATCTGCAATAATATACACCAAATTACTTCTTGAAAGTGTCTAGTAATTTCATCTATTACTAAGGTAGAGGTAAGGACTAAAAGTTGAGCCTTGATATAAACCTATTTGAACTAAAAAAGTATTAGTATCTCTATTTATGGTCTTTACATTTGTAGTAGCCCTCCCCCCGGTACATATCTTTAACAATATCAATGTATCTGTTATTGATTCATTTCTTTTCCATCACTTGTCATATTAATTTTCTTGTTACTCGATCATATGCTTTTTCTAAATCAATAAAAATCATGTAGAAGTTCTTTTTCTTCTCCTTATACTTTTCTAATAGTTGTCTAAGTAAGAAAATAACTCCAGTGGTTGATCTGCCTGACATAAAGCTAAATTGATTTTCAGATATATTAGTTTTTCGTCTTAGTCTATGTCCAATTACTTTTTTCCATAATTTCATAGTATGACTCATTAATTTTTATTCCATGATAATTTACACAATTTTGGATATTTTCCTTATTTTTATAAATTGGGACTATAATATTTTTCCTCCATTCACTTGGATGGAAACCATGTATAGATGAGTATTTAAAATCTCAATGATGTGAATTACTTACGCATATGCTTTAGGACATAGGATTTATATTATATAGAAGATGACTTATAATTGTTGGAAACAATGTTCAAAATAAAACAAATTGGCCAAGGATTGAGTTTTGATGATTAACAAGAACTAATTTGAGTATATATATATATATGACTAATATGTTTGCCAAAGTGTTTAAGGAAAGCAGAGAAGTCAAGTCGATCTTCGAGTCGACTTGAACTTCGACTTGGGAGTGAAGTCGATAGTGAAGTCGACTCCACTAACGACTTCAAACAAGCCAAAACTGGACAAAGTTGAAAATGGAATTCTGACGAGTGAAGTCGCAAGCCAAGTCGACTCCACATGCGACTTGGGTAGTCAAGTCGCATACGAAGTCGACTCCAGCATCGACTTCGAAGTATACAAAAATGTCCAGCGTTGAAATCTGGCTCCCGAAGATGCGAAGTCGCAGACGAAGTCGACTCTAAGTACGACTTGGGCGAAGTCGCAAACCAGGTCGACTCCAACTTCGACTTGAGAAGTTTTGAAGTCCAAGATGAAGATTCAAGCATATCCAAGACATCCATTTGAAGTTTCTCACATACAAAAGAGCTTTAAAGACTATTCTTAAAGTGACTTAAGATCAAAGCAAGAATCCAAGTTCAAGTTCAAATCAAGTCTATAAAGCTCAAAGCAAAATCTTCAAGATAGCTTCCAAATGGAGTAATACCCAAGTCATGAAGATCAAGTGAGTCCAAAACAAAGCAAGGAACACACATATTTTGTGTAAGGACTCAAAGCTTTCAAATAGTTTGCAAGATACAAGACATTTCAAGAGTATCCAGGCCAAGCTCTTCATCGAATCACAAGAACTACAAACATAAAGGCCACTCAACTTTCATGAAGACTAAAGGGAGAAATCTAAAGCAAACTAATTAAGGATCAAGGCGTTTTTGCAATAGATCAAGCCAAGTCGCGACCCAAGTCGACTTCAGGATCGACTTGAGTTGAAGTCTGAAAGCCAAGTTGACCCAAGTCTCAGACTTGAGTTTCTAAAGAACCCAAGTCGCAGGCCAAGTCGACTTCATCTTAGACTTGGAGAATAACGGTCAAATTTTTGAACGTTGGAGTTCATTCATTGCACGCCAACCACTTCTACAACGTTCATATTTTCCTCAATCTATAAAAGGACATTCAAATGAACGTAAGAAGACAAGAGAGACACTACTCTAAAGATCAAAGAAAGAAAAGAAGTGCAAGAAAGATTTTCAAGTACCTTTTCTCCATATTTGAGTGTTTCAAAGGAAGAAAGAGCTTCAAACTGCAAGTTGCTTCAACAATCATCATTCAAGCTATTTTTGATTTCTTCCTCGAGCTCAAAACTGCCTACACAAATCTGTAAAGTGTAGTTTTTATTCATTTCTTTATTTGGTTGTATAAATCTTGATTTAGCTTGGGTAGCTAAGATCAAGTGTATGCAAAGTAGGGTGTGATTGGAGTGAGACTCATCACCTACTTGTGCAAGTGATTGTAAATGCCCCCTAGAGCTTTGAATCTAGAAGAGAGCAAGTGGCTCTAGTTGTGTATGCCCCGTAGAGCTTTGAATCTAGAAGAGAGCAAGTGGCTCTAGTTGTGTATGCCCCCTAGAGCTTTGAATCTAGAAGAGAGCGGTGACTCTAAGTGTATTCTTGGAATACATAGTGGAATCCAAGTCACAACGGAGTGTGAGCTTGGAAGAGTGGAGTAGGGAAGGTTTGCCCGAACCACTATAAATCTTGTGTTCTACTTATTTTTACTGCTTTATCTTATTTGCTCTCCATTCGCTTAAAAAGGGGATTAACTTTTTCAAGGGGTTAAGATTTTTAAGTTTACCAAAAGAAATTTTAAAGAACCCAATTCACCCCTCCCCTCTTGGGTTTAGCCATCAACTCGGGACCAACAAGTGGTATCAGAGCAGGTCTTTGAGTTTACCAAAGAGATCTTATTGAAATGGCATCCCAATCTACTTCCGTTCCCGCATTTGCTGAAGGCCAATCCTTTACAAGGCCACCGTTGTTTGATGGGAACAATTTTGGATATTGGAAGCTTCGTATGAAGCAACTCATCATGGCTACCGATATGGACTCTTGGATTGCTATCCAAGATGGAGTAATACTGCCTACCGATGAACGAGCTTCCAAATGGACCGATGAGGAAGTAAGAATAGTGAAGAGCAATGCCAAAGCTATGAACTCCTTATTTTGTGCTCTCACTGCTTCCGAGTATGATAGAGTATCCTCTTGCTTAACCGCCAAAGAGATATGGGATACACTAACCTCTATCTACGAAGGAACTTCTCAAGTCCAAGGGACGAGAAGGAATATTTTGATTGGAGAACTAGAGAACTTTAAAATGCTAGAAACAGAAAATATTTCTGAAATGTTTGCTAGATTCTCTAAGATTACTAATGCTTTAAAAGGTCTTGGAAAAGCAATATCTGAATCTGAGCAGGTCATGAAGATTTTAAGAGCTCTACCCGAATCATGGACTCCAAAGATCACTGCAATTGAAGAAGCCAAAGACCTCAACACGCTGAAGCTTGAAAACTTAATTAGCTCACTTATGTCACATGAGCTAATTAAGAAAAGGAATGAAGATCAACACAGGGGCAAAAGAGTAATTGCCTTAAAAGCCGCACAAGACATCGATGACACATCTTCTTCTCAAAATGACGACGAGATTGCTCTACTCACAAAACGATTCAGAAAATTTGTGAGGAAAGGCAAAAATTTCAGAAGCTTCAAAGAAAGAACTCCCCGAGAGAAGAAGAAAGAATCAACCAAGTGCTACCGATGCGGCGGTTCGGGACATATGCAAGCCCAATGTCCAACTCCCGAAGAATTCAAGGCAAAAGAACAAAGAAAGGATCGAGGGGACAATAGAAGATTTCAGAAATATAAAGGAAGAGGCATGTACGTGAATGACGAGGAATCTACAACGAGTAGCTCCTCAACCGACGAAATCGAAGCGGAAGAATGTGCGAGAATTTGCTGTATGGCACAAATCGAGCAAGGAGAACAAACTACCTCAACAAAATGCACAAGCAATGAAGAGGTAAGTTTCAAATTCTCCCTTCCTAATTCAAGTTATTCTTCCTCTCATGAATGCCTCAAATGTGCTGAATTAGATGAGCTACAAATGGCATATGATTCTTTATATGAAGAAATGAAGAAATTAGGAAGCAAGTTTACAATTAAGAAAAAACAATGTGATGCAGTAATAATTATAAATGGTAAACTTGCAGAAAAAAATGATTTGCTAAAAAAGGAGAACAAATCATTAAATGAATCATTAGTCAAGTTCTCTAATCCAGGAGAAAGCGTCAAAATGTTTTTGAATATGACCTCCCAAACACATAAAAGAGGTCTTGGGTATCATACATTTGAGCAAGGAGAAAGTAGCAAATCAAATGTGAAATTACTTGAGAAATATCAAACTAAAACTGCATCTATATACAAGCTACAAAAGAAAAATTTTAAGTGGACTAGAAGACCAATGATTGAACCTTTGCATGCTTGGAGACCTACTCCAAGATTACCTTTGGCTTGTAATTTCTGCAATAAGATGGGTCATAAAACTTACAAATGTAATTTTAAGAAACTATATGACCATGGTGCTAAATTAGTTTGGGTTCCAAGAAACACAAGATTTGGGCTTTCAAAGTTAGATCAACTTAGATTAGATTCTATTACTAACCCAAATGGACCCATAAAATGGGTACCAAAAAGATAAGATTCATTTCCTTATTTTTCAGACATGTTTTAAGGCAAAGGCAAACAATGAATGGTTTATGGATAGCGGTTGCTCAAGGCATATGACCGGTGAAAGAAGTTTGTTTCACAAACTTAAGCCTTGTAATGATGGAATGGTTGCCTTTGGTAATAATGAAAAAGGTAAAATTAAAGGTAAAGGAAATATACATAGTATTTCAAATGCATGCATGGAAGATGTTTTGTTTGTTGAAGGACTCAAACACAATTTAATGAGCATTAGCCAATTATGTGATAAATGATACAAAGTTGTGTTTGAATCATCTATATGTAATGTATTTGATGGAGAACATGTCATGTTTAGTGGTAAAAGATATGGAAATATTTATTTGGTTTCACTTGATGAATTAGATGGTCAATGTCTAATGGCCATTGATAACGATCCATGAGTTTGGCACAAGAGGCTTGGACATATAAACATGGGCAACATAAAAATCCTATGGAAAAAGAGTTTGGTAGAAGGATTACCAAGATTGAAATATGACAAAGACAAGATTTGCAAGGCATGTCAATTATCAAAACAACCCAAGATGTCTTTCTCTACCAAAAAGGAAATTTCCACCACTAAGCCACTTGAATTGCTACATATGGATCTATACGGGCCATCCGACATTCTAACCATTGGTGGAAAGAAATATGTATTTGTCATAGTTGATGATTTTTCAAGATTCACATGGATAATTCTCTTAGCTAGTAAAGATGAAGCCTTCTCTATGTTTGCAACTTTTGTAAATTTGGTGCAAAATGAAAAACAAAGTACTATTGTGACCATAAGAAGCGATCATGGTGGCGAATTCGAAAACAAACGATTCATGGAATTTTGCAATGAAAAAGGAATTCACCACACATTTTCTGCACCAAGAACTCCACAACAAAATGGAGTAGTAGAAAGGAAAAATAGAACTATACAAGAGATAGCTAGAACTATGCTAAATGAGAGCAATCTATCCAAGAAATTTTGGGGTGAAGCTGTGAGTACAGCTTGTCATGTTTTGAACCGAGTTACCATTCGAGCAATCTTGAAAAAGACCCCATATGAACTATGGAAAGGAAGGAAACCAAATATCTCATATTTTCATGCTTTTGGATGTACATGCTACATTTTAAACAATGGAAAAACCAATTTGGGCAAATTAGATGCCAAAAGCGATGAGGCTATATTCCTTGGTTATTCATCAAATAGCAAAGCATATAGAGTATTCAATAAACGAAATCAAGTTGTAGAAGAATCCATGCATGTTGTATTTGATGAATTTAACCAAACTCCGAGAAAGGAGGATGAACTAAGTGATGCAGATGAGACAAAAAGCAAAGAACAACCAAAGGAACTCGAGCTCAAGCCAAGAAATCCAGAGGAGGAAGAGGTAAGTGAAGGTAATGACTCTTACAAACCTCCAACTAATTTAAAGTTCAAAAATGCCCATCCAATTGAACAAGTTATTGGAAACATATATGAAGGAGTAAAAACTAGAAGATCAAAACAAAACGTTTATGGCCAATATGCGTTTGTATCAAAAATTGAACCAAATACCATTGAACAAGCTCTTAATGATGAACATTGGGTTATTTCAATGCAAGAAGAGCTAAATCAATTCGAAAGAAACAATGTATGACATTTAGTTCCTAGACCAAACAATCATACAGTCATTGGTACAAAATGGGTTTTTAGGAACAAATTAGACGAAAGCGGTCTTGTAATTAGAAACAATGCAAGATTAGTAGCCAAAGGGTATTCCCAAGAAGAAGGGATTGATTTTGAAGAATCGTATGCACCCGTGGCTAGATTAGAAGCCATACGTATCTTATTAGCATTCGCCTCACATATGAATTTCAAATTGTTCCAAATGGATGTGAAGAGTGCATTTTTGAATGGCTACTTGAATGAAGAAGTATATGTTGAACAACCCCCTGGTTTTGAAGATAAGGATCAATCAAAATATGTATATAAATTGACCAAAGCACTAGATGGATTAAAACAAGCTCCAAGAGCTTGGTATGAAAGGTTGAACAAATTCTTGATTGATCATGAATTTCAAAAAGGGAAAGTAGACACTACTTTGTTCATCAAATATAAAAATAGCAATATTTTAATTGTACAAATTTATGTAGATGACATAATCTTCGGTGCTACTGACGAAAATCTATGTCAAGAATTTTCTAAGATTATGCAGAATGAATTCGAAATGAGCATGATGGGAGAATTAAATTTCTTCCTTGGACTACAAATCAAGCAACAAAGTGAAGGAATATTTCTGAACCAGTCCAAGTATGTCAAAGAGATGCTCAAGAAATTTGGAATGCAGAATAGCAAAGGGGCAAACACTCCAATGAGCTCAACAATCAAAATCGACACGAATTAAAACGGTAAAAGTATCGATCAAAAGCTTTATAGGAGCATGATAGGATCTTTGCTTTATTTAACTGCTTCTAGACCCGATATCTTATTTAGTGTTTGTATGTGCTCTAGATTCCAAGCATGTCCAAAAGAATCACATCTACTTGCTGTAAAAAGAATTTTTAAATATTTGATAAAAACTACAAACATTGGACTATGGTATCCAAAGGGGTCAACCTTTGATCTAATCGGCTATTCGGATGCAGACTTTGCCGGATATAAAGTAGATAGAAAAAGTACCAGTGGAACTTGTCAATTTCTTGGACATATGCTAGTTTCATGGCATTCAAGAAAACAAACAAGTGTTGCACTATCTACTGCGGAAGCCGAATACATAGCCGCCGGTAGTTGTTGTGCCCAACTACTTTGGATGAAACAACAATTAAAGGATTATGGTATTGAATATGTTGATATTCCAATTAGATGTGATAATACAAGTGCAATATGTTTAACTAAAAATCCTGTACTGCACTCAAGAACTAAACATATTGATGTAAGACACCACTTTATTAGAGAACATATTGAAAATCATGATGTGTGCTTAGAATATGTGAAAACAGAAGACCAAATTGCTGATATTCTTACCAAACCTCTAGCCAAGGACTCATTTTATAAGATTAGGAATGATATGGGAATGATAGAGCTAAACTAGGAAAAATAAATAAGAAAATTAAATTGGAAAATGTCAAGTCGATGAGTCAAGTCGATTCCAAGGACGCCAAGTCGACTCCGCCTCCAGAAGCGAAGTCGACTCCGCTAGGGTCGAAGTCGACTCCGCCACCAGGCGAAGTCGACTCCAGAAGGACCGAAGTCGACTTCGCCTAGGGCAAGTCGACTCCGCGCGCGCGACCGTCCGAATTCCGAGAATTCTTTTCTTTTTCTTCTCTCCTATTTTCTTTCTTCCTCATTTTTCCGGCTTCCCTGTTTTCCTCTTTTCCTCCGGCGATTTCCCTTTCCTCTCCGGGAATCCTCTCCATCTCCGGCAAACCTCCCAACTCTCTCAAACCGTTTCCTTCATCTCAGTTCTATCTCTCTCCCTCAACTACTCTCTCATTTCTCCTCCCATTCTCAAAAATCTCTCAAGTTCTTTCTAGTCTTCATTTTCCTATTCCAAACTCCAAAACTCCCATCTCAATGGCCCCGAGAAAAGCCGTCTCCAAACCGTCAAAAAGGCCTGTGCCTAGACCTCCCACATCTCACACTGAGGAAGAAGTCCCTAGGAGAGCTAGGACACCTGCAAAACGGGTTCGAGAAGAACCCTCAACTTCTACGGGTAGAAGGGTTCGGTTCCAAACTTCTACTCACACATCGGAACAAGCTACAAGGTCGGAAAGCCAACCTTATGCCCAAGCTTCACAGAGAACACACTCCGGAGCAAGCAGAAGGGGTACTGCGGCAACGGGCAAAACTCAAGTTTTGAAGATGCCCACTACATACTTCAGAATCGAAATCAATCACGGCCGGTTCTACAAGAACTTCTATGAACGAAAGGTATTCATACCGAAAATCATAGATTTCAAATTTTTTAAAGATTATGGGTCCGACATAGAAGACCTATTGGATTTTCAAGGATGGACCAAATTGCTCAAAGAGGATGACAAGGTCTATCCAGATCTTACCAGAATATTTTACTATGAATGGGATGAAGAAAATTTTGGCACACATGTCAAAGAAGTAGATATAGATTTTGGAATCGGGTTAAGTCCAAGCCAAACCAGAGCAATGAGTCATTTAGGACAGATACTTGGAGTCCCTTTCATCGAAGAGCCTTTTCCGGAAGATCTTACCATGGATCAGATATATAATCAGCTCACCCGGAGTAACAAGTATCACCCGGGGATCAAGTTTCTTCGATACATGGATTTGTCACCCAGACTTCGGGTACTAAGGCTTCTCATTGCCCATTGCATCTACCCCAAAGGTGGTGGTAGAAATCAGTTAAACCCACAAGAAGCTGGGATCTTATGGAAGGTAGCAAACAAAGTCAAAGTGAGTCTACCTAAATTATTTCTAGAAGCCTTGGCAAGTCGAAAGGATAATCCAAGGGGCGTCCTTCCTTACGGCACTTGGATCACAAAGATCCTCGAACATTTTGAAGTGGACATTGAAGGCGAGCCATTCGAAGTGCTCAAGTCCACAAATGCAATCAACAAGGCACTAATTCAGAGGATGAAAATCAATGTACTTGAACTCCGACCCGATGCTCCAGAAGAAGAGCATCAAGAGGACCAAGCACAAGCTGAGGGGGAGCAACCTCCCGAAGCACCGGCTGCTCCAGAAGAGCCACCATCACCTCAATCCCACGGCTCCTACTCCCCACAAAGATCCGTTGCACGAGAACGGGTACCTCCAACCGCTTCTGAGGAGGTCACCCTAAGGGATCTCAAAGATGAAATCATTGCCATGAGGGCAGAAATGGGCTATCAAGAAAACCGGATGACAAGTCTTGTCACCGGTGTCCTTAATGCGATTGAAGATATGCATTCTCGACAAGATAGAATCGAGCGGGAAATGCGAAAAATCCGATATCATCTTGCATCAGGCCATCATAAGAAGAGACCCATGCCTGAACTTGATCCCTACGAGTCGGGTTCAGTTCATAGAGAGGCAACTCCCGATCACACTTCTCTTGTTTACTCCTCGGCCCATCATTGTCCCATCAAACCTATTCCATATCCGATCTCTCAATTTCAATTCATCAAATCATTATTTTTGCTTGATTGACAAAAAGGGGAAGATAGAATAGGAATTGAGGTTGAGTTGAAAGTTTTTTTTTTTAAGTTTTGGGTTGGGTACATTGTATTGAAGGTTTCATTTATGCTTTAATTTTTGTTCTCTGTAATGAAACTTCATATATATATATATGAAAAGATGTTTTATTGGTTTTTGATTGATATGATTTGATAAGTGATTGCAATTTTTATAAATACAAAGTATTCTTAATAATTAAATACTCAATATATGGCTTGAAAGGTATTCAAGCATACTCTATGCCAAAAATGACTAATGTTCTGAAAAGGTTCTCGTTTAAACTCAAAACTCTAAATTATATGTTCAAGGAATATGCTCTGTTTTCTCAAATGAACATGTTTGAATTTTTGAAAGGTATCAACTCAAATGAAGTTTTGTCAATCATCAAAAAGGGGGAGATTGTTGGAAACAATGTTCAAAATAAAACAAATTGGCCAAGGATTGAGTTTTGATGATTAACAAGAACTAATTTGAGTATATATATATATATGACTAATATGTTTGCCAAAGTGTTTAAGGAAAGCAGAGAAGTCAAGTCGATCTTCGAGTCGACTTGAACTTCGACTTGGGAGTGAAGTCGATAGTGAAGTCGACTCCACTAACGACTTCAAACAAGCCAAAACTGGACAAAGTTGAAAATGGAATTCTGACGAGTGAAGTCGCAAGCCAAGTCGACTCCACATGCGACTTGGGTAGTCAAGTCGCATACGAAGTCGACTCCAGCATCGACTTCGAAGTATACAAAAATGTCCAGCGTTGAAATCTGGCTCCCGAAGATGCGAAGTCGCAGACAAAATCGACTCCAAGTACGACTTGGGCGAAGTCGCAAACCAGGTCGACTCCAACTTCGACTTGAGAAGTTTTGAAGTCCAAGATGAAGATTCAAGCATATCCAAGACATCCATTTGAAGTTTCTCACATACAAAAGAGCTTTAAAGACTATTCTTAAAGTGACTTAAGATCAAAGCAAGAATCCAAGTTCAAGTTCAAATCAAGTCTATAAAGCTCAAAGCAAAATCTTCAAGATAGCTTCCAAATGGAGTAATACCCAAGTCATGAAGATCAAGTGAGTCCAAAACAAAGCAAGGAACACACATATTTTGTGTAAGGACTCAAAGCTTTCAAATAGTTTGCAAGATACAAGACATTTCAAGAGTATCCAGGCCAAGCTCTTCATCGAATCACAAGAACTACAAACATAAAGGCCACTCAACTTTCATGAAGACTAAAGGGAGAAATCTAAAGCAAACTAAGTAAGAATCAAGGCGTTTTTGCAATAGATCAAGCCAAGTCGCGACCCAAGTCGACTTCAGGATCGACTTGAGTTGAAGTCTGAAAGCCAAGTTGACCCAAGTCTCAGACTTGAGTTTCTAAAGAACCCAAGTCGCAGGCCAAGTCGACTCCATGTGCGACTTGGAAGCCAAGTCGCAGGCCAAGTCGACTTCATCTTAGACTTGGAGAATAACGGTCAAATTTTTGAACGTTGGAGTTCATTCATTGCACGCCAACCACTTCTACAACGTTCATATTTTCCTCAATCTATAAAAGGACATTCAAATGAACGTAAGAAGACAAGAGAGACACTACTCTAAAGATCAAAGAAAGAAAAGAAGTGCAAGAAAGATTTTCAAGTACCTTTTCTCCATATTTGAGTGTTTCAAAGGAAGAAAGAGCTTCAAACTGCAAGTTGCTTCAACAATCATCATTCAAGCTATTTTTGATTTCTTCCTCGAGCTCAAAACTGCCTACACAAATCTGTAAAGTGTAGTTTTTATTCATTTCTTTATTTGGTTGTATAAATCTTGATTTAGCTTGGGTAGCTAAGATCAAGTGTATGCAAAGTAGGGTGTGATTGGAGTGAGACTCATCACCTACTTGTGCAAGTGATTGTAAATGCCCCCTAGAGCTTTGAATCTAGAAGAGAGCAAGTGGCTCTAGTTGTGTATGCCCCGTAGAGCTTTGAATCTAGAAGAGAGCAAGTGACTCTAGTTGTGTATGCCCCCTAGAGCTTTGAATCTAGAAGAGAGCGGTGACTCTAAGTGTATTCTTGGAATACATAGTGGAACCCAAGTCACAACGGAGTGTGAGCTTGGAAGAGTGGAGTAGGGAAGGTTTGCCCGAACCACTATAAATCTTGTGTTCTACTTATTTTTACTGCTTTATCTTATTTGCTCTCCATTCGCTTAAAAAGGGGATTAACTTTTTCAAGGGGTTAAGATTTTTAAGTTTACCAAAAGAAATTTTAAAGAACCCAATTCACCCCTCCCCTCTTGGGTTTAGCCATCAACTCGGGACCAACAATAATATCTTATTGCGTGTGAGACATATGATTTGAAATTTACGTTTAAACTTGGTTGCTTAGGATTGTGGTTGGTTTGAGTTGTGTAACCATCTATGTTGAGATGGACATAGAAGTTTGGATTGGATGCATTTTGTGAGGTTGATATGTTGACTTATTTATTGACATGGTGTGTATTTGAATGGTTTCGTGATGATTTAGATGTTGAATTTTTCATAACATATGTTGACTTTGATGATTTGAGCAAGGCTCTTTTAAAAATATTTTGGTTATGTGAAACTATATAATGCATTGATTACGCACGATTTTGACATGAGCATGTGACATGTGATAATGTCATTAACACATGTGTATTGTTTGCATGAATGATGGTTTGAGTGATGTTGTAATGCTATGAAAGCCAGGTCTCAAAGTTAGATAAAGGCGTGTGGATCTACCCAAGATGGGTGAGTGGCCCATCAATGAGTGGAATAGGTCATGTCATCGGCAACAAGCATTAATTGTATACTTGAGGCATGTCCATTGTATGGCATGCAATTGAGTTGCTTTGTTGTATGGTCATACATGTGCTTATGGCATAATGTGACATGGTTGTTTAAGGCTAATGGGAGCCTAATGTCTGCATTACATATGACGACATGATGTACATTACAGATTTAACCTATTTTGTTGTTATTTTCACTGATCATATCTAATTACTAAGTTTGCTCAGACTCATTTGTTTGTTATCGATGTTTTTTTAATAGAAACGTTGTTGCAGACAACTAGCTATAAACCAGTTCATGTTTGATCCTAAGTCGAAGAGGATTATCACAAGCATAAGTTGTGTTGGTTTCGACTTGTAGTCATTATAAGATTGTTGAGGTATGAGATGGAAAAATATGCATGTGCTTATACATTTTTTCAAATGTTGAGTTGTGTATGATACACTAGGTGTGGTTTATGGATGTATAACCTAGAGAGATTTTATTATTTGCATATGCTATTTTTAACCATATTAATTTATTTTCACCATGGTTGGTAGCCTTATTTTCACATAGTGATGTTAATGATGGTCGAGATATAAATGATGAAATTGATATAATTTGAAAAAAAATTGCCACCATAGATTTAATTATCACACTAATTGTGAGTTTCTAGGATTTTCCAAGATTTTCTGTAGATCTAATTATTGCATTAGTTGTGGATATCTAAGATTGTCCAAGATTTTCTTATATGCATGTGATCCTTTGCCTCTCAAATTATAATAGATCCTAGAGATATACCATCAGATTTCCACTATAGCAACCACTAGTTTAGAATTTAGGCCAACAAGGCATTACATAAAATATGTTTAATTAAGGGCCCACTAAGTATAAAGTATCTATAATAAAATTCTGTTGATTTAAATATTAATTTCAAAGTTATATTTTTCACGTTTAAAATATCATTCATATATGCACTTCTATAAGGTATTATTGACAACCCACTTAAATATGAAAATTAAATTTTTAAATAGGTTTATTATCATTAGGCCCACCAACTTAGGAAGTAATGAACTTTTTGTGAATTTATATTTGAATTTTAAGCCATATATATATATGCATGCCCAAATTTTTGCAGGATCCATGTGAAAAATGGGCCTCCAATGCTTCAAGCCCACTTCGGACGTAATGACTAATAATCCATACAATTGATCAAGAACAATTTGCATTCAAGATGAAGTGAAGAATGTTTTATCAAGCCAATTGGAGTAGAGTCGATGTGATGAACGGTTTGAATTAAATAAATAATTAATATTTTATGAATTTTTTAATGGTCAAAATAGATTTGACTAAGAAAGGAGGTGGATTTGCAACATTTCAAATGAGGGCTAAAAAGTACAAAATCTAAACCATGAAGTGAATCAAAGTCGTTAAAATAATTAAGGGACATCAACAAGTGCAGGCCCTATCCAAAATCAAGTAAAAATATGTGAAGATCAAGATGCAAATGATGGACGCAAAATCAACGAACCACAAAGAATTGACTTACTAACCAAGCAAAATAATAGGCTTATTGGTGGTTTTCAAAAACCAGCCATAAATTTACCAAAGAGTTCCTTGTTTGGTTAAAATTTTACAAAATGGTAACGGTGGAATTGTGAAAAATATTGCCAAAACAGACCATTGTGCAATTTTCCAAACTTAAAGGGTTATAAATACCCCTCTTCTCCCCCGTTTTGAAAAGCCATTTTTTCACCGAAAAACCCAGCAGCCGGTCCCACCCTTCAGAAACTCCCCTGTTGTTTTCTATCGCATAGACGATCTGGACGCCAAAAATCCCAACTGCTGCCTTTCATCTTCCAACCGATGTCCCAAAATTCCCCTGTTTTAATTTTCTTCATTTTGAGACCAATTCCACCCAAGGAAAAAATAATAATAATAAATAGCGTCAGCCCCCTTTCCTCCATCGAGCAGCCATTTTTCTCACCATGCATATCTTCCCGTTTTCACCCCCGAAACTGCCGGGCGTCATCTTCCATCCGCCCACCAGAAAAACGCCTCCTCTGCTTCAGTATTTTGTGTGTGCATGTATGTGTAAAAAACCATTTTTTTTTTAAATCATGCATCTGATATACTGCGTTTTATATTAAAAAAATGTTGAGATCTCCCCCACTTGTCTTTTTTTTTTTTTTTTTTGATGAGTCCCCCACTTGTCTTTAGCTGTTCATTTCTAAAAAAAATATATATCATCTTGCATAATGGAAATAGAATTTCCATTTTAGATCTACCGAGACACGATTCTTACATTCCAACTTAAGGGAATAAGTTTTCGCATCCACTTTCGAATTTAGCTGGGGCTTCATAAAAAGCCTGAGGAATAACTTTCCACCCCAACCCTCGTGAGCTTTTATATGTAATGCGTATGTTATTTTAATACTTTTAGGACCAATATACTAAAGGAAAAATAAGGTTGTATTTTTTTCTAGTTGTGAATCTACTCAGATACTCTCTGTATTTAGTACCTTATTGTATCAGGACTAACCACCGTCATTTGATTAATGGCGACTCAAAAAAATTATATATTAATTTGGCTTTCAATTTACTATGTGTATTTGAATTTGCATGCATTTTACTAACTACTAATTATGCCTAGCGGAGAAACACAATTATGTTTGACTAACTTTCATCATCTAAAAATCTCTAATAATGTCTATCATCTAAAAACTTTGACATTTGAATTTCTTTTTTTTAATCCTTGTGTCTACACATTTTTTCTTTATTTTTATTTCTGATCTTGAACTCCTCTTCTACATTTTTTTTCCTTTTTATTTTGCACGTGTCTTTAATGTATTTTACTAAATTCTACCAGCGACTAACTGATGCGCTTGTTTGACTAACTTTGCATCATATAAAAAACTTTAACGGTCACATCATATAGAAGTCTTAATGTCTACATTTCCCTTCCTTAACCACTACGTCAATACCTTTTATATTTTTTTCATCTTTGATCTTGAAATCTTTTTCTACATCTTTTACCTTCTTATCTACATGTTTGATTTATGTATTTAACTCGCGTCATATTTAACCAACTAGCTCACTAACTCGCATTATATATTTAATTTTCAGTCTCGCATTTGAGCATTTATTTTCCTCAACTTTGCATTTATATTTATTTTCTCTCTTGCATATGCACGTTTACCTTTCAGCCTTGCACATATATATTTTTATTTTTACTTTTTTAGCATTTTGCATTACGCATCTTTTATATTTTTAGGTTCACTTGTCAACCCATCATAGTGAGCCAAAATTAATGTGCTACAGGTATTATTGGCTAAAATATTTTTTGCATATAGTAAAAGAATAGTTGTGTCTGTTTGGTAATCTATAAAACTCGATACTTTTGGTAAAAAATTTCAACTAAAGGACCGTTTGAAAAAACCTATCATTTCAAGCTGCCAATTTCGGTTTCCAATGCAATTATTGTGCAATTGTTTAACAGAAAGAGCAGCTTTCATCTCTGCAATGCAATTAATGTATCATTTTTTGTGGCCAAAAAAATGCCACGGAAATTTTGTCTCGGTTATGCAATTGACCATGACAACTTTTTTCAGCTATCAAAAACGTCATGAAGTTTTTGTTAAATTCAAACACACCCTAGATTGCTACAAGTGTCTTGTGCCATAATGAAAGTCTTGTGGCAATAAACCCTCTTCTACATTTTTTCCTTTTTTTCATTTTGTATGTTTCTTTAATGCATTTACTAAATTCTAACAGCGACTAACTAATTTGTTTGACTAACTTTGCATCGTATAAAAAACTTTAATAGTCACATCATATAGAAGTCTTAACGTCTGCATTTCCTTCTTTAACCACCATGTCCACATCTTTGATCTTGAAATTCTTTTCTACATTTTTCGCCTTCTTATCTACACGTTTAATTTATGTATTTAACTCGCATCATATCTAAACCAACTAACCCACTACCTCGTATTACATATTTAATTTGCTCACATTTACACATTTATTTTCCTAAACTTTAAATTTATATTTATTTTCCTCTCTTGCATATGCACGTTTACCTTTCAACTTTGCACATATATATTTTTATTTTTACTTTGTTAGCTTTTTTTATTGCGCATATTTTATATTTTTAGGTCCACTTGTCAAGCCATCATAGCGAGCCAAAATTAACGTGCTACAGGTGTTATTGGCTAAAATGTTTTTTGCATATAGTAAAAGAATAGTTGTATTAACACAAAAGCAATAAATATGTTGCTATTAGATTGCTACAAGTGTCTTGTGGCATACAGGTAGTTGCAACAAACATTCAGAAAAATCTGCTGTACATAACGGATCTCAATCATATACACCCGGGTGCATTCAGCCTCAATGCACCCAGGTGTACTATACCCATTTTTTGTTATTTTTTTTTGAAAATTTTTTCATGAATCTGTTAATATAGATTTGTTTAACATATGTGTCAATTTTAATATAGATTTGTTTAACATATGTGTCAATTTTTACTATTTTTGGAGATTTTTAGATATTTTTTTAAGATTTTTAAAAATCAGTAGCATTTTCCGTAATTTAAAATTACCGAAAATGCCACTGATTTTTAAAAATCTTAAAAAAATATCTAAAAGTCTCCAAAAATAGTAAAAATTGATACGATTAATCATTGTGTAAAAAAATTTTCAAAAAAAAATAAAAAAAAATGGGTGTAGTACACCCGGGTGCATTGAGGCTGAATGCACCCGGGTGTATATGATTGGGATCCGTACATAACTGCCATATGTAGTAATTTTTTATTTGTTGCATATAATAGTTATATTTAATAAAATATTATTTCTTATGATGTTATATAAAACAAATAATATTTTGCGGTATTAGAATTGTTCCATGAAATCAATTTTTTTGTAGTGATATTTTTCGTAATTACTCTAATATGTATTTTTCAGAAAATGTAGCCCAACTACAGATCTGATCGAGATGAGTTTAGTTTTGTGATAAAAATAAATGATTTTGAATGATATGAATAGTTGGTTTTCTGATAAAAATGAATAATTATTCATTAATTGCATCATAACAGGCCTTTTCCATATCAGGGTATATGAAATACTTGTGGTGTGACCCAGTAACCGTGCATGAAATTTTGAGGTACGTTTCTCCAGCATCTTAAGGTACCAACAAATCGATTGATTAAAGTGTGCATAGATGTCCTAATAAGTTCAATTGAACCCTTCATGAAGAATAACCTCTTCTCTGCATTATGTGAGACCCAGCATCTGAAATATGGGTTTAATTGAAAAGGATAGCAACTTATCGGAGCAAGATAATATGTGGGTCTATTATTTCTAAATAAAAAAGATATGCCCGGTGGCCATATCTTTTTTATAGTATCACAATATCCTCCCCAAGGAGGCAAGAGCTACAACAGCTCGGAGGAAAGAACAGAACGGAACTGTTTCTCACATACGGGGCAAAAAACGAAACAGAGCAAATATCAAATATCTCTACAGTGCGCGGACCTTCTTCCATGCGGGCCTGTTAGAGATATCTTCCCACCATGCCTTCACATGCTTCCTCTCCTTGAGTAAGTAATCCTTCCCAAGTTCATTCACAACAAAGTGGGTGAATGGCAGGTGGGAAAGATCAGCAAGGCTGTAGAAATCCCCTGCCAAGTACTTGCTCTTTGACAGCCTTTCTTCATAGATATCCAAAACCTTTCCCAGCTTTTCCTCAGTCTCTTGAACAAGCTTCTCATCCACTGGCAGACCGAATTTGGGGTGAAATGCAACCTGGAGTACGATGGTGTAAGCAAGTGGGTGGTAGTTCTGCGCTTCTACTTCCAGCCACTGTTCTACCAGAGCTTTTTCCTCTAAGGACTTTCCAAGGAGATCAGGTCCCTGCGATGCATATTTCTCCGCGTAGTAGCGAATGATTGCACGTGATTCTGGAGACCAAAAATTAACTTTTAGTATATAATCGGGCCAAGACTATCAATAGAAACTGAAAAATAGGATCTCTCTCTTACCATAGAGAGTGAAATCGCCATCTTGTATCACAGGAACCACTCCGAACGGCTGCAGGGAAAGAAGAAGGCTTGTGAGATATACAAAATTCCAAACACCAAAAAAAAAAAAAAAAAAAAACTGATTGAAATTGGTGGGGCATAAAAAATCACATCCGCTGGATCTTCCCAACTACAGAAGGCACAATGAAAAGATACAAAAATAATAAAAGGGAAGAGAGATGCAGGAAATAAAGAAAGACAGAGACCTCAAGAAGAGAGGGATTAATACCTGAAGCTTGAGGAAATCAGGGCTTTTGTGCTCTCCCTTAAGCAAATCGACAGGGGAGATCTCGAATTCAACCCCTTTCTCAGCCAGAGCAGCCAAAACTCTCCTTCCTGATGCAAAAGGGCCATACACCTTCACAACCATCTTCTCTATCCGTTGCCGTCTGCTACGCTTCCTGCTCTCAAGCCTTTTGCCCTCGGCTTGATATTGTGTTGCCTTTTCTAGGAGGACCCTGGTTCAATGCACCCGGGTGCATTGAGCCTCAATGCACCCGGGGTTTACTTCACCCATTTTTTCTTATTTTTTTTTGAAAATTTTTTAACACGACTGTTAATCTAAGTTTATTTAACATTTTTAAAATTTTTTATAATTTTTGGAGATTTTTAGATATTTTTTTTAAATTTTTTAAAATTAGTGGCATTTTTAGTAACACTGATTTTAAAAAAATCCGAAAAAATATCTAAAAATATTTTAAAATGGTAAAAATTTATACACATGTTAAATATACTTAGATTAACATTTTCATAAAAAAAATTTCAAAAAAACTAAAAAAAATAAGTAAAATACACCCGAATGCATTGAACCAATGTCCTTTGTAGTAAGTGCTTGACAGCTCAGCACAGCGGAGACGTTTGCTGGGACATCTAAGAATAATTCACTACGGGTACGTCTCTCATCTTGTATAAATTGTAAGGTTAAAATTTTTTAATTTAAAATTTTTTATTTTTTATAACTATTCTACTTTTTATTATTATTATTTTTTTCTATACAACAATTTCAAACTTATATATTTTAACTTTATTCTTTTTACTTCTCATTATTACTCCAATCATATCAAATCATTTTTTATCAATTTAATAATTTTTACATAAAAAACTTTTCATTAAAAATTTTATTTATTTCCAAACACACCCTATGTATCCAAACCCTCGACATTACTTAAAATACAAGGAAATTTTTTTAAATAATCATAATCAATGATGAAAGATGGCTAATTATAGCGAATTTAAAATTTTTATCTTCCATTCCGAATTATAGACAAATGATTATTTGATGACTTCTATCAACTGGCGCTGGGGCCGAGTGAAAATGCTGACGGACGGAATGGAGTGCAGTGCAAGGGAGTGGTGATGTGGTTTCTATTTTATAGTCAATGCATACATCAATGTCCGACTTTGGATTCTTAATGAGTGGGATGAGCATGAGGATGGGAACTGGGAAGCAAGCATCACGTGGGAGAGAGCCGTGCAAAAGGTGGAGAATCCTAGAAATTGTTAGTTTACCTGCCAGCGTACCTGTTACATATTTTAATTATTTAATTTGTTTGGTTATGCAAATAAACCATATCTAATTTGTTTGGTTGTGAAAATAATCCACCGCCAACAATGGATTTCTTTCACCCAACCTTAATTTTGTTAGGTTGCCAAACGTGGCATACCTTGATGAAGATGTGAAATGACTGAAATCCACTCCATCCGTGCCCTTTCGAACATCTAGAAAACTAAATTTGATCAAATCCAAGATGTGCATGACCCCTAATATAACAAACATGTAAATTTGATATTATGAAATTATTTATTTTATATATTAATTTAAGAGCTGTTAATTCAAAAGCTAAACAATCTAACAATTCTTCCTTTACGATAAATGATTATATATATTATTGTAGTATTTTGATTCATCTATTTCAGTATTTTTATAGTTTACATAAAATTGTATATTTTTAAGCAGGTAGAATAAGTGATTTTAAATAAATGAATGATTATATTATGATTTTATCATCAAAGTAGGATTCATGTAAGAGGTCTACACCGAAAACTTTCACATATACTCATTAAGTATTGGTAAAATTTAATTTATATCAA
Organism: Annona cherimola; assembly: GCA_030490835.1. Classification (NCBI taxonomy): domain Eukaryota; kingdom Viridiplantae; phylum Streptophyta; class Magnoliopsida; order Magnoliales; family Annonaceae; genus Annona; species Annona cherimola. Next base: position 8,583,854 of record CM059975.1, on the reverse strand, counting down.
TTTCGTTGAATACAATTAAAAACCACTGATTTTCATCATTAGAAATGTCTAAAATGCCCCTTATTATTTAATAATTATAGTCATCTATGTTGTGATGTAAATTCATCTAACTTAAAAGAGAGTTAGGCTGAATAAGTTTTGACAGTCCAGATATAACACCGATGACAATTGATGCCACATCAATCAAGGATATTTTGGGATTTTAAAGTTATTAAACATTTCTAAATATTATACTCGGTATATTTGAAATTAATAAAATACATAGTAGGTATACATGGAAGTTTTCAAACTTAGTACATATATTTATAATTAAGGAAAAATGGAATGAGTATATTTGAAATTAATTCTTTTTTTGCGTAGAACCCTTTTTCTTGGGTGAATATTGAGCCTCGATGCTCATGCTCCCATTAGCCATTTTAATTTTTAATTTTTAGATATTCATCTATGGGTCCACGCATGAAATTTCTATATATGTATGAGGTCATAATACTATGCAGTGTGCACTTAGTGTATTTAGTTTCGGTTCACAAATGTGCAAAAAATTATTTTTAATTTTTTAAAAATTTTTATATGACTATTATAATTTAAGTATATTTGACATGTATATCAAATTTATCATTTTTAAAAATTTATAAATATTATTTTGAATTTTTAAAATCAATGATATGTTCGTAATTTATGAATTATGATGCCATAGATTTTAAAAATTAAGAAATATTTACACATTTTTAAAAATGATAAAACTTGGCACACATATTAAGTACACTTAAATTAATAATTTTATAAAAAATTTAAAATTTTTTGAAACATGGGTTAAATACACCCAGAGAGTATCGAGGCTTGGTGCATTTAGTCAGCCCCATATATGTATATATGTTTATATTTTTTTAATTTTAGATATTTTATTTTCAAAATTAGAAAAAAATATTTCCATGTGTTAATAGTTTTAAATTTTAAAATAAAATATTTAAAAAGCCAAAAAATTTTGAAAATGCATATATAGAAAATTCGTACTTTTTAATGTCTATAGAAAGTTCATACCCGAGCATACAAACAAATGCAAATGCAAATAATAATAATAATAATAATAATAATAATAATAATAATAATAATAATAATAATAATAATAATAATAATAATAATAATAATAATAACTGACTCGCAGTAGCATGAACATTAAGGCTCAATACTCACATATATTTACCTAAGTTGCTATATATGCAAATTAAAACTCATATGCATCCTCAAATTCATTGAATCCAAGTATTTGGCCCCCATTCTATCAAAAAGAAAGTATTAGGCCATACAACTACCTTACTTACATGTGCTAAGCAATTCTCGGCTAGAGGATCTATCTTTTGCTATTTATATATTCATGGGACTTTTTTGAAAAGAGACTTTATAAGTATGCATATGTATTGTTGCTATTTGGATGATAAGTTGTTAACATGAGTATGTTGAGGAGTGTGTGAAGTAGGAAGTCAATTGTTTAGGTTGAGTAAAAGCATTTGCCTTATTTACCCCCTCCTCTGAAGTTATTTTCCTCAATTGCTAGGCATTGAAGGGGATAACGCAAAAAAAAAAAAAAAAAAGGTAACGTGTATTCTTTCCTATGCATTATGTTTCTTTACAAAATAAATTTTATAAGTTTCAAATCTTTACAAACTACATCTCATGGTTTAAATATTAAAGCCCAATGTCGGAATAAAAAAAGGACAATGTTCATTTGTAGCTTGGACAGGTTGAAGTAGACCTTATTTGCATTATTTTTTGGAATCCATGATATCAAAATTTTAAATATTGTATTTAACTAAGAACATTTTAATTTAATTCAAAAACAGATATAGGTGACCACGAAATAAATATGTCGTTAGGGTGAATACAGAACTGTTAAATCCGTATCTTATGTGTGACTAATACAAATTTCTCATTAAAATGATTTTAATAGTATTATTATTTAAATAATAATAAAGAAAATGAATTAAATGGATTTTACAAAATGGTACAAATGGAGTCCAGTTGAAGCGATTCAACAATTGCTTAAATGTATACCTATTATGAATGAATCATGCATATAAATTACTACATGACTGGAAAGTGAGAAATCCTTTTAAAATACTAAAATGTTCCCAAAAAAATATACGTTCCCCCATTTAGTTGAAAATCATAAGCATATAAGATTTGTTTTATAGAGTTTCAAACCTTACAAAGTTTGTTTTAAAAAATACAAACCACAAGTTATTAAAATGCAATTATTGCATTCTTGTAATATTTAGAAAACAACTCTTAATAAGAAAATTGCAAAACAAACCTTTCTCTCAAGACTCTGGTAGGCCCACATTGGCTTAAGCTAGGTCTAAATGTTTGCTAGATGGGCCAAGTTCAATAGGTTGTGCCAAGCAGGGACCACAAAATGAGCAAGGGGATCTAGACCCACGTGGGCAACCGAGGTCACTAGCCCAAGCAGATAACACTAGCGTCAGAGGTGGAATCCGCTCTGAGTACTTGTGGGTCGATTCGCAGTGTCCGAAATTGGATAAGAGTCAGTTCTAACATATTTCATCTATAGTGCCAATCCAAATTCTGGATATAAAATATCCTTTGGAATTTAGACAGGGTCAATTCCAGGGGTAGGGTACCCGAAACCTACCCGGATTACATATATCATATATATTATATAATATTATATCTTACGTATAATATAATATATCGACTTGGCTACTTATAAACTCGTCGCCCCTCTCTCAAGTTCTCAAAAAACCCTAGCAGCTATCTCACATAACCAACGATCAATCTGCCAAGAAGAACAGCATGTCTGTTACGTCCCTAGCCGCACTCCTCTTCCCTTTGAACTCCAACCCTCCCATTCCTACATCTCTCTTACTCTTTAGATCTCCTACCATACGCAGCCTTGTTGAACAGGGTTGTCCCCACCCTGGCACTCCTTAGCCGCACACCTCTCCAATCTCCCCTTCAAGCTCCAACTAATGACTTGGTTTTTAAATCTTTGAATATTTGAAGCTACACTTTGCATCTATCTCCAATTTCCCTTACTAACGAGTTTCAGATCTTCCCCTTTTCTTCCATGCCCGTATGTTCTTGAGTGTATTTTTGTATTTGATTTCATTTTGATGGATAGTTGGAATTTGTTTGCCTATGATGTGTCAGTTATACATCATTGTTTATTTGTTGATGTACTAACTACCAACTCATGTGTAACTATTGAATATGTGCTTTGTATATATTGTGAAAATTGGAAAAACAAATGGACTGAAAATAAAAATTTTGATTAGATAATCACTCTATTCGAGCTGTATCTATTTGGCTTATTAAGTGTTTGTTTTACTCTTTCTTTTTGTTGCTGATATGTAAGCTGCATGCTGCCTCTATTGTTGAAATGTATATAGTATTGATTTGAATTAGCATGAGTCTCAACTTAAAGATTTTGGTGATTAAGATTTTTTGTTTGAACTATGGTAAACTTAAGATTGTAATCAAATTTTCAGAATTGAGATTGTTGAATTTTAATGTCGATATGTTTATTCAAATTAATAGTTTGTTGAATGTCTGGACAATTTTGGATGTGTAATTATGCAGCATGTTTAAATATTTTTATTCTATTTATATGCTTATATTGATTCATGATTTTCTAATTATTTTATTAGCATGCTTATAATGTGTCTATAAAGATTTTTTTTATCACGGCATGTAATAGAATTTTTTTTTTTTTTATGGAGACATGTAAAAGATTGTCAATGTTGATATGTTGAATGATACTTTTACGAATCAATTTGAAATTGAAATCAAAATTGACACCACCTTAACAAATAGGATAAAATAGGCTCCGAACTAACCCAATCTAAAATAGGGTAAATTAAGAGTTTTCTAAAATAGAATAAGGGAAGGGTTCATCCCTACGTAACCTACTCGACTTAAGTTACAGCCTTAACTAGGAGTTGCCAATTGTTGATGACGCCATCGTGCCATGTTGCCTACCCAGATGCATCCATTTTCATTGCAAGTTATTTGAGTGTTTTCTTTTTCTTTTTTTTTTTTCTTTTTTTTATAACTAAAGCCAGGGATAAACTCTATCCAGAATCTCTTTGATCATGAAAATTAACAAAAGGAGAGGGATGGAGTAATTCATATATTTCATTGTCATTTCATTGCCAACAAATTATCTATATAGATTTTTTCAGCGATAACCTATGGTGGGTTGCCCCGCTCTTTTCATGTAGACAATTTATATGCTTTTGTATATTATTTATTTTCATTTAATGCAATTCTTCAATTCTATAAAAGTTATGCATATAATCTTGGCCCGACGCATGATAAATCTGCTTATAAAATAACTTGAAAGCCCAAATGGAGCCAACTGCGTTCCAATATGTTCCGGTGCGCTCTCCGCTCGAAACAAATATGGAATTTTGTGAACTTATTACCCACAACAATATCTGCTCGGTGGTCATAATCAACTACGAGAAAATGAAACAGAGCAATCACTTGAGTGAAAGAACCTTCTTCCACGCTGTCCTGTTTGAGATATCTTCCCACCATGCATCCACATGCTTCCTATCCTTTATCAAATAATCCTTCCCAAGGTCATTCACGACATAGTGAGTGAAAGGGAGGTGGGAAAGATCAGCAAGGCTGTAGAAATCTCCAGCCAAGTACTTGCTCTTCGTCAACCTTTCTTCGTAGATATCCAGCACCTTTCCCAGTTGTTCCTCACCCTCTCGAACAGCCTTCTCATCCACAGGAAGACCCATTTTTGGGTGGAACAAGAGCTGAAGTACAAGAGTGTAAACATGCGGCTGGTAGTTCTGTGCTTCCACTTCCAGCCACTGCTCCACAAGAGCTTTTTCCTCTAGACTCTTTCCAAGAAGATCAGCTCCCTGCGATGCATATTTCTCCGCATAGTAGCGAATGATTGCTCGTGATTCTAGAAAAGTACCAACAGAAATGAACTAAATTTTAAAAACAGGACTATATATGAGTAGAAAGATTATTGGGGTCTCATTTCGAATTCTGGTACATTGGAAGATCATCATCATAAAAATGACTTGCGAGCTTACCATAGAGAGTCAAATCCCCTTCTTGAATCACAGGAACCATTCCAAACGGCTGCAGGGGAACAGCAGCAAAGCTATAAGATGAACAAATTTCTTAAAAATCAAAACAAAGAAATGACAGTGACTATAAGTGAAGGGCCACGAGATCCTCCCAATTAGAGTGAGAGAGAGGAAGCGAGAGAGCAGGGATGAAGAGAAATGCCTGGAGCTTGAGGAAGTCGGGGCTTTTGTGCTCCCCCTTGAGCAAATCAACAGGGCAGACCTCGAATTCAACCCCTTTCTCTACCAGCGTCGCCAGAACTCTCCTCGCTGCTGATGCATAAGCCGGCCCATGCACCTTCACCACCATCTTCTCTACCTTCTACTTTCGGCTGCTCTTTTTTCTGCCCTCTCTTTCAGATCCTATACATCCACCGACCTCCTTGTCGCCTTTTGTAGAAAGTCAGGACGGCAGTGGTACTGGCGACTGGCGAGGCCCTACTGCATCCGGTTTCATAGATAATTTTTTCCCACGTTTTTCGGTAAAGCAGACAAGTTTTATGGATCCAAACCGTCGTCTCAAATCGTATTTTTAAAGAATGATCCGGATTGGACGGTAATGATGGTGAATTTGACTCATTAAAATTTCAACCATCCATTCTGAATTATATAAAATGGAGTGAATCCATCAATTATTTTAACAATTGATACTGTAAGCTACTATACAGACTATCGAAACAGTGAACGGAGGGTATGGATTCAGAGATAAAATGCAGATGGAAAGATAAATGGGGTCTGTTGCGCATTGTAGTTGTAGTCCGATTTCTAGCTAACGGCATCCAAATGCACCGATGGGCGCTGGCCGGTTGCGTGGTCGTCCGTGGGATGAATGGAGAGCAAGGATCACGTGGGAGAGAAACAAGTACACGTGACGCTCGACCAGAAGCTAGCTATGGGCCCATGGAAATGGCCCTATTTGAAGGGCAACTTTTTTTTTTTTTTCAATCTTGGCCCAGAGTTACTCTACTCTGTGTTATATACTTACGACGATATTGTCCAGTTAATACGGGCCGGGCCTGACTGGACTTAGTACCTGCTGTTAAATTCCAGTTGTGGAAGAAGCAAAACCATAGCTCAAACCAAGGTCATAGACCCAGTACTGTGATTTTATTTGGTCGTGGTAAGATAACGTGGGGATTCTTAATGAAACTTGATTCCCATGTTCATAAAAGCAATGGTTTTAACATTTGTAGATGGGCCACCAGTATATGCACTTCTAGAGGTAGCTGGCATCTCGTGGGATTATTGCGATGTATTTAATTTTTTAGCCAATTAAATATAAGAAATGGGCAATATACACTATCTTTTATCTTTTGAAATTTTAATAAAATTGTTAATTCATGTTTATTTAATCTTCAAATCAACTTTTACCTTTTTTTGAGTTATTTATATATTTTTTTGAATTTTTAAACATAAGACAAGATGAAAAAAAAATGTGTACACATCTCCAAAGATAATAAAACTTAGATTTGTAAACTAAATATACATAAATTAATAATTTTATGAAAAAATTCAAAACAAAAATTTATAAACCCGGGCTAACAGCTGTATTTGTTAGCCTGGGTCTAACAACGTCGTAACATTTCATTGCTAAAGATTTATCTAAAACAACACCAGCCATCTCGTGTGGCCACCTGTATAGTGGGTGAAATATGGATAGAAGTAACAAACAAACAAACAAACAAAAAATTATAGATGTCTGAGTTAGACCTAAATCTTTTACTTTGTGAAATTTGAAAATTTTTTAAATTCAGTTAGTATTTTATTTTAATTTTTAAAAAATCTACAAACAGAGTAATAAAGGCAGCTATATGATCGACCCTTTATATTATGACATGTTTAATTAGGAAGATCGATTTAAAAAAGAAATCACGGTAAACTCCTACCGTGCATTAGGACTTAGGCGCCACTTCCATTCACTAGTTGGACCCCGTCTGATGTCCAATCCATTCATTAATTTTTATCATCGCATATTTGATTAAAAGAACAAAAACCATTCAAATCTAAAACTAACACTATTCCCAAAACTAACCTCGTGAAGGGTTGGGCTGGCCGTATCAATGACAAATTTTAATTGTAGCACCCGTCGCGGACGCTACGATGGGTTCGGACGCCTTTCTCGTTTCTCGTAAAATCCGGGCCGGATAGAAAGGGCCGGAACCTGCGTTTCTCATAGAATAAAAGGGATTAGTATGGACGATCTTTAGATAGCATTGGCATATGGGTGTCCTCATGTGGATTCAACGGCATAACGGCTAAGATGGAGCTTTTTATACACGGATTGAGCCACGGATTCGGCAGCATAACGGCAGCGTATTATGCTGGAATTTGCGGATCCGTGCGCGCCCGCCTTGACGAAGCACCGATTCAAACAAGCACGTTAATACTAACACAAAACAGAAAAATGGAGTCGCCACTGATCTTGAGAAGGAGATCAGTCACTGTTTTCGTTAAATAAGAACATCGATCTTACAGATCTGGGATCCCAGTTTTCGGATTAAAACCGATATGACAAAAATATGTTAACCCGAAACTGTTTACATGGGCATGAAAAGGAAAAAATAAAAATGAAAATGAAAAATCTGAAGAAGAGAGAGAGGGGGGGGAGCAAGAGGAGAGGAGAAACCGAGGTATCAGTATTTTGCTGCAGACTCCCGTCCTCCCCCTTGGGGATGCCTCCTCATGTGTGTGGGAAATAAGAGTTTGGCTCCCCTTTTATAGAGGTGGAGTGGGCCTTTAGGCCATGGGCCATGATTGGGTGCCCGTTGCTGTTGGACCCGGTTCTGGTTGGAGCCCATTGCTCCAAGTGGGCCATTGCTGAGGCTTGACGGATTGTTGTAAAAGAGCCCGCTTTTGTGGGCCGAGGCTGGATCTAGTGGGTTGCTATTGTAGAGCCCAATTGCTGTGTCTGGTGAGCTGGATCTAGTGGACTGCTATTGTAGAGCCCGTTCTATGTCTGGTGGGCTGTTGTTGTAGAGCCCGTTCTGGTAGCTTGGTGGAGCTTTGCTCCTAGTAGCCGAGGCTGAGTAGGCCCGTTGGTGATAGGCCCAGCTTGGTATCTTTGTTTTGGACTCGTTCTGAATGGGCTGTGATTTTAATGTCCATTATCAATTGTTTTGTTGTTGGGCTTGGATTTTAGCCCACACACATGTTTCATTTTATTTTTATTTATTTGGGCTTAAGGGAAGGGTGTCTACACTAATTATATAAGTTGAATACACGTGGGCTTGTATTAAAAAATTTTGAAAATATAGAATATAAAGCCCTGATGTTGTGCGGCTGGACGCATGGAGCAAAAATATATTTTTTATTTTTTTATTTTTTCGTAGGCAAGTAAATCTATGTGTATTAAATCTATAAACCAAATTTTATCATTTTTAAATGTTTTTAAGTATTTTTTTGGGTTTTTAAATACAGTGGCATTTTTATAATTTTTGGATCTCAGAAAATTACGGAAATGTCACTGTGTTTAAAAATTCAGAAAAAAAACTTTAAAATCCAAAAATGGTAAAAATTGATTAATAAATTTGATACACCTAGATTTACTTGCCCATAAAAAAATGGGAAAAAAAATATATGTTTTTGGGCCGGACGGAGGTTAAAATAACAATCGGTAATACATGATTATTATCCACATGTGTGTGTCACGAGTGGCGCGAGTCCTTTTATTCCAGCGATTTCCATTCGTGTGAGATTCTCTGTCGACGCAGAGATGTGTTGGACACGGCCTGAATATACGTGGGCAAGGTGGGCCACGCAAGCCATACCTTTTCCGTAGTGGCCATCAACTTCCTTTGTATACCTACGTGACCAAGCAGCAAGAATATTATAATGGCCTTGCACTCCATGTCATAGTTGGCTAGCACTTTGAAGATGGTGGGTGGTGGTGCATATCAGTAGTGGGGTCCGGTTTTAGCAATCCACACCCTTTAATTTAAAATGCTGATCCCATGAATAAGAGCATAAACGCCTAAATTAATTAAGCTCAAACACATTAATGATCGTATGCGAACATTCCCTTTCCAAATTATTAACATGCCGATCATTATTTTCATTGCCTAAAGCTTACGAACATTGTTTTTGGCTATTTCTTTTTGTCTTGTAACTGACACTTGTAGATAAAAGCTAAGAAATAATTTATTGCTTTTTTGTAATGAAAATTTATCCCGATATTCTACTTATACAGAAGCTTCCCTCATCTATGAATTGACATCTTAACTATCCACCCGCAACCTCTTTTTCAACTTCGCGCATTTACTTCGATCATTTTTCTTTCAGCTAGTCTAATTATTTTAAATTTATCTCATCATATTATATTATTTGCACGATTTTCAAAACATTTTCTATTTCACTTTTCACACTTTTTATTTTTTGTTCGGTAAGACATTCAGCTATTTTAGTTGAATCATTAAATCTTAATTACCCAACATGGATTTGGTTTTGATACTAGTGCTTTTTTATCACAGTCAGTTATATGATTCAGGGGTAAAAAAAATACATACCAGTCAATGTCAACCCAATCGTAATCTTATTTTAAAAACACATATTATCCAGGTCAAGACAGTACCATCCTAACCCTAACTCATATTTTTAAAAATTAGATAAATTTTAGATTGATCTTGGATTAGCAATTCGAGCCAAAATTTTGCGTTATTTCTGAATTGTTTATTTTAAATACTTGTTTAGTTTAAAATCTCATTTATATCAAACTTATGTGTTAGTTATTATAATAAATAATTTAATATAAAATTTTAAAAGAAAATGAGAATTAAATTAAAATATATTATTATTTTTGATAAATGAATATATGTCAGGCCAGAAAAGACTGTTTGGCTTGAGACATGATCGGCCCAACTCCCTTATTTTTGAATCGGATCAGATTTTATAACCCATTCTAAGTTATAAAAAAGGCAAATTGGCACCCCCCAGATGATATGCATGCATGTTTCTTCAGCTGTCTTTCTCGACGCTTCGGCATGCAGTGTGTGACTGCATGTGCGCAGAATCGAACTATACAGGAAATGAGGGGGACGCACATGCATGCATACATGCAGCAGGCCAACCACCGAAGTGCCATATACATACATATATATATATATATGTGCTTGATCTGCAACATGCCACCTGTAAACATTGTATGGAGGACGTGGACCACCTGATACATTTTGCATATGAGCTAACCTTTTTACAATATTTCTTTTTATTGTTATATTTACAATTCACACGAAAGTACATTTTTTTTAATCTTGCTCAACTGCTTTTACTTGTAACAATAGGAGACTATGCTTCTAAAATAAATGGAAAATATAAACTCCTCTTCAATAAATGGGATATAAATGTTGCCCCCTCCAGTGTGAAACTTTTGCATAAGGATCCACGTGAATGGAATACCCTCTAGCAAGATTTACTGTCAAAATTAAAAATAAAATAAAACTACAAAGGATCATCTGTGTGTGTAGTGAAACTGGTTTTATATATATATATATATAATAATATTTCCTGTGCAGTGAAACTGCATCATAATTAACGGTGCGTTTAGTCCAAAATGACCCCACATGTACTTAAATATATTAATATTTTACACAATTATTTATCCATATATAAATTTTTAATAACTGATTTACATTTTGAAAAAATAATTTTAAAATTGTTATTTACATTAAATTATTTTATTACGTTGAATTTGTACTGTTTTCATATGGAGTTCATACACGTATCCAATTGAGATAAAAATTGATATGGTGACAGAATACATAATTGTAAATACATGGGTAGAGGAGATTATAATTTTATAATTATATGAGGCTCATTTTGAAAGAACTGCACTATAATTGTGGTCCAGTAAAACTGCACTTGAATATTTCTCATATATATATATATAAATTAGTTAGCTAACTAGTGCTTTTTAGTGCATCTGAAAGAAGAAATCACGAATGTGTAAATGTGTAAAAGGTTTGAGATTTGAATCTAGTCCCAAGGCATTAGCCACTATCCAAAGGGCGAAAAAATCACTCCAAAGTTTGTTGCAATGAATTGAATTAGAAAAGTAAAGTAAAAATAAGATGACGTTAATAAGATAATTATAGATATTTTAATAAAAAAAGAAAACGTATTTGAGAATATAAAGATAACGAAAAAATAGTTAATAGTAGTAACTAAGTGTCCCCTAGATATAAAAATGAGTGTGAAATTAAGGTGTATTTCAAACTTTTTATTATGCTTTGCAACCAAATTCTAATAACTACATAAACAGTACTTTTGGTTGCATTTGATATAAAAAAAAATAGCCTTATTTAATCAAGTGTCGCTTTATTTATGGGTATTGAAGGTGGTACGCACGCGATGATCCCATCCAACGTAGAAAAACAGGGTGAGTGTGTGTTGCTGTCCGGCATGGCAGCAGTTACCCGATCCCAGCTTCCACATAACTGGACGAAGAGTTGAAGGTAGCCTATCTATCTCTTGAAGCACGAATAGCAGCATCCTAATCTGCATATATATCTCGCATGCATACTTATGATCATGTTCATGTCTGATTGATCGGACGCCACCTCACTCATGCACGCCTATATACGCGTCGCTAATGTCCTACGAACACGTCATTTCAGTGGTTGCATCTTTCAAATGAAATTGATGGCCCGTGCAAATATACATATGCCACCGTGACCTCACTAATTTCATGTAATTAGTCATGCTCTATTCAGAGCCGGAATGATTGTGTGGATAGAAAATTACTGCACAAGCTTCAGAGTACTGTAACCACATCGACTTGGAAGAAAATTAGTAGATGATTTTAGTATAATTTCAAAGCAATTATCTCCCATTATAATTAAAACTAAAAAGCGTACGCACGCACAAATTAATATATTCTCTTTTTTTTTGTTTCTTTTTTTTTTAATGCATTAGTTGGGAATCTATTTGTTTGTATGCAGGAGTCTACATACACTTTGATGAGAAACCTCAAGAATAAAAATCAAACCAAAAGGATGCGCATTCCTAAACTGTCCATTAGGGAGAAAAAGAGAAGAATAATTGCCTAAAATGCCGCGTGGTGTCCGTACAAAGTATTCTCTTTCTCACGTGGACCAATTCGATCGTACCCAATTAATTGAAAAAAAGCAGACATGGGCTATGGGTTTCTGCTTGTGAGCCCCATGTTTAATTTAATAGCCGGTGGATCATTTACCTAATGCGGTTTGCTTGCATTTTAGTAATTTTCAGGTCTTAGTCATATCGAATTACTTCGGCAAATTCAGTTGGAAGAATTACGGGGTTTCTTTGCTGCAAGAAAATCCACATTTTACAGCATATTTTCTGGCAATTTTTTTTTAATTAGCATATACATACACCTTGATAACTTATATTACAATAAAATATATTTATAACTCTATGAAAGAAATTTTTTATAACGTCACACGCTGAGGGGAATGCGTGTACTCCCACAACTAAGAGTGACCGTATACAGCTGCCCGCATTCCAATGGGGTGAGGGACTTCGGTTTCGAACGCGTGACGTCCGGAAAACAGGCAACCACGTGTTACCCGCGCAGTGGCTTTCGCAATTTTTTTACTACAACGCTATTTAGCGACTTTATTACACTGCAACCAAATTTATTACGGGTGTGGTGGGTAATGAATAAAAATTTTTATGAAAAGTTTTTTAAGGTAAAAGTTGTTAAATTATGTGATATGATAGGGGCAATGATGAGCAGTAAAGATGATAAAGTTAAAATAGATAAGTTAGTTGTGTGGATAGTTGTGTAGAAATGATTGAAACGTAGAGTAGTTGTATAGAAAAATGTGAAAAAAATGATTAAAAATATGATAGCTTTGGAGAGTGAAAAGTTTTAGATTGAAAACTTTTAACTTGATATTTTTTATTAATTGTCAAACGCACCCTATAATATATAATATAACATATATTATATGTGACTAAAATTAGCTACATAAATTCATCAAAAAAAGTAGCTACATAAAATGAAATTAGTTAGAGTGATAATTATTACAGATAAAAATTAGCTTCCTAAGATAATGGTATGATAAATATAAAAAACAATTATACTTCTATATAAACAAGTTACATAAGATCAGTTTCATATGACCCCTTTCATTATAATATCTTGAGATTTAATGAAAAATTCATTTCATTTATTGTATTTAACATCATTTATTTAGCCAAGACGTCAACTTTCATTCAAATTAAATGTGAATAACTATATTTATTGAAAAATATATATATTCGTGGGTAAATTACAAAGATTGTTTAGATTCATTTACATATTTATTAAAATATAATAATATTTAATAGAATTACATACTCTTATAGTAATAATATTTTAGATACTTTAAATGTTGCAAATATAAATGTAAAATTAATATTTAACATTAAATCATTTCATTATATTGATTTTACATATTTGTAAATAAGACTCATGCACAATGGTACCAGACAAATGAAAGGATTACCCTAATAATACAAGAGGAGTGATTTTGTAAACCTGAGCTAAGCAAATGTTCTGCTTAGCTCACCTCAAAAATTCATTTACAATAACATTTTTTTATATATACTTATTTATCTAAGTATATTTAACGTATAAACCAAGTTTTACTATTTTTGGATATGTGTATATATATTTTTAGATTTTTAATCTTTAAAAATCTAAAAATATATATACACATATCCAAAAATGGTAAAACTTGGTTTATATGTTAAAAACACTTAGATAGACAAGTTTATGAAAAAAAGTAAAAAAAATATCATAAATGAATTTTTTGAGATAGACTAAGTGGAGCATTTGCTTAACCCAAACTAATAGGATCATTTCTAATAATATAAATAAAAGTTAAATATAATAGATTGAGTAAATTTTCAATTAAACATTAAAATATTTAAAATAAAACGAGTTAACATCCAAAAAAGATTTCATAGAAATATATCCCTTAAAAATAACATGTTAGTGATGAAACTTGTAACTAAAAGTTTTCTTAATTTCAAAAAATTGTCATTAAGAGTCTTTTGTAATTGACTGGCATTATAGCATTGTTAAAAAAAATTACTCTCCATAATCATCTTATTCATTAATTATTTTTGTATTTTTTTCTATACAACTATCTTATTTTTCAATCATTTTTGCGTAGCCACTCATAAAATTTAATCTATTTATTTTAACTTTATTCTCTTTAACCCCTCATTATTATCCATATTATATTAAATTATTTTTTTCTATTAATTCAAAAACTTTAACACCAAGAACTTTTTACTTACATGTGCACAGCAAAACAGCTGCCAGTCTTGTCTATCTAGAAAAGAATCGCTTTCTCAATCCTCATCCTAGAAACACATAATTGATTAATGCTCATCTGACATTAATATATTCCTAATCGTTGCAATACGACACTATATATAAACAGTCCCGTTCTATCTCCTCCCACAAACACAGCAGGCCATTTGGTGGCGTGGACCAAAATCATTCCCCTTCAAGAGAGCATAGAAATCCAGAAATGCCTCATTACGGCTTTCTCATCCTCCTCCTCCTCCTTAGCACATTCTTGAACCAATCCCACGCACGTGCAAAACCCAAAATCAGTTCATCAGTAGTCCTTGTCCTCGCCCACTCCAGAACTTTCACCAGCTCATCCATGCCACCAAAACCACTTGAACTTCTGGACATGTCAGAGCCACTCAGGAATTTCAGGGATGGCTACCTAATCTCCCTCAACCTGGGCACTCCTCAGCAAGCCCTTCAAGTGTACATGGACACTGGGAGTGACCTCACATGGGTCCCATGTGGGAATATTTCCTTTGATTGTTTGGACTGTGATGACTATAGAAACTACAAGCTGACAGCAACTTTCTCTCCATCTTACTCCTCTTCGTCCACCAGAGACCTTTGCAACAGCCCCTATTGCATTAACATCCACAGCTCAGAGAATGACTATGACCCGTGCACCATGTCTGGCTGCTCCCTAAGTACCCTTGTAAAAGGTGTTTGTTCCAGGCCATGCCCATCGTTTTCATACACTTATGGTGGTGGAGGCATTGTCACAGGGACCCTCGCTAGGGACACCCTAAGGGTGCATGGGACAAATCCTGGTGTCACTAGAGATGTTTCAGACTTCTGTTTTGGGTGTGTGGGATCAACCTATAGGGAACCGATCGGCATTGCAGGGTTTGGCAAGGGCCCGCTCTCCCTACCTTCACAACTTGGCTTCCTTAAGAAGGGTTTCTCTCACTGCTTCCTGCCTTTCAAATATGCAAACAATCCCAACATTTCCAGCACCTTGGTCATTGGGGATCTAGCAATATCTTCCAAAGAAAACTTGCAATTTACACCCATGTTGACAAGCCCCATGTACCCAAATTTGTACTACATAGGCCTACAATCCATCAGTGTAGGAAATGGGAGCTCCAATGTCGAGGTGCCCATGACCTTGAGGGCGTTTGATTTACAAGGCAACGGGGGCTTTCTGATTGACTCAGGCACCACATACACTCACCTCCCCGAGCCTCTTTACTCGCGGCTACTCTCGATGGTGGGATCGATTGTATCTCACGCTCGATCCGCTGAGCACGAGAGCCGGACCGGGTTCGACCTCTGTTACAAGGTCCCATGTGCAAACACCAGCTCAAATGAGGGTCTTCCATTAATCTCTTTCCACTTCCTTGGCAATGTCACTCTCAACATGCCCATAGAGAACTACTTCTACGCCATGTCTCCGCCCAATAACTCCCAAGTCGTGAAGTGCTTGCTGCTACAACCGATGGATGATGGTGGCTATGGCCCAGCTGGGGTTTTTGGCAACTTCCAACAGCAAAACATTGAGGTGGTTTACGACTTGGAGAGGGAGAGGATAGGCTTCCAGCCGATGGACTGTGCATCTTCAGCAACTAGTCAGGCAGTTGGTAGAGGAAAATCTTCAAAAAACTACAAATACTAGCTAGCTCTAGTCTAGTTCTCTCAAAGCAAGGTTAGCATGTCACACTTGCATGTTTGTTGGTGGATGGATACTGCAAGTAGGCATTGTTCCAATTATCTAGAATTAGTTCTGCAATTTCATGCTCCGTGAAGGTGATGATCGATCTGTCCACAATAAAGAGGTAGGTATTTCAGTTGCCGTGGGGAATCAACCTGAGTTTCTTGTACTTGAAATTCATAATTAAGTGTAGGCTTTTTTGCTTCTAATAAACAAATGAGTTAGGCATGTTCTCATTCTTCTTTAGTATTAATTAAATTCGCATGTGAAGGTGAGTTTGGGATGATGACAGGGCACGGATCTTAATTTGATGAAGGCAACCATGGTAGAATTTAAATGTAACACTCTGTGTGACTTCTTGACAAGAACATTCTAATTCAAAGATAATGAAATAAACTTCAGTCGACATCACAGCATGAGCGTGCCAACATGACTTGAACATTGTTGTAACTATCGGCAGGCCATAGGCCCATAGTATCTAAAATTAGGCAGCAAGTTATATTGACTAGTATATTTATTAATGCTAACTGATGTAATTAGCTACCTAATAGACACAACTACCACACAAAGATATTGTCAATATCATTCTTATTCACGTCCATTCTTGGTCACAAGCACACATATATGGCGAGTTCAATGCCATAGCTTATGATGGGATGAGAACATTTACATCTCATGTAAATCTTTCACTGAGTAAAACTTAATCATTTTTAAATCAATTTAGTATTTTTATTTTTAAAATCAGTTTTCCATATCCTTGCTCTTTTTTTATTTTGAAATTAAAAATATTAAATAAATTTGATAAATTATCAAATTTTACATAGTGAAAGATTTAAGTAAGCCTACCCATTTATAAAAATATATTTTTTAATTTACCATTTACGGCCAACGATATGAGATGACTTTTAGAGCATTTGAAGCAGTGGATCACTTGACGTCAATTGATAATTATTACAGGAGCGCAACAAACGAAAGACTCGTATGCAAACCCATGCATGCGTGTTGAACACCGCAGACCATGAAAATTAAACGTGTGGCAGGAAGAGCTTACTTAGCTTCCTTAATCATCATGAAGTCAAAAGTTAGGAGTGAACACTCTAATAACTATTGACAATGCTAAGAGAGGATCACTTTAAATAACAATTTTAAATTTGTATTTTCAACATCTAAATCATCTAAAATATAATTCTTACGTGGATGAATGATTATATAAAATATTAATATGTTTAAATATATGTAAGCTCAATTTTACAATGTATTGCATCTCACATATATAAAGTTTTAATCATGTAAATTTACATGTACCATAATTTACAGTATATTTGGCTTAAAATAAGATCCGCGTTATTATAAAATTATAATCTACTCCACTCATTATATTTGGAATTGTTTATTTTATTAGCATAACAATTTATATCTAAATTGGATATATATATAAATCCTATATGAAAATAGTACAAAATCGACATGAGAAAATATTTTGATATAAATAACAATTTAAAAGTTATTTTTTCAATGTGTAAGTTATCTAAGATCTAATTTATATATGAGTAAATTATTATATAAAATATTAATACATTTAAGTAAATATAAGCCAGTTTTGAGCCAAATGTAGCATACCTTATGTTACGTGTAAACGTACATGATCATACCTCATATAGATATATATATATATAGCACTTATTTAGTACAATTAATTGTATTTGAACATACGGTATATTTGGCCTAAATTGAACCCAATATGCACTTAAATGTCTTAATACTTTATAAAATTATTTATTTATGTATAAACTATATTTTAAATAGTTTAAATATTGAACAAATAATTTTAAAATTATTATTTATATTAAACTATTTTATTATGTTAAATTTGTACCATCTTTAGACGGAGCATATACACATATCTAATTTGGATAAAAATTAATATATCGATAAAATAAATAATTCTAAATAGAGTAGGTATAATAAATTATCATTTTATGATCACATGCATATAGACCTATTTTACGTCAACTATACCATAAGTTATGGTACAGTGAATTGCACTTGAATATTTTCTACCTGTATAACATGTGTGTATAGATAGCTAGCCAGATAGCTAGCTTTCTTTGGATCTTACTGTAGGTTAGGATCATATCAATCGATTTCTTGGCAAGACAGACGTACGCAGGTGAGACGCGGAGAAGCAATGGAAAAGCTACGGTTGGTTAGCTGCAGGTGGGTAGTGATTTTGCTTGTGCTACAGCTGCTCACGATTTCCATTTACAATTGGTGGATTGCATCATTGGATCATCGGGTGGCAGCAGTCCTAATTCTAGAGGGCCTCAAGGGCAACTGTTACGGAGGCGATCGGTAATCCATCCGCCTTCTCCCTTGCCAAATCGACCTCGTGGTCGCATACCTAATCCCCCTCGAACGGCTACTACGCCTGCGATGAGACGACGACGATGGGATCTGGTTTAATGCACCCGGGCGCATATATCTATTTTTTTTTTCAAAACGTTTTCATGAACTTGTTAATGTAAGTGTATTTAACATGTGTATCAATTTTTACTATTTTTCGATATTTTTATATATTTATTTTGGATTTTTTAAAATCAGTGGCATTTTAGTAATTTTAAATTACAAAAAATGACACTGATTTTAAAAAATCCGAAATAAATATCTAAAAATGGTAAAAATTTATACACATATTAAATACACTTACATTAATATTTCTGTAAAATATTTTTCAAAAGAATAAAAAAAATGGGTTCAATACAGCGGGAGCATTGAGGCTCAATGCTCCCGGGTGCATTGAACCATAACCCGACGATGATTCCTATTGCTCCGGCCGTGTAGCCATAGCTTAGTTGTAGTCCTTGTCCATCTCTCTTAAAACACCAAACATACTTTTACAATTGTCGTACTTCTTTAATTAATTAATGACTAGTTTAATTTCTATAGCGTTAGCGTCTATGGTGATTATATGTGTTATTATTCAGTATAATGGGTAATTGTTTAGCTAAGTAATAACTCTGCATATTTTAAATTTTTTCATTTTTATGAAATGCGGATTAGAACAATGTTAACATTATTCATACACGACAATATATAGTATTAAATAGAAGACTATACTAGTTAGTATGCTAAACAATATCTCTTTTATATATTATGATAACCATGCTACCTAATGTAGCTTGCTACCCAATAAGCACGTGTATTTACTTTAATTTACATACCAAATTTTATTATATTTCCTATGTATGAAAGTGTACTATAGGTGAAAAAAATTCAAGATTAATAAATTTTGTCAGATAAGGATGGTCGTCCCATGCGATATAATACACAAGATTGACCCTCGTATTTACATCCTATGATATTAATATATGCTTGGATCCAATGTACCTTGTGTACTGATTTATTTTATTTTACGATTTTTCATCAATATGCAATATTTTTTTATTTTTCATCAATATGCAAACTCGAGTATAAATTATTATATATAATTTTTTATTTTATTTAATATTTTATTTTGAATCTTAAAAAATCATAGTTCACACGCAAGAGTACATGAACAATGCTTTTTTATTTTAAAAATAAAATATTAAATAAACTCAAAAATCGTAAAATTAAGAATCCATTTGGGAAGTGAAAAATAGCAAAATTTCTCTTTCCTTTTCACACATCTTTTCATATAACTATCATATCTACTTTAAAATTTTCAATTTAATTCTAATCATTACCACCAAAATTTTTCTCCTTTCCAAAGGGAACCTAGTATATATAAGAAGTTCGAGCCCGCTTTGATGGAACTGAATTATATAGAAGTTGTTCTATATAACCCTCTCAAATTTTAAGATTTTGATAGCTAATAGAAAATTCAATTTATTTATTATATTCAACATAATTTATTTAGTTAAGAGACCAAGTTTCATCTAAATCTAATAGTACATAGATTACAATTGCTTAAAAATAGCTACATTTATGTATAAATTAGAAAAATACTTAAATTCATCCGCATATATATTGGAATGTAGTAAATTAGTAATATTTTATAGAATCATTTATCTATATAGTAATAATATTTTAGTTAGTTTAAATGTTAAAAATACTACTTAAAATTTGATATTCAGCATTATTATTTTATTATGTTGATTTTACATATTTATAGACGGGACCTATAGTTATATTAGACAAATAAAAGGATTTCATGATAATATAAATAATGTTAAACACAATAATTGAATAGATTTTTCATAACCGTCTAAATGTTAAAAATGGAGGGGTTACGTAGAAAGCAGGTTTCATAGAAGCATATGCGTGGGTCCACACTTTAGTAAAAAAAAATTTTGAGAAAATTAAAAATTGGATCAATGCGCTATTTGGTATGAGTAGCGATCCTGTTAGTTTGGGCTAAGTAAATGTCCTGGTTAGCTCTCTCAAAAAACTCATTTATAACAATTGTTTTTGTTTTTTCTTCATAGACTTGTTTATTTAAGTGTATTTAACATATAAACTAAGTTTTGCCATTTTTGAATATATTTATATATTTTTTGAAAATTTTTAATATTTATGTGTATATATGTACTTAAAATACCTTTATCTTTAAAAATCTAAAATAAATATATACACATGTCCAAAAATAGTAAAACTTAGTTTATATGTAAAATACACTTAAATAAACAAGTGTACACATAAAAAAGTAGGTTTTTTTCATTTTGGTCCCTCTAACTATGCATATTTACTTTCTAGCCCATGAGTTTTACGTATTTGCTTTTTAAATCCTATAAGTTTGCATTATTTGTATTTTAGTCTCTGCCATTAACAACGTGTTGTTAAGTGTATATGAGTCTACTCATGCTCATGAGTCAACTCATAATCTTGTCGTTAACTATATAGATAAATCAACTCATGCCCATAAGTCAACTCATATATATACTTAACTACACGTCATTAACAGCAGAGACTAAAATGTAAATAGTGCAAACTTACAGGATCTAAAAAGAAAATATATGAAACTCGTGGGCTAGAAAGCACATGCGCATAGTTAGAGGGACCAAAACGCAAAAAACTAGAAAAGGTAAAAAAATTATTATAAATGAGTTTTTTTATGTCGGTTACGCAGGCATTTGCTTAGCCCGAGCCCACGAAATCATTTCTTTTTTAGTATTAAAAGGAAATAAATTAGATGGGATAAAGAAGGAAGACTCAAATAGGGTTAGGATAGTGGGAATTGGATAGAGATTGGAAACCGTCCGCTGCTGCCACTTTGCTGCTGCTTTGCACATTGTCTTTTAATACAAGAAATAATGGGATGAAGAAGGAAAAGCAGAGGTCGGTAGAGCTTGGAAAGCAGGGGGATGGAGATGCCGCTGCTTTTCACCTTGCCTTTTATATTCCTTGCATCATGCGGTCAGCGGGCAGAATCAAGAGCTTCCATCTCCACCTTTGATTCTTATTTCCCTGGTACGTACGTGTGATTCATCCCTTTTTCTTTACCCCTCTCAATTTTCAGTGCTCGAGGTGCTTGGTTAACTTCCGCAAGCAATTGCAGCTGTTCTAATTAAAACATAGTTTTGTTTACTTCTCGGATATATGTCTTTCCAAATCCCCAAATCATCTATATATTGTAATTAGGACATCTAATGAGTCAAGCCATGAGAGCAGAGCAGAGCAGTGGCAGTATCGGCCCATCCGGAGTTGATCCACTAATTTCAGATCTGGTTCCACGGACTTGTTCACCCACATCAAATTGGAGCATTGTTCAATGCATCCGGGTGTACTTAGTTTCATTGCACCTGAGTACAAATATTCATTTTTTATTTTTTAAAATTTTTTTTACACAATTATTAATCTAAGTGTATTTAACATGTATATCAATTTTTAAAATTACTAAAAATACCACTGATTTTTAAAAATCCAAAAAAATATCTCAAAATATGCAAAAGTGATAAAATTTGATATACATGTTAAATACATTTAGATTAACAATTGTGCAAAAATTCAAAAAAATTAAAAAATAGATTAAATACAACCAAGTACACTGAAACTAAGTGCAACCAAGTGTACACTCAGGTGCAACTGAGCATAGTAATGACATCAGCAAAATATTGTTTAAAATATATATTTTTAAAACATAAAAATTTGTTTAATTATCTATTATTTAGTATATCTAATAAATGCATTTTAAAAAATAGGATACGTCTAATGCATCATTTGGAACCAAAACTAAAACCAAACCAACCATAAAAATAAGGTAAGTTACATTTAGAACAGAAATAACTTAAAATAAGTTAAGGTAGAAATTTTTGAAAATAGTATAAACATAAGTTCCACTCGAAACAATAACCTACCTAACCCAAGTTGCACCTCTAATATTGACCAAATGCAAACCATCTCCATGCGTTATTACAGGCTTTTTTCAAATATATCTATCATGTTTAGTATTAATTTAAAATTTTAAAATATATTTATCATGTTTTCAAAATTCTAGATGTATTTGTTGTGTTTGCATTTAACCCCAAAAATATTCATTTTGTCAAAAATCATCCATTAAATTTTTATAAATTCTCAAAATACCCATTTTATAAAATAATCTAAGATGAAATTAGAATTTCCTAAATTCAGAGCTTATGTATACTTAGAACAATAGTAAGTTATGACATTCGATTCTTTATGTCATGCTAAAACAAATTTACTAATTTTACATATCAACTTACTGTCTTAAAGTTTTAAATATATTTGAAATTTTGTAAATCTCAGAAATATATTTAGGAATAAGGTCAAAAAATAGAAATATTTTGGAAATGCCTTCTTCCTCGTGAAAACATCCCTCTTCATTATCTAGCTATCTTCTTCTCAAGGAAACCTATCACTCTGCATAGTAGATCGATAGATTTATTGGAGGCAACCAAAACCTGTGCATCGCCGATAATATGGACATGGCGAACGCCCATAGAATGATGATTGATTCTTTGGTGGTAAAATGTTCATGAGAGCTTCTTCCAACAACTTCATGCTGCTGCTGCTGCTGCTGCTGCAGGAGGCTTCTTTTTCTCCGATACCTTCCTGATCACTACTGTTTCTACCATGCTTGCGTCCATCTCCGTCAAAGCTTTCATTGTCTTCTAATGCAGCCACGGCCACGTCAAGGAAGAGAAGCCGAAGACGAAGCGGAAGAAGAAGCCGAAGCAGAAGAAGACGAAAGAGACATTGTAATCGTGGTGGCAGTGATGTCGGTGGCTGCGGTGGATGCGTCTGTGGCGATGGTGGTGGATGCTGTGGCGGGGGTGGCGGATCCGGAGGCCGCAGGCATGAATGCCCTTGGGATGCCTATCATTTTTTTTTTAATGTTTTATTTGAAAAGTATAAAACTTTTCAAATATAAATTTTTTTGCTCTTAATAATTATTTTATTTTTAATTATTTTTAACATCTTCATATATAACTATCCTACTTGTCAATTATTTCTACAAAATTACTTATTCCACAATGTTACATTATTTTCTTGCAATTCATAAACTTTTACACTAAAAATTTTTCATTTAAAAGTTTTATACTTTTCAAATAAAACATTTTTTAAAAGAAGGTAAGGATGTAGTTACGTTTTCTAATAATAGGCCTTTGCTGCTCCGCATATAAATATGTGGGAATTAATTAGTTGATCTCCAGATGAGGATGGAGTTACATTTTCTTATGTAGAACATCTATGGGCCATTTACAACCCTCGCACTATGGAGGGAACATTTTTCTAAATACCCTCACATTAGGGGAAATCTGTAAACATCTCTAAATCAGATGAATGAATATTAAGAGAGATACAACTAGGGGTGTAAATAGGGTTTATTTCAACTCAAACCCAACTAACTCAACCCAATTTATAATATGATTGGGTTAGGCATTTTGAAAAAAATAAATTATATAACCTGATTTGAATCGTCCTGATTTCGAAAGTGAATTAGATGCTTGTCAACCCGACCTGATCCAATTTTATATATTAGTGTACAATATAATAAATTATTAATAAATAATCTTACATTAGCAAATTATATATAGAAATTAACGAGACATTATTGATTTGAAATAATATTATTTAGCCATTATGTCATTGTATAAGTCATAATTAGAAAGTATTCTTATAAAAAGGATTAATTTTATTATTTCATGTAAATTTATATTTTAAAATAGATTTAATTAAGCAAAATATTTTTAAATATTATATATTTATTAACCCAATTTCTAATCTGAACCAAATTGATTTCTATATGGAGTTGGATTAAGATGTAAAAAATAAAATTAAAAGCAGTGTTGGGTTAAGATTTTATAAGATAGGTTAGGGTTGTATTTACCCCAACTCGAGTCATCCGACCTAATTTACACCCCCTAGATACAACTTTCACATGGCAGCTTCCATGTTTCGAACCCGAGTAGTACACTTTCGTGCCAATGACCCATACCAATTGCGCTACCAATAGTTGGCAGCCAAAAATATTTTTATTTTCTATAACAGTGCTATCCCTATGGAGATCCTACTTGCATGAAATTTGTTAAATTTTTTTTGGACTTTTCAAAATAAAATATATTAATGTTTCCCTATACACGAAAATCAGTTTTGATTTTTGGTATTGATTTTTCAAGCATGATTTTGTTCTTACATGTCATGTCTCATGTCTCTTACACTACAAAGCACTTATTAATATTATATATGTTATGAGTTATTACTTTTAAGATGCTTAAATAAGATTGAGAGATAAGATGAAAAATGTATTTATACGTATTGAGAATGAAAAAAGTTGTATTCAAATTTTAAAAAGTTATCTTAAAAATTGAAGAAACTATCTTGAAAATGATGGTACAAATGATATGGCTTGATGCAGGGTCCACCCATATATTTTTTATTGGTGTGTGTTATTTGATATTACAAATTAGGCATATTTACAATCTTCACCTTCAAAGGAATATCCTACAAATACCTCCACAATTAAGGGAATTAATTGTAAATACTCCTAAACTGAAGGACAAATATTTTTCACTCTCTGACAATGGGAGGCAAGATTCCAACCATTGATGTTGTTGAAGTACGTCGTTGTGATTTGCCACACCGGTATATTTGGCTGGTCCCGGACTTGCACGTGAAATTAGATGCGTGGAATTCAAATTGACATGCAATCCGTTAATGTCTTATCCATGCTTACCCGCTCATCGCAATGCTAAAAATTGCCGCATCGCATGTTTTACAATTCGAGTTGTAAACAGATGCGACGACGAATTGGTGATACGCAACTCAGCCACATTATAAAAGGGATTTCATACGATCGGTTGATCATCTGACAATCAGCCACCAAATAAGCTACTAAGATTGATTTATGTGTAAGAGATAGAGAGAGCTTTGTAAGAAATTGTTCGTGTTTAATCAAAGCTGTCCTAGTTTTATCAATTTCGACTCCATTTAAAAGTTGTTTGCGCCAAGTGTTGTGGTGCCAAAATGTGAAGCTGCTTTCTTTATTTTTGTGTTGACTTCCCTCTTTATGTCACAAATGCAACAAATATCCTAAGCAGCAATGAAGATGTTGTTGCTTTAACACGCTTAAAGTGAAACTGAACTGAGTTTGTCTTTCTTATTCTCATTTTCTTGATTTTTTGTCATTTTTATTTTGTCCTGCCCAACACTGTTTTCAATTTTTGTGGGTTTTGTTAATTTTGAAAATTTAGGGAAAAAAAGATACATGGATACGTGTGTCATTTTGAATTTTTTTGGTATTTTTATTTTTAAAAATTAAAAACGGCGTGTTTGAGAATGAATAAAATTTTTGAAACAATTTTATTATAAAAATTTTTGATAGAGAAAAAATGATGTGACATGATAAAAGTAGTAATGAGAAGTAAAGAAAATAAATAGATAGAGTAGTTGTGTAGTTTATTATGTATAAATAATTTAAGAGTAAGATAATTATATAAAAGTTGTGAAAAATAATTAAAAATAAAATAGTTGTTAGAAAGTGAAAGTTTTGAAATGATAACTTCTTATAATTCCTAAACATACCCTAATTTATAAAAGTTGCAACTTTAATCCTAATCCAGTGAATATAAATACATAAGTTGCGTGGCACTAGGACATAGCCTAGTAATATTACATTAGACGAGCTTCTATTGACATTCAAAACCAGAGGATCGTTTGGTCACCATGCGCAGAACGAATGCTTCGTTCTGCGCTGGTGCGTGTTCGAATCCCCGATTGGGGATTTCGAACCATAGGTTTTCGGTGGGGGCATGTGGTCCTCTTTATTTAGTTGGGGGTTGATGGTCTCCCTCTTTGATATTTGAGAGCTTGTTGTCTCTCTTTGAAAATATTGTTAGAATTGTCTCAGAGCTTTGAATGTAATATCTCTTTGATATTTAAGAACTTGTTGTCTCTCTTTGAAAATATTGTTAGAATTATTTTAGAACTTTGAATGTAATATGAATTGAGATATGTTATAAATATACTTCAATAAAAATAAAAATAAAACCACTGGATCAGTACTCACGCACCTCAAGTGTCAGACCACTTGGCTATGCTATTATTAAAATTAAAATTTTTATTTATACTTCTAATAATTCATCTGTCACATCATATCATTACTTCATTAGAAAAATCCTCCAAATCTTTTCCCTCGTTTAACACAGACGCAGTTACACCCGCAGACCCGGTTACTCCCACAGTCCCTCCGTCCCCTTCCGGTCAAAGCGGAAGCGCAGAGCAGTGCGGTGGAAGGGAAAAGACGAGAGACGTCAGGCCAAAAGAACCGAAGAGGCCGTAATGAAAGCGACTACTCCTGCTGCGATTCTGCCTCCTCCGATCCCTCCCCAATACCATTCCCGGTCAAGACTCAAGACTCCCCTTGCATTTGCATACACATGTTGTTTGCATGCAGCTGGCACGGCAGTGGATGAGATGGGATGGGCCCACATACGACGACTTCCATGACAGTCGACTGAGCAGAAATAAAAGCAGCCGCGGCAGCAATCCTTCGTGTTTTCTTCAACTAGAAAAATTCTACTAGGAATTTCGAAAATAAATAAATAAATAAATAAAGTCGCTATCGAGCTGGGCACTGACTTGTGCAGCCTATGTGTTCATGCCCTCCTTTAGACTTTTAATGTTTAATTTTCCTTAAAGATCTGAACCATTTACTACATCTATCTATGTGTATTTGTTTATAATGCAGAAAATCGAATATATTAAAATTTATTTTATATTATATATTTATCTTTTATTTTTAATAGTTATATTCTCACCTCCGAAATGTGTTAATTAATTTTTCAAACATACAAATTTCCAATCAAAGCTGTTTTCGCTGTCATCCGTACATTGATTGTAACAAAGATAATCAATCGTTTTGATTTCAAGATAATTTCAATAATTAAAAAGAAGAAAGCACTTCAGTTGCAGTTGATAAGTTTCATCTATTACACACTTAGAAAGAAAAAAAAATTATATTGAAAATGGAAAAAAATGATATTCCAACATTAATCGAGAATAAACAAGCCTGGAGAAACCAATGAGAGGATGCATTAAAACACCCACCTTAATCAATTACAACGTAAACATATGTGTTTAGGCCAAATCAGTGCGCTGATGACGGATTGGGTTGAATGAAACGGAACGACAGAAGATTGGGTGGTTACTGTTGATTAGGAAACGAGGAATTATATGATATATTAGGAATATATGTAGAAGTAGTATTGAAAATTTTTAAAAAATGATAGGTTGTGTACTAGAAATGAAAATCCTTTCGAGAATGGGTATAATCTCGCGTGATTCATACACCATTCTATCCTTTTGGATGCTCCTAATGAGTCCCTAATTAACGTTAGCAATAAAGTTTTTAAGTAGATGGTTTTGCTAATAATTAATCATTATATATGCGTTTGTGTACAGCCAGAGAAAGTTGTGGTGGAGGCTTGCGAAGAGTGTGATTTTGATTTTTGAATATGTATATTATACGGCTCCCCAAAAGGATGGGGCCCATGCACAGCCGTGTCGCGTTCTTCTTCATGTGCGGCAGGCAGGCAAGATGCGTGAGCGATTCCATTCATGATTGCTATCACTTGGTCAGATTTTTTTTGGCTTTGTTGAAACTGTCAGTTTGAATGGATTCGCTTGGACCTTTCTACATGTTCCTCATTTCCTCTCGCTTCATCATCCTCAGTCTTTTCTTCTCCCCTCTCTCTCTTTATCTCCCAGGTAGCTAGGACCCTATACATCTCAAAAAAGCCCTCCAATTGAAGAGATCATATCTGCATCCTATATATCAAATCAAATCTCTTCTTCGTTTACATGAAAAATGAGACGGAAGAGATGGAGAAGGAAAAAAGGGGAAGGGGAACAGAAAGCCAGCCAGCTAGCTAGAGGATATATTGGCTGTCCTTCGGTCTACTCATGCTTACAAATGGGAGAGAATCTTTGCTTTTTCTCTTTCTGTGTATGGTAGATTCTGGCATTCGCTGGATTGAAGTTTGAAAACAAAACCCGCACAAAACAAGGTCAGAGAGACAGAGAGGTTTCTTTTCAATATTCAAGCCGCTGCAGCTGTGGCCTGAGAGAGAGAGGAGAGAGGTGGGTATCTTTTTAGGTGTGTAGAAAGGCGTGAAAACACCAGATATCCGGTTCCTAAATTTTGTATGTGGGCATTTGAGATGGCTGAAAGCAAAGCAGTGGCGTTGGGAGGAGGAGACGGAGAAGCGGAGATGATGATGATGAGGGAGTACAGAAAGGGGAACTGGACGCTGCATGAAACCATGGTCCTGATCACAGCAAAGAAGATGGATGATGAAAGGAGGATGAAGAGGGAGCTTGAGAATGAAGGGAAAAGTGGCGGTGGCGGTGGCAGCAGGCCTACAGAGCTGAGGTGGAAGTGGGTGGAGGACTACTGCTGGAGGAATGGGTGCATGAGGAGCCAAAACCAGTGCAACGACAGGTGGGATAACCTGATGAGGGATTACAAGAAGGTAAGAGACTATGAGAGGAGGGTAGCTGATGGGAGAGAGAGTGGTGGGAGCTATTGGAAGCTGGAGAGACATGAGAGGAAGGAGAGAAACCTGCCGTCAAATCTGCTGGTGGAGATCTACGAAGCTTTGGCTGAAGTTGTGGAGAGGAGAGGCCCCCAAAAGGGGGTGGTCATCAGTGGTGTTGTGCATGGACCTGTTGGGAAAGCTGGTGGTGGTCTAGATATCCCAATCCCTTCTGTTCCTGCTCCCTCTTCAGTCTCTCAGAGAAGCCCAGCCTCACCAGCACAACCACCACCTGCCCCACCATCCCTTCCCCATGCAGAGGCACTTCCCTTGTTAGGTATACTCCCTCTCTCTCCCTCCCTCCCTCCCTCCCTCCCTCTCTCTCTCTCTCTCTCTCTCTCTCTCTCTCTCTCTCTCTCTCTCTCTCATAAAATCACAGTCATTAAAACGTCTTTCAACTAATTAGGGTGGATCTCTCTTAAAGAATGATTGTCATTAACACCTTTTTATGCTACTTGGGGACAATCTCTCTCATAGAATAATATTCATTAAACTCTTCGAATTTACTACCTGGGGTAAATGGGCGAATCTTTCTCGTATAATCATGGTCATAAGACCTTCTTGTCAATTTATGTGGTCTGTTTCTTTTAGGAACAATGACAGCAAACGATATTATGATTTCTGACTGTTAACAATTGCAAGATCTTTGCTTCTTGCCTATAATAAAACAATTGTGCCTCCACATCTATCTATATAAGATCAAGTTGAGAGAAATAACATACAAGTTGTCTAGTTAGCTTAGCATTTATATCGCTCCCTCAAAGTCCCCTTCCTCCAACCTTGTTTAGTAGTTCTCCTTTTTCCTTTGGTATTCTGGCCAACATCTTAATGGCTGTGATGTTGTGCACATGAAAGGCGCAGATTCATGTATACGGTAGTCAGACTATAGCTATATCATACATCCAAAATAGATGTGAATGCGAAAATTTTGTTGTAGGCGACTTTGGATTATCTGCAGCTAGACTCGCCATTTTAGGGGCTTTGTCACCATCAGATGTTATGTTTGGTACGTTCGTCATAATTGGTCCGATTGATTCTTGCTGCCATTTGTCGTGTGTGTACATTCTACTTCGCATGCATGGATGCATATAATTATCAGCATTTGATTTCGTTATTATTGATTCTTCACGTTGGTATGAGGTAATATATATGGAGAGATGTACATTTAAATGTACTATAACTTATGATATATTACGCTCAAAGTAGGACTTACATGCTCTTAAATGTATTAATATTTTATATAACCATTTAACTATATATAAATTTTATCTTAAATAGTTTACCCGTCGAAAAATAACTGTAAAATTATTATGTACATCAAACTATTTTATTATATTAATTATATATCATTTTCAAATTAGAATCACACACATTTAATTTAGATGAAAATTGATAGCTAATAAAATAAGCAATTTTATATACAATGGATAAAGTATATTATAATTCATAATCATATAGAATTTATTTTGAGCTAAATGTACCAGAACTTATGGTATAATTAGGTGCACGGGATAATTTCTAATGAGTCACAATATAGTGCACATGGGTGTCTAAACTTAAGTGCAAAAATTTATTTTTTAAAAAAAAATTTATACAACTGTTAATCTAAATATATTTAATATGTGTATGGTAAAACTTGATATATGTGTTAAATACATTTGGATTAAGAATCGTATAAAAAAACTTTTCAGAAAATATTTTTAAAATGGGTGAAATACACTTAGTTGCACTTAGTTTTGGTGCAGCCGAGTGCGTTTGGTCAAAAGTCATTTTTAATGTATATAATAGATAATGATGATAAAGTTGAATAATTATTGAGAATGTATGATACAGAGAGAGTGTGTGTTCTGATATTAACATTGAAAAATTAACACTTCCTTAAATCTCATTATCCCTTTTCTTTCAACCGCCACCTAGGGCTTTGATGTATTTATTATACTCGTCTTAGGTGGATGTAATAAATATTAAAAAAAAAAACGAAATAAAATCAAACACTACGTGTTTGTACTTATTGGGTCGTCAGCAAAAAAAAATAAGGAAAAGATTATGGAAAGATTTTTTGAAAAATAAAAGAGTACTATGATATAATAAAATTATTGATTAGAAATAATGAAAAATAAAATAAAAAAGGGGCAATGCAATTTTTTTAAAAGTATAATATTACAATATAAAAATAATATTAAAAATATATAGTAATTGGTTAAAATATCTAAACATATTAACATTTGCGTGGAAAGAGATCTGACTTTTTCTTTTCTTTTTTATCAAATGCCAAATGTACCGTGCAATAGAATTAAGCGGAAACAGATACGCACCGAGGGTCTACCTCAGTGGTAACTCGCGGTTCAATCACAGTATTGAGGAGGGTTTGATTGAGGATGGCAGTGTTGTGGCGTTCTTTCGCTCCATTGCGTGGGAACATCCACAGTAGGTGGCATCGGAAAAAATGGTTTCGAGTAAAAATTCAGCAACTGTTACATGATTATAGAATTGTTTAAGAAAAATTGTTTACATGATCTTAAGAGCCTGATTGTAAAGACAATGGTTGAGATGATTGCCATTTACCGATTCTAAATCAAAACTGAACCTGGTGAATTCAAAAAAGGACAGTTGAGGACATGAATGTCGATGGAGATGGAGTGCATCCAGGGCCCATTTGGATGCCCATTTGCTTCTTCTCCTGCATGCGTAAAAACCGACTGGCTCTCTTTTTGGCTTTTTGCACGCAGGGGAACCCTTCTCTGAACGTCTCACGCTCTTTTATTGGTTCTCTTCTCAAGAAAAGTGATGGCTGACTGACTGATCTTTAATGACTGATATGCCCATTTAGTGCTGTCAGCGGGACTAATATTGGCTGGCTAGCTATTACTGCTTTTTCTATTTCCCATTTTTACTGAACCGGTGCGAATTTTTAGTATAAAAGTGTTTGAAAGGGTAGAATATGGTATGATAATAAAGCGATCATGATGAAGAGAAACGAAAATATAAAGTTAAAATAGATAAGTTAAATGTATAATTAGTTATGTGAAAATAACTAAAAGTAAAGTAGTTGAATGAAAAAAGGTTAAAAGATAATTATGAAGAGCCAAAATTTTTAAATTAAAAAGTTTTGGGATAAAGGAAGCACCCCTAGTAAAATTAATATTTTTTAACCACATATTGGGATGGTTTAAAAATAAGGATAGGTTGATCATGTTCCAACCCAATGAATCCCGGTCTACTCCACGGATATTCATTTATTAAAAATTATATATTTTAAAATTTTATTCTTATTTTTTTGCAAAATCCTTATATTATTTATGATTAGCTATATCAACAATATAAGAATTAATAAGAGATATTTGCATATATGCATATAATTTTCATACATAATTAAAGTTTTCCCAACATTTGAAAAACACAGGTAGAAAATGTTAAATTTTTAGGAAAAATTTTTAAAAATGCTAAAATTCATTCTAAAATATAATAAACCTATTTTAATAAAATTACATTGTATTTGCTCGTATTTTGTTTCAATAATGATGTTTATTTATATTAATTAGTAAAATATTGAAACGCACAATATTTAAATTTAACATAAATGTCTTTATATTTGATACATATATATAAATTCTTAAAATTATCTTACTTCACTTGCATTTTTTGCCCACCACACCAGCTTCAAAACTAATTTGAGACCAACCCAAAGTTTATTTTAAGACTTACTAAAAAATGATGGTCAAACTGATATTGACATGACTTGAAATAAAAATAAGGTCAATGATAAACAAACTTTGACTCGGCACAATCTGATTCTCATCCTTAGTTTTTTAAGTGCTTTTATGAACTCTTTATCAGAAGATCTTGGAAGTTTCAACCAAAATTTTAACTAGTCATTAATTTAATTTTGGGAGTGTTTTTGTATTTATGTGTTTGTTTCTTTGCTTTAGTGATATATATTGATTGGCTTGATTAGCATTGTTATGTTGGAGATGTGTTGATAGCTCAGATTCTGATGGGAGCGAGTATTCAGATTCCCCTTCAAAGAGGAGGAGGAAAGGGGAAGGGGGCAGCAGCGATCCATCACATGAACTGAGGTCTGCAATCTCCAAGAGTGCCTCTGTTCTTTCGGAGGCCGTGCTGGCGTGCGAAGAGAAGGAAGAGAGAAGGCACAAAGAGATGCTGCGTCTTGAAGAGAGGAAACTGAGGATCGAGGAGTCTAAGGGGGAGATCAGCATGCAAGCGATTAATGCTCTCACAGCAACTATTAACAAGCTGGCCACTTCAATAATGGCCTTAGCTTCAGAAAAGGCATCCAAATAAGAACATGATTACTGGACATAGATTAATTAGGAACGTAATTCTTGGACACTGCTATTCATGACACCCATTTAACTATGCTTTATTTTTGACGCCTAGCAACTTAATTTTAATGGGTGATTTATCTATGCTTTAATTAACCGTCACCTTAACTTACATAAATCTTTCACTAAGAGAGTGATAAGATAAACAATAGAATTTATACATTACAATGCCTGCATGGAAAAAGCTAAATGACTAAAATCCCATGGACCCAAACTAATTATGGAACATGTCGATAATTTGTTTCTTTCATTAGACAAAATATCTTTTTTTTTTATTAGTATATTTTTACATTCATCTCAACACATATTACACTGAAGTTTAGAGACATTCTTACAAATCTGGAGACACTCAGCTCCTCCAAAGAAATCCGGAGACACACAACTCCGCCAAAGAATAAAGAAGATACAACTTCCAACAACCGAACAGGAGACCACAGCTCCTAATAACTTGCACAGCTCCTACCAACATCTGGCCGAAATCCGTACCCGAGATTCGAACCGCACACCGCATCACCTGCACAGTACTATTCGGCCTGCCGTGAGACAAAACATCTTATATTATGCGGAAGAACCAAATTAATTTTCCAAGGGAACATTTACGAGCCACGATCGGTTACTATAATCAATTAAAATTTTGGCAAAATTTTATGTAGTCCATGCAACGTAACTTATTAATTTATACATCTACATCATTCGCTGTGCGTATGTTACTTCACACACATATTCCAATAAATAGGGTGTAATTTACAATAGAGATAAGATCGGGTTAGGCCGGCCTAAGTAAAGGCTTGCTTAGGCCGGCTCAAAAAAATATATTTTGAATTTTTTTATTGTAATTTTTTCATAAATATGTTAATCTATGTATATTAAATATATAAATCGAGTTTTACTATTTTTGAATATTTTTAAGTTTTTATTTTTTTATTTTTAAAGACAGTGACTTTTTCGTAATTTTTTGGGCTCGAAAAATTACGAGAATACCACTATCTTTAAAACTAAAAAATAAATACTTAAAAAATGATAAAATGATAAAACTTGGCTCAAAAAATTACGAGAACGTGACTGTCTTTAAAAATTAAATATAAATATTTAAAAATATTTAAAAATAGTAAAACTTAATTTATATATTCAATACACCTAGCTTAACATGTTTATGAAAAAAAAAAAAACTGTTAAACCTTTTTTCCTTTTCGTATATGATATAATCTTCGCCTAGAAGTTATAGATTTTTCTTTTCTTTTTCGTTTCAAACTATATACTTACGCACTTTTCTGTAGATATTCCATTTTTATGAATAGTAATATCCTATATTATGGCCCTATGAAATTAGACCTATATGTAATAAGATAAAACTTTTCTCATATTTTCTTATATGTATACCACGCAGTCTAGACGATGCCAATGTTGAAGTAGCCCAAGAATACATGTAACATGCTTCTATAGACGATATCTTACAGAAGGATTCAAGAAGCTTGAATGGCATAAGAATATAATAATGTACAACAAGAACAGAAAAAGTTATATTAATAATATATAAAAAATTTCTTTGAAATTTGAAAAAAGTGTCATGAAAATTAAAAAGATATCTTGAGATGAAGATATATATTGCATTTAAGTACTTTAATCCTTTGGAACACCAAATTTCCGAATTTGGTTGAAACGAGAAAGGATAGGATGTGAGATTTTTAAAAAAAATTATTATCTGCTAAAACTTTTAAAAAATTATATTAAAATTTTAAAAATCTATTAAAAATGTAAAAAGTAATTTTTTTATAAATAGGAAGAGTGTTTTTGTAAAACGTAAGATTCCCTCTTATCCTCATGTCATCTCCACGCCAGCCGAGATATTAAAAACGAACGAAATTATCTTGTTACTTTCAACGTCTCATCATTAAGCCAAAAATACATCTTGTTTTAATTAGTTTAATGATTAATTAGGCAGTATTTTTCCTTCAGTGATGGATAAGGAAATAATAGCTATAAAGATAATTCATCTCTACTTCGAGCCCAGCAATTAATATATCTCATTTCAACTCTTCTTTTTCCCCCCTGGAAGTGCCGTTGTAATGCAGCCATGCACATGACGAATCCTTCTACAACCATGAGTAATGGTAGGAATTATTTGCAAGCAAGGTAACTCACGATAACCAATTCATGAAACAGCTGCATTAATGTAGTAAGCAGATTGAACGAAGCAATAAGTAAAAGTAGGAAAAACCCGTACATCTAATAAATTTTTTTTAAAAAAAAATTAAAATTTCTAATGCATATTGAAAAATCCCTTACACAATCGAATATATGAAAGAATTGCAAGTAGAAAAACACAAAAGAGCGAAACGCTTAGAAGATTGTAACGACAATGTAAAGGCAGTGAGAGTGGAATTGCTATTTCAGAGGGTATGAACAGCAGAGTAGAAGATTGGATGACGAACCCACAAGCAATCCATAGAGAACCCGATATCGAGTCATACACAGGAAAAACATCAAACAACTAACCCGCATAAAACACAAGTTAAAAAGTTTACAATAGAAATAAATAAGATCGGATTTTTCTATTGTTCGTCCAAAGAGATGGACAAAGAACTGCAAGATGGCCTTCAGAGCCATAAGGCGTGAGACCTCAACACGCAAGCTACATCACGAGGCCGAGGGGAATGGAAGATAGACGGTTAAGGGCGAGAAGGGATGAGAGAAAATGGGCCGAGCAACAACACATCTTTCAGATTGAAAACTAAAAGAAACCATCATTGATAGATCGACGGTTGGATCGACCGATCAGGGGTGCTTTCCGTGTCCACATGGATGGGCCGCTTCGAGTGCTCCATTTCCTCTCGCCTTCAAAACCCTCGCCATCCAAACCCTCGCGTCCCCCCCCTCGTCACTCATTCGCAGCTCGTGTTAATTTATACTCTGGCCCTGTCTGGCAGATGGTGCGCGGCAGAAGTGAGCCGGAACTATCCAGAGCAACCGGTCCGGTTCCGAAACAGTTTCGCTTACTGTTTCAGAAAAGTAGAAGTGGATCCCACATTACTAAATTACCAGAGTCATTTAACCATATAAAATATTAAAAATATGATTTATTTTATATTATCAAAATGAGAAATGATCCTCTTAGAAAACTCATTTTTAATATTTTTTTTGTATTTTTCTTTATACACTTATTTATCCAAGTGTATTTAACATATATATCAACTTGATTTATATGTTAAATACACTTAAATAAACAAGTGTACGAAAGAAAAAATATATTATAAATAACTTTTTGGAATAGATTAAGCAAAGTATTTACTTAGTACATGTTGACATGATCATTTTTCTATCCAAATTCATTCAAATCAGACACTAATGTAAAAAAAAAATGCAAAAATCGAATATTTACTTCTGTACATACGCTATCAAGCTGTACACCTCTATGCCCC
Organism: Annona cherimola; assembly: GCA_030490835.1. NCBI lineage: Eukaryota > Viridiplantae > Streptophyta > Magnoliopsida > Magnoliales > Annonaceae > Annona > Annona cherimola. The sequence goes on along the minus strand of CM059975.1, from coordinate 8,546,974 downwards.
TTGTGGTTAAAAGCAGATTTTTTTTTTTTTTTAATCACGTCACTGGCTACTATCAGAAGAGAACTCCAGTGGATAAACAAAACAAGTGACTCTACCAACTTCAGACTCTGAACCTCTCACCTGCGTACCATTATACATGTCAACCACTCTCACCTGCGTACCATTATACATGTCAACCGCTAAGTCGTCAACGTGGAGACACTAAAATCAGACTCCACTGGAATAAACAAACGCCAGCATCGATAATGCCCAATGTCTGCGGAAGGGTTGCCGTACAAAGCCAACATGAGCCTACCCGCGCACCAGATTAGAGTCATTTCTTCTCTTACTAGGCAACCATGACAGCCCGGCAAGGCTCTTAACCTCCGACATTTTTGACTTCACACATGAAAACTTTAATTTTCATTTGTTTAAATCAAAAACATATATTTAAAATTTTAGATGATCTCTACACAATAAATGTTACTAGTGATTCCAAATAATTTCTTTGGCAACGACCCGAAAAAACTAAAAATATATTTTAAATATTTTCAGTGGTTGAATTAAACCACAAGCAACATGGCTCACTTTTCTAGTTTGAGAAACAGAGTAGACCTGTAACCTGTAATGGTTCCTAAAAACTAGTGTCCAAGCAGCCTTTAACAAAGCGCATCAGGCTCCTCTAGAAACAAGCTCTCAGCTCAGAAATGCAGCAATCTTAACGGACTGCATGAGTCGGCAATGGCCCAAAATCTGCAATTTCTACAAAACAGCAGAATCATATGGACAAAAATAACCTCAAGAATTATTGAATATTAGTAGAAGTAAAGAAGAAATGAAAGTTCATACAATGTTTCCCAATCCAGACCCTAGATACAAAAATACATCAAACTAGCATATGGCTTCAAGAGAGAGTAATTGCTATGTACAACGATAGCAGCCCTCCGCTGCAGAGAATTCTAGTGGTTAAGACCAAAATGATCTGCATGTTCTGTCCACCTATGAGTTAAGCACAGAACCGGGGAGAAGAAAGGCGACTTCTGAAGATTATCATGACCATAGGAACTCGTGAGATTCAAGACTGAACAACCGACTGAAGGTGGGTTAGGTGTGTGGGAGCTTGAAAGTGGGAAGCAGCAGTGTCGCTTTCCTCATGATCCTCAAAAGAAATGGGTCTCCCACCTAGATGGTTCCTGCGTATCAGATAAACTTCTATTAGAAAGTATGCACCGTAGAGAAGACTAAAAGGTTTCTGGACAATGATCAAAGGATCCTGGCCAGGATACACAACCGAAGAATGTAACTTGTAGAAAGCCAATCTCTCCATAGTGCATCCTACATAAATGAGCAGCACTAACAAACTCTAGGATACAAATGGCACAACAAATGTCACTGAAATTCAGGTTTAGGAAACATTGTATCTACAAAATGATATATAATAAAATCACAGTACCCTAGCAATCAATATATCTTCATGTTTTGCATTAAAAAAACAATGTTGCTTTTCAACCTAACTTGTGGAAACTGCTGGAAATTTCGCAGCTATGGCTTCCAGTAAGAAATTCTTTGCAAGCTTACCACAGAAGCAATATTTTCCCGTTTTCTATTCACACACTTTCCAGGGCTAAATTACAGCCAAAAGAGAAAAACAGTCACCACAAAAGCAATGACCGTCATGCGAAATGGAATTTGAATATGTCATACGGCACCTTTTATAAGTATTGAATTCCCGAACGGAAGTAGCCAAATGGACCGTAAGACAAAATGAGCAGTTTGGTGTAAGCACTTCATGTTTCGTGAAGACAAACATCCAATAGTTGACTTGCATTTGCATAAGATGCTTGCCAGTCCAGTTCTACACAATTATTGATTCAGTATGGTGCTTCATAAACATATTCAACAAGTTTTTGGCTGCAGGTTTCTTCTATACTTAATTGATTGAACAGCACATGACATAGAGGCAATGCAAATCTTAAAGTCATGAAAAGGATTTAAAATGATATTGAAATGTACACACTGTTGTGGGAAGAGCTTCTCATCCGACAGTGCCTTCTCTAACCTCTCCTCAAATGGTGTAGCATGCCAACTGACCTTCTGATCCTGAAATGGAGTGGAGCACAGGTAGAAAAAATATGACTAATGATAAATATTTTTCAGATTAAAGGACAACAGACAGGAAGTACTACCTCTTTGTATTTATTGGTTGAATTAGGAATTCCATTTCCATCCCACCACTTTGGTGAAATTTGAGACGGTTCATCATCATTCCAATGAGCCGCAACCATTCCCAAAATTGGTCTCTCTCTATCTGAACTCCTACTTGCAGGTGTCTTTCCACTGGAGAAGGACGAGTGACTTCTCTTGGCAGAAGCAGATGCGGGTTTCAACCAATCTGCTAAGCTTGCTTCAACTGGCTGAGGACCATGTTCATTCTTCTGCAACACATCAGTCGCTCTGCCACTCATGGGTGTCTTGGCTCGGAATTCCGAGCTATAATTTTCGGGCAGATCTGAAGTATCTTCTGAAAAACCTAGTTGGTGTGTATCTAAATCTTTCAGTGCATTCCATTGGGATGAATTCTCAATGGGATTCAAGACTGGGTACACATACTGGGATCTTATTCTAGCATTCTTTCCTGTTGCTAGATTTTCAAGTTTTGCCGGAAAAAGAGTGGCTGGAGTCTGCATTTCTTCAGTTAGTCTTAATGGAGTTGGGTAAGGTGACTCCTGTTGTCCAACCAGTCTCCCATCAATATCACGTGTACCTGAATCACTTTCAGATGGATCACATTCAAAACGCACACATTTCTTTGACTCTGCATTCAGTAGTGGAAGCTCAGGACTAACGGAAGGCAAGCTGTCTTTCTCTTGCAAATGCACAGGAATTCCAATTGCTGTCCCAGCAGTCTGAAGTCCAATGCTATCAGAAGACATTGAGCTGTTTATCGCTGCCTGCTTTTGTTGCACATGTGTGTGGCTTTGAAGAAAACCAGCAAGCAACAAATAAGATGCATTTTCGGATCAGTCAAGAATGATCTCCGCTAAGCCAATGAGCACTTATTATACAGAGGGTTGTAAATACTAGCCTGCCGCATGTCAGTCATCTAAGTGGATCAGGGTAGATTAACAGTCCATATTACTGAAAAGGAGAAGGAGATGAGCAGATCAATCTATCAAGTGGACCATTGAGTTCGCAAGCAATGGGTTATTTAGAGACTGTAATTGATGTCATTTGTCATGCATATATCCCTTAAGTTCTAAGTCAGGTTACCTGATGCATAGCTTATATGCCAACACATGGCAGGCTTCAAGGTTATTTATAGGTGCTAAGGTTTGAGTAAAACATAGAGAAGTATGCCTGTCTATCAGATCATCAATATATCCAATACCTCATGTATTTATCATCTGGAGAATCTAAGCTTCCATGAACAAATGCCTTTCCTTCATCCGCAGGTTTAACAGGAGAAATGGGAACATTATCAGGTTCTTCTTCCCAAAGAAGCCTCTTGCCAGAAGAGGCTGGAAGCCAAGAATGGAAATTAGATGCTTCATGATTTTGATCATGACGAAGAACTCTAATTTTTTCAGATGCTTTGCGAATTTCACTGGGAGTTTCCGACAGTGTGCCACATGATTTGAGGAAGTTAGCCTGTTAAATGAACGGTCAATAAGTTAGGGATTGATTTTTCTGGCAGCAAGTTTGGACAACAAACAAAAGCTGGAATTGTTCGGTATGCAAAATATTAAGTGTTTCAATAAGAATCTTTAAGATGGAAGTGGCCTTAGCTCAACAGCGTGTAAGGAACTAGAAATTCGAGCATACTAAGCATATCAACTTGTGATGTGGTACTTTAATGACTGCATTACATATTCCTTTCAACATGAAATAATCAACAGCAACAAACGTGGATGAAATAATGAAACCTGACGCAAACTTTGCTATTTTTCCTAATGTAAACCAAGGAAAATCATGATGTCAACTTTACCAAATAAGTGGTGAGTGATTAGCCGTGTATTACCAAATAGCAAGTACTATAGATAACCTTTGAGACCCCCATTATACAACAGATTACACATTTTCTGTTTTAGCTAATTGCGAAAGAAATTCAAAAATTAGAAGGGCTTAAAAGATGAAAAGAGATTCAGCAATTATGTTAATATCATTGAATAACATAAACCCCCCATTCCCATACAATGGCAGAACATTGGATACCATGCCATACATCTTGAGCGTGTGAGCACAATCATGCAGGTGTTGCACTGGCCCAAAACGAAACAATAAAGAACGGAACCAGCAATAGTATTTAGCTCTCATCAAGTGCATCTAATGAAGCATGATGCACTCATGCACCACATTGCCATTGGTTGCTATTATAGCTATTATAAATCAGATAAAAGCATGGCACACACCTCATTTTTGAGCTCTGAGTAGAAATTTTCAGTGTCCACTTCGCCATATATAGATTCCGAATACTTTTTTTCTGCATCCTTGGGTGGAGATAAATTTGCTAGACGAACAAAATACCATTTAATGAGCCAGGACCTAGTAATATTATTTCTGAAAATAAAAGATAACTGTAATTTTGTGCACTTGGCAAAGAAATTCAAAGACCAAGTTGACACGTGAACCATTCAGTGTTGCGGGCAATACATAGGCATCGCAAATTAACATTCCAAGATACAACTGCAAGAATTACCTTCGAGTCGAAGTAATGATGCAAGTCGATTGTCTGAAACCAAAGGATCCTAACCAAGAGACAGTAGACAGGCAAGAAGAAAAATAAAATTATAGTCCTTCTGAAAACAAACAATTGATCAAATTTTCTATAAAATATAAGAAAACAACCCAAAATGTACGGCCAATGCATCGGGATCAAAATATTTGTTTACACTAAATCCAAAAAATCAACTTGATTAAATACTTTCTATGGACAAATCTAATTAAAATAATTTTTCACAGTAGGTAAATATCCATCGAGGAGAATATGATGGATGGCTTGGATCTTTAAGAAATAAAAAATAAAAAAGGGAAACCCGAGGGGGTGTGCGAATTTACTATATTTCAAGCGGAATGCAGTATAACGACTGTAAAGAAAATTCCAAGCATTGACATTTACAGCTCAAGATGTCAACCGTATGATATTGACACGAAAGATTTCTCGATCACTCTGTTCATATGCATAGACAATTCCAACACGGAAGCTGAACTACGCAATCAACCCCTGGAATTCAGCACGGAGTTCACAGATTATCATCACAAAGTTATCCTAGCCATTGAGTAAATGAACGCGACGAAATTTTCAGCGATTAATCAAACGGATGAAAAATCTCCTGCTGTTGCGTGTAATTATTTTCAAATTTTTTACAAACGAACCAATCTTGTCAGATCTTAATCAGCCAAGAACCGAGGCATATATAATTTCCGTCTTGAACAAAGATCTTAAGGCTGCGATGCAATTTCACCCTGAACGGAGGCATCGAAAATCCGAACGTTCGGCATTCGACATCTGATCGGAAAAAAAGAGCCTACGGATGGAAAAAAGAAGATCGAAATCAATTGATCGAACCCTCATCTTCGAAGAACCGGTGGCGGAAACGAGATGAGGCTGCGACCGATCACCGTCCTTGACGCGAAAACATCCGAAGAAGCACCCCATTTCGTTCACGATCTTCAACGAAAGACCTGGATTGGATGCAGGCTGCAATGTATTGATCAGAATCTGGATGAACCAACAACTGGAATTCGATTATTGACCTCAACGCAATCGGCGGTTCTCTTCTTTCTAGGGTTTTGGAGTGAGGGAAGGAAAATTGCGGAGGACGAGACAGGGTGGAGCCTGTAATTTTTTTCCTTTTTCCATTCGCGTCATTTGTATTTTGTAGGGTTTTCGGGGTTTTTGAAATTTAAATTTTGGGTTAGAGGGAAGCGTTCGAAGGGTAGCAGCCCGCCGTAGCCTTCCGTACTTTCCCCAGCTTTTCTTCTTATGCTGTGGTGTCTCGTCACGTCTTAATCCTGGGGACATCTGATTGCCAATCGAGACCGTTCATCTGCAACGAAATTCTGTCATTGTGCATCAAGACCGTTTAACAATGGCATGTGAGGGAAATGCTTGCAGCAATCCCCTGAGAGATGATCTAATACAACTTTCCTCGATCACACTACCCATAGATTGCTGTTCCATCTAATTTCTTCACATTCTCCGTTCAAGTTTATTCAATTCTTCCGAACAATCTCAGAACGTGAATCCACAGCTTATACCGGATGATTGAGCTGAGCAGACCATTAAGCCGATTACTTTGGCTAACCGGAGGGATTCATTTTTGGTAAAAACAGATCTATCTGATGGTTGGCAGGTTGGATGTGTAATTAAACAATAAATCGATGAGTAGCCGAAAAAATGTGAAAAAAAAAAAAAAATGCAATTTAGGGGCAATGATGAGCAGATGGGGCTTGAATTGCTTCTTGGGGAAGTGATTCGGATGGTGGAACCAACTTGTTGAGAGGTTGGATGTCAAGCTCTAGTGATCTTTTTATGAGAAAGCTATCCGCGGCAAATCAGGAATCACCCGCCTACCAGCTCAGCTTTTGAGCGAGTATTTAACCGGAAGATTCGAGACTGGTGTTGAACTATCACCGTGAGCTTCGAAGGGCTAAAGTGTGTGTTGTTAACATGGGACCTAAAATGTCAAATGGTAATGATAATTTCCATTTGAAATTTTCTGCTTGTTTTTGAAGGGCTTTTTTTTTTTTGGAGATTAATGGTGTTTTTGGGAATTAGTAAAACTCATAAAAAAAATTTGTATAAAAGTTCCTAAATTGGTAAAAAAATTTATGTGATATGACATAAATAATAACAAAAAGTAAAGAAAATAGTGGTAAAATAAATTAATTAATTATATAAATAGTTGCGTAAAACTGATTGAAAAATATAGTAGTTGTATGAGAATGTGTAAAAAATTAATTAAAATATAGGATGGTTGTATAATTAAAAAGTTTTGATTGAATATTTTTCTCTCTTTTTTTTACCAAAAAATCCCTTAAAAGTAGAAAATTCCGTAGGAAAAAAAGGTTATAGGTAAAAATTCAAAAAGTGAAGAAATAATGTAATATTATTGTAAGATAAGTAGACATGAAAACAATTAGTATAAAAGCAATAATTTGAAAGTGCAGTAATTAAGTAATTAAAACGTAAAATCATATCAAAAGGGGAGCGCAATCCTATGCACCCGGGTGCATAAGATTGCGCTCCATCAAAAGGTGTCTTATATGAAAATAAACTAAAATGTTTTTCCATTCTTTCACTTGTTTACTTTTTTTTTTTAAAAAACTAGTGTGGGTCCCATCCATGTTCCATGAGTAGTGTGCCATTTTTATTTTTATTTTGAAACAGAGTAGTGTACCTTATTTGATGTGGAAGATGAGTAAAACAAATTAAAGTACCTATTCAAGATCAGTCAATTGAATGGACTATGACAAGATTGATATTAAAATATTTGTTGAAGAAAAATTGCAGGGTAGTGGAAAATAAGAAAAATAAAAAGCAAGATATTCTTGTTGAATTATCCTATATAAGTTGTAGAAGTGATGAATGTTCAGAGACAACGGTTTAAAAAAACTTATCTCTTAAGTTACATTTTCTTTAGGGATCGAAAAATCTTACAAACACTCACACTTTTGGTCCAAACTCCAAAGTGAAACAACTCCATCCGGTGACGAATAAATAAGAGGCGGGCTTCCAATGACACTTGTTCTTGGAGGTATATGTCATATATCATGAAAATATAAAAAATTTTAGGAGCTGTTAGGAAGAATCCTCGTGGCTTAAATAAGATGAGTGTAGAATGATCTGTTTCATATCCAATGCAGCATTTTAGAATTCTAGTGTGTGTTTGTTTAAAAATAAATTTTTTCAACTAAAACTTTTTAAAGTGAAACTATTTTACTCTTCATAATTATCCTATTTTAAATTTTTTTCACATCTTATTATACAACTCTTAGACTTTCCAATTATTTTTATGCAATCACATATACAACTAATTTATCTGTTCTAATTTTATTTTCTTTACTTCTCATTATTATCCCTAATATATCTCATCATTTTTTTTCATTTTAAAAACTTTTATTCTAAAATTTTTTTATTCAAACATTTTATCACTTTCCAAATACATCTTTAGGGTACATTTGGGAAGTTATAAAACTTTTGAATGAAAAATTGCTAAATTGAAAGAAAATGATGTGATATTATAAAGCTAATGATGACGAATGAAGATAATAAAGTTAAAATATATAGGTCAGTTGTATGAATAGTTATATAAAAATGATTAAAAAGTAGGATATTAATATAGAGATACGTAAATAAGAAATTGAAAAATAAAATAATTATGAGAAATGAAAAATGAAAAATTTTAACTTGAAAATTTTTATTATTTACCGAATACACCTTTAATATAATTTTTGTTATTTTCAATACTACTTTTCTTATTCAAAATACATATTATTACACTGTCATCCCAATTCTCCATTTTATTTTAGCCTTTTGAATTATTTCAAACAAGCTCCTTGCAAAAGCAAAAAGCAAATGTTTCCGAAAAGAAAATGATTACGAGCAAAGAAAATAAAATTGAAATGAATATGTTAATTGTATAAAAAATATGAAAAATGATTATAAAGTAGAATGGTTTTGTAAACATATACATAGAAAACAGTAAACTATGAAGAATTTTTTATATTGCTGCCGAACACTTCCTTACATTGTCTTTCACATAGGTACATGTAATGCCTTGAAAATATAAAAAGCGAAACTTACATTTTGTTCCCCCCTAACCCACCCATACTCGTTACCTCTTTTTTTTTTTTTCCATATATGATGTAATAATAATTATTGTTATTTATGCACACTCATGCCATCCTTTTTTGTTGTGAACATCTTGTTTTCCCATTGGGCGGACCCATACATATATGGCCCATCTACAACTGTCTGCTAGATACTATCACCAAAGTGAGCAATGGCGGACGAGGTAATGAATGAAACCCAAACGAGCCTGGTGCAACCGATTGAGGAGACACGCAGACAGCTATCAGCATTGTTATTTTCCATCTGCTCTACAAGAAATTACTTGCAAAAAAGTGAAGTTATACGTCGCATGTTAAGTGCGATTTGATCAAAATTTTGGGGCTGCCATGAGACTGGTCTAGTCTCTCTGGACGATTCATTTCAATTTAAATGTCAACCAGATGTCCAAGGATTAAATGGGATATATCTCTGGATTGTGTACTTCTCCAGGTTCACCCGGGCACATGCTTTCGCCGTGAACAGATTACGAACTACGAAGGCCATGCGAATGAACAGGACCAGCAGACGAACCTAATTTTATGAACGGACCCTTGAGAAAAGGAAAAACATGGAGTGGAAGTGTGGAACTGTGGAAGGGAATAGAGATACGCTTAGTGGAACTGGGGACACTGGGGCTGGTCGTTTCTTGAATCTGGGGCGGACATAGGATATTCTACGTACATGTCTGTTTCTCATTGCCTTTCGGCAAACATGTAGAGGTCGTCACGTACGGTATTCCCTGGGCCTCATTTTATTTTTATATTTTTTGTGGCTACGGATTTCAAACTGTCGTGCTCTTTTCTAGCTCTTGATAGAAGGCGCTTCGTAGTTGTAGTTGTAGTTTTTTTTTTTTTTTTTTTCTGTTTTGTTTTTTTAATCTTGTATAAAGTTGTGTTTTTTAGGTAAAGGAGACTTAAAAATGAAAAACAGTTGAAGGATCATGCAAAATCAAGACGCGGTAATGAAGTAAAAACAATGAGGGAATGTTTCAATACAACCATCTAGCTAGAATTTTCATTTTTTAATATTTTTAAATTTTTTATAAAACTCTTAATTGATGTGCATTTAATTTATAAATTAAAATTTACCATTTTTGAAAAAATATGTATATATATTTTTTATTTTTAAAGATAAGGGAGTTTTAGTACTTTTTAAATGACTAAAATACTCCTATTTTAAAAAATCTGAAAAATATATATACAATTTTAAAAAATGATAAAACTTTTAATACATAAGTTACATACATATAAAGCGTCTTTGACAACGAGTATAAAATATCAGGTTAAAACTTTTCAATTTAAAACTTTTCACCCTCTACAACTATCATTTTTTACTCCCCATCATTACCCATATTATATCACATAAATTAATAACTTTTATTCTCCATAATTTTTACCAAAACTTTTATCCATTCCTGAACACACCCATAGATCAAGAGTTCTATAAAAAAAAATTGTCAAAAAAAATTAAAAAATACAATTTCTAGCATGATGCATTAATGTTGTATTGAAACAAAACTTAAAACAAAATGGGCCTTTTTTGGAGTAATGTTTCAATGCATTAGAGTGTAAAACTATTTTTAAAATATTTTTTGAAAATATTTTTATAAAACTATTAATGTATGTGTATTTAATTTATAAACTAAATTTTGTCAATTTTGAAGATATATATATATTTTTTTTATTTTTTTAACTATGGGAGGTTTTAATCATTTGTAAATGACTAAAATACTCCTGTTTTTTAAAAATCAAAATATACGTTTCAAAAAATAATAAAACTTAATACATAAGTTAAATGCACATAGATTAATGGTTTTATAAAAAAATTTTAAAAATGGAATTTTACACCGTTATGTATTGAAATTTCAATGCATTAGAGCACATTGAAACATTATTTTGTTTTTCGAATGGAAAAAGTGAAGAAGAAGAATATGAAACAACAAAGAAAAAATACAGAAATGAAATGAATAAGACTAAAAGTAAGTATTGTTTTTTTCACTATTTGTTTTCATATAATAAAATAGCTCATCTTTCGTATTGTTTTTGTTTGTCGATTTGAATGCTTTGATGAACAAAATACCCATTTGTCAATGAGGAAAACAAGAAAAATATTTTTAAAATCAAATTTGTAGTTAAGAATATCTATGTAATAATATTATATAACCAAATATGAAAATATGCAAATTCACAGTGATGCTCACTTCAACTAATGCTCGGATGTTATATATAATATGATGCACATGTAATAACAAAGTTTAGAGTTTAAAATATAAATATATAAAATTAAAGTGTTTAAAATGTAAAGATAATGGTGTCTTTTAATTTTTAATGCCCTAACGGCCGATGGTATAAATGTAAAAAAAATAAACTTTGCATGATTTAAAATGCTGATACGTAAATCTCAAAATTTGAAATACGAATATAGAAAATTAAAAATCTTAATACGCAAATTTTCCCACACAAGGAGGATAACCAACCTCTTCTTTTTACATAAATGTGCCGACGGGGGAATGAAACGCGAGATTAGGAGTGTGTTTGGTAATGAATAAAATTTTCGATGGAAAGTTTTGGAAGATATAAGTTGTTGATATAATATGATAGGGTTAGTGATGAGTAGTAAATGAGATAAAGTTAAAATAGATAGGTTAATTGTTTGGATAGTTATGTAGAAATGATTGAAAAGTATTACAGTTGTATAGAAAAACATGAAAAAATAATTAAAAATATGATAGTTATAGAGAGTGAAAAGTTTTAACTTGACATTTGCTATCAATTGACAAACACGCCCTAGGTGAAAAACTTTCGTTTAGAATGGGAAAAGAAAAAGTTATATGAAAATTTGAAAAATGATTTTTTTCAAACGAGAGAAATGTTTTTTTAAAAAGAAAATAATCTCATTTTCATACTTGCTAAGTAAAGACTTTATTTTTATATTTCTATTGAAAAGAATTTCTATATTAAAAAAGCGAAATAGATCTTATATATATTTTTGCCATCAAGATCTTATTTTTCTAACAAAATACTATTTCTATATAATCAATACTCCTTGCCTGGCCATCCGCACGCTGTTCCAGAGAACTCCACGTATCCACGTGTGCGCCAAGTTTTTGAAATTTGGGGGGGCTGGCCTGGCGCTCACCCTTTCTATAATCTCTTGCGACCGTCAACCGCTTTTCAGAAAGGTTTTGCGTCTGGGTCCCACCCCCTTTTCCGCAGCACCCAAATTTCGTGGCTCGCGCTATCTTTGTGGGGTCATCGTTGCATGGTCAGGAGGGATGTAAATTCGTTTGCTCTCAGCCTCAGCCTGACGAATCGAAACCGATTTATAATATAGTTGTATTAGGCTTTTTTAAAAGAATTAAGTTGTATAACCAATTCAACCTGCTTTATAATAGAGTTAAGTCAGACGTTTTATAAAAATTAAGTTATATAACTAATTCAAATCGATTTGATTTCAAAAATAGATTGGTTTGTGTTAAATGATTGTCAACCTAACTTAACCCTATTTAATATATTTGCGTAAAATATAATTAAATTATTAAAAATAGTTATAAAATAACACATAACACATAAGAAATAATAAATACTATTACTTTGAAATAAAATTATTTAACAATTATATTATTGTATAAGTCATGAATTAGAAATTATTCATATAAAAAATAAATTTTATTCTTTCGTATAAATTTATATTTTATATTAGATTTTTAAGCAAAATATTTTAAATATTATATATTTATTAATTCAATTTCTAACCCGAACTAAGTTGATTCCTATAGAGTTAAAATATGATTTGGTTAAAATATAAAAAATAAGGTTAGATTGAGATTTTGTAATGTGAGTTAAGATTGTGTTTACTCCAACTCGAGTCAACCGGACCTGATTTATACCCATAGTGAGAAGTTGAAGAGTAGGAGTTGGATAATATGATTTTAAGTATTAGACGTGGATTATAATAGTTTCTAAAGTGTGACAATTCTTAGCACAAGATAACATGCCTAATAAAAAATAGTATGTTATTTTTGTAAGAAAATTGTTGCTCCATAACAATTTACGAACTATTTTAGTCTGTTTTCTCATATGCAAGTTATGTCAATGTTTAGTAAAAGCGTCACACGTGGGGAAGTAAATTTTTTGAAACGCAGGCGAATAATAAGAAAATGATAGTAATAAAATAATCGTGAAGATCACTATAAAGATAAAGTTGGAAAAAAAGTAAAGCTATCAAATAGTTAAAATATTAAGTCATAGAAAATACATGAAAAAAAGAAAACCGTGTGAACCGATCACATGTGATTGCCAAACATCTCCTCCGGATCTCGAGTGATTTCCATCAGGGTTACATTATAAATTTTTTTATACAATGATGAAAATGCCCTTTATGTCAATAAATAATTTTTCTTTTTACAAATATCGTAAGCACACAAATATAATGATAATATATAAAAATATAAAACAATGAAATAAAAATATTAATAATTTGTTCGCCTGGTAAAATAATTAAAGCACAATTAATTAATGCCTCGGATCACCCTAACTAAAGTCATGTGCGCATAAAATTACAAGCATTGGAGGAGGGTTATCTTCCGCACATTGTTGCAGTCATAGGTGCCATGAGTATGCCATGGCCGTCGTGATCTGATCTGGCGTCCTTCTGATTTGTTCACGTGTAGCGTGAGATGACCCTCGGATTAGGAAGTAATGCAATCTTTCATTTTTTTTCAAAAAACTTTTTCATTCCTACAAAAATAATAATATATTTTTTAATTTTTAATATAACTTTTCCTAATCTTAATACACCTTTTATTTTTTCGTCATATATTCTATCTTATTCTAATTCCATTTATGCTGTGAACAATACTACTATTTTCTACAGCTCCATTCCATGTAGGGGTGGGAATCGGGGCGGGTCGGGACGGGTCAGGGTTTGCCCAACCATGACCATATTTTTCAAAAATCTTGTTTGACCCTTATCTTATACCGGGTCGGGGCAAGATCGGTTTGACCCTTACTTTTTTCTGCCAGGTCTAGGGACAAAATTCGGGTCGGTATCGGACCGGTTTTGGGATAACGGGTCGGGTAAAAAATACGGGTCAAATAAGATAATTTTCAAAATTTATATATCTATCAAACATAAGTATACATCTATACTAAATTTAAATATTATATGTTTCAATATTTCACTAATTATTAAAAAACACATAATTAAGAAAACAAAATATTCAAAAATATAGTATAGATTTATTAAAATAGGTTAATATACAATTACACAGAAGGGTTATATACGTACAAATTTTTTTATTGATTCTTATATTGCTTTCTAAATAAATTGATTCTTCTATTGTTGATAGAGTTGATTATAAAAAAGTGAGAAATTTGAAAGAAAATAATAATAATATTTCAATATAGTCTTATAATTTTTAATAAATTTATATATGCAGGGCGGGTTGGACTCTTCGGGTCGGGACATGGTCGACCCACCCTAACCCTATTTTTGAACTCGGGTCAAAATTTCTGACCCATCCCTATAGCAGGTCAAAAATATATTGGTTTTATTCGGCCGAAAACGGGTCGGGTCAATACCGGGTCACGGGTCGACCCGCCCCAATTTCCACCCCTAATTCCAGGGTACCAACCCTCACGGATGCTCAACTCCAGTGCTGTAGTAAAGTGAAACCCACTTCAACGTTCGTTTAATCGTCAAATAATGAAACATTTCCTATAACTATTTATATGAGTTTTCGTACATCAGTTTGTTTTCTTCTCTTTTTTCCCTTTCACTTTTTGATATCCCTTGTGAAGGTGGACAAGATACAAACCATCGACGTACATCCAAGGATCATTTTTCGTAATATTTCAACCAAACCAGACCATCCAATTGATTTCTAAAAGATAAAAGATATGAAAACCACCGGAAAAAAATAGAACTATTTAGTTAGGATGACCAAGATACTAATTAATTACTTAATTGTGCTTTAATCATTGTAATAGCCAAACAGATTGCTAGTACCATTATTTCATTGTCTTATATATTTTTACGTATGCTATCGTCAGGAGATTTTTGCAAGCGGGTAATTTGCAAATACACTCACTTAGTTTAATCAAAATTGTAGATATACCCACATAGTTTCACGAAATTAAAATAACTCTCACAAAATTTTATCGAAATTGCATATTATCCCAATGTTGACGATTGGCAGGTAACAATCCGTTTAGTGAAAATTATCATTCCAAAATTATTTTTCATTAATTTGCAAATATACCCACATAATTTAACTAAAATTGCAAACATAACCACAGTTTTACGAAATTAAGATAACCTCCATATAGTTTAATACAAATTACAAATATACCCACATAGTTTCACAAAATTAAGATAACCCCATATAATTTTATCGAAATTGCAGATATACTCATACGATTTCACAAAATTAAGATAGCCCCTACATAGTTTCACTTAAATTACATATAACCCCCATGAGCTCACTTTCCCATAAGCTATAGTTAACGTAGAGTTCAAAATTTTAAAAAATGATAAAAATAATCCTATTTGAGTGTATATTAGAATCTATCAATTGCTAAACACTAACTGCATATTATATTAAAGCCTCCATAGTTGGTGCACATGTAATACCATTTATTATAATTTTATTAAAATCATTCTAATGGACTGTAAATATTTTAAAGTTAATTTTAAGCCTATTTGGACTTCAATATAAGATGCAGTTAGTGTTTATTCTAATAGAAATTCAAATAAGATTATTTTTATCATTTTCTAAAATTTTAAAATCTATGTTAGTTACAGCAAATGGAAAAGTTGACTCACAGGAGTTATATGTAACTTTAGTGAAGTTATGTGAGAGTTATCTTAATTTTGTGAAATTGTGTGGGTATATCTGCAATTTTGGCTAAATTATGTGGAAGTTATCTTAATTTCGGGAAACTATGTGGGTATATCTGCAATTTTAGTTAAACTATGTGGGTATATTTGCAATTTCACTTAACAATCCATTGCCTTCTGACCATCAACATAGGGGTTATATGCAAGTTCAGTGAAACTTTGTAGGCATTTTCTTAATTTCGTGGAACTATGTGGGTATATATGTAATTTTGGTTAAACTACGTGAGTATATTTACACATTATCCCAAATATGCATACAATATTTCCAAAAATTACAAGTATATATATTGGGTTAAACTATATTTTGGATCATTTTATATAAAAATTTCTAACACTCTTGACCAATATATTGCAATCTTGTATAAATCTTATAAGTGTACTCGTAAGTTTTGCAAACTAGGCACTGTTTGGTAAAAAAAAGTGTAGCTAGCACATTTTTCTACTTTTTCATCACGTGTTTTTTTTTAAAAATTAATTACCCAACTACTCTATTTTTTCATTTTTATTTATATATTTAAATAATTTTACCAATCCTATTTGTTATTGCTTTATTCTTATCATATCATGTTGTTCTAATATTTTTCAAAAATATTTTCCTCTCAAATTCTCAACTCTCCTCCTTATCTATTGCTAAATAATGCCTTAGGACTACATGTGAAATTTGTTTGGGAAGTGATAACATTTTTGGATGAATTTTTTTTTTTTATATAAAAGTGTTTAAATCGGAAGAAAACGAAGTGATATGCTAGGGATAATTATGAAAAGTAAAAAAAATAAAGTTAAAACAGATAAGTTAGTTGTATAGAAATGACTGAAAAATAAGATAGTCGTACAAAAAACGTAAAAAAATTAAAAATAGGATAGCTGTGGATAATGAAAAATTTTTAAATTCACATTGTCTTTAATAATAGAAAAAAATGTCAAGTTAAAATTTTTTACTTTCTATTACTATTTCATTTTAAAATTAATTCTTTAGATCCTTCTATACAATGATGTTATTTTCTAATCATTCCTGTCCAACTACTTGTACAACTATTCTAATATACACTCAAATTGGAAATCACCCTTTTATTATTCTATCATGATTTGGGATTAGTTATTATCCGCTAACTCGGCAGGATCCTTGTCGTTTTGGCTGGTTCCGCATTCCCTGCATGTTGGCATGTCGGCGTGGCAGTGTCGCGCCAATGCATCCGTTTGCACTGTGCAGATGAATGGTGGGCGTCGGATGACAAAAAGAGGGGATGGATGAAAGGCCAGGATCACGCCGCAGCGCGGCTGGATGAAAGGCATTCGTGATTCCACGCCAACATTGAAAAACCAGCCCAAAATCCTCTCAAAATCCCCAGCACTGGCTGCTGTCGGAAGATCAACTTCTCACCGAGTGCAGCTCTTTTACTGCTCGCCATTGTCAGGTTCTCCACCTCCCCAACTTAATCCAAGAAGAAGAAATTCGCGAGGAAAATACTCTCTCTCACACTTCGTCTCCATTGGAGAAGAGAAGAAATGTCTGCTGTTCTTCTTCGGGTTGTTTCTCCGAAGGAGACAGTGATGAGCAGCTGCAGCAGCCTTCCCAGCACTTCCAACCCCCTGCTGAAGTTCATCCAAAGAGACCAAGGCAGAAGCAGGAAGACTTGCATTCCCTGCATGAGTTACTCACATGGGCTCACCATTTTGTCGACCGCCATCGCACGCCCATTCAGATCTTCGGAGGAGAAGGTTTACAATGTCGTGCTCAAGCAGGCTGCATTGGTGAAGGAGCAGAGGAGGAGGGTGGTGGATTCCCGAACCAGCTATTCCGACCTTACGGGGAACTCCAATCTGTTGAATGACGCCTATGACCGGTGCGGGGAAGTCTGCGCCGAGTACGCCAAGACGTTTTATTTGGGTAATTTTCTTTCTCAGGAAATCTTTTTTTTTTTTTCCCCGGATGGGGCTTCTTCCTTTCTCGTCTGTTTTGAACATGCACGTCGATTGTGCAGATACATGATATTTCTGAAATTTTTATTGTGTTCATTTGGAAATCGATTGAGCTATTTGACTTTTGCAGTGGTCTTCTTTTTGTTGCTCTGCACTTGAAGGCTTACAGCGGCGCCGGATTCATGTTTCAGGAATATGATTTGCCTTCTTCCTTTTTATCTTTTTACGAGAGCAGCTTGCACAGTCATCCTTGAAAAAAGGACAACTGCTGTGCACAAATGCGCTAGTGTTGGTGGATTTTAAATTTCACTTTCACTCTTCGTAAATGCTTTATACTGCAAATGCTTGTGAGATTTCTTTCATCTGTTCATCTGGGTGCGGCACCCCAATTATTGGCCGATTAATGTGGTAGTCTGGTGATTAGGTGGATCTGCCAAAGAGCCATCATTGCTGTCATAATCGTTCACTTTTTATATATGTGTTGTTATTTTTCGACTGTCAGTATGTTGGTAGAATCTTTATTAGGTGACTTTTGGGATGGGCACTGGCAAAAGTAAGAAGGCTAATGATTTTGATCCACCAAATTTTTCAATGGTCTAATTTGGGTACGCCGCCACACAAATTCTGTTCCCTCCAATGAGCATCTCGAAAAGGCGAGGGATTGGGTGTGGTTCTAAAGGGCAATGTTTCGATAGAGACTCTCATAAACATTTTAGTATGAGTACTGTTAGTGTTGGATAGTAAATTCAGAAGTACAATTCATCGTCTGATAATTATTTGTTCTTTCAGGAACATTGCTCATGACTCCTGAGAGGCAGAAGGCAATCTGGGCAATCTATGGTATGTCCTCAACTCCTCACAAGTAGCAATGTGGCAAGATTAATAATGACAAGTCCAAAGAGGATTATGTGTGTTTTTTTTTCCTAAAGATTTTCAATTCTGTTGGAGTGACTTTCACAAGAATCATTGCCTCATGTGCATGAACATCCAAGGGCATTGGTCTTTGGACTTTACACGATAAATGTAGTGCACATATTTTTCATCTCAGAAATGACTGATATAGCGATATTGTTTCTTGTTCGGATTCTGTAAGCATCATGGATCTCCTAGCTTCTAGTAGGTGTTCTTGAATTACAGGCAGTTTCTGCCCTGATAAGGTTCAGGGCTAGTTGGGTGAATGAGGATTAAAATCAGAGTAAATACGGATCACACAACTGTAGGGTCTTATTTGGATGGAGGATAGTGATAAGATCACATGGAATTAACAATTGCAGTAACCCTTGAAAATTGTTGACTAGATTCTTAAGTTATCCATTTGAGAGCTGCCAATTGGCTAATTGATCCAGTTCAGTTGGAGGCATCCTGGGGCTTGTCCCCTTGGATGATTGTTCCCATAATTAGGAAAATGAGATTTCCTGTACTGCTGTACATGAACCAGCTGTTATCGATGATAAATTGCTGTATTCTAGAGATGTCAATGAACCGTGCCATACTCCACTCCAAAATTGACATTGTATTTCCCTTTAATTTTTGGAGTACTGGTACTTGTTTTTAAATAGTCATATTCTTTTGATTTCTGACAACAGTGTTCAGTATGGTGCAGGAGGACAGATGAGCTTGTAGATGGTCCTAATGCTTCACACATAACACCAACAGCTTTGGATCGATGGGAGGAAAGATTGAACAATCTTTTTGAGGGCTGTCCATATGACATGTATGATGCGGCTCTGTCGGATACTGTATCAAAGTTTCTAGTTGATATCCAGGTAGAATTGAACCAGTGGTCCTTGATGCGCAGACTATATAGGCATATTCATCTAGAAATGCATAGACACATAGTGCCTCATGAACAAATGGACTCTCGAGACACAGATGACCTGGTTCCCACATTTTTTTTCGCTACGCAAACAGTTGCAGGTAGTCCACGTCCAAAGTTCATTTGATCCCTTCTTTGTCCATTGACAGGAAATATGTGTCCATAGGAAAATTTCGAAAATTCTCATGTGTATATTTAACGATGATGGTCTACATTCATCAATTTTAACTCCTCACTGCATGAGCAGTAATCTAATGACTCATAGAATTTGAATTGAGGTATTTCCTTTTTGCTTCGAACAGCCATTTAAGGACATGATTGAAGGAATGAGATTGGATCTGAGGAAATCAAGATATGAGAACTTTGATGAACTCTATCTCTACTGTTACTATGTCGCTGGGACAGTTGGGCTAATGAGTGTTCCAGTTATGGGAATCGCACCAGATTCTATGGCTTCGACAGAGAGGGTTTACAATGCGGCTTTAGCCCTCGGGATTGCCAACCAGCTCACAAACATACTCAGAGATGTAGGAGAAGAGTAAGATTTTATTTGTCCTCTTATCTTCAAATAAGAATTCGAAAGGCAACCCATGTGATAAATGATTTAAGTATATTCTGAGCACATGCTATCATGTGCACCTGTCTTCATCCTATGCTCTATTAATTGGACCACTATGCCCCACCCTTGAGCACCAGTGAGCCAAGGATTGACAGAAATGAAATGATAAATATGGCCTTTGGAAATATTAATGGCATTTGATTTGCAGTCTTAATAATGTGTTTGTTTTTGGAAAAAAAAATAAAATGAAGTCACACTTAGCTGTCCTTTGTTTGGTTTTGTTTTAGCGCTCGAAGGGGAAGAATATACCTTCCCCAAGATGAGCTCGCAGCTGCTGGACTATCAGAAGATGACATTTTCTTGGGGAAAGTGACAGACAAATGGAGGAATTTCATGAAGGGTCAGATCAAGCGAGCAAGGTTGTTCTTTGATGAAGCAGAAAAGGGTGTATCAGAGCTCAATTCAGCAAGCAGATGGCCGGTATGGTTCAATCAATATCTGTATTTAAACAGTACAAAATTGTTGTAAATTAGCTCACACGAACAAATTATGTTATGCATGGTACCATGGTGTTCCCTATAAGTGAGGTGCTACAGTAGAATTCAGCTCCATAAGCTGCATTAGGGCCGGTGTAGCTAGAAATAAGGTTTGCTAGGACATCTTTCAAAAGTGACACACCACAACAACATCTAGTTGAAGTGAAATTTCGGCAAATGTTTTTATGTCATTTTAGGTGTGGTTGGGTGAAAAAACAAAAAATTTGATGTGTCTCATGGAATGTTAGAACTCTTTTAGGGAAAAGTATGAAATTAGTGAATACTATGAGAAAAAATCAATATAACTTATCTCTAAGAGACTAAATGGAAAGAAGCTAAGGCTAGAGAAGTTAATGGGTACAAATTATCATACATGGGAAAGAATGAAAATATAAATGGAGTAGGGATAATGATAGAAAATAAATTTTAAAATAAACTTATAGATGTTAATAGTGATAAAATTATTCAATTAAAACTTATAATAGATAAAGACATAATAAATTTGATTAGTCTTATGCACCATTAAGGGTGAAAATCAGATCTGGTCATACTGGGATAAGGTTGATCAAATTCTAAACTTATTTCGAAAACCTCAAATCTAATATTTTATACTAACTAGGGGTAAGGTTGACTTAACCCTCACATTACTTGAATAGGTTTTGGGTTAAACATCGAGTTTATCTCAAGTTGAAAATATGGGGTTATGCGTAATCATTTTCAGAATTTGTATACCTATAAAGTTGCATTTATGTTAATTTATAAGTCGAATGCTTCAACATATTGTTAATTACGGAAAGTGAGAACCATTAAACATAGCAAAGCATTATTAAACATAGATAATACAACAAAATTATTAAAACAAATTAACAGAGCACACTTCATTGAAAATTCCATTTGCAACTAACATTAATTGTTTTCACTCATTTACTGTCTTTTTATTTTTTTTTTCCCGAAAGCACTGTCTTTTGATGTTAACAACGAGGACATGTGTATTTATGTTCAACAAAAATAATATAGAATCTGAAGGTGAAGCCAATAGTTAATAAAAAATGAAGGTATGCTGATTAAGGTCGTTTGGGCATGAATTTCTAGTCAATCAAATATAATACTTGGCCATAGTTGGTGCTTATAATAGCCAGCGTACACATTGCCGTACTGCTGGCCGATAGTCCAATTTAACATCCTGAATTGACATACCCGTCTTTCTGATTGATCCTTTTGTAATGGCAGGCTGCCATTACTTCAACGAGAAATCTCAATTTCAACCTTCCACCTACTATAAAGAAGAAAAGGAAGAGGAAAAATGTGTTTCTTTGGCCATCCTATAATCTGTAGCTCACGTTGTGCTAGCACTGCAATCCAATATATGCATATTCAGAAAATGCCTGGACTTCTGGCATTTCACATGGATGAGATTGATTCTTAAGAGAGGATTTCCAGTTTTACAGCTAATACTCTAACGTGCTAGGTATGATTTCTGACATATTCTTTTGATGATGCTCACAGGTTTGGGCTTCCCTGATGTTGTATAGGCAGATATTGGATGCCATTGAAGCAAATGATTACAACAGTTTTACAAAACGCGCGTATGTAGGGAAGGGAAAGAAAATAGCATCATTGCCCATAGCCTATGCAAGAGCCCTTATGGGCCCTTCCAAATTACCAACATTGTTAATAACATGAAAATGATCATGCCATCTTTTGGCCTTTGTAAAGGTGTCTTCCTACAGAAATCTGTTATTTCTATGAGTTAAAAGCCTCATTTGTATGTTACAAATATTTTGAAAGGAAATTTATCTGGGCTCCATTGATATCTTGTGATTCTTTGTAACTCTCAATAAGTGTGTATTGTTTGGTGATAACATAAAAATGTAAGTTAAAATTTTTCACTTTCAACACTATTATATTTTTAATTATTTTCTTACATATTTTTATATTATATAACTATTCACATAATTAACTTATCTATTTTAACTTTATTCTCTTTATCCTTTATCATTACTTCTATCATATTATATTATTTTATTCCAATTCAAAAATTTTTCATAAATTTTTTTTATCACTTCCCAAATACACACAGAATCAAAAGTTATAATTACTTAAAATTTTCTTGCTCATGTGTGACACGCAAACTTATTTACTTTGCATTCTAAAAATACTTATTACTTTAGTCATTTCTATTTTATATGTTAAACGCCGCTTTCAATGTAAGAATTCTTTTCCAGAACGCTTGAAATTTGGAGTGGGTGTTGTCAGCTTCACGGAAGGGGATTCCTTTGTTTGGTCTGCGAAGATCTCAGCCATCCAAAATTCTCACTTGAAAATACAACAGCCACAGTACCTAAATTCATATTCATATGTTAAACCAATTTACAACGCAGGGTCAATATATCATAAGCTTTCCCTCCCAAAGACTTAAAGACACTCATCTCTCGTAAGCCAATGCATCATCCATCATCAGCAACATCCTGCAGCGAAGTAGATCAAAACGGTAACGATACATTCAAAAAAGAGGGGTGGGGGCGGGCGGGGCCACGCCAAATTAGCATGACCACATCGATTCCCCTGTTTGGACCTGTTCTACAAGCATGTCCAGGTGAAACAGAGATCTATGGTGTGAGGCCATGAGCTTGGAAGGTGGGGAGCCTCCATTCTCCGCCCACGATCCTCCGGTGAGGCTGGATGATGTTACAGGGAGGTTTGATTGGGTGGGCACCTGCCGCATCCTCATGTGGACAACCTCAGCTTGGGCGAGCGCCAGCTGAGCCTGCAGCACGTCGATCTGCTGCTGCAAGGATGAGATTGCCCCCACGCATCCATACACAGGGTCTCGCACTCTCGCGTTCGCCTCATACACCATGCTGCTCACAGCATCGCTCCTCTGATGCTCTGGTAATTCCTGCATGCAGAACCAGGCTTCAAAACATGAGACGATCTTCAAATCTCGCCGTATCCACACTTGCGAAAACCCTCCCATCACAATCGCACAATAATTCCGGAATTGTACTGTCACCGACAGTCCAGTTCTTGAGGTCACCCAAAATCATGCATGTCAAAAATGGGTGATACAGGTGTGACATCATGATCTGGTCAGCCATGCATCGGAAAATGAGGAAGCATTTAGTAAACTTGTCATTTTACCACTTCAACTATCTTACTACTGTATTTATTTTCGTTTTACCCTTTCCTTTCCCCAATAACATTATCAAAGGCACCATAAGATTCACAAAATTGGAATTCCAATCTAGGGACCAATGCATGTGCAATTATTTTTATGCCTTGATGGCTTGCTGTGATTCACGTGAGGCAACGTGCTGTAGGTGGCTGATGACAAGCTAGTTATTAGGGGGGGATCGTAATCATGTCTGGGTTTGCCTTGACTCTAACGTCTAATACGCAAGAAATTGAGGAAGGATCCTGGTCGTAGATGTGTGGGCCATTATTATTACTCTGGGACGGTCTTCCCAAACCAAATGCTTTAAAAC
This sequence comes from Annona cherimola, assembly GCA_030490835.1. NCBI lineage: Eukaryota > Viridiplantae > Streptophyta > Magnoliopsida > Magnoliales > Annonaceae > Annona > Annona cherimola. The sequence continues at coordinate 8,522,946 of CM059975.1, read as the reverse complement.
CTTACATTTTTGACCAAGTAAAGGGCCCTTGTGTAAACTATTTCACACGTATTATTTTAAGATAGATATGACGCCCAATCTCTTTTGATTCCCCAAAAGTCACATGGGAACATGTGAGCCTGCTTGACTATTCTGCTTGTGTGATCCATCTGTATTGGCAAGGTTTTATTTTACGCCATCTTTTATTGGCCGTTGGTTTTGTTTGTCTTTTGGTTGCCCGGCCATGTACCGGGCATGAGTGGGCCACGCTTTGTGCGGTGGGCCCATCGGAGGGAGGTTACACCAATTGACTAGACAACCGAGAAAATGAAAGGTTAAAATCAAAAAGAGCAGCAGCGAATGTAACCTAATATATATATATATATTAATAAAGAAAAAGGTGAAGTGTTTCTGCATTAGGACAAGTAAATCCCACCTCCAAATCGGCAGTGGGCCAAAATGAAAACAATGAGATCACAGCCATGTGATCCGTGTTTCTCGTTTGTACGGTTAAGGTAGAGGAATTGCAAGGCACAGAAAACAAACACAGGTTAGGGGGCAAAAAAAAGAAAAAAAGAACAAATTTTTTTTTCTTTTTTTCAAAAAAAGGTATCTATGGGCAAGGCAATGAGAAGAGACCAATTCGTTGAAGCTACATAAACACATGGAAAACACCCATTTTTGTCTTTGTTTAAAGCACGTAAGGACAACGTATCATTACTTTGATCAGATAATGATATGAGACCCATTTGTGTAAGCTACTTATTTTCACAGAATTCATATTATTTTAATATCGAGTATCTGTTGCTGATCTAATGTCTAAAAGTATGAACTTCATCCAAATTTCCGAATAGTGAAGGGCCGATGAACTCGATTAAAGGATTTAATTTCCGTTATTTATCTTCCTTTTAAAAAATTTTTAGTCCTCCGTTGAATATAGTCTGCTTCTTGGACTTGAATTGCATTTTCCTTCTAGCAATCAATTATCGACAAGCTGATGCAATGATTTCTTCTGCATTGACATGGAGATTTGAACCAGCATCAAAGGCAACATAAAACCAGTAAGAATGCTTGCATAAATGAGAGAGAGAGAGAGAGAGAGAGAGAGAGAGAGAGAGAGAGAGAGAGATGAACCTGGAGCATCTTGTTGACATTGCTGGCTCCAAAGACCTTGTGGACATTTGCAAACTTGTGGGGCTCCTCTGCAGGGAAGTAGGGTGCAAAGACGCAGTCATGGGCGCAGCGTCTCCGCAGGAGCTTACACGCCGCGCATGGCGATGTCGCTCCTTGCTTTTTTGCCATCTCCTTCATTCTATCCGGCGCTCGTATACAACCACCGCTTCTCTTTATTCTTCTTTTTCTTGATGGGAGGGACCCTAGCTAGTTTCAGGACGGAAATATGGCTCTTTGAATTGAAGATGAACAAGAAGACGGACAATGCTGGCAACCAAGCTTGGAATATGAGAGAGGGAGAGAGGTGGAGGGGAAGAAGTAGGGAGGGCCGGAAGGAGTATATATGGAGATCTGAGTAAGGCCCACCCCATAATAGATGATAGATCTTCCAAGACAAAACTATTGCGTTTGACATCATCCTCCACTCTTCTCTTTTTTTCTGGGTGCAGTCCATTGCAAAAAAAAAAAAAAAAAAACAGCTAGCTAGCGGTCCACATGTATACGTTATAGCAAGGGCCAACAGCTGTTGTATATTTCCCAGCCCGCGCGCACGCCTCATGAATCACCGCCATATGGATTCAATGGAGATAAGTCCAAAATCATCACAAATTAATTACCATACCAGCTTACTGGGGCATTTGTATTTGCCTTTCACAACGTTGGGTACGCATTGTTTTCATCAATTTGTCTTGGCTGATGATTGGATCATCATCCTATCTCCTACTCTTCATTCAAGACACAACGCAATCCTCACGATGGGACCTACGGCTCTCATGATAATGATCCTCGATCTCTACCCAAACCAAGTGTCATTAATTAACAAAATGAAGGTGGTTGGGCACCCACAGTGCATTGGCTGCAGCTGATCAACAATCTTATCATTTTTAATGCCATTGTAAATACAACAAGCTACATGGGAATTGCCTGGCTTTTTTGTTTATTTCTTTTTTTTGGATTGTCCTTTGCAATGGCGAACGGCTCCTTGCGCCCCAAGTTCTGTAAGTACACCAACTTTTGCGGTTCTGCTTCTTTTTCTATTCTCTCTTTGATGGAACTGTGGACAAGCGAGCCCAATCTCACCTGCTGCTGTGCATGTAAACCAGTGTAAAAGCTGGGCGTATGAAGTCATCCAATTCCATCATATCGACACAGTGCCGGCTGGAACGTATCGGTGCGGATCCTTGGTTGAAATGAAGAAATGGTTTTCTCAGGACGTGCTCATAATTGACATTTTGGGTGTAAAATTTTTTAAAATGAGAGAAGGGATATTATATAATAAATATAATAATGAGAAGTAAAAAGTGTAAATTTAAAATGGATACAGTCGTTATACGCGTAATTGCGGACAAGAAAACCGAAAAGCTTAAAGACAGAATAAATATATGAAAAAATAATTAGAAAATAAGATAATTATGAAGAATGAAAAGTTTAAATTAACATCTTTAATTTGCTTTAAGATAATTAATGACTATACAACAATAATAAGCTCGGCAATAATTTTTATTTAAAAGTTAAATGAAAAAAATGAAAGAATGCAAACGTTGTTGTCAGTGGCGGTGGATAACTCATCATGCACGGCTCCATAAAATCTGATTTTGAAACGTGGAAAATCGATTAAAATGTTGATTGATTTGAAACTTGCGGTGGGTGTATTGTTCCATGGTCCTCTTGCTAGGAAGATCATGAAATGATTTTGTTCTGCGGTCATTTTAAAAAATATTTTTCCCGTCGAGAGAAGTAAATAATTGGAACTACCCACCATCAAATCCAACAGTCGAAGGTAATTATAAAGACTGTTTATGGAGCGCAATCATTACGAGGCATAGCAAACATCAAGCCTCCTATCTTCTTCGTATGTTACGCTTTTTTCCCTGTTATGAAAGTAAAATAGTTTATACCACGTGTATATGCAACATATGAATAATCTAAAATTTCTTTGGATAAATAATTTAATAAAATATTATTACTTTTTAATACCTACCTCAGTGAAAATGCTTAGAAAATGTGACGTTTGCACATTTTTATTTAAATAAAATTTAGTTTTTAGGTCAACAAATAATGCTAAACATAATAAATAGAGTATATTTTTTATTAATCATCAAGAAAAATTAAAATTACATGAAATCATTTTTATGAACTAGCTCAACTCATATGTAAAAGTGCATATTATTCTATCAATTCACCGGTTATAGAATGCATGAGTTGACAAACCGAGAAAAAAAGAAAATAAAGGATATTAGCTGTAAATTTTGTAATGGGAGAAAAAATTTTCTAATGTTATACAGATTAAAAGAAAATTTTTTCCATTTTTATTTTATTATATCGAAAACACATTTTTTTTTTAATGGGAGAAAAGAGGAAAAGGTTTTTTTAGGCCGCCCTCTATATAGCTGTCAATCAATTGGTGTTATATTCATCCACGTAATTAGTCTTAATTTTCATTAATTATTTTCTATTTTTATTTGGATTGCAAAATTCATGGTTTTTTTTTTTTTTTTGGTGTGTCTTTCGAATAGTCCAAACCTAGCATTTTGGATTGTGGTGGAGAGGCCCGCTAAGTTCACTTACCCTGATGACTAGCCACTAATAAACTGCGGGGTTTAGAAATAATTATGTTGGAGGGGAAAAATACGTGCTTGGAAGGCAATTAATTGGGATTTGGGTATATTATTGTACCACACGCCCACTGGAATGTTTTTCTTTCTCGGTTTTCGGAAGAATGATTCGGTGGTAGCCACAGCAAAAGCGGATGGCGCGTGGGACCCACGCACTTCCCATCAACATCCCGTTGAGATCAACACCCCTCACCGGTGGCCAGTGCCGCTCACCGCATGATTTTATTTTTGCGGCCGATTATTTATTATGCGTTCCAAGTCATGTAATTCTTGTATCTGTAATAAGAATGTAATAATATGTATCGTGAATGAGCAGAGTTGCATTGAAAATGAATAAAATTGTATAGAAAATTAAAAAAAAAACTTCCTTAAGAATGGTAATACAAATTCAATTTAAAAATTTTATATGACTTAGAACATGTCTTTATTCTTTCATCTATTTTCATCTTTACAGTTACTGTAACCGAGATTGCAACTCGAATAAGGTATCCATTGGTATGGTATGATAGAAAATTTCACCTATGACTCAAGGTATGGTAAAAGTCATTATCCAATTCCCTGAATAGGGAATTCTGATCCTATGCTCCCGGGAGCATCAACACTGCATGCTCCCGGGAGCATACACTTATTTTTTTATTTTTTTCAAAATTTTTTTCACAAACTTGTTAATCCAAGTGTATTTAACGTATGTATCAATTTTTACCATTTTTGGATACTTTTAGATATTTATTTCAGATTTTTAAAAATCAGTGGCATTTTAGTAATTTAAAATTACCTAAAATGCCACCGAATTTCAAAAATAAAAAATAAATATCTAAAATACTCCAAAAATGGTAAAAATTTATACACAGATTAAATACACATAGATTAACACTATTGTAAAAAAAATTTCAAAAAAAAATAAAAGAAAATAAGTGTATGCGCCCGGGAGCATAGGATCAGAATCCCTAAATAGGGTAAGGCTAGGGTAGACATATGGAATACTTGGAACTGACCCGGATGAGTGCTCACATGAGTACCCTAATATATATAAATATTTATAAATATGTGTATATAAATAAATATATAATAGTTTCTGTCTGTTCATTTACTAATAAATTATTGTTGGTATGATTTTCTTATTTATTTTTTATAAAGTATATAGGGTTTGTATTTATGATGGCGAATGACCATAATATGAACGTAAATGTTGATGTTAATATGATTATTAATGTAGATAATATATCAATGAAGAATGTGGAAATAGATATAAACAACAACAAAATGAAACTAATTGTAAACTATAAAATCTAAAATGTAGTTGAGTATTGTTTATATTATTTAAAATGAAAAAGTTATTTTTTTCACATGTTGTCATTGGTAATTGTAGGAACTAATTTGGAACTAAAATTGAAACTGATACTATTAGTAACGGGTAGGGTAGGATATAGTATGAACTAACCTCGTAAGTGGGTAGGGTAGGTAGATTTTTTGGAAATAAGGTATAAATAAGGTAGACTACTACTCGAACCGAACCAACTCGAGTTGCACCTCTAACTGTAACCAATCAAATGCAAACGTTTGCATTACCCATTTATTATTATTATTATTATTATTTTTCTTACTCTGTTTGTCAAAATATGTGGGCCCAAACATCTATTTCTTATTTATACATAATTTTATAATATTCGGGGAATATTTAATATTTTATTTTCTAATATTAAAATAAAAATTGAACTGTTCAAGCGCTAAACAGTTCAAATTTTTTGATTTTTAATATTCAACAATAATATTAAACATTCCAAATTTTATAAAAATTTATATGTAAGAAGTAGGTGTTCAGGCCACATGCTAATGCTAAAAAAGTCTTTAGAAAATAAATAAACAGGTAATAGAACCTTTTGCATTGGATTGGACCCCATTAATAAGTTAATAAAGTTATAACATACCTCTATATGTTTTATGTTTTTGCAAAATGATTTACAGATTACGTACATGTTGAATGAAAATTTCATACTATCTTGAAATAAATTTAAAACCGTTTGAACTCAATTGGGGTACTTCTGGTAATTTAAAAAAAGTGGGAAAATCTATTATAAAATTTTTTAAAAAGTGAATGAGTGATTTATAAGATTCAATGATGATATTTTGGAAATTGCTACGAACATTTCCATATACATTATATGATATGAGATATATTTAAGTTTGTGAATTTAGGTGGAGTTTAGTTTTAACTTAATTTTATGAATACAATAAATATATAAAAATGCATCATCCAGCTGCCACATGCATATATTGCAACTAATTTTGGAGAACTAATTCTATTTAATTACTTAAACAGCTTAGATTTAATGAATCCTTCTGGCAAGACCAAAAACTTGGTTGCTGGTCTTTTTTGAGGCACGATTGGATGTTGACTTAGCTAATTAGATCAAATCCAACTGGCAGTCCCAAAAAATTTTGTTTGCTGACCTTTATTAGGCACAATAAGATAATGTTGGGGTCGTATTAAGCTAGTTTTTGTTTTAATATTCGGAAACACATAATTAATCATTAATTATAGTTGAAATTTTGTGAGCACAAACTGTTGGTCTGAGTTGTAAGAGCTTAGTTCCTTTTAAGCAAAGCTCTGTCTTGTGAAGAAAGACAAATTAAGAAAAGCTTTTCCTCTTATACCTGGCTCAAGACTCTAGGAATTAGACATGCATATAAAAGAGTTATTGATTTTATCATCTTAAGAACCTTAAACTCAGCACACATATATTAGATATAGCAGGCTACAATAAATAAATTAGCACACATATATATAAGGAAAGAGCTATTTCGGTGTAGTGGCGGTGGTACATTTGCCCAAAAATGGACCCTATAAATATTAGAATACAATGAAACTTTATAGAATCATTATCCATATATAAATTTTATAACAAATGGTTTATATGTTGAAAAAATCACTTTAAAGTTGTTATTTATATTTAATTATTTTATTACGTTTAATTTGCCCTATTTTCAGATAGGGTCCATGCACATATCCAATTATGATGGAAATTATTACGATAATATAATATATTATTCTAAATGCAATGGAAGAAGTAGATTGTAATTTTATCATCATGGCGGAGCACTTGAAAAATGCTCATATATGTATATATACCTATATCTATATCAATATCAATATCAGTATCTAGAGTACTGCTGCATGCCTGTTACCGTCGTGGCTGAGTCCACACCACTTGTACTCCTTGAATTGGTGAATTAGTCAACAATGTTCTATTAATGATGAACCTTTAATGCGGATCCCATCAGTGGTTGGGTTTGGATTTCGGTGTAATTTTTTGGTATGAATCTATAAAGAACAAACCCCGCCATCTTATAAATAGATTCCATGGTCCAAAAATAGTAATAGGACCCCCTAATCATTATTCAATGCATGTGGCTTGAATGGCCATGTGCACATACACATGGACTCTCGTCTTTGCAATTTGGTCATCTCCAATTAAGCATGTGGACAGTCTAATTTTCGATCCATTAATTACCATCCAATGCTGTAAATGCAATATTTCTAATATAGCTTGTTGGTGGCCATTCAGACACGTGTCTCAACATCCTATTTGTATGTCAGATATATTAAAAATTTCATGCACTCGAACATGCTTTTTTTTTTTTTGAAAAAAAATTCTGTAATTATCCAAATATATATATATGCCTTATTTATTCCTAAAACCGAACCTGGACAACCTATCTCCTGGCATGAAAAAGATGATATACCCAAATGATCGATTTCCACATGCACGTGAGGCACATTGATGACATGCACGCATGGGGCGTGAATATCCAGAAAAGAGAGAGAAGAGGGCATGTATTCATGTTCCAAATTCCAATCCTCTTAGTTTGGATGGTGTATGTACTGGTCAAAACCCATGGGGACAAAGGAATGGCTGAGATTTTCTCCCATGCATGTAGACCTCCAAAGCAACCGTTGGATGGTCCAGTGGAGCTCTTTCTCTGACCGTTAGGAAGTGGGGCCCTGATTGGGACACAAAAGTGAAGGAAGAAAATCTAGTTGGATGGAGATATACACACATGAAAGCTTTAGTAGCCAGGAATATACATTCCAACAAAATAAACAAAAAGAAAAGAACAGTATAAGATGGGGCCCACATAGAGTTGAAAAGTATGGGATTTATTTTTCAAAATCTCACTAGGAACAAAGCTCATCAGGTGGGGATTAATATAATGAAGTGATGGAGAAGGCTAAAGAAAGGGAGGCATATGTATCTATGGAAGATTTTTGGATGGCTCCATCCCACCTAATCTATCTTTTATAGCTGATGGCCATCTCATGCTACTCCAGCCAATGTGCTTCTTTTGTTGTTTTTACATGGAGGAATCTGGATTCGGGTGGGAGTACACGGTACTACCCAAAAGTTGGTGTGAAACTTGTCTTGTTCTGGGTTAACCCGAACCACTCGATCCCCAAAAAACCTATTCATCCTAAACCCGTGATGAGATAAAATAAGATTGAGTTGTTGTTTTTTTTTTTTGTATTGGAGTATAGTACATTACATCTCAATACGTCTTGCAATCAAACTCTAAGACAATTTTTACAAGATTCAAATAGAGAAACTATAAGCTCCTAAATATCAATGGAGGAGACCAGAAGTTTCAAAACATTAAAGGAAAAACAAAGCTCCCACGTTTATTTTTGAACCTAGATTACTTACCTAAGAGGACATATCCTCTACCATGAGGACTAGTTGCAAATGGCATATCCTACATGTTTGCTTCTATACAATTATATGCATATATACACTCTTATATGTTTAATGCTCGTTCTTAATATATATTTTCAATTGACATAGGTGCATTAAATATTGAAAATATTTATTCTAAGATAATCATTTGTAATAGTTTTGAATAGCTAGTACATTAATTTTCTCTCATCTTTTTATTATTTTAAATATTATTCATTAAATATGAATTTAAAATTGTATATAGTATTATCATAATTATTAAAAGTCTTGGACTTATTCTAATTTATTCACTTTTGCAGAACTCATGAATTTAGAACTTCTTTAGGTTTTGTTTATTGAAACAAAAATTATTTTATCATTTCATTGTTTTAAATACTATTCACTAAACATCGTAGTAAACATACTAAATATGAATTCAAAATTATATAATATTATTTATATTTCGACAAATGATTGTTATTTACATAGTTTTATAACTCAATGCCATAATATAACATATTATTTAAATTCATGTAATAGGTATACTTTCGAATTACTGCCGAAGAATCGGGGCTACGCTGTGGGTCGTGGGTTCGAATCCCATTTCGGCCAGAAATGTGTGTGGGAGCTATGGTCTCCCGTATGGATGGTTGTGGGAGCAGTGGTCTCCCGTTTGGTTGTTGGAAGCTGTGTCTTCCTAATTATTTGGTGGAGCAGTGTCTCCAGATTTGTAAGAATGTCTCAAAACCTTCAATGTAATATGTGTTGAGATATATGTAAATATATTCCAATAAAAAAAAATTCACTACAGCAATTTTGACTTTTGATAAATAAATATTCTTGCAAAAGTTAAAATTTGATTATTAAACAAAAAAATTGGTTTTCAATAATTTGTGACATATTCTATTCTAGTATCTTACGTCGGATAAGGTGAAGGAAGAAGTCTGGGCTATAAGTGGAGGCTGCTAGGTGAACTCTTGAGGCGCCTTTTGGGTATTGCGGGTGCCTAGAGGAATAAAACTGTCGATACTCGAGGGCAGTATATTCAGCAAGGACGCTGGAGATCTTGGAGGTGGATATAGTATCCCACATCAGATAAGGTGAAGGAGGGAGTCTGGGCTATAAATGAAAGCTATCGTTGAGCTGTCGAGACACCTTTTAGGTATTATATTTGCCCGGAGGGACAAATTCATACAGGTTGAAGCATAAAGTGGACAATACCTACTTCTTAAGGGCCATGCCGTTACATCTATACAATAACTATTAAAGAGAAATTTGAATGCCAATAGTTCATGATTTTTATGTTTATGCGAGGAAATTTTTATTTAATTGCCAAATAAGCTTATAAAAGCATTACCATAAGCAAGAAAAATTTTCTTCCATAAAAAATTATCATCACAAGCAAGAATTTTTCTTTACATATACATTTTTGTTTTTAATAAATATTTTTTTTGGTAATAAAGATTCAAAAAATGTATTTGTCCAGAAGAGATTCAACTCGAGTTTTCAACCCAAAGCTAAACCTAAAATCACATGGACTTGAATTAAACTTAACTAGAATCCGGTATTTAGAATTAGGGATTAGGTAGATTCTATTTACATCACAAATTTTGTTATTGTTGCTTTGTTACACGTCTTTGGGCAACTATGTCACATCAAATGATCAAATTCATTGGACAAGCCGACAACACAAACCCATGGCGGCGAAAATTTTTCAAAAAATTTGGGGGGTTTTTAGTCAGTACTTATATAGTTTAAGCAGGATTGGATGCGTATCATAACTTTTAAAGAAGTTACATTGGTACGTACGTGTTTAGTTCCAAAGGCGTATCACTTCCGTCGGGATTGACGTCAAGCATGTTAAAGAACCGCGATGCACCACCGGAGAATTGAATCGAATGCTCCATCTTCCCCACTTCATCGATTTGGCTGCCGATCTATAGCTGTTCTTCAGGGGCCGGCGGTGCAGATCGGACTCGTCCAATGGCACTGTACCTTTGAAACTGCTCTTCATTGCCGGTCGCCGGTCGCTGCACTTGATCTCACAACTATCCAACTATCTTAAATAATAATTTAAAAAAAAAAAAGGAAAAAACGGCATGGGACTAAGGGAGTAGCTTTCTGCCGCCCCTCTTAACTTGCCTGCAGGGTTAAAAAGCCCCATGCAAGATTTCGTTCGATCACGTACGCATTATCTCGGCAGATGAAAACCCAAATAAAATGGAAAAACCACGGCTATCACCCTTTCCAGATCTGATGAAAATCCGACAGGAAGCGAAATAAAAAGAAAAGGAAAAAAAAAAAATTCCTTGCCTGGTCGATTTGGATACTGTTATGAAGGATATTAACTATAGATCTCATTTATGTCATCTTAGTCTTTCCTATCTACATTTTTCATCTTAATTTTGAGGGCATGTTCTGTTCTTTACACAACAAAATCAACGAAAATTAGGCGTGAGCAATGGGCACAGAACATGTTCAATCGTGGCCGATGTTGACAAATTAAAAAATGACTCTAATCAGGACAGATTAGTGAGTCATTCCAATCGTGTTGCCCATGCTCTCCGAGAAACCAAAGCCCAAATCTTGGATGCAAAATCCTTGATAATCCAGTAACCATGCGCTGCTCTGATCTTCCCATGTCGAACTCAGGAGTGCCTTCGATGGGGGAGAGATTCTTATCCCACAAGCAATTCCTTAGTAGGTGTTCATTGTCGTAGTCGAACCAAGGCAGCGAACTGTTAGATGAATTCGCCTGCAGACACGAGTTCTCCTCGGCAATTGCAGGGGCATTTTCGTCCTTTCTCTAAATTTTTTTTATATGCGCCTCATGACAACAACAAGCGTCTATTACAAGCTACTCTCTAGGCTTACAATCTAACATCAATTCATCAATCACCTTACACATTACAACATACTCCTTTCTATTCTAGTAGAGAGATTCTCGAAAGAGCATGTCATACCAAATCATCATTGGGTGCCCATGTGCCTTCTTACTGCCTAACCGCCTGCAATAGTAGTTGTTCAATCTAATACCTAACAAAGGCTCCTATCAGCTCTGGATGCCGATATGTAGCCTCCCCTGCCATTCTCCTCTGCTAGATGATCCCCCATTGGTGGACCACCTTCACCCTTCTACTATATCGGTTGCTACACATATCAAAAAGTATACGGTGTAAGATTTGAATTGTTTCTCAACGAGAACAGGCCATGCCCCTTTTGATGCACGTATCCATGTCTCTTCTAGTGCGTGCAACACATGTAACAGTTAGCGCGCTATCCTAATTCATGTTCATGGATCACCTCTCCTATCAAACCATGCATACCCCAGCTCCAGCACCGCTGATAATTGTTCTGCAGTGCCAATGTGTTAAGGCCATGCGTTGCGATGGTTTCTTCTTTGCTTTTTGAAAGATTCAATGGCATCCACGCCAAAGAAGGTAAAGGCACGAGTGGGCCTATTTTGATTTCCATGAAGGATTGAGTCAGTTGACATATAGCACTTTTTTTTTTTTATGTGAAGATATAATGCTCTTTATTCTGGAAATTCCATTTGGGTGTCTTATCACCCAAAGTTGCAATGTCTAGGGAATGATTGTTGGCCATATTCGAATATAGGTTATCATGGCTGGAAGCTAATGCCACAAAGCTAACTTTTAGTTACAACAATAATGTTCGATGATGCTCTATATATTCTTGAAAAGTGGCTTGCATGAAATAATGAGTTTCAAATTAAATTCCTCTCTAATCCAACTATCCATGATTTTTAATTAGAGATTTTTTCATTACTATAGATGCAATAGAAAAATTACGCGCTGCAGCTTTGTTACAAAATGCTTTAGATCAAGATTTTTTGTAGTTTATTTCTTCACGGTTGTGTTTTATTATTTATTATTTAAAATGTTATTAATAGGTTCAAACCATAATTAGATGTTTGATCCATTAATCCTTTATCAACATGCACTACTACTAGAAAATGTAGCATACGAGTTCAAAATTTTAATTTATGTAGCATATGCGGTATATGGTTCCTTTAAATGTGTTTTTGGTTGTATTTAATATAAAACTAGCTACATTTAACTAAATACTATGTCTCAAAACAACTAATTATTTATAACTAATAATTAATTGTAGTCGAAATATATCTAATAGAACCAAATACATATTATACATGTCAAAAAATTAGCTATAGTAAGTGAAATTTGTTGCAATGTATGCTACAAGAAAAATAACCTTTTCCAACAAACTTGTGGCCATTCAAAACATTTTTTTGCCATAGAAAACACTATTTAGCGGCATAAATAATAATTATTATAGCTAAAATTTAACTTTTTTTGAGTAAATGCTAAATTTAACCTTGAACAACAATAATATCCATATAAAATTATTTAGTGACAAATTAAAAAAATTGTCACTAAAGTCTTTTGTAACTAGCTTGATTATAATGATACTCAGATGTAAATTAATATTTACAGCAAGAAGTTTATTTCTTGTACTAACAAGGCATCATAAAAGTGCACAAGAAAGCTTCTCTTGAAAAACCCTAATCAATCAAGTCGCACCACCAAATAGAATGATTTTTTCGTTGGTAGAGTTTGTTTATGTTCCATGAATCATTTAATTATAAATGCCGACCAGCCTGTCAATTTGGTTAATCAAATCAGTTCAAAATTTTGGTTTTGAGTTCCATCAAATTATAGATTTCAATTCGAGTACCTTAAATCCTCTTTTTGTTAAGTTTTCAATTCCTTTTTTGCTTTTGCTTCTATTGGCAGGTAACTTCACACGGAACCACCCTGTTCATCCCAAGAGCAGTGTCAAGATAACTCTTTTAAATACTTGTAAAATAGCAATAAATTGGTGGGGTTGCACCAATAATGTAAAAGAGTTGAGGCTTTTTTTTTTTTTTTTTTTTTTTTTTTTTTTTTCTAGGGTAAGAAAAAAGAGTTGAGGCATTTAGTTGAATCATAAATTGTCTGGCTTTTGGGCAATGGTACTTCGCGGGGATGGATGAATCGCATTAAGGCCGACTCGGATGTTCGGGATGGGATAACTCATTTCTAATAAGGACTCCATGCAATTTGGTTGGGTGGAGAAGATTCTCTCCAATCAAATAGGTTGGTCCCACAAGGATCACCTCATGCTAAAATCACCCACATCGGACTTAGCACTCCATCCAAGTTTGTATTTTGGTATTTTTAGCTGGCCACGTATTATTTTCTCTGGTTTGGCCCGGCTGAGAAGATGGGATGGAGCTGATTCCGCACAAGACAATCTCAATCTGGGACCTACCTAATGGATAGGCTGGATTACTGCATTCTCGTGAAAGGCTAATTTTTGGAAGAGAAACTAGCTATATAACCATATTGTTAATAAAGCCCCATCATGCTTTCCACCATTTTAAAACACTGCCCTTGTATTGAAACACCACAACATACATAAGTTGCTATTATCTTTTTAAGACAACCTGTACAAAAGTTGTGGTTTATCTATCATGACGGAGGACTTCAAAAGTGATCAAGTCGACCCTACCTTCAGTGGGAAAAACATACACACACGCATATACAAATCAATAGCTTATTTCTCCACTTAGATGACCAAGTGGTTAGATTTAAGCGTGTATAAAAGTATGTAGGGCGGTCATAAGAGGGTGGCATACTTAAAAAAAAATGAATGGCTTACAAATTGAGGTTGTGCATCGTACTTTTTTTTTTTTGATAAAAGAATTACTCTAACCCAACCCCCATTCCAAATGAAATGGGTTCAGAGAAGAGTAATTCATGCAATTCATTGCCAAAAAATTGTCTGTACAAATTTTGCCAATAATGGCATGTGGGGGGTTTCCCCACCAAGAATGATGATCCACATCGGACAAAGAAACCAAATCGGCAATCGAATGGGCTACCCCATTACCTTGCCTTAATACATGGTGAACAGAAATGTGAGCATTAGAAGCGAGGATGGATCTGATTTCTGAAACAATATGCCCCACCGGTGAAGAGATCGTGCAATCACCCGATAGGTAAGTGCACAGCAGCAACGAATCAGATTCAATCTAGGTTGGACCAAAATTGAGATGGAGCGCCCACTGGGTACCCAAAAGAAAAGCATATGCTTCCATAAGCAGCGGCTCCGCCACACCCTTCCATTTCCATCCTTTGGCAGCTAAAAAGAAACCGCGGGAATCCCGAATAACTGCCGCCAGCCCAATGACCTTTCTTTGCACCAAACAGCGCGCATCAACATTTATCTTAAAAACCCCGGTAGGGGGTTTTGTCCACCTAACCACAAGAGGGCGGTCGAGAACGCAAGGTTGGCCAAGGATATTCACTCTCCTAAGTTGTTCAATAAAAGCACTGCACCACCCTAGAGTATCACTAAAATTAGGTTGGACACCCTCCTCCCTGAACTTGTTTCGCAAAAACCAAATTCTCCAACAATATACAATGAAGAAAGCCAGCTCATCCAATTTGTTTTTGCTAGAGAGGATTCTCAAAAATTCCAATACTGACGATCCGGGAGAGCATCCACTAACACCCATACTACCAAACCTCCCAATCTTCGTGCACCCAAGGAACAAATGGTCAATGTCCTCAACCTCCCTTTGACATAACACACAAACAATATCAACAAGAACACCCCTGTGTGACAGGTTTACCAATGTCGGGAGAGCATTCTTTAGCAACCGCCATCCGAAAATCATCACCTTACTAGGTAGTCCAGTCCTCCATATGGCCCGAAAGCAGCAGGCTAGGCGAGCACAACCAGAGGTCGGAGAAAGCATTCTATGCGCCGACTTGACCGAATATTGACCAGTTGGTTCGTGCACCCAGAAGACGCAATCCTTAACATCCCCTCGAGGAAGTGGTATAAGTCGAATTTCTCTCCAACCAGCCTCACCTACCGCAGCCACCACCCTATCCTTGATCCACGATTTTGCCTCATCATTGATGAAATAACTGACTTTGACCTCCTCCGGGATGGATGACGGAAGAGGACCCGCCTTGCACATAGGCGCATTAAGCCAGACATCCTGAAAAAATCGAATCCTCTTGCCATCGCCAACTCTCCATTTGCATCCAGATTTTATCGCATCCCGAGCCTTGAGAATGCTTTTCCACGTATAAGAGTCAGAAGGTCCCCCCGTACAGCTCCATATATCCGTGTCCAGGAAATATTTAGCTTTAAGCACATCATAACAAAAGGAATTAGTACAAGAGGATAAACGCCATACCTGTTTAGCTAAAAGGGCATAGTTGAAAGCAATTATATCTCTGAACCCCATCCCACCAGCCCGCTTTGGTTTGCACATCTCCATCCAGGCCACCCAACTAATCTTCCGTTTCTCGCCCTTCGCCCCCCACCAAAATTTGCCCAACATTCCATTGATGACCTGACAGAAGGACTTGGGGAGAAGAAAGATACTCATACTATAAGACGGAATGGCTTGAGCAACCGCCTTGATTAAGACCTCTTTCCCTCCCCAAGATAGAAGACGCTCCTTCCACCCTTGAATTTTTTTTCAAATACGCTCCTGAAGACCCTTGAACAACCCTTTCTTGGACCGACCAAGCCATGCCGGGAGTCCCAGATAATGGTGAAGTTCCGAGCCCGACGCGGCCAACAGATCGGTCATCGCCCTACGATCATGATTATTCATATTTGTGCTGAAAAAGATGGAAGTTTTGTCCACATTTATCATCTGACCAGAGGAAGCAGCGTATGTGTTAAGAATATCCTTCAAAATCCTTAAATCATTCCCATCTGCCCTGATAAATAACAAAGCGTCATCAGCAAAAAGAAGGTGAGTAATTTGCGGTCCCTGCGGATTGATCCTAATTCCATGAAGCACACCCCGGTCGACCGCCCTCGAGATGAGAGCAGAGAGACCCTCCGCACATAGTAGAAAGAGATAGGGGGACAGCGGGTCGCCCTGCCTTAAGCCCCTTTGAGGTTGGATAAGCCTAGACTTGAATCCATTCAGTTTAACCCTGTACCTGACTGTAGACACACAACATCTGATCCATTCGATCCACACCGGAGAGAAGTTCATAGCCCCCATGATCTGACTGAGAAAATCCCACTCGACCCTATCATAGGCCTTAGACATATCTAGTTTTATAGCCATCTCCCCTCTTTTGCCTCTCCTCCGTTTCCGAAGAGCATGAATTGCTTCGTAGGCTATCAACATATTATCCGTAATCAGCCGCCCCGGAACAAAAGCACTTTGCTCAAACCCAATAACCTCCTGGAGAACGCCCTTAAGCCGATTCGCTAAGACTTTGGCCAAAATTTTATATACCACATTACATAGGCTAATAGGCCGGAAATTTGATAGTTCATTCGCCCCCGCCACCTTAGGGAGAAGCACCAAAGAAGTAGTGGTTGTGCATCGTACTTGATTATTGGGTTAGCATGGTTTGTGCCAGCTGGTCATCAGCATGGCTAACTTCTCTTGGGATTCCATCTTATTACTTCGGGGGAAAAAAAAAAAACAAAATTCAGATAGATTTGTCACTTCAGGATCTTTCAGTATTTTTGGTTTGGGGTGAATGGCCACCTAACTAACTACTGAATTTGGCTATTTTTGAGCTAGGTAATAATCAGGATAGAGTGATACTGCTCCAAGGAGTTGGAGTACAACAAATTAGCTAGCTAACCTGTGATTGCAGTTGGCACTTGTGGCAGCAATAGTGCCACGGAAGCGTTTTCCTATTCCTAACAGAGAATGGTCACCTTTCGGAAACAGCATTTGAGGCAATTATTATTCTTCTAATAATCACTTTCGCTGCCTAACTAACTATTATGATAGCAGCTAACAACTAGTTAAAGAAGTGGGAAATATCCTTTCAATGCAGATGGAGTGCAAAACAGTCATACAACAGCTGTCGAAGTAAGTTGCGTGTCTCTCAGCAATATTAAGATGTTCCATACCAAGCGTTTCTGAGCCAAAAAATCAATGGAGACAGTAGAGACTTGTAGCAGCAAATTAAAAGAAGGACCCCGGTTGAAAGGAATAGATTCTCTCCCGTGGGGTTATAAGAAAAGCACTGTTGTTAGAATTTGACAACTGTTTTGTCTACATGAGACATGGAAATTTTGAGAAAGAGATGGATGGCAAAGAGAAGAAATTTTCAGTTTTCAGACCCGGGCCAGCTTGTGGGATGTGGTATGGAAGATGTATTAATTAATTGCATGCATGTATATGTGATGGAAGTGATTCTTGTGCAGTAATATTGAAGATAAGATCTACAGTAGATGATGGAAACAAGAGCTCCAAGATCTTTTTGTCTGATCATCAGATATGTGGTGGGTGGTGAAAAGTGAAAAAAACAGCGGTCCCACTTCCGTGCACAAGCATCCATGCGTACAAAGTGCTTGCATATTAAGCATCGATGGTCGTAGAGGCCTAGCTAATATCAAATGATATCCAGCTCCAACACATAAGCCCAAGGCAAATGACAGGACAGTGATATTGAAAGCTTAATTTGATCGAAGGCATGCATCTGATTGGGATGATAAGACATAGGAGATCCAACACATGATCTTGGGGGATATGACATGTGGGTGGTGTATGTATATGAGAGAGAGAGAGATGCATGAACAAAGAGAGGTCATGAGGTGGTAAGATTTTCCATGTCTGGTGATCTTACGAAAGGAATAATTCCACAGAGGCAGGTAACATCATTTTGAGAAGGGTGTCTTGATGCTTAAGCAAATTATATTTTGGGGGACTAATTGCAATTAGAGCTTTTTTAGAAAAAATGATACGCCTTGCTTTGGTTTGTCTAGCCCACCATTTAATTTCATGATGACTGCCTGATGTGATAGGATCTCATCCTTAATTGCTTCTTTCATCAAAGAAAACAACGGTTAAGGTGGCTCCTTTTTAGTGATCAATTTAGTTATTCGGTGGTGGCGTCCTCTTAATTCCCATATGACGGACGGCTCGGATCGTCCAACAGTATCCTAGTGTGGGCCACAATAAAGCTTGCCTATAATATGATTAAGATGATGATCAATCACCGTACTTAGGGATAAGATTCCTTCCCCCGTGTACACTAATCACTAGATAATTAAAAAAGAATACATTTCATGTAGCCGACAGGGTCATGCTTGCTTAAGGATAAAAAAAAAATAAAAAAAAAATAAAATTCAAGGAGTATGTGTTTTTTTAAACGGGGAATCAAAAAGGGTGGTCCAAGAGTCCAAGTGCCGTATGTACCGCCATTCACCCATCTTTATCTACGTGGTTCCCATCATCAACATAATCAGCATGCATGTTATTTGTTTGTCATATGAGCAATATTATTGGGGGGCTTGCACGTGCTTACCGATATTCCATTTCTAGAATACTCGTCACACGTGCGTCGGGTTGTATTTTAATTAATCCAGAACCCATTCCCCAAGACATAAATAAATTACAGTTACGAGGGGAGAGACAGCACAAAATTTCTAACAAAGAAGATCCAGTGGGGGCCACTGTAATACGATTAATCATTTGTTAGTGTTAGTTATATACCTTGATCGAGCTAGCCTGTAATTAATGGCAAATGGTGTATATATCACCGAGATTTTGCCAATCAGAATCGCTGGTGGGCAACTTATGGTGCTGAAGATGTACGAAACTTCCAAGAGGCGGCCGTTTTGGTTGCATTAAAATCCTTTTGGTGGGGGGTGTTGAACACACCAAATCATGGGAATTTGTGGACCAAAACATGCATAGTGCTGATTGCAATTTGATCTCTTTTGACGAGCACAACTCTTCGGCTAATCACGTGGATTTGAGGACAAAGTATCATGATGTGTGTCTGTGCCTATGAAGTGACACTTACTGCAAACTTGATATGTAAAAAGTATTTGTAATTATGCCAATACAAGTGTGAACCTTTTTATTTTTGTAAATCAAGATATTTTTGATAAATTCGTATAATTCATTATATTTGTCAATATCGATTAGTTAAGATATCAATATTTGCCTTGGTTAGATATCTTAGTGGGCTATAACCAATGTTAATTTCATGAGTTTATATTTATTAACTAGGTATCCGATCAAGGTGATATTTGAAATCCTAAGTAAATATATATCAGTAAATATAATGAGTAACTTAGATTTATTGAACATGTCATGAGTTAAAAAAATCAATATGTTTTTACACTTGTCATCGATATAATTAATGCACACAAGCATGTTTGCAATAAGTTTTGTACATGAGCATAAAACCCCAATTTGTGTAAAAATTTATGAGTGGAACTCTTTCCTAGTTAAAAGGTGGACTGTTTCCTCATGAGAAATATTTTTTCAATTCCCATGGGTTTTCATTTTGGTACAACGATATTCAACTGTAATCAAGCCATATCTTTTCTTTGATTCACAGATGGAAATTTTGGGGTGATGTGATGACAATGGTAGTAGTTGTGATTTAGGAAAGACAGCTAGTGGAATAAATGATGGATATGAAACTCTCGAAAATAAATATTTAATAGGATAAGTGTCTTTTAATTAAATTTAATAGACGTTGAATTTTTAAAATTTGTATCCATTGTTTGATTCATTGACTATTATGATTAGGTGGAACATCGCAAAGGATGTCATTATATAACTTTTTTTTGCATCAATATAGACTATAGAAGTTATTGATAATTGATTAGTTAAAAGTTTTACTAATCAAACATCAATTTCTATTTATAAATCTTACTATTATTGGTAGGAGTCTTTTCCAAACAAATCAAAAGCTGAGAATTACATACAAATTCATAGATATGTAGTATAAACTCATGCGCATGTTACCATTGAGGGTCGGTATCCCCTTATTCTATACTACCATCACTAAGGGATTGTATCCTTTCATAGACAGCATTACTCATCCAAGTATTATATCCAAACAGCCCCTTTAGGAAGTGTTCTTTCTACAATAACATAGCAAAGTTTGAGGGAGTGCATAATCAAGGGATGAGAAAGTTTAGTAAAAGAGATGTGAATTTCCTAGAGGCCTTTCCACATAATTCCATTCCTGCATTAATCTAGTCTTTTTTAGGTTAGGCATGCAGTATAATCAACGAACCTCTCATTATTCATTTTTTCTCTAACCAAGTTGTAGTGTAGGTTGACATATTGGCATTAGCTCATAGAGTTAGTCACATTATCTCATCATCCAAAATTATCCAAGAATATCAAGGACCTATCTACCTCTAAGTTGTGGTTACTCAACCATGCATCACATTAAAATTGTGGCTCTTAGCTATGCACTATACCAAAGTTGTGACTTTTTAGCTGCACACTATATTAAGGTTGTAACCTGTGAACTACTTATATCAGTCAAGCCGTAGCACCCATGCGCAGCATTTACTACTTTAGTAGCATTGTAAGCTTGCGTCATGATCATTTGCTCCATATTATTATTTTTTATTAAAATAATTAAAATAAGCTTATGTTTAAAAATATAAAATAAATATATACGCATTTCTACAAATGATAAATTTTAATTTATAAATTAAATATATCTATATTAACATTTGTATAAAAAAATTTCAAAAAAAATAAAAATGATTTTGGCCTAGTCACAAATGGAATGGTCTCCCCTCTTTATGTTTTGCAATAAGGGGCTTATTGAGTTTGACCTTTCTTATTAAGGACTTTTATCTCCAAAGATGTAAAAATGTGAATGGTAGAATAATTATACAATTTTGATATATTATTAGACATTCTAATCATCTATATTGTAAGCACTTTATTTCATAGTTGAATTTTATAGTCCCTCCTATATTTACACATTAAATAGATTGACACTTGCATTTATGCCCATTGTGAGGTGGTTGAAAGGGACAAATTAGTTTGTCCAATTCATGTCCGAAATAGAGACTTAATCTTAAAAACAAATTATTTATGAGGCTCTAAAATGAATGGGATATGAAAATCACTTGAATGACCTCTATTGCCATGTGGTTACACTCAAGTCTATACACAATGATGTAGAAGTTGGAAAGAAGATGAAAGAAAACCAATAAAGACAACACTATTGTTGTGATCATCTACTTCAAGCTCACCCCGTGTCCAACATTGTTGGAAGCTAAGAGATGTTGCGTACTTATAAGTTTCGATGAAGATATTTTGTATTCTAATCTATTTGTTGATTAAGCTTAGAATGGGTTCATTACAGTGTGTCAGCTCTTATTGTCCTTTGCTATAATTTCTCTCATGGTTTTAAAATACCACTCTACTACTACCCAATTTCTAAAATTGATAAGTCAACCGTTTTGCAACTATTGAATACTTACGTGTCTTTGATGACTTCCATTTGCTTGATTTGATCTATATGTTTGACGGGCCATGTAATCACTAATTAATTTTCAATATGTAATTCGTATACCCATGCATACACATTCTCTCGAAAATAATTTGATATCTTAACAACCTAATAACCTTATTTTTTCATCTTTACCTTTATATTTTAATAATTTTCTCACATAACTATTTTATTTATTTCAACTTTACTTTTCTCATACAATATCTATCGCACTTTTTAAAATATTTTCTTTCTCATTTTACTCTTGTTTCACCACAATCACCCTTAAATGCTTAACTAAGATGAAGTGACATTTCTTACAAAGAAATTCTTTAGCACCTTTCTATTCAAGTACACATGCATATGTCACAACTTAGATGATTAAGTGGTTGACATGAGTGCATGTAGAGTTTTAAGATAGAGAGGTTTAGGGTTTAAGGTTGGGTAGAGGCAAAAACCTTGTTACCCCTCCATTGAAGCATACATCTGTTAGGTATCTGTTCATCCAATGTAGATAATCCGATCAAAGTCAAAGTACACATGCATAGAACAAGCAGAAATAAATACATCAGAAATACAAAATACGATCAAATTACAAACCTTCCAACAATGTGAAATTCCTGCTTAAAGTCAAAACTCACTATCTTACAAAGTTGACATTTCATAGATTCTCATTTTTATTCGGAATTTTTTAATATAGTAGAAAATAAAAAGAGGACACAATAAAAAAAGTGGAGTAGAAAAAGAAGTTAGGAAATAAATTTCTTGAATAAAAAATTTAAAATGATTGAAAATAAAGATAAGTAACAAATAAAAACAAAATTATTTTCAAAGATAGGCAAATAGATAACCATTACACCCTTCTTTTATTCCGGCACCATCCAGATAAGCCTCAACACATTACGTATATATATATATATATATTTTTTTTTTTTGTATTTGAAACTTTCAAGGGTGAGTTTTGGTTGCTAATGTTTTCCTCCCATGATCCAAATGGTTTACAGATTAACCTTATAGGTACGATCCCCAAAAGATGGATGAGTAGCTATTTGTGCCCACCAGGGTGGGCCCAATGATCATTCAATGTTCACAATGATTCTGCCATCTCTGTCTCTCTCCCATGCACCCACAAGAAAATGGAGGGAAAGTGGTCTAAAATGGAGGGAAAAGAAAGATACGCTGATGCTAGGACGTATAATCAGTTTGACTACAAATGATGGAACACTAGTCCCCCAAGAAAATTCAACAAGAGGGGCTCCTGGATATCCTGACAAAACCTTTTAATTTTAGATTTTTTTTTTTTTCTTAAAAAAATTTATTTTCATTGCTTGCGCTTCCCTCAAAGAATCTCTTTATAAAGCAACCGATTTTCAATTGAGAAGAATGACCCGCTTTTATTTCCAATTGTAGCCACCCATGTGCATCACACTTGTCCTTATGCGCCTTCCATTTTCATGGTCTGGACCCTTCATCAATCTAATCTTGTGATTCATCTGTACATCCATTAAGTGGGCCAAATACCCAGATGAAATCTAGGGCGATGATGGTTTTTTGGGCGGGCACAAGGGCTAGGCGTTTGTATCATAGGGCAGGACATGCAAGTAGTTGCTGTGTTTGTTTATGGGGTTTCAACTTTCAAGGCCTAAAGTGCTGCACATGCAACGAGAGAGAGGAAAGAGGCTCAGACGACCCAAAGTCCCAAGTGGAGCTTTGTGAGAGGCAGAGGGCTGGAATTTATGGGAGAAGAGGTAGGCCCACCATTTCCTTTCCTGTCACCCATTTTTCCGCTACCAACAAGCAGTGAGGCACGCATGCCTGCTCAGATTTTCAATTTTGTAAAGGGGAATTGGTCTTTATGCCCCCCACCATTGATAGACCATGATTGGGAGAATTCATGAATTGGACAATGCTTTGCTGAATTGCTTGCTCTTCAAAGGGACAACTGGGAATTAACAGCCGAAAATGGGCCATCATGAATCACTGCCAATTCCTGTCCTTCAAAGAGTGGCTGGCCCGTTGAATTATTATAAACATTCTTAATTGGTCTAGGTCTAATGATATGAATAAAAGTTGCGTCAAATTCCATTTACTGAAATCAACACTCATCATGGATTTCCCCCGCTATCACCCAAAACAACCCAAATTTCAAAGATCCTACTTGTCTCCTTTTAGATGTTTGAGTGATAATTTCTATTGAAATTGCAAAATAGGGGATAAAAAAAAAAAAAAAAAAACGGGTCGCTGGTTTTTTGGGATCAGCCCAATTAATTTAGTGTTCTTAAGAATCTAGCTATTTAGGCCCATGATATTTATCTAAGGCTAAATTTTTTTTTTTTTTTTTGAGACCAAATTTAGAGCTTATTTGGCTGCACTCAATTTTAGTAGAAAAAGTTTGGAATGTGTACTTAAAACGATAAAACTTTTGACAAATTTTTTTTAAAATGAGATAAAATGATGTAATGTGATATGATAAAAGTAACGATGATAAATAAAGAAAATAAAAATAGATAAATTAGTTGTAAAGGTAATTATAATTGAAAAGTAAAATTCTAACTTTTTATGCACAAACTTTTAAAAACAGACTTTTTTCAAAATCTAATCTAAACACAAATATACAACCTTTCATGATGAGGTAAATAAGTGCAGAACTTTTTGTGCACCGCGCGGCTAAACTATCCCTTAGCATATAAACCAACTTAGCTAGCTATTGGGAATTGAAGGAATCACAGCTAGAAATAGCATTAATTACTCAGGTCGAATTCATTAAGTAACATCAACATCAAGCATGAGGTCGGAAGAAGATGATGTTGACTGGAATAATGGTGGAGGAGAGATTTAGATTTTTTAAATGGCGTGATATGATAGCAACGCGTGCTACTCTACACTACACAACTACACTGACGAAAGTGTGAAGGAAGATTGTGGTGGTCAAGGGTCATGATGAGAACAAACCACCAAATCCTCAAAAGTTGTAGCCGTGTGGTTCGTTGAAATCCCACGTGAAGTTGCGTTGCATGCTTCTTTAATTAATTGCTCCGAAGCATTCCATGGGATGAGGTTGAATTCCTTTTGTAATTTTTAATATCATTTTTTTTATTAGAATATATTTACATACATCTTAACACATATTATATTGAAGGCTTTGAGATATTCTTACAAATCTGGAGATACTGCTCCACCAAATAATCAGGAAGACACAGCTTCCAACAACCAAACGGGAGACCACTGCTCCCACAACCATCCAGACGGGAGACCACAGCTCCCACACACATTTCGCGGCCGAAATGGGATTCAAACCCACGACCCACAGCGCAGCCCGATTCTTCGCACACAGCGCAAACCCGATTCTTTGGCAGCTACACTGACCAACCGAGCACGACTCCGTTAGTCAATATCACTCTTTTGATTTCACAATCAAACTTCTTATTTCTATTTCTTGTTATCTCCATTTCTATTTTTACTTTCAAATTCTGTTCGAAAATGGGTCGGTCTATTTCCATACATGTAAACGAATAACTCTTCTAACACATTCTCCCTTATTCAATTCATTTTTTCCAAACTGACGGGATCTTGATCAGCTGCAATTGGATGGGGCCCATTTCCATGATCTTGGTGGCGACAACTGCCAACATCCCATTCGCTGCCCACTCTCTTGTCCTCATTTCTTTCACGCCCCAGGTTCAATGTTGGTTGGACACAAGACTTTCGATTTTTAAAATTAAAGTGGCCAAAAATATTTATAAAATAAGAATCGATGTTGTCTGCGACACATCCATTTTTATTCAATAAAGGTAATGATTACGAAAATACAATATGTTGTAATGTCTTCAAGAATAATATGAAAGCCATCTATTCAACTGCCGTCTGTATGTACCATAATTATGGTTCATTCGTTTACAAAATGACCCTACACATATTAGAATGCTATAATATTTTATACAATCATTTATTTATATAAAAATCATATTTTCGATAGTAAAAATGTTGAAAATACAAATTTAAAATTAATATTTATGTTAAACTATTTTATTACGTTGATTGTTTGTCATTTTAAGATATAGCCCGTATACATGTTTTGATTTAGATGAAATCAATATACTACTAAAGTAAATAATTCTGAATACAATAGATAAAGATAGATGTTAATTTCATAATCAAGTGAGTTTTATTTTACGATGAACTGTAATATTATTATGGTGCAATCCAAATCCATGTGAATATTTTCTGATAAATATAATGAAGAGTTTATAATTGATTTAATAGGTTTTAAGGTTTTCAAAATTACATGATAATTAAAAAATCAAATATCAAACTTGCAATTAGGTTTCTAAAAATACTTGATTTCTAATTCTCTAATTTGGATAAAATTAAATAAAAACTAAAAGGGAATACCCGGAATATTTTTCATTCCATCTTCTCCCACTCCAGTGAAACTTTGGCATGTCGGTGAATTTATCCTCCATGTAAAATTAAAATTCATAGCTATTTTGTTTTATACTTATAATTACATTAGAAATATGTGTTTTTTGGCAGTGACGCAGTCTTATACACGCCTCTCCCATTTTTCCTAATTTCAACACACGTCAGACAACTTATTCTTCCATTGCGTGTTTCAGTTGACATCACTTGCTATTCTAATTGCATCACTTACCTTGGGCTGCCCATCCATCTTATCTTGTTATGTTATTCCTTGTTCTCTTCTCTCTCTCCAAAGTCCAACCAAACAAATCCTAAAATGCGTCTTGATTTCATGGAAATAATGTTGGATATATATTGAATCGTTGCGCAAGGCCAATTTCATACAGACAACCGAAAAGCCGAAATAATCCAATCTAACTAACCAAGATCTAGTCCTTTTAGCTTCCATTTCTTTGCTTAAATCAGAAAGATCCTACTATTTCGGTGCTAGGAATGTGAAAAGAAAATGGAAGGAGTGCTGCGTTTGAAAATCATTTGGGCGTAGGTAGCCGTTTTGATGATTGTGTCGGCAGGGCGAAGATTTGGAAAAAGAATATGTGGCTCATGTTGAATGCAAAATGGTTTTGCCTAATACGCTTAGATTATTGGATAAGGCTAATTTAATAGTGTAGTAGAAATCTGCATTTGAAATGCATTGCTATTAGTAGAACAAAGGATGATATCATGCTATTGGGTACATGGAATAGAATAAACCTCTTTAATTTTTCACCAAAGAAAAAGGCAGCTAACAAACACCTTTTAGAATGAAAACTCGACTGAAATTAGGGGTGAAAATAAGGTTGGGTTGACCTATGCCCACCCCTCCTGGTTCCAATTTTACAAAGGGTCAGGGCAAGGATTTTAACCCAGTAGGATAGATTAGGTCAGGATTTTAGACCTGCATTTTAATTCCAAGGAGCATGGCAGGTTCACTAAGTCCCGACTCGTAATGTGTAAATTATTTGTATAAATTATATGTTTTACTTATGTGAATATTGTATTATCGGATAAATGTATTTAACTTTATAACTTATTAATGTGAATATGATTTATGTTAACGTACTTTTAACTTTATAGCTTATTTATATTGATAAATTTTTATTTCTTAATTGCATATATGTTGTTCGAGTTATCTCATTCACATATTTATTAAAGAAATAAAATATATTATCTATGTTGTTTATATCTTACAAGAATGAATATTATTATTTTGTACTTTAGCAGTTTTAATTGTAATTCGAAATTTATGTCAATATTTTTTTAAGATTGATACACATATTTATCAAAGTTAAGTTGTAAAATAAATTATTTAGAAAATTTTACTATGCTTTGTTATAAGAATTGTATTTTACTTACTAAATAGTAAAATATTAAATAATTTAACCTTTAAATTTATTATAAATATGAATTTATATTGATATATATATATATACATTTTTAAACTTTGATTTGCTTTTTCAACCCCATATGTTGTCTTGATACTAACCCAAAGTCAACTTAAAGGTTGCCCTGAGACCTCTTAAAGAAAGATGAGAGTCAGACTGACCTTGTCCTAACGTGATATAAAAAGTAGGGTTAAATAAAATTTTTAAATGTAGAGTCAGGATTAGACACACCCTATCTTCCCCATGAATTTGCTACGTAGTGGCATTAAAGAGCGTAGTATTCTTAAGTAGAATTATTATTGCATGAATATACTTGTAGTCTTAAGTAGAATTATTATTGCATGAATGTACTTATATCATGTGAAATGTCATAATTTTGCTCTTTGAAGGTAATGTTTCTTCCACCTTTTGTAAATACTACTGATTTTACCACCCATTAAAACGTGTTCATTAAGTCAGTAAACTACATGACAAGGAGGATTGTCAAATGGGCACGGTTGGGTTCAATGGAAAACAAGCTCACATGCACATGCTGTTGTACTTTCAAGGAAAGCTTGCGTTTGTTGACTTTAGGTCGACCTGCCTCTTTTAAGGCATATGGAAGCAGACACATGTTACTAAATATTTGGGAGATCTCTTTCATGTATGATTGTATTTAGCATGACTCTTGACTCAGGTGGGACTAGACTTTGACATAGACAACCAATGAGGTTTTTTTTTTGGGTAATATAAAGAAGTAAAAAAAAAATTCACTCCTTTTAATGCACATTTTAATATGATTTGATATTTTAGTTTGTTATTATTACCTCTACATTTGAATCAAAATTTTCCATATAACTATCCTTTTTTTTAAATTTTTTTTATCTTTGCTCCTAATCATCAATCCTACCATATTACATCATTTTATTACTTTTTTAAAAATTTGAGTCCTAATTTTCCTTTGCATCTTTACAGACAGAACTTGATTTAAAATTTTGAATTGGTTCGGGTTTACAATAATGGAGTTTCTTTAACATTTATATTTGAGATGTATTTCAAATATATAAATTAGGATAATTTAAACTATATTTTACTTAACTAAAAAATTGTTAGAGTGAGGAAAATGTATTTTCGTCAGTTGATTTTTTATCATCATTTGTTTAACTAAGAAACCAAGTGCCATGGAAATCAAAGATGTACATGAGTTATATTTGTTTAGAAACATATATGTGTAAAATACGAAAAAAGCATAGGTTTATTTACATATGTATTAGAATGTAATAATATTTTATAGAATTATTTATCCATATATTATTGATATTTTAGATAATTTATATGTTGAAATTACAACCTTAAAATTGATATTTCTTATTAAATTATTGAATTGTGTTGATTTTATATATTTATAGATGAGACTCATGCACAGTGATACTGGATAAATGAATGAGTTTCCATGATATGAATGGTACTAAAAAGAATGTGTGGAGTGGATGTTCAATCAAATATTAAAATATTAAGAATAGGAATTATATTGAAAAGAAGACTTCACAGAAGCAAAGCCCTTGAAATTTTTACATGCACCATTTGTACATATTGTATTAGGCATTATAGATGGGTTTAATTATGTTGTGTTTTCTACATTTTTAATTTGGAGAGACCTGTATAAGAATATGGATAATTGGCTTCCTTTAATCTATTAATAATTAAAAAAAAACATAGCTTAGAACAGTAATAATAAAGGGAAATTTTCTAACTCATCCCCAATAATTTTGAGGTCCTTGGTGGAAGTATCACTTTAGAGTTGCCTTGTCCAGCTTTAAAACAACCTCGCATTGATTGGGATTATCTAGTACCTAGCACCTTCCTCATGTTAACTGGGAATGTAATGAATTCTTCCCAGGCTAAATCAAGGTAGCCCAAATATCTACACTAACCGATCGGAGTCTTGCAATTATCAGACTGCAACTAAGGTACACATAAAAAACAAAACAAAACAACCCTCCCCCCCCCCCCCCCCCCCCCCCCCCCCCCTATAATCCTGATGAATGGAAACACATTCCAATGGCGAAACTAGACTGGTCTCACAGAAGCTTGAAAGCTAACTATCCTTGAATGGTGATTATCTGCCAGAGGAAAGCAGTTCATTGTTCACGCTCTCTGTTGAGATCGCATCAGCTCCAAGTGATCAGTAACCACATGTTAAAGCTACTCTGTGCTCATTCCATATTTATATATTGATGTGTTTTCAATCTTTATTCTTTTCAAAATAAAATCTAGTTCTCATTCAATCCTTAGTCCTCATTCAAAATAGAACTTTCATCGGCCCATTTCATGACGGACATGACTCACATTTTTGAACGAAGGACGACGTCGATTTTCATGCACTCAATGCAAGTCTGAATGGATGAAGTGGAGTATTGTTGAGTTCTGTCGATTTTTAGTTTGTCGACTGTCCGTGGAGTTACCACTATCGCTCTGAGTAGTCCTTTGCCACATGCAAAGTCCAGGCATTATTAGCTTGCCTCGGAAACAGCTATCGGTACTGATGTGCTGCTTTTGCATGAAAGTAGAAACTGGGAGAAGAAGGGAAATGAAAAAAACTTATTCCCCGTATTTTCGCATGCGCATGTTGGAGATGTTTGGTAACTGACATTTTGTGTGGGTGATGGGATGAGGTGGAGAGTGGAAACTGAAATATTTTAGAGTTTGTCTTATTGATATGAAATTACAGAAGTGAAGTTAAAATAAATAAGTATGATGAAGACAGTTTATGGGAAAAATGATTAGAATACAAGAATAACAGTGAAAAATATTAATTAGTAACTGCAACAAAACAAACAAGCCCATGATATGATTTGATATCTTAAGTATCTGCCTATCTTACTTTTCAATCATTATCTTTGCATTTTAATTATTTTTTCACATGTTTTTAATCAATTACTAATATATATATATATATATTACTCTTAATCATTATTTATAACATATCACATTATCCTCGTTGGTCAAAAATTTTCCCCACTTTTTCCAACTAACCAAACACACCCTAAAATCAATATGGATGGATGGGTCGGGAGGGGTGTCATGCATTTCAGAAACTAGTAAAATTAGGACTTGCTAAGGTCTTATAAGCAAAGCCGTCAGCAAATCAAATGCAACTTTTAACAAATCAAGATGGCTTAGAGTTTAGTTCAAATAAAAAAAAAGATGAGTTAGTTCCTTTGGGGCGCAATTAATTTCAATAGTCAAGCCAAACTTACCGGCCGTTTGAAAGAAGCAGATTTATTTTGCTTCCCACAAAAGTAGAATTTACACTCTTTTTTTTTTATATATAGAATTTTGCAGCAAACATGGAATCAAAAACCTCAAACACTTTGCTAATTTCGGAAAGAACTTATCATCCCCTTGAAGCACGGCCAAACAGAGCCTAAGAAATTGGCGCCACTTGCAAGAAATCCCAAAGGCAGCATACTGATATGTGAACAGCTTATTAAAAATAGTAATCAATCGAAACTATTTGCTTTAACATACAAAATTTACACAGTTTGTCACTTACGAAAGCCATGAAATAAACATATTTTCCAGACATCAAGAAGCTTGATTAGTTTGATGTTGGCTGATTGGCTCATGAAACATGATCCGACTCCAAGACCCAACTTAACAAAGATCACACTTAACAATTAAGGGGAGATCCAAACAAAAAGACTCAGTTGACCAAGATGCCAGAAGATGTAGGCGGAAGGTACTGCTCCCAAAGGTTGCCAAAATTCGAGTGCTGAGTATCCTCAGGGAAGCACACATTCCTAGGGCCCATCAAACCGAAGAACCTTCTTCCCATCATTACGTTTCTGTGGAGCCGAATCACCGACTATCCAAGCAGGCAGAGAGCTTGAGATGTTTCCCATAAAGAGCGAATGCCACAGCAGGATTAATTTGATTATTCCTGTAACTGAACCAGCACCCTACAAATCATGGAACAGCACATAGAAGCTACCAAAATAGATAAATACTGGGATTAAGAAGATTAACATTGATTATCTTATTGATTTTCAAAAACAAGATCGGGTTTTCTACACCCATATTACATTCTAATGTTAAATTCGGGGCAGAAATATGGAGCCCTCATGCATCGTGCCTCTTACAGTCCTAATGTTCCAAGTCCATTCGATTAGGTCCATGCTTCATGATCCAAACAATTTCCACAAGGCAATTCCACGAAAGATATGTCCCAGCCTTCAGGTGGAACACTCTTCACCTGGTCTACCCATTTTATATTTTTTTTAATACCTAGATATAATTTTCTCTAACATTCTCACTTTAGGGAATAATGTAAAAGTTATCCAATTTGATTGATCTCTGTTGCGTCCGGATTCATCAGCACCAGGCCCATGGAAGCACTCCTAATCACCAAAGGAACAGAGCATACTTTCTTAGACTCTGTACAGAAAAATTGGACACCTCACGCATCTCAAAGCATCAGGAACTGAAAATTGACCTCGTTGGTGGTATGTTTTCCAATCGTGGAAAATTGCAGAAGCAGTTATTTAGTTATATAACAGGGGACCAGAAAAGACTAAGGGATTATGTATATTTTCTTAATTACATGAAAAAATGTATAGCAGGTAAAAGACAAGACTACAAGTGTGTTTAGAAATAATAAAACTTTTGGAAAAAAAATTTTGTATAAAGTTTTCGAAATTGGAGAAAATGATATGATATAATAGAAGTAATAATGATGAATAAAAAGAATAAAATTAAAATACATAAGTTAGTTATGAAAAAATTATTAAAAAATGGGATAGTTGTATAAAATGTGAAGAAATAATTCAAAAATAAGATAATTGTGGATAATGAAAAATTTTTTAATTGGGAAAGTTTTTAGATGTTGTCAAACACACCCTATATTTAAAAAGTTCCAGCATGCAAGGGTTTCCTGTACGCATTCAACAGGGGAAGCTTGGTTTTATGGTATGTGAGATCCTCAGAGAATGGGGGGGGGGGGGGGGGGGGGGGGGTGTCGCAAAACTGCACAAATACTATTTAACAATGCTGTGAATCAGTCAATCAAAGGTTATGATCTTCAAGACCTCATTCCAAACAATCCAACGACCACCAGAGATTAGAGAGAATAAAACACTAAAACATTCTTAGAAAGGAAAGAAAAACCATTACTTTTAATGGAAAGCAAGGGGGAAAAAAATCAAACCTTTCATGCTGGATGTTTAGGAGTTTAGTCCACCATAGAATTGATTCCAAGATATCTTTTTCGAAGTTCCTCGTGATAATCAAAAGCACATCATGATTTGGTGAACAGGCAGTCCTCTCATAGGGTTTCACGGACACCCAGGGCTTTACAGACATCCTTTGTATAGCATCCAACACATTAAAACTAACATAGTCACCCAAGTGTTTACTGCAGTCCTCAGTGGCTGCGATACCATAGTTTCCCAAATCAGTTTCAAAAAGTTCCTCAATGCTCCCCTGTACGTGAAGAACGAAAAATGAAAGAGTTACTGATAGACAACAAGAATACAGTAGGTTTCATGCAAGTTGTGAAGGAGAGTGAACTCGAAGTCACTACTTGGAAGAAACTAGGGGCATTTGAATAAAGAAATGTTTAATTTCCATGGACTTCAAAGGGTTTGGCATGTCACAGTAAGTTACTGAGAGAAAGTAGCATTGTCCATTTCCAGTCAGACCAAATGCCAGGAAGGAGATTTCTTCATGTCCATGTCATCCCTTTTAATAATTTGCATGTAAAATTCTTTTCAATGATTCAGAAATCACATGTCAACTTCTCAGAAAATCTGACCGATCTTAAATTAGACAAACCACTGACAGGAAAAGATCATTTACACCTTTTACAATTCTGTTGGCATATAATTCTCATTCAAGTGAAAATAAACTGTGATGCTAAGCACAGGAGCAAAATGCTGATTATGATTTATGAAGCTCATAAATATGGGCAATGATTCAAGACAACCTCTTATTTTTCTATTTGTATATGTTTTATCTGAGTCCAAACTATCTATTATGTTTATCTATGTGCGTTTATTTATAATTACAAAAATCACATGTATTGAAAACTTTTATATATTATATATGTACTATCTATTTTTTAAAAAATTCATAGTTCTATATTCACTCTTCAAGGATGCTTTTTTTTTGGATAGAAACAAAATCGAAGTTTCAAGTTATGTATTTTTGGTAACATGAAGAAACAAATGATGTTAATCAAAATAAATAGTTTAGAGTTGGGAAAAATGAAGTAAAAAAGGAGATACAAAACATTTTAAATAAAAAAAGGGCAGCAGAGAGACTCCATGCAGCCCAGCTGTATTGAATCATTCCCCCTATAAATATTATATCATAATCAACGAATATTGAAAAGCAAATATTTTTGAACAGCAAAGAGTATGAACAAACCTTCAGGACAATATCTGGCGAAACATATATAAACCTGCTCAAAGATGGACGGGTGATGGGGATAATAAAAGGGGCCAGCGCATGAATAGAGGGCATGGAATATTCACCTACAGATACAGTGGCATTCAGTGTCTGTTTGACTTCTTCTTGCCTGCATTAGAAAAGCCTCGTAAACACATAATTAAAACAATATACAAAAGAAACTTGTGAGGCACATCAAACTCACCCAAGGATTTCAAGGTTTGAATCTGGAAATAAAACCTTCAGCTTATAGTAGGAAACCTTGTTCACATACCCATCTGGTGTGAAGAAATGGAAATGCACACGCTCCGGGTATCTGGAATTCAAAAATGTTAATATTCATTCAAATACATTGGCCTACACATTATGTAAATAAACGTTTACACCTGTGGTCATCAGGTCCTTTACTTGAAGACAATGTTACATATACTTAGAGTGAGCTATAAGGCATTACTATTTATTCTGAGAATTCTTGCAATTTGCCAGCTCTTCTAAATCAGCTATTTCCATTTGCCATATCTAGGCCCATTAATGACCTAAATATTCACGATAAATGCTGTTAGATTTCTCTCTCATCTAAAACACGGGTTGATACTCATAAAAGCACTTAGGCCAATAAGGGACAGTATGATTCGATAAGGTGAAGTAATGTTCGATGGTTCATCCAAGAACGGCGAAAGGGAATATCCATTGGACAAATAAGGCATAGACGACAATGAAAATGATTACTTTTTATATAGCATTACTGATAGTACTTATTGAAGGGTATGAACTCCTTATGCCTGTCACAGTACAAATACAGGTACTCCAAGCACCTTGAACCAGACCTTGAGTTTGAAAGTGTGGAGTTTACAAGAACTGCAAGCATTCGAAGATCCAAGCAATCCACCCAAGAAACAACATGGATAGTTCCAACCTCCCTAACTTCTGCAAAGTCTACTCTCGATATTTCCCCATTCGGTGCCCGTGAGCCGCTAGACTGTGAACAGAGAGAGACTGCGTCAGGTTCAGTTCTCGCCCACCAATTAACAATTTGCACTGAACTCGCTGAATTGCAACATACGCGCCAGAAAAAAAAAAAAAAATTCTGCAGGCAATAACTTACGGAAGTGGCGGACAGGTCGTAGGGAATCCAGCTGCGAAAGGGATCGGAAGGATCACGGAAGTGGGTGGCGGGCAGGAGCTGCAGGAAGGCGAAGAAGAGGATGAGGCCGAAGGCGAGGAATTGGGCAAGCGGCCTGGGAGTGGGAGGGGCGTCTATGTCGGGGTGAATAACGGCAGCGGGAAGCGCTCGACTTCTGGAAGACGAAGTGTTTGTGGAATTTACCGTGCGTCTCGAGATTCCAGGCGTTGACCTCCAGCTCCTTTCGCGCTGCTGTTGCGCCTGGTCAACCGATGGGGAAGAAGAATTATCCATCACTGCTGCTTGCGGATGCGTTGCCGCATGCTAGATAGACGATAGAGGCTCGTATTCGAGACCGGCCGGCCGCCTAGCTATTGGCCGCGTGCGGTGAACGACAGGCATGCAATGCTGGATGAGAGGGGAACGGAATAATGGATGATTACAGAGTCCAAGCTCTGAACTATCCACATGGAAATCAAACTAGTACATCCATTCAACATTTTTGTTTTCCTGATCACAATATGGCAATATTTACAAGGAAAGATTTGTATGGCGTCGATAACACCAAGTATTCGTTATTGCTGCCATTTCTCCCCATTTGGATGATTCAATGGAAATCAAATTCCCTTGTGAATTTGGATATTCATTTAATTAAGAAATTAAGTTCCATCCCCATAAATTTGTGCAGGCCTCAATTGATAAAGGAGATAAAAGTGCCAAGTCCATGTAACAAAATTTTGTCTTTATATATTTAATTCAAAATTTTTAATTTTTTTATTGGTATAATGTACATGGCAACTAAGGGTACACTGGGCGGGTTTTTCCCAACCAGGCCTAGTCTGATACAAGTAAAAACCCGGTTTCAAGTTTTTCAAAAATTACTTAGTGCTTATGGTACCGGGTTAAACCCGGCCCGGAACTGCATGCATAACATGTTGCAAAAAATTTTGTGATGGAGCCCTTCTAAGATTGTTGTGATTCTAATTCTGTTGTTTTCTAAATTTACTTGTTGAAATTTATATTCTAAATATTTTGTTTTATTAACTGGTGATATTCAAGATTTTTTAGAGCCTAAAATATCCAAATTTATAATTGCTTATAAAACTCCCATGTGCAGGTATGTTTATAATACATATTAATTATTTAAAAATAATTTTAAAAAATGCAGAATTTGAAATCCTTTATCGATTTTGGTATTATAAATCACTAATTCACCAATTATTTCTCATTGTTATATAAAACTTAAAGTAGTTATTTCATTGCATGTTGTTTGAATTTATCTTTCTTTTTTCTTTTTTATTTTTATTTATAATAAATTATTTTGTAATCTTTTATTTTAAGAATTTATTTGAAAAAAAACCTCTTGTATCTTAACTCGATTCGGACCCACCCAACTCAATTCGGACTTGAATAATAAGTATTTGGTATTATGTTTAAGTTGGTCCTATGAATATAGAATTATGTAAGGGTCCAATTTAGGTCAAATAAAACCCGCAACGTATATTACCGTAATGAGTATCCAAACGAATAGAGAAAAATTCATCATTTCTCATTTTTATTTGCCATTTTTTAAAGTTATTGTAAAATTTTTTATATATAATTATTTTAAAATTTATTGCTGAAACATTCTCTATATAATTATTTTAAATGTATATTTTAAATTTATTGCAAAAACATTTTCCATATAATTACTTTAAATTTATTTCAGAAATGTTCTTCATATAATTATTTTATATTTTATATTTTTAGTTTATTGCAAAAACTTCTCCATATAATTACTTTTAAATTTATATTTTTAAGAATTAATTTAAAAAAACTCATGGAATAAAGCTTGAAAGCGGATTCAACATGGACCTAACTGTACATGGCCAAAATAGGTACCAGATCTAGACGATGTAAAACTCACCTTGTATGCACTGCTAAGTTTCACAAACAGTGCACAACATAACAAATTTCACTTAGATACTTGTTAATGTTAGTAGGAATGATAGTTCCAATTCGATTCTATGCATAATCTCTTACTATATGACTGGGCGAGTTTTCCCCAATTTGGACTGCTTTGACCTACAAAAATATTCAGTTTATTAGAAAACAATTCTGCTTTAAAATTTTGCCTAGTTTTAACTTGATACCGAACAAAATAATAATGGGCAAGGGTAAACCCACCGTAAAAATAGAAACGAGTTACATACGAAGGCATTTATAAATGAAAGTAATAATATCTAATGGAAAATGTATATATTTGAATATGCTACTAATATTCAAAAGTGAAAACGAGCTCCATAAGATTTACTAATTTAAGATTACATCAATAGAATTGATTTTAGTGCGAATAAACTTATCTTTCATAAAAAAAATATATTAAATAAATTAAACATATATAATAAGTATTTTCTAATATATTTAGTCTAAAGACTCATTTATATCAAACTTACATATCAATTATTATAAGACATAATTTAAAAATTAAACTAGATTATAACTAATTATAAATAATTGTAAATTTTTAAAAGAATAAGAATAAAATTAATTATAGGTGCAATGTAATAAATTAACTTTAAAAAATTAGATCATTTCAAAATTAAAATGGCTAATCTGTGGTTTTTTAAAAAAATTCTATTTTAACCCGATCCAAAAATGTTCTAGCCCAGACCTAAATTTTTGAGATAGGGTTTGGTACTGGGTTTAACCCGGACCAAAATATCTTGGGTTGGTAGAGGTATCAGGTCCGGCGAGTTTTTTTGCACTCTCAATAGTGACATTTAATATTACAAATTAAGCATATTTATAACTCTCACTAAGGGGGGACATCCTTTAAATATCCTCACTTTCAGGGGGGATATTTTTTATAAATACCCCTAAATTATTTTCACTCCCACCAAGGGAGAACTTACCACCAGGCAACGCCACTGGTGGGATTTGAACAGAAGACATTTTGGTAAAGAGACATTACCTGTTACCCCGCGAATTGTTAATTCAACATTTGTACTAACTAAATCAATCTTCTTATGGATATAAATGATATTATAAATTTTTATAACAATCCAATAAACTTGTGAGTGAACAAGTAATTTTCATATTTTATATATATATATATATATAATTATAATCAAATTAAGTGAGCATATTTGCAAATTACTCATTTTTGGGCCAATCCTCAACAAATTTATGAAGCCCAAAAAATGTGAGGAATCCAATGGTGATCCGATTAAATAAATCTGGGCTCGCAGCCCTGGGCTCTCACCATCTGACTCGACCCATTGGGGCCATTTGCAGAGCATCAGACCCCAACTGGTCACAGAGCTTTGCTCGTCTTTTTCGAGCTAGTGCAATTGTTATTTGAACGCTG
The DNA here is from genome assembly GCA_030490835.1 of Annona cherimola. Classification (NCBI taxonomy): domain Eukaryota; kingdom Viridiplantae; phylum Streptophyta; class Magnoliopsida; order Magnoliales; family Annonaceae; genus Annona; species Annona cherimola. The sequence continues at coordinate 8,484,443 of CM059975.1, read as the reverse complement.
ACATCTTTGTGGTTATGATTTGTTTTCTTAAAATAAAGTGATCAATATATAATTAAGCCTTGCTTATTGCATAATCTAGAGTGATTAATAAGCCAATCTTCCAAGATAAAACCATTGTGATCCATCTTCCAAGGCCCCTCATGCTCTCTCCCTGTATCAAACCACGGTTTTCATGAAAGAGTTCCATCAAAAGTGCTGGAAAATTAATAAGCTTTATAATGATAATATATCCTGTAATTTTATAGAATTCAATTCTAGGACATCTTCGCAGGTGTCGAGCATCTTTTCATAAGGTGATCGGAAAGTCAATCCATGAAGCTTTTATCAGGCACAAACTAGAGGGCATCCTTGCAAATAACCCGTCTATCATGCTATGGTCCCAGCAGAGCAGCAATTTCCACCGAAAGAAGCCATGGTATTATAGGTCAAGGGATCATCATAGATCGATTGATGTGGTTTCTGTTCCGAACAGTGGAGTTGGCCTATTTTATTCCTTTTTAATGCTGATTGAGCTGGGCCCATCAAGCAGTGTATGAATTGTCTTCCAGGTGCGTCCCTTTGTCCTTCCAACGGGTTTCATATATTGCCACGTTTGCCCCCAATACAACTCCCGGAAGTCTATTTCAATAGTACTGATTTTGTCGATGTCGCATTGGGGGAGTCACGTCGAAAAGCCCCATGAATAGTGCCTTTACACTACTTTTCTCACAAGTGGGTGTTTATTATTTTGTGGATCTCAACAAAATTGACAATTGAATATATTAATCTATTAATTGACCCACATCTTAGGACACAAAAACCTCTAAATTACTATTTTTTCACTTCGTTATAGGTCTCTAATAAATCATATCAATGGAAATTGTAGAGAAATGGGGGACTACCCAAAATCAATCAGAAGCCAAATATTGGAGCTATGTCTAGCCTATCTTCTGCGTGTACTAAGTGAACCTCATGATGCTTATCACATCACGAGTAATGTTATCGAAATTGAACCTACAGTTAAAATCGTTTCATGTCGGGTTTAGGTTAGACTGGTTCAACCGTCGGATTTATTCGTTTTGAACGATGTTGTCAATATTAAGTAATTATCATGTATTAACAGTTAAAATTCAATATTTTTAATGCGATTCTTCAAATAAACCATATTAAATCTCGAAATTACGATACGCTACATATATATGTTTGAAGGGGTGCACGGGAGAAGTTGAGAAGTACAAGGACTGTACTTATGTTTTATGCTTGGCTTTTTTTCAATATATCTACTGCATTTAACCTTAATCATAGATATATTCACCGTGTTTGCATGTAATTTTAAAAATACCAATTCCGTTACTGACGTTAATAAACACCGCTAGTCTATTTGTAAAATTACCAATATACCCATCAAATTTAAGGGTGGACTCAAAATTTTGAATACCATAACTTATTGCTACCTTAATTACACAAAAGTTTTAAATATGGAGAGCTCTAAATTTATTCTCATTTTATTTTATTTCATCTTTTATTATTTTACACTAGGGGCAATTTCGGCATTTAGGAAATTGTAACCAACATTTAAACGGATAACTGTTAACTTACTTAATGACCTTTAACGAAGTTGGTATTTTTGAAAATATATGCAAACGTAGTGGGTATATTTGGAATTTTTAAAATATAGTGAATTTATCTAAAATTAAAGTCAAATGCACTGGATATATTTAAAAAGAACACAACAAAGCCCTAGTGAAAATGGCAACCAAAGTTGCATTTGTGGTATACGGTCGATCCCATCTGATCTACAGTTGGGTTCGATTTTCAAAACGGTGAACACGACACTTTCCAACAGAAAAATTTTCTGCCAGTATTACTGGAAATTAACTAAAATTTTGATGTTCCGTGAGTCTAAAATTTTTTTGGTGTTCTACCCTTTTTAGAACTTTGTGATTTTAGATCGAAGCCATATGGGAACATTATGAGGTGTTCATGCATGGGTGTATTCATTAGGTTGTGTAATGTAGCAACCGTTAGGATACTGGCATCTTGGATTTTGTGTGTGAGTTTTTGAATCATTTTTACATATTATAGTACACAATGAATGTATAAAAAATTGCATTGGTTTTAGATAAGTGCCTATTAATGTCTATTAATAGGGTATCAATTAATTATTTGATAGCCTTGAGAGAAGCCTAGAGAGACGGTATATAATTCCTAAGATTTCTACATGTGTGTGAGAGGGGGAGTATCTTGATTAGCCATGTGTGTATATATATATAGGAGAATATTTCAATGCACCATGATGTATTGAAATTTCAAAGCATCAGTGTGTGAAACTTCTTTTTTATATTCTTTTTTGAAATTATTTTATAAGATTGTTAATCTAGTTGTATTTAATCTATAACCTAAAATTTATCATTTTTGAAAGTGTGTATGTATATATATATATATATATATTTTAAAAAAAAGGTACTTTAGCTATTTTTAAGTGACTAAAATATCCTAATTTCAAAAAATTAAAAATATATATTTATATATTTTTAAAAATAGTAAAACTTAATACATAAGTTAAATACACCTCGGTTAACAATCTTATAAAAAAAATTTAAAAATATATATATAAAATAGGGTTTTGCACCCTGATGCACGCATTGAAATTTCAATGCGTCAGGGTGCATTAAAACATTCTCCATATATATATATATATACATCTAAAAAATGAGCGTAAGTAATTTGGTTTATATCTCTATAATATTTTTACTAAAGTGGATTCATACTTCTTTTTCATGTACTCGTTTAGTGGAGAATAAAAAATTAAGAATGAGAATGGAATAGATATGATACAGTTAAAGTGAGAATAAAGAAAAAATAAATAAAATAGTTGTATAAAAAGATATTAGAAAATAATATGAAAAAATGTTTTGAATATGAGAGGAAAAATGAAAAGGGTAGGATGGTTGGGTATTAACTTTTACATTTTCATTCTCCTTTAAACAAACACACTTTTTCATATAATTTTTGGTTTATATATATAATCTTGTCTTGTTATTTGATCCTAATTAAGTATCCATGCTTATGCAATGGTAATTAAGAATGTCTAATTAATTATCTATGCTTATGCAATGGTAATTAAGAATGTATTACAATACTTATTAAATTGTAAATAAAAAATTGGAGAAATTATTAACTGGTAAAGTATATATAAAGGCAAGACTAGTGTTCGAAAATATAAAAATAGTAATTAAAATGTAAAAAAGACAAAAAACTGTACGGTGGCATTGATAATTGCAATGATCCAAACACGGATTTAATGGTAGATCTACTCAAAATAATATGCATAATATCAATGAAAAACTCCCATTCTGATAACTTTATATTTTAATTACACATCTTTCATATCTGTACTGGTATCTTTTTTTTTTTTTGATGAAGATCTGTACTAGTATGCATATCTAATCATTTCTCTAACTCTGATATTTACAGGGCTATTTGGAGGACCAAGCTACCAAGCAAAGTCCTCATTTTTGGGTGGAGGCTATTCAAGGACGTCCTGCCAACAAAACAAAATCTGATTAAAATGGGTATTGTGGCGGATCCACTATGTCTTTTTTGCAGGAATGGCGTCGAGGATTCAAACCATATTTTTACGAAGTGAGCATTTACTAGGGAAATCTGTCAAAGTGCTGCAAGACTATCCACGTTATGGGGCACGGTAAAATATATTTTGAGAACTCTTGCCCAGAAGGACAAAAACGATGATCTTGGCCTATTCATTCTTTGTTGTTGGAGATTGTGGTTCCTGCGGAATATGCTTAGAGTGGAGGGAGCTCAACCGGTGTTTACTCATATTCTTGATTAGTGTGTGGATTTTTTGGATCAGTACAAGAGGGCCAAATTATTATTCATTCTGGTATGGTTGACAAGCATCTTGTGTCTAGATGGACTAAACCGCTGAACGGTGCTTTCAAGATGAATGTGGATGCCCGAAACCGGGGGGATAAACAGTGTTTGGGGTTCACAGCTGTCATTCGTAACTCGAGGGGTTTTTTCATCTCTGCAAAGGGGTGGAGACAAAAGGGCACTATGAAACTTTTACTTATGAAGGCTACCGCTTTTCTCTTGGGAGTTAAATGGGCACTCCACCTAAAATTAAGTCATATGCAACTGGAGTCTGATTCACTTTACCTCTTCAACTTTATGTTGAATGATTGTCCCATCCTTTCCCGGTTGAAAACGTGATCGGTGAGATTAAATCTATTCTCTCTTCCTCTAGCAATATCTTGGTTCACCATGTGTTAAGGCAAGGAAATACGGTTACTCATTCCTTAGCCGATTTTGTCACTCTTTTTTTTTATAGTTATATCTAATGGGGTAATTCACCTTTGGTTATAGTGGAAAAAATTTGTACAAACAATTTTTTGGCAATTTATCGGATAACTACATCCCTCCCCCTTACATATTCTAAGGGAGTTGGGATAGGTCTTTCCTTTTCGTCAAAAAAAATAAAAATAAAAATTTGCTGCTATATATATGCACCCAAATACCATTTTATAATTATTTCCTTCGTTCCCAAATTAAAGAAGCCCATGAGATAGAAAAACTGTTCAAGCCCCCTGTTTGAACAATTGGTTTAGATTATTTACAAGAACCATTTGATCTCTCCTTTGACTCATGGGGCTGTTCACGGATTAAAAGTAATCGTCCTTCTAGTCTTCCCCATTTGCCCTTTGCTTTTAGAAAGATACAATCAGAAAACACCAATTCCAATGAAATTTAAGTTAATTATTGTTGACGACATGTAGGTAATTAATTGCATAAATGCCTTGTTCGATATATAAATGTAGCTAGCTAGAAGCGTAACCGTCATATGGCACTACAAATTCAAATTTATGCAACATGGAGAGGTAACTGTAGGGGGAAAAAAGGAAGAAAGAAAGAAAGAAGAACTAACTATAGACTTGAGGACCACATATATGCATCATCTTCTCAAGTAGCCAAGGATCACATATCTTTAGGTTAGTGATGTCTTACGTCGGGTAGAATTCGAGCATGTCCTCCTTCATTTCAATATTTTCCTATCTAGAAAAAGGAAATTAGACCAGCAAGCCTGAAATGACATCTGCCGGCAGCTGCTTATATGCAATGCGTGCTCGCATTGACTTAGATATCACACTAAAATTCAGTGGCATTGGCCGCCCAATCAAAGCTAGTTGCCCAAATTCATCATTATCTGCGTAACTGCCTTTGATCATTTACGTTTTCCATGAAATCTAAATTCCAAACTTGTGCTATATCCAAAAAAAAAAAAAAAAAATTCCAAACTTGTGGTTGTACTTTCATTTGGGACAACGACAGAATAATTCTTGTTGGGATCCCATTATATATTTAATTATATGACAAATCTGTGGCTGACAGGCACATCCGTAACTGTTATATGTCTATGGTGTGTCTGCCAAAAACTCCAGCAGCCATGCACAATACCCACAGCTTTTGGAAATCCATGTAACATTGCGGTAGCAGCAGTAGCTGGCGTTACCTTTTCATTTGGTATTGGAAGATCCATCGGGTGTTGTCATGTAATGTGACTATCAATCATGAAATGGACTAATGCTTATATTATATTATGTATATGCGCATCAATCTGTGGATGTTCTTCTTAGTTACTTAAATATAAAACTACTTGAAGGGGAATCAAAATATAAAACTACTTCTTTATCAAAAATATATATATATATAACTACTTGAAGGCGAATTAAAACAGTACCTATCTAAATTTTATTAAATTCATTTCCTTTTTTCTTTTTGAAACCCATGCACAAAGTGGATACAGAGCTTAGACAATGTGGAAGCCGATTATAAGCTATTCCAGCGCCACAATTATGAATGTTGAATAGTAGACTACACTAATTAATATTCCAAATAATGCTTTTCTTGTATGTGGTGACAAATAGTCTAACCAATGTAGGCTACTACTCAAACATATGACTATAGTACGAAAATAACGTGTCCACTATTCCTATCCACGTCCATTCAATGTCAAACTAGCATGTGAAGAGCGTTCATCCACCGTACGTCTGTACAAAAGTAAAAATTCAATGGAGGATATGAAAAATATTTCAAGGCACGTACCATCTCTCGGTTGATCGTAAGTTATTAGGGGTGATAATTAGCTATATATAAGTCTACTAGGACAAAGTTTTATGATTTGAGTTGTCATCTAATTTGGCCATATATCCATGCACTCCTTTTCATTTTAAATTAAAACTTTTTAAGATATCATTTAGAGTTAATTCTAAATACGACTGCAATTTATACCTGCATTTATAGAGATGACCATACACTTATAAAAATAATATAGATGATCACATATTTTATCTTTAAATACAAATATGACACTATCATTAGAATCATACTAAAATTTGTTAAAATCAACAAAAAAATTTATCATTTTTTAAATGAGCAATACGTGCACATAAGAATGGTTAAGTTAGCTTTTGTTTTGTATTTCTATATTATTTCGTTGATTTTTATAATATCTAAATAAAGGAATTTTTTTTTTTTTTTTTTACTTTTATCAAGAGTAACTGTGTAAGTTTACTCACTCTTAAAGTCATTCTTAATGGGGTTATTATATTTTAAATTAAGGATAAAATATATGTTTATCTAAGCCATTTTTATAAATATGTGGTTGTATCTAAAAACATGGATAAAAGTTGTAATCATGTTTAGGATTAACCCTAATGTTTATCTATGTGTATTTGTTTATAACATAAAAATCACATGTATTAAAAACCATTTGTATTATATATTTGTTCTTTAATTGTAATATTTTCGTGTTAACTCTCAAAAGGCGTTAATTTTTTGAAGATTTATAAGTTTTCAATCTAAGTGATTTTTAACATCATAATAAAGATGATAAATTGTTTATTTAAAAAAAAAAAAAAAAAAAACAAAGGAGTGCATGGACATGTCATGCACTCTGCTACGTGCTTGCATTGCACGAACCAGCTAAAAAATAATAATAATTCTAAATGTATCATCAATGTGGACTAATCCAAGAGGTCGGCTTTCATCGAATCAAAAGTCATTTCATAAATAGAGGCCCGGAAGGGTGAGTAAGATGAAATGTCAGGATTGATAATTTGTCTGTCCATTTGAGTGGTGCGACACTGAGGACGTCAAATTGCAATATTTCCCAACAAACAGAGCATCGATTTGATTATTAGAAGTCTCATCATCGAAAATTGAGATATTTCCCAATATTTAAAAACTGCACATTGATTGTATTTATTAGAAAAAGGAAATTCTTAAAAATGTCACTGTCAGAATGCTAAAATCTGAAAATATATCTGCTACATTTGCATGAGTATCTTTCCTTGATTAATTGTCCTCATATTAACCAGCCGTGATGGGGAAATACGCTAGACTTTGAAGTGCCTCTTCGTACCACTCTTCCATGTTCTCCTTCAGCTGCCATTTCCAACACAAGTAAACGTCAAATCACTATTACCGGTTGCAAATGTAATACCACCTACAAATGCAACAAAATAATCCACCGGGCGCAAGCAAATAACTAGAGAAATTAAAATAGTTGCCGTGTGGATTATTTTAACATTTTCATGTCAAATTGCCCAACCTTATCAAATCACAAAGGCCCTTGATCTACCACCATTACTAAGCCTCAGTCGTTCCCCGAATTGAGAGGGAAATGAGTAAAATTTTAATTGTAAGGGCTGAGTAATACTGGTTTTCATATTATTTTCTGAATTTTCCATTATAAGTTCAAATTTATTCTAGTTTTCGTTTTACAATATCTGAGATAACCTTTTATAATGCTAATTCCCTTTCATCCACCTAATCAAACCATATGATGAAAATTCCATCCACCCATCTTGCAAGGAGAAGAAGAGAGGAGGCCAAAATTAGGCACTATTTACCTGGCAGAAAGCCCAAGATCGGTGCCTATAATCGTCCAGCCCGGGGAAATTTGGGGCAGAATCCATCCACGTGGGACCCAACAAATTCTGTTCGCACGAGGGAACTTCGGCTCCACTTATGCTCGGAGAACCTAGTTCGTTGTGTGGTGCTCCGTATGACTCCTGCATATATATCAAGATATTTCACTTCAACCTTTTTTCAAAAATTAAATATAATAATAAATGTGATTATTTATTTTGGAGAAACAATTTTTTTTTTTAAAAAAAAAAAACGGTTTTACATATAGATTTAGACTCCCTTAACTCATCAATTTAGTTCTAAAATTAATACATATATTTTTAAAATATAGTTTTTTTTTCGCCGCTCCAAATTTTAAAAGTATAGTTAGATATGTGGCGAAGTGTAACATAGAAAATTAACAAAATAAATAAATAAGAAGGAAAATTGTCATCAATTTTGGGGCCTGGCTGGCCACATTACCAATTGTTAAGGAAAACATACACCAAATGGCAAAAACATGGCTGTGTTTCTGATCATTGGATATGATGGAATTAAGAGGGAAGCTAGCAAGCTACCAGTGCACCATCTTTGTGGAATTCCTCCTCTTCTCTCCTACCCTCGCTGTTGCTTGCAAATCTTCCTCTTACTCGCCGCCTCCTATCAGCCAATGTTTTCCGGCAAGCGTACTGCATGCAAAAGCATATATATCTTTATATATGTCAGGGGAATTAAGACAGAGAACCCATCAAAATGAAAAAGGGAATTAAGACAGGGAAATTAAGAGGAAAATCTGACGTGGGTGGGGGGTGGAATGATTTAATTCTGTACCTTGATCGTTTTGTTGAAATTTCTTTGATTTCTTTTCTTCAGGTACTTGAGGATTCTATCCTTCCTTTCTTCCACACTATAACGGGCAACTTTCAGGACTGGTTCCCCATTCTGTGGCTGCACTGCTGAATTCCCTCGCATTTCCTGGAGCAATATACCCCCATGACGCTATAATTAAGGTTGGCTCTTATGAAATTTCAAGAAATCATAGCAGCAGCAGCAAACAAGACATACCCAAATATCGCCAGCCCCGCCATAGTAGACAGGCCAAAAATCCGACTTGGAATGATCATAAGTCGTTGCTTGACAGAAACTAATATTGCTGGGATTCTGCATTTCCACCATCTTGCACGGGTTCAATTCGAGTTCCGGCAGAGCAGCTCCACCCACATTTGCAAAGCCGTCAGGAACAGCCAACGAGCAGAATTCCGGAACGGCCATGTCGACGCCTTTGGATAACATGGCGTCGAGATCAGTTCCTGCATCTTCGATGGGAAAGCTCTCGACGTTCGGCAAAACGAAGAATTCGGTTTCATCCGCGACGGCATAAGGAAGCTCGTGGAAATCAGAAGCGAAAGAGAAGTCAGTAGAGAAGGTGGAAAGGGAAGCCATGGGAAGAGATGGGTGACAGGCGAGTGGTGTGGGGGGGAAGCAGTTGAAATTCGTCGCTAACATGCAAAATGCAAGTCGTGGCAGGGAATTTATAGGAGAGCTGGGCTTTGAACCGAGCCGCTCGATCTCATTTCGCATGCACACAAGCTGAAAGCGGCAGCACACAAGTCATAATTAGTCAAAGCTGCGGCCTGCGGGCGCCCTTGATGCTCATTTGATGAACGGTTGGCACAAAACAAGCACATGTACAATGATCAGTGGGCTATTAAACTCGGAGCGCAATCCTATACACCCGGGTGCAGTGAGCCTCAATGCACCCGGGTGTACTACACCTATTTTTTTTTATTTTTTTAAAAAAAAATTTCATGGAGCTGTTAATATAGGTTTATTTAACATACGTATCAATTTTTACTATTTTCGGATATTTTTAGATATTTTTTTTAAATTTTTAAAAATCAGTGGCATCTAAAGTGAGACCAAACCGGGAAACTTTTAAACCACTTGGTTTGGACAAATGATTGCTTTTTATTTTCTAAGATTTTTTTCAAATATCTAAACCATTGAATCTATTAAATTAATATGTATACATTTATAATGTCAAAAATCATTTTTGATTGGAAACATGTATTTTATAACCTCATTTAGGTAAATTTTAAATTTGAAAATAAATATACTCTGTGTAAAATTGAAAATAGTTTATTTTTGGCATCATTAGTAAGTATATATGGACGACTATTATATACACTTCAGTTGTTAAAAAACCATTTCGAGTATAACATTTATACCGCACAAACATTTTTTGGAATCACTATCCAGATTTAAATTAACTCAAAATTAATAAATATATTGTAAACATTTTTTATGTAACTAATACAAAATCAATGAATAACTGATTGGATTGCCCTTTTAGGTCTACGTAAAGTATTATTTAAGAAAATTTATCTCAAATATCTGAATAAATTAAGTAAATAAGTTTATTCACAAAAAAGAAAGAAATTTTAGTTAGTATAAAATTAATTTTAAATTTTCCCTTCGTAAGAGCCACATCGTGCATATGTGTAGCCCCTCTCTATTATATCGATGTCAGCTTGAACCAAGTATCTATGCGTGCACCTCCAATAAAATCGGCACTTATGACACTGTCAAGTTGCATACCAAGTATACAGTTACACCACTACTCTTATCATTATGCCACTACTTTGGGGCAGTCTCGTATTGTATAAATAAGCTGAATAATGAACAAGATGACGGCGGATTCTTGTATCCAAATACGCTTTTATTCCATTCTTTATTGTTTTGACAAATTTTTCCTTTTAGCCCTTTAGATTAATTTTTTATTATGTTGTAGTCTCTACGGCCTTTGGACTTAGTTGTCATAGAGCTTCAAACCTCAGAAACTCATGCTCGAATTTGTTACCACTAAGCTAAAATCATAGTCATAGGCCTATAACTTATTTTAAAAAATAAGATTGTAAATTTTTTTGTAAATTGTATCAAATGTACAATTAATTACCTTTAGATATGGCTTTATTAGAAATAGGATGAAAGTGGGTCTCACATAAAAAAGAAATAATGCACATTTGGGTATTAATAATAAAATATAAAGCATATATAATGTTACTTAAATAGTATTAATTATCTCCATGACCATGCATATTGTTGTCATGATTCTATTTGTAAGCATAAATTAGAATCTTCCTATTTGGGACTGCATCTAATTCAATGCCATATCAAATATGTGAAAAGGAACAAAAATTTCTGCAGAATGGAATTTCCCCTCTTGAACCAAAACCGCCCCGTGTGGAAATCAACCGGGCATATAAGAGCAGAGATAAAAATAATTGAAAATCTTTTCAATGATATTTATCGTTTTGATCACCCTTCACTGTATATTGATCTATAATCAAAAATTAAAAACGAGGATTGAAAGGTTAGAATGAAAAATATCCACTTTAATTTCAGGTTGGTAAGAGGGGTGTAAATTAGTTTAGGTTGACTCACGAGTCAGGTCCTATAATTTAGGTGCGACGGTCCCATAGTGTTGCTCTTAAAGCGGGCAATTTATGGGCTACAGTGAAAAAAATATTTTTTTTTATAACTATATTAACCTCATTTCATGTTAATCATATGAAAACTTGAGGGCAAGATCTAGATAGAGTCCATTATCAAAAAATTAGGGAAATATATTGTAGCGTCACGCGTAAATCATATAAGAAAGGGACCCTTTAATTAAAGCCAAGAGCTGGAACGGCAGAGTTTGGAGGCTACCTGAAAGAAGTCGGCCGGGCCTCGATGCTGAGAATCGCCGCACATATATAGGTATCGAAAAATGGCAGGGATAAGCTTGTTGGATTAGCATCCCTTTGGCTGTTGGTTTTTCACATGCATGGCTCCAAAAGGAACCCACATCTTTAGGAAAGCTGATACGATCCACTTGGAACCCGATCGAAAAATTAAAAAGAGACCCACCCTTCATGTGCTCTATCTAAAAACTCCCATGACCTCTGCCTATAATAGCGGCTACAGAATATATGCACTGTCTGCCGGCCCTTAGCAGATTTCCATAATCAGCACTGTTACAAACCCCTTAAACTTCCCAAAAATTCAAGTAGTTGCATCACGATACATATGCCTACAGTATAAGTCCAAAACGCCCTCTTCTTCTTGCCACTTCTTGTGGTACTTCTGAGGGTGCAATCTGGGCACGTAGGGCACCGGCAGGAATCAGCCCACGTAATTTTATTTTATTTTTATCGAAAAGTTGTCTTGTATTTACTCCATGGACGAGTCCAAAAAAAAAAAAAAAAAAAAAAAAATAGCTTTTATATTTTTTTTTATTATAACCAAACCATCTAAATTAAATCCTGAATACGTGTCCCATAGCAGTACTCAACACATTGAATAATTGTTTGATAATATTGATAAAAAATATTTCTTTCATTTTTTTTATTTTCTTACTATTTTAAGATTTGTTTTTCCATGGCTACAGGGAAAGCAATTCTCTCATTCTAGTGTCAACAACCAATGTCTCTCGAAATGGGTCACTTATATGTTTCGGGTGTGTTTGAAAAGTGATAAAATTTTTAATGAAAATTTTCGCTATAAAAATTTTTAAAATAAGAAAAAATAATATAATATGACAAGAATAATAATAAGAAATAAAGAGAATAAAATTAAAAGATATATGTTAGATATATATAGGTAGTTGTATAGAAATGATTGAAAAGTAAATAATTATATAGGAAGAAGTGAAAATATTTAAAAAAAAAGTTGTTATGAAGAGTGAAAATTTTTATATTAAAAAGTTCTAAGTTGAAAAGTTTTGAAAAACAAACGCCTCCTTAATCGATTCTATCTTTAAAAACCTAATGAAGTTAAAAAGTCTATTCCACTTCACATAAAATAATACAACTCTACAAGCTACTTAATAACACATAACTTGATAACTTTCATATTACAATCTAGCATATTCACAAGGAGGGAATTTTTCTCTAAACACCCCAATACCAAGGACAAATCTGTAAAAAAAAAAATATCTCATGAAGGAAATTGTAAAACCCTCAACTTTTCAGGAGGACACATGTAAAATTCCTCACCAAAGAGAGGTGATTTGAACCCGAGCGAGCTGGTTACCACTAAGGCTTGATAGCATAACACATAACTTTTATACCCACGTTAGCAACTATTTTTATGTATGTCGCACATTCTTCTTATGATAATCCAAGTGTTGGTAAGAAAGCATGCATTTTTTTTTAATAAACAAAGCATGCATACATTGGAATGGAGTAAAAATGGGTGAATATCTGAAAAATCTTATCATGGACACCAATTAAACTGCAGCTTAATTTGGTAAGAGATACGCACAAGAGCTGCTACTACAACTCATATAGACCGACAGTTTCCAGTCGAATCTATCAATCATGGTTACAACCTAAAAAGTGATGTAATTGGCTCGTTCAGGTTATCCAACTACTAAATTAATATAATTCTTTTATTCACTAATATTCCTAGTAAAATCCTATTGAGTTGTTTCACCCTCCATCGGTCTATCAATTTCAGCTGCAATCCATGGCCTGTGTCTATATATATGTGCAGTATGGAAAAGACAGCTCAGTCAATTCCAACGGTGTGTTTGACAATTAAAAAAAATTAAGCTAAAACTTTTTAATTAAAAACATTTCACTGTTCATAATTATCTAATTTTTAATTATTTTTCACATCTTTTTATACAACCACATTTACTTTCTAATCATTTCTATACAAGTAAATTATCTATTTTAACTTTACTCTTTTTACTCCTTATTATTATCCATAACATATTACATTATTATCTTCAAATTCAAAAACTTTTCGTCTAAAAATTTTTTGTCACTTCTCCAAATGCTCTCGACACTCTTGTGTCAAAAATTGCGGTTGTTTTTTAGATAAGGGATGCACAAGCAGGGCTGTTTCCATAGCTGTAAGCTCCCACCAAAATTCACTGCAAGATCTCGTACGGCCGCTCGGCATCCGGTGCTTTCTTTCTTTTGAGCTGGGCTCCCCAGTTGTATAGCTCACAGTCTCTTCAAGCACCTCGGAATTTTATCCATTGTAAACATTGCAGAAAATTATGTACATCGAGTCCTTCTAAATTATAGATACAGTTGTAGATGGAGGGATTGAAAAAATAAAATTGAAAAATGTTGTTCCAATCATTTAAATTCATCTCCTATTCTAATTTTGGACCATCCATTTATTTTCATCCATTTTCTGACGAGCAGCCATGATTTCTGTCTGGGATTTTTTTTATCAGCTTTGAATTTAGAGCCATGGTATACACAGATTATGTCCTTCTGCTCATATTTATCTGAGGCATGCGTGATGGGCATGTGGAAGGAGAACTACTGGCGAGATGTTTGAGAAACGATGTTGGGCTATTTTTGTAATTTTCTTTTTAATGCCAGTTTGTGCGATCCAGTGGGAATAATTTGTACTCTTCCAAGGTGCTAGTGTTACACAAGTGGAACCAAGGGCATGTTCAGTTGTTGAGGAATTCATTCCATCGTTTTGAGGTTTCCAACCAAATATAACATTTGCTTAGTCATTAGTCATTACTATGGGTGTTTTGGGAGTTGCTTAGCCAATTGTATAAGTTGTCTTTGAATCTTATCATGCTAGGAAAAAATTCTAAAATTCTGTTTTCATCTTTTCCATTCCTTTCCTTTTTGTTAACTGTTAGATGGGAAAGTGTATAAAATTTTTAAAAAAATCAAGAAGCAGCTAACATCTAATTAAACGCCACCCATTTCCCTCATTCCAAATGAAACCTAGTTTAGTTGTTGGAACAGATATAAGTGGAAATAAAAGGGAAAAAGTGAAATATATGTTGAAAGATTAATATCAGTTATAAGTAAATAAACAAAAATAAATAAACTTTTTAACTAATGGTGTGTTTGGAAAGTGATAAAACTTTTAAACAAAAAGTTTTTAGTATAAAAGTTGTTGAAATGAAATCAAATAATGTAATATGATATGGTAATAATGAAGAATAAAGAGAATAAAGTTAAAATAGATAGGTTGGATGTATAGATAGTCGTGTTGAAATAATTGAAAAGTAGGATAGTTTGTATAGAAAAATGTGCAAAAATAATTAAAAATTTAAGTAGTTGTAGATAGTAAAAAGTTTTAGATTAAAAAAGTTTGTAGGAAAAATTTTATTTAAAAACAAACACATCCTAAAAAAATATGTTCTCAAATATTGCATATGTAGAATGATGGTTCATCTTTCCAACCAACACCCTTTTGTATGCATACAAGTTTGTTGCTTCCTGTGCAATACTATAAAAAATTTAAAATTGTTGGGCCATTGGAGTTTAGAACTGAGCATGTTTCCTAACCATCTCAATTTTAAAAAGGCCATTGGGTAAATAGATAAATTATGTTCCAAAGCTCACATTGATGAAATGAGTCCTTTACTAAGGGAAAGGAGGGGAGGGGGGGAGGAGATGGTGTGTCCCATGGTATCTGACATGAGTGCAGACACATCAGCATGTGTTGAAGGCAATCCAAACTATTTGGTAGAAACAGCATAACAGATATTTTGGTAGGAACATTTTCCTGGCTATCCCAAGTGGACTTGGCCATGAAGCCAACAAAAGATGCAGGTGAGATTGCAATCCCCCAATCTGACAAAAAATTTCTGTCTATCTTCTCAAAATGGCATCCTGTTCTCTCCCCTGATTGATGATTGCTGTTTGATACGTTACATGTGAATCTCTTAGCGTAACTTGTCATGTTGCCTAACAGCATAAGATCACTGGAGATTGGGCTTTTCATCCTCCTCCAAGGGCTGTCCTTCCTCTTGCTGCATGCTATGCATGCCTTCGGACCCTGCCTACAAGTATCTTGTTCTTTAGGACCCTCTTGTGCCTTTGGTGAGGGCCCTTTTTTGGGGTTGTCTGGCTTTTCGTTTACAAATCAGATCAAGGGAATGCAACTACGTCGCCTGCTCTCCACCTTCGCATGTGGTGTGTTTATAAGGGGGGAAAGGGAGGAAAGAAAGTTAACTTGAATTGGAGAGTAGGGATCAAGTGAAAAAAATGCAGGTAGACAAATAGTCATCATATCTTTGCCGTTGCTTGCAATCCCATTGATCATTGCTCGGGGCCACTCATCTGCTGATCCACTTGATGGAGAGTAGATTGACCAATTGGTTTCTGAGCCCAGCAACAACATTTTAATCTGTACTATGCTGTTGGTTGCATGGTGGGTAATTTGCGTTCTTGCTCTAAAGATTAATCCGTGACTATTACATTTTGTAGAAGAAATAAAACAGTAATATGCATGATAAATTTACTTTGAACTTTTAGATTGGTTTTATGTGAAAGAGACTTAAAAGATAAGGAAAAAATACATTAGATTAAATAGATAAAAAAATTTAAGGATATAATAATTCATGTCAATTAATAAAAAAAAATGATGCCAACTGTGAATAATAATAATAATATAGGTAATTTCGAAAAAAGAATATTAAGAATGGTATCAAAAGTAAGATTGTTGCAGTAATTAAATGCAACATTAAACAAAAATATTAATAAAACAAACACATCCATTTGTACTTCTTTTTACTCTTTTACATCCATGCTTTTGAGCTTTTTTTCTTTTAAAGCAATCATATCTTTGTTCAAGCCATAGTTTTGGAAGAAAAAATTTTTGAGGTAAAAGTTTTTAAAATAAGAAAAAATGATGTGATATGACATGAATGATAATATAGAATAAAAAGAATAAAATTAAAATAGATAGACTAGTGTACGGGTAGTTATGTAGAAATGATTGAAAAGTAAAGTTACCGCATAAGAAGATATAAAAAATAATTAAAAAGATAACTTTGGAAAATGAAAAGTTTTAGATATAGTAAAACATACCCTGAACCAAATGAAAGGGAAAAAAATTTTAGTTATAGAGTTAACAAAGATAAAATAAATTAATTTTAATGAAAAGGAAACAATCACTAAAATTAAATCAATATGAAAAAGTAAGATTAAGTCAATATGAAAAAGTAAGTAGGTAGACAAATATCATACGAAAAAAGTGAATGAATTGTGACCAAGCATATCATAATTCAGTATGCCCTTATGTTTATGTCCAAACACCATAAAGTACATCTTTTGCTTGCAAATTTTTAACCAAACATGCTCTTAATAGTACATACTGTAGTCATAAATAATTATAGAAAATAATCTTCAATAGACCTGAGCAGCGAGCACTCCTGTTAAAAGAAGAAGAATTCCTTCCCCCCGCGGCCAATTCACAAATTCTATGGTCCCTGTGCACACGGAGGACATTTTATGAGAATTAAATACAAAGCCTGGTATGCTAAGTATGTATGAAAATTCTGTAATTCTGTGGACTTGCATATGGGTTGCACGCAGATCTAGATTACCGGTCCAAATTATAAACACACTTCCATCTTACAAAGAATATGCTTACGGGGGTCATTCAAGTGCAATTGGCAGGGTCCCATCATTAATCATCTTCTAAGACCCAAATGGAAAAAGAAAAATGTAGATATGATGTAGAAAGAACAAGGTTCGTCCTTGGCTTCACTCACACAAATTGCTTGTAAAGAGAGGTGGCTGTGGCTCCAATGGGTACCCCACCGGATCCCAGATAGAGGCAAGAATCAACTTCGGGATAGACCATGTACGCATGTCGTTTGACGGCTAACCCAGGTTTGACCGTATCATGGCATTAAGATTTTTGTAAACTGTTGTATCTTTAGGCAGCCATGAATTTAAATCTCACCTCGTCAGTGTTACAGAGAATACAAGGTATCGTCCGAGGGAAATGTTCAGACAGAAACAGTTTGACCAAATGGTTGTAGCGGAAATTCTTCACGTAACTGTGCAAGGGTTAACATACAAATTCATAGAAGATTAGATTTTTTTTTAATCTTACTTGATTAAATAGTTTTAAATGTGATAAATAAATTAGATTTTGTAAATTAATACGTTTAACCATTGAGTAAAACATCCCCACCACAGAATTTCTATGCCAACATTTTCCGAGGATGCTTGATAACATACAAGATTTTAACCTTGCTCATGCGTTTTTAAATATAAATATATATATATATATACACACACTCACTGTTTTAAAAACCAGACCGAACCGAGCGGTTGGAGTAGTTGGACCGTGAACCGGTCATGTCCCAGTTCACTTGTTTTTTCCGGTTTGACTATCGGTTTGCACCGGTTGAACCGAAAAAACCAAAAACCAGTCACAAAACTAATTCATTGCCCAGTTCGGTTTTTAAAACATTGCACACACTTTGCTTTTATTCAGTTTTTACAGTTGTTTTTTTTATAGCTGATCAGACAATAGGATTCGGTCATTCTGATGCCAAAATATATCCATAAACGGCTCAAAAGAACTAGATTTACACAGCTGCAAGGTTGCGACTATTAAATCTTTTGGCACTTTTTTTTTTTAAATCGTCACAATCAAAAGTGGATCGTCGCTTGTAAGAATCCCATATAAATTCAGTTGGCCGGTATGCAAGAGTTTATGTAAGCAGCTTAGCAAAACAGAATAAAAGCAGCCACTGAACCAACCAGATCAAATGCTTAGTTTGGCAACTCCACCACGAAATGAGAGAAAGGGATGAGGAATGCAGGTAGACAAAGAAATAAGAATTAGACTAGAACAAATGCACAATTTGGCACTTGGATTTCTGTCTGTCCAATTTTTTTTTCAAAAAAAAAAACGCGCACGAATGCTGTTTGGTTCCAGATCAAAACAAGCCCACTCGTAAGCTGCGTGTTTTGAAACAAGAGAAATGTTACAGAATGGCTAGTTAAACCATGTATTGCAGTGCACAAGGAACTGAGTTAGGAAAAATATCCAGAACTTCCAGGTACCACAGCTGCACAGGTGCCAAGACCACACCATGCAGAACCGAGCAATGAGTAACCTGGAGATACAGAAACAGCACAACAAGATGTCTTAAGAAAACCAATATGCTGGCACCTAAAACGCCTATACTTCAAAATGGATGCGCATTTATATCCAAGCTGAATTAGAGATTGTCAGTATCCATACAAGCAGCATGCAGCTTAAATCGTGCACTTGCTGCTGAATGTGGCAATTTGGCTGATGCTTGGGACACTTTGGCACAGATCAGTCAGGTCCTGCCTTGAGAACTTCCCAGTATCATGCTGGTTTAGCATATGCCATTCTCCACTTTTATCACAGAGAAACTAGACTGTCCTCTGTGATGAATGGACTGATGTGTATGACAGTGAAGAAAGCAATGCTTACCTTGCTCTTTTTTTTTTTTTTTTGGGTTGCCCTCTTAGGACACATTACGATTGAGTAGTCCTTGAAAGGATAAGTAAAGATCTTTGTTGTCTATGCCGAATATCTCTTCTGCCCTCTTCAGGGTTTCCTGCCATTATGTCGTTAGTGAATATCACAGTCAAAAGCATCATCAGCAGTTCACATCAACTACAAGAAACACCAGATGCAAGAGTTCCTCAAGCTATTTGGATGCAAGAGTATGTACCTCCCGTGATTGCTTACGTGCGTTGAGCTCCTTGATGTTGGCTAGAAATGCACTAAATTGTTCATACGAGAGGCAGTTCCTGAATCAAAGACAAAACCTTCAACAGTCTAAACAATAAGTTGCCATGTTGACTACAAAATTCTAGTGTCCCAGTGCATCAGAGTTGCACCGCATGTACGATACTTTGTATCATCTGGTAACTGAGACTCCTGAGCTGATGGTATGCTATCCACCACAGTCAGAGGATACATCAGAATTCTAGATTGGAATGCTATAATTGCCTTTCAGGGAAATTAAGATCATTACTTCAATTTATCTTAATTATACATTTACTGGAGAATAAAATTACAATCGAAAGCAACTGTCTAGATCACTAGACAAAACATCAACTTGTAAGGAATGGAGACATCGGAAGCTGCAGTCAAATGGAACATGACACCATAATTGCAAAAAAGAAAAAAAGAAAAAAAATTCTGGACCAAAAGTTAAGACATGTGCCAACCTGGCTTGACGAAAGAACTCCTTCCCATCAATCCGAGGAGTGCGAGCTGATATTATATTAAAAACGTTAGCATTGGCATTATTGGAGGGAATATAAACATGCAAAACAATCAACTGGTATCCCATAAGGAATAAGCTACAAAGAAAGGGATAAAAGAGAACTATATTAACTGGAGCCATATATAAGAAACCTTATCTACTGGTAATACAAAGGAATAAGCTTCAAGCAAATGCAAAAAAATCAAATCATTGACTGAAATTACAAACAAGAAACCATACATGCATTACGATTTGGAATTGGAGGTCCACGTGGAGGGGAGCTTGCTGCAGAAGACTGCTGACTGGATGGGTACCATGATGACAATGATGTCCGTGCTTCAAACTGTGGTCTTGTGGGTGATCCAGCACCAGAAGCTCTTTTAGGAGATCCTAAATTTGAACACCTACCAGGAGTAATAGCTGTTGATATCACATTTGGCGATGTGGCTTGTGATTTGATGTATGGAGACAGAGACAGCCATCGGCCATGATGCCTTGAAGCTATAAACAGGCAAGTTTAAAATGAATCATAGAGTACTCTTTCTTTCTTTATCTTTGAGAAACACTGCCCGTTAGTTGCAAGCAAATTTATAACAACAAAAACTAGCAAGAAAGTACATGTCTTGCCATATGAACATGTCAACCTGTCTGAGTACTAGCACATATGGAAGTTATAGGAGATGGGCCTGGCTAGGAAAACATGGATCTAACTGGCCCATTGATCAGTTGACCACCATGAAGAGGAGTAGAGCATACCATCATAAACTGAGACTCCTGTGAAGCCATGACTTATGTTTGGTTTTATGTAGCCATTAGAACCTTCATCTGACGCATCACAAGTACAACAATGACAGTAAATGTACGAAATTGGTTTTGGAAAAGATAAGAGTATAGCATATAGCATTTAGATTGATGGAAAGTGGCATCAGTCAGGATTACAGGTACCATTTAGTGAAGAGACTTGAGCAATTGGGTGATCGCAAGTCCTTATATCAATGGCTTCTGTCTGCAATTTTCACACATCCAACAAAAGTCGTTTTTTCAGAAGTCACATCTAAGAAAGGCAGAGAGAGAGAGAGAGAGAGAGATCTATAAATTTAAAGCCACCAGCATCCTGTTGCCTTACAGGGGAACTTTCATCTTTCAGGGACTGCATCAGCTGCCTCTTGAAGGTCTCAAGCTGTTAAAACCATCTATTCAGTTTGTTGGACAAAGAAAGAACGCAGCCAAAAGGATATAGATTGCATAGAAGCAGAGGACAAGCATGATGCTGAAGTCATCAAATAAAGACAGAAATCCAATCAACAACAGTTTGCATAGACGAAAAGTAATAAATTCAGCAGTCAATTGGCTTTTCTGTAAAAATCATAGAAAACCATGATGGATGTTTGATATCCTGTTGTCGAGAGCATTGAAAAAGGAAACAGGATGTGAAAAATGTCGCTGTTGGACTGTCTGGAGTAGGAGACTCAAATTGAGCAAATCACCTCTCACAATCTTAACAATGCAGATCCTTTTAGGGGGTTTCTGGATGGAGAGATAAAAAAATTACCTTGGAACTGAACAAACAAATGATATAGGAACTTAGAATGTTGTTGGATACATACAAAGATTCAAAGGAGAAGGAAAAGTTCCCTCATCCTTTGCCATCCTTTTCTTGTGTGCTGGTCATTAAAGATTAAGTAAAAATCTTAACTATGAGAAAGCTAGACCTGTTATGTATAATTAATTGCCATGCCAGCATCCTAAAAGAAAAAATAAACTTTCACCCTCTTATCCAAGATGTCTTCTACCAATTTTTTACCACAAAGCAAATACACCCTCATCAGTTAATTTGAGGTGACATATACTGTTTGCAATTATTCATAATAATCAACATTTTTTATTATCACATGTTTTTCAATCATGGACCGTATTTTTACCATCAATACCCTATCGATTTTATCTTTATTTATGTTATAGCTCTCATTTTTAGATACAACAACTGCAAAGATTCCATAAAACATTTGGCGCCCAGTGCGTTAAGCTCTTGCATGCACAGGCTCAGGGTCTGTAGTGTGCAACCAAGAGGTGGTTTCCACAACTCAACTCATGACCTTCAAGTCACACGGCGACAACTTTTACCATCATGCCAAGGCTCCCCTTTAACTCCTATATTTATTTTATCTTTATTCTCTTTATTCTTAATCATTACTTATAACACATCACATTACTCTCTTACTTTTAAAAATTTCTCCCCGTAATTTTGTCCCATTTTTTTCTATCACTTGCCAAACCCAGCTGGAAAATCTATTTCCAAAAAGTTTATTCGATATGCACTTTTCATAGCAACTTTGGGTGTGTTTGGCAACAACAAAAAGTTGTCAATTTAAAACTTTTCAATCTAAAACCTTTCACTCTCCACAACTACCCTATTTTTTAATTATTTTTTTACATTTTTCTATACAACTACCCTACTTTTCAATCATTTCTACACAACTACCAACACAACAAACTTATCTATTTCAACTTTATCCTATTTATTCCTCATTATTACCCCTATCATATCACATCATTTGACAACTTCTCATCTCTACAACTTTTCATCAAAAGTTTTATCTATTCTCAAACACACCCTTTATCTTTTCTCAGTTTTACCTTATATCTCAACTAATATATTCTATGTATTTTAACTCTATTCACTTCATAGCACCCCTCTAATTTTCTTTCCATTTCTATTTCCTATCCTGCCAACTGATCACGCCACTAATTGATTTGCTTTACTGGTCTCCCTCACACAGTGAAGTAGCTAGGAGAGTTGCCTCCTTGGATTGCAGATTCCAAGATCCAGCGACATTTTAATGGTGCTGTATAGAGACCAATCTTTTTTGTGTTATGTTGCTCTCTTTGGTCGAAAAATCCTACCACGAGTGGAACTTTTTCTTTTTTTTCTTTTTTTGTTTTTATTGGTGTTGTATACATAGTGACATCTAATATTACAAATTAGGCAAATGGACTCAACGATGAGTTATCTCCCAATAAATGAACCACCTTGCGATAATAATGGCGAAATGCAGCATTTATTTACAGGAAATAAATCCATGGTATAGGTTTTAGAGATTTGTTAGTCAGATTTATAACTGCAACTGTTCCACAGCTCTAGACAGTAGCAGAGCGCTATCCACCACAAAAGGCTATGAAACTCGTAGTTTGGGCTGTGGTCGAGGAGACAACGTCAATTTTTGAAAGTAATATGGGTCTTTTCATCCCTATCTGGATGTTCAGTGCAAGAAATGTAAGCTCACTGTTGCTAAAGAATCATGGAAATCTCACTCGCCTTCGCCAAATCCCGTTGAAGCTTCTTATTCGCCGCAGCCAGAGCATCCCGTTCGCTAGTTAGCGTCGTCTTCAAAAGGCAAAACAAACTCACATTTGCAATAAGCGACATTGATGAAGTGAAAATGTCTGTGATCGCAAAAACCAGAAGAAATGCTATGAAGAACTACCGTGTTCTTACATTTTCATCGATGGCATCCCGTAAACGTGCATCCGACTGCTGCAATGCATCCTCGAGGTGAGTCAAACGCTCCTGCAGCTCGAACACAGTGCGCTCTTTCTCCGTCAGCTTCTGCCGCAGGTGCCCAGCCTCGGACTCCAGCCTCGAAACGCGGGCGGCTATCGCCATGGACGTGATTTTCCGCGCCAGGTCGAGCTGGTCGTAGGGGTCGGTGGGAATAACGGAGAGGATCTCGTCGGGAAGGTGGAAATCGACAGCGGCGACGCCATCGATGCTGTTGCTGCAGCTGCTCATTGGTTCTGGTCCGGAGGAGAACAGCTGCAGCATTACCCAGGAGCGGAAGAGAGAAAAAGGCGACGTCTGTTTGAATCTTTTGGAGGCTTTTTCCCTCCCATGCTGCGGCAAGTGTTCGAAATCACGTGGAAAAAGAGAGGTGAAGCCTGACTACCTGATGGGTGGGTTTATGGGCTTTTCTTTTGGGCCTCCCGGTTTACTACATTTATAGCTATTGTACGTTGCACTCGCTCCGCCTCTGCGCCGGGATAGGCTAAGGTTGTATTTGGTAATGAATGAAACTTTTGGTGAAAAGTTTTGGAGAGTAAAAGTTGTTAAATGATGTGACATGATAGAGGTAATGATAAGTAGTAAAGATGATACAGTTAAAATAGATAGGTTAGTTATGTGGATAGTTGTGTAAAAATTATTGAAAAATAGGGTAGTTGTATAGAAAAATTTTAAAAAATGATTAAAAATTATGATAGTTGTAGAAAATGAAAAGTTTTAGATTGAAAAGTTTTAACTTAACATATTTTATTAATTGCCAAGCGCACCTTAAAAATGACAAAATGTCGCTTCGTCTCGGGACCTAATGTTGTGCCCCCACTTGTGCTTTAACTTATTCTTTTGAAAAAAAAAAAAAAATATATATATATATATAATTATTAATTTAAGTATATTTAATATGTTTATTAATTTTTATCATTTTTAAAATATTTAAAATATTTATTTTAAATTTTTAAAAATTAGTATTCAAAAGATATTAAAAAAATAAATTAAATAGATACAAGTCCACCGAGACTAAGTGCACCCTGGTGGGCATTTAGCCTCAACCCGCATCATCCATGCCTTTTTCTGAACTGTTTCTCAAGAACTCAGCTCCGTGACGGTGAGCAAATTGGAATTTTTCATTTTCACCCAAGTTTTATCATCAGCCCATGTATTATTATTTCGTCATTATTTGTTATCGCCAATTTTAATTGGATTCGTAATAAAACAAGATTGTTTTGTTTTTATTGTTAATTGCTTTTAATAGTTTTTTATCTTATCTATTTTAGGGTTTTTTCTAAATACACTGGTGATGTTTAACTTTAATTCTAAATATACTTACAATATTTTTAAAATTTTAAATATACCCAATACATTTGCATTTAATTCAAAAAATATTTATTCTGTAAGTTAACATAGTTAGCGAACATGTAAAATTACTAATATGTCTTTTAAATTTATGAATAATTTGAAAAATTAAATATTATAACTCGGTAATGCCTTGATTGCACGTTAGTTCTGAATTTAAAGAGTCATAATTTTATTTTTATTTCATTGCATCATTTATTATTATATAATAAGGTTAATTTAGGTATCTATAAAAATTTAACTAGTAGTTTTCTATGGAATGAGCTTTTTTTTGAATTAATTGCAAACATAATTAGTGTATTTGGAATTTTGAAAATGTTATGGTTATATTTGAGATTATGACCAAATATAATACTTATATTTGAAAAAGGCCTTTTATTTTAACACATAACCCAAATGATATTATCATGTAATTTTCTTCTCAATGCAGATTACTTTAGTTTCACTATAAAACTTTTTCCTTTTAAAGTTTTCTTCCCCATAACTATTCTACTTTTCTACCCCATAACTATTCTACTTTTCTACCATTTCATTACTTTTTATACAAATCTTATACTTTTTAATTATTTATTAATAAATTTTCATACAATTATTTTATTTTTCAGTTACTACCTATATCATAGTATATTATTTCCTCTTATTTCAAAAAAATCATCTCAATAATTTTATAATTTTCCAAAGACACCGATGATTTAGACCAGAGTGCAAATAAATGTTATACTTATCGGAGATAAATAAAAATGTTATTTATAATATATTATCTAATTAGAGGTGTGACTTTGATCAAATTGAACTTGAACCTAACGCGCCAAATCTGAGTTCCAATGGTATTAGAATCAGCCTTTCTGCAACTTGAATCCAATTTAAAAATATGATTAATTTAGAGTTCAAGTGAAAGCAAGTTCGATTTTTATTTTTTATATTTAGGGCGCATTTTAACAATAAAAATTTTCAATCTAAACCTTTTCAATTTAAATATTTTCACTTTCATAATTATTATATTTTTTAATCATTTTTCTTATTTTTTATACAATTATTATACCATTCAATTATTTTCTATATTAGTACTGATCCAATTAACATATCTATTTTAACTTTATTTTATTTACCCATCATCATTGTTCGTGTCGTGTCATATTACGTTATCTTCCCGGTTCTAAAAAAATTTACTTTTTATCTAAAAGTTTGAAAATTTCCCCAACATACCATCGTTATAAAATATATTATATCTAATATCTAAGAGTAATGATTTTGTTAGGTCGGCCTACAAAATATATTTTTTATTTTTCAATTTTTTATGAACATGTAAAGTTTATATATTTAATTAATAAACCAAGTTTTACCATTTTTAAATATATTTAAGTATTTTTATTTTTAAATGCGGTAATATTACCATAGTTTTCTGGAGCATATCAAAAACTACCGTAATGTCGTTGTGTTTAACAATAAAAATATTTAAATACATCAAAAAATAGTAAATTTAAGTTTATATATTAAATATACATAACTTCGCATATTCGTAAAAAGCTGAAAAAATAAAAATATATATTTTTAAAGTCGGCCTAAGCAAGACCTAACTTAGGCCGACCAAACGGAATCATCTTCCAATATTTAAGCAATACATTTTTATACATGTGTATTATATGTTATTTATTTTTATGGTTGAATACATGTTTTTTATATTGCCGTCATATTATCAAATAAATCATATTGCTTTCATTTATCTTATTTTTATATTTCTACTATTCACTTTTATATTTATTAATTTTTATCACGCACGGACCCATAAAAAGCGACCATTGGGCCTGATGCACAGAGCACACAGACCCAGAAAACATCTATTGGGCCTGTGGGCTATGGGCCTCATAGTTTGATGTTGTCCGCTCTGGCCTGGCAGCTTAGCCACACGACTTTAAAACGCGTCACACCATATTGAACTTGAGGCCTACTTATAAACTACCAAGACCTTTTCTCTCCTTTTCGATGTGGGATTCGGTTCTGAGCTATTACAAGCCCACCAACTTCCGCCTAGTTCGTACTCGAACCACAACCCAACTGTGGGCATATGCCTGCAGCCCTGACTTTCACTGGTTCAACTCCTCGAACCACATCTACTAAAAGGAGAGCCGCTCTGATACCACTTATCATGCACCAGACCCAGAAAACGTCCATTGGCCTATGGGCTATGGGTCTCACATTGTGATATTATCCGCTCTGGCCTGGCATCTTAACTGCACGACTTTAAAACGCATCACACCATATTGAACTTGAGACCCACTTGTAAACTATCAGGAACTTTCTCCCCTTCTCAATGTGGGATTCGGTTATGGGCTATTACAAGCCTACCAGCTTCCGCCTGGTTCGTCTCGAACCACAACTCAACTCTGAGCTTCTGCCTACAGCTCTGACTTTCACTGGTTAAACTCTCCGAACCACATCTAAAGCCGCTCTGATACCTCTTGTCATGCACAGACCCAGAAAAGCGGACCATTAAGCCTGACGCACAGAGCACACAGACCCAGGAAAACGTCAATTGGGCATTGAGCTGTGGGCCTCACAGTGTGATATTGTTCGCTCTGGCCTTGCAGCTTAGTCGCACGAATTTTAAATGCATCACACCATATTGAACTTGAGACTCACTTATAAACTACTAGGAACTTTCTCCCCTTTTTGATATGGGATTCGGATCTGGGTTATTACAAGCCCACCAGCTTCCGCCTGGTTCGTCCCCGAACTACAACCCAGCTCTGGGCTTCTGCCTGCAGCCCTGACTTTCACTGGTTCAATTCTCCGAACCACATCTATTGGAGGGGAAGCCGATCTGATACCACTTGTCACGCACAGACCCAGAAAAGTGACCATTAGGCCTGACGCACAGAGCACACCAGACCCAGAAAACGTCCATTGGGCCTGTGGGTTATGGGTCTCACAGTGTGATATTGTCCGCTCTAGCCTGGCAGCTTAGCCGCACGGCTTTAAAACGCGTCACACCGTATTGAAGTTGAGACCCACTTATAAACTATCAGGAGCTTTCTCTCCTTCTCGATGTGGTATTCGGTTATGGGCTATTACAAGCCTACCAGCTTCCACCTGGTTCGTCTCAAACCACAACCCAACTCTGAGCTTCTGCCTGCAGTCTTGACTTTCACTGGTTCAACTCTCCGAACCACATCTACTGGAGAAGGAGCCGCTATGATACCACTTGTCACGCACAGACCCAGAAAAGCGACCATTGGCCTGACGCACAGAGCACACAAACCTAGAAAACGTCCATTGGGCCTGTGAGCTATGGGCCTCACAGTGTGATATTGTCCGCTCTGGACTGGAAGCTTAGCCGCATGACTTTAAAACGTGTCACACCATATTGAACTCGATACCCACTTATAAACTACCAGGAACTTTTTCCCCTTTTTGATGTGGGATTCAGATCTGGGCTATTACAAGCCCACCAGCTTCCGTCTGGTTCGTCCCCGAACCACAACCCAACTCTGAGCTTCTGCCTGCGGCTCTGACTTTCACTAGTTCAACTCTTCGAATCGCATCTACTGGAGGGGGAGCTGTTCTGATACCACTTGTCACGCACGGACCCAAAAAAGCGACCATTGGGCTTGACGCATAGAGCACACAGACCCAGAAAACATCCATTGGGTCTGTGGGTTGTGGGCCTCACAGTGTGATATTATCCGCTCTGGCCTGACAGCTTAGTCGTACGGCTTTAAAACACGTCGCACCATATTGAACTTGAGACCCACTTATAAACTACGATGAACTTTTTCCCCTTTTCGATGTGAGATTCAATTTTGGGCTATTACAAGCTCACCAGCTTCCGCTTGGTTCTTGTTCGCAATCTCACCGCAAGTGTACGGGTCGTAGATTGTAGTATATAAATTATCGATCCACAGGGAATTCAGGATTATAAATTTTACTTTTAAACGCTTTCATGTCTGTTATGGAAAGAATATAGCAAATAAAATAGAAAAGTAGGGGAGAAAATGCAGTAAATAAAAGGGAAAGAAAATAAATAAAATAGGATGAGAAAATTTCAAATTATAATGAGCAGAGAAAATTAGAATGCGAGTATCTAAGGTCTAGGATTTCACTTGCGTATTTTGCAACGGGCAGTGGTATAATTATTTAATTTGGATATTATTTGTTAAAGGAGAACAAACTCTAATTTATCCCTGAATCTTCTCTTGAAACCTACAAGGCGTATCCTAATTTTCTTAATCACCTATTCTCATGGGATTAAGTTAATTAGAATCCATTAAGATTTGTAGTTTGTTTATGGAATTTCCTCAAGGTTATCATGCCTATTCTCATGGTCTTAGATATCCAAGTTTAATATCTTAATTTTCGTATATTAGGCTTCCACCTCTAGGTTCCATCACCTAATATATGAAATCATGCAAAAGTACGGGCCCATGTACATAGCAAACATAAGAACTACAATATATTAAATTAACAACAATATCCATCATAAAATAAATTAAAAATCAACACCACATTGCATTGTACGCATGCTAATTCCTAAACCCTAAATTTAGGATTTAGCCAAACATGTTTAAGTTCAAAATAAAATTAAATTACAATCCATCTTAACAAGATAACAAAAAATTAAAAAGAGAAAAGATAGAAAAGCTTATTGATGATTTGAAGCCCCGATGGTGTGTCGACTGCTCCATGCAACTCGCCGGTCTGCCTTTTTGCCCGTGTTCTCCACGTTGCTCTCAATCTCTTTCTTTCTTGAAATATGCTCTACTCTTTTTCAAAAATTCCTGCTAAACTATTTTGCAGTAATATCCTTACAGGGATTTTCTTGTTGATTACTTCTTGGAATTGTGGAATTTTGCTGTAGGCCGAATGTTGTGCGTGCCAAAAATCTCTGTTGATCCCTGCTCTGTCTGCTCCCCCGTCTTTTATAGCTGAATAAGTGGGCTCCATCACTTTAATGCATTTCACGTTATTTGTGATGAGAATTTTACTGCTGCGGGATCCATTGATTTAATGCATGATGGGCGGCAGGATTTGAAATGCATTTTAAGTGAATACATGATGCTGTATTGATATAAAATGCTGCTCCTTTTTTTATTTCATCATGCTGCTGCCTTTTGCTGTAGGAAATCACGTGAATAGGCAGCATGATATTATGCTGTTGCTGCATAAAAAATGTGGTGGGTCCATGTGTTGAATGCATTGGATGAAATGCATTTAATAGCCTTTCATAAAAAAATCTCGTTGAATGCATTGGATGAAATGCATTTAATAGTCTTTCATAAAAAAATTCACGTTGAATGCATTGGATGAAATGGGCAACTGGAATTCAAATGCCATGGTCCATGCAGGTCACGTGAAATGGATGGGTGGCCGTTTTATTGCTGATCATGTGATTTATGGACAGCAGGCTGTGATGCTAATAAATGGGCGGTTGGATGATCAGCAGTGAAAATGGCTTTGATGGCTTGTGGGGCCAAACTTGTTCTCCCTGCATAAAAAAATTATTAGTGGTTTATTATAAACAAAATTATTTCAAATTCATTTAATTTCATGGGAACAAATAAAATGTAATTTCAAGCCAAAAGATTATAAAATTGTTTAAATTACTCGAAATTAATATTTAATACCCAAAAATTGCAAAACCACATTTTAAACCAAATTTCATATTAATATTAATTAATTACCCACCAATTTGGTATAAAATATCCACAAAATATCTTACCAAATTCCAATTATTAGGTTCGTCCCCAAATCGCAACCCAACTATGGGCTTCAGCTTGCAGCCCTGACTTTCACTGATTCAACTCTCCGAACCACATCTACTGGAGGAGGAGCTGCTCTGATACCACTTGTCACACACAGACCCAAAAAAGCGACCATTGGGCCTGATGCCCATAGCCCACAGGCCCAATGGACGTTTTCTGGATCTGTGTGCTCTATGCATCAGGCCCAATGGTCGCTTTTTTGGGTCTGTGCGTGACAATTGGTATCAGAGCAGCTCCCCCTCCAGTAGATGTGGTTCGGAGAGTTGAACCAGTGAAAGTCAGGGCTGCAAGCAGAAGGCTAGAGTTGGGTTGTGATTTGGGAACGAACAAAGCGGAAGCTGGTGGGCTTGTAATAGCTAAGAACCGAATCCCATATCGAAAAGGGGAGAAAACTTCTGGTAGTTTATAAGTAAGTCTCAAGTTCAATATGGTGTGACGCGTTTTAAAGCCCTGCGGCTAAGCTGCCGAGCCAGAGCGGACAATATCACACTGTGAGGCCTATAGCCCACAGGCCCAATTGACGTTTTCTGGGTCTGTGTGCTCTGTGCGTCAGGCCCAATGGTCGCTTTTCTGGGTCTGTGCGTGACAATTTTGATCTTATTTTCAATGTTACACGTTTTTTAGAAATATATTTAATATTACCATGTATTTTTTTTTAAAATGTAATTTGACTATGTATTTTTTATTACATAATTTGTTCTTATCACTCTTAGAAAGATATAAATTCGTCAACTTGAATTCTAGCACAAAATCAATATTCATAAATAGAATCAACATTTAAATTATATAAATGGAGTTAAGGTTAGAGTTATAATTAAAACTTGTGTTTTATAAATATGATTAGACATAAGATTGAGACAAATTGAGTTTCACAAGTTGAATTAAATATTAATTGACGTTTGTCAGCATTTAAAACTTTTCGTCATCAATAATTATTATATTTTTAATTATTTATTTGCATATTCTTGATAATTAACACACTTTTTAATTATTTATACACTGCTATGCAAATATTTAACTTATATATTTAAAATTTATTGTCACATTATTTTTCTAATTTGAAAAAATTTTACATAAAAAAATTATCACTTGCCAATCACATTCTAAACTTTTTTGGCAAACCTTTAGCATTATGTAAACCGAGAAATGGACTAGAATGTATTTGAAGAGGTTCGTGAGTAATGTAATATCATACGAGTAAAATGAAAATATAGGGAAAATAGGTGGGCCATTGCATAAAGCTGAGTTTCGTAAGTCCGAATTAAAACACTTAATAACCATTCACTCCTAAGCTTTTTGGGCAAGCCTTTAGCATTGTGTAAATGGAGAAATGGAGTAGAATGTATTCTCAGAGGTTAGTGAGTGATGTAATATGATACAGGGAAAGTAGGTGGGCCATTGTATGGATTTTGGAACCGTGTTCCGTTCTCCCTCCCCCCTCCGTAATAGTTAACACGGCCTAAAAATGCAGAATAGCTCACATTTTTATGCTACCGCAGCACGGAATAACAGCAAAAGAAAAATCCGTTGCGGGTTTTTATCCACATGCCGGGAAGCCGCGCCGAACGCAAAGCGTATTCCTCAAGCTAACGTTCCAACGCTGCTGTTTTCTCCGAGTCTCCCTCCCTCTTTATCTCCGTTTGTATCTCCAGAGCATTGGGCGGGTAGAGTGCGAGCTGCTATGGACTTCGAGGTGAGGGTCGTTGGTGGGATAGAGAGCTGCTTCGTCTCTCTCCCTCTCCCTCTCATCCAAACCCTCCAATCAACGCACATAGGATTTATCCCTCCGATTCTAGCCTTGGAGCTTCGACCCCGCCGCCGTCGCAACAGCAGCAGCAGCGACGATTGCTGGCATTTGGCGTGGTCCGGCTCTGCTTCGAAGACTCCAGCAATCGAGGTGATTTCTACTTCCTTTCATTTCCTGCATATCACTATTCTCCATTTCCGCCCCTTCGTGCCTAGCAGGCTGATATCTCCTCTCCTCTCTTTTGCTTTTTATGCTATTCTATTTGAATAGTAAAGGCTAAATACCAAATATAGAATGAAATTCGCGTTTTAGTGTTATGCTTTTACTGTAAATCAGTAATCCGCAGTTCAGGCTACATGTTTAGCATGCAAACATTTTGTATCTCCGAGTACGATCTCGATATCTCTGCTGCCGCTAAGAAAGATTATAGATGACTCAGTCTGGAAAAAATGACCGTTTGAATTCGTGCATCAACTCGTTGTTTGGAAAACAGAACAAAGTTCTTACATATATGGAATTTTTTTTTTATCTGCACTTCGGGTGATAGGAAGTTCATTAATCTTTTCTTGAAAATACATCCGTAGTTCATTTTATAGAACTATGCATCCGACTGTTATCTCTAATTCCGGTTATCTTTGCTGGTGCTGTAGGTTCCTCAACAACTAGCAGAGTGCATTTCTCTGCCAGATAGTACTTTAGTACAGGTGAAAGCAATTGCTAATTTGCCAAGAGCGACTTTAGTGGCAATAGAACCAAGCACTGAGGATGACTGGGAAATTTTGGAGCTTAACTCGGAGCTCGCGGAGGAGGCCTTCCTCAAACAGGTGCGTCAGTTCTATAGGAGGTTTGTCTTCTGGCATGTCAAAAAAGTACTTTATCGAGTCATTAAACTTTATTGAGTTAGTTTCAACTCTTCTAAGGCAGTAGCTCATTTTTATAAAATCACGCTTCTGATTCATGTTTTTGGTGCCATTTATGACAACATTAGATTGGTGCGTGTGCCTCCAATGGGAAGCTGTTCCTTCTGAATGGTTGAACATCACTGAACAATTTTTATTAATGGTGTTATCCAAACTGTCTTTTTTTGTGACATTGATGGCCATTTTCAAGCGTATTTGTTAAGCTCAACACTGGTCTGTTTTCTATTTCTCATCCTTTTTTATACCAAATTACGAATCGAATTGTTCATTTTGCTTTTTGTCACCCTGTATGCTGTCAGGCACTTGTCACTTGTCTCTACCCAGCTTGTGCATGAAATAATTCATGGCTAGATCGATTATCAATGTTTTGCTTCTTTGGTTTCCTGCTTCAAGCTAATGAGTAATCACTACCAAATGCAGGTTGGTATTGTCTATGAGGGAATGAGGTTTCCTCTATGGGTGCATGGTCGCACTGTCATTGTCTTTTCTGTCATTTCAACTTCTCCAAGGAAATCGGTAGGTAAGAAACATTTTAGCTTCCAAGTCCACGGTGCATTGTACTTGGGCATGTTTAATCTAATGAAGGCTACGATCTCAAAAACTCTCTTGTTTAGTAGCAAACATGCTCATGATGCAGTGGCTAGTTGATTGTCATCACTATTTTTTATGTCAAACTTTGATTAATGAGTCATGATCCTATGCACCCCGGTGCACTTAGCTCCGGTGTATATGGGTGCAAAAACTCATTTCTAAAATTTTTCACACTATTGTTAATTCAAGTGTATTTAACGTGTGTATTAAGTTTTATCATTTTTGGAGATTTGTAGATATTTTTTTGGATTTTTTAAAAACAGCAACATTTTAGTAATTTAAGACAATCGTGTAAAAAAATTTTCAAAATTTTTTTTTCAAAAATGGGTTAAATACATCTGGGTGCACCAAGGCTAAGTGCACCCGGATGCATTTAGGTAGGAGCCTTGATTAACTAGGCTATCCAAACCTTGAATGGTAAAAAGAAAGTCTCTTTGTTATGTGCCTTAAAAGTCTTTTGTCTTGTAGTTGGGAATAATTAACTAACTACAACCAGCAGCAGGTAGCAAATTATCAAATGGTTAATAAGGAGTTTGCAAAAGATTGCTAATTCATATGTATGCAGTCTTATCATTCTATAGGTTGTTGCTTACATGTGCAAATTTGGCATGTCTTCAGAATATGAGCTTTTGATAGAAGGTTCGTTTTGTGATATAAAAGCTCCCTCATCTCACTACGCTGTATGAAATTTTCTGACAGCCTAAAAAGAAATGTCTTAAATGTTGACTTATGTTCTACAACAAAACCTCACATAAACTTCCTTCTCTACTTCTTTCAATTCATTCCAAAAACTGGCTCAAGAATCTCAATTTGATTCAATTTCAACAACTTTGTTGGCTCATAAATTTATGATTGAAATTAGATGCCAAAATCTTGTTGGGGAACTCTCATTTCACGGTGGTATCATCACAACTTCATGAGCATATATTTATTGGATGTGAAATATAGAGGGCTGGTGTAAATATTACCTTTCAGTCCATTTTGCAAGTTCCCTTTTGGTTGATACTCTGAAAATGCTAATATTCAGGTTAAATGCATTCTACAACCTGCTAAGCACCATGATTTGCCTTCCAATCTCACTAGCTACATGCATTAGCATATCTGATATTCGATCCTGACTGCTCATAGTAAGTTTTCACCATAAATACACCTGGTATTAAGTGTGACAGTGGGTAGTTTGCTTTTTCACCCCCACAGTTTGAATTTGCCTAATGATTGTATTTAAACTTGCACTTCAGGGTCTGTTTAGTATGAGGTTAAAAAGAAATGGAGAAAAAATTGTGTGAAAATTTTTTAAGATGTGGGAGAGTGATGGATATGATAGGGGTAATGATTATGAGTGGAGAGAATAAAGTAAAAAAAAATAGGGTAGTTGCATGGAAAGATGTGAAAAAATGATTGAAATGTATAGGTCATAATAGAAAAAGGTAAGGTGGTTAGGTAGTTGAGATATCCAATTATATTAAAAGGTGTATTGGAAGGAGTGGAAAAGTGTTTTTTTTTTTTTTTTTTTTTCCTTTATACAAAACAGACCCTCAATGATTTTGATTGTTTCAATTCAAACTTGAAAGCCACAATGATGCATTATATAGGGCATACTGAGGAACCAAGGTTTTTTAAATGTGACGTGACACCTGTGTTAACCCGCATAACTGATGTACATTGGCTTCTAGCATAGAAATGGGCAATGGAGGATAAAAACTGAAGAGTGGCTCTCGTCTATTAATTAAGGAAAATAGTTTATATACATTGGGATGATCTTCAAATTAAGGAATAATTAGTGCCAGAGAGAAGTCATAGACAATGCCCTCATCATTGATAAATGGGGCCAACCCATCTGGCCTAAATGCAGAAGTATCTCATCAGATACATTATACACCAATTATTCTGTTCCTAGATAAACTTTTTTGATGGCTATCTAAGACATAATTTCATTTGGTTTAAATTCACCAAAATTCACCATTAAGGTAATTTTTTTGTTGATGTGGCCCATCAAAGCTTCAAAATAGATGTTTTTGAATATCATAGACGAATTAGTGGGACAAGCGTTTTGGTTGACATGGTTATCATGAAAAGATCATGTTTTGTCCAAAAATGCAGTGGTTGTACATGAGTTGCCATATTATATTCAAATAAAAAGAAGAACTCATTCCAGTGGTGCCAATTGCAGATGTCGGAAAACTATTCATAATGTTTTAACCTAAGTATTGATATTATGTAGTCTTCTTCTTCTTCTTTTTGGCGTTGCTTTGCATGTATTCGTGCATGTTTCTTGAAATGGGAATCGGTAATTTTGGAATTCCTTCATTTTTTCATTATTGCATCTGACCTTTCTTGATTGTCATTCAGTTCAACTTGTGCCTGGAACCGAAGTGGTAGTTGCACCAAAGAGACGCAAGAAAGACGGGGCTTCACATCAAGTGGGCCCTAAGCTGGCATTTATTAAAGAGTCAGAGAAGTCAAGAGCACTGTTGCGTGTTCAAACACAAAACGAGAGATTGGCTCACAGAACTGAAGTCAAAGGTCTTGAGTTGGATGTGATGCTCACTTCTGCTGCATTCATTCATCCAGAGACAGCCAAGCATCTTTTGTTTGAGAATTTTCAACTTGTCATTGTGTTGCCAAGATTATCAGTGAACAACACACAGAAAAACAGTGTACAAAAGAGCAATTTATTGCATAAGGGAGTGACCTCTGCCAGTTCAACAATTAGCAATGGAGCTCCTAGGGATGTTATTGTTCGCCTCTTACTTTCAGATTCAGTAGCAAGAGGGCACATCATGCTTCCTCCTTCTCTTTGCCTCTATTTGAGAGCAGGCATACATTCATGTAATTATGCTGATTCTCTTGAGCCATTTGTGAAGTCAATCTGTTTTAATGAAATTTACTCCGACTTGTTTTCTCCTTTCTAACTATATCGTGCATTTGTGAATGCATGGGTGTGAAGATGGCTCACTTTGCTTTTTCGAATCAGTCACATGCTTGTGCATGGGAGAGAGTGAGAGGGAGAGAGGGTTCATTGGTAATAGGTTTAAAAAGTAGGAAAAATTTTGAAAAAGTGAAAAAATGATACAATATGATAAGGGTAATGCTTAAAAGTAAAGATAAGAAAGATAAATTAGATGAGGTAGTTATATGAAAAGATGTGAATAAATGATTAAAATGTAGAGGTAATAATAAAAACGGTACTGCTTTTATGTAACCTGGTTACATAGAAGCGGACGCATATAACCCCTTCAAAATCTAAGATTTTAATCCTTAATAGAGAATTCAATCCACTTATTGTATTTAACATTATTTGTTTATCTAGGAAACCAAGTTTCATTCTAATCAAGTGTGGTTATGGGCCACATTTGTTCAAATATATATATATATATATATATATATATCTATATTCATGTATAAATTATGAAAAACACTTAGATCATTTATATGTATTAGAATATAATAATATTTTATAAAATCATTTATTCACATAGAAATGATATTTTGGACGGTTTAGATGTCGAAAATACTACTTTAAAATTGATATTTTAGCATTTTTCATAATTTACACATGAATATATACATTTTTTAACAAATGTTGCACATAAACATGCTTGATTGGGATGAAACTTGATCCTCTAGATAAACAAATGATGTTAAATACAATAAATGGATTAGATTTTCCATCAAGGATCAAAATCTTAGATTTTGAAAGGGTTACATGAGTTTGCTTTTATGTAACCTGGTTACATAGAAGCGGAGCCCTAGAAAGTAGTTTAGATGTTAAATCATATCAAAAGTTGTGTATGAAGGAGTGGAAAGTTTTTTAAAAAATATTTTTTAGTATACCAAATGGACCCTAAGTTGCATAATTTATTTAGGAATTTTCCCATGGATAGTTAACTTTACTGTCTAGGCCTTTGCCATGTTGTTTGTTGGATGTTGTCAATTTTTTGTTTGACATTGTCATGTGTTGAGATTTTTCCCTCTTCTTTATCTGCTTTTTTCCCATGGGATTTCCCTTTCTTTGTCTGCTTTTTTCCCATGTAGTAACTGGCTTTATTGTCTTTATGTGATATCCTTTATGTGCGGCTTTTGCAAAATTTATCATGTTTATGTTGTGGACATTCATGGGATCATATTGTAGGATGAAGCATATGCAAATTTCATCCTATCTAACAAATGTATTTTAAAATTTAAATGCTTTCATGCATTGATGTAGTGTTTCTGTTTATATTATGCAAGATTCGCTTGTTGTTTGGATCTAAGGTTGGTGGGTGTTTGTGCATTTTTTAAAATCTTCTTTCCTCTTACTCTTTTGCCTTTCTTAGCTTCATAGTGCCAGCAAATTTTTTATTGCAGTAGAAGAAAACAAGTAGATGGTAGGTCCAAAATGCTCGAGTCAGAGAAAATTTTGAAAGGGCTTCGAGAAGCATATAGGGAGTTTGCACCTCTCCCTGTATAGCTCAATTGCTTGTTGCTTTAACTATGAAAGGTTATGAGCCAATTGCACATAATGAATATCAACTCATTGAAAGATGAGCTTCTTTTATGTTTGATTGCAGAAAGCTATGCCGTCTCCCATCAAATTGATGATGATTACACAGTGAGAGAAAGATGTTGTAACGACCTTTTGCTTTTTCTTAGTTGAGCTTGTACTATGTTTGAATGTATGAAAAATACATCTTAACTGATTTACTGTCATCTTTCATGCTGCCTTGCAAAAGGTATAGCATTCAAAAACATCAAGTCATTGGAACTAGCAACATGATCTTATCTATTTATGTTTTATGGTATGGTTTGGGTGTTCATAAATATTGGCTGTTGGAATTCTTGTGTTTAGCAAATGAAGGCTTTGAAATAAGTTGTCTGATCTGCTGATGTCTGCAGGGGTTTATGTTAAGAGATGCAATGATATTCCTAATAAGAGTATGCCTTCTTTGACCCTGTCTCCTTGCCGGTTTAAGTTTGGGAAGAAAAAGTCACCTGAAAATGGTCTAGATACTACAAACTGGAAAGTTCTTGAAAGTAAAAGCACCAGTTTGAGGAATGATTTGGTTAGTGATGCAGATGTAATAGATTGGTCATGTCATGAAGAAGTTATTTCTTTTCTTTCTACTGATTGTCCCAAAGATGAAGGTGAAGAGACATTGCCAAGATCCTTTGCTAGTAGGGGGAATAAGTGCCTCATAAATACTTGGTTTATTGGACAACTCGAGGCAATCCGATCATTCACTGGTGCAATGGATGTGAACTCAGTTGCATTAGGTTCTGAAACATTAGTTCACATCCAAGTGTCAAGCCACAAGTTAAGAAGCATTCAAAAAGAATTCCAACCGGCTGGGACTTCTCTAGAGAAGACAAAAAGTGCTAGGGAAGCCACAGTTCAACTCCTATTCATATTGGAGGCTAAATTTGAGGAGTCTTCTCATGGTGGCCAGCATGATTATTTTGAGCTTGTTGGCAAGGTAACAGAAACATTTGTTGACCACCTCGGAGCTTTGAATCTAATGCTTGGTGAGTTGGCTTGTGGCGAGCCTTCTTCTTTTGATTCTGTTATGGAGAGAAGCTTCGGGAGAAGCTTCCATTCAACAATTTCTTCTTTGAGCTGGATGGAGCCAGCAATTTCTGAGGTCATTAACCGTAGGTATTTTCTTTCTATGTATTCTACTTCTTTCAGGGGCATATTTACTTTTGTGTATATGGATTAAACCTTTGGATTTTTGTGTCGTACATTTACTTATCATTGCTGGTTTTGTCATTCCATCTCCATGCATTCAACTATGTTTTATTTTTATTGATTCTTTTTCTTGTCCTTCTGTAGGTTTGATTGTACTCTTGTCTCCTGATTCTGGAAAGTTCTTCAGCTCATTTGATCTTCCTCTTCCAGGACATGTTCTTATTTATGGTCCCTCTGTGAGTATTTTATTGTATGTTATCCTATTTTTCTGATACATACTATATAATTCCACAGCTCATTTAAACTTCCTCTTTTAAGTACATGATCTTATTTGTGGACCCTCTGTGAGTTTTTACTTGTATGTCTTCCATTGACTGATACATCCTCATTAAGTCCTAGAAGTTCTTGCTGGAAAATGGTCCAAATTTCGTTTTTATGCTTTTGTTACCATTGTTTTTGTGATTTCTCCCTCATGGCACAAATTGTAAACTAGTCTTATGGCACAAATTTCAAACTAGTTTTCAGAGGCGATTGCCAAATTGTGAACTATGATCTTATATTTCTGATTATTGAGGAACCAATTAAGATTTTAGATCAAGTAGTAACAAGAACTAATCACTTTCGGTACTTAGGATCAATAGTTCAAGAGAACGGGGAAATTGAGAAAGACATAATACATAGAATTCAAGCAGGATGGAATAAATGGAGAAGTGCGTCAGGAATTTTATGTGACCGTCGAGTTCCAATTAAACTAAAAGGAAAATTTTATAAGATTGTGATTAGACCTGCTATGCTTTATGAGGCAGAATGTTGGGCAGTTAAAGAACAACATATATAAAAAATGAGCGTAGCGGAAATGAGAATATTAAGGTGAATGAGTGGTAAAACAAGAAAAGATAAAATTAGGAATGAAATAATTCGAGAAAATTTAAAAGTGAGACCAATTTGTGATAAAATGAGAGAAAATAGATTAAGATGGTTTGGTCATGTTAAAAGGAGGCTTGAAGTAGCACCGGTTAGGAAAACAGAGTCTATCCGAGTAGAAAGTGGTAGGAGAATGAGAGGAAGACCCCAAAAAAATGGATGGAAGTAATTAAACAAGATTTAAAAATATTACAAATTACAGAAAATTTAGTCTTGAATCGCCAAGAATGGCGCAACAGAATCCATGCAGCCGACCCCACCTAAGTGGAAAATGACTTATGATGATGATGATGATTTTCATGTCTCTTCTGATTTCTGCTGGAGCAATGTTTTGCTGTTTTGTCTTCCTGTTTGTCATCTGAGTGAAAGTTGAGATTCATAGAGTATGTCTGATTCTTGTGTTTTTCTCTCGCAGGGTTCTGGTAAGACATTGCTAGCCATGGCCGTTGCTAAGTATCTTGAAGAGCATAAAGAAATTTTGGCCCACATGTTAGTATAGTTGTTTCTAAGTTTCAGTTGAATGGTTTTCCCTTTGAAAAAAAAGGTAGTGGTGTAGCTGAAGATAAAATTGCTTAAAATTCCTTCCTAGTGTTTTATCAACTGATGAAAGGGATTTTGGAAAACTTCTTCAGATTGAATTGATGGTTTCAAGTTTTATATTGCAGAGTTTTTGTAAGCTGTTCCAAACTTGC
This sequence comes from Annona cherimola, assembly GCA_030490835.1. NCBI lineage: Eukaryota > Viridiplantae > Streptophyta > Magnoliopsida > Magnoliales > Annonaceae > Annona > Annona cherimola. Next base: position 8,443,303 of record CM059975.1, on the reverse strand, counting down.
AATTGAGAAAGCGCTGACAATTCGGCAAGCTTTTGGCAATTGCTTGTCTGAAGCTTTTGATCATTCTCCTTCTCTTATCATCCTTGATGATCTTGATACCGTTGTTTCATCTTCTGCGGAGTCTGAGGGATCTCAGCTTTCAGCTCCTTCTGGTGCACTTGTTGAATTTATTCAGGATATTATTGATGAATATGGGGTAATACAATGTAGCAAATGCCTTTCCTTTTTTTAATATTATATTCATTTGGTTTCTCCTCCATTTAGAAAGGTTTGCTACGAAGGGCTCTTTTGTCATCTGTTTGACCCGGAACAACAAGTTTCATCTTCTTCCTTTTTTCTTCCAGCCAACAAGTCTACTTATTTTTCTTTTCATGTATTGAACAGGACAAGAGGCTAAGTTCTTGTGGCATTGGACCAATTGCACTTGTGGCTTGTGTGAAATCTCTTAGTGATCTGCCGCAGTCCTTATGCTCTTCGGGTTGAGTTCTTGTTCATGAAGAACCTCCTATTTTGAACCTTTTATTCTTGCATATGAACCTTCTATAGTTGCTTTCGCAGAATATTCTGAGTGTAGTTCTTGGTTTCTTCCCATTCTAAATTTGTTCTTATACTCTCAGTTGACTTACGTTACCTACTTTTCTTCATAGGGAGGTTTGATTTCCATGTGCAACTGCCTGCCCCAACTGCTTTAGAGCGAAGAGCTATTTTGAACCATGAAATTCACAAACGCTTGTTGGAAAGTTCTGAGGACATCTTGTTGGATATTTCTTCAAAGTGTGATGGATATGATGCTTATGATTTGGTACTTGTTTTTTACAGAATGTTAGCACACATGTTTGATTATTCACTCTGCAGTATAAATATTACATAGCATTTGCTATCATGCTTCTTAATATTATATACATATGTATATTTCAACTATTATTACATTTGATTTCTAAGATTTTATTTTCTCTAGACATTCCATCATAAGTTTCTGTCTTTGCACGGAGATTAATAGTTAAAATTTGGGCGCTTGTCATCACTTGTCAAATCCAAGCTTTTTCCCCCCATTTTTTTTGACTTAGGGTGAGTTTGGGAAGTGATAAAATTTTTGGATGAAAAGTTTTTGGTGGAAAAGTTGTTAAATTGATAGAAAATGATATGATGTGATAGGGGTAATGATGATGTGTAAAGAGAATAAAGTGAAAATAGATAGGTTAGTTTTATGGGTAGTTGTGTAGAAATGATTAAAAAACAGGATGGTTGTATCGGAAGATGTAAAGAAATGATTTTTAAATATGGTAGTTATGGAAAGTGAAAAGTTTTCGATTAAGAAGTTTTAGTTTGAAAAGTTTTTGTTAAAAACAAACATGCAGACTATAGGGATGAGTAGTTATCAAATTTACAACTTCACTATAGGAATGAGTAGTCATCAGACAGTTACTGATATGCAGACTTTAATTTGTTTGAAATATTTTATTCCCCTTTGTCCATTTTTCTTTAAATTGATGAAATATACTTGAATTTGTTTTTTAGACCTTTTTGATTGCATGTAGGGTGTGTTTGGGAAGTGATAGAACTTTTCAATGAAAAGTTTTTGAAATGAGAGAAAATGATGTAATATAATATAACGATGATGACTAAAGATAATAAAGTTAAAATATATAGTTTAGTTGTGTGGGTACTTGTGTGGAAATGATTGAAAAATAAGGTAGTTGTGTGGGAAAATGTGAAGAAAAAATTAAAAAATAGGGTAGTTGTGGAGAGTGAAAAATTTTAGCTTGAAATGTTTTAGGTGTAAACAAACACAACAAACACACCCGTAATAAAGTCCAAGGATTGCCTTTAGGGTGTGTTTGGCAACTTGCAGAAGTTGTTGAGTTAAAACTTTTCAATCTACACATTTTTCTATACAACAACCCTATTTTTCAATTACTTCTACACAACTTCCAATATAATTAACCTATTTATTTTAAATTTATTATCTTTACTCCTCATTATTACTCCTACAATGTCACATCATTTTCTACTAATTTAACAACTTTCACATCAAAAACTTTTCATCAAAATTTTTACAACTTTCCAAACACACCCTTAATCAGTATGATACTTCCTGGCGTAAGAAACATATACTGGAGCTCATCCTTCACAACATTTATTTTATATTTTTACCGCAGCCAGTATATGCAGGGGTTAAGGACGAAAAGAAAAGAAATGTGACGACATAATTTCCTTTTCATTTCCATTTTTAGAGGATGGATGGGCATTTTCAGCGGAAATGTTTAAACACGCTCTGTGAAAGGAAAAGACCTGTCTAATTCTCGCTGTTGTAACTATTGTCTTACTTAGGGAACATATTGTCTTTTTCCATCTGTTTCCTGCAACAAACATTCAAATATTTAGTCTGTCACTGAACTTGAAAGCATCATGGGAGATGGATTCTCAATAGTTCATATCTCAAGCAATTGAACTTATTGAGCCTCCTTCTATGACATTCACATGGGAAAAAGGGTACACGCACCCATTTAATGTGCTCCAAATAATTGTATACCTTGGAGTTGCATGGTTTCAACATTAGAAGTTACATGTTTGAAATGTTGAAGATGATTATGTTTTTTTTTTATTATTATTATTTTTAAATTGATCAATACGTTAGTTGATGAACCCGTTTTTCTAATGGATAATATGATGTCCTATGACAACTGTAGCGAAGGTATGGTTCTCATTGAGCACATTCAGTAGAGCAATCAAAGGAACACTTCACCGCATTAAAGGCACTTAAGGAACAAAAAATTGAACATGCCCACATTGTTCATATACATTGATGCCTGTGGTTCTGCATGCTTTCGCGTCGACTATATGTTGCTGCTGCTTTTGGCTTACATGTTTGGTCAATTATGGAGCCTCTAGCCAAAGTAAATGCCTTATCAGCTTACTAGGAAAATTTCATGCCTCCGCAAGAGAAACTTAATAGTTCTTGACAAAATGCATGATCTGAGTATGCTAAAAAGTTTTAGGGCTAGGGGTGTGTGTGGTGTGCCAGTGAATTTTGCATTTCATATTGTTAAATTAATCTTTTTGCGTAGTCCATTTTCTAGCCATCCACAGCAAGTCTTTCAAAATTTTTTTATTACTGAATCTCTTGAACGTTTACATGCTCTGTTTTGGTTGTTAATGAGCTTATCCATCTCCAGGAAATATTGGTTGATAGGGCTGTTCATGCTGCTACTGGTCGTTATCTGTCTTGTCATGCTACCTTGGATGAACGCAAAAAACCTATTCTAATGAAAGAGGATTTTTTACAAGCAATGCATGAGTTCCTGCCAGTTGCCATGCGTGGTGTTACCAAATCTGCTTCTGAAGGTGGCCGTGCTGGGTGGGATGATGTTGGTGGCCTTATTGGCATAAAAAATGCAATTCAAGAGGTAGATGGGTATCTCCTTATCTTATGTTAAGTGTCTGAACAAGTCAACTGGATTTGAGATGAATTTATTTAGGCATAGGAGTGAGAGCTGAGAAAGACTGGGACACATTCGGTTGCCATTATATGACATCTAAACTAGCAAGGGAAATGAATGGCCTAAAGAAATCATACATACAGATGTGACTTAAAGGATGCCTGCTTCCCCCCAAGGTTTTGCCATATGGAAGACTTTGGACTGGTGTATTTTGAAAGTAGTGGGCATGCATAAAGTCAGGTTAGGTTGTTTCCAAGTTTCTCCTATAGACAATCTTATTATGCTTCCATGTTTATGATTCCCCTGTGAGATGGCAGAGGAACTGCAATAGCGGAAAACATATTTGCTTGCTTCCAGCAACATAACTTAATGCCAACTATAGGATTGTTATCAAAGTTAAATAAGCCGCCTTGTGTCATTTTTGGAAGTCCAGTAAATTGGTAATGTAGCTTTTGGAACATGCTTTGGCCTGTACTACTCCCAATTAACATGCTCTTGCCAACTAAAAGAGCATAGTCAGATGATTTTTGCATAACACAATGGAACCATTATTTAGGTATGAAGTAATCATATAGTTTTTTTTTTTTAATGTGTATTTTTGTTCTTGGACATTGGATTATTTAATGTGGGTTCTCGCGTGTGTCAATTGATCGAATTATGAATCAACTTCACAGTTTGTCTAGATTGGACAAGTCATTTTGTTTAGAGTTGGTAAAATCTCTCTCTTGGTCTCAAATTCTCTTTTTTCCTTCTGGAGTTCTTAATTTCTTTCTTTTCTGAATGCTTCTCTCCTCTCCCACTGAGAGGGTCCACCACTTTCATCGTTAATTTCGTTCTAAATCAAGGTATTCTCTTTCTCTATTGGAAGATTTGTTACCACTGGTTGTATGTGAGGCCTTTAGCTATGCATTTTTGCAACAAATCCAGTTATGAGCTTCAGTGGGTTTTTTAATTATATTTCTACTAAATTAGGTACTTGTCAAGCAGCATGCCAAGCAGCATGTAGAGCTAAAAATCAGTTTTCTGTTTTCATTGGTTCTGTGCAGAGCTCACATGCAATCCTTTTATCTTGCTTGAGTTTCATTATTCTGTCACACCTGACTGATCATTTCTTAAATATTTATCACTTTGCTTTCAATGCAGATGGTTGAATTGCCGTCAAAGTTCCCTGATATATTCGCACATGCTCCTTTAAGGCTGAGGTCAAATATTCTCTTGTATGGTCCCCCTGGATGTGGCAAAACTCACATTGTGGGCGCCGCCGCCGCCGCTTGTTCCTTGAGATTTATTTCTGTAAAAGGGCCTGAGCTTCTGAACAAATACATTGGCGCTTCTGAGCAAGCAGTAAGTGCCTGGAAGCTCTCTCCATGCAATTTTTTCAAGGATTTAAGTTCCTCTTCCTCTTCTTTTCTGTAAGGGCTTGCGTCTTTGTAATGTTATTTCTGGTGAATGGGCATGGATCAGTTTCCACTCTAGGTCCATCGTGTGAACTTTGGATTCAGAGTCAACTTGAACCCATTCCCAACTTCAAGAGGACCCTACCACCTGAAATTGTAATCCTAGGGTGTCAACTAGAATCTTGCCAAAATTCCTTAAAAGCCAACTGCCCAACCCTAACCTGGCCAAAGAATTAACCATCCTAACCTCAAGGAACTTAACTGTAACTATTCTAACACAAATTGCTGAACCTGAACCCATCCCAGTTTCAGTTTGGTCTAAAATGATGAATGCTAATTTTCAGGACCTTTCCAACCCACTGCTGACAGACCAAAACTCGTTTTGGGTCAGGGCAGCCAATGAAGTTGTGGTGCTCTTTCATATGCATCATCACTAATGTAATATGCTGTCAGTCATTAGCATTGAAGCATCATGGTTTGATTATTGCAGGCGTCATGTGTTTGCTGATGATTTTTGTTAAACTTCTACAATAGTTTATGTTAGGAGTGATCAAAGGGATGAACTTGGAAATTGATTTTCTCAGTCCAGGTGATTGCTAGGTGGGAACATTGGGGACCGTACACTTGTTTATGAATCGGATCCATCTGTAGCCATTCAGACTGCAGACATCACAGAGGATGTAATGAGAAAATCTGAGTGGCTATTATTTCATGTACTTAAGTGGTCTCTGAGAGTGTGTTGTTGCAGCCTCTTTTTATGGAAAACAGAAGCTGAAATCTTCTTGGAGATAATTTCCAAAACTTATGGGGCGCATGGGAATAAGAAAAAAATTCCACCACTTCTCCACACATCTTTCTATACAAACTTTTGAATCATTCCTACACAAT